>CM061132.1:123357749-124674606 GCA_030789695.1 Scilla litardierei | reverse complement strand
AGTTTCTATGGGCTTCTAAGATAATCCTAACTCTAAAGATATGAGCGTTATGAAGATTATAAAGTAAGACCTACTCAAGGCTTAACATTCTACGAAAAGAAGCTAGAAGACAATAAATAAAACTTGACGAACCGTCTTCAAAGCTTCAATCCGAATCTCTTGACTTCAATAATGCTCCGAGAGCTTCAACGAAGCTTCAGGCACACGATCACGCGCTTTGAGAAGTCTTGAGACGTCTCTATTGATGTACGTAGAATTTTGGCGACGATCTCCATAACTGCGCTCACAAAGAGTTAGTTCACGATATTTATGTTTGTTTATCATCAAAACCAAATCCGGGGAATCAATACTCAACATTCTCCCCCTTTTTGGTGATGACAAACCAACATAAATAATAATCAATAATAATGGTTCAACTGAAATTTACTTACTCCCCCTGCATTGATGACACGTTAATTCCATATTAAATAATAATCATACGGATCAAGCAGACGAGGAAAGTATAAAATATGAATCCAATTATTGAAATTTAGGATCTAAATCCATTTTTATATCTTAACTCCCCCTGAATCTAACATATCAAATTAGATTCACGGTAAATTGCTTTAAATTAACATTTAGCATATTGTCATTATTAATTCTCTCCCCCTTTGGCATTAGCAAAAAGAGCGGGAGGAGATCAACGACAACAATGGCTAAAAATAAAAGGACGAAAGTCGTAGAATACTACCACGGTCCAAATGACACCAAAGTAAAATCACGAAGAAAATCAAAGCGTGCCAACGAGACCATAGTCGATAATCGAAAAATGAAATCATCAAAACTCAAATCAATTTCACGTATTGAGTTATGGAACATACTCTCCAATATCAACATTCATAACGAATTGAGTGCATGGAAAACAATTCTATATTTTCATACAAACAAATCTATTAAATCAATATAATCGTCGAGCGACGAAGTCAACATCAGAGACAAAAATACAATGTGCACAAGAAACGAATGACAACATGATGTACACATCATACAACACCAAATGTCACAACATCGATCGAAAAGGATCACAAAGGGTAAGCATACCAAATCTAAGTGAAGTGTGCGATGTGAGGTGACAAGGTGATTAAAACAATATGAATATCAAATATCAATATCATGCAAAGGTGTTAAGCCAAAAAGAGATAGAAACATCATAAAACGTATGGCATACACAATTCTAGCACAATAGGATACTAATTGAAACAATGTTCAAAAGAACCATAGTACTAGCATGAAAAGATGATACCAAGATAAATAGACTACGTACAAAGTCACAAGGTATGACATACACGAATAAAGTTACCATGAGCATCGCATGCATGCATACCAATTATTCTTGGAGCTAAATTTTGATTTGTTGCTCCTTCTCTTATTCTTGAGTACCTGAAGATAAGAATATCATTCCATGGTACCCAAGGTCATTGGGTCCTAAGAGATTAGACCTTTGGAAGCCAAGTCCAATTGAACTTAGACTTCCCAACATAATCATCATTATGCACAACATTCATGAAATAAGAATGAATATATGCTTGTTTTTCATGCATGCGTGTGTCCTTCGGGCCCCAAATAGTGAATTTCTTGGGAGCCCTATTCCTATTGGGAGCATGCACATGTGGTTGATTTCTACGTGATGCATGTCGTGGATAAGCATATGGCACATGATAAAATGGTGTATGATGGTAATTGTTCATATGATAGTAATGTGGATGAACATATGCATGTGGGGGAACACGTGCGTGAGTGTGTCTCACTTGGTGTGCACGTGCTCGTGGACGTGGAGCATAGAAATTATCATACGTGTGAACATGTGGAGTAGGATGTGTGTTCCTACGTGGCATAGTATTGGTGTACATGAATGCATGACCCTTCTTTGGAGGTCCACCCAAAGTGAGTTTCTTTCCAAACGGGGGTGTGTACGAAGTGGAAGCACCATTGGTAGATGAACTACCAATGGAGTGTTTGCTCCCACTCGTTGAGGCATCCGAAGTTGGCCTAACAAAGGTGGTAGACGATTTGGATGAGTCTCTCATCTTATACCCCAAGCTAATGCGATGATTGGCCGGAAGTAAATCATTTAGGATATTATCCAAATGGCCCTTACCTTTATTGAATTTATTAATTCGGCCTAATGTGCACTCATACTTCTCGGTGAGAGAATGCATAGAAGCATCCAAGGTGGACACTTGCGATGTGAGTACATAAACACGAGACTTGAGATTCTCATTCTCAATACTCAAAGTTGAGTTTCGAGAAATCCAATCCGCTATCTCGTGTTCATCCGAATTCTCAATATGAACATGGTCAAGTTGAGATTTGAGATTTACAATCTCATTTCTCAAACCTTCAACAACGGTGTCGTTGTTGATGATGATAGGCTTAGGTAAGGTTTGGAGACTAGTTAGCTCATCTTTAGTCTTAGTATATCTATTTACCAATTTAGTATACTTAGACCAAATTTGCTCGTTAGCTAATCTAAGGTCATCCATCGTTACCTCATCGCCTTCATCCTCGCTTTCATCGGAGAAGGACTCTTGATCATGTTCCTCTCTAGCCATGAAGCACATGTTTGCTTTCTCCACTTGTTCATCATCCGGCTCTCCACTTGAGGAGTCCTCTTCAGAGTCGGTGAATGAGCCGACTAGTCCTTTCTTGTACCATTTCTTGTACTTTCTTGACTTGTCGTACTTGGATGTCTTCCACTTCTTCTTGTGTTTGTTGAGAGGACAATCCGTCTTGATGTGTCCTGGCTTGTTGCATTTATAACACAAAGAAGCGGAGGCATTAGTCGAACTAAATTTAGATTTACTCCTAAACTTACCTTTTCGGAAGAATCGGTTGAACTTCTTTGCCATGAGGGCAATGGATTCCAAGTCCAACTCGTCTTCCGATTCTTCATCATCGGTAGATGTAGATTGAGCGGCCTTGAACGCAATCGCCTTTTTCTTTGGCTCGTCTTGCTTCAAGTACGACTTCATCTTGTCTTGCATCTTTATTTTACTGTACTTGCGTACCTCATAAGACATCAAGGTACCCATTAGTTGAACGACAGTATATTTATTCATATCGTTACCTTCCTCGATGGCGAAGGTACGATTTTCTCAACAAGAAGGAAATCTGTCAATGATCTTTGAGACTTTCTCCTTTTGGGTGTAGGTCTTGTCAAGAGCCTCCAACTCGTTGGTAATGTCAACGAACCGAGCATAATACTCCTTCATATTCTCACCCTGTTGCATGTGAAATAGTTCGTAATCTTTATTTACAACAGTGAGTTTGGAGTCTCTTACCCTACTCATTCCTTCATGCAAGATGAGGAGTGAGTTCCAGATTTGATATGCACTCTTACATGCGCATATCTTGTTGAAGTCTTCGGGCTCCAACGCACATTGCAAGGCATTCATTGCCTTGGCATTGTTTACCTCCGCGGCGACCTCCGCGGTAGTCCACTTAGCAAAGTCTGGTTCGGAGGGCTCGACATACTCCGTCAACGTAGCTCTCCATAGTGAAGTGCTCCGGAGGAACGTTTCCATCCGGCATTTCCAGTACCCATAATTGGCACCGTTGAAGTAGGGAGGCCTAGTTGAGAAGTGTCCTTCCATCACTGAAGAAGCTCCTTCACGGTTCCTGAAGGTGCTATAGTCTGAAGGTGGACGAACAGTCTTGTTGTCGTTGGTAGACATAGCTATGAACTTGGCTCTGATACCAAATGTAATGCCCTGATAGCTACTGCACAAGTACTAAGGGGGGTGAATAGTTCTTGTTGTTTGTAGTTATTCCGCATTGTTATTTGTGTTTGCACAATAATTAGGAATAATACTCTTGATTATTTTAAAGTACTATTCACCCCCTCTAGTACTTGTGCAGTAGCTATCAGGGCATTACACTTGGTGGACTGGTTCTAGTTGTTTCTATACTTTCAATAATTCATGTAACGTTTGTAATGTAATTCGGACTTTTAAACTCCTCGTGTTGAGGGAGATCTATTTGTATGAGTATGGTGGTACATGTCTACTATTGGCTATACTAGTTTCACTGGTAACTACAGAACCTGTTGCTATTTATAAAAAAAATTGTCATGCATTTTGGCAATCGAGATGTGACATACACTGAATTCATGCTTTTAATATTGTACATGCTCTTGATAATGTTCATTGGATATTGTACAAGCATGAATATTGTGTTTGTTCATTGAGTACTATACAGTAATTTCAAGTTCTTGATGTTGTGAACCGTCCATGTTGGAAACTAAGTGCTACATGGAACAAAATATCACAGTACAACGGAGGTCACCTCTTGAACCCATGGGAAATACCTTTAGAATCCCCTTCTCATGACTATATCTGGAAACCATTACAATATCAAACACAACATTAAACATGATACAAGACATGACACATCAAACGTATGACATGAAGACAACATGACAATAGTAGTTATATGTCCCCAAATACCACACTTGACACTAAATTAAACACTTAATGACATTACACTTAACGCACGAGGTTTTTGGGATAACTCATATTAGAAAGAGTGCGTAAGCAATTGGAGCCATACTTTTGGCCCATATCAGGGAGATCCTATCATGAATTTGTTTACCTGACGAGCCCCCTTTTATCTATCTGTTTAGACCGTCAGATGGATCCAGAGTCCATCTCCCGTTTTTGTTCTGACCCAGTCATTCACGACTGAGCCTGATATGTCGGATGGACTCGGCCCGGGTTAACTCACTGTGATACAAGGTGGTCTTCGGTTTGCATATTATACTCTCAATATGAGTCACGGGCTAGGATTGGTATAACTTTACATTCACATGACATAGAACCATTTACAACACAGTAATAAACTGTGAACTCACACACGTGCCTTATTTGTAGCTTGTTACTTTTCAGTTCAATAGCTTACTTTACTAGCCGTTTAATAGTTTAGTATGTTCATGTACCTGTTACACCTTGTTTTATAGTTTACTTTTACCTGCCTTGTATTATTATGATATTTTGCTTCGTACATAAACCGTATGCTTGATTAGATTTAATCTACGTCTTAAGCTAGCGGTGCATGTTTTTGTTTCCGTTGTGTGCTAAACATGTATGCGAGGAGACTTTATTGTTCCTGGTTTAGCTACAATTTTCACTGTGCAATATGCATAGTTTTGAGATCATTCTTATATGTATGTTTTACATTCGGTATATTTCTTCTTTTCTTCACTGGTAACCAGCATGACCTGCAATTGTATGTTATAGTCACGGCACCTGGAAGTGGGTGGTAACAAGGCCCATGCTCAAAACCAAGTGAAGAAGAAACACCTTAGGATCCTCCAATTCAAAGATGGATGTGTGGACCAAGCTGACGATATTCTATACAACCAAATACTAAACAATATAGAGTGTAAGTTTAATATATGGTGATGCATACTGCAATAGTCAATAAGATATAAAAGTATGTGAGTGAGCTTTATTTATGATCTAATACATTAATAGAGCTTATGATGTGACTCATGAACTATTTAAAAGTGGGAAAGAAGATAAGTCTCTGCTAGAGTATAATGGATTATGGAACTTTTATGAGACTTTGTGAGGAGCTGCAAATTTTACTCCACGCAAATAATGACATAAAGAAGACGGACCTACATTATGATTAGATTTTGTGCTTGCCTTTCTTGGAAGTCTACCATCAGAGTATACACTTGGAATAGGGGTACATTTTGTGCTTTCCTTTCTTGGAAGTCTACCATCAGAGTATACACTTACATAGCCATTGGTTATCAGGGCACAATAGTGAATTCATTATCAAAGATGTGTGATCTTCTCATAAGATCATTCCATAAGAATCTCGGCCTTCCGTTTCGAATGAGTCATATAAATAGTAAACCTTAGCAATACAACAGAGACAACATATAGAGCTAGTAGAGGCTCATTCAGTAAACATGGTAGAAGACATGGACATAGAGGAGCACAAGGTACTCCTTTTGGTGTTGATAAAGAGAGCTCGAAGGAAGTAGATGTAAGGACTTGTCATTATTGCAAGAATTAGAACTAGGAAAAATGGCTTTCGATTAGAAATAGGAATTATAATTTCCAATTTTTAAAAAAATTGAATAATGGAATCATATTGTATTATATCATCTATATAAATAAAGCAATGCCCCAGTATTAGGGCATGATCTATTTTCTATTTCATCAGACTTCACTGACTAAAAATGGAAAGGTGAAGTCAAAACTGTATCAAACAACATAACAAAGAAAAGAAAAAGGAAACTCTTTGATGAGTTTTTACCAAACCAATTCTCAATAAAAATCAATAAGATCGCATGAAACATTTAACAGCTATTGTGTAAAATTGGTTGCATATCATTATTCACTTCAAACCAGGGAATGAGGTTTCGTCGTCTGAAACCACTTGATTTCAATCATTTCATTTCGGTTTTGAAGAGGGACAATACGTCGTCTGAAACCACTTGATTTCAATCATTTCATTTCGGTTTTGAAGAGGGACAATACGTAACTGCTGCCGATTTCGGTCGGTTTCGACAGTAACCAACTGGTTTTGGCTAGTTGTTTCCGTTAAAACCTCATTCCTTAAAATAAAATGAGTTTAAGTTTAAAGACAAGAACATATTTAAACCATATACATAAAAATAATTTATAAAAATTCTAAAATTTTATTGAAATTCTAATAGTTCTATTATAAAACCCTGAAAATAGATTAACATTCTTTAAAATTTTATTATAAATGCATTGTTATAGAAATCTATACATATAAATCCGAAACCAAAACTCAAACCGAAACCTACAAAATGGACAAAACTGTTCAAAAACTAAAAAATTTCTAACACGGGAAAACACTAGATTCATATGGCATGGTATTAGAAAATTGAACTACAATGCAGAACAAACCTGGAAGAAACTTTCACCGGCCTGGAGCTTGAGGCAACCCTTGTAACAGCTTGATCAATCTTTTCTAGTAGCTCCTTGGAGGAATCCGTACTTTCCTCAATAATATCAAGTGCATGCAACCACCAGGTCATGTTCTGATCTTTACACTCCTTAGAAATACTGCAAACCTGAGATTATCATAGAAAGCCATAAATATGTCTGATAAAGTCCTTTCAAGGACAATTTCAAGGATGGTACAAGAATGTGAAGTCAATTTCTAACAAATTTCTCAATGAACTAGCCAACTTTCAGTTAGCAACGAGCTAACATCAATTTTTAATTTTTAATTTTTAATTTTTACATACATCTAGTTAGGGGTGGCAAAATGAACCCGGCCCGACCCGACCCGAACCCGGCCACCTTAACCGGGTATGGGTATGGGGTTATCCGGGTCGGGTGGAATTCGGGTCGACCCGGCCGACCCGGATAAAATCCGGGTCGGATCGGGGTTTGACCCGTCAACCCGTAAATACCCGGATTACCATATTTTATATTTATATATATATATGTATATATGTATATGTATATATGTATATATGTATATATGTATATATGTATATATGAGAATAATGGATATCATACGCCATATGCGGCCTTGCCTCATGTTCCCTCTTACATAAAGCAACCAAGTACAACCAAGTACAAGCCCATTTGGGCTTGTACTTGATTGCATTAAGTGAGAGAGAATATGAGGCAAGGCCTCATATGGCGTATGATACCCATTAATCCATATATATATATATATATGAGAATAATAGGTTTCATACGTCATATGAGGCCTTGCCTCATATTCCCTCTCACATAAAGCACACATGGGCTTGTACTTGGTTGTACTTGGTTGCTTTATGTGAGAGGACATATGAGGCAATGCCTTATATGGCGTATGATACACATTATTCTATATACATATATATATGCGAATAATGGGTATCATACGCCGTATGAGAGAGGGCCTCATATGCCCTCTCACATAAAACAACCAAGTACAAGCCCACATGGGCTTGTACTTAGTTGTACCCACCCCTTTATGTGAGAGGGCAAATGAGACCCTCTCTCATATAGCGTATGATACCCATTATTCTATATATATATATATATATATATATATATATATATTACATCACATGCTGATGAGTGGGAGTTTGGTTATGTCGTTCAGTTAAAACGTTGTTCTAAGGTAGGGGTTTCATCTTCGAATCCCGCATGCGTCAAGAATTTTCCTTTTTTTAAATAGAACTGGGAATTTACATAAAGAAAACAAGAAGATGAGTAAGTACCGCAAAGGGTGCTAGCTCAGTTGGTTGGGGTGTATCTTGTTTCCTGTTTCCTAGTGATCCTGGGTTCGATTCTCTCTTTCAACGCTTAATATCAAGCAATTAAATTTTTGAAAGGGAATTGGGATACCGGGATCGGTGTAACGACCGATTTTCAATCGTATCTTCTTCGTGCACGTGCTTTGGACCGTGCACGTATTTATTTTAGACTTTGTTTGTGTTTGAACTCTATGGTGTAATATGCCGTTGTGACCCTCTCTAAGAGTATTAAAATTGTGGTGTTAATTGGAAACGTCATTTCACGGGTCGTTCTCCCACGATTTGATCCTATTTGAAGAGACGACACAATTTTCACTTTCGTCGCTAGACCTTTTTATTTTTAATTTCGTTTCTCGACGTCGAAATTGTGATTCGTCTTCTCTGTATCCTTTCTCTCGTCCCCCGGTCACCCCATTATTTATTTTACGATTTTTAGGCTTCGTTTGACCTACTTTCACTATTTTGCCCAATCTATTATATTTTAACCCTAAGTTTCACATAGTAGTTATCCCCTAAAAATCTATTAATAATAATATCATACATCCTATACTATGTTGACTTGGCCACTTTTCCCCGCTTGGCCGAACCCAGCCTAACTCCACCCTTGTGGCCTTTATTGATATGTTTATAACAGAAAGAGAACTTATCTACTAAGGCCTCAGGCTTTAGAACCAATAGTAACCGAGCCTAGGCCTTACATGCACCTAGCTAGCACCAAACACATTTCGCTGGCCTATACTCTTTAAAAACTTTCCTCACAAACAGCAACAAGCCCATTGTAACCCGTGAAACCTAGGGTCTAGCTCCTCACGTGCTCAAGCCCTGCCTCTATAAATAATAACTAAGGATCCCCTACCTCCCCTATTACTTAAACCCTAGAGGAGCCCCTCCGCCTACGATCACAGCCGCCCCCTCAAAGTTTTCACACGCATCAAGCCCAAAACCGCCGCCCTCACCTTCTCCTCCCTCCGAGCTCCCCTCCGGCGTCTTTTCCGACAGCCTCGACCCGCCGTTCGCCTGCAAGCATCCGCTACGCCGCCGTGAGCGCCCGAAATCGCCGCCCCACGCATCACAGCGCCGCCCCGGCGTTTTTCCGGCGTCGAAAGCCTCGTCGGAGTCCCCCTCAGCCTCCCTCGCCGGCGATGCTGCATCACAGCGCCCCGCTGGATCCCCGCCCTCGCTGCGGATTGCAGCGGCTTTCAGCGCCGCCGGCGCTATCCACAGCCCGCCAGAGCTCCGCCCTCGCCCGCCATGGCCTTCTCCCCTCCTATCCCGGCCACCTCCTCTCCAGAAAACCGCCGGAAACCCCAAAGACAGCCTGCTCCTTCCCGTTGCCCCGGGATGCCTCCGACCAGCGGCCACCATCTCCATCACCTTCGGACCCCGTCGCCATCCTCTCCGACTCAGGCCACGGCGGCACTCCTGGAAGCCAGCAGCAGCGGCACGCGGTGCTGCTCCTCGCGACATGGTCGCCGGCGTCGTTCCCCGGATGCTCCGACAGTCCGCGGCCATCACACCCTCATCTCCGGCGCCCCTCAGTTGCG
Source organism: Scilla litardierei (assembly GCA_030789695.1). Taxonomy (NCBI): domain Eukaryota; kingdom Viridiplantae; phylum Streptophyta; class Magnoliopsida; order Asparagales; family Asparagaceae; genus Scilla; species Scilla litardierei. The sequence continues at coordinate 124,664,784 of CM061132.1, read as the reverse complement.
CATCCGCCGTCGGCAAACGATCAGGTGACTGCATTTGATGGGCTCACGTACTCCCGCCGTATGTTATTTTATTAACTAATAGCTTAACCTATTCGGCTATAACTGGGGTCGTATTGGTGTATAGGTTAGTTGTAAGTGCATGTTAGCAATTTTTTTAATAGTACTTGATTAATTAAATATGCTAGCAGTAAGGGATTATACATGGGTTATTTTATAGTTAAAGTTTTTCACATTACTGGAAGTTGCATGTCATTAACAGTACTCCTTGTTATATATAAGCAGTACTATTAGGTTAGGTTACGGTATATTTTAAATTAGTTAACTTAGTTGTAGAATTATTAGCAGCAGTAACGTATTGATTTTTGCTTGTTCCTAATGAACAGTAAATTTTATTTGGAGCTTTATAATTATACTTTCGAACACAAGTATAATAGGAGTAGGCCATTATACATGGGTTATCTTGGTGGGTAGCAGCATGCTCAGTTAGTAATTTTATAATACGAACACCCCCGTAGGACAGAGAACTTAATTAAAATTCGGGTTACTAGACGTTCTAGGGCTTGTCTAATTATTCTAGCCATCATCACAAACTTATTCGTGCACGTGTCTTATCTCAGAGTTTCCATCTCCCTATACCGTACGCTCTACAGGAATCCAATCCCTGACGTTGCTACCCGACGTCAGAGTAGCTCTCGCGTCGTGTTGAGGTAAGATCTGCACCGTAGGAACCCCAACCATCGCATGTTAATTCAAGATTAAAAACAATTACTTTTAATACTTTGTAACTCACTAATCCAACTTAATAATACGGGACTGTAGGCTGATTGTTGGACTGAGCGTGGGAGCTCTGGACTTGGTAAATCTGTGATTGGGCTTGAGAATTGTGATACCAGCACGTATTTCAGGCAAGTGAAACTTGCCAAACTTTGCTTAGGGTCATGTTTTAGGCCACTTCCTTGCTTTTAGCGTAAAAAAGACTAGACAGTGAAATGATAGCTGTCTAGATGCAACTTTAAGATCTAGCTTGACAACGAAGCTAGATCTGTCACCCTGCCATGTCATTCATGCATTGTTATCTGTCACGTTTAAATTCCTTATCTGTACGCACTTTTAACTGTCATGCATTGCATTTTACATGTCATCCAAGTTGATTATTGCATTCATAGCACACGCTACACTACTTGTACTTCCTTGTCCGGCTAGGTGCACCCCTACGCCATCATGAACAATACTTCCTGGACTCGTGATCCAGAAGCGGGCCTCATGTGTTGGTCAAAAACCAATGCCCGATTTCCTTGTTGAGGCTAGGTGCACCCCTATGCCATATTGAAATACACTTCCTGGCTCGTGATCCAGAAGCGAGCATACGCGTTCGGGGGTAAGGCCCTGACTGGATACACGTGGAGGGGTAGGGATAAGCGATCACTTGAGCTATGAGTTGGCCACGCAGCCACTCTAGCCAAAAGGCGTAATCTCTGTGCACGACGTGCTTACTAGACTTGTACTTGTCCTTGTGAATGTTTCTTGTCAAACTTGATATCCATGCCATGATTTAAATGTCATGCTCGTACTTTACTTTACCTGTTGCACTCATACTTTAACTGCCATGTCATTACATCATGCTAGAACTGCTAGGTTGTTTTACTTCCACTTTCAGTTTCCTTGCACAAGTCTCTTGTAGACTTGCTGACATGTGCCCCTTGCTCTTTTGGGTGTCACATGTTAGACCCTAAGCCAGAGACCGTTGCTGAGTACATGGTTATTGCTGACGCTGAGCCTGAGTCCATATCTGCCCAGGAGGAGTTCTGCGGACACCGGTGACCATTCTTAGTGACCTTGCTGAGCTTCCTTTTGTTTTAGGATTGTTGTTAGTTGTCGGTGCGTGGCACCTTTACTTGTACGTTGTACTTTTGTTGGCCATGTTTGGGCCTTTAGACTCTTTTTCCTTTCAGCCTGGTGGCTTTTCTGCGATATTGGAATTTATTATTATTGATATTCTGAGATTCCTCTTTTGTCTCATTTCCTTATTATTATCTTGTTTCGTTTCGCGTTGCAAGGACCTGCTATTTAAAGTTGATTGACGATTATCGGGCTTGGAGCTTTGTAGCTTCAAGTCTGAGCGGACCTTCTCACGCTTCGCCTCCATATTTTTGGGAAGCGGGGCGTGACAGGTTGTGTTGGTGGCCCATGCAGGTCCGTCTTGCAACTGCGAATTATCGGAACAACGATAATAACTATGGAATATCCATTAAATAAATTGCAACATCCGAGTTATAAGCCTTGAGCCTAGTCGTTTTCATATGTCACTAGGTGGTAAGAAAACTTAGTTAGACGTCAGTGCTTGCCAGTTAGAGACCCCCGATTGTTAGTTAGACTCCCTGCTAGGAATTGATTTAATCGTCGTAGGAGTTACCTTAGTGGTTCCTGTCTAGCTCTGACCATGATAGACTTCTAGAATTCTTTTAGTCGTTCCCTTGGGTTCGTCGACTTCGGGCCAAGCCGAACGCAGTTCATTAAAGTCTAGTTCCTTAGAAATCCTTAACGCCAAGTTTCCTGAACTTTAGTTGGTCGACCATAGGAGTTCCCCGTAGATATTCCTGAGTCACATCCTAGGCGTGTTTATGTTCGATCATGTGACCAAATTCCTTGCCTCGATTCACGTGATCACCACATTACGATAATCATTGACCGTTCGAATGTCCTCCTTCGCAAAGCTTGATTTTTCCAAAGTTATTTTTCGATTTCCCTTATTAAAAGTTTTCGCTAAGTTTAAATTTTGTTTTAAACTCTCTACGTATATATTTAAAATTCCTCACTTTTTGATCGAGTCAAAAATTCCTTGTAGATTTTGAAGTCTATTGGTCGTAATTATAATTACTATCTCGTAACCATTTTCTAATCTACATTTTTCGCATTTCGGTTTAAAGACTCTATTACTATTTTGAAAATCCGATATACCATTTTTCTAAACTATGAGATTCATTTTAATCGCTTAGCATACATACTTTAAAATCTTTTTCCAAGCTAAATAGAATTTCAATAATTATATATATATATATATATCAGTTTTAGGATTCGTGGTACTCATACTTTAAGATCTTTGTATAAATCAGTTTCGTTTGGCAATTTCGGATTTCTCTAAAAATATTTCAATATTATTTATTTGAAATTTCTCTCCAGTTTTAAGACTTGGAAAAATATTTAGCTTGTGCTTAAATTCTCTACACTATAGTTGATATGATTTCACTCTTTGGATTTCGAAACTTTTACCGAAATTATTAAATTACTATCACATGATATTTTCCTAACCTATGTCCTTAATGTTCGTGTGAATGTTTTACTTCTTCTTTATAACAAATTTTCAATGAGCCAATAGATTATTTCCTCTTATTATGAATATTCGACTCAAACTCATTTTGAACAAACTTGTTTTATCGACCTCCAAATATTTTATACAGACGAGGACTTCAACTTTTGAAGTACAACAGTTTCCAAATTTCACGTATTTTAGTTTATGTTATTTACACTATGATCCCTCTGTATCCTACAAGAGTATCATTACAACTTTTCTTTTCCCACCTAAACATTCACACTTATACCCTGATTTACCTAACCAACCTGTCTCCTTATCTTCATCCTATCTGAACTCGTGCTTATCGATCCTTCCTTCGTTACGCTTTTGGTTTTGGTTTCCCTTCTATTGTAGTGCTCATCGTTGCCTGTGTCAACTTAGCATAGTAGCGATCCCATTAATTTTATTGCAATGTCGTTGTGGTGCATATATAAGTAGAGTATGTGGACCCGTGTGCGTGAACCCCGGTGTATCACTCACGTATGAGTGTACTCCCCTGTAGTATATTAATGTTTGTCTATTGCGTGATATATACATACTCAGTGTTATTCATGATGCATATAAAGTAGTATGGATGATTGTAGTTATATATGTGTGGGTAGCTATAACACTTTAGGAATGTCTGTATATATATGTTACAGGTGTGTGACTATACGATGAATGCTTTTATTAGGGAGAATATTATAATTATATGTGTGCTGATGCCTGTAATATTATTATGGTATATAAAGTGAATGAACTAAGTGAGTGTTACCTGACTAAATATTAAGTGTGAATGACATATGGTATGTATATGGTTATATTGGTAGATGTGTATACATTAGAGTGGGATTGGTATAGGTATAAATACCATGTTACGTATATAGAGTATTCTGAAATGTGTCCCCGAGTCTCACTCAAGCTTGAGTGTGTATACTCTAAGTATATTGTTATGTATGTTTGTAGCTTGCATATAGCGAAGTTTGATGTATGTATAGTGATAGGAGTGTTTGTGCCTGGTTGTGTTACGCACATGGTTGTGGGTCGATATACCAGTGTATAGTTATAGGTGTTGGTCTTATGGTATAGTTATTAACTAAGGACTTGCCTGTGTGAACGTATGTGTGCTAACTAAACTAAGTGTGTAGATGTACTGAGTTTATAATTGTATGATTGGTAAATATGAATGAAATGTTAGCGTGTGTGGGTGTGCACCATGCACGGGTAAGTATGTGCCTAATTATAAGTATTGATGACTATGATATGTGTGGCATGACGTGAATATAGTTATAGGACCGTATGTGATGTGAATATACGGTGAAATAATTGCATGCATTTGAATGACTATATATTGTGAAATTATAGTAGTGGTGAATGTATATTAGATGTAGTAAGACTTGATTTGAATAATGGTATGGTGTGACTACATGTGTTGATGTGTTTGGTATTGGATGTATACTAGGAAATATTAGGGAGTAGTATACCCATGGTTGTTTGTGTGAATAGGTAGCTATCTATACGTAGAGCAATGATTGTATTTGCTAGTGTGAGACTAATCTTATGTGAGTATCTGAACTATTGTTTGTGCTAGGTTAGTAGTAGTTATATAAGGGATGTATGCATATATGTATGGTTGAAATGTGTGCGTGAATGAATATGTATACATGTTAGCAAATTATTTTTTGACTATCTAGTGTTTGTATAAGCATTTGTAATGACTATACTTGGTTGAATTATAATGTGATGTGATCAGGATAGCTACTAGTCTAGCTAGAGTTATATTTATAGTTAGAAAGTCCGAGGACGGACTTTATTTTAAGGTGGGGAGAATGTAACGACCGCTTTTCGATCGTATCATCTTCGTGCACGTGCTTTGGACCGTGCACGTATTTATTTTGGACTTTGTGTTTGAAGTTTGAACACTATGGTGTGATATGCCGTTGTGACCCTCTCTGAGAGTATTAAAATTGTGGTGTTAATTGGGAACGTCATTTCACGGGTCGTTCTCCCACGATTTGATCTTATTTGAAGAGACGTCACGATTTTCACTTTCGTCGCTAGACCTTTTTATTTTTAATTTCGTTTCTCGACGTCAAAATTGTGATTCGTCTTCTCTGTATCCTTTCTCTCGTCGCCCCGGTCACCCCAGTATTTATTTTACGATTTTTAGGCTTCGTTTGACCTACTTTCACTATTTTGCCCAATCTATTATATTTTAACCCTAAGTTTCACATAGTAGTTATCCCCTAAAAATCTATTAATAATAATATCATACATCCTATACTATGTTGACTTGGCCACTTTCCCCCGCTTGGCCGAACCCAGCCTAACTCCACCCTTGTGGCCTTTATTGATGTGTTTATAATAGAAAGAGAACTTATCTACTAAGGCCTCAGGCTTTAGAACCAATAGTAACCGAGCCTAGGCCTTTCATGCACCTAGCTAGCACCAAACACATTTCGCTGGCCTATACTCTTTAAAAACTTTCCTCACAAACAGCAACAAGCCCATGTAACCCGTGAAACCTAGGGTCTAGCTCCTCACGTGCTCAAGCCCTGCCTCTATAAATAATAACGAAGGATCCCCTACCTCCCCTATTACTTAAACCCTAGAGGAGCCCCTCGGCCTACGATCACAGCCGCCCCCTCAAAGTTTTCACACGCATCAAGCCCAAAACCGTCGCCCTCACCTTCTCCTCCCTCCGAGCTCCCCTCCGGCGTCTTTTCCGACAGCCTCGACCCGTCGTTCGCCTGCAAGCATCCGCTACGCCGCCGTGAGTGCCCGAAACCGCCGCCCCATGCATCACAGCGCCGCCCCGGCGTTTTTCCGGCGTCGAAAGCCTCGTCGGAGTCCCCCTCAGCCTCCCTCGCCGGCGATGCTGCATCACAGCGCCCCGCTGGATCCCCGCCCTCGCTGCGGATTGCAGCGGCTTTCAGCGCCGCCGGCGCTATCCACAGCCCGCCAGAGCTCCGCCCTCGCCCGCCATGGCCTTCTCCCCTCCTATCCCGGCCACCTCCTCTCCAGAAAACCGTCGGAAACCCCAAAGACAACCTGCTCCCTCCCGTTGCCCCGGGATGCCTCCGACCAGCAGCCACCATCTCCATCACCTTCGGACCCCGTCGCCATCCTCTCCGACTCAGGCCACGGCGGCACTCCTGGAAGCCAGCAGCAGCGGCACGCGGTGCTGCTCCTCGCGACATGGTCGCCGGCGCCGTTCCCCGGATGCTCCGACAGTCCGCGGCCATCACACCCTCATCTCCGGCGCCCCTCAGTTGCGCATCCGCCGTCGGCAAACGATCAGGTGACTGCATTTGATGGGCTCACGTACTCCCGCCGTATGTTATTTTATTAACTAGTAGCTTAACCTATTAGGCTATAACTGGGGTCGTATTGGTGTATAGGTTAGTTGTAAGTGCATGTTAGCAATTTTTTTAATAGTACTTGATTAATTAAATATGCTAGCAGTAAGGGATTATACATGGGTTATTTTATAGTTAAAGTTTTTCACATTACTGGCAGTTGCATGTCATTAACAGTACTCCTTGTTATATATAAGCAGTACTATTGGGTTAGGTTACGGTATATTTTAAATTAGTTAACTTAGTTGTAGAATTATTAGCAGCAGTAACTTATTGATTTTTGCTTGTTCCTAATGAACAGTAAATTTTATTTGGAGCTTTATAATTATACTTTCGAACACAAGTATAATAGGAGTAGGCCATTATACATGGGTTATCTTGGTGGGTAGCAGCATGCTCAGTAATTTTATAATACGAACACCCCCGTAGGACAGAGAACTTAATTAAAATTCGGGTTACTAGACGTTCTAGGGCTTGTCTAATTATTCTAGCCATCATCACAAACTTATTCGTGCACGTGTCTTATCTCAGAGTTTCCGTCTCCCTATACCGTACGCTCTACAGGAATCCAACCCATGACGTCGCTACCCGACGTCAGAGTAGCTCTCGCGTCGTGTTGAGGTAAGATCTGCACCGTAGGAACCCCAACCATCGCATGTTAATTCAAGATTAAAAACAATTACTTTTAATGCTTTGTAACTCACTAATCCAACTTAATAATACAGGACTGTAGGCTGATTGTTGGACTGAGCGTGGGAGCTCTGGACTTGGTAAATCTGTGATTGGACTTGAGAATTGTGATACAATCACGTATTTCAGGCAAGTGAAACTTGCCAAACTTTGCTTATGGCCATGTTTTAGGCCACTTCCTTGCTTTTAGCGTAAAAGAGACTAGACAGTGAAATGATAGTTGTCTAGACGCAACTTTAAGATCTAGCTTGACAACGAAGCTAGATCTGTCACCCTGCCATGTCATTCATGCATTGTTATCTGTCACGTTTAAATTCCTTATCTGTACGCACTTTTAACTGCCATGCATTGCATTTTACATGTCATCCAAGTTTATTGTTGCATTCGTAGCACACGCTACACTACTTGTACTTCCTTGTCCGGCTAGGTGCACCCCTACGCCATCATGAACAATACTTCTGGACTTGTGATCCAGAAGCGGGCCTTTTGTGTTGGTCAAAAACCAATGCCCGATTTCCTTGTTGAGGCTAGGTGCAACCCTATGCCATATTGAAATACACTTCCTGGCTCGTGATCTAGAAGCGAGCATACGCGTTCGGGGGGTGAGGCCCTGGCTCGATACACGTGGAGGGGTAGGGATAAGCGATCACTTGAGCTAGGAGTTGGCCACGCAGCCACTCTAGCCAAAAAGCATAATCTCTGTGCACGACGTGCTTACTAGACTTGTACTTGTCCTTGTGAATGTTTCTTGTCAAACTTGATATCCATGCCATGATTTAAATGACATGCTCGTACTTTACTTTACATGTTGCACTCATACTTTAACTGCCATGTCATTACATCATGCTAGAACTGCTAGTTTGTTTTACTTCCACTTTCAGTTTCCTTGCACAAGTCTCTTGTAGACTTGCTGATATGTGCCCCTTGCTCTTTTGGGTGTCACATGTTAGACCCTGAGCCAGAGACCGTTGCTGAGTACGTGGTTATTGCTGACGCTGAGCCTGAGTCCATGTCTGCCCAGGAGGAGTTCTGCGGACACCGGTGACCATTCTTAGTGACCTTGCTGAGCTTCCTTTTGTTTTAGGATTGTTGTTAGTTGTCGGTGCGTGGCACCTTTACTTGTACGTTGTACTTTTGTTGGCCATGTTTGGGCCTTTAGACTCTTTTTCCTTTCAGCCTGGTGGCTTTTCTGCGATGTTGGAATTTATTATTATGGATATTCTGAGATTCCTTTTTTGTCTCATTTCCTTATTATTATCTTGTTTCGTTTCGCGTTGCAAGGACCTGCTATTTAAAGTTGATTGACACTTATCGGACTTGGAGCTTTGTAGCTTCAAGTCTGAGCGGACCTTCTCACGCTTCGCCTCCATATTTTTGGGAAGCGGGATGTGACATTTGGTGACCCGCCAACCCGACGAGTCAGGTACGGGTCTTGTGTTCCCGACCTGGATTTAATTCGGGTCTGGTTCGGGTCCACCCCTAAACGGGTCGGGTCTAACCGGACCCGACCTGAACCTGACCCGACCCAACCCGTTTGCCACCCCTACATCTAGTGGGACCTACATTATGATTTTGAGCACGCTCATCACTCAATAATGCTTGACCAATACAGCAATGCAATTAAAATGATGAAAGAAAAGCTTACGGGGCATGCTTACAACAACACGATAAATTTAGAAACATGACAAGTGGAAAACAAATTACTACACAATATCATCAAAATAAAAAGCTTTCCCAAGTATTATTGTCAAAGATAATTTGCACTTTTGTAGTGGCGCGAGCACCATATAGGCAAGTCCACAAGTTCTAGCTTTATTAATTTTTATTGCTAAATGAATGAAGAAGCAAACCATTGGGGTTTTTATCTTTATTGATTGACATCTTTATCATTCTAGTGATTTAAGGTCATAATTCTTTTCCTTTGGGAGTAATCTAGTCGCTTTGGGCTGAGTCCAATCTGTCCATTATTCCTTTCTAATTCTATCAATATATTTCTTTTTATATTCATCGGATTATACTACTAAAATGTAAATTAAAAAGGACCTCAAAAGGAACTAAAGAGATAAACCGTGCACAAATAAAACCTTCATTTGACTGACTGCTTATCCTAGCACCTTCTTCGCAAATGCTACTCTTGGATAAGAATTTTTCTCGCTGTTTTTCCTCACCATTATCAGATAACAACTGGCCACACGTATCTGCCCAATTCCTTTAGTTACCAAGGAAATTTAGGATTTCATGGGTGCAAGTGTGCAACCCCCTAATAATTGATCAGTTGCTACAATCACATCATCTAAACACAGATACAATTTTATGAAAGAACATGATCAAAGCAGTGATATGCTCGCAACATCGCGAAGGCTAGGTGCTAGAATGACCAAACACTACTCTGTAGAATCTTGTTAGTAAATTATCAAAAAGAAAGAGAAGAAAAGCAAATGAAATAACCATTATTATTTTGTACTGAAATGAGCACATGCGCCTAGTACAACAGCAGAAAGAAGAAAAACTGGCTATCAACATATTTATTCTGGACTTCTGAAATGGCACATGATCTTATTACAATAGCAGCAAGAAGAAAACATTCATCTAAATTATTTGGCATTGATCACATGAATCCTTCATCTCCAATCAGCTGTAATACCCCTAATCTGACCTTATGGGTTTTCATGTAATAAAATCTTTTTAAATTGAAAATTAAGATTTTTATGAATTTTTGAGAATTTTTCCAAAAAAATTTCTGGATTTATTTTGTGTTATTTCTTATTACCTGTTAAGCCATTTTCACCTCACCCGAAACACATTTATCTCTTTTCTCTTCAACCTTAAAAACAAATACCCATTTAACTCAACCTAATTCCTCACTTTTTGAACCATATACCCATTTACATTTTAAACCAAATAACTATTTAATTAAACTTATAACCCACAATCTTCCTTTAAGCTGACAAATCCACTTATAATTAAGTCCTAACCCTAACTAATTCTCTCCCTCTCCCTCATCTCTCAGCTGCCATTTTCCCTTCCCTCACCATATGTTGCCCGCATGGTCTCCCCTCTCCCCCTCTCAAGCAGTACCCATAGGCACTATCTCTCACAATTACTCCCCATTACTCACTCCTCTCTATTTCTACTCACTCATTTCCTCCCATGAGAAAACCTAGTTGGATTTCCTCTCCAACCTCTGAATTTCTTGCGGTTTGATTTGTTGGAGCTCTGATCTCCCTCTTGGGTGTTCGATCCACCCTCAAAGGCGACTCCTTTTCACTTGTGGCAGCCGTAATTGCTCAAACGGCGAGGCGGTGAGGTCCGATGATCCTTTCGGGGATCTTTTGGACGATTCATCTCATCAGTAAATGGTAGATTCCATCAACTCCAATTTCCGGCCTCGTTAAATTTGGCCTATACATGAAATTCTTGATGATTGTCTTAGAAAAATTTATACTTTATGAATTGGATGAATTTCTTGATGTTATGTGATTATGCTATAATGAAAATTCTAAGCTAATTGCATGTGATGGTACTACACATATATGATTACTTTTGTGTAGATTTTTGTGGACTTTTATTCGAGTATGGATGGTGTTGGTTCTTCGGTGTTAAATTGAATCATAGATGAGTAGATTCCTCTTGAAATGATGAGTTTGAACTCTGAGTATTTTCCATAAAATTTCACTAATTGATGGATTAATTTCCGATGATATTGTAATGGCACGGCCCACTCAGCAGATCTTCTCTCCTTCCCCTCTTGCCTACGGTTGGCTTTCCTAGCTGTTTTGAGTTGTCCTTTGCTCGCTATCGAGGCTCGGTGGTTCCTCCTTGCTTGCTGTCGTGGCCTCCTTACTTGAGTTGGCTTTGGCTTCCCTTTGCGTGCGGTCTGTCCCCCCTTGTTGACTGTAGCTGCGATCTGCCCCTTGCTTGCTGATTTGGGGGTTTCAGTGGTTCCTTGGTTGTAGGTTGTTCCTTGCTTGCAGATTGGAGTGGCGCGGCTCCCTCTTACTTGCGCTCTGTGGCTCCTTGCTGGCTGTTGCTTGCGGCTTGTTTCCTACGGTTGTTGGGTTCGGCTGAGGGGTTGGTTTGCTATTTTGGGTTGTCGTTGAGATTTGATCTCCTCCTTACTTGTGGGTTGCCCTTTTCTTGCTTAAACTGAGTTCGGCTGACTCTCTTACTTGCAGGTTTTGATCTTCTTACTGTTTTAGGGTTGATGTGGTTCTTCTGCTTGCTGTCTATTTCTGCTTGCTGGGTTGCTGGTTCCGGTGGCTCTCCTTGCTGATGGATTTGGGATCCCTTGTTGTTGATGGTTGTGGCGTAGACTTCTGTAGATGATTGGGCTTCGGATCTGAACTTCATCTTGGTTCTTCGGCTTCGGTTTCAGGTATACTCTATCCCCTATACTCCAATTTTGATTCATTTGCTTGTGTTGGGGTCTGAGTCTTCCTTTGCTCGCAGATTAGGGTTCTCTTGCCTGTTGTTTGGTTTGGTCGTCTCGTGCCCGCTGACCTTGGGTTCCTTGTGTACTGTTGGGGTTTGGGTTTCCCTTGCTTGCAAGTTTGGGGTCCCTTACTGTTCTTAGGTTGGTTGGTTTCCTTGCTGTTCAGGGCTTCATCGCTTGGTGATTGAGTTCGGTGGCTTCTTCGGCTTGCGGTTTGGGCTTGCCTTGCTGATTGAGATACGGTGACTTCCCTTACTTGCGGATTTGGGATTTTCTTGTTGTTATGGGGTTCGTTGGCTTCCCTTGTTTACGGAGTTGGGCTCTCAGATGGTTGTTGAGTTGTGGTTGGTTTTTCTGTTGCTTGTTGGGTTTGGCTGAAACCCTTGTTGCTGTTTTGGGATTCCTGGGTTGTCGTTGGATTGTGGTTGGCTCTCCTTGCTAGGTGTGGGTTGTGGTTGGCTTATTTCCTAACTGTTTTGAGTTCTTTGCTTGACAGATTTGGTAGCTTCCTTTGCTTGCTGTCTCGGGCACCTGGATTATTATTTGTCTCTCAGCTTTTCTTTATCAAGCAGTTGTCATATTTTCCTTCTTTCTTGATTCATTGTATGGAACAATTGGTGTTGCTTCCTTTGCAGTTCAGTTTGGAATATCATGCCATGAGAACATTCATACTACTTTGTCACATGTCAGTTTCATTATCATGTTGTCTCTTGAGTTTACTAGCACCATTAAGTTGAATATTGTGTTAAATTGCGTAGTCTTGGGTTGTTGCTTGAGATAGCACTTGTACTGATTGATTAGAGGATTTGAGGTGGGCTATCATAACACGTTATTATTGCATGTATCGCAAGATTTAAGGTGAACTATCATGACCGGTTACTGATTGCATGCATGACAGGATTTGAGATGGACTATTACTATTGCAGTGGATCTCAGATCTCCCTTGACTACGTAGTTTAATCAATATTGAACATCACGACACAATAACTAATAAAATGATTACTTCAGCTTGACTCGTCGGGTTTGAAGAAACTTATGATTGAAGAGTGCGGGGGCAACTGGGACTTGTCTTCGGCTCCCTGGCCTGGGGAGGGGACATCCACCACTAGTCCAGATGGGTCCTGGAGTCTGGGGGCAGACATGGATGGCTACTTAATGGGTCCTGAAGCCCCACCACAGATCACAGTGTTACAGCACTTACAGTTTTGCAGTTCTTCCAGTACGGTACTTTCTTCTTTTGGACTCGGCCCGGGGTAGCACCCTTGCGGTCTCAAGAGGGTCTAGCCGTTGCTTCCTGTACTCTCTCTCATAAGTCACGGCCTAGAATTGGTTCACTTTAGCTAGTATTATCTTCACAGTAGTTTGTGCTCATTTTAACCATAATAACATGTCTCTTTTCTGTACTCTTTCTAGCTGATGTCATATCGCCTTTTTGTACCTCCTTACTCTTCCGTCGTGTGGGTTCGTGGATTTCAAGGTCAGGTTACTTCTTTGTTCAGTACTATCGTATCTGTGGTTGTCTTATTTTCTTTTTGTGCCCACTTACTTTTCTTGTCTCTTGTTTGATATTGTTTACTCTATTGAGCGTGGTGCGACCTCTATTGCCCACTAGGTACGACGCACAGGATCACACAGAGGTGTTTGAGCACGAAGAGTTGGAGCTTTCGGTACATGACCTTGAGAGGAGTCAGAACTTCCATTGCAGGACTGTTTGAGCCTTGACTTTGCGACAGGTACGTGTTCCATTTACATTTCAGCAGTAGTGTAGCTTTTACTTGTCTCTTTCCTGTTCAGTACTGTGTTACCTGTTTTGCTGTCCTTACCTGTTTGTTACTGTCTTTTCCTTATTTAGAACTGTGTTACGTGTTATGTCTTGAGTGTTTCCTTACTTTCTGCACTGCTCCACATTGACTTCACTGGCACCTGCAGGACCTGTACACTCTTGTTTCAATTGTAGCGGCACCCGCCGGGAGGCGGCACGTTACAGATATTTTGTCGTATAATTGGTGAATTTCGATTGGGGGGTCCCCCTCTCACTATTGGCATTTGGCTTGTCTTGCTTGGGCCCTTGAGCTGTTTGTTTGGGGGCAAATTTCCAGCTTATTATTGGCTCTAGTTGGGATTGATTTCATGTTGATTGTTGGCTCTGTTTGGACTACTGTTTAAGCTGCTTTTTGGCTCTGTTTGGGGCTGTTGTTTGCTTCTTTTGGGGGCTGCTATTTGACCTCAATTTGGCTCTATTTTGGGGATGAGTTTTTTCCTATTGATGACTTGTGTTGGCTCTGTTTGGGGTTGAGGTTATGATCTCAAGAGAATATATATATAATGCCCCATTAACTATTGATGGAAATGTTGTACCTTATAACTACCAATGATAAATTATTTTCTGAGATTAAAATGACCATGAAAATTGAAATTGAAATTATGTCCCTGAAATTATTGTGAAATGATTACAACTTGACCCAGAATAATTATAATTAAGGTGCATAAATGATTACAACTTGACCCTGAATTCTGGTAATCTATATAAATAAGTGTGGAGATATGCTTGGATTACATGATTGAGTTAGATTGTTCCCATTCTTATGGATATCATATTGTTTAGATGGTTCATACATATTGACTGGACTGCATAGGCCTCCTTAATATATAGACTAGTCATGACATGCCTACGTGCTTGCTTATAAGACTATCTCATTCATACACATAAGATATGATGTGTCGAGTAATTCACACAATAAAACCTTGAAAATAACAACCCGAAAACAATATGCTGATCACATGACGATAATAATATCGACATGTTACATGGTTCATTTACAACGTGAGATTTTACACTAGTTACACCTCTCTGGACACTGATACATGACATCGAGCCTTACGCATTATCCATACATTGTACTTGGTTACACAGATGCACTAGAGCTGAGATAACTCATTGTCCCAGAGGGTGCAGGAGCGACGATGGATTGTATTGTATCAGTTTTTCACTTCCAGTGATGAAAGTGGAGTTTACTATTATACACGTGGTTTTCACTTTCAATTATGGAAATGGGATTTTACTATTGAATTCGTATTTTCCGCTATCCACACCTGGAACTGGGTTATGCTACAAGACCTGTGTATCCAGTCCGAGTTGCACATGGTACCCTCGGACGTGAGTCATAATACTACTATAGGTCTGTCGACCTACATGCACAATTATTAGATATATTAGTATAACCATCACAATTCATGTAATGCTCAGTTTTATTATTTGACTATTGCCACTTTTAGTGTCTTACTTGTTTTGCCAGTCGATCATTGCTACATTTATTGTCTTATTTATCTTGCTAGTTAGTTAATGACATCTAACTGTTATGTTGTTATTTTATTGCCTCCAGATTATCATATTTAACGTATCTTTAGTGTCATGTTGTTATTTTACTGCCTCCAGATTATCCTGTTTTACATATAATATTGACCCCTGATTTTATAGTTTTGGAATATATAACGAAACTAGTGGTTGTTGTTACCAGCGTTAGGTTCTGGAGTGGATCATTTTGAGAAAATGGTTTGTTTTTATGGATTTTAGATTTGTGCGTCAATTCCAAAGTTTTTGCGAGACACCATGTGATAAGTGTTTTATCATTTGGTTACTTTTCATTTCATCTTTTACTCGTTTCCTTCGCTAATTTCATATCAGCATCATGTCAGCTATTTATACCAAGGTTTTAGGTCTCGGTTTCGGTCTCGGTATCGTTCTTTCCAAAATTTAGGTTTCGGTATCGGTATCGCCCGTTTTGGCGGTTTCGGAAGCAAGTTTCGGTTTCGTCCGTATCGCCAGTTTCGGCAGTTTCGTTTCGGGTATCGGTTTCGGTTTCGGAGATACTTTAAATATGTATATAATATATATACATAGTGATGGTTTTGGAGATTCTTAAATCTAAACCTATCAAATACTATTAAATACTTAACAAACTAAAATATTAATCATATACTATCAAATACTACATACTAAATAGATAAACTAAATTTGAGTACGTAATCATATCAAATACTAAATACCTAAAGTTTGGTACTTAAATACTAAATATTAAAAATGAATATATCCTAAAGCTTGCCTTGCGCACCCACCATTTTACCTTGTGCACAACCCACTTATTTACAAGTTTGACAAAAAAATCGCTGGGCATTGCTTTGCGTATCCACCATTTTGCTTTGTGCACATACCACTTATTTACAGGGTTTTCACAAAAAATCCGCTTGCTATTTGCACCGATTGTTTTACTCTACGCACATACCACTTATTTACAATTTTACCTTTTAAAAACGCAGCCTCTCCTGAAAGGCGACTCGGGCCTCTCTTTCTCTCTCTTTGCTCTCTGTCTCTCTCACGCTAGATGGTCGAGGTGGGACGGCGAGGCAAGAGGCGTGTTCGACGAGGCAGGAGGCAGGTTCGGTGAGACGACGACGCGATGCGGTAAGTTCAATTTTTTCATCTTCCTTTTTTCCTTTTTCTTCGTTTTTCAGCAATTTGTTCTTGGTTTTTCCTCTTCTTCGTCTAATTCTTCATTATTTTTAAGTCGAACCCTAGGGTTTTCTCCTCTCGTTTAACCGAGCTTTCTTTGCAACCTCTTGACCCACAAATTTTTTTGGGTTTTTAGAGAATTTTTATTTAAGTACGCATTCTTCTTCGTCCGATATTGAACGGTACCGGTCTGTTTCGGCCGAAACTGAACGGTATCGGTCAGTATCGGCCGGTATCGGCCGAAACTAACCCCTAGTTTCGGTATCGTTACCCACCGATACCGATACGATACGAGCGATACGCATGGGTATCGGCCGAAACCTCAAACCTTGATTTATACTATTTGTTGATCTTAGAATTGCATAGGCTTTTACTTTCTGTTGCTCATTATTAGTTAGAAACAGACGAATCTAGTTATATTCTAGACATGTTTGCATTTGGGTTGAAAAGAGTGGATCCTTAAAAGGCCTAACTGTGAGCGGACTTGTCACATCTGTTTCCCTTGGTATTTTTGGGAAGCGGGGCATGACATCAGCTCTTAGGGGACCAATAGCCCATTCGAACATGACTTTTAACCACTCAATCCATGTCAATTTAGCTCTATCCCTGCCAAGCTTCTCCATAAGCTACGATCCTATCAATCATCCTAGCTAGCACACTCATTCGTCTTCTCTGCAAATGGGTAGATCATCTCAAACAATTCTGCTCATCTTTCCTTCAATTAAAGCTCCTCTAACTACTATGAATGCATTTCTTCTTATCCTATCTTTTAACAAATTGCCGCTTATCCAACTTCTGGATATTCTCATGTTTTCTATAATCAGTTTTGGACTTATAATACAAAGCTATCATATTAACAGCCGAACTTTTATAAATTTTCCCGTTAAAAGTTTAAACTTCATTGTTTTCTTTAGACACATAATGCTTCAAAAGAAGCACTTCAAAAAAATCATCCAATAGTTCTATGAGTATCCTCATTCTCAACATCCCATCAAGGTGGAAGATTGGTCATGATTGGTCTAAAGCAACAAAAATAGATCTTTAAAAAATATGGCCACAGCTGTGGACTAACCCTTGTTACATCTCTCGTATTAGTAAAGTTATAATTCAAATATTCCCTTCTACTAATTTTAAATCTTCCCTCCACATTTCTGTTATAAAAAGTATCACTTTTCTATCAAAACTCTGCAAAATGTAAACAACTTGTCATGCAGCATATGCCAAGTTCATTTATTCATAACTAAAGTAAAGAGGCGTTGAGCAATAGCTAGAAGTACTGTGTGTTAGGTATCGGTGTCTTATGTCATTTTATGTATCGGTGAATATAGAACTTCATCTCAACTAAAGTTTAGGTGGTGTTTCCAGTAAAGCGTCGTCTTCTGCAAACGCTTCATTTATCCATGAATTATCTCTATTAAGACATTGTCCACTTTTTTCTTAACCAACTCCATCAATGTGTTGTGTCATAAAATATATTATCTAAATCAAATGGCTCGGCTTCAATGCGTTTCATTTAAGAGTCTGATGTTTTAGCCTTGTGTTATACGTATCCGGCAAAACTTGAAAACTTTTGATTGGACCCAACAAACATGCATCTGACTCATATCAATAAATACAATCCAAACAAGCCAATATGTATTGGTATGGACTGATTTTTCAAAACTTGATTTTGATTGTTAAATGAAATTTTTTTGATGATTATACAGAATAAATCATCTTTTCCACTTTAGCATTTCAGATGTTGGATCAACTATTGTGTAAGTTGTTATTCGTTATTATAAGTGGTTTGACCGGCTTCAAACGGATCGTTTTGACATGTTTGAAATCCAATAGGATACAAGTGATACTTCTCGGTATTGGCCAATTTCTCAAACTATGCTCTACAGGAATGAAATTTATAGCTATCGCTTTTCTTGCTCCTACAAAAATCCAAATGGCTTCACATGCAGACGTCCCTAGACTAGCACCCCTTGGAATTGGCTTTTCTTAACCTCTACTATATCTTATGCAATGCAGACATTGAGTTTGATCATGCAATACTTTCCATGACTTTTTGTACTTCAATGGGGTTGTCTTCGATTTACTGGACATCTTGTCTTCTTCGTTGTGTTGGTAACTAAGTTACCCAAAAATAAACCCCAATGTTCCTCGTGGACTTCCATTTTCAATAGGCATATATCATTACACCATATAGCTCTTTCTCGTCACGTTTGGTATAAAGCATCTCAATATAGCCTTACTTTCTAGACATACCTATAGTGTATAACACGAAAATATTTCGTTAACTTCTCATATGAGATTCTTAATAAATATCTTATGAAAACAACCAATCTTTGTTTTCTTATTTCTTTCTCTTACTAGTAGCCTACTACTCTAACTCTTTAATATACTTAACATTACCTAGTCCTATATTCTCCGTATCATTCATCCCATCAAACTCAAACACAATCTCCCGTCTCCCTTTAATTTTTATTTCTTCCGTAACATATAAATGATACATATATGTTTATATTTAGATTTAGGCTAAGTAGCCCATTTTAGACTAAAGTTTACCCGGAATGCAGGTTGTTTTGGTACGTGGAAAGAAAACTTGTACATAAAATGCTACTAGTCCAAAACATGACACGATGTGTAGGATTTGTTGGACGGCATTTATTGGCAAGGATAAAAATTTTAAAGAGTTTTCGACTTCTATACACATATTTACAGATATATATTTGTGCATAACAATTTGTACTAAAAATTTAGCCAGGGCACAACTTACACTTGCAATAATCTCTTTTATGTAGTCTAAAAAGCTATTAAAAATTTGTGACATTGATTTTTCAAATAGCTAATGTACCATAATTTGAAATGTAAGATCTGGAATGCAGATCATGAGGGGTTTAGAGTTCTGGTTAACACTGTTTAGACCATTTTTAGACCTTCACTAGCCCTGCAGTTGGTTTCTGAAACACCACATTAAGTATAAAAATAAACTAACAAAAAGTGAATAGGGTTCAATATAAAGAATACCTGCATGTATGAATTTTTAAACTCTTGCTGTGCCAATGATAACTTCGATAGGAATACGGACAAGTACTTCTGTTTAATATTTTCACATGTCTTCATAAGGCAACCATCATTATAGCATCTGGAATGTAATTGGTTATCATCACAAGATATAGATTGATCCTCATAGTCACCATCTGTGGACTTGTGAGATGCAACACAATCTAGGTTGTTACACCGTTCAAAAGATTTATCATTGACAGTAAAAACGGACTTGTTCTCCTCGTTGATTTTTCGCCTCTTCACATAATATCGCGCAAACCTGGCAGTATCAGTAGTTTTACTCTTCCCATTATTATCAAAACAATGTGCTCCCATTATTGAACACTGAGGTATAGATTCTGTGGTGATTGGGATCAACTGGGCCAGATTGTGAAGAATATGAATACTAAGCAGAGGGTCCAGACGAAAATCATTGCAATTTTCATCAGCTAACGTCAGTGCTTCTTTATACAATGACACAGCTCGGCTGCTATCTTGCTCGAGTATAGCTATCCCAGCTAGGCCATTCAGTGCAACAATAATTATTCTCAGAGCTTCCTCTCCTTCAACCTTGGCTTTGCCAATAAGAACCTAGGGACCAAAACATAAAAAATAAAATAAATGAACTATCATCAAACATCTAGAGGATAAAAGGTTAAATGAATCAAACAACAAAAAAATGGAAGGTAGGGTGTTAGCATAATCACATCTAATATCTCTTCCATTGTCAAGGGAGAACGTTGCAGAGAGCAGAGACCATAACTCCCAACTTGTGGATGGCAACATGCCTGACGAAGCTTCAAGAGAGGGAATAAAAGCTTTTCTGCCTCGATGTGAGAAAGAAAAGCACGGCATGAAGTATTGGAACCTGTATGCAAGTTTGGGAACATCAGCATTAAACCAACAGTAGAAATCATGTATTTATAATGACCCAACATATTAAACACAACATACTTGTTACTTCACTTTTGCAACTTCTGATAATTTCATGTGCATATGTCACACAAGTTTCATGTTGTTTCTGATAGAAATGTTCTTCTATCGCTGAGAAGTTGAGCCACGACACGCACTCCTCTTGTGACGGTAATTCTAACTCTTCGGACACATGCACTTTAGATGACCGCCACATGATTTGCTTAAAAAATCTGTGCACAAATTCCATAGCCACAATATCTCCCCTCTGAAGAATAAATTGTGAGAGGAATTAAAACCATTATCCATCTGACTGAAAATATTAATGCGTGAAAGTGCAAACAAGCAGTAATACATGATGGTCTCAAACTTCCTGTTGGAAGTTGCAGACCACCTATAATAGAATGCTTAGTATCGAGTAACATCATCCCAAAAACTCCTTTCCACCCTTCCCTCTCTCCATGCATATAAACACAGATGTGCATACCGGTAAACATCAATGACAATGTCCATACACACATACGGGTATAGAAGCCGAAGAAGAAGTTTGCCTGGGGAGGGCAACCCAGCCCTGGTGCTATTCCATTAGATTTTTACTGATAACTACAAAGGTGGTATAGTTAACATCAAATTGTAAAGCTTAAATTTGACAAACACGCGTGCGGGCGCAATTTCCAAATTAAACAATTCAATATTTAGTAACATCATCATACCCTCCAGAGTTATGTACACACACACACTAATGCGGACACCCAACCCGCACAGACAGGCCCACCCCGCCACGACTCGAGCCCACCTTGGAGGACTTATTGCCGGCGCAGGAGAAGGGGAGAAATGACTTAGAGGGTTTAGTGGGTCTAGGGGTATTCTAGTCTTTTCAGACTAGTTTAGTAATTCCCCTTTTCTATTTAATCTAGGACTAGCCGTCTTGTGTTTTCATGCTTATTTGTGAAAAATAATTAGGTATCTTTGTGAAGGTGCTTAAGCTTTGGTCTGTTCATCCAAAGCTAGGAGATAGGATTTCGTCTCGAAAGCAATCCAATTATCTTTTGTTCTTCGCTAACTTTTCTATAAAAATTCCACTTTTTATATTTTTCCACCTTTTAATCGCTGATTTGATTATACGATCAACCAGATCGTATCAATTGGTATAAGAGCGGTGAGATCTGATGGCGGCGAATACGAGAGGGAAGACGGATCTGATAAACGAGAAGATTCAAGGGCTCCGAGAAGATCTCAATCGTGAGATTGAAGTGATGAAAAAAACTAAGCGGGATTCAATCAAGGATCACGCCCACTCGCAAGAAGACATCCAGGTTGAACTCCGGGCCATGAGGAGTGAGTCCGCGCAAGCAAGTCGTGATCTCCAAGGGTTAAAAGAAGCCGCGTCGAATCTGAAATTTTTAAGAGAAACCACGGCGTCAATTCCAGCGATGATGGCGATGTTACAAACCCTAACAGCCAGGAAAGGGGAGATCGGGGCAAGGGGATCCAAGGGGGAGGAGAACCAGGGAGATTCCACGCTCGAATCAGCGAACAAAGGCCAGTTGGGGGCTGCAACGGCTGCGACAGGCCCCCTAGGGTTTGTCGCACCCTCGGCAAACCCTCCCGGTCCTATCCGGTAATTGACAGGCCCACCCGGGCCTGTTCTCCAGGCGGCAGGCCCATCCGGGCCTGCGACAGCCTCAGCAGGGCCTTCGGGGCATGCGACTACGACTGCACCCCCTTGCGGGGGTGTTGGAGGATCAGCGCCCCCTGTCGGGGGTGTTGCGGCATAGGCGGCCCCCCTGGGCGTGGCGACCACGGCAGGGGCTCCGGGGAAGTTGCGGGGTTCGCCCCCTTTCCGAGAGGGGCATCGGGGCACAGTGGAGAAGGATGGGCCCGGGTCGCCACCATCGGGGCCCCTGCAGGCCAATGCTGGAGACCAGAGACTTTTCCACATGTGCCGAGACTAACGGTTGACCCCAGACAGGCTTTGAGGGCTTCCCGGGACGTGGGCAATGTCCGAGGGCTATTTGGGATGCCAGACAGCGCCTACCCAGCAGTACGGAGGGGCCGGAGGGCCTACTTTTGCGTGACTATCAGAGTTTCCAGGGTACTACTACCAGACGGAGGCTCTGGAGAGGCCTAGGTGGCCTGAGGAGCTATACGGAGGGGGTGATAGAGGCCCAGTGGACGCGCTGGGTGGAGGAGTGGACCGGGTTGGTGGACGTGGTAGAGACGGGGCAGTATGGTGACATCAATGCAGATCGACGACTGATGCAGCTGAAAATGCCGATATTTGAGGGCACAGATCCTGACGGTTGGATCTACCAGGCGGAGCGCTACTTTCAGTTGATGAGATTGACGGAGGAAGTCTTGAGAGCCATCGGGATCTATTTCGAGGGCAAGGCCCTGGCATGGTACCGATGGAAGACAATTCTTGAAATCACCGTCATGACTGCCTGAGTATCCATGGAATACGATTCTTAAATATTTCTTATATGTGATTATCTCCACTCCCTTCAATTCAAAAGAAAAATTTCAACAACAAATCTCCCGAACACCAGTAATACAATAAAATGGCCAATATGATGCGTATAGACAATAGAATTATGTAAGCACGCAATCAGTAGTTTGAATGAGGCGTGCACATGGACATATACTTTCTCAATTAATCAGATTAAATGCCAGTATCATAAGCACTGCATATGTCCACGTGCACGCCTTATTCAAACTACAGATTGCATACTTACATAATTCTATTGTCTACACCCCTCATAATGGCCATTTTTACGGTATTACTTGGGTACTCGAGAGATTTGCCGTTGTAGTTTTTCTTTTGAATTGAAGGGAGTGGAGATAATCACATAGAAGAAATATTTTAATACTCGGCATTTAAATATGACATCTCACCGGGCATGGCCTCGACTTGAAAAGGGAACATGAAGATGCATTCACTTTGAAAAATCTCTGCACGGCCATCTTTTGGTGCTTCGAAACGTGTCATCACATCGATGGTTAACTTGTAATCCTGCAACGAGTTAACATGAAAAAAGTTGTAAATTATGAACATCTAAAGTTTATAAAATACCTCTAAATATCTACATGTATTTTTCTGTATTTTTCGGGATTTTTCTGTATTTTTCGGTATTTTTCAGTATTTAGCAGTTATGAAATATAGATAACAAGTATGAAATACAGCTAAAATTTAGGAAATATCTTTAATGATCTGTATCTATTTTTCGGTATTTTCTGGCATTTTTCTGTATTTTCTGTATTTTTCATGTATTTTCATGTATTTTTCATATATGATCATGTATTTTTCATGTATTTTTCGGTTTACATTACTCATTTGTAACAACAATTAACTAATTAATAGATATAAAATAATAAAAGAACAATAAATATTGATGAACCATAAATCTGACTTCAGAATACAAAAACTAAATAAAATACATTAATAGATACAAAAATGAAGAAAATAAATAAAAGGATACAAAGATCTCAATCGTAGTTCTCATCATCCGGTTGTAGTGCATGGTAGTATGGAGGATATGAATACTGCATCTGTTCCGGGCCTAATAAGATATCATCATGTTATTATATGCTAATGGCCAGCTCTACTCGATAAAAGGCGTGTCATGACTGCCTTGACTGCTGGACTGCTCAGTCACGTTCGGACCGTACCTGAATTGACTATCATAATCAGCATAGACATCAGAGTGTCTGTACGGTGCGTAATAACCGTCTTAGCATCCTGAGTATCCACCGGAATACGATTCATTAATGGCAGGAATATCATAACCTCCATAATAATCAGAAGAACGTCTATACCCTTGATATTCAGAGTGTCTACCGTATGTATCGTCCCCCCGTTCTTCACTGTGGTTCTGCCTATCATGATCTCTATACCCATGCGAATGTTGTGTATCATAAGCATGGTCCACACGTCTCTCAGTAGGGTGAACGGATGCGACGCACCACAATCTCCGTCTGTAGGACCTTGGTCATCGGGAGACGAAGCATCATCGCTATTGTGCCGAGCCTGAGTGGCTGCCTTCTTTCGCTTGTACGTGATATTCGCTGGGGCGTAACTTGGCTGTGGCTGGTTGCTTCTTGTACGTTCTGCTTCCACAATCGCCTCGTCCATCCAAGGATTGTCTCTGTCATCGAGCACCCTGTTTTCTGTCTCCCTGGTCCATTCCTCCAATGGATCTTCCTCGGGAAAAATTTGATCCAAATCGATCAGCTGGTGATCGTCCTTCTCGCTTCTCTCACATGTCTATGTCTCAGTCTCATATTATAATGCACATAGACCAGCCTTTTAAGGTGTTCCATTGTTAGCATGTTCCTGGTCTTAGTGTGAATGAGTGAGAAGGTGGTCCAGTTTCGTTCACAGTTGGACGAAGAGACCGTTTGGCTCAAAACACGCACAGCTAAGCGTGTAAGCATTGAAGCTTACTCTATCCCAATGCTTATCCACCATTGAGCTGCAACAAGTTCCAGTGGTCAAAAAAGATGGATCGTTTTATGAGGAACATACAGAAATCTAAGATCCATATAGATACCTGGAGTGACCATTGTTATCGCTATTTCCGTCTTAGCGGAGCCGAAATAACCAACTCTCATCTTATAGGCCTTCAGCTACAATTATCCATCATAATTTTAGAATGTGAACTGCTATATCGAATCATATATCAAAATAAAAATATCCGAATTTCATTTACCTCTCTGTCAATGTCAATTTGCTTCTAGATGTCTGGTTCAAGCCTCTCGATCACGCGTCTGAGTCCAACCACCACCTCGTTGTCGTTTGTTGCATTGGATGAGTACTGAAAGCGAAGATTCAGAAAATGGCATGCAGCATGAATATCTTGATGTAGCTGCTTATCACATCTCTTGTCGATCATGTCCCACCATTTTCTGTATCCCCTACCAACATTCTTTCAAATTTCCTCTTTTACACTGTCCATGGCCTCGTAGAGATACCACATCTCGACCTTATCATCGATGTCGACCATTCGAAGAACCTTCACCAGGGGCTCAAATACGGCGATGACATTAGAAATAGCATGCCAGAATTCATCGCCGTGAATCAGATCGTACACGTTGTTTCCAACGCCCTTATCTTTTGGTTTAAGCCTTGGAAAGTTATCGGACCAGTCCCTAGATGTGATCATTCTCCGCAGGTCATCTCGGTACGCGTACAGAGAGTCTAAAGCAATAAAGTGGGTCACAAATCTTGTTATCGCGAGCCGGATCAACTCTTTTCCACCCGTCTCTCTTCTCATCAAGCTAAGCACCCATCCTTTGTTGTATATGAATCTTATAACCATCAGACTTTGTGCGACAATATTTTTGACTATTTCTTTGGCCATGTTGAAAATATCAAGTCGATACAATGCGCCGCATACTGGGTCCAATACAGATACTGTCTCTTTCGCATACCGGCCATTCGGCCGGCACGACTACCCGATCGGGCTAGCCCAGAGGCTCCAGACCCAGACGATCCTGCTCACATCCTTCTGCCCTAACTTCTAATCTCTTCTTCAACAAGTTCTTGCCTACTTCTTCTAAGAGCTCTTCTAAGGTCCCTCGCCTCCTCGGTGTCATCCTCATATTCATCTGATTCATCTGATATTTCCTCCGTATGCTTTGCCCTTATCTCCTCATCCATCCTCTTCTTCTCAAATCTGGCATGTACATTTTCGATCTTCTTCTGAAATACGTGTGCTCCCATCTCTTCACGCACTTCTTTAGGTGCCTCGGGGCATGTCTGCACATCCCCGATAATTCCCGCCAAGTGTTCCTTAAGGCGAGACACGCCGCAATGCATTTCTTTCCGGCAATAGTTACGCCTTACTTGTCTATGGTTATCTGTGATCATTTTACAATGAGACCACCCAATATCCACCGTCTTCTCCTTTGGAGTTCTTCGAGACATTTTAATTACTACACCATATAACAAGGGTTACGATTAATCTTGAAAAAGATTATTAACGTATTAGACTTAGATATAGTCGACGGTGTCACATAATCATGATTTGCGTCCTTGCGGTCCAGCGGAACACGGTCAGGGAATTGACTAATCCAGTATCACTTATCCCCGGCCTAGCTAGGGTGATACAACAAACTTAGCCAAGCACATTGAGCCGGAGCATGGTTCATTGAAGGAAACGTACCATTCATATGTTTGCCATCAACTAAAAGGCTTTTATTAAAACTAGTTAATCATATCAACTAGTTAAAATCCTAAAATTCGAATTTATTAGGATTCGTTAATAACTTTTATTAGAGTCCTTATCAACTATAAGGTTTTATTTGTTTCAACGTGCTATCCTAATCGTTGGAAAGGGCTACCCTAATCAGGAATTAGGTATTTAATAGTTATAACAATTTACTAAATATAGCATGTCAATCTAAAATTCATCTCATAAGTTTTAGAAGAATTTTAATGGCTAACCTATGTGGCTTTCTTGAATTATCATATAATATGCAAGAAAATAGAATTACCATTAAAACATGTCAACTAAATTTTATCTCATAAAATTTAGCACACAGATAAGCAACTTAAATAGCGCATAAAATCAAGTTTCTAACCTTTTAATAATAATTTATCCCATAAATAATAATATGCAACTTAAAATTATTAGTATTTTATGTATTATTGTAATATATCTTTAGTATTACTTTAATTATAAATGATATTTATATTTTTGTTATAATTTATATTTTCTATTACTAGAAATCAGGGTTTGAGTTATCGGCCGATACCATAAGGTATCGGCTGTATCGTATCGGTATCAGCAGTTGACGATACAGAAACCAATGGTTAGTTTCAGTATCGGCCGATACTGAACGGTATCGGTCAGTTTCAGCCGATACCTGCCGAAACTGACCGAAACCGGCCAAAAATGGCCGATACCGTTCAGTACCGGTCGAAAACGGAGGAAGAAGAATGTGTAATTAAATAAAAATTCTCTTTAAAACCCCAAAAAATTTCGTGAATCAATAGGTTGCATAGAAAGTTCGGTTAAAAGAGAGGAGAAAACCCGTGGGTTTCAGCTTGAAAATGATGAAGAATTAAACGAAGAAGAGGCAGAACCAAGAAAAAATTGCCGGAAAAAAAGAAGAAAAATGACAAAAGGAAGATGATGAAAAAATTGAACTCAACTCATCGTGTCGCCGCCTCGCCGAACCTGCCTCCTGCCTCGCCGAACCCGTCCCGACCATCTAGCGTGAGAGTGAGAGAGAGCAAAGAGAGAGAGAAAGAGGCCCGAGTCGCCTTTCAGGAGATGTTGCGTTCTTTAAAAAGGCAAACTTGTAAATAAGTAGTATGTGCGTAAAGTAAAACAGTCGGGCGCATATCAAGCAGATATTTTGTGGCAACTTGATAAATAAGTGATATGTGCACAAAGCAAAATGGTGGGTGCGCAAAGCAACGCCCAGATTTTTTTGGCAAACTTGTAAATAAGTGGTATGTGCGCAAGGTAAAACGGTGGGTGCGCAAGGCAAGCTTTAGAATCTATTCATTTATTTAATATTTAGCATTTACGTACCAAA
This sequence comes from Scilla litardierei, assembly GCA_030789695.1. NCBI lineage: Eukaryota > Viridiplantae > Streptophyta > Magnoliopsida > Asparagales > Asparagaceae > Scilla > Scilla litardierei. The sequence continues at coordinate 124,636,972 of CM061132.1, read as the reverse complement.
CTTTATGTATTTAGTATTTGATATGATAACGAACTCAAATTTAGTTTATCTATTTAGTATTTAGTATTTGATAGTATATGATTAATATTTTAGTTTGTTAAGTATTTAATAGTATTTGATATGTTTAGATTTAAGAACCTCCGAAACCATCACTGTGTGTATATAGTATATACATATTTAAAGTATCTCCGAAACCGATACCGATACCCGAAACGAAACTGTCGAAACTAGTGATACAGACGAAACCGAAACTTACATCCGAAACCGCCGAAACGGACGATACCGATACCGAAACCTAAATTTTGGGAAGAACGATACCCAGACCGAAACCGAGACCTAAAACCTTGCTAGAAATATTTACTAATATTTATTCGGTCTTGGTTTACTATAAAATTTCTTGTAAATACTAGTAAATATGAAATATATGAAATTTTTTAGTTCTACTTATATAATTTGTTAAAATTATTAGTATTTTTTAGTATTCCTTTAGTATAAACTATAAAGTACTTAGCATTTATTAGTATGTTACTACGTTTATTAATCTCTAACATTATTAGTATTTTATTAGTATTTGTTAAACTTATTAGTATTTTATGTATTATTGTAATATATCTTTAGTATTACTTTAATTATAAATTTAGTATTCCATAGCTTTTCTTTTTTATAGTTAAATGCATTGAAATAAAAATGTTTTTATACATTATGTAACATTAATTGAGCCTTCTTTAATGCAGTTAAACATCGACTAGTGTATGTAATTAATTAATGTAGTTAATTGATCATTAATTAATGTAGCTTCTCTTTTATTTTAAGTATTTTTTCATCTAACCACGTATTATATGGTAATTAAATTGATGTTAGACAATTAGTATTTTTTTAGGAGTCCATATAGTATTTTTAGGATTTATTATGTATTTTAAGTATTTTCTATATTTATTATGTGTTTTCCGTATTTTTCCGTATTTACCTTGTATTTTAAATAATTTTCCCGTATGTATTATGTATGTTAAAGTATTTTTCCATATTTATTATGTATTTTCCATATTTTCCGTATTTTTCCTTATTTTTCTGTATTTCTTACGTATTTTACAGTATTTCCCGTATTTTTATATATTTATTTGTATTTTAAAATAGCTAAACACGCATTGTCTAATAAGTCCAGTATTTCCATTTATTTACAAGTATTCATTTCTATCTGTTAAGTGTGTTCTCCATTAATATCAAACTTGTAATTATAATGAACATAAAGGGTAGTTTGGTAATTGATCCAACCGCAGTATTTCCAACAGTTTCAACATGTCCCCTAAATTTCAGTTTATTTACAAATATGCCATTAGACATGTTTTATTAGGTTTTTGTATAATGTCAAACTTGTAAATACGCCTGTTTATCATGAGCAATTTCGTAATTTGCTTAAAATTAATGGAAACCTACCTTTAATACGAGTCGGTGGTGTAAATCAAATTCGAAATCGTCTTCGAAATTTTTTTCTCGCACAGCGAAGCCCTCGACGGTGATTCCTCCTCTCTCAACGGCGATTCCTCCTCTATCGACGGCGACTTCTTCTCCCAGGCTCCCAGCGACGCTCTCGACGGTGATTCCTCCTCTCTCGACGACGACTTCTTCTCCCAGGCTCCCAGCGAAGCTCTCGACTTTGATCCCTCCTCTCTCGAGTCAGTCTCGACGGCGACTACTTCTCACAGGCTCCCTCCGAAGGCAATGAATGCACTGCTCGATGGGGATTAAGGTTTCTGATCGATGAAAGTTGGGGTTCTCCTCGATTAGGTAAGCTGCTAAACCCCCCCTTCCCCTCCTTTTATAATTTGTTCTCATCTCTTCCCGTGAATGCTCAGTGTCTCCCCGTGAATGAACACTCACTTCACCTTTTGACCGAACACTCACATCACCCCGTGAATGAACAGCACACTACTGTGAATGGGTAATGTTCATTCACGAGGCGGTAGGGATAGGGGCTAGTGCTTAGGGTTAGGGGCTAGGATTAGTGTTCTCTATCCTTCTGTCTTTCTTTCATATTTGCTGCCCGAAACCCTAGGGTTTCAGCCGATACCGATTTTTTGGTGAAGAATCGGACCTGTACTTGGTGGTATCGGTCCGATACGCCCGATACCAAGAGGTATCGGGCGATACCTCAAACCATGCTCTCTACAGCTCGTGAATACGAGTATGTACAGTGTGAGCGGGAAAGAGAGCGACAGGCGGCAGCTCGTCCAAGACGACCACCACCTTTTATAGCAGCTTCCGTGGGGTCCAGTCGACAACAGTCTGTTCCCGCCAGGCAGTTACATCGACCCATCCAGCAGACTCGGTTCAAGAGGCCGGCGCCGCAGCAGCATCAGCGACGTCATACCCCAATCTGGCATTACTGCAACAAGCCCGGACACATCAAGCCTGAATGCAGACTGTTTCTGAACTTATGTCTCATCTGTGAGGCTTAGGACCATGTTGCCAGAGACTGTCCACGGAGGAGACAAAAGCATGCAGCCCCATATTTGACGTATGCGCCGACTACTGCTCTAGTTGGGGTCACTCAGAGTGGACCCTCACTTCCACCTCAGTGGAAGGTCTTTCAGCAGGCGAGATCACATGCCACACCTCCTAGACGTCAGACATTCATTATGACTGCTGCATGGGCCGAAGCTACCGGACAAGTTATTACATGTACGAATTTATTGTTTTTTGTATTTATTTTATTTTGGTCACTAGCTACAGTATGCTTAGACGTAGTTTCTATTACCTTAGGTACCGTACTAGTAGCTAGCAGACCTGCCCTTGTATTGTTCAACTTGGGAGCTTCCCACTGTTTCATGTCGAGACAATTCGTCGACCAACATAATATTCCTGAGTCACCCCTTACATCATATTGGGTTGTCAAAACAGGCAGTGGGGTGTTAAGAACGTCTAGCGGGAGTTTCTATTGCCCCTTAGTGATATGCAGGCGAGAGCTTTATGTGGATTTCCTCATCATTGAGATGCCAAGTTTTGAAGCTGTCTTCGGGATGGACTGGTTAGAAATATTTTACGCCACCATCGATTGCCGGCGTGGAGTGATGATGTTCGAGATGCCTGATCATTTAAAGTTTGAGTTTGTCAGAGGGAGCAGGTCAGACGGGCCGATCAAGTTCAAAGCCAGACCGACGGAGGCAGTGGTGACTGCCATGGATGCTAAGCCGGAGAAACCAGATGTTGTGCGAGAATTCTTGGATGTGTTACCGGACGAACTTACATGTTTGCCCCCGAATCGTAATATTGAATTTTCAATTGACTTAGTGCCAGGAGCACAACCCATATTAAAGAAACCCTACCGTATGGCACCATCGGAGTTAGAGGAAGTACGAACCCAATTGGATGATCTTCTACAAAAGGGATGGATACAATCTAGTTTATCGTGTTGGGGTGCTCCAATACTACTAGTGAAGAAGAGGATGCGACACGATGCATGTGCATTGACTACAAAGAGCTCAAGGAGATTATGGTGAAGAACAAGTACCATCTTCTACATATTGAGGACCTGTTTGATCAACTTGGTGGGTCAAGCGTCTATTCGAAGCTGGATCTTAGAACTGGATACCACCAAGTGAAGGTTAGGACGGAGTGTGTATTTAAGATTGCATTACAGACTAGGTACGGACACTGAATTCTTAGTGATGCTTTTTGATATGACGAATGCGTTGGCGGTGTTCATGAGTCTTATGAATCTAGTCTTATATGACTACCTGAACAAATTCGTGGTGGTTTACATTGATGATATTTTGGTGTACTCGAAGGACAGACAGGAGCATGCAGAGCATTTGAGGAATGTTCTTGGGACCTTGAGGCGACATCAACTGTATGCCAAGCTCAGTAAATATGAATTTTGGCTAAGCAAGCTGGCTTTCGTGGGCCACGTGGTGTCCGGAGAAGGTATTTCTGTGGATCCAAAGAAGATATCAGCAGTTTAGAAGTGGCCAATTCCTAAGTCGGTGCCTGAGATTTGGACCTTCTTGGGACTGCTGGATACTATCGAAGGTTCATTCAGGACTTCTTGAAGATCGTGGAGCCGATGACACAGTTGACGAGGAAGGATGTTATGTTTGTTTGGTCCAAGGCTTGCAATGATGCATTTGATGAGCTAAAGAGGAGGTTGACTGCGGCACCGATATTGATCATTCCAGATTAGATGGGATGATTTGAGGTATTTTACGATGCATCCGACAAAGGTCTCGGATGTGTACTACAACAGCATAGCTGAGTCGTGGCGTATGCATCCAGGCAACTGAAGACCCATGAGAAGAACTACACCGGTCATGAGCTTGAGTTGGCGACAGTCATTTTTGTCTTAAAGATCTGGAGGTACTTCTTGTTGGGGGAGCAAGTGAATGTGTTACAGACCACAAGAGTCTGAAATATCTTTTCACACAGAAGGAGCTGAACATGTGACAGCATCGGTGGGTCAAGCGTATGTCGGACTATAACATTGACCTTCAGTACCACCCTGAGAAGGTCAATGTTATGTCTGATGTGATGAGTCGTCTTTCAGCAGTAATGATTCTTACGACTCAGTGGAGGCTCCAGCAAGAGATCAGAAAGATGTGGATGGAAATAGTATCACCAGAGATGACTTCTTCTCTAATGAACCTTCAGATACAGTCGACTTCGATGGACAGGATCAAGGCTGTGCAGACAGGAGATACGAAGCTACAGAAGATCAGGGTGTTGGTGATGGCTGGACAACGACCAGAGTTCACGATACACACAAACAGATCTTTGAGATTTGGCAATAGGCTTTGCGTACCCTCGGCTGATGTTAGAGATGAGCTATTGAAGGAAGCTCATAGTTCGCCATATTCCATTCATCCCGGCGGTACTAAATCAGGACCTGAAGCAACACTATTGGTGGCACGGAATGAAGAGCAGTGTTGCACGGAGTGTGGCCAAGTGTTTAGTGTGCCAGTAGGTGAAGGCTGAACACCAACGAGTTGTAGGCTTATTACAGCCACTACCTATTCCTGAGTGGAAATGCCAGTATATCACGATAGACTTTGTGACTGGTTTACCCCGGAGGAAGAAGCAGACCGAAGCTATTTAGGTAATTATAGATCGAGTGACGACATCCGCACACTTCATTCCTTTCAGAGTTGGTCAACTACAGAGGTTCTTACCAAGAGGTACTTGGAAGAGATTGGAGACTGCACGGAGTACCGGTGAGCATTGTTTCAGACAGTGATACCTGGTTCACATCGCATTTCTGAAAAGGCTTACTGAAGAATTTGGGCTCTCATCTCACGTTTAGTACTGCTTTTCATCCCAAGACAGATGGACAGTCGGAGCATACCATTCAAATTTTGGAGGATATGCTGCAGACATGTATGTTAGATTTCAGGGGGGTCATGGGAGGATCACCTACACATCGTGGAATTTGCATACAATAATAGTCATCAGGCGAGTATTAGGATGACGTCATTTGCGGCATTATATGGAAGGAAGTGTCGTTCGCCCTTGAGCTGGGACGACGTTGGGATCGAGAATTGATGGGACCCAAAATGATAGTAGAAGCAGTTGACGTGGTGCGGAAGATCAGAGAAAAACTGAAGTTGGCTCAAGACAGGTACAAGCATTGGCCAGATTCAAAACGAAGACATCTAGGTTTCTACCAGGAGACCATGTATTTTTGGAGATTTCGCTGAATCGTGGATTGATCCATTTTGGCCGACGAGGAATGCTTAATCCACGTTACATCGGACCTTTCGATGTGCTTGAACGAGTGGGAGAAGTGGCATAAAAGAATGCACTGCCTCCATCCTTAGAAGAAGTGCATAATGTGTTCCACATATCCCAGCTATGCAAATATGTGGGAGATCCAGCACATATGGTGGACCATTCAGAGATTTCAGTGCGTCCAGACCTGACATATGATCAGAAGCCCGTGGAAATTATTAATCGACAGCAGAAGAATTTGAGAAACAAGATAGTCAACTTGGTAAAAGTAGTGTGGCATTGTAATGCAACGGACGAGTCTACTTAGGAACGAGAAGAAGAGATGATGGAGCGATACCCCTTATCTTAGTTCTTTCAATTCAAAAGACGAAATTTATTGTAAGAGTGTAGGATGCAATGACTCATTTTTAATACAACAAAAAACCCCCACATGGTAAAGGCCCATGCGTCCACCCACTTCTGTTTTTTATATTTAAAACCTCTCCCACTCACTCACAAGCCCACTCACATTTAAACCCCTCACCCTCTCTCTCACATCTTCTAGCAACCGAACTTTTTTTCCTCGTTCGGTCTCCTCTCTCTCACGGCAAACAACTGACAACGCTCCGAAATTCGTCAATTGCCATTAATTTTGAGCCCTACACAATGTCGGCAGCCCGATCTCTCGTTCTCACAACGGTTTGATCTCTCTATTTAACTTCCATCATTTAGGGGTTTGATTTCATGCGAAAAAAATTGGTTTTCCTCTCGAAAATCTTCCGATTTAGTTCAATTTGATTCTGGATTTCTTGGGAGCTTCCGATTTGGCATTTATGGTGAACGATAGATTCTTATCTTCCTCACGCTTCAGTTTAATTTCTCTTTTAGTATGCGTAAATTTTGCGATGAAATCGTTTGTTAATTGTTGTGCAAAATTGGATTTTTCCCGAGTATCAGGGAGATGCTGCTTCACAAAATTGCGAGGGAGTTCTTCCCTTTGAGATACGAGTTTCGGCACTTTTTTTTTGTTTTCATTTGGCCGCCATGTGTGGGGTTGTCGCCGCCGTGGGTGCTCGTCGTTGAAGTCCCTGTTGTTGTTTTGGGATTAACCCTTCAATGTTGATTCCTTTGAGTCATGCCTTCGGGGTTGCTCATAAGCTTCAAGCTGTGTAGATCATTTTGCATAGGCGAGGCCATGGACCCTTGTTGTAGCATATTCACTAATTATATTCTTTGGCCTTTTGGCCTTTTGGCCTTTTGGCCTTTTGGCCTTTTGTTCCTTTTGCTAACAGTTCGTGAACTTCTCTCAAAGTTATTTACATGGGTTATGCCTACGAATTTAGTGCCTTGCTTTTGGGACTGAAGTCTAGTTACTGTGTACAAACTTCAAACGCGGCAACCCTTTCTCTTGGTAGAATGTATGTCGACATGAATCTGATCCCTCAGGTCTATAAATTTTAAGAACCATTAGGATTCCACCTTCCCGTCATCCTTTATAAAAACAATAGTTTATGTCTCATATTCATCTTGATTCATTTCATAGAATAGTTTGTGTTTTTTTATTCAGCTCAAAAAAAATTTTATAAAGAAAAAAATATTTTTGTTGTGTTTACTTTTATTTTAATGGGCCAGCGAATTGTATTCTTTAGCAACGTAATTGTCTCGCCATTCCAACTAAGGTTGAATATGCCATAAGGTCAGCATTAATATTATGCTCTTTAATTTGTTGAGAAATTATTTCCTTAAGTATGCTAGCACTAGAGAGTTTAATGTTATACTTAACTGTGTAGTCTAGGGGATGATACTTTTGATGATACTGATAAAGAATTGCTGAAATTAAGAATTGACTCATGACAAGACTCGTAACGGCTACTTGTAAAAAATTTGACTTATTGTCCGAGAAACCCCAACTACGTAATTTAAATAATATTAAAACTTCGACAAATCTTGACAGTTATAACAATGCTTGACATGACATTGTTGACCTGCAAACCTAAAGACAACTGAAAATCTAGACAACATGACCACGCATGAATATTGCACATGACACCAAACTGTTAACTAAACAACTCCACATGACTCGCTAGGGTTTGGGCAAACTTATAATTGAGAGTGCGAGAGCGATTGGAGCCCTGCTTTCGGCCCGTATCTGAAAGAATTTCCGTCTACGGATCCTGAGTCCCTGTCATAGTTGACCGTAGACTTGGCCCGGGTGCGCGGTCCAAGATGGTCTGGGTTGCATATCGTGCTCTCCGTTATAAGTTTATGAATTAGTATTGGACAACATTAACAGTACAACCTCATAGTAATTTGATGACATTGAAATAACCATAACATGCTACATATTTGTATCGTATCATTTATACATGTTCTCCATTATACCTCTTTGTTTATGCACCGTTATTATTACTGTTGTTTGGTTAGATATAATCTACTCTATTGAGCAGTGGTACCACTCATGTTGTTGCCACTAGGTGACGAACAGGAATACACAGAGGCATCAGAGTACGAAGAGGCGGTGCATCCGGTCCAGGACCCTGAGTTTTGAGGGCCGGTTGATAATGGGTGTTCTTGGTTGTTTCATTTCCATGTATTTACGTTTCGGCTTAAGAGTGAGATTGTAATTTTATTTTCTTTGTATAGAACTTTGTCAACCTGATTTGAAGGTAATGAAAAGAAAAAAGAATTTTAATTAATTCTGTTAATTTCTGTTTTGCTCTGTTCCACGTTGTTTTCACTGGTAATTGCAGGACCTGCATAAAATTATACAAAAGTGACGACACCTTGATCCGGGGCATTACAGGACACCAACTTTCCTATGTTAGTATTGCCTTATTAAAATATAGTCAATTACGGATTGAATGTCCACTACATCTTAAACTTTCTTTTTCACAGTTTTGGTTAGATCACTAAATGCTTGTTCAAGAAAGTTTAATTCCTTTATGTTTCAGCTATAATAAGGAGATGGTTTCTTCGACTGACCCAACATAGGAGCATAACAGTTGTAACGCCCCGCCTCCCGGCGGGCGCCGCTACTTGTGAAACGAGAGGTTGCAGGTCCCGCAGGTGCCAGTGAAGTCAATGTGGAGCAGTGCAGAAAGTAAGGGGACACTCTAGACATGACCAGCTACACAGTTCTAAATGAGGAAAAGACAGTAAGATAAGTAACACAAACTGAAAAGAAAAGAGACAAGTAAAAAGTTGTACTACTGCTGAAACGTAAAGGGAACTCGTACCTCCGCTATGTCAACGCTCAAACCGTTCTGCTCTGGAAGTTCTGACTCCTCTCAAGTCATGTACTGAAGCTCCAACTCCTCGTGCTCAGACACCTCTGGATGATCGTGTGCTTCGTACCTGGTGGGCAACAAAGGGCGCACCGCGCTCAATAGAGTAGACAATATCTAAACAAGAGACAAAGAAGGTAAGTGTGCACAAAAGGAAGCAAGACGACCACAGATATGATGGCACTACCCAAAGAAGTAACCTGACCTGGTAATCCACGAGCACGCGCCACTGAAGAGTAAGGGAGTACAAAGGACGATGTGACAGTAGCAGAAAGGGTACAGAAGAGAGACATGTCGAAAACGAGCAAAAGTACTGTAATGAGGGTACTAACTAAAGTGAACCAATTCTAAGCCGTGACTTATGAGGGAGAGTACAATAAGCATCTGAGAGCTACCTTGACCGCGAGGGTGCGACCCCGGGCAGAGTCCAAAAGTGTAAGTACTGTACTGTAAGCTGCAAAACCTGTAAGAACTGAGGCGCTGTGGCCTGCGGTGGGGCTCCAGGACCCATCAAGATGGCCGTCCCTGTCTGCCCCCAGGACTCAGGACCCATCAGCTGATGGAGTCCCCCCTAACTCGGGGAAAATAACAACCAAAAACGATTGGTTGCTAAAGATCAGGTCCCAGTCGCCCACGTACTCCCCAATCATAAGTTTCCCCAAACCCGGTGAGTCAAGCAGAAAGTAACCATTTTATTAGTTATTAGTGTCGTGAGGTTCAATATTGATTAAACTACGTAGCCAAGGGGAATCTATTACCGTACCGGTAACAGCAACCTGTCAAGTCAAGAGCCAACCTCAGGATAGTCCACTCGTCATCCAGTACCAACATAGTAATGTGCCATCATAAGAACATCCCAAGGATACGCAATTTAATAATATTAAACTAGCAAGGTACCAATAAGCTTATGAAACAACAAGAGCAACAAACTAGCAAGTGACAGGTAGCATGGATGTTCCTTATGGCAAGATATTCCAAACTGAGTAGAAAGGAAGCATCACCAACTCAAGAACAACAAGGAAACCCAAGGCAGCAATCAAGGGAAGCTATCAAACCCAACAACGAGCAAAAGGAACCACCCAACTCAATTACCAACAAGGGAAGCTTGAACCACAAGCAATGGAAACCCAAACCCCAACACAAGCAAAGGAATCTAAATTGGAGTATGGGGGATAGAGTCTACCTCAAGCAATAGAGAAAGGACGAAAGAAACCTGCAAGCAAGTAAGAAAAAACGTGCTGATATATAAAAGAAACAATACTAACTGAATCTTGGTACGAACAAGTAACAAGAAAACAACACAATTGCATTAAATAATGAAGGACCAAGAGACAACCCGGATGGCGCTAGAGAGTCTAGGCCAGAGGGATCAGATTGGGGGTCTTCTCATCACGCAGTGGGGGGGTACCCGTGCCTACGGCAAAGTCTACGGGGTTCTTATTAAGGAACTAGGGGCTAACAACCAAAGCCGTTGGGGAACGGGGCTCACAACCCAAGTAGTACCACGCCGAAGCTCAAAACACAAGCAAGGGACCCAACTGAACCCAAACAGCAAGTAGAAGGAACCAGCCGAGCACAAACAGCAGCCCACAAAGCCAAGTCAGCAAGCAAGAACCAAGCCGCAGCAAGGGGAAGCCCAAACAGCAAGTAGAATGGCCCCGACCAGCAAGCAAAGCCCCAACGACAACCAAAACGGCGAGGGAGGAGCCACCGAATCCCCTAAACAGTCCCAACGGCAACCCCGGGACCCCACGCAAGTAGGCGAGGGTGTCCAACCCCACGGAATAGCAATAGGGACGATAAAACCCTAATCCTACCCCCAATTCATCCTTTCCCCAAAGAAATCGAAATCAACGTAGAAGGAAAGAGGATTGGGTCTACCTGAAACCGAACTCAAAGCCGGCATCGACGAAGCCGAGGAAATCAGTCGAAATCAGCTTCGAAAAATAAAGGAAAAACACTCACCGAGCCTGCAGCAGGAAGGAGGAGAAGAGGGGTGAAATAGAGAGGCAAACCGCCACAGTCGCACTCGCAGCGAAGGGACAAGGCGATGAGAGCCTCGTCGAGGGACCCACACCACGCGCGAGGGAGACGAGGGTGACGCCGTGAGCGTGACGCGTCGAAGGACCCAGCGAGGGACCCACATCACACGCGAGCCATCGACGAAGAGAGAGGGGTGACGTCGAAGCCCTAGGAGGCCGTGTCGTCGAGAGGGAGGGGAGGAGCGTCGAAAACAAAGCCCTAAGGGCTTTCGCTGCGGGGAAAATGAGAACGAGAGAGAGAGAGAGCAGGGGAAAGGGGGAGAGCTCGCGGGGGATAAGGGGAGGCCCGTGTGGGCTTGGGCCTTTGGGGACGGGCCGTTACATTCTACCCACCTTAGAAAAAATTCCGTCCTCGGAATTCTAAAACAAGATAATACATATAACACAAAAGATATCCAACAGGCTACAACAAAATAAAGATCAGTTCAACAACTGATAATACAAGCTAAAAGTCAGGAGCGTCCGTCTCCATCGTCTCCATGGTGAAAGTCTGGCTCCTCTGAGGTGATGGTGGCCGTCTGGGAGGAACTCCTGCTTGCTCTCGTCGTACTCGCTCCCGCTGCAAGTACTCGTACTCTCGGGCTGTGGAGAGCATCTCAGCATGCGTCGTCAACCCAAGCCCTACCAGCTTGTCGCGGATGTCGATGTCCAAACCCTGCCGAAATCTCTTGGCCCGGGCCTGAGGGGTAGACACTGCGTCCTTAACAAACCTGAAACACCAATTGTTAGCAAACACAAACACAAAGTATGGTTAGTGATCTTGCAACAAGTTACATACCTACTGAGTTTAGAAAACTCAGCGTCGTACTCCTCTACAGTCATAGAGCCCTGCTCCAGGTCCATGAACCGTGCCTCCAACTCCATCTGCGCCTCCGGTGAGAAGTACTGGCCGTTGAACTCATCCTCGAACGTAGCCCAAGAGATCGGCTGGGGTAATCGGTCCTCTGCAGCAGCCCACCAGTCTCTGGCATCTCTAGTCAACTGTAGCGTCGCCATGCAAATCCACAACGCTGGAGGTACCTCTGCTGCCTTCAGTCTGACGGTGATCGAACGCATCCACCCTTCTGCAGCCAAAGCATCTCCTTGTCCATCGAAAACCGGCGGCCGAAGAGATCGAAACTGTTGCACTCCTCTATCCGGCCCGGGCGCTTCACATATAGCCTGAATCAACTCTCGCAAGGCCTGGTCTGAAATCTGATACACCGAGTTGGGTTTGGCGCCACCGGACCCAGATCCTGATCCCGAAGCCATGAGCGCTCTCCTGGATGGTCCAAGTCTCACGTTAACACACCTGCATCCACAAGCAAGATTGAGTCAATCGAGCATCGCACTTCCTGCCTGCTCTACACTGTTCACGAGGCGTTTGCGCGGACCTGCATGGGCCACCACTTTGTAACGCCCCGCCTCCCGGCGGGCGCCGCTACTTGTGAAACGAGAGGTTGCAGGTCCCGCAGGTGCCAGTGAAGTCAATGTGGAGCAGTGCAGAAAGTAAGGGGACACTCTAGACATGACCAGCTACACAGTTCTAAATGAGGAAAAGACAGTAAGATAAGTAACACAAACTGAAAAGAAAAGAGACAAGTAAAAAGCTGTACTACTGCTGAAACGTAAAGGGAACTCGTACCTCCGCTATGTCAACGCTCAAACCGTTCTGCTCTGGAAGTTCTGACTCCTCTCAAGTCATGTACTGAAGCTCCAACTCCTCGTGCTCAGACACCTCTGGATGATCGTGTGCTTCGTACCTGGTGGGCAACAAAAGGCGCACCGCGCTCAATAGAGTAGACAATATCTAAACAAGAGACAAAGAAGGTAAGTGTGCACAAAAGGAAGCAAGACGACCACAGATATGATGGCACTATCCAAAGAAGTAACCTGACCTGGTTATCCACGAGCACGCGCCACTGAAGAGTAAGGGAGTACAAAGGACGATGTGACAGTAGCAGAAAGGGTACAGAAGAGAGACATGTCGAAAACGAGCAAAAGTACTGTAATGAGGGTACTAACTAAAGTGAACCAATTCTAAGCCGTGACTTATGAGGGAGAGTACAATAAGCATCTGAGAGCTACCTTGACCGCGAGGGTGCGACCCCGGGCAGAGTCCAAAAGTGTAAGTACTGTACTGTAAGCTGCAAAACCTGTAAGAACTGAGGCGCTGTGGCCTGCGGTGGGGCTCCAGGACCCATCAAGATGGCCGTCCCTGTCTGCCCCCAGGACTCAGGACCCATCAGCTGATGGAGTCCCCCCTAACTCGGGGAAAATAACAACCAAAAACGATTGGTTGCTAAAGATCAGGTCCCAGTCGCCCACGTACTCCCCAATCATAAGTTTCCCCAAACCCGGTGAGTCAAGCAGAAAGTAACCATTTTATTAGTTATTAGTGTCGTGAGGTTCAATATTGATTAAACTACGTAGCCAAGGGGAATCTATTACCGTACCGGTAACAGCAACCTGTCAAGTCAAGAGCCAACCTCAGGATAGTCCACTCGTCATCCAGTACCAACATAGTAATGTGCCATCATAAGAACATCCCAAGGATACGCAATTTAATAATATTAAACTAGCAAGGTACCAATAAGCTTATGAAACAACAAGAGCAACAAACTAGCAAGTGACAGGTAGCATGGATGTTCCTTATGGCAAGATATTCCAAACTGAGTAGAAAGGAAGCATCACCAACTCAAGAACAACAAGGAAACCCAAGGCAGCAATCAAGGGAAGCTATCAAACCCAACAACGAGCAAAAGGAACCACCCAACTCAATTACCAACAAGGGAAGCTTGAACCACAAGCAATGGAAACCCAAACCCCAACACAAGCAAAGGAATCTAAATTGGAGTATGGGGGATAGAGTCTACCTGAAACCGAAGCCGAAGAACCAAGATAATTAAGAACCGAAGACCAGCATCTGCAGAAAGCCTACGTCGCAACCATCAGCAACAAGAAACCCAAAACCTGCAAGCAATAGAGAAAGGACGAAAGAAACCTGCAAGCAAGTAAGAAAGAACGTGCTGATATATAAAAGAAACAATACTAACTGAATCTTGGTACGAACAAGTAACAAGAAAACAACACAATTGCATTAAATAATGAAGGACCAAGAGACAACCCGGATGGCGCTAGAGAGTCTAGGCCAGAGGGATCAGATTGGGGGTCTTCTCATCACGCAGTGGGGGGGACCCGTGCCTACGGCAAAGTCCACGGGGTTCTTATTAAGGAACTAGGGGCTAACAACCAAAGCCGTTGGGGAACGGGGCTCACAACCCAAGTAGTACCACGTCGAAGCTCAAAACACAAGCAAGGGACCCAACTGAACCCAAACAGCAAGTAGAAGGAACCAGCCGAGCACAAACAGCAGCCCACAAAGCCAAGTCAGCAAGCAAGAACCAAGCCGCGGCAAGGGGAAGCCCAAACAGCAAGTAGAATGGCCCCGACCAGCAAGCAAAGCCCCAACGACAACCAAAACAGCGAGGGAGGAGCCACCGAATCCCCTAAACAGTCCCAACGGCAACCCCGGGACCCCACGCAAGTAGGCGAGGGTGTCCAACCCCACGGAATAGCAATAGGGACGATAAAACCCTAATCCTACCCCCAATTCATCCTTTCCCCAAAGAAATCGAAATCAACGCAGAAGGAAAGAGGATTGGGTCTACCTGAAACCGAACTCAAAGCCGGCATCGACGAAGCCGAGGAAATCAGTCGAAATCAGCTTCGAAAAATAAAGGAAAAACACTCACCGAGCCTGCAGCAGGAAGGAGGAGAAGAGGGGTGAAATAGAGAGGCAAACCGCCACAGTCGCACTCGCAGCGAAGGGACAAGGCGATGAGAGCCTCGTCGAGGGACCCACACCACGCGCGAGGGAGACGAGGGTGACGCCGTGAGCGTGACGCGTCGAAGGACCCAGCGAGGGACCCACATCACACGCGAGCCATCGACGAAGAGAGAGGGGTGACGTCGAAGCCCTAGGAGGCCGTGTCGTCGAGAGGGAGGGGAGGAGCGTCGAAAACAAAGCCCTAAGGGCTTTCGCTGCGGGGAAAATGAGAACGAGAGAGAGAGAGCAGGGGAAAGGGGGAGAGCTCGCGGGGGATAAGGGGAGGCCCGTGTGGGCTTGGGCCTTTGGGGACGTGCCGTTACAACAGTAGTGGAACAGATGGACGCTACGCACTGCAATACCTTGGCATTTGCATGGTCCTTCTAACAGTAGGATTGTACAGAAACTTTGAAATGTGGATGTGGATGCATATCATGTGTTAATCCCCCAATACCAACTTCAAAATTCTGTTTTATCGTTTGCCTATTTGGTTGGTTCCATCCTTTATTTTAGTTGTCTTTATCAATCCAAACAGTTTGAACTCAACTTGTCCAAACCAATTATTACAGCATCCTAAACGCATTTTATCTATAATTAATAGAGAATTTTATCTTTGCTTGTACTTTCTGAACCTTCTTGAGATATTACCATGAGATATTTGAAAAATATTTCAAAAATACTATAGCAACCTGCTCAAAACTACAAAGATCTACAAGACTACGCAACTAATATTGATATAATCTTCACTCTTTCTTGTGTCCATCTAGGTCTAGGAACTCTTCAACTTTTTCATCATCTTAGGTCAAAATGTTAAAAATTTTATTCTCCACTCTCTTTGCCATTAGATCCTTAGAAATGTGATCTTGCTTGAACAATTGTGTACTTACCGAATCCCTTGGTTCTGATTTAGTAAAAAAAGAATAAACGACTTTTGCATTTGAGTTAAAAGAAATCCAAACATTAGGAGGGGGACTGGATTTGGCAAGCTCAGGAGAAGCCCAGTTACTTCACTAGAAAATAGATTGGGAACACAAAGATCAAGATTCACATCGAAAGGAAGTCAACCGAGGAATTGAACTGAAATTCCAAGGAGGCGGCGTAACGTAAGGGGTTGCTCGTAACAAAATGAATCAACTTGTTCATATCTAATATCTCTCTATCACAATCGCTCTCCTATAATCTCTTAGTTTATAGCTCCTATTGTGTAGCACATGAATGATTTTAGGGATTTGAGCGTAAATTTGGGAAATAAATTGGATAATTAGGGTTTCTTGGCTCCTCATCAAGAAATTCCAAAGCTGCTCACCAAAGAAGAAGGTAACCTTTCACGGATATGGAGAAAATTTTCCTTTAATTTATTCACTCATTTATTAGAATAAAACAAGTCTACCCTTTATATAGGCTAACAAACCAAGATTTTTTCTATTCCATTCAATGTCGTACTATACTCACCCTAAAAGACTAAAAATCATAAAATAAATAAAAGGCATTTAAATAACTAAAGGTCAAAATAAAATAAAAATAAAATTCTTATCCATATCATTCTCCTTGGCTTGAGAACTTCACCTCAAGGTGAAGGACGGAAAAACGTAGCACGGTTGGACAAAAATCAACAGCCCTTTGCAATTAGAGAAGATGCGTCCAAGAACTCTTGAGTGTAACAGTATGCAGGTTGATAGCAACATGTGATAGCTTTTTCCAATTCACAAAAACCATAAAAGCATTAAGCACCTGTTGGTTGGTTATGGAAGGAGAATCTGGGATAACAAATTCAACATGCTTACCTGCTTCTTTCAATAGTTTGGACGCACGCTACACAGATGGCTTTAGATAAGGCTTTGGCTCATTATAGTATTGAATCAAATTCTAGCTTTGGCTCTGGATGTAGTGCCGAATCGAACTATGGCTCAGGCTCCAAGTCGGGCTCGGATTTTAATTCAGGCCCAGGCTCTAACTCGGGCTTGGGCTCCAACTCAAGTTCACGCTCAAACTATGTCACAATCTCGTGGTTATGATCTGGCTCCAACTCAAGCTCACGATAGATGTTGATCCAACTCTTGAGGCAAAGTGTGCGCTTGAATCTGAGATGTGCAACATTCTTGTTTAATGTCGTGGATTGAAGATTGTCATGGTGCATGGGGAATATACCGATACTTGGAAGAATATCGACATCAAAGAGCGGATCTGAATGCTGACCATTGATGATAAAGAACTCGAAGATTCAAGCACCAAGATAGTGCTTCTCCTCCTAACTTGAGCCATGCATACTTATATTTTGCTTTGTTAAATAAATCAAAACGAGAGAAGAACTTTTCAAGATAATACTCACAATCATCATATCCAAAAAATTTCTTGACGTCATTCAATATTGGTAATCATCTCCACTTCTCAAGCTCAAAATTTGTTCGAGTATAGTCATTGTAATAATCATTGTCGTAGCCCATAATTTAGAAAAGATTTTCTTGTATAGAGTATGCATATGTGTTGTCGGCTGAGTCAGCTATCCACTAACACAAATCGTTCTGAATTTGGACTCCACATGTGCATGGAATCGTCAAAATAAGAAAGTTGCGTAAAAAATCCTCCGAAAATAGCTAAGAAAATCCAAAAAAATAAGATGACGCATTGTTAAGGCGTTGACAGGGTCAACCAGCTTGGCTGAGCAAGATTGGAGGTCAACTCGCCAGCTATGTCGGCTCCGGGTCGGCTCATCCGAGTCGATGAACACTGCCAACTCGGCTCGGGCAGATGTTCGGCTCAACCAAGCTGACACTGTAGCAATATCGGCTCTGGTGGCACCGATGCCGAATTCCGATGAATCCGATGATGCTTCGCATCTCGATCTGTTGTCACATGTGCGTCAAGAAGAGGAGAGCACTTTGCAGGGGTCGTCGGCTCCGACCATTGCCGGCGACAATACCGACGAAGTTCGGCAGCTTGTCTGACGGGGTTTCCAGTGAATCCGGCGGCCATTCGCTGCAATTTTATCGCTTTCACTTCATCGGGGAGTGGCGAAACTCTTCAAGTGTTCTACGTCATCAATCGGCACCGGTGGTGACGACAACGAGATCCGCAACTTTCGACGACGGTGATTCCAGTGGTTTTGGACGACGTTGGAGCTATCGTCGGCTGTGGTGTGTTTCAGCGAGACCTCTAAGGAGGATTTTGGCAACGAGGCGTTGATGATTCTGGCATCAGATCGCTGAACTAAGAGGTGCATCGGTGGGTTTCCAGAGTTCCAGCTTTATTTTAATTTTTTTTATGGAGTGGTAGTGGCTGGATTTGAGAATTAGGGTTACGATTTTGGAATTTTTTTGGATCTGAAATTGGAAAGAGCGAAGATGGGAACTTGGCCTCTGATACCAAATTTGATGTAGCACACGAAAGATTTTAAGGATTTGAGAGGAAATTTGGGGAAGAAATTAGATAATTAGGATTTCTTGGCTTTTCACCAAGAATTTCTAAAGCTTCTCATCAAGGAAGAGTGGAACATTTTCTAGGTTTGGAGAAAATTTTCCTTTAATTGATTCATTCATTCATTGATTAGAATAAAACAAGTCTAGCATTTATATAGGCTTACAAATCAAGCTTTTTCATATTCCACCCGATGTAGTACTAAACTCACCCTAAGAGACTAAAACTCTTAAAATAAATAAAGACACTTAATTAACTAAAACTCAAAATAAAACAGAAATAAAAATAAAAATAAAATTTTGATCCCTACCATCTTGTTATTTACTTTGCTGGCATACTTGATATTTGCATTGTGATATTTGATATATTTGGGTAATTGCCATTGTTGATGTAAATCTTCCAAGTCAATCCCCTCTCCATTCTACTGTTTCCACATTGATTTAAGTCATATTCATTTAGAAATTACTCTTAAATTATAAAACCACCACTTTAGAATTATATCTCAATGATATTCATTTTCTATTCCATTTTGTTGATTTATGATATTTTTAATTTCAATCAAAACATAAAGAAGCTACATTACGACAAACAAAGGTAGTGATTTCAATGGTTTGTTGGGCAGTTAGATACTATAATACATGCTCATGTAGGGAAGTAATCAATGAAGGTGTAGTGCTTGTTTGGATGGTTGGGTTGAAAATGCAGCTTATATTTCTACATAAAAAATCCTTTGGATTAAAATATAAAGAAGTTAAACTCATCAAAATAACATTCCATTTAAAGAAAAAAATTCTATGCAAGGGTTACACACCCATGTGCTACTAGATGATAAGCGATAGATCTGCTACCTATCCAGCACTTTTTAACACATGGCATAACACTCAGTTTTAGTGAACTATGAATGTATACACCATATATGCATCTAGCTGCACTTTCATTTTAAGATCGAGTAATAATTGTGTATTTCCACAGATAGTTTCATAAACTGTAAACTATTTAAAATTTTACGTGATACCATGAATGATGTGTTTCATTGTATGCAGAAAATATGAAAATTTACTAAAAGAACATGTAGTTTAATATAAACTTCTTCATCATACCCATACAACACAACCGACATCATTATGCCTTCTCCATTCAAAACAACATCAGCCATAAAGCACTAGACTCCATGAGAAGGTTCAATATATTGATGGTTATCAACTTGGTAACAATATAAGCAGCTGCAAAATTGTGATATAAGAAAAGTACCAAGCGAATAAAAGCTTTCCAAAAAAAATAAAAACTAATTTCATTGGTCTTGTTGTCCATGCTCTCAAACAATTGAGGGGCACCTACATTAAAAAAAATGTGTTGTAAAAGATTTTTAATTATGTAATAATCTAATTTATTTTCAATACATAACGATGTCGTTGTTAACCTTCATTCTTTGTCAAATTGCAAGAAAAACATAATATGTGATTTTCAATTTATAGCCGCTTTCCCCAACTCCTTCACGCATGATCAAATCATATTTGAATTCAATCAACACATAAGCATGTGTACATGTGTATTTCATCTTTTCTCCATTTTTCCTTCTTACATGCATATTTTTTGTTATTTTATTTTTTTGATATTATTTTATTATGTTATCTATTTAATTCTTTGTTTATTTTATTTTATTTGATTTTATTTGGGAGGGAGGTGTCGGTGAGACTATCATGATAAAACAAGTCCACCCAGGACATAATCAAGAATTATTGTGGACAGTATTACAATCTTATTAGATTTATTAGAAGACGGTTTATTTGATTTATCTCGTTAGATTTGTTCACAACATTTGGCAAGATTTATATTTATATACATAATAGATAGCATAGAGTGAATTTGGTTATATCTGATTTGGTTTTAATTGATTTGTTATCTAGTTAGGTAAATAAAGAGTCTAAATCTCCGTTCAGTCTTTGGTTGACAGAAGAAATGGATTTAAAAAGACTTTGCTTGAAACTGAAACTTGTGAGTTTCCTTTAGCTCCTACCATTCCTCCCATATTATAATGCCCTTCTTTACAAACATAGACAATTTTACAGGACTAACTCAGAGAAATGGGAAAGGAAAGATTGAAAACAAAACAAAATCACTATACCTCATATGGATCTCTGATAACTTCAACCCACCATCTGTAGATATCAAAAGGACTTGCTCTCAAAAAACGCAGAAGTCCATAGATGTCATCAAGCTTGCGCTGTATAGGAGTTCCTGTGATACACCACCGATGTTGGGCAGATAGCCGCATTGCCATCTCTGTTACTGAGGCTGTATTGCACTCCACCATCTGAGCTTCATCAAGACATACCCTCCACCAGTGTATCCTTGTTAGCAGAGTTGGAATAACAGGGTACCTAGATGGATGTACCAGTTTCATTGCAGATCTGAATATATGTATTATTCAATGGATATGCTAGTAATTATATCCTCGATATAAGAAAAGCCTCAGAGAAGCCTCAATTTCCCATAAAAAGATGTGTATCATGAACTTTCACGATAAATCTTGATCATCGATTGTGGTCCCCTTGGTCTGGGAGCCCAATAGTCGCACAATCAATTCGATTTTCCTCAACCTCGTGTAAATTACAATCTTGACATTCATTTATCATCCTCCGACTCTTAACAGTTTATCCCAAAAATCACACATGAATTGCTACGTTTTACTTTTACTGCTGACAACATTTTTTGTTTAGCCCAAAAAAGCATCTTCTGGTGCTACCCTTAAAAAAGGAAAAAATTTAGAGAAATGGCAGTTTTAGTACTATATCCATCTATATTTTGTTTATTAAACAAAAGAACATATCTAATGACAGATATATACATCTCTACTTTCTAACATGTATTTGTTCCACAAAAAAACTAATGTACAACTTTAATCCGAAACCTCTAAAATCATAACACGGGTACGTTTCTACAAAATTAACGTGATGAAATTTGTACATTTCTAATCAGCTGCGAAAGTAAAATCAATTAATAATCTCCAAAGGGATCTGCTCACGTTATACACAACCTAATCTTTTTGCCCATATATGCCCTTCAAAATTAGGAAGGTGTGTGTTTGTGTCCTGCGCATCTTTTGAACAGTCATTCAAGTTTGTTTAAATGTATTAACTAGGAGTGTAAACAGCCAAAAGGTTGGCTTGGGTAATTATATAGTTCTTTACATATTTTGTTCTGAACAGTTTGGTTAAATTATTTGCTTAGGAGATAATGATTGAATTAAATTTAGAAAATGTCAATGTTTCAGTTTCGATCATATCTAATAAAAATTATATCAGTAAAACTTATACAATTAAGAAAATCAAAGGGTTTCGTTATGCATGCATTGTGCATGCTCACAATCTATTAACATAAAACAATCAAAGATAGTTCAAAGAAATTGATATATTATATGGTGGATTCATATGGTTCTGATTAATCATTATATGTGAGCTCAAGTACCCAAGTGCACAACATTTATTGCAAAATATATAGTCTTCTATATGAAAAGATGTTATCAATTATTTTATTTCTTTCCATACATTGAACTGGCTTGCACAGGCTTTGACTCAAAATATAGCCAACTAGCAACATATTGTGAAAAGAAAGTAACTTCTTTGATAACTAATGTTGCGAAATAAAGCATACTCCTAAGTCAAAACTAATTGTGTTAACATGGAAAAAAATTTCAAAATGTCCCAACTATGCGCATGCATAACAGTTTGAACTGTTGAGACCATTATCTAGGACCATGCAGTTCAGTGATGAAGCCTCTATAATATACCTCAATTTTTTTAAGCTTAGTTTATCATTGCTTAACTAAAAGAAGCTAAGATATTCATGAATTTAAAGCAGTATCTAATGCAATGATTATTGACAAGGATTGGACTCCCTATAAGAATGATTGAGAATTTTTTAAAAATAATGCCATAGATGATACAAAGGTTGATTACATTCCATCATTTATGGAGAACATTATATAGTTGAAATTGTTCATCCTGATTGTCCATGTTTTCATGTACACTATGGCTTGTTGGAAGCTTGATAGATGGACAAAAGCGAAGACAGCTAGAAGAGTATAAACAAACGAAATAGGAATCTCTGAATTGGATTTCCCTAAATTCTAGAAAAGCAATGAAATGAAAACAAGACTGATGAGGATCTCTTCTCAAAGACTCAAATACAACTTCCAGCATGGATCTACAGAGACATTCGACTTCTACAAAAAACAGTCCACTTATGGGAGTTTCTCAAAGAAAATGAGAAGGCATTTTGGCATGAAACCCATACCAACAGAATGTTCGACTTGTATAAAAACAAGTGCAATGTTACAGAAAAATGAAAAACAGACGAAGAGATTACAGGCTAAACAAGTCAGACTGGGACGTCTATTCAGAGTCTGTCTGATGCAGTCCGAACCCGAGTTGGAGTTTTTTTTAGAGTATGATTTTGGGTCTGTTTTTCTGGGACCTGTTTCCTAGTAATCATGCAAATCCCACTATGGATTAGTAATCATACCAAGTAGAGAATAATTATAGTAATAATAATTTCTTTTCTCGTAATTTTCAAAAAAAATCTTATTTTAGAAAATAATTAGAGCAACATGCCTCCTCAAATTTTATTTATCAAAACAATCTTCTTTCGGCCATGTCAATGACATGCAAGCGTCCAGTGCAACTGCCATGCCTATGGTGCCCCTAATTTTTTAGACTTGACTAAAGATGTCTGGGTTGGCAATCCCAGCATAAAAATTAAGCCAACTTAAATCTAGTGCCACGATTGCCAATCCCTTGCACAAATATTTAACTGAAACAGAGTCCCAACTGGGGTTGGGAGATATAAAGAACTACCAAGTGACAACCCAAGTAAAGCAGGTAGCTTTTTTAGTTTAGACCGGCAACTACCTTCGGCATCCATTTACTGCACAACCCTTGCTCAGGCTCAGATAGGTGTAACAAACATGTCAGGTTGGGCCATGTTTAACCCAACCTAGATTAGGATACCCTATCCCAACTCAGATTTAATCCGAGTTAGGTATCCTAAACCCGTACTTATCTGAAAAAATTCGGCATGTTTACACAATTGGGTCCAACCCGGATCAGGTTCGGATCTACAACTTTCTGTTTTGGTTTAAAAAATTATAAGCTCTTACTAAGAATTGATCTTGTGATGTTTTACCAAAGATTCAAAGGTGCTAACCAGCTTACCTAACAAATTTAGCTGTAAAAGTTTAGATATATTTATTAGTTTCTAATAATAATAGTTAATAAAAAATTGCAAATTAAATGTAAAACATTGGAATTAAATCCAAAATTTAGTTATAAGGTGCTTGCATCAAATTATGTGTGAGAATATATAAATATGACTTAAATTAATCAGGTTAAATTCAGGTCAACCCGGGACGAGCGATCAAACCTTAACCTAACTCGTTAGAAATCAAGTCAAGCAAATTGACCCGAAAGCAATCAAATTGCATTTTCCTTCACTCATACCTAAAAATTCAGGTCAAGTTTAGGTTTAACCCATCGAGTGAGATCTAAATTGCCACCGGTTCAAATATCATATCCAATCAACTTTGTGATTCCAGATACACCCCTACCTACCAATCAGCATGTTTTGTGTTTATTTTTAGCTATTTTATCATTTCCTTTAAAATGCTGTCAACAATGTATTTGTTCTACCTTTTTGATTATACGCTTCTTCAAAACTTTAGTTTGAGTTTTCTCCAACCATAGAAGATGTGATGCAAAACAAAGGTAAGTGAAAATTACAGTTGCTTTGAAGCCAAAGAGATCAAGCTTATACCAAAGATCCCGCCAAGAAAAGTTTTGTTTTAGTCTTTTAAGACTACTTTGCTTGTTTTAAATTTTTAATAAGTGGCATGTGTTGTGTGCCAAGGCCTATTGGGCTTTAGAGCTTTTTATTGTGTTTTTTATTTTATTTTAGTTGCACATATTGAGCATATAGCTTAGGTCTATAAATAATCATATGCTCGGAACACTTCAAATAGAGTTAGTGAGTGAAAATGAATTATGTTTTAAGAGAAACCTAATATGATTTCTTAAGAACCCTAGATTTCTTTAGAGTCTTCCAACATATAAGGTGCTGGTGAGTGGATGTATGAGGTACCTGGTTGTAAGGCCTAAAAGTTATTCAAATCCATAGATTTATATCTTTTCAATCAAACCCTTTCTTTCCCAAGTCCATTAGACGATTAATTCTTCACAAAATCCCACTAAAAATCCCTTGATCCAGCTTCCGTTGTCCATTCCCCCGTCAATATGGGTCTTAATCATGCATCTTTGTCAACTTCATATAATGTTTGGTGTCTGTGTATGCGTCTGTGCAAGATAGTGAAAACTGCTAGAGGCACAAGATATAGAACTCCAAAAGGTAGCCAAAATTAATAAGAAATGTAGCAATATGCTTAAAAATAATAAGAATCACAAAGAGAGTGTGTGGTTATATGCGGTAGTCATATGCCTACATTATACATATTTATGCAATCAAGTAGTATTTTTCATATATTCTCTAAATGAAACATAACATTTCTATCTTCAGTAGTGGGACCTTTGTGCAAAGAAACTTGCAATTAAACAAGATTTCAAACAACTTGATACTAGATTCATACACGATGTTTGATATATGTCTGTTATCTTGAATTCCATAAGTTCAAGTTTGCAGACACATGTTGCATTGTCTGGCAAGCTTACTCCGGGCTACCTGGTTCCATTCAATGACCCAGTGCAGCCCTACTTGCCATGAACATGTCAAAAAGAAATAGCTCAGCACAGTTCTCAGTAAAAACCTGACGCGACTCACCATACTATATATACTTAATACTCTTGGAAACCACATCACTTTCCCTCTTCCGTTAATGAAATATTAAATTACTGAATAAGTAAGAAGTTAATACAAATACTAAAAAGGGAAATGAAAAAACAAACAAGACAATTCATCATCAGATGGAATAAAACAATCAAGGGATCTTACTTCTTTTGGAATCTCATAAAGTGACGGTCCCCTTCATGCCTGTCAGAATCATGTGACAAGTCTTCTTTAAGCACATCATATGTGGTCAAGACAATGTCAGCAGTTGCTAGCACCTTCTCCTCATTTCTCAAAGCAATTGATGAAGTTAAATTCCTTGCACCTTCATAAATGCAAACTTTCAGAGAACCGGGCCTTGTATGACTAATGTAGAGAAGAAATGTCAGCTCCGTCTCAAAACCAATACATTAGAATTACTAAAAATGAAATGAAATGGTTGATCATTTCTTCTGAAGTAGAAATAAATTCGACAAGACAAGAATGAAGGAATAAAGAAGAAGGCATCGACAAGGTATGAGAGAAATGAAGCAACATGAACCAAAAGAACATGGATCTTCTGTGCCTACTTGCTTCCTGAACGATGCATATATACTAACGATATTCATGATTATAACTCAGGTATGTATAGCTCAAAGAGAAGAAAACATATATGAAAGGTTTTGTTTAACCTTGACCATGATCAGGGGGTCCAGGTAATTTATGTGCACAATCTACTATAAAACTACCATGAGGCATAGTGATGCGCAGAAGTTTCTTTAAAAAGGGTCATGTGCAACCATAGCATGCATGCAGCAATTCTAAGGTCGCTAGAGATGGCTCCTTATAAGGTACAAAATATGTCTTTAGAGGGATAGTGCAGCTAAAGACTAAATGAAGGGCGGAAGCATCCACGGTAACCATTCATCATAAGGGCCACAATCTGAGATATTTAGGGAAAGCAACTATAAAACAAGACAGCAAGATCTTATGTGAAATTCATGATCCATTTCTCTTTTTTGATCCTTTTGATGTGATCATGCAAAGAAAGTGAGTCCTCCAATTGAAGTTTTGTTAGATTTACTGATAAGCAAAGTAACTTTTCTAATTGTTATGGTCATTACTCGTATCTATGCTTTTTAATATATAAAAATATTTTTAAAATATAAAATATGTTATAAATTATTATTTTAGATTTTGGCGATTTTTTCATATTTTTCGGATTTTTCTAAACTTGTTTTGACCTCAAACCCATTAACCCGCAGCCAAACCGGTTAGGCCATTTAATCTGACCCCAATCTGACCTATTAACACACATCTATATAACACGCTAAATAAAAGCCTTACCCCACATCTTTCTCTTTCTCCTCTATTCTCCCAGAGCCCGCCGTCACCCCATTCTTTTCTTCCCTGTAACCACCGCCCACGGTTTCCCCGCTACCTCTCCGCGACTCTCTCACTCTCCTCCCATGTTCAATCATCCACTCCCCCTCTCACACCCGTAGCCTCTCTCCATCTCTATTAACTCCCCTCCAATCCCCTTCTCTCTTCTCACTGAGCCAGGCGTCACCCCCATTCTTTTCTTCCCCGTAACCATCGCCCACGGTTTCCCCGCTACCTCTCTGCAAGTCACTCCCTCTCCTCCCATGTTCTCTAATCCAATCTTCCACTCCCCCTCTCACACCCATAACCTCTCTCCCTCCTTATTAACCTCCCCTCCAATCCCCAAATCGTAACCCTAACCCTAAAGCTCCCTCTATATCCATCTATCAATCATTGTCATGGCCATCATCATCATCAAGCACATTAACGTCTTCGTCTTCATCTTCTTCCACTCCCTCCTCTTTCGACCGATACCAGCAGCAATGACGACAGTTACGAGCAGTAACAGTATGGAAAAAGCAACGACTGTGGTAACCGCAGTTGAAGCGAGCAACGAGGCAATTGTCGTAGCTTCGAATGATCACCCTGCGTTCATATTATTTCTCTAATCTTTATGTAGGTTCCATGAATATAATTTAAATTAATTTCTTAATTTGATCGGTTCTTGGTTGGTGATTTGGGCCTTGATGTTGTCATGGTTCCATTGATGCTTTGGCATGGGTGATTCGTTTGCTTAGATTACTGTTTAGGCTTCTAGGCTTCTGCATGATTTATTTTGATGCTTGATTATTGTTTTGCTTTTGATTGTGGTTTGAATCCATGGCTGTGTTACCCTTTGTGAGGCTTGGTTCATTAAATATAGTGGTGTTGGGCTTTTGATTTTTGCCATTTAATGGGCTCTTGCCCTTGTTTTGCTTACCGTTGCTCCTGTTTAGGTTCAACTCAGCATTCTTGGTTTGTTACCACCATCTTCTGCTTCTTGTTAAGTTCCGAGGGTTGTTTCTTGGGGTTGTTTGCTCCATGCTGCTCCATGCTACTCCCTTTTACCTTTTGTTTTGCTTCCTACGAGCATGTTTGGCTCGATTTTACCCGCTAAGAGGGAATATAGCTCTCTGTTTCTGGCATATTTGGCTCTATCCGCTTGGGGTTTTTGTTTCATGTTAACACCCTTATATTAGGTTTGGCTCTTGATGGCTTCGGTCTTTCATTATCGCTTGGTGTACTTATGTAATTTAGCTCGGGACATGTAACCATAAATAGATGATTAGTCATATTACTTGACTTGGGTATATGCCTCAGACAGATAACTTGGGCCATGCTCACGTTGGTTTATAGGCTATGTTAGATGATTGATTTGATTTGATTATGGAAATAATTATGCACATGTTGCTTATTATTGTGCATGCCTCTGATATACATGATAGTATAGCCTTAATGTATGCTAATTATTGATGGTTCATTACTGCATAACCTCAGTCATAATATGAAATTTAAATATAAGCCATTCAATCCTCCTTTCAATTGTGACATCGAGCCTATATCATTTTATGTTATAATATGATAAACATATCCGTCGGCTGAGATCCCGAGTCTTAATCTTATTTCATACTTCAACCTTGACTCTTTATTGGTTTGATGGTTTGACCTGAAGGATAAAAGGGGGCATAATAAACAATAAGTGACATGACATGAAAACTTAAATACAAATTGTGGTCAGTTAGATAGCTTTATAAGTTATGCATGTTGTCGTGCTTTATCATCTTACTACTCAATACAAATGCTTAAAATGAAAATCATACATGCTTGCTTTATTTGATTTACCTTGTATGCTTAGTGTAACTGACAGTGTAATTGTAACATATTTAGTGCATCTAATATCGTATTGCTCGTTTACATCATCATATCTGAAATTGTACCTGGCATATGATTACTAAACCTACATAATATCTATTACTCTTTAGCACTAACTGCTCATGTCACTAATTACATATTCACTGATGATAATAATACATATACCATTGTACCTACTTATCATACCTGACTATATGTTCAGGATACTATATCTATCAAGAGAATTGGTCCATGTTATTGTACTTTATTACATGATATTGTACATGTCCACTACATTAAACATTGTACTATCACTTGACACCTGGGCATGGGAAACTCATGGGCCTCAGAAGATGCAGGAGTGATAAAAATCCTTAGCTCATTCGTGTTTTTAACCTTCCGACAATGGAGTTAGGGTTATATACTGTATCGATGCTTTCCGTCCACCAGTAACAGAGTCGGGGCTATTTATTGTTAGTACCAACGGAAAGAGCTCGTGACCCTGATTATATCCAAGTTTCATATTGTATCCTCAGACATGAGATCAACATTAGTATAGAAAACAACGCAATATTAATGTTATAATTTAATTATATGGACTTATTAATGTTTATCTTGCTTAGCCATCATGTGTCAGATCATTACTACTGTTAGTATCCTACTTTGTCTATAAAGTCTAACACTGCATTCTTTTTGTCATCGATGTTTATTGTGTGATCCTTTGTCACCAGTTTAGGCAATTCCACTGGAAGTATATACACGTTTTGATAAGTTGATTGTGGCTTAACTTTTTAGCACCACCTTCCTCTCTAATACCAACTCCTGGTAATGCAAATGGACCTTCAAACCTTGATTTCCCCACTGCACTCTTTGAACCCCCATAGCAGTTTTTCTGTGCACGTCTCCCCCCATATCATGATTTTACTTTATCAATTGATTCTCGTCCCATTCTTAAGCCTATGTCAAAAGCAATATCACCCCAGCCCAAAAAAGAAAAAAGAAAAAAGAAAAAAAGTTGGATAAAAGCAATGAAAGAGGAAATGGTGACTCTTTAACAAAAGGAACTAAGGGCTTGAACTCATGGCTTACTACATCTTCTAGCTGTAAAAAGAGGGTTGTAGATAGGTCCATACTGTTGAGTTGTATCCAGATGGCACTCCAGCTCGTTTCAAGGCTGAGTTAGTGGCTAATATCAACAGCATATGAAATCAATTATCAGAATACTCTCTTTATCCATAGCCTAAGATGATTTATGCCAGTCTTCCTATATAACCTTTTATTTCTCTTGCTGCCACTTACCATTAGCCATTACACAAGCTATATGTTCCCTACAGTAATCTAGATGAGAAAGTGATATAAACCAACCACATGGATTTGTTGCTCTAGGAGAGGCATGAAGTGTGTAAGCTAAAGGAGTTACATTATATCTTAAAACAATCTCCTCAAGCATCTTTAGATGATTTATAAGTTCATAGGATTATAAAGGTTCTTGGCCATCCAAATGTGGAGTAATCACTCTCTGTTTTCTTGCCGCCATTATGGCAAGACAATACTAATGGTCGCTCTATATTCTATTACTATCATTATGACAATATAATACTACTAGTACTCTAAATTCTCTAACCAGTATTATGGTAGGAAAATATCATTTGTTGTGTATGTCGCTGACATTTGATCATTGGAAATTATAACGGGGCACCAACGGGTTAGAAGATTCGTCTCCAGAAGAAATTTCACAATAATAACTTAGCAGCCTTGCGATACTATCTCAGGATTGATGTTGCTATCTCTAAAACAGTATTTCTATCTTAGAAGAATATCTTGTTGAGAGAGCCAGAAATGCTTGGCTACAAGCCCGTGGATACTTCTAAAGATACAATGCTGACAATGCTGCCAAATTAGGGGGTAACATTGAATGGCCTAAAAAGATATAGGAAATTGATAAAAAAGACTAATCATTTGATAGTAATTCGACCAGATATCATTGATCTGGTGCTATCGGCCACATTATGTCTGATCCTCGCACTGTCCATTTGGATGTAGTGGTTTGATTTTTATAAATAGTAAAAAATGGACTCTGAGCAAGACTTGATTACCTTGTGCATTCCCATGTAGCTCAATAAACAGTGTTTGTTAAAGAAAACCTAATGTTCTGTTAGTAAGAATCAGAATATTGGTGCTTGATCAAGTACGGAGTCAAGAGCAATGGGTAATGGCTAACGCTGACAATAAGATGGTGTAGATGCTGGTTTGTATTTGTTTGGAGAACTTGGTTTTCATCATCCTTTGTTATAAGGATAAAGCATCACAATCGAGCAACCTACTACAACATATGCAATTAATTATGTCTTCCATGATGGAACTAAAACTTATTTAGTTTGAGACGGTGTGGAAAGAAGATTGTGGAACCAGATATATAAAATATGCCAATTAATTGGTGGATTAACCAATCCTCTTCAAAGATGACATGTTCGACATGTTTGTGGCAACTTAGACGTGAAATCCATGTGCCCCCAAAGGGGGAGTATTAGAGGGACATTATTGTCTTTTTCTATATAGTGTTTTGTATATAAAATCATATAGGAGGAAAGATCTTTCAATATTTACGGTCACAAAAATGAAGGTAAAAGTGTGTTTAATTAGATAAGCATAAAGACCTAGGGGCTTGTCTCCATCACACACTATTATCCATTAAGATAATATTGAAATGTCCAATGGAAGCAATACCTGAGGTCAGATACTGAGAAGATGTATCTGATAATTCACTTCTTCAACAGATAGCCGTTGGTATCAATGTATTTCTAGAAAGATGGATCTGACAAAGGAGACAAAAAGGAGACAAATGGGAGCAGAAAAATATCATACTTCCTATACAGATGTTGAAAGAAGTCATGACAGATGGATGTGATTGGTGATCAATATTCCCTCTAAAGGCGTTCAAAAATGGCAAACACGATTACACAAAGTTATCAAATTGTGATATATATCATTTATTATTTTCTGTAATTATCAAATCATATATCATATCATATCATATCGCATATCATAAGATAAATTTATCTTATGCAATAAGTAAGAAAATTAGGTATATAAACTAAATATATCCCAAAACATGAAAATATTTATCATAGAACAAATAATGCATACATAAACATGTTTAGAGTCCAAAAATCGTAGTTACGAATGTCATCTAGAATCACCTAAAGGTCAAGAAGGATTGGCATGATTTCTATAAGGGACAACGAGAGTAAATAGAGGCTCCTAGAGGTTCGATGAGAGTAGATGGGTCCTTGAGGGTCGGCGAAATTTGACACACAAGGTTGCATGAGCTCCGAAGATAGTTGACATGGTTAGCAAGCGTAAACGAGGGCAACAAACATCGTGAGCTTTAGCAAACTAAGCTAAGAGATTTGGATGTTTTTCACTAAAATGAATAATCAATTAATTTTTGCCCATTATGAAGCGTGTCGAATTTTAAACTAGATCCTACCCAATAAAACCAACAATAACCTAACTTTTGATCAATGACATATCGTTTGATATCAGTCTAATGTGACAATCATATCATAAGATATTTTATATTCCTGATATGATCGTCTGATATGCATATCGAAATCCCTTTAAAAGGGTATGATATATATCGCAGATCATAAGATATTAAGTATTAACAACTATGTTGCAAATATCGCCAATATGGACAATAATTTGGCCAATTTATCATATGTTCTGCTATAATATGGCAATCTAAAATGGTTGTACCAATTTCATCCGGGATAAGCTGATATTTTAGATATCAGCTTATCCCGGATGAAATTGGTACAACCATTTTAGATATCAGCTTATCCCGGATGAAATTGGTACAACCATTTTAGATTGCCATATTATAGCAGAAAATATGATAAATTGGCCAAATTATTGTCCATATTGGCGATATTTGCAACATAGTTGTTAATACTTAATATCTTATGATCTGCGATATATTGTCCATATCGCCAATATGGACAATAATTTGGCCAATTTATCATATTTTCTGCTATAATATGGCAATCTAAAATGGTTGTACCAATTTTATCCGGGATAAGCTGATATTTTAGATATCATATCCTACGCAAATATCTGTCAATATGTATCATATTTGGTTTAATTGTTAAAGTTCGTTTGGTTTTCAAGTCAAAACATGGGTCGTTCAAAATGTGGGTTAACGCCTTATTCATGTTCTATTATTTTCATCCAAATGGTGATTTTGAAAATTCCACCATGTTAGATGCCTCACTGAGACAGATGTAACTGTTGTCTTGCCACCAAAATGCTTATGTTGAACAATTTCATGAATAGGATCAAGAGCAGGTTGGGAGAACAAGATGGCATAGTTAAAAATATGCACTGTTGGATTGTGCTAGTCCATATTAGAACCTAGACTTCAACAGGTATGTTATAGGTCTCACATATTGGGACTGGCTTGATCGTAATTGAGCAGACTAGATCTATTTGGTTATTAAAGCTAGACTGGACTAGTCAACTTAAAAATACTACATCTTAAACACCATGAGGGGGATTCGAGTTTAATTTATAAACCTGAACCAGTTTGTCTCAGGTCCCGATCAAATAAGACTGAACGCTAAACTCCCTCATTTTCACTCCTCCAGTATTACTCAAAGAATGTTCCAAAGGCCAACGGAGCGTTGCTCCAGCGGCACAAGCCCTCGCTTGCTTGCGAGGCCACCCGGGTTCGATCCCGGGTGAGTGGCTCCCCCGCGCGCGCGTCTTACCATCTTTCCGAAGAACCGAAAAAAAAAAGAATGTTCCAAAGACTCAGTAAATAACCATTGTATTATTCAAATATTACCTAAATAAGTCACCAATAAATTAGATGATTCTTAGAGTGCTTGACAAACACCATTGCTTAAAAGGCTACACTAGCAAAAAAAATATGGACAATGGAATGGGAAGAATAATCATACCGAGTTATTTCTGAATGCCACTGTGGCAATATAGGTGCCGGACAAACTATAAGTGTCGCACCAGTATGAGTCAGAGGTTTAGCTGCTTCCATAAGTTCAGAACACAGTAAACAAACATAACTTTCATCGGATTCGATTATGTCATTGGAGCCCTTATATTTAATGTGCTTGGGTTTGGAGCCTCTTCTCTTGTAAACTTCATGAGAATCTGAGGCTGACTTCTTAGGTGAATAACCTACACAGGTTGCATGCTGCCACGCGTCACACATATCACATTGTACCCACAACCCTTTGTATCTAGGATTTTCACTTGCAGCACCACAAATACACTCAACCCTTTCCTGCCTCTGTCTTTTTATTTGACATTTGATGTTTTTGGTCTCATCTCCACAAATGACATCATCTTGCAAAGACAACCGACGATGAGCGAAGATGCAGGCCAGCAATTCAACAGTTTTGCCCAGGCCCATCTCATCTTTCAATGGAAAATCAAAATCAAAAGAGTTAACAGCTAAAACCATCAAATAAATTATCAAAAAAAATACTAGAAAAGAAAAAAAGCATCTCACCAGCTAAGATTCCACCAGAAACAGATAATGAATAGGATTCCGGATACAAAGAAAAATTTCCACTGAAAAGAAACCAAGTGCATATGAAAATTGGAGAAACCATAATTCTGGTATAGAAAAAAGAACTCTTGCATGTAAACACAGTTAAATTACAATAAGCAAACTCAATTAAAATGGGCACAAAAACAGACGCATTAATGATTTGATTAGAATAAACATTTAGACGAAAACATTAGAAATCTGAAGGAATCAGAAATGCTATAACTGTCAACTTATTTGCTTAGCCAGTTATCACAGAAAAATAGATATCACATTTTGGCGGTTTCTTGATGTATTACAACACATGGGAGAAGAAGCTACTCTTGTAAACATGAGTCCAGCAGTAAAACAATGTATTATATAATGCTCCTGAGATAAACATATGGATATGCATGCACAGCGGCCTCCTTCCTGATTGGTGTCATCATATTCATGGGTAATAATCTACCAGTATAAAAAAGGCTGGTCCTTGGATGATTTATCAACTAGAACACTATATATCTTAAAAGAGTTTGATAAATCAAAGAAGTGAAAGGTGAGTAAGAGAACTAAGAGAAGAAAATAGCGACATTGTAACCACAGGGTTGAAAATTCAATACAAAGAAAAGAGAGGGTGCGAAACTTCACGCTACCCAAATATCTCCTTGTAATTTCTATTCAAGTTTCTGCTTTATCTAGCATCCAGTTCAAGTAGATTGGAGGAAGTAATTTCCCTTGCACAATTTCTGAATCAATGTTATAAATGGAAGTCAGTGGACTTAACGCGTAGAGATGGAGAAGTTTTGAGATGTTATTCCAAAACTTTTACCAGTATAACCTGTGTTAATGCAATCAAAACATACAGATGTCATGCTACCCTGGAGGATCAAGATCCTGGATGTCCTCTTCCACAATAACATTTATCTACATCCAACAAAGTGATATATTGGACTATGTTCTTGATTATTTTATTCATTCCATTTAAACAGAATTGATGAGATCAGAATTTAAATTGCAGAATTTTTTGCAATAGCAATTTGCAAGAGACATACTTCTGTGATAAAATGGCAGCAGCCTTAATATAGCTTATGCTGCTTGACAATGCAAGTTTAATTAGAAATTAGAAGAAGACAGCATGCTCAGGGCATGCCAACCATGAACCTAATTTGCGGTTGCTGCCTCTTTTTGGATCCAACAGCAAGTGTATGGCACTCTCCAAAGTTGCATCCATGATGTCTAGTGATCATGTGGGCATGCATAAATCAGTGAAGCAAGAGCAGCTCAAACTCAATAATTACGTTATCCAGAAATAAAAGAAAATGTGCAAAAGATGAAAGCTTCGAGAATTAGTTTATTCTCACTCTCTAGATTATACCCATGAATGGATTGTACAACAAACCTAGCAATGCATAAGATCTAATATCTAACCGAACAAATGATCATCAATGACTCAATAGGTAAACTTCATCAAGGGTTGTACAACTTGTACATAGCACCCCGACGGCTATAGGCGCAATAAATATCTAAAATAAGCTATCAATGACCAACACAATTCTACAACTGAAAAGTTTTGATTCAAATTAAATCTAGAAGATCTCCAACTGTTGTAATGTGCAGCCTAGGTAGCCACCTAGGTAGCCACCTAGGTGGAACAGTGGAGGCAGCCATTGGCCACCCCAAGTTTGGTGTTGACAGCCGGCCAAGACGAATGGGATGTAATCTAATTTTAAGCAGGTAAGTCGTCCGCATAAGCAGCATTTGAAGTGGATAGCAGGTTAAACCGGACAAAATCGGGTTTCATAACCTTTATAAAGTTGAGAAAAAGAAAGATAGAAACAAAACCGTAATTCACTCTTTTGTGGCCCCTTCTCCTCCTTTAATGACTGTGAGCACCCGTTAACGATGGCCACTCTTGATGGCAAAGCTCTAGCATCAATGACAACAATGATCCAAGGTAAGTGTTTCACTATTTTAATTAATTTCCTTTTCTCCTCCTCCGCATCGTCCTCTCTTCTTCTCTGAAGTGGGCTCAGCTTTTGCCTCTACTGTTAATGTTGTCATCGCTTCTGTTGTCGCTATTACTGGTTTGTCATGGTTGTTGTTGCAACTGTGCTTGGCATAACTATAGCCGTAAATTCTTATTTCCTCTCCTCCTCGTTATCTACCTCTTTCTCCTTTCTTTTTTGTTTTTCTTTTTTTCTATGTTTGCATCCATTCTTTTTTCCTTGAATTTCCACCTTTTTGGAATTAAATCAATAGATTAAAAAGCACTTAGACAGTAGGCGTCATGCCACCTACTAACTTCTAAAACACTTACTAACTCAAAAAAAGTGAATAGAGTGCTCCTGCTAGCAATAAATAATTGTATCTAAACACATATTTAGGGTAGTGTTATGGTCTAGATTTTTATGAGAAAATTTTTGGGATTTTTCTGAGATTTTTTTCTGATTTTTTGCCTTTCCTCTCCTCTTTTCTTTTCTTTATTTTTTTTCCATGGCCCAAAGCCATCGGCCCACCAACATTATAAAGTGTGGATTTCTATATCTCCCATTTCCTTTCTTTTTCTTCTTTTCAGTTAACCAAAGCCCAACTCCCCTTTTCTTCTCCTTTTCTTTTTAAAACTCAAAACACAGACCAACAACTCGGCCCACCCGATTACTTCCCGTCACCACTCCCCATGTGACCCCACCGACTCTATCCCTCTTCTCTCGGGCGAAACCCCTGAGAGCCCTGATCCCTCTCCCTCGCTCTCGATCTACCTTCAGCAAGAAGGAACCCCCTCGCCGACCCAAGCCCTTTTTGTTTTCTCCACCTCACTCGACACCCCCTGCCACGTTGCCGCAATCTCTCGATGCACTAACCATCAACAGCGGTGCTGTAAATCCACCACCTTTGCCACTTGTCGCGTCAAATCCACAGCCATCTTTCCTCTTGCGTTCTCCACATGCTCTCCCCCCCCCTCTATAATCCCTTTGGTTTTCTAGGGTTTAGGTTTTAAAAATAATAATTTTTCTCAAAAGACTTTGGTTTTCTCTCTTGCTCTGAGTTCGGATTTAGTGTTGATTTCATTCGGTTTTCTCTTCTGTCCTAGCAATGCAGCTGCAGCTGCAGCTGCTCAACACGAGGTGGCGTAGATCGGTTTATGGGAAATCACTTTAATTCCTGAATTTGGCTTTACATTTCCTGGTTTGCCTGCGATGATGTTTCTGAGCACAGCTCATGTATTCTCAGGGCTTGGCAGCGACTCTCGTTGTCGCCCCCACATCGCCATTGTAGCTGTCTTGTGGGTTGTTTTTGTATTTATTTGGAATTTCCACCTCT
The DNA here is from genome assembly GCA_030789695.1 of Scilla litardierei. NCBI lineage: Eukaryota > Viridiplantae > Streptophyta > Magnoliopsida > Asparagales > Asparagaceae > Scilla > Scilla litardierei. The sequence goes on along the minus strand of CM061132.1, from coordinate 124,599,835 downwards.
TATCGTGACTAGCCTTGAGGTCTTTACCCCTACCGTGAGCTCATGTGGGCTACTTGTCCACGACCGTGACTATTGCTTGGCGAATTGCCCCCTTGTCGTGACTTGCCTATGTTTTGTCCCCTTGTCGAGTCTCTTGTGTGGGCACCCTACCTATTGTGAACACCGTTGGGCCTCTGCCCCTTACAGTAATGTTTGATTGGGGTCTTGACCTTGCCATGACTTACTTTGGGGTTCCACCCCCTGTATCTTGGCGTTGACATTTGACGTAAGTCATTGTTTGGACTTTTTCCATATGGGTATTGGTTGTAGTGTTGTGGTTGGATGTTGGTGATGATGTTGGCTTGGCTTGGTGATTGGTGCTGGTGGCTTGTTGATGACGTTAGACTCTGGCTTTACCATGTGGTGTTGGACTTGGGCCTTTGCCCTTCTTACTTACTGGACCCTTCAGCTTTGTCCCTCAGTGTTGGATTGGGCTTTTGCCTTAACGATGGTCGGATATTGGATACCCTCAGCTTAGATGCATGCTAGTAGAATTCTGAAAATCATCTTTGATAATCATGTTTGGTAGTGACATGAAAAACATGAATAGATGGATATGAACCCTTAGAATGATCGCTGATGAAAACTCTATGGGATCATTACAGTTGTCCCTCTCCCCATTGTTATTCACACATGTTTCTGTTTGCTATATCGTTTGCTACATTCTAATCAGGTTAGGCTTTTCAACCAATTGATTCATACTATTCAGGTTTAGATTGTTACTTACCTTGCTACATGTTATCGATGTTTAGATTGTTATATCACATGTTGCATGCTATCGCATGACGTCATAAGTAGTAATATGTTTGGATGTGGTAGGATGACAATGTGAGATCGGAATATCTTGATGTTGGAATATCATGTTATCATGTTATTATGTCACCTTACAAATGACATTCTAATTTCTTAATATTGGGCATGTTGGCATAAACTCATGTGAACTGTTAGAATCATTGAAACATGACTGGATTTTAATCACATAGCACAACATATTAGCTAGTTTTGATGTGCCCTTGAACCTACTTAGCAATCTTATTTCATCATGCATGTTGACACAAGTAAATACTACCAACTCAGATCAATATTTGTTCTAAATCACTAAGACACTGAGAGATGTACACTTGACGTACACTTGGCAGTTCAAACTCACTGTGTTTTGGGGTAAATTATAACAGTGAGGGTGCGGGGGCGACTGAAGCCATACTTTTGTTTACATGACCGCATCTCGTCTTCCGGTCGGGTCTTATCATGCATCCAATGGACCCCTCTTAGTATTGTCGGAATGAGTGGCCCTTTCTGTTGTTAATTTTGGGCTCGGCCCCGGTGAGCGTCCCCGTGGTACAAAGTGGACTCGTGGTTGCTTAACGCACTCTCAAATATGATTCACAGCATAGAATTGGTATAACTGCTAGAAACATGATCATGTAATTTAAACTGTAAACTGTCTTGCATACATATTCTTACTTGTTTCCCATACCTGTTTTGGTTTCTTGTTTCTAATATACGTATTTTTAGTTATACTCATATTACTATTTATCTCCCAAACTCTAGAATTATTATAATTTACCACTGACTGCTGGTGGCACTCTAGAATTATTGTACTTCTACATTTTTGTCATGTACATAGATGCTTATAGTTGCTTGAAGTATATATAATCTACTTTTTAATCTTGTGAAACATTTTTCAGGTATATTAGGCAGCTTCAGAGTCTTAGGTTTTAGCTTCCATTTCTTTTAGCCGTGCACAGAGACTCTAAGACTACTTGTTCAGGGGTATGTTCTTACGGGTATATTTCTATCTCACCTATATTGTTTTCATTGGTAAACAACAAGAAGACTTGTAGATTCTAGTAATTTGTGGTGGCCCCGGAACCGGGTCGTTACCTGTAGACTCGTAACTCGTAACTGGGAGTCTATCTTGGTTTACTTATAGTTTACGATGAGAATAGATATTCTTGTAAAATGGTATAATTGTAATATAAGCACTGCCTGCATTTCACTTTTAACAATCTGTCGACTATATATAGCCTACAAGGAAATTTGAAGGCGAATCTACCAAAAGTGATTTAATAGGAAACATAAAAATACAAGAACACTGGGGAGAGAAATTACTTGAAGGGATTATAGAACAATCTAGCATTTCCTATAAGGGAAGTAACTAGAACACAAAATGGTGCAGTTAGAGAATCTTGCATCTTTCCACTTGATGAGTCCATAACTCCTTTCTCACGTTGCACCATCCAGTAAGCAGCTCGTTGTTGATATGGTCTAAGATGAGGAAGCAAATCAGGAAGTTCAGAATCCAACATTGGTTCATCTCTGTCAACAGAAAGATAATCATGAATGTTCTGCGAAAGATTCCAAAAACATTACTATGCTAAGATAAAACAAAAGTTCAGTTCCAACAGTTGCTCATTGAACTACATTCTTAATAAACAAATACATCAACCAAAATCACAGATGAGAAAAATCTACTACCAGTGCCCAAATTGCAGTAAAAACTTATATTAATCAACCAAAAATAAGAACAACCATTTATGCTGGTGGAAACAGAAACAACAAATGCCTGAACTACACACTGACAACCTAAGCATATTTTGCCTTTCTCCATGAGCTGGCCAATCGGAGAAAGGATCCATGAAAAAGAAAATCTACTTTGACTATCGTGTAAATAACCACATTGCAGACAATAGGTAAGGAAGTTGAGAAAGGTAAATTTCATAGCATGCAGAAAATGAGATACAGATTCAAACTCACTTTGAGGGCTTAATGGCCTCATAAAATCCAGCAGCATCAAACGCAGCATGTCTCCTTGACCCACCATTTCTTGTTGTTTCTTGATGTTCACTGAGAACCACTCCTGATCTATTTATTCTATATATAGCTTCTGAGGTTATAACTTCTGGGCGGAGCCAAGACATGGCATTCATCATACTCTTTCGCCATGGCTGCCTAGTATTCTCCAAGAGGGACTCACATGTACCAAAAGCACTTTTCAGTATTTGTACTCTAAACTTCAATGATGAGATGACAAAAGATTTTTCAACTTCCTCGATAAATTTTAGTGTTACGAGCTTCAGACTGACCAAGTGGACAATACCAGACACACCCTCACCTGGACCATCAAATACACCAGAGAAAAAATGCATGACGGCTTTCTTACTATCCTCTGGAGAACTGTCTTTCTCAAAACTAACTTTTTCTAGAACAATACTATCAGCAGGTAAGACAGGCCAATGACCTAACATAAACGAACCTTGATGAACTCCATACAATCTGAAGCGTAGGCAATGGCTGAATTCTCCTTGGAATTCTTCACTTAATCTAATTTGAGTATTTTCATCAGCAAAGTGCACATTACTGAGACATATTTCTGCTATATCAAAAGTCTCTTCCGAATTCCAACTACCCCAATCAACTTCGACATAAAAAGGATTCTCATTATCGAGATTCTCATTATTATTATCTACATTTGCCAATTCACAGTTTACACCGTTCTCATGATCCAACTTATTACTGCTTGTGCTTGGTACTTCGCATATTCCACCTGACCTAATTGGGCGGGACTTTTTTCTACCCATTGCATTTGCAAAATAAGAGAACTACAATGGGAAAGTTTCCTTGCCCTTGCCAAAATTGGAAGATGAAAGCTGCAAATACAACAAGGAAAGCATATAACTAGTCTATCAAGCGTTAGCAGGAAATGACTTCATTAAAAACATGGGAAAATCAGTAATTTTAATAACTAAAAGACACCGAACCCATAAATAAGGAAATCTCAAAAAACGCATCTTGGACATTGTACAAAATACAAACAATTTAAGAAAGTACTTTGTTGAGTAGAGCAGAACCCAATCCATATATACTAACTCGAGTGTTGAACCAATGAAATATGTCATATTAATGGGGAAAACTATTAAAAATCAAAATTTTGAACCGAAAACCCCATTATTTACGAGAAATAAAATAACAAAAAATGCCAATGGATTGATATGGAACTAATACAATGCTAATGGATCGTAATACCACTGACAAGTTTGAAAAGCGAATGGCGAACTGAATTAGGTTTTGATCTCATACACCCCATAAGTAATAAGCACATATCAAAATTGCAACTTTCCCGACGAAAAAAAGATTAACGTTCAATGATTTAAATTTACAGGATTTACTTTTTAAAAATAAAATTTATATTTAAAGAATAAAGCACATTGATAAAATCTTTGAATAAATTTCACCAAAACGAAAAAATAAAAAAATTACTTGCTATGCAATTTTTGTGGAGGGAAACGAAATCCAATCCGAAAACCCCAACAGCCCTAATACGAGCCAAAAAAATGATTTTTGACACAAACCAGAGAGTAATCTGACGAATTAACAAATAATTTAATAATTCGGGTTTAAAGGGGCACCTGAGTAGCGAATTTCTCCAGTGAGAACAAGAGCAGGCAACAGATTTTAAGAGGTTTTAGGATATATCTGTATTGAATGCGGGACCTCTGAGTCATTGAAAATATTAGACAATGGTATTTTAGTCGAAGTCGTAATTGCAGGGCTATTGGGCCGTATTAGTTTCGTGTGGCTTGGGTTCGCCAAGTGTTCAGACCCGAGTGCACACGGGACGGTCATCAAGAAGGATTTCGGATCCCGGTTCTGAATATAAAAACGATATTTCACCGCTTTAAATTCTCAAATTTCATGTATATTGCAATATGTATATCATAATATAAAATTAATAAACCAGTAATAAAGATATGTTGTGAATGGATAATATCAGAGTTAGTTAGGATCACGGCAATCTTATAGATAGGCACATATCTTTTGTATCCAATTTATGTATGCTCTTCTATATGCTATTAATAAAGAGCTTGGTGTTCCTCCCCCACATGATGATTGATAACACGTTATCAGCCCGAGACTCTAATTAAAAATTTCCACACAAAAATCGATCGTTGCGAAAGTGAAGGAATGCGGGAGATTCACGTGCGCGGCGTCATCCACATCAAACGAGCGTCGTCATCCGCGTAGGCTTCATTCAACTGTCGCTATATCCGGAGGACGGATATAGAGGTAAATCTCGCTAAAAATGTCCATTTTTATTATACGTATCATAATTTTATCCATAAATCTCGCAAGATCGGAGTGGAAATAGGGTTAATCGCCCAAATCGACGATTTTTATCGTCTAAAAATCATGTTTTTAACATGATTCAATCTGACTATTTTTATCAAGATTACGTTCTGCTGGGTTCGATGATAGACTCAAGCGAACGACTAATGGAAAACGCTTAATGTGGTCAGGGCTGGGTGAGAGGCTACTAAGGTATCTTAAGACGAGTACGACTAAATCTCAATGAAGGTACCTGACTATCAAACTAGGACGTCTATCTAAGTCTTCCTATCAAACATATTCTAGCAAACAAAATCTAATCTAACATGTAAGATCAACTAATAAAAAGTAAGGGCTAGCCTGAGGATTACCTGCAATAACTCCATCCTCAGCCTCCGCCTCTACTGCAGTCATCATGAAAGCTTGCTTCCTAGGCTGAACGGCCTGCTGAAAGCCTGCTTCTGGGGAATAAGAGGCAGCTACCGATGCTCTCTGCTGCTGAACTCCGACCGGGGCTTTCCACCGATGCTTAGCTCTCGGACAGTCCTTCAATGCATGCGTAGCGTCACCACAAACTAAGCACTGGCCCAAGAACCTCCTGCACTGCTCCTTCAAATGACCAGCTTTGCCGTAAAAATAGCACAACTTCCGACTGGGCCCACCTACTGGTGCTCTCTGCTGCTGCTGCTGCTGCTTAGCTCGCGTGAAATCCTTCAAAGTATGCGTAGCGCCGCCACAAACTACGCACTGGCCCAGAAACCTCTTGCACTGCCCCTTCACATGACCGACTCTGCCGCAGTGATAGCACACCTTCCGACTAGGCCCACCTGGCCCCTTAAACTGCGCAGACTGATTAGGTTTCAACGCAGGCCTAACCACAGCTCAGGTAATATGTCTCCCAGCCATCTAAGACAAGGAAAACGTTCAGTTTAGACTCAATTTATGACTTGAATGTTCCGAATATTTTAATGGATGTTTTTTTCTCATTATTGTTTTTTCGATATTTTGCAGGTGCAAATGGACCTGCATAGGCCACCACTAAAACCTGTCACGCCACGCTTCCCAAGTATGGAAGACGAGATATGAAAAGGTCCGCTCAGACTTTGAGCTGTGAAGCTGCATTCTGATAAGTGTCTGTGTATGATACCAATAGCAGATTCTTGCAATGCGACGAAACAACAACAATGATAAATGAAAAGCAGACATAAGAATATCCACTAAACAACATCCAACATTTATTCCAAACATGCAGAAAAAGTCACAAAGAAGTACATAGTCTGAACGAAGGCCTAAAGCATGGCTGAAACATAAAACAGAGAGATAGGTGCTACGCACCAAAACCTAACAGCAACTACTAAAAGCAACAACAACTGAAGAAGTCTCCAAGTGAGACTAGGACTGGTCACCAGTGTCCTCAAACTCAGCTCAGCAGGAACCCCGAACTCAACGTCTGCGTACTGATCATCCTCAGTAACTGACTCTGTCTCTAAACCTGACATGTGACACCTAAAGAGAAGAGGGCACATGTCAGCAAAAGTCTCCAAAGGAAACGGAAGACTTTTAGGCAAGGAACATAAAAGTAATGCGACTAGCAGTTTTAACATGATGATATGGCATGTCATTTAAAGAATACAACAATTAAAATGACATGATAGTAACAAGCATGCACGTCGTAGCAGAAACTACAAATCACTATTTCACAAATTCACGAATCACTAGCTTATCACTTCATGCACAGAGTTTCCGTCTTTTGGCTGAAGTGGTTGTACGGGCTCACTTCTACGCTCAAGCAATCGTTTAATCCTACCCCTCCACGTGTATATGGACTGGCGCATATCTTCTGGATCACGAGCCAGGAAATGTTATTGGCATAGAGTTGTGCCCGCAAAGCAGGTGCCTAGCCGTAATAGTTAAGAATTTATTGTAGCGTGTGCTACACAATCATGATGGAGCAAATTGATGCATGAAATGACATGGCAAGATGCAGATAAAAGTGCGTACAGTTAATTGAAAGTAAACGTGACATGCAGCATGAAATGATAGCATAGTAAGGGTGTCGGATCTAGCTTCGTTGTCAAGCTAGATCTAGTAAGGGCGTCTAGGCGACTATCATTTCATCACCTAGTCTCTTTTACGCTATTACACAAATTGGCCTAAAACGTGGCCTAAACAAACACTGGCAAGTATCACTTGCCTGAAGACAATCACGCTGCGATCTCCGTTCAATCAATTCCAAGATCTACCTAAGTGTTCAGATCGCGATCCAGCATACAGTCCCAGTTTTAGATCTTGATTAGTGAGTTATTCAAAGCAGTAAAGTTACTGTGTTTAGTCTTGATTAGCATGCGATGTAGGGGTTCCTACGGAGCGGGGTTCCTACGGAGCGGGGTTTACATCAGCACGACGCGAGAGCTACACTGACGTCGGGTAGAGACGTCAGGTGTGTTGAATTAATAGAAGCGAGCAACGATCTAACTGCACAGCAGCGATCAGCGATAACGGTGGACGGCGAGCAACGAACGACGATCAGTCGGGTAGCAGCACGATCACCGGACAGCAACGCGAGGGAGAAGGACAGCCGTACATCGTTCTACGACATCGGGAAGACGCGGACAACGGCACGGGAGGCACGAGAGATGGCGGACAGCAGACTCGCGGCCAGGAGTGCGTGGATCCGGGTTGCGCGCAGATTCGGGTTGGTGGCCAGAAGTTTGCGCGTGCAAGGAGCGGCGCAGCTGGTGGCCCATGGCCTAGGGAAAAGTCTGCACGCCAGGGGGATGCCTGAGGGGAGGCCGGCGGCGGTGGAGTGGCCGACGGCGGGCTGGACAGAGCTGGCCGCAAGTTGAGGGGGGGGGGACAGTTTTTCTTGGGGTCTTAAGGGTGTGTGTGAGGGTTTTAAGGAGGAGGAGGAAGTGGTTTCGAGGGGGTAGGTGGCCGGAGGAGATCGCCGGATCTAGGGGACGCCGGGAGCAGCTCAAGCCGTGAGTGGGGGAAGTCGACATGGGGTTTGTGGCGGCTTGCGTGAGGGTTTGCGTGAGGAAAAGAAAACATAGCTGCGTTTGGTTAAAAGAATGAAAAGATGTTATATAGATTTAGAATAGAGTGATTTTAAGGGTTTTGGGAGGAGAGAGGGAGAGATATATGTGTATAGTTTAGTCTAAAGTAGGGTGGTGAATATCCCAAATTGATTTTGTGGTGATACGTATGTGATTTGCTTTTGATATTTGGTTTTAAAAGTGGGGTGCACTTAGATGATTGGAGAGAGAAGATGTGAGAAGGAGGGGGTAGAGTTAGGGTGATATAGGGTGGCAAATAGCTTAGGAAATATTTCATGATATGTTTTAACCTATAGGTTTAATTAGAGTATTTGACTTTCAAATTAATCAGGGCTAAGTGGGTTTGAAAGTGATTAGTGGAAAGGTGGGTCTAGCGGTGTCCGATAATTATAAGAAAAATACCGGGACGACCGTGTCGGCGAGAGGGTCGAGACTAAGACGAACGGTCACGAGTTAGGGTAACGAAGAACGGAACTAAAAATAAAACGAGCAACGACGAAGGTAAGAGTTACGACACCTCTTCAAACAAAGTTATTTTGTGGGAGAACGACCCGTGAAATGACGTTCACAAATAATTTCACAAATAAGTACTCTTCCAGAGGGTCACAATGATATATCATATCGTACGTTTCGGATACAAGAAGGGACAACTAAAAATACGTGTACGAAAGGAAAGAATGCGCACGAAAAACGTACGCACGAAAGGTGCCCGCTAAATTTTTTTACGCTAATTTGTTGTTCCGCGTCGAAAGCGCCCGTGCTAATTTTTTTACGCTAATTTGGTATTCCGTGTCGAAGGCGCCAACGTCGAATTTGTTTTTCAGCACCGAAGACACCCGTGCCGCTAAATATTTTTACGTTAGTTTATTGTTCTGCACAATTTTGGCTGTGGAAATAATTTTTTGGGGAACAAAGATTTCGCGGAGAAAAATCTTAAATGAACCGTGCCCGCGGGCACGGGTTATGACTAGTATGTATGTGTATATATATATATAATATATCTATTATACATTTGACAACGTTTTTTGAATTCTATGGCTCACTAGGACAAGATAAAGAGTGACTAAGATTTGATCTTGTGAAATGGAAGGTTGAGATGAAGCTTTGAAACCTCGAATGTGAGCCTTGAAATTTGGTCCAACTTTGAAATTTGGTCTAGCTTTGAAATTTGGTCCAACTTTGAAATTTGGTCCAGCTTTGAAATGAAGGGAGCTTTGAAACCATGACTGTGAGCTTTGAAACTTGGTCCAACTTTGAAATTTGGTCCAACTTTGAAAGCAGCAAGTGAACATGTATCAAGATGAGGCGCCCGCTAAATTTTCTTACGCTGATTTATTGTTCCGAGCCGAATTTATTGTTCTACGCGAATTTGTTGTTCCGCACCGAATTTGTTCTTCCGTGACGAAGGCGGCTGCGCCGAATTTGTTGTTCCGCGCGACAGGCACCCGCACCGTTAAATTTTTTTATTCTAATTTGTTGCTCTTTTAAATTTTAATTATTTTTAGGGAACAAAGATTTCGTGGGGGCAAATCTAAAATGAACCGTGCCCGCGGCCACCGATTTTTTGCGCTAATTTGTTGTTCCGTGTCGAATTTGTTGGTCTACGCTAATGCACTTTGATTAGCAAATGTGTGCGGTGACTAGCAGCACTACCTGCACCGAAGGCGCCCGCACTGAAGGCGCCCGCTAAATTTTTGTTTGTTTAAATTTTGGAGGGTGAAATAATTCTTGAGGAGAACAAAGATTTTGAGGGAAAATCTTAAATGAACCGTGCCCGTGTGTGTGTGTGTGTGTGTGACTGCGGGCCTGAAGCCCACAACCACACTGCGGCTTTCAGGCCCGCTGATGTGTCCATATTTTCTACTATTTTCATATCTTTATTTCATTGCATTTCATGCCATTTTCGCATCCAAATCCCTCATTTTACTACAACATCACATTTCGGACGATATTTTCGAGTTTCGTAGTGTTTTATGAGTTTTCAGGGATTTTGGAGCGATTTGGGACCCCACTTGGGTATGGACACATCCGACGTGCTCGTGAGCTTATTGGCGGGGCTCTGGAGGAGTTCGCCACACTTCTGGAGCCATTGGTGGAGAAGAGAGAGAGAGCAGTGGAGAGAGACAGCCCCCAGCAGCTTCCCAGGCAGTTTCCCAGAAAATGCTCGGTCCCGAGCAACTTCAATTTGAGAAGAGAGCTTATACGGGTTGGCTCGGACCGATCAGTTCAGCTGCTCGGTCGAGCAGCCTCAATTTCCACAGCTGAAGCAATCCAGCGACGCGGCCCGAGCGGCTGAACGAGTCAACCCATACTCGGATCGAGCAGAGCGTACTCGGTCCGGGTAGGCAGAGCGGCAATTTTGAATCCTCCCCATTTCATGTAATGCTCGGTCGAGCAGCTCATCTGCTCGGTCCGAGCCACCGAACGAGCAGCCTATTGCTCGACCGATTCACCTAGTCGGTCGGCAATTCCAAGGTCATTTTTGGAATGTTTTCAGAGGCCGTGATGCGTACGATCTGGGGCACTGAAGCTGGGAGCTGTGCGAGCAATGAAAGGGCGACTTTCATTAGGCGTTTTTGAATAGATTTTGACGGGGGCTGAGGCAATTTTTGTAGGGATTCTTAGACTAATTTTTGTAAGAAGATTTTTGAATCGAATACTGGGAGATTATTGCGTTTATTCTGGATTGTTCTTGTTTGGAATCTGAAATTATTTCTGGATCTGCAATTTCTATTGAATTCTCGCTGTAAGTCTTTTAGCCCTAATCTTTTGATTGCTATAATGTTTTCTTCCTTGGAATTGATGTTTTTGTCTGTCACTATTGCGATGTGTGAGTAGATTTATTCTAGGGTTGATGGGTTAGCCCTAGGACCTTAGGGAGAAAATGTAGATCCGGATCCCTACATTGAATTGGGGACTTAGGGTTGTATTTCGGTAGATCCTACCGAATCCGTAGATAACCGGTACTGAGTTCATGCCCACGGTCTGTGGAATTGATGTGCTTAAGGGGTATCTAGTGATTCGAATAGGGAAATCATTGGATCCAACCAAGGCAAGTGACCATGCACGGCTCGCGCCTTGAGGGGATCCATCGACGAACTATACCGCTACGTTGACGGCTACCGCCATTGCGTCAACGAGAGCCACCGAAATACCCGCAATTCTAACCCACGAGAGTGGTACGAATTGTGGGATTAATTCCCTAGACCTAATGCAATGCAAGGATCCTATCCTAACATCGACCCCCAACGATCCTAGTGGTGATCCATAAAGCCCTAGTCCCTTTTATTAATATTACAACAACAACACCCAAACCAAATCTTTTACCCCGATAGTTGTCCTACTTCAAAACTTAGAGATAAACTGAGAACACATTGACACTATCACCGTCCATGTGGGATTTGACATCTTTTATACTATAACTCGACACCGTCCGCTTGTGGATTGAGCCCAGAATTAAAGCCTAGCGGCCATACGACGCCTGGCGATCGTGACACCGCCAGGTGGAACCTATGTGTAGGTTTCGGGTGCGTCACCCGCATGCCATTTTTTCTGAAAAAAGGCAGATTATATTTAAAAGGGGCTAAAAATAAGCTTTAAAAGGCTTTTGGGGGGCTAAAAATAAGTTTAAAAAAGACTTCGGGGCCTAAAAATTCATGAAAAATCATGATAAAATAGGGGACATTTGGGGACATTTGGGGATAAATTGGGAAAATTTAAAAGAAAAACTTATTCCTTTTTCATGAGAACATGTTATTATTTGGGCTCTCTTCAAACTTTTTTGAACAATCCCAACTAGCACAACCGTTGCATTATATGATACCTTTGCAGGATCATAATTATATGCTATGCATCATTTTAGTGGCTTATTCTATGGATAAACTGATATTTGATTGTGCAATATTAAACTTAATAATTAGGAAGATCATGCGACCGATGTGCCGTTAGTCACTTAACCTAACGGTGTATGACGTTGCACAGTGGTCCAATAATTATTAAGTACTCAAATTGTTTATCCTTCTGTGAATATGATGCATGCGATGCATGTGATGAAAATGTCTACTGTAAATGTCTGCTGAAAATGTTTTGATGAGCACAAATTTTTGCATGGATGGCTAATTGCGTTTTTGGATCGGCTGTTTAAATCCCACATTTTATTTCATGCACTTTTCTTTTTCTTTTGAGAGAAATTGTAGTGAGGAATTTATGTAATGTCCAAGATTGAAGACTACATTCCATGGATACGGAGGCCACACTTGAAGCTGAAGATCTTATATGGGACCCACGGGGTTTCCAAGGTTATAATTTCTTTTTTAAAATTTTCATTTGTGTAATATGGACTGTAATGGACTTTGGACTTTTTATTTATGTGGGACTGGCCGATCCACGCAATTAGTTCTTCATATGAAAATTGCCTCCGCATGAAAATGCTTATTGTTTAAATTGATTAAGTCATGCAAATTTGTGCTCTGCTAGATAAAATGGCTAAAATCGCAAGTGTCGATTTCAAAGTGTTGGATGCATCAGGAAGAAACTATCTGAGCTAGTAGCTCGATGTGAAGTTCCATCTGCGGACGAAGTCCCTCATTTCTGCTGTGACTAAGAATGAAAATGTAAGCGATATAGAAAAGGTGCAAGCCATTATCTATATTCGCCTCCATGTGGACAAGACCCTAAAGGCTGAATACCTTATACCTTACGGTCGAAGATCCATTTGAGCTGTGGACTGCCCTTGAGGATTGGTATAAACATCAGAAAGATGTTATACTACCAAGGGCACGATATGAGTGGGAGAACCTGAGACTGCACACCTTTAGTCCATAGCTGAGTACAACTCAGCTCTCTTTAGCATTACCTCACGCCTGAAGTTGTGTGGTAAAAAAGTCTCAGAATATTGCATGCTGGAAAAGACGTACACGTCCTTCCAAGAGAAAGATGCAATACTAATGTAGCAATACCGTGAACGAAAGTTCACCAAGTATTCTGAGATGCTGTCATGTTTACTCATGGCTGAACAAAACAGAGAGCTTCTCCTCGCCATTCACAACATGCACCCCCTAACACTGCCTCCCTCCTAGAAGCTCACAATGCCTCTTCTTCTCAAAAGAAGAGAGACAACAAAAGGAAAAAAGACCACAGAAAGGGGGACAGAACAAAAGGGCTAGGGGCCAAGTCCAGCGGCAAAGAAATGAAAGTAAACTGAAGTTCACCTGACGCAGAAATGACAACAATAGAAATGATGCACCCCACCTAAGAGAGAATGGGAAGACCAGTGCCATAGCTGTTGCATGAAAGGCCATTGGTCCAAAGTGTGCCGAACTCCGCAGCATCTCCAGGATTTGTATAAAGAAAACCAAAAAAATAAAGCTGAAACAAACCTGGTAACCTCTGATGCTCCAGTCAAGTTTACAGCTGACGAAGTCGAAAATGATGACAAGCTTGATTAGCCTTATATTTTTATCTTAACTACTTGTTTTAAGACCATTTCATGTTATGAGAGCTTTTTGAATTATGTAGTTTGATTTTGAATGAAAATGTTTCTCTGAAAATGTGCCTATATGATTCATCTTTTAATAGATGAAATGCTCTCATAACTGATTAGTAGACAATAAATAAACACATACGATCCTTCAATACAAAACCCAATATGAGTGACATATTGAAGGTTCTGGGAATGCAACACTGTTGCTCCCAAATGACACAAAAATAAAGGATGCACTAATATCTCCGAATTCCAACCGAAACTTACTAAGTTTTAAGGACATCCGTTTCAACGGATTCCATTTGGAAATAACAAATGTAAATGAAAAATAAATTACTGTATGTAACGTTTCAAGAAAACGAGTAAAATCCATCCTTGAAAGTTTTGAGAGCTTTACAATAGGCCTCTACGATACAAAGATTCGGATAGAGGAAGCGGATTTAACGGAGCACCTGAAGTGCCCAACATCAGCCAAGTTTTTACTTTGGCATGATAGACATGGCCACCCTGGATCAATGATGATGCACCGCATCTTATCCTATGGGTATGACTTGAAGAACCAGAAGATTCTTCAGAATAGAGAATTCTCTTGCATCCCGTGCTATAAGGAAAAACAAATTACAAGGCCATCTCTATTAAAATCTGACAAAAGAATCTCCTCGCTTCCTCGAAAGAAAATAAGGAGATTGATGTGGACAAATCCACCCCCTAGTTGGCTATTTCGGTACTCTATGGTACTGATAAATGCATCCTCAAAATATTCGTATGTGTGTCTACTATCGACCCGCAACTTAGCTTTTCCAAAGCTATTGGCATAAATAATATTTTGCAGGCACATTTCCAAGACAATCAAATAAAGAAAATAAGTTTGGTTAATATTGGGGAATTTACCTCCCGGTCATTTCAAGAGTACTGCCAAGCAACGGGAATAAAAAATGAACATACAGTGCCACATGTTCATACCAAAAATCGGTCGGCAGAGTCACTGATAAATAGACTCCAATGGATTGCACGTCCATTATTAATCCCAGTTGCCAATGGATGCATGTGGACATGCATTTTTGCATGCTGCATCGAAAATGAAAATAACACCATCAGGAGGTCAGACTCTGTCATGCCTTATTTTGAACTATACGTGCATTCTACTACATATGTGTGGTATGTGTACATATAAGGAATATGCATTGGATGTGTGTGTACGTGTATGTGTGTGCTTGGGTGTGTAGGATGTCAAGTGTGAAAAGGGGTTAGTGTCTTGGATGAGGGCTTAGTGTGAAAAGGGGTAGGGGTTAATGGCATCCCCGTAAATTTTTAGAAAGGTGAGGGGCAAAATTGTCATTTGGACTAAATGAAGGTGGTGTGTATAGAAAAGGTGTCTGTGCATACAGTAATGGCATGCTTGTAAATATGGTAAAGATGGGGGTAATTAGCCAAGGGTATTTAGGTCATTTCACTTTGCTCATGGCTTATGGGATAAGCTAGGACAAGTGGTAGAAATTTCTAGGAACCCCTCTCTCTTCTTTTATCTTTTTCCTTCTCTTTTCTTCTCTTTTTGTCACGCCCCGCTCCCCAAGATACCCGATAAGTACGAATCCGTATCAGGTATTCTCAGAGCTACCAGTGTGAAGAAAGAAGACGAAGAGAAAATAGAAGTACATCAGACAATTTTGCAGGCCACTGCGCACATGCTGAGAAGTACAGACAATACTCCAACCCAAACACCTCAAACATCACAACAGTAAAAGGCGAACAGAGACAAAAACATAATTACATTTATACGACAAAGATTTACATCATCTCATTCATACAATATTCTCATATACAACATCATTTGCAGCACCTCCCAACTCTTACCAAACAAAACCCAAAAGTTACAACACACTCTTGACTCTTCTCACTCACCAACCCAAAACTTCTCTTACATCATCCTCATATGAGCTCTACTGTTCCAGCCCTCTGACATAGCTCTTGCTATCAAATCAATCCTGAAACCACACGATGGGACACGTCAACACGTGACCCAGTAGGAAAATCCTAACACAGCTAGGTAGGGATCAGTCTCTAGTTGATCAAAACTACAAGGGGACTACATATCTAAGAAGAGTGGTCTACAAAAAGTAGGGTCACATAGCTTATGAAAGTATTTACACCATAACGTGCATGTGCTAAAAAGGGAACTTGAAAAACATGCATCAGTAGCAATAACATGACGTTAAGGTGCTGAAAGTAAACATATGAACATGTTAACGTAGAGTAGTGCATTAAAATAAACAGAGGTACAGATCAACATGAGATAACAACATTACAGTAAACAGAATAATAAGTAGGTGTAAGTTAACAATATTTATAATTAAAAGACAATCACTTTAAGTCATTAATGCACATGTTTTGGAATCTGTGTAACTAGTAGGACACTTTTAAGGAGCTGGACTTCACCCAGGGTGGGTGGAAAGTGGTACCTAAACCAGCGACACGAGCACTGGATGGGCCTCTCGTAACTCCCCTTACGGGAGTGAGACAAATTCTCGATTTTTCTATGGAAAACGGAGCAAACCATCAGTTACCGTCATGGTGCATCACGAGTACACCAGCGGCCTGTCCAACCCTCTCAAACTCCCCCTTTCGAGAGTGACACATCGGATGAGAAATATAACTACTGTCCGCTCCTTAAAAGCCTACTTTTTACACGTTTTCCCCCCAACCCAAATCTGAAGCCTCACCCATCTTAGAATGGATCGATCGTTCCAGACATGCATCACTCTTCCTCACTCTCAGTTTCATGTATGGTATGTTACTTTAGCAGTCTCAGTTACCACTTACACAACATCTCCTTTCCATCATCATTTCATAATACTTTCGTTTCAAGCTCTATACATACACATACACTGCACTGTATACACATATATAAGGATCTGTACACACATATTCACTGCACTGTATACACATATTCACTGCACCGTATACACCTATACATTACACTGTATATACATATACACTACATTGTACACACATATACACTGCACTGTACACACATACACACTGTACTGTACACAGTTGTATGATAACCTGAACATACTTGTAGCATGATCTGAACATGGTTGTATTGTAAACTGAACATAGTTATAGCATGATCTGAACATGGTTGTATTGTAAACTGAACATACTTATAGCATGATCTAAACTTGGTTGTATTGTAAACGGAACATACTTATAGCATGATCTGAACATGTCTAACATAACATTACTTCGTTATTAGCATGGTTAACATTATTACAACATGGGCACTAATTTTTGCTAGAACATTAAACTATAACATGCATCATTATTTCCATGACATAATTAACATATTGAAGCCTCATCTTTCCTACATAACTTAAACAATGGATCCTAACTAGAGTTGTTAGGAAATCCTACCTCAAGATAATCCTCCTTCTACAAGCTCTAAGCTTCCTCCTAGCTTCCTCTCTCCCACAAGCTCCTAGAATGAGCAACGGCACCCTAGGGATGAAATGGATGCTACGGAAGTGTGCAGAGTGAGGGTGGAGTGGCCCTATGGGTGCTCAGCCTCCTTGAAGTCGGAAGGGGGAGGTTCGGCCAAGGGGGGAGTGAGGGAAGGGAGAGAGTGAGAGAATGAAAAATTTTTTTTTTCTTTTTTTCTTTTCCTTTTTCTTTTGATAATTACTCCATTCTCCACCTCATCCCCTTAAACCCCTCTTCAAGTGACATGTGGATGAGAGTTAGGTGAGGTTTAACCATGGCATGCCACATGTTAGAAGTTAGGTGAAGTTCGTTCTCCAAGTGACACATAACAAGCATGAGATGGCATAACATGGTTAACATGCATTAATACTAAGTGTACCTAACTCCATGAAGCCTTCTTATATATATGTGTGTTCATGTTGTATTATATGTGTGTTCGGATTGTATAATATGTGTGTACAACTGTAGTACATACATGTACAAGTACCTGAACATACATACATAACAATTTGTACATAGATATACAAAGATCGATACATAGATAGATGAAGATCTGTACCCACAGATACTACACAAGCATTTATAAGAAACTGTACACAGATATATGCATACCTGTACACAGATATACAATACACACATATATACAACCATAAGTACATAAATAGATATATGCCTATTTTCGCCACGGAATTTCTTCCATTTGCCACAGAATTTTTTCGCATTAGCTACGCCACTTTTCCCCATGAAACATTCGCCACGGAATTTTTAAAAGTCCGTGGCTAATGTGCATTACCCACGGATTTTGGGAAATTAGCCACGGATTTGTCCGTGTCTAATGTCCAATTTTCCAGTAGTGATGGAATTATGAGTAATATTGTATAAACATAAATAATTTGCTCAACTCGCACAACTGCCATATTTTTACTCGGTGTGCGCGTTGAGCAATTTTGTTAGAGGCCATCAATTTTGCTCAATGCGCACCACAAAGGTCAAACATTATTGGGAACAACATCTGCTGGTTAAATCTGCTGTAGATTCACTCGTCTGTATATTCAATATCACTCCTCTGTAGACTCACGGGTTCTCTTCTATAGTCAAACGTCCTATTTAGTACTTTTCCCTTAACTATATTTAATAATAACTCTTTAAGAATCAAATGTAGTTTAATTAAGAATTAATCTTAACATGCGTATAATTGTGATCATACACAATTTATACGTTTCTGGAACTTATATTTAACTATCGACCGGCTATAATATTAAGTCAGCTCCAACCAATCAAATATTCAAAAGCTCTGCATGACAGCTCGAGAATTTATGCAACCAACTCAGATAGCCACATTCACAGAAATTTAAGCCATTCGCAACAAATCTATAACAGCCTGTATTTTTAGTCGTGTTTGACTGTTGTGTGCATGTATTTTTACTTCGTTCATCCAGATATTTTCGTCCGAGTGATCTTAGTCCGCACATCGACGCGAGGGCGTCTTTATTTTTAGTTTTACCGTAGCGTAACTTTTGGTCTATTAACCATAACTAATTACTTTAATTAAAAGTTAATTACTAATTAACTGATTACTATTAACTAATTTATATTACTAATCACTTTTCCTTAATTACTCTTACCAAATTACTT
Source organism: Scilla litardierei (assembly GCA_030789695.1). Taxonomy (NCBI): domain Eukaryota; kingdom Viridiplantae; phylum Streptophyta; class Magnoliopsida; order Asparagales; family Asparagaceae; genus Scilla; species Scilla litardierei. The sequence continues at coordinate 124,581,037 of CM061132.1, read as the reverse complement.
TTACCCTAACCCTCCCAACCGTATCCACCTACCCTAATCAACCCTAACCCTATTCATTCAATCCCACTAAAATACTGGTGAGATCCAACATCACAATAATTTAGCCATCCCCTACCTCCAGCCAACCTCTTCAAGCTGTCTCCCCCTCTACTTTGTTCTTAAACCTACATGAATAACCACAACAAGCATCATCATCACCACCACCACAATATCAGCCACCACAACAACCCAACACTTCATCTTCATCATCCCCCCTCCTTCAACCAAATAACAACAAATCAAACCCATTCAAATCTGAAACTAATTTCGGATCAATACAAACCCAAAATCAAATTGAACCCAAATTGGATCCCAAATTTCAGAATCAAACCCCTGCGCATCTCCCCGATCCATCGCCAGCGCCACCTCCAAATTCTGCCACCGCCCCCTGGATCGTTGTCGCCGCGCCTAGCCCGAAGCCGCCGTCGCCGACCTGCCCCGAAGCCGCTGCCGCCGATCTGCCACATCCCCGCTCGCCTGTGCGTGGGCCGCCGTCGATCAGCCCTGGAACGCCGCCCCCGCGTGCCCTAGCCCCACCTGTGCCGCCCCGTGCCTGCCTCGCCACCGTCGCGCCATCCCCGGCCTCCCTTGGCCACTGCCCCCAATTGCCGTGATCTCCTGCGAAAAGAAGGAAAAAGAACAAGAAAACAAAGAAGAGGGAGAAGAGTGCGTGAGAAGAGAGAGAGGTAAGGAGTAGTTTTTTATATAAGTTTATATATATTAGTTATATTATTATAATAAGTTATTAAGTTATTTTTTTAGATTAAGTTATTTAGTTAAGATTTTTATGTTATAAGTTAAGTAAATTGCTTTATAAAGTATTAAGTTAATGTTAGTTTTTTGTTATATAAAGTTAAAAATATTAATTAAGTTAATAGTAAAATGAATAATTAAGTTAGTATAAGTTAAGTCATACTAAGTTAAGTTTATATTAGTGTAAAGATGTCAAATTAATCATTGTTAGTTTAAGTTGTAAATAAATTCTTGTTATAGTGTTAGTTTAGGTGATTAAGTTAATGGCCAACGTTCGTCCTGAAGTTAAGGTTACTTTTAGTAAGTTAGTGTAATTTAAGTTATGGTTACTTTTAGTAAGTTAGTGTAATTTATTTAGTAAGTTAGTGTAATTTATTTTACCGGCTGTAAATAAAACACGGCATACGCTACGACCACATGGACACCCAAACCCACATCAAGGCAAGTATTTTTGGTAAATGAATTGCAAATCGGGCCGTTCAAACTTAGTACTAAATCTTATTTCAATATGCTTGCCAACTTTTAGTAGCCAAATAGCGTGTTTTCATTTTGCTTGTTGTCTTCTAATTTAAATGGACGTGTCATACTCATGTTGATCGTTTGGAACATTTCACTACATGTCTTTATTAAATTGATCTACCTTTACTACCTGCATGTTAGCAAGTTGAACTAATTTGGAAAAAGAGTATGTTATAAACTCGAAACACACATGTGATATCTATCGAATACAGATGAGGTGAAACCATCGAATACAGATGGGGTGAAACCTAGTCGGTGACTAAACAGACACTTTGGGTGGGGTTGGTTCATATAGTAGAGTCCGTAAATGTTGCTTGAGCACTATACGGCTACTTCCATAACCACACGAATGGAGGCACGTATCTTGGCCATCTTCCAGGTTAGGAATGGCAAGAAGCATCACGGTAAACCCCCGATGATAGGGTGTATTGAGAACATTTACCTACGCAGACATGGATTTATCACGAGCACTAATAAACAAATACTCCACATACAACTGTTTTACTTTTAAACTGGAAATCCATGCATGCTCGTACTTTACTTTTCTACACTTATTATTCATAACTGTGTACTAACGCTCTTTTGTCATTTTCTAGTTGTTCCACGTTTCATTACCTTAAATATCTTACCGAGCTTATCGCTGACATATATTTCAATGTTTTATGAAATATATGTTAGGTTCAGAGACAGAGTACCTTGAGGACCCTACTTTTGAGGATCCCATCTTAGAGGTGGACCCCGCCGATCAGAGCTACGAGGGCGTTGAGATCCTCCCTGCGGAAGGCTAGAGCGGTATATTTCTATTCAGTTGTATTATTTAAATTGTTGTTTTCAGGCGTGTCTGCTTGCAGCAGATTGTACGGCCATGCTAGGCCTTAATTGCTTGTGTACTTTGCTTTGAACGCTGCTTCTGAGAAATACGCGTGCAGGGACCTGCTTTTGCTAATTAATGCTTATTGTGCTTAAGTCAAAGAAGAGAGAAAAAAATAAGTACATCTTCGTTGCTTTAAGCACATGCGGACCCGCTCACGTTCTCGCTCCCAAGTATAATGGGAAGGGGGGCGTGACAAAATCACAATTTCAAAAAGAAGCACATTTCCTGAGACATTTAATTAAAGCAATGGATTCATAAAAATGAATCATAATTTGTTTATCAAAATAAACTTTGAGCGTTAAACACTCAATCATTGTTTTAACTTAAGGAACGATACATTTTATTCATAAAAGGAAATAAGTATCAGTTCCTTCTTCTTCACGTCTCTTGAAGTCCTCGCACGGCCCCAGCAGCAACGATTGCTCAAATGCCGACCGTCCTCGGAACTTCTTCCATCATCTGCTTCATATCAGCCACATGTATACATTACACATATGTCTTAATATCTCATACTATGTGATAAATCATTTATGGAATTAATTATGTTTATTAAATTGAATTTGTTGTACCTGAGGTAAAGGCATCAGTATGCCCCTTCTACTTTTTTGCAAGGTAAACCTTGCAGTTCCTCTTCCAATGGCCCATCTTATGGCAGTGAAAGCACTCGGATTTCAACGGGGCCCCTTTCGTCTTCTTCTTCCCCTTCTTCACCTTGGCTGGTTGTGGGACCTGCCTCTTCTTACCATTGCCTTTCGGCTGGTCTGAAGAAGTAGAGCCAACAACCAACGCAGTCAGTTTCTTCTCGATTTTCTCAAACTGCCTAAGCATGTTGAGGAGACCAGGAAGATCTGTTTCAATATTGTTCATAATGAAACCAGTAATGAATGGCCTGAAGGCTGGGGTTAAAGACTTAAGGATGATGTCCACTGACATCTCATTGTCTAGGACAACACCCAACTGGGCGGCGTCTTCCACGTACCCGATCATCTTAATGACATGATCTTGTACGGGCCATGTCTCCATTTAGTACCCCAGAGGTTGCTCGTGGCTTCAAACTTGGCAGCTCTAGACCGCTTGCCATACAACTCCTCTGTATTCAGAAGCATGCTTTGAACATCCATATGTTCATGCTTCCGTTGCAGATCGTTGTTCATTAAAGCCAGAGTAAGGCACCTGGCCTTCTCGGCATCCCTCTGGTACTCCTTGTAGGCTTTCTTCTCCTCGGGCGTTGCATCTTCATCTGGCTTTTCCAGAGGGTCCTCGAACATCACGTATCCAATCCCGGCTAGAGAAAGGACTAACTTAATGTTTCTAAGCCAATCCTTATAGTTTGTTCCATCAAGCACATTCTTCTTTATCATATACTTTAGACCTGAATCCATTCCGCAATTTAGTAGATACTTAGTCAGTATATGTTCGTTGTATAGTTTCAATGGTTTTTAATAAAACTATATCCTCCCACTAAATTAATTAAAGCCATAATAATAAACAATTTATTACACAATAACATTTATGGGAGAGGGATCCGACTACCATGAGTCTGACAACCTTGGGTGTGTCTCAACAAGTTGTCCGACTCTGCAGTCGGTAGACGAACTCATCGTCAATCATATTAAACATGATTCCCTTTCGAATTTTACCCCCAGTCATTTGTGATCATGAGTGTGCTTATCCAAATCACAATGGCTAGCCTAGTCGGACCCTTGTTTTCGCGTCTAGCCTGACTTGCCCTGGCGCTCGGTGTATGCACGACACATCGGTTTGGGTCAGGTCTTAAACTACATCTTTGGTTAGACTTACTCCAGCGCTCGGTGTATGCACGAGACGACGGTTTGGGTCAAGTCAAGATGTTATCAAGAAATCTGTTTCTATAAGATTGCCATGTCACAGCTTAAGTTAGCTCAACAACCGTAACACGGGTCTTATAGTTGCCAACTCCTAAAACAAGGAGGGCTACGATTTATCTTGAAAAAGATTATTATCGTATTTGACTTAGGTATAGTCGATGGATTTACACAGTCATGATTCGACTCCTTGCGGTCCAGCGGACGCGGCCAGGGAATTGACTAAGCCAAAACCACTTAGCCCCTAGTCTAGCTAGGGTGGTCCAGCAAACTTAGCCAAGCACATTGACCGACATCTTGATCCATTGAAGGAGGTTCATCAATTCTATGTTTGTTCATCAACTAAATAGCTTTTAATTAATACTAGTTAATCCTTATCAACTAATGGATCCTTAAAATTCGAAATTTTTTATGGATTTGTTTGATGACTTTTATTAGATCCTTATCAACTATAAGGTTCGTTCTGTTCATCGTGCTACCCCAATATTTATAAGGATTTTAATAAAACAATTACAACAAAATTAGTCATTTAATGATAATCATTATTTAAACAATTTATGATAATGATTGTCAATTAAAGGGACTACCCTAATCGGGAATTAGGTTTAGATGTTGTATTTGTTCATTTAAAACGTAGCTTGTCACTAGTCATTAAAAATTTATCTTATAAACTTTTAATCAATTAATGGCTAACCTAAAGGGTTCATGAATAATTTATTCATCATGTCCATTAAACATTAACCAACTAATTTAATCACATAAATTAAAGGTTCAATAATGCGACATATAAAGAGAACATGCAAGTTAAAATTATCTACAACATAAATAATTAACTTGCTAATCTAAAAATTTAACATTTAAATTTAAAGATCTAAAATTTTAAAGCTTGAAACATTTTTATCACATAAAATTAGGTTTCGTAAAAATTATCAAATAATTTTAATTACAAACCTAAGCTTTTAAAATTAATTAAACAATTTAAGATTGAATTATCTCATAAGATAATCTTTAAACTTTATGTAACTAAAAGAAATAAATTTTTTAATTCCATCTCATGAAAATAAAATTTCCTTTATGTTACATATACTACTAAATAATTTTAAAACATTTTTAAAATTATTGAAATAAATTTTAAAGCTTTCAGATAAAGTTAAAATCTTTCAACCTTTATGTAACTAAAAAGAAATTAATTTTTAATATCATTTTATGAAATAAAATTTTTCTTAATGTTACATAACCTTTAAATTCTTTTAAATGCTTACTAAAATTATTTTATCTCATAAAATAAATTTTTTAAAATCATTTAAACATAGAAGACTTATTAAATTTATCACATAAAATTTAAAACGTCCCCCAAAATTTTTCATGTAAAAAAACAATTTTTAAAACACAAAAATTTGTTTAACCAATTTTAACATAAATTTAAAATATACGTTTGTTCAAAACAAGCAATTTAATAATTTAAAATCGCCGCAAATCAAGATCTACAAGCATAACCTGGCTCTGATACCACTGAAGGGTTTTGGCGTACCATCAGAGCTCCGATCTGTACCCGTCCTTAGTCGGATGGACCACAGAGGCATAAAGTGCAGCGGAAAATAAAAACATACTAGCTAAACATTTTAGCTAGGCCCTGAGAGAGCCAGAACCTAGCCCGATCTATGCCAACTTGGGGTGGATCTGACCACCCCAAGAGGGATCTATCCTACTGCGACGATATTAAATTACACTAAAAAGCTTTAAAGAACATACTCGGAATCTCAACCCTGGGGCGGGCAAGATGTACCGCACCGACTTCTTACGCTCCTCGTAGCTGAACCGCCTTGACTCAATCCACCCGAGCCGCCTCACACCTTCGAACTGATCCACCCGAGCCGCCTCACACCTTCGAACTGATCCACCCGAACCGACACCTGTCTCCGAGCCGATCACTTGCGGTAGAAGGTTTCACTTGAGCAGACCCGCGTCTTAGACATCTGGATCCGAATCCAAACCCCCCTCGTAGTCTTGCGAGGACCTGACGGGAGAATAGGAAGAAGAGAGGAAGAATAGTATAAGTCGTAGATCAAGCTTGCTCAAAAATTCGGGGCTGCTCGATCGAAGACTTGGTGCATTTTTCAACGAAGAGAGTGCACCCCTATTTATATAGGGAGTTGGCACCTCTCTTTTCGTCACGAGCAATTTAGGACAAACATTAAAGAAGATGGATTTAATTTGGCTAATTGAAGTTAGTAAGCCTTTCACAAAGGCTAACTTCAAGAAATTAATTCTCTTCATCCATTAAACTTCAGACACCAAACAAGCTATCATTTCGAAGGGCTTGGAGTGGTGAACGTGTAGGAACAAACATCGATGAATTCCGACTTCGTTTGACCCATCAAACAATTGCCGAAAGATGGGCAAAAAGTCAATTTTCGTAGCCGTCTAAAGGGTTTCCAAAAACCCTAATTAACTTAAGTTGCGGGTACGCCCACTAAGCTTAGCGGTCGCGCCTGCCAAGGCACATGGGTACGCCCAAGTTGGGCGAGCCCGGGACGGGCGGGCGGCCCACTGAGCAGCGGGCGCACCCGCAGTTTCCAGCGGGCCGTGCCTGCTGTTCCAGCAGGCCGCCCCCGCTGAACTCAGCGGGCGTGTGGCCCACTGAACTCAGCGGGCACGTGGCCCGCTGGTTCAGCGGGCCGCGCCCGCTGGTTCAGCGTGACGTCCCTTTCTCCTTGCGGGTGGACCCGCTAGCCCAAGTGGGTCTAACCCACTCTTGCCTTGGACTGTTTTTGCGTTTCCGGGCTCGTTTGAGCTCCGATTTGGATGCGGTTTGAACATGTGTTTAGACCGAGACGATCCCGTCAACCTGCTAACCCTTTCTAATGCTTTTGTTCCTACAAATATTGTCGTAACCAATTTACGACACGTTTAATCTTGTTTGCATCAAATGCAACATTGTCCCCATCTACGACTTAGTCTCACAATTAGCTTGTGAACATTAACTATTCCATTTCGTCGAATAAATTCCACTTATTAATCTTCCTATGTAAGACACAAATGCTACTCAGTGTGAGACCCTACAGCCTGACCTTACTACAGGTTGGGGCTCAAAACCCCTAGACGACGGTCACCACGAGCAGCAGTTATCATCCCTGTTTCAGAATCATTATAACGTGATCGACCCATTGATAAAAATATCGTTGGGTTCACTTTGACTGTGTCAGTGATGAATACCGTTAGCTATAGTCCCTTCGTCAAGACTGTGTCTCTGTTGGCATAGGGTACGGTTTACTGTCAACCCCATTAGACAACATTGGTCATTATACGACGGTCTTTGTTGTATTCACGTTGTACATCTTACAACGTACCCCAGCCGAGGATTAACACAAAGACCGTACTGAGCCTGTGACACTAACTTCCCTTTAATGGAAGAGACGAATCCCATCTTAGTCATCTACTTGCCTCGAGAGCTTCAGGTGTAACCCAACCTAAGATCTTTCAGTAGGTCTAGCCTCGAAGCTAGATCATAGGTCTAAGCGACACTGTTCACTCACAGGTTCGTACATATGACTTCAGGTCTAAAGGACCAGCTTACCTATCATCACCCTAGAGTTATTATAGACAGTTTAGTTAAAGTTAACCATATAATAACTCTAAGTTGGTCGTTCAGTTAACTCATTCTCCATTGAGCACCTGTGTCTCTTTTCCGACTTCACCAAGTCGAATGACTATGAGATCATCATTACCCTACGGTAAGACAAACACACAGTGGTCTGTCCGATGTGCCGATATCCAGTTCTTAACACGTCTATGACCACGAACCGTTTAAGACTTAAGTTTCTATTCGGTCACTTACTACTCATAATCGAGATCTTATTTGGATACGTAAAGACCTAACTATAAGTCTAAGGAAATTAAGTATATGATTCAACGAATTCATACTTAGGATAATTGATAACATATAATATCTTAACAAGACGTATACTAAGGATAAATTGACTTATGGGCATATATCCTCCGACAGTATTTTGGTTGATCCAGCCAAATCTCCAGGAGAACTCGTACTGAGATTGTGCCCATGGTCAGTAAAATCGATTAGCTTAAAGAGTATCCTATGGATTTAATTAGGGAGTTAGGGGATTCAACCGAGGCACGTGACCATGCCCGCCTCGTGCCTTGAGGGGATCCACCGATGAACTATATAACTAATTGACGGCTACCGCCATTGCGTCAATAAGAGCCACCAAAATACCTCGAAGTTCTAACCCACGAGAGTGGTACGAGTTGAGAGCGTTCGAACCACGAGAGTGGTGAGAACTTTGTAGATCCTTAATGCACATATCGTATGCGCCTATCGCGCGAGCGGGGTTAATGAGATACGTTAGATTCATGATGTCCAGACGCATGATTTCACTTTCTAGATGCTACAATCCCCCAATAAAACCAATACAACGTAAGAGTCTTAACCTATCATCGACATCCGACGATCCTAGTGGTGAGTCCTAAAGCTCTAGTCTTTTATTCCTTTCTTTGTGTGGAGTCCTTTGTTTGCGACATCGAGTGACACGACTTTCGCATCCATCACCATTGCGACACTCCATAATCCACATCCACCAATAAACCCGCAAGTCTAACTCAACCTAAGAGTAGATAGGTAGTATATCATCGCTTCCCCGTGTTCGATACCTGCTTGCCATTATACCGTGCGCTTGCGGTAAACGACATCGTTTCGGAGTTAGTTCCAGCTCGATCAAGTTTATGGCGCCGTTGCCGGGGAGGCGTTTCTCCATATTATCTATTTACCACAATTAGGTTGATTAGATTGCGTTAAAAAAACAAAACAAAAACAAAACAAAACAAAACAAAAAACAAAAAAAAACACACAGAGAGAGAAATTTTTCCCCACCACATGCTTTATCATTATTTCTATCTTCTTGTGCCACCGATATTTTTCTCCAGGTATTTGTCTTTGTTGATTAGTCGTTATGGCAGAGATGGCTGAGATTATATGGACCACATATTTTTATGCGATAGGATTTTTGCACGGTAGGCTGAGGACCTTGATGCTTCAACCTGTGAGGAGACAACGGTCCTAGAGCTTCCGCAGCCACCTTATCCTTCCACTAACGTCGAGGACTATCCCACAGAGCTTCTTGCTCCCATTCAGGGAGAATCTTTTACTCCCTCGCCCTTTACTTTTGATTCCCCTCATGTATATGATGTTTTTTATGATTCAGATTTTGATGACTCATCGTGCCTTCTGAAGGATACACATACATATGATCAAGAGGTATGGTGGGACGTATACGAGGAGGGGAGTGATGTTGCCCCCGGTTTGCTAGCCGCAAATGGCCGGGGGACCCGCGTGAGGGTTTAGATATTTGTAACCGCAAGCGCATGGTGTTGTAGTGTGGCTTGGGGGTCGAACACAGGGAGGCTAGGATGTGCTTGTGTCAAGGAGGACCGAAATCACCCCGTGGGCGAGCTAGCCCGAATTGGTTGATGGGTTGTCACGGTAAAGGAATGCAAGGTATGAACAATAAGAAAATAAACCCGGGACTTTGGTTTCCACTCCAACGAGCGACTCTCGCCGATACGGCCTACGGGTAGGATGTCGATCGGAATTAGGGTCTAATGGTGAGACGTTGCCTCTGAAAGTGGTACCGGCATCCCATGGGCCCGATATTCCGGTCGATGCCCAGGATGATACACCGGACTTCTCGGGTTCGATCAGTGGGCACTCCCGTGTCCATTAACACTGATCGATTCCGGGAGCACTAAGCTCGCAACGATAACTCCCAACGTCTCATCCTGCCGCTCCCGCGCGCTAGGATTCGGCGTCTACGCTAAGGGCGTGAGCTATGGCTAGGGAGTCAACCGCCAAGTTTATTCCCCCTTGGCCCAACGGTCAAAGGCGGTCTTTTTCCCACCAATGACAATAAAACACCCCGCGTAACCGTTAGATTCCTAATCCCTATCGATTTCCTACCCCTATGGATGCATCGGGAAGAGCCCCCGAAGGGGTTTCCGCCAAAATCCCAGATTTGGGAACTACTCACAAATATTCATTAAAAAGCGATCTAAATGAAAATGAACCGTTGAAATCATAATCAGACGATTGGAATGCGAAGGTAGTAGAGCAATTAAGATAATACTAAAGTTTAAGAAAGATCCGAAAACTTACAATAGAAAAGTAATTACAGCCGTCACAAATAGGAGAAAACAGTAAAAACTAGCAGCTCCCCGTTTCTGGAACCCTAGGGGCCTATTTATAGGATCTAGTATCACCCGATCGGTTGACAAGTCAACCGATCGGATGATCCGTTACAGATAATAAACAGAAAACGGCGGACTTTCACCCGGTCATATGAACCAGTCGGTTGAGTTCTTGGAGTGACCGGTTGGATCTTGGCGCCATCGGGTGAAGGGATCGGTTGGGCGCCCGAGTCTCGGCGCCTCAGCATCAGCTACAGATGAACCGATCGGGTGAGAGTCACCCGATCGGTTGGAATTTGGCTTGAAAAGACAGAGAATCAGCCCGTTTGAACCGGCCTGTGAACCGGTCGGGTGACATTCACTTGAGCTCCGGCTGAGACCGGGTGGTGCACGCGTGCATCACCCGATCGGTTGGAGATGACCAACCGACCGGGTGAGGGGCTGAAAGATGTAATCTTCGTCGTTTGACGCCCTGGATCACGCGTGACTCCTCCCGTTGCTCCGGGGACTTGAGATATCGTCGTTAAATGTCCCCTACGCGGGCAATCTCCTGCAAACATGGAGAAACAAAGAAAGGTGAAAGAAAACGAGAAAATACGAGAAAACGAATAAAAGACGGCGAAAAATACGGAGAAACACGAAAGAAAATGTGCGTGAATATATGGAATATATACGCACGTCAAAATCCCCCAAGCTGAACTCTTCCTTGTCCTCGAGGAAGACGAGTGAGAGTAGGATCTCGGAGGGGAAAAATAGAGAGAAAGAGAGAAAAAGAAAACTCTATATCCTAGATCGTCCGTCAGAGCCAACAAAATCAAAAATGACACGCCAAGCAAGCAAATGTCAAATCACACCACTAAACCTAGGAAAACGAGTCCAAATAAGTGCCGTGGGCCCACGCGGTGAAGCGCGAGTGAGTGTGGTCGTGCGCTAGCAGTCGGTGTCGCTATCTACGAAGTGCAATAAAGCTCGATATACGCAGATCCAGGAAATGACCCAAATATCAATTCGAATTGAATAAGGCGGTGAATATATGTAGTTCAAGCATGCATGAGAATAGAGAGAGAATCGAAACATATCATGCGTCGGGGACTCCACAACTATGGTTAAGGAAATCACCACACTAAAGCTTAGATAATAGCTAAAAAGTTCCTAAGCCAAGTGTTTTCGAAAACTATGGGGGTTGAGATGATGTGGAGTAGAACACTCGGTGCAAATTCTCGCCTTCCCTTTATTCTCGGTAGATAGGAAAAATATTCACACTTGAAATTTTTGAGTTTTGGGTATTTGTATTTTTTTGGATTTTGGGCTATACAAAATTTTTGTTTTCTTTTCTTTTTGGGTTTTTCTTTTCTTTTCTCTTTTTTTTGGATTTTTGGGTTTTTGGCTATACACATGTGTACTCTCCCAAGTGGGAGAACGGTACACGACGAGGGGATTTGCACCAAGTAAAACAAAAAAGAAGTCGGAATCTAAACACTTGGGCAAAGGAAACTATTCTCGCTAAATAGAGCATGTGCTAAATGGGTTATCCTAGTCCTTAATTGTGGAATCCCGACACATGCGAAATGAAGTACACGATATATATAAATAGCATGCAGAAGCAGACAGGGAAAATAAATACCGCATATTCAAATCGAAGCATGATAATCTAGGGGTCATTCCTGGACAGGTATATAAAGTAAAATCACAAAGTAGAAGCACACCAAACAAATAGGCACGACGCACGACTCACAAAAAGCTAAGTGGACCCGCGATGCATGAAATGCAAGAGAACTCGAAATCCTAGGGTTAGTGAATGTGATTATCGATGCCATGCTAGGTGTGTGTGATTTTGTGGCGATTCATCATAGGGTTCATCTCTAGGAGAAAGAGATAAAAAGAAGAGAAGAGAAAAAAGAAAAAATAAATAACACGATGAAAACGACACAAAAACGAAAAAGAAGGACTCAAATGGCGCACAAAGTGCGACTCCCCCAAGCTGAAGCTTGCATTGCCCTCAATGCAATATGAGTGAGTACAGGAGGGCAATGAAGATGGGGGGAATACGCACCGACACAAAAAGAAATGAAAACGAGAAAAACACAGAGACGAAACTGAAAATAAAGAAAAATCAAAATCAAACCACACGACACGACACTCAAAACGGGAAAAACAAGCACACACAAAAAAATGAGAAAAAACAAGACACGACAACACACCAAAATAGACGTCCCCCAAGCTAGACATGATAGTGCTAGCGAATAAAATGTGATCGTGAAATGCAGAAATATGCAAGGGGGAGTCAAAAAACAAACAAAGTGCAATCAAATAAAAATTAAAAAGGAAGTGATGCGACACGTGAATGGGTCCCCCCCCCCCCTGACAGAGAAAAAGCAGGGCCCCGAAAAGACAAATGGGCACAAATACGGGGGGTGGGCAAAAGCGGGAAAGAAAAAATCAAGCAGGGGCACCACCCTCTGTGGGTGGTGATGGGGGCCTGCGCTGGGGACCAGGAGTCGTGGGGGGTGGAATGTGGAGCTCGGAGACATCGGGTGGGTCTTCACGGATGTGGCGAATGAAGCTTTGAAGAAAGGGGAGGTCTCGGTCGACGGACTCCTCGGTTATCCGACCACCCTGTCCAGCTAGGAGGATCATGGCCGTGAATCGGTCGGCTTGGTCGTCGGCATGGAATTGAGCGGGGGTAGATTGGTTGGAGGTGGTGGGTTGAGCGGGGGGCTGTGTGCGACGAGTACGACGGGTGGGCCTAGGGTTCGAAGAGCTGGTGTCGATGGGCTTAACACGGCGGGGAGGCATTGTGCGGGTGTCGTGTGTGTGCGTGAGTATGCAAAATACAATGAATCAACACAAACACGAAATACGACCAACGAGCAAATGGGATATTTGGGGCAAAATTAAAATTGAGCTAAGGAGCGAGTTTACCCAAATGAGATGAAGATCGTTGCTCGTAGACGCCCCGATGCTACTCGGCAGGAGCACGTTGTGAAGCCGCGGCGATTTCTTCAGTAAGTTTCGAAATTTAGGAGAATGGGTGAAAGTTAGGGTTTTGGGTGCGGGTGAAATCGAGGAGAATGGAGAGAAATCGATGGTGGGATGGATAGGGAAATGGGGAGAGGTCGATTGGGGTTGATTTTGGGGAAGATCGCGGTCCGGCGCAAGAGGAGGAAACGAAACGTCGGGTTGGGATTCGAAAATGGCGAGGGCGGAACGAACAGGCAGCGACGGAAATTTATAGGAATTTAAGTCGACCCGGTCGGGTGAGATATCACCCGATCGGTTGAACTTAGGTCTAAGATTCGACGCTGAAGAAACGCTACAGGCGACCCGATCGGTTGAGAACTCAACCGATCGGTTTGTCGCTCCATACAGTTTCCCGAGAATTGAAGGTTGCTCACCCGGTCTCTTCAACCGATCGCGCTCCAACTCAACCGATCGGTTGATATTTCCCAAAAATTTCCCGAGAATTCTCCCCAGATCACCCGGTCTGTCACCCGGTCTCTCCATTCTTCACCCGATCGGTTCATTTGGGGACAGATGCGGCTTGTATCTGATACATCCCAACCGATCGGTTGAGTTATCAACCGATCGGTTGGGGCCTTGTTTCCTGCAAAAACCAACAGATTGTCTAAGTCCCTGAACGGATGTTCTTGCGGCTGATTTTATTTATAAAAATAGATAAAATAAAGTCAAAAATAACACTAAAAAGTGAGGCAAAAGTTTAGAGCATGGGTTGCCTCCCATGAAGCGCACTTGTTTAACGTCGTTGGCTCGATGCTCGCAAGTGATGTTCACGGTGGTTGATACGGGTGATGCCCGAAGTTCGGCATCTCTTCTTCATCGGAGCTCACGGCCTTTGGAGTAGTCAGCGGCTGGAGAAAGATTTGTTCGACTGCCCTCTCCTTGTTTTTGGGATCCGGGGGCTTCTCTTTCGTATTGGCGTTCACCGCCATCTTCTTAAGGATCCGGACCTCGTCTTTGGTGAGGTCCATGTGTTCTTTCCCCGTTTTCCTCACAAGAGGAGCCTTGGGGAACCCGGGAGGGGTCGTACGTGCTGCATTCGCTTTCCCAGCAGCATCATTGTTCTTGGGGCCGTCTTGGTCTTCTGAATCCCCCAAGTTATCGGGGGGATTTCTTAAGAGAATCTCCCAGGAGCTCTCTTCAGCAGCTTTATCTTCTTCCACCTCCAGCAAATTACACCGAGGGTCATCTGGGGGATCGGGATACTTCATGGACAACCCCAGATCAAATTCAACCTTTTCTCCGCTGACGTTTAGCGAAAGTTTTCCATTCTTCACATCAATCAAAACGCCAGCAGTGGCCATGAAAGGCCGTCCCAGGATGATGGGGGTGTGTGCGTCTTCAGGCATGTCCATGACAATGAAGTCCACTGGCACATGCACCCCTTTTACATTGACGGGGAGGTCATCCACAATCCCCACTGGATATTTGATCGACCGGTCAGCAAGTTGTAGGGTCATACCGGTGGGCTCCAGATCACCATTCCTATCCTCTTATACATCGATAAGGGCATCAAACTGACACTCGCTCCGAGATCGACGAGTGCACGATGAATCTTTACTGCCCCGATCGTGCAAGGGATTGAGAAGCTCCCCGGGTCTTTAAGTGTCTGCGGATTTGCCCTCTGGATGAGAGCGCTACACTCCGCCGTCAACACTACTTTCTCCTTTCTAGACCCTCTCATCACCAAATCCTTCAGGAATTTCGCATAGGAGGAGATTGTTTCGATTGCTTCCAGGAAGGGGATTTGCAAGCTCAGATCCTTGACCATGGCGAAGAACTTGCCATATTTCTCATCGATTTTGGCCCGAGCTAACCGTTGTGGAAAAGGCACAACTGGTTTGAACACTTTCAGGCTCCATTCCTCGTTCTTCTTCTTCTCTTCTTCAGAGACTCCCTCTGGAGTCGTAGGATTTGATGACGAAGCACCGGCGTCATTTGATTTTTCGATCGGTCACTCGACGACCAACGGTGCTTCCGGTCTGTTAGGGGGCACTCTAGTAGGGATTTGTGACCCGCTTCTCAGAACGATAGCGGACACATTTGCGTGCTCGTGCACGAGTGCCGACGTTTGGGTTGCTCCCCTCGGGTTCACCTCAGGTTGTGGCGGCAATTGGTTTTGTGACCTTGAAAGGGTCGCCACTTGTAACCCCAGCTGGGTTACTTGGTCCGTGAGGGTCCGCTGACCCATTTCCAGCTTTTGATTGATCTTCTCCTGGTTGGTTATATATTGAGTCAAGAGAGACTCAACCGGAGAGACGGCCCTCTGTTGGCCATACTGCTGCTGCTGCTGGATTGGCTGCTGATTCCTGGGGGCGTAAAATTGTTGCTGAGGCTGCTGCTGATATTGTTGCTGCTGAAACTGGCTCTGTTGTGGCCTAGTCAGCCGCTATGTTTGTTGCTGCGGCTGCTGAGGCGGCGAGGGCTGGAATGGTGCCCGGTAACCAAAGTTAGGGTGGTTCCGGTTGTTTGGAGAGTAGGCCGGGTTGGAATTGGTTCTTGGTGGATACGGCGCATTTCCCGTGGGGTTGTAAAATAGTGCGCTCGCCTGATCCAACGGTGGTGAGACGTCACCACCATCGAATTTCCCAAAAATTTCGGATTCTACCGCAGCAATCTGTTGTGTACCGGCCCCACCGGCTCCTAACATTAGTGCGGAGATCTGGGTCGAAAGCAAGTCGAACTTGCTTGAAAGTTTGTCGACGTCCTCGACTCTGTGTATACCCCCAGACCTGGGTGTGGCTCTCTCGTCACACCACCGCTCATTGTTGGATGCCATATTTTCCAGAATATGTCCGGCATCTTCCTCGCTCCTTGACATGAAGGAAACCCCAGCCGCGGCGTCCATAGAAGATTTTAGGTCATCCCTCAGCCCATTGTAGAACAGATTAATAATCTGCCACTTCGAAAGCTCATGGTGAGGGCATCTTCTCTGCATCTCCTTGTATCTCGTCCAAGCTTCATGCAAGGACTCGTGGCTGGCCTGGGAGAAGGAGGAGATCTCACTCCTCAACTTCATGGTCTTCCCCGGAGGAAAGAACTTCGTTAGAAAAGCGTTGGAGAGCTTCTCCCAGGTATTGAAAGTGTTGGGGTCCTTCCCCCTAAGCCATTGCTTGGCTTTGTCTCGCAACGAGAAGGGGAACAGCTTCAGACGGATCGCCTCAGTCGTGACACCGTTAATCCGGAAGGTGTCACATTTCTCCAAGAAGGAGTCTAGATGCTCGATCGGGCTCTCCATGGGTACACCCGAAAACTGATCCTGCTGGATCCATGTCACCAAAGACGGCTTTAGCTCGAAGCTTTGGGTCGTAATAGCTGGAGGACGGATGTCGGAAGTGGACTCGATAGATGGCATCAAGTACTCCAACAGAGACTTGCGAGGCGGGGTGTTCTCCTCCATGGGTTCAGGATCCTCTCTTCTTCGCTTCTCGGCGGCCAAACGCCTAAGGGTGGCGTTAATCTCTGGATCAATGGGGATCAAGTCGTCGAGACTTCTTGAACTCCTGCGCATGGAAAACAACAAACACCTGTGAAGCGACAAGTGGGAAAGAAACAGATAAGATAAGAAATAAAAATAAAAAATAAAAATAAGAAAATAAAAAGAAAAAGGAAGAATGCGAATATTATCGCGAGGTAGGGATAAGAGCTAGACACTAGGGTTCAAGAGATCCTAAAATAACAAGCACGTTGCCTCCCCGGCAACGGCGCCATAAACTTGACGTTGCCCCCGGTTTGCTAGCCGCAAATGGCCGGGGGACCCGCGTGAGGATTTAGATATTTGTAACCGCAAGCACACGGTGTTGTAGTGTGGCTTGGGGGTCGAACACAGGGAGGCTAGGATGTGCTTGTGTCAAGGAGGACCGAAATCACCCCGTGGGCGAGCTAGCCCGAATCGGTTGATGGGTTGTCACGGTAAAGGAATGCAAGGTATGAACAATAAGAAAATAAACCCGGGACTTTGGTTTCCACTCCAACGAGCGACTCTCGCCGATACGGCCTACGGGTAGGATGTCGATCGGAATTAGGGTCTAATGGTGAGACGTTGCCTCTGAAAGTGGTACCGGCATCCCATGGGCCCGATATTCCGGTCGGTGCCCAGGATGATACACCGGACTTCCCGGGTTCGATCAGTGGGCACTCCCGTGTCCATTAACACTGATCGATTCCGGGAGCACTAAGCTCGCAACGATAACTCCCAACGTCTCATCCTGCCGCTCCCGCGCGCTAGGATTCGGCGTCTACGCTAAGGGCGTGAGCTATGGCTAGGGAGTCAACCGCCAAGTTTATTCCCCCTTGGCCCAACGGTCAAAGGCGGTCTTTTTCCCACCGATGACAATAAAACACCATGCGTAACCGTTAGATTCCTAATCCATATCGATTTCCTACCCCTATGGATGCATCGGGAAGAGCCCCCGAAGGGGTTTCCGCCAAAATACCAGTTTTGGGAACTACTCACAAATATTCATTAAAAAGCGATCTAAATGAAAATGAACTGTTGAAATCATAATCAGACGATTGGAATGCGAAGGTAGTAGAGCAATTAAGATAATACTAAAGTTTAAGAAAGATCCAAAAACTTACAATAGAAAAGTAATTACAGCCGTCACAAATAGGAGAAAACAGTAAAAACTAGCAGCTCCCCGTTTCTGGAACCCTAGGGGTCCTATTTATAGGATCTCGTATCACCCGATCGGTTGACAAGTCAACCGATCGGGTGATCCGTTACAGATAATAAACAGAAAACAGCGGACTTTCACCCGGTCATATGAACCGGTCGGTTGAGTTCTTGGAGTGACCGGTTGGATCTTGGCGCCATCGGGTGAAGGGATCGGTTGGGCGCTCGAGTCTCGGCTCCTCAGCATCAGCTACAGATGAACCGATCGGGTGAGAGTCACCCGATCGGTTGGAATTTGGCTTGAAAAGACAGAGAATCAGCCCCGTTTGAACCGGCCTGTGAACCGGTCGGGTGACATTCACTTGAGCTCCGGCTGAGACCGGGTGGTGCACGCGTGCATCACCCGATCGGTTGGAGATGACCAACCGACCAGGTGAGGGGCTGAAAGATGTAATCTTCATCGTTTGACCCCCTGGATCACGCGTGACTCCTTCCGTTGCTCTGGGGACTTGAGATATCGTCGTTAAACGTCCCCTACGCCGGCAATCTCCTGCAAACATGGAGAAACAAAGAAAAGTGAAAGAAAACGAGAAAATACGAGAAAACGAATAAAAGACGGCGGAAAATACGGAGAAACACGAAAGAAAACGTGCGTGAATATATGGAATATATACACACGTCAGGGAGCGAGGAGTTAGCACCCACAGATGCTATTGAATATGATTAGGCGGTGCGCTGGGATGAGTCTGACGATGATGAGGAGTGGCCTGATGAGACCCACACTCATACGCCAGAGTTACCAGAAAAGCCCGAGACAAACGACAGAGAGTTGCCTGTCGTGGTGCATGAAAGTGGAGATACATTTTCAGGGAAGTGTCGTCAACCGATCTTTATCTTAAATATTTCTTTTGATGACCTTCTTTGGAATACTTTCATTTTAGGGAAAAATTATACACATCAGATTGATGCAGCTTATCTCTTGCAGGATACATGTGGATTCTTTGGGGAGATGCTGGGAGCCGCATTGCTGAAATCTGATGGAATCCGTGGACACACACGCCTAGCGGAGCCACGGAAGGAGCAATTGGAACAGTTGCCTGCACCGGTAAAGATACTGGATCCGCCTTTTGCTATAGGTGATATCGATCCAGTAGCGTAATATTTTATGCTTTCAATAAACACGAATCCTCTCGGCAACGAGAGGACCGTATATGATTTTATATGCTTTCTTAGTTTAATAAATTCACCCCATATAACTTTCAAAAAAAATTCACCCCATATGATGGCTCAATTATTTTTTGCACCCAACCCGCTATTTATCATCCATGCCCACCCTTGTATTTGGCGCTTATTTCGCCTCTCCCCCCAATTTTTATGTGATGTTTAAGCTTGGGGGAGAGAAACTATTTTGTTGAGTGGCCCCCCATCTTGTCGATGTCATCTATTTTTATCATACACACATTGAGGACAATGTGATGTTTAAGCTTGGGGGAGTGCATAGTGCACACACTTTGCTTCATCGTGAAACACACTTCGAAATCTCCATATGAACCATGTTCACTTCTAAATTTATGTCTCACATGCTTCATTTTCTATGAAATATCGTGGATTTATTTTTTTATGAACTTTGATATCTGTTAGATTAGAGTTCGATTCCTTGATTAGTATATCTGTGTTAATATGCTTTTTCATAGTAGAATCCATAGTTTCACAACCATATTCTCGAAACAAGTAAACTAAAAATGAATGAATCAAATCTGAAAATCATTTGACTCCTACGTGATTTGATTGATAAATCTATTGCTTCATGGATGTTTAGTGATTCAAAAGAGATAGGATAACCCCACGACAACTAAAGTAGTGATGACTAGGATTCCTGAAACCGAGCCATGTCTAGATTCCATGCTTTTTCTTTTTCTTTTGTGAATAGCCAATAAATGATCTTTGATAATGTTTGCATTCCATCGCGTTTACGTGAATTTGCAAAAATCCCAATAATGCAAAAATTAAACAAATATCCTGAATAAAAGGCCCTAGGGGTTCTTCGTAACCCAATGCCCTAAGATCGTCTGGTCTGGGATGTATAGGCCGCTTTTTGTATATATTGAGTTATCTCGTCTATATAAAGAAAGAAAAATGCATACGAAATATTCATATAGCCAAAAACAATATAAAAGTACAAAAATCACATATCCTTATTTCTATTTCTATATAGAACAAAGACATGGCAAAGGTGATGGGTTCTAGGAGTCTTGAAATGGTCGTAGTGTGGTGATGCCTTACCTTGATTGAATTTGCTAAATTCATTCCATGAATTATAACAAAATACCACACATGCTTGAAAACGTTTGATCATGACATATTATACTGCTTAGAGAATGAGTTGTGGACATTGGTTTCATTTCTGTGAACTTAGTATATTACATGATAAACTATGATATGATATAACTCTACTCTCATTTTATCACTTATCAAGTTCATTACATTTATTGAAATCCACGTTATTTTAATTTGAGCGAGATTTAATTATGTGTTGTGTATATGTGTTCTAATTTCATATTGACATGCGTTCACGAGATCTTGCACACCTTGGGTTCTTATATTTTCTGAATTTAAGATTGAACCCCTTTTCTCCATTACACGCCATCGCCCCACATCTCCATTGTATCCCTTTCCCGTGTTCGCTTCTTACTACTCTTCCTCGATGACAAGTAAGAGGTAAGCTTGTGGGGATTTTGATGTGTCATTATATTCCATGTTTTATATATATGATTACATGGCAAAATGATTGCTCAATTACATATTTCATACGCTTTTACGCTCATAATTAGAACTATTGTACTTTAAGAGTGTTTAGTTGCATTTAAGGGAATATCGAGCGATTTGGAGTATATTGGAGGAGAGAGCACGTGCTTCGACACCAGACTCCTTAGGCGCCGCGTTTGGTGACTTAAAGCTGCTGGGGAGTAAGGAAGGGGCAAGAGAGAAGGAGCGAAGAAAAGGAGAATGAAGAAATCATGGTTTTATAGCACCATGACTCATGGATTCCAGGTCGCTCGATCGAGCTATGATGCGGTGAAGGAATCGAGCGACCCGAAGTGCTGGAAACAGGACATCCATGCACTCTTTTCAAATCTGATATCACCTGAGATTTTTTAGTATTTTTCTGATTTTGTTTCCAGATATTAGACTTCAAGTCGGTTCCAACACCACTAATAAGTACCAATCGGAGGTCGGATGAGCTCTGGGGAATTTTTGCAAGCTGATGCTGCAGTGCTGAAATCTGTTTTAGACCACCTACTCGACCTAGCAGGACCCTACTCAACCGAGCAGAGTGATAATTCGACCAAACAACAGCCTACTCAACCGAGTATCTGCCTACTCGACCAAGCAGCTACATACTCGACCGAGCAAAGTGATAATTCTACCGAACAGCAGCCTACTCGACCAAGCAGACCCTACTCGGTCCGAACAAGTAGAGCGACGTTTTTGGGCAATGAATCCAGACTTCTGACGACTCGACCGAGCAGCCACCTCCTCGACCGAGCAGCTACCTACTCGACCGAGTAGGTCCTACTCGGTCCGAGCAGGCAGAGTGTGGTTTTGGACAAGGAATTCATATTTTCTGATGACTCGACCCAGCAGCTACCTACTCGGACTGAGTCGCAGTGGGCCCAGATTTTAAGTTGCATTCGGATCCTGCTTTGGGGACGACTTGGAGAGGGATTTTGGAAGCGGTTTGCGAGGGTTTTTGAGGGGAGATATATGAGAAGGATAGCCGTCATTTTCAGGGGGAGGTTAGAGAGTTTTTAGGGAGTTTTGAGAGTTCTTTGGAGACGATCTTTTGGGGAGTTAGGCTATGCCCTAGGCCCCTCCAGTGTATCAAGATAAGTATTTTACTTTTCTTTAATTCTATTTTAGTTCTTTTCATTGATTGATTATTTAATATCTCCTTGATGCATGCAATGAAATTTTTCTATTGTTCTTATATCTATTGTCATCATGCATGAGTAATTCCATCTAGGGCTAAGGGATTAGCCCTAGGATTTTAGGATTTAGATGCAAAGATAGGATTTTTATGGTGCGTTGGTATAAAAGGGGTTGTATTTTGGTTGATCCAGCCAAATCCCTAGGAGAACTCGTACTGAGATCGTGCCCACGGTCAGTGGAATCGATTAGCTTAAAGAGTATCCTACGGATTTAATTAGGGAGTTAGTGGATTCAACCGAGGCACGTGACCATGCCCAGCTTGTGCCTTGTGGGGATCCACCGATGAACTATATAACTAATTGACGGCTACTGTCATTGCTTCAATAAGAGCCACCAAAATACCTCGAAGCTCTAACCCACGAGAGTGGTACGAGTTGAGAGCGTTCGAACCACGAGAGTGGCGAGAACTTTGTAGGTCCTTAATGCACATATCGTATGCACCTATCGTACGAGCAGGGTTAATGCGATACGTTAGATTCATGATGTCCAGACGCATGATTTCACTTTCTAGATGCTACAATCCCCCAATAAAACCAACGCAATGTAAGAGTCTTAACCTATCATCGACATCCGACGATCCTAGTGGTGAGTCTTAAAGCCCTAGTCTTTTATTCCTTTCTTTGTGTGGAGTCCTTTGTTTGCGACATCGAGTGACACGACTTTCGCATCCATCACCATTACGACACTCCATAATCCACATCCACCAATAAACCCGCAAGTCTAACTCAACCTAGGAGTAGATAGGTAGTATATCACCGCTTCCCCGGTTCGATACCCGCTTGCCACTATACCATGCGCTTCTGTTAACGACATCGTTTCGGAGTTAGTTTTGGCTTGATCAGCCTGCTGGAGAACTTGATGTTGAGGAGGCAGAGGTGGCCCCTGTTGTATTGAACCTGACGTTACCATAGATTGGGTCGCTGAATTGCTAGTACAATGAGGGTAGTTCCTTGCGATATGATCAGGTGCCCCGCACGCCAAACACTGGTTCAACAGTACACGACAATCCTTCTTGACGTGCCCAATTTGGTTACAATGATGACATACCACTGTAAATCTGGGGTCGACTGGAGTTACAGGCCTTTTGAAGTTGGTGGTCTGAGTCGGTCAGAGATCATTCCTTGGCAGCTCCTTTGGAGGCTTGCCTGCCTGACGCACCTCCTTCTGATTCATGATCAGCTCATGTTTCCTCACTGCTACTAAGACTTCTTCATAAGTAGTAAAAGTGGCCTATGACATCGAAGCTTGAATGTCCAGATCCAAGCCCTGTAGGAAATGGTGAGCACAATCTTCTGGGTCTACCACCAGAGTAGGGGTAAAGTGACTCAGCATGGCAAACTCAGCCTCATTCTTATCAACTTTCATGGTGCCCTGGACCAAGTTAATGAATCGCTGCTGCAACTCTCTCTTCGCAGCCTTGGGAAATACTGAGCGTCAAACCTCAGTTGGAAAGTAGCCCAAGGAATTGGCTTGATCAACCTAATCTCTTCAGCATCCCACCAGTTGCGGGTATTATCCGTCAACTGCTTCTTGGGAATAGTGATTTATCTAGGGCCAATGGGTTGAACCCCATTGGATGTAGCTATGGATTGGTGAATTCTTGATTAATTGTTGAGTAATTGAGAATGACGTGTATGTTAGGATGGTAATTATTGATGTGTCCATATTTTCTGTGTTTTTATCGCATATTTACATAGCATTTCGATCGCTCGAAGTGGACCAATATAGGGTTGCTCTATGGTAGTTTGAACAAGGGTTTTGCGGGATTATCCTCAGAATTGGAGGATTGCAAAAGTAGCTCCACATTCTACGGAGAATCCCCACGAATCCGATTAGGGCTTAGTGGCCGTCTTCAAGGCTCGTGATTACTAGAGTAACTTGAGCGCTGGGGGTCATTATTAATCCCCAATCCGCTAGTAGGTGACAATGAAAGTATCCCGATTACTAGAACCAATCATAGCATAGCGTCCCAATCTGTAGATCACGCTAGTGGATATGGATTGTGATGCAGAAACCAGTGTCAAGCGTAATGCACACATTTCCGTGCGAAGCTGATTGCAAAAGCAGAGCTGCGCATGGGGATGTGTTAGACGAGTAGGACAATGAAAGTTAAGTACTCGATACCATCCTCGGATGTGACCCTCTTACCATTATCTATCGTCTAACGAAAGGACCCTTGACCTGACATCCATGACCAAAGGGCCTAGCGGGGACTCCCGAATGCTCTAGACTTTTATTATTTCCTTAACCCACTTTCGTGACAACCAAATTTTACGTGAAAACCCCTGACCACGCATTCTGACCCTTCCAAAAAGCTAAACACTAAACCACCGCCTCCATAGAGAACGACAATCTTTATATACTACAACCACCATGCACTTGCGATGATTCCCGCCCCTGGGTGTGTGCCCGGAGGACGAAACAATTATCAATGTAAATCGAATTCCCCCTTTGTGGGTAATTAGATTAATTCATGATTGGCATCGGGGTTAATCTAGGGTTTTTGAATATATTGATCGATACTATTGAATGCACAATTGGCATTGATATTCGATTGGAGCCCTCCTAATATAGAACCAAATCCTAATCCACGAAAGTGGCGTGGAGGAAGATTGGGGACATTCATCAGACATAATGTATCTAACACGTATCGATGCATGATTGGTGTCGGTATCGATACGGGTTAGATAGTCCTATCATGCACCACAGAAGTGGATGGTAGGGTTAATATAAGGGGATATCCTATCATTCGCCATGGTAGTGGGGGATGGGAGAATATACTTAGACTGGACGACCTTCCCTGAATCTCACGAACTCGGTAATTAGTTAATTCCTAATCAATCCTAGTTTAATCCAATGGTGGGGATTCCTATGCCCTAGAGTTTTCTCTTATTGATATTTCTTATTAGCTTTTATTACTATTGGCATCATAGCAATCACGTAGATATTAAACTTATTAAGAAACTAGTAATCAACGACGCCTCCCAAAGGATGACCTACACTGCGCTACAACATTCCAGTGCGCTAGCGATTATATATTTAAGAGCGAACACTAGCCCACGAGGTCTTGAGAGTAATCACTGATTGTATATCTAGATCGGTTCACAAGGGAGTGACCCCCGATCGTATACCCAACAAACTCATGATGTCTTCTAACATCCCCGATGGTATAGATAGATCGGACTGCGAGAGAGTGGCCCTCGATCGTATAACCAAACAACATGCGAGTCTTTTATTTATTCCTGATCGTATAGCTGGATCGGCCTATAAGGGAATGGCCCCCAATCATATAGCTGAGTTGCCCGTGAGGTCTTCTAACGTTCCACGATCATATAGCTGGATCGGCCAGCGAGGGAGTGGCTCTAGATCATATAACTGTCACGCCCCGCTTCCCATTATACTTGGGAGCGAGGACGCGAGCGGGTCCGCATGTGCTTAAAACAAGAAGGAGGTAATTTTTCTTTTCTTCCTCCTTGGTTTAAGCACAATACGCATCTGTGATGACACTTGCAGATTCTTGCATGCAAATCCAAACAACACAGATAGGTATTTTATTACAATCTTGAAGTCTCAAAAATGAATACAATAATGAAGGAAAATAAAAGAGATAGGTCTAAAGCCCATACAATCATTGAAAGAGGATAAGTACAACGATGCTACGAAGGTAGTAAGCACCTCAGCGGGGAAAACTCAGCAGCAAGGCGCTCCAAGTCAACCTGCTCAGTCTCTAAGCAAACTCCTCTACAACCCTGTCTAATACCCGACGTATATTTCACAGGGCAAGGAAATATACGTCAGCGAGGGTCGCTCGGCAAGATTTAAAATGTTAAGTAGAAAAGACACTCGGCAAGGTTTTCGAAATCATTCAAATAGCAAAATGAGCGACATAACAAGTTACAATAAGTAAAGCATGATGGATGTGGTGTACAGAGTAACAAGTATAGCAAACGTAGAGTGCAAGGTAATTAGAATGGTAAGTGTGGTGTGTAAAGTAGAAGCATGGCAAGTGTATATGTAAATTAACAAATATGGCATGTGTAGTGTACAAAGTGGTGGCATGGAAAAAGTAGTGTGCAGAGTAACCAACATGGCATGTGTAGTGTGCAAGCAGTGGCATGACAAGAGTAGTGTGCAAAGTAACAAGCATGGCAGACTATTTAAAGGGAAAGCATGAGCAGTTTTAAATGATAACATGTCCAATATATATCCATTTCAATCTATTCGATAGTGTGTGCGAGTTCGTGACTAAGGTCCCCGTCGTTAGACGGCTAGTAAGTGAATCCACCTTCTAGTGCCCCCGAAGGCGACCCGTTTACTACCGGCTAGTGCCCGGGAACCCAACCCCACCCCAAGTGTACTTTATTGTCTGGACCACGAGCCAGATACGGCCAACCGAGCCATCAGGAGTTATAGTGCTGGCACATGCCAGAGTAGCCAAACAGGCCACTTAGTTCTATGATTTGCTAAACAGGCCGCATGTTCAATAACTTGCCAAACAGGCCACACGTTCAATAATTTTCCAAACAGGCCACACGTTCAATAATTTGCCTTCTGCCATATTACAATGTGTTCATCAATTTCTATAAACATGTCCATACGCACACGCACAGACATGTCAACATCTTGCAATGCACAACAGTTAACACATGCAGTTTTAAATGTAACGGTAATCAAAACGTGGGAAAAATGCACGATTTGCATATCAGAGTATCTCAGTCTAAACCATTAAATGTGACGGATGTAAAAAGTACACTTGCCTGATAAAGTGATCTTCGGGTGTGACCGTAAGATGGCACTAGTAATTCCGTAAAGTCGGACCCGCAATGTTAGGCTAATAATCCTCAGCCGGTAACACTAACTCCAACACCAACTTACTGTACAACGTTATGCACAAAATTTGTGAACTGCTCATACTAATTTTTATATACTTAATAGTGTGTATGAATATGCTTATTAACCCACCTATTGAGGCAGTATACAGCTTATAATACTAATCATACTACTGTTATTACTAACAGGCATATTGCAATATAACAAGTAGATTATAATACAAACAATATCTATATTATTAACTATAGAGTACTGCTATTACTAACTTACCCATCTCTCATTTACTAACATATGATATATTAAAAATAACATGCATGCTTACGTGGCTGATGCGTTCTCCTCGCGAGCTCATAGGGCGCTCATCGGATTCGTGGGCTGGATGGAAATGGCGGCGGGTCGGGGCTGGCGCGTGGGGGTGCGCTGTCTATGGTGAGTCTGGGAAGAAGGAGGCGAAGGCGAGGGTGCAATGTCGAGTTTGCAGGAGAGAGGTTGAGAGCGAAGGGGCTCGGGCTTGCTTCGATGAGGTCGGGGAGAGTGTCAGAAGGTGGCGGAGCTTGGTTTTGAGGTAGGATGCGCTGGCATGAAGACGTGGTGTTGTAGATGAAGGGAGGAAGATGTGATCGGAGAACAAGGGGAGCTGCGGCAAAGCTCGCGGGTTGAGGAGCTTGACGATGGTTGAATGGGTGCTGTGGCTTTGGGTGACGGAGACTGCGAAGCTGGGTGGCTAGGGGAGAAGGTCACCGGGTCGATCGAGGGGAGTGGAAAGGTGGTAGGTTGGCGAATTGGGCTGACGGCGTCGCCGGCGGGAGCTAGAGGCGAAGCGACGACGGAGTCGCCTGGGCTGCGGCGAGCGGTAGAAGGTGGCGGGGTCGATGGGTTTGGGTTGGAGGCGCTGGTAGGCTGCATTCATCGGAGAGAGCTTGGTGGAGACGAGGTCCTTGCGAGATGGGGGTCGCAATGACGGTCAGACTGAGGAAGAGCCGGCAGCGAGAACTGGGCGGTGGAACAAGGAGGTAGCTGGGGCCTTGTACGGAGCAGGGCGGAGGTCGGAGCGTTGGTGGGTTCGCTGTCGTTAAAGGAAGAACGGTTGGTGACTAGGGGTCTTGTTGCCGGTTGAATGACGGGGTTACGGGTGGCGTAGTATTGTCGGAGAGCTATCGGGGCGGTGGGTGTTTGCTGCGGGATCGAAAGGAAGAAGAAGACGAGGGCGGAGGGCGATCGCCTGGGCTTGGTGAGCTGGGCGCTCGGAGGTCTTGCACGTGGAGAAAGAGAAGGTTGCGGGTTGACAGGCTGGGCATGAGTGGTGGTGGCCGGAGAAGAACATGGGAGAGTCGCCAGAGGCGCCGGGCGTGCGGGCCTTGGCGAGCTGGGTGGCCTGGGTTGATAGGGAGGCGCAGTGGCCTTCGATGCGAGGATGGGAGGTCGGAGCGAGGTGAAGGTGGGGGAGAGTTCAAAGGACGCGGGGTGGTTCGGCGTTGGACGGGGCAGAGGCTCGCTGGCGAGATGGATGACGTCGGAGGAGGGCCGGTGTGATGATGGTAGTGGGAGGGAAAAGGCGCGACACGGCGTAGAGGGGATGGTGATAGGGTGTCCTCGTCGGGGAGGAGATGGAGCCTTGAATGTTTTGAGGGTTGCGTGAGCTGCTCTTGGGTTGTCTGGGTTTGTACGGGTGAGAGGGGGGTTTGTGAAATAACCTGGGTTCTATAGGGTTAGAGAAATAGAAGGGCTTTATTATAGGGTGAGAAAGGGAGTTGGAACTTGGGTTCATGAAATGAGGGCCTTGGTGCGTGAGTACCCCTAGGGTGATTAGGGTTAGGAAAATATTCGGAAATGATTTGAAAGAGAGAAAGAAAAGGAAAGTATCTTAATAGGAATGATTTGCTTTAATAGAATTTATTTGTTTTTAATTAATAATTATTAGAGAAGAATTATTATTACGGGTTATTAGGAGTGTTTTAAAACATATTAATAATTAGGGAATTAAAGCTAAGTAATTTAGGAAGGTTGAAAACAAACTATTAATTAGGGAATTAAGAGCAAGGGAAGAAAAGGAAGGTTTTTGAAATTTAAAAGGATTTGTTTTAAAAACTACTTGATTTGATACGATTTGATCATGAGAAAATTAAAACTAATGTAATTTAGGAAAGTGGAATAATACAAAATAATTGGGAGAAAGTAAATGGATTTAATTATAGAGTACTACTAAATTAGCTATAGACTATATTAGGATTAAAATAGGAAGTTTTCAAAAAAGAATTTGAATTCATTTAAACATTTGAATTTTGAAAACATTTGAGTTTTGAAAACTTAAACCATTAATAATAAATTTAAATAAGATAACCTAATGCAAGTATACTAATGAGACCAACACATCAAGGATAATATGAGATTAATATAAATGAAATTAAGGGTTGGATATGATTGGTCTAGTTTATAAAAGATTTGATTTGGATAAGATTCTATTAGTATAAGAGATATGATTTGGGTGATCCGTTAACTAAGATGTGACAATTTATTCGGTTAGGATATCTAATATATTGGGATTAGATATGATCATACATTCAATTAAGATATTGGTTAAGATTGGGTTAGCAGGAAATCAATTTGGTTAAGATTTGATCAAGATAAGATTTAGGGGATAATCTGATTAGGGTAATCGGATTATTACCATCTCGCCCCTGCAAACAACATCAACCAAAGTTAAAGAAGATATAAACGCGATCGCTAAGTCGCGTCCTCGAGATATGAAAATAATAATAAAACAAATCTTATATACTAATACTCTAATAAATCCATATACTAATAGAATACCTACGAAATATGTATATACTGAAACATGTCGTTACATCCTACCCACCTTATAAAAATTCCTTCCTCGGAATTTAATAAAGCTAATGGGAGATGCAATAACCGGCAGAATCAAATAAGTTAAAAAGATGTGGAGGATTCAGATGGCTAACATGAAGTAGAAAGGTGATGACATGGATGTCACGATGGGAATCAAGTGAATTGTAGACATGACCATGGAAGAGCATTGTGGGTCTACTACCTGGGTATCCTATAGTTGACGACATAAGAATATAATGTTGAAAACGACTACAAAATCAAGGGTGAGCTTCGAAATCCTAAGACGTACTAGGATTGTCTAAGGAACAAGGCTGACATAGAGTTCAAAGAAGGGTGTTCTTGTGGATCAAGATGGTTATATTATCTATGTTGTTTTAGAGTATTTTGCACGCATGACCTGCATGGGCCACCCCTAAAACCTGTCATGCCCCGCTTCCCATTATACTTGGGAGCGAGGACGCGAGCGGGTCCGCATGTGCTTAAAACAAGAAGGAGGTAAATTTTCTTTTCTTCCTCCTTGGTTTAAGCACAATACGCGTCTGTGATGACACTTGCAGATTCTTGCATGCAAATCCAAACAACACAGATAGGTATTTTATTACAATCTTGAAGTCTCAAAAATGAATACAACAATGAAGGAAAATAAAAGAGATAGGGTCTAAAGCCCATACAATCATTGAAAGAGGATAAGTACAACGATGCTGCGAAGGTAGTAAGCACCTCAGTGGGGAAAACTCAGCTGCAAGGCATTCCAAGTCAATCTGCTCAGTCTCTAAGCAAACTCCTCTGCAAACCTGTCTAATACCTGACGTATATTTCACAAGAGAAGGAAATATACGTCAGCGAGAGTCGCTCGGTAAGATTTAAAATGTTAAGTAGAAAAGACTCTCGGCAAGGTTTTCGAAATCATTCATATAGCGAAATGAGCGACATAACAATTTACAATAAGTAAAGAATGATGGATGTGGTGTACAGATTAACAAGTATAGCAAAACGTAGAGTGCAAGGTAAGTAGCATGGTAAGTGTGGTGTGTAAAGTAGTAGCATGGCAAGTGTATATGTAAAGTAACAAATATGGCATGCGTAGTTTACAAAGCGGTGGCATGGAAAAAGTAGTGTGCAGAGTAACCAACATGGCATGTGTAGTGTGCAAGCAGTGGCATGACAAGAGTAGTGTGCAAAGTAACCAGCATGGCAGACTATTTAAAGGGAAAGCATGAGCAGTTTTAAGTGATAACATGTCCAATATATATCCATTTCAATCTATTCGATAGTGTGTACGAGTTCGTAACTAAGGTCCCCATCGTTAGACGGCTAGTAAGTGAATCCACCTTCAAGTGCCCCCGAAGGCGACCCGTTTACTATCGGCTAGTGCCCGGGAACCCAACCCCACCCATAGTGTACTTTATTGTCTGGACCACGAGCCAGATACGACTAACCGAGCCATCAGGAGTTATAGTGCTGGCACATGCCAGAGTAGCCAAACAGGCCACTTAGTTCTATGATTTGCCAAACAGGCCGCATGTTCAATAACTTGCCAAACAGGCCACACGTTCAATAATTTGCCAAACAGGCCACACGTTCAATAATTTGCCTTCTTCCACATTACAATGCGTTCCTCAATTACTAGAAACATGTCCACACGCACGCACACACACATGTCTATATCTTGCAATGCACAAAAGTTAACACATGCAGTTTTAAATGGTACGATAATCAAAACGTGGGAAAAATGCACAATTTGCATATCAGAGTATCTCAGTCTAAACCATTAAATGTGACGGATATAAAAAGTACACTTGCCTGATAAAGTGATCTTCAGGTGTGACCGTAAGAGGGCGCTAGTAATTTCGTAAAGTCGGACCCGCAATGTTAGGCTAATAATCCTCAGCCGGTAACACTAACTCCAACACCAACTTACTGTACAAAGCTATGTACAAAATTTGTGAACTGCTCATACTAATTTTTATTTACGTAACAGTGTGTATGAATATACTTATTAACCCACCTATTGAGGAAGTATACAGCTTATAATACCAAATATACTACTGTTATTACTAACAGGCATATTGCAATATAACAAGTAGATTATAATACAGATAGTATCTATATTATTAACTATAGAGTACTGTTATTACTAACTTAGCCATCTCTCATTTACTAACATATGATATATTAAAAATAACATGCATGCATACGTGGCTGATGCGTTCTCCTCGCGAGCTCATGGGGCGCTCGTCGGATTCGTGGGCTGAAGGGAAATGTCAGCGGGTCGGGGCTGGCGTGTGGGGGTGCACTGTCTGTGGTGAGTCTGGGAAGGAGGAGGCGAAGGCGAGGGTGCACTGTCGAGTTTACAGGAGAGAGGTTGAGAGCGGAGGGGCTCGGGCTTGCTCCCGCGAGGTCGGGGAGAGTGTTATAAGGTGGCAGAGCTTGGTTTTGAGGTAGGAGGTGCTGGCTTGAAGACGTGGTGTTGTAGATGAAGGGAGAAAGAGGTGATCAGAGAAAGAGGGGCGCTGCGGCTAAGCTCGCGGGTTGAGGAGCTCGGCGATGGTCGAATGGGTGCTGTGGCTTAGGGTGATGGAGATTGCGAAGCTGGGTGGCTAGGGGAGAAGGTCACCGGGTCGATCGAGGGGAGTGGAATGGTGGTAGGTTGGTGAACTAGGCTGACGGTGTCGTCGACGGGTGCTGGAGGCGAAGCAACGGCGGCGTCGCCTAGGCTGCGGAGAGCGGTAGAAGGTGGAGGGGTCGATGGGTTTGGGTTGGAGGTGCTGGCAGGCTGCATTCGTCGGAGAGAGCTTGGTGGGGACGAGGTCCTTGTGGGATGGGGGTCGCTACGGCGGTCGGACTGAGGAAGAGCCGACTGCGGGAACTGAGCGGTGGAACAAGGAGGTAGCTGGGGCCTTGTACGGAGCTAGGCGGAGGTCGGAGCATTGGTGAGCTCGCTGTCGTTGAGGGAAGAACGGCCGGTGACTAGGGGTCTTGTCACCGGTTGAATGACAGGGCTGCGGGTGGCGTAGTGTTGTCGGAGAGCTGTCGGGGCGATGGGTGTTTGCTGCGGGATCGAAAGGGAGAAGAAAACGAGGGCGGAGGGCGATCGCCTGGGCTTGGTGAGCTGGGCGCTCAGAGGTCTTGCGCATGGAGATATAAACGCGATCGCTAAGTCGCGTCCTCGAGATATGAAAATAATAATAAAACAAATCATATATTCTAATACTCTAATAAATCACTATACTAATAGAATACATACAAAATATGTATATACAAAAACATGCCGTTACATCCTACACACCTTATAAAAATTCCTTCCCCGGAATTTAATAAAGCTAATGGGACCGACAGAATCAAATGAGTTAAAAAGATGTGGAAGATTCAGATGGCTAACATGATGTAGAAAGGTGATGACTTGGATGTCACGATGGGAATCAAATGAATTGTAGACATGACCAGGGAAGAGCATTGTGGGTCTACTACGAGGGTATCCTATAGTTGACGACATAAGAATATAATGTTGAAAACGAAATCAAGGGTGAGCTTCGAAATCCTAAGACGTACTAGGATTGTCTAAGGAACAAGGCTGGGATAGAGTTCAAAAAAGGGTGTTCTTGTGGATCAAGATGGTTATATTATCTATGTTGCTTTAGAGTATTTTGCATGCATGACCTGCATGGGCCACCACTAAAACCTGTCTCGTCCCGCTTCCCATTATACCTGGGAGCGAGGACGCGAGCGGGTCCGCATGTGCTTAAAACAAGAAGGAGGTAATTTTTCTTTTCTTCCTCCTTGGTTTAAGCACAATACGCGTCTGTGATGACACTTGCAGATTCTTGCATGCAAATCCAAACAACACAGATAGGTATTTTATTACAATCTTGAAGTCTCAAAAATGAATACAACAATGAAGGAAAATAAAAGAGATAGGGTCTAAAGCCCATACAATCATTGAAAGAGGATAAGTACAACGATGCTGCGAAGGTAGTAAGCACCACAGCGAGGAAAACTCAGCAGCAAGGCGCTCCAAGTCAACCTGCTCAGTCTCTAAGCAAACTCCTCTACAAACCTGTCTAATACCCGACGTATATTTCACAGGTCAAGGAAATATACGTCAGCGAGGGTCGCTCGGCAAGATTTAAAATGTTAAGTAGAAAAGACCCTCGGCAAGGTTTTCGAAATCATTCAAATAGCAAAATGAGCGACATAACAAGTTACAAAAAGTAAAGCATGTGGATGTGGTGTACAGAGTAACAAGTATAGCAAACGTAGAGTGCAAGGTAATTAGAATGGTAAGTGTGGTGTGTAAATTAGTAGCATGGCAAGTGTATATGTAAAGTAACAAATATGGCATGTGTAGTGTACAAAGCGGTGGCATGGAAAAAGTAGTGTGCAGAGTAACCAACATGGCATGTGTAGTGTGCAAGCAGTGGCATGACAAGAGTAGTGTGCAAAGTAACAAGCATGGCAGACTATTTAAAGGGAAAGCATGAGCAGTTTTAAATGATAACATGTCCAATATATATCCATTTAAGGTCCCCGTTGTTAGACGGCTAGTAAGTGAATCCACCTTCAAGTGTCCCCGAAGGCGACCCGTTTACTACCGGCTATGGCCCGGGAACCCAACCCCACCCCAAGTGTACTTTATTGTCTGGACCATGAGCCAGATATGGCCAATCGAGCCATCAGGAGTTATAGTGCTGGCACATAACAGAGTAGCCAAACAGGCCACTTAGTTCTATGATTTTCCAAACAGGCCGCATGTTCAATAACTTGCCAAACAGGCCACACGTTCAATAATTTGCCAAACAGGCTACACGTTCAATAATTTGCCTTCTGCCACATTACAATGCGTTCATCAATTTCTATAAACATGTCCATACGCACACGCACAGACATGTCAACATCTTACAATGCACAAAAGTTAACACATGCAGTTTTAAATGTAACGGTAATCAAAACGTGGGAAAAATGCACAATTTGCATATCAGAGTATCTCAGTCTAAACCATTAAATGTGACGGATGTAAAAAGTACACTTGCCTGATAAAGTGATCTTCGGGTGTGACCGTAAGAGGGCGCTAGTAATTCCGTAAAGTCGGACCCGCAATGTTAGGCTAATAATCCTCAGCCGGTAACACTAACTCCAACACCAACTTACTGTACAAAGCTATGTACAAAATTTGTGAACTGCTCATACTAATTTTTATATACTTAACAGTGTGTCTGAATATACTTATTAACCCACCTATTGAGGCAGTATGCAGCTTATAATACTAATCATACTACTGTTATTACTAACATGCATATTGCAATATAACAAGTAGATTATAATACAGACAATATCTATATTATTAACTATAGGGTACTGTTATTACTAACTTACCCATCTCTCATTTACTAACATATGATATATTAAAAATAACATGCATGCTTACGTGGCTGATGCGTTCTCCTCGCGAGCTCATGGGGCGCTCGTCGGATTCGTGGGCTGGAGGGAAATGGCGGCGAGTCAGGGCTGGCGCGTGGGGGTGCGCTGTCTGCGGTGAGTCTGGGAAGGAGGAGGCGAAGACGAGGGTGCGATGTCGAGTTTGCAGGAGAGAGGTTGAGAGCGGAGGGGCTCGGTCTTGCTCTGGCGAGGTCGGGGAGAGTGTCAGAAGGTGGCGGATCTTGGTTTTGAGGTAGGAGGCGCTGGCTTGAAGACGTGGGGTTGTAGATGAAGGGAGGAAGAGGTGATCGGAGAACGAGGGGTGCTGCGGCTAAGCTCGTAGGTTAAGGAGCTTGGCGATGGTCGAATGAGTACCGTGGCTTAGGGTGACGGAGACTGCGAAGCTGGGTGGCTAGGAGAGAAGGTCATCGGGTCGATCGAGGGGAGTGGAATGGCGGTAGGTTGGCGAACTGGGCTGACGGCGTCGTCGGCGGGTGCTGGAGGCGAAGCGACGGCAGCGTCGCCTGGGCTACGTGATTCGGGTTCAATATTACATATTTAACCCCCCATTTAGCCCTATTTTGTGCTCATGTGATGCTACATTGTTCTCTAATTCATACGTATTTTGTACACAATTATTTATTAGAGAAAACACTCTATTTGAGCACAAAACAGCATTTAACGTAGTATTTCTGTACTTTTTATATTTTCCTAGCTTGGTCTCGATCTCACGATTCCAACGACTATTTATTTGTATTTTTCTGAGATCTGTGCTAATTACTGTGTATTTTGAATGCAGAATACAAATTAAAATGAGAAATACGCAAGAAATACTCTAAAAATACGAGAATACGGCGATCCGCACGAATCTCCGTGGCCACATGGCCTTCATCCGCTTCGCCCCCCCCAAATCTGATGGCTACGCAAAAGCGACGACGCGGCGTAATCATAGCCGCACGATGATGATCCAACGGGTCCAAACAACTCACAGCAGCACCAAGCAGGCTTCATCACGACCGTTCGATCGCAATCGAACGGTCGCGATCGGCCCGAAGCGGTGAACGAAGCGGGGACACGCGGCAGAACTACGTTTAATCCCGCCTTTTGAATGGGCGGTCGAGATCTTAAGCATCGAGCGAATACGTCCGAGCGACGTGGCTGTTTCCAGGCCGTCGGATTTCGATCCGACGGTGCAAAACGAAGCCGAATCGAATTCGAATTTAAACAAAGCGGGCGGCGCACGACTTTTGACGCACACGTGGCGCTCCCACGCTAGATCCCGCCGTGATCCAACGGGTGATATTTGATGCGGCGGCGGATCGGGTTTTAAGTTGTTATTGGATGCGGGTTTGGAACCCATTAAGCACAGTAAACCCGCAAGCCTATTATATAAGCGTATTCTAGGGTTTTTGTGCGGATGGAAGCAGATTTTGGCGTATTTTGGGCGTATTGGAGGCTCTAGGAGCCGTATTTCGCCAGGGAAAAATTCTGTAAAATTCCAGAGGCTATTTTTATTATTTCCAGAGAGTTTTGGTGTATATCTTGGAGATTTGGTGATGAATTCTAACCTTCTATCCCATATTTGACACTTTTCTATCGTATTTGGCTATTAAATTGATGTATTTTGCTATGAACGTTGTTTATTCTTGCATTATGAGTAGCTAAATATCTATTGTGCATGGTATGGAGTAGTTAGGGGATGCGATTTGTGTTAGTTTGGTTGTATTCCTTGTGCTAAATCGTTAAACGTCGATAAAGTTGTAATCTTTGTTATTAAATCATCTTTTTCATCTTCCAAAAGAAGTGATTGAGTTGATGATCGCCCCACAAGGGTGAGTTTTGATCTCCCCAAAAGGGAGTTTCATATCGTAGGTTTGATCTCTCCAAAAGAGAGTTTCATATTGTATTATAACTTTAGCGACGATCTTATTGAATTTTGTGCTTGAACCCCCAAAAGGGCATCTTCCGATGAATTGCTCCCAAAAGGAGAATTCATTGAGTTATATTGAGTATTTTCCGTTGAATTGCTCTCAAAAAGAGAATTCATTGTGTTATATTCGTCAACCAAATTAATACGAATCATTGATCCTAACGAACCCATACCATGTGCATACTTTTCATAGATATTTTCGTACACGAATTTTCTTTGTTCGTATTGCTCACGTATTCAAATTCACATCACCATCACCATCATTATTGAAGTGGTTAGTTTATTTTCGTCGGATTTCTATTTGATTTGAGCTGTGGTTGCAACAGATTTCCTCCCGAGGATTCGACATCTGGACTCCCAGATTATATTACTTGTACGGACTCTTACGTTTGAGAGAAGCACCTTTTTTGTCCCACCACTGCGTCGAGCGGTAGAAGGTGGAGGGGTCGATGGGTTTGGGTTGGAGGTGCTGGCAGGCTGCATTCGTCGGAGAGAGCTTGGTGGAGACGAGGTCCTTGTGGGATGGGGGTCGCTACGGCGGTCGGACTGAGGAAGAGCCGACAGCGGAAACTGGGCGGTGGAACAAGGAGGTAGCTGGGGCCTTGTATGGAGCTGTGCAGAGGTCAGTGTGTTGGTGGGTTCGCTGTCGTTGAGGGAAGAACGGCCGGTGACTAGGGGTCTTGTCGCCGGTTGAATGACGGGGCTGCGGGTGGCGTAGTGTTGTTGGAGAGCTGTCGGGGCGGTGGGTGTTTGTTACGGGATCGAAAGGAAGAAGAAGACGAGGGTGGAGGGCGATGCCTGGGCTTGGTGAGCTGGTCGCTCGGAAGCCTTGCATGTGGAGAAAGAGAAGGTTGCGAGTTGACAGGCTGGGCATGGGTGGTGGCCGGAGAAGCACAGGGGAGAGTCGCCGGAGGTGCCGGGCATGCGGGCCTTGGCGAGCTGGGTGGCCTGGGTTGATAGGGAGGCGCAGTGGCCTTCGATGCGAGGATGGGATGTTGGAGAGAGGTGAAGGTGGGGGAGAGTTCAAAGGACGCGGGGTGGTTCGGTGTTGGACGGGGCAGAGGCTCGGTGGCGAGATGGATGACATCGGAGGAGGGCCGATGTGATGATGGTAGTGGGAGGGAAAAGGCGCGGCACGGCGTAGAGGGGATGGTGACAAGGTGTCCTCGTCGGGGAGGAGAGGGAGCCTTGAATGTTTTGAGGGTTGCTTGAGCTGCTCTTGGGTTGTCTGGGTTTGTACGGGTAAGAGGGGGGTTTATGAAATCACCTGGGTTCTATAGGGTTAGAGAAATTGAAGGGTTTTATTATAGGGTGAGAAAGGGAGTTGGAACTTGGGTTCATGAAATGAGGGCCTGGGTGCGAGAGTACCCCTAGGGTGATTAGGGTTTGGAAAATTTTAGGAAATGATTTGAAAGAGAGAAAGAAAAGGAAAGTGTCTTAATAGGAATGATTTGCTTTAATATAATTTATTTGTTTTTAATTAATAATTATTAGATCAGAATTATTATTACGGGTTATTAGGAATGTTTTAAAACATATTAATAATTAGGGAATTAAAGCTAAGTAATTTAGGAATGTTGAAAACATACTATTAATTAGGGAATTAAGAGCAAGGAAAGAAAAGGAAGGTTTTTGAAATTTAAAAGGATTTGTTTTAAAAACTACTTGATTTGATACGATTTGATCATGGGAAAATTAAAAGTAATGTAATTTAGGAAAGTGGAATTGTCACGCCCCGCTTCCCTAAAATGGAGGCGAGACGTGAGAAGGTCCGCACGAGAGTGGAGCTGTGAAGCCCCAAACCCGATAAGCGTCAATAAAACATAAGCAGGTCCCTGTAACCACAAACGGAACAACAATAATAACACAAGGAGAGACAGAAATAAAATCGCATATCTCATAATTTTTCCAACATGAAAATTAAGTTCAACATCCAGAAAAGCCACCAGGCTAAAAGGAAGAGTCTAAGGCCCAGAACAAGGCCAACAAAAGGAACAACGTAACATAGTATAGGTGCCACGTACTGACAACTAAACAGCAGTCTAAACAAAATGGAAAGCTGAACGAAGACACTAGGACTGGTCCCCAGTGTCCACGTACTCCTCGCCAAACACAAGCTCGGGCTCGGCGTCAGCAAACACCTCGTCCTCAACGATGTACTCAGGCTCAGGGTCTAACATGTGTCACCCAAAAGAGTAAAGGGGCACATGTCAGCAAGTCTAAAAGACTTGAGCAAGGAAACTGAAAGTAAGGCAAACTAACAACCTAACAGTTATAGTATGCATGACATGGCAGTTATAACATGAGTGCACAAGCAAGACATGGTGAAACAATAAGTACAAGAGAACAATTTATCAGGACAAGTCAAGAGTAGCCAAGCTACTAACAATCTCGATCTTTTCACTAGCCACGTTTCAAGTTGTTTGTAGATGTTTACGCCTTACAGCTGAACGGTTTGGCATTCACGCTGATTGGCCGCTTAACACTACCCCAGAACCCAGAGTTTACGCCTTACCACTGCAGTTGCTGATCGGGCAGACTCCCAGTTGATTGGCCGCTTAACGCTTACCCCCAATACCCACATGTGAACGAGCCAGGGTCCCTGCACACGAGCTCAGTAAATGAGCCAGGGTTGCCCCGCACAAGAGCTCGTTTCCTGGATCACAACCAGGAGCGTATTCCATTTGGCATAGGGGTGCACCTAGCCTCAATCATTTCACAAGATGTAGCGGAGCTACGCAATCACGGGAACACTTAAAGAATGCAATGACATGACAATTTGTTTGCGTACCGTTAATGGAAATTAAACATGACATGGTAGTTGTGCAACATGATAAATGTCGGATCTAGCTTCGTTGTCAAGCTAGTTCCTAAATTTGCGCCTAGGCGAGTATCATTTCGTCGCCTAGTCTC
This sequence comes from Scilla litardierei, assembly GCA_030789695.1. Taxonomy (NCBI): domain Eukaryota; kingdom Viridiplantae; phylum Streptophyta; class Magnoliopsida; order Asparagales; family Asparagaceae; genus Scilla; species Scilla litardierei. Next base: position 124,541,252 of record CM061132.1, on the reverse strand, counting down.
TTTTACGCCTACAACAAGCAAATGGCCTAAGACATGGCCCAAAACCCTAAGTGGCAAGTTTCACTTGCCTAGCACCGAGGATGACGATCAACGAGGGTTCGTCCCACGGACGCTAATCTACGGGGAAGTCGCTGTTATGGAGAAACAATCATCAAAACAACATTCATTTTATTAGGGTTTCACAAAAACACAACGGGTTATGAAAACATTAAGAGATCGATTATTACCGTATCGGAAGCGGAAGAATGATGTCGAGCAAGTACGACAACGGAAGAAACACTCCGGGGAACCTAGGGTTCAGATCTGGAAAGGATGGGGAAAATCTGGAGAAATGGGTTTTGATATGGGTTTTGGGGGTTTGATGAAGGTTTGAGGAAGGTGGAAGGTGGAAAGTGTTAAGTGAGGGTTTGGATGATGGAGGATGAGCTTGGAATGAAGGTTTGAGGGTTTGGGGAAGATGAGAGCTCAATGAGGGAGAAATTAGGTTTAGAGTTGAAGAAGAAGAAGAAAACGTTTGGGAGGGGTATTTATAGGGTTTGATGTCGGCTAGGGCAAAATTAGGGTTTACTGCACTGATTAGTCGGGCAAAGAACAACTGTTGACCGACTAGTTTGAGAACTAGTCTGTCTGTTGACCAACGCAGACCGACTAAGTGTAAACAGTAGCTCCTGACGAAAACCTGAACTAAGAGTTAGTCGGTCAAAGAACAACTACTGACCGAGTAGTTTGACATCTAGTCGGTCGATGAACGTTCTTAGACCGACTAAAAGTGAACAGTAACTGGTACCAAAAATAGTTAATGAGTTAGTCGGTTAAAGAAGCATTGCTGACCGACTAGTTTGCAACCTAGTCGGTCAACCAACGTTCTTAGACCGACTAACGATAAACAGTAACTCCTGAATAATTTACAAAGCCCACTAGTCGGTCCATGAAGGTTTGCCGACCGACTAAATCATCATCCAGTCGGTCGGTTCCCCTTCTTACACCAGCCAACGTGCACCAAAAGTTCCGAAATGGAGCGCGAAGCTCCAGGATCGATTCCTAAGACTCATAGGCTTGATCTAACAATAAGATATGACCGATATGAAGCCCGTCACGAATGACTTACTCCGAAATCGACGATTCTAAAGAAGAAGCTAGAAAATCACGACGAAACGATCGGAAACGAAAGCCACGGAGACGAAAACCACACACGAGGAGAAAATCCACCAAAACATATATATATATAATATAATAATCCAGATACAAGAGAACCAGTCGTTACAGGAATAATACAAAATACTTGGGAGAAAGTAAAGGGATTTAATTATAGAATACTACTAAATTAGCTATAGACTATATTAGGATTAAAATAGGAAGTTTTCAAAAAAGAATTTGAATTCATTTTTTTAAACATTTGAATTTTGAAAACATTTGAGTTTTGAAAACATTTGAGTTTTGAAAACTTAAACCATTAATAATAAATTTAAATAAGATAACCTAATGCAAGTATACTAATGAGACCAACACATCAAGGATAATATGAGATTAATATAAATGAAATTAAGGGTGGGATATGATTGGTCTAGTTTATAAAAGATTTGATTTGGATAAGATTCTATTAGTATAAGAGATATGATTTGGGTGATCCGTTAACTAAGATGTGACAATTTATTCGGTTAGGATATCTGATATATTGGGATTAGATATGATCATCCATTCAATTAAGATATTGGTTAAGATTGGGTTAGCAGAAATCAATTTGGTTAAGATTTGATCAAGATAAGATTTGGGGGATAATCTGATTAGGGTAATCAGATTATTATGATCTCGCCCCTGCAAACAACATCAACCAAAGTTAAAGAAGATATAAACGCGATCGCTAAGTCGCGTCCTCGAGATATGAAAATAATAATTAAAAAAATCATATATACTAATAATCTAATAAATCACTATACTAATAGAATACATACGAAATGTGTATATACAAAAACATGCCGTTACAATAACCGAGAAGCTCGTAAGGTCTTCTGACATTCCCTGATCGTACAAATGGATTGGCTCACGAGGGAGTGGCTATGAGGTCTTCTAATATTCCCTAATCATATAGCTGGATCGATCTACGAGAGAGTGACCTCTGATCGTAGGGTCGATCCAACTGTGAGGTCTTTTCACATTCACTTTTCGTATGGCTGGATCGGCCCACGAGGGCATTCCCCTGATCGTATAACCGACTAGCCCATGAGGTCTTCTGACGTATCTTGCACACTATAAAGAAAATGGAATAAGAGATGCCGTGTATGGTCTTTCCGTTAGTGCTCTCTTGGAGTTATTAGCTCGGCATGATATAACTTTCTTTGATATGAAAATGAAATAGAGAAGCCGAAATGAATAATAGCATAAATGTTTGCTTAGCTTACTTGTTGTTTATGATAACACCTATGCAGATGCTTTGCATTCCAAGGATGGACAAGTGTATCCCTTGGAGCTCTTCTGGACAGTGTATCACTGGTAGTTTTCATATGTCATCCTTATATGTCATCATGTTTGACCAGAGTGTCACTGGGAGTTCTCTTGGCCATCGACTTCTCTGCCATCATATACCGCTCCGCTCTGGCATGGATCTGACCTCATCTATAGGGAGTTCTATTATGCAAAGATTTCCTCAAGTCTTCACAACGTACCCCTCTATGGCATGGATCTGACCTAATCTACGGGGAGGTCTACGATGCAGAGATTTCCTCAAGTCTTCACATCGTACCCCTCGTAACTGTAGCTCTCGATGTTTAGCTTCTCTGAAATGAAGCGCTTCAAGAAGCTTCTTAATGTCTCCCCTTCTTTCTGCACTAATGTGAATAAGTGGTTCGAGCTTTGCTTCCTTCTTCTCCTTCCATGAATTGTTGGTAGATGACTTGGGCCAAGCTCTTGAACGACCCAATAAATCGATTGAAAAGTCCATTGTACTACTCCTTCGTGGACTTTTGTAGAGTTGTTTGGAAAGCTCAACAGAGGAGGTAGTCATCGGTGCATCGTATCTTCATCACTCCTTTGTAGTTCTAGACGTGTTCACGCATATTGCCTGAGCCATCATATTTGTTCAGGTTGGGCATCTTGAATCTGGTCAGTAATAGTGCCTAGGTGATCCTCTTCTTCAAAGGGGATTTCTCCTCATCTAAGCTCGACAACGAGGAGCAACGTCATCATATCTCACCTCAGAATCTGGATCTCCTTAGCCGGCTATTGGAGGTGCTAAAAGAGTCACCTTGATCTTCATCTAAGCTGTTGGAGGAGCTCAGATATCAGAAGCTGTCTCTCGAGGCCTTCCTCTTGAGGCCTGTGTGCAATCTACGATGAGGGTTGTGACTTTGCCCACGACGGCTCTCTCCACATCGATCATCAGCTAGATTAGGGTGGCAGTCCTCAACTCTTCCGAGTGAGGGCTACGGGCCCCTGAGATCGACTGTAGTTGAGATGTTGTCAAGCCCTGCTTCCCATTGTATTGAAAGCTAAGACGGAACAAGCCGCTCATAGCTAAGTCGAAAGAGAGTTAGTTCTTTTTTCTTTCCTTTTCTTTTCTTCCCTCCCTTTTCAAATAGCTACGATAAGTGTCTAGCAATAACAGTGTGCATATCCCCAAGTAACAACAAATAATAAGCTAGATTATTACAACTCTGGACCACAACAACAGTTTAATTATTACAACCAAATTAAATGTCTTAGGAGCCGCTGGAAGAGAAAAGGGGGCCTTATTGCCCGTACAAACTGAAGTCCATATAGTTAATAATAGTACATGAAAAGAAGAAACAAAAGCAACACTTTATTAATCCTCTGGGAATTCGCGTCCTTCAACAAACTCATGTGACAGTATCTGCAAATTTGCCCTCAGGATCTAACAGATATTGAATTGGAAAACACAAATACAATGTCCATCAGTGAGGGCACTCATGTAGGTTCTCAAGTATCAATTTCGTTTAAACAATTAGAAAAAGTCTACCAGTGAAACAATATAGTCTACTAGCAAGATATGAAAATCTAGCAACATAACATCATAGAAAATTAATAAATGCTAATAGGCACTCAATAGTAAGCTAGCCACAATCACGTTAATATCATAATAGTCATGTGGGCGATTAACATATTTAAACCTTACTACAGTATCATGTCACTGAAATGCAATGGTCCTAGGCTAATGCTCAACTTGTGTAACGACCCGCTCTCGGGGGCCATTACTTATTTGATTTACATTTGCAGGTCTGCAGATCACCAGTGAAAATAATATAGTCACGATGCAGAGATGTACAAAAATACTCAAATAGTGTCTATTTATTACAATCCATACTGTACAATACGCTCCAACAAATATACTTGAAAGAAAGGAAGTGCATATGTGAAAATAACTTTGAAATCATTTTCGTTACGGAAAAACGTGCGCTGTGAAAACTGGTCGTTACAACTTGTTATCTGATGGTATGGTGTACAACCATCGGTGTCCCCAGGGGCACCCACTCGGGTAGCCTCTACCCCATCTCCACATATGAAGAGAGTGAAATGATGATGAGCCCCACCCCCCGATGATTAGATGGTGATAAATTGAATTTTAATAATTAACAACGACCATGTCTCCATGTCTGGATGACTATGAAATGATGAACCGAACCTCGATTACTGGGTGGTGGTGAATTGATTTGTGACATGGTCGCTGGAGCACCCTCGTGACAATGAGTACCACACTCTAATGTCATGTGTGACTTAATTCTTGTTACAATTCATGGAATGAGTCTTCAACATGATTCCTCTTTCATTTTTTATGTATAACACGTCTTAACACATATCCTTTTCTCATGTGCAAGAATTAAAGCCAAGAACCCGTCATGAATTCTTCTTGCTTTTCTTTATAGAACATGTCTCAATTCATATTATAGAGCAACACATATACTTATCTCATACACAATAATTAAAGCCAAGAACGTGTCTTAGCGCATGCAAGACATGTCCTGAATATTCTCCCAATGTAAGGGTAACAGATGTGGTGAATTAACTTACTAATTCATTCAAGAATTTAGACTAATATCTTACTCATCGTTTTAACATGTGTATAAAAATAACAACATGAAAATATATGTATGATACATTAATGTTTAACAAGTGCTAGGGTAGCATAGATTATGCATTATCCATATTATAATCTTTTAAACATAATAGTAATTAACAATAGCCTAAACTAATCATCATCAACAATAAATTAATTTAATATAAAAAACTAACAGTATTTATTAAATCATGGCATAATGTTCACATGCAACTCCATTATCAAAGTATGTTCAAGTTATCAAATTCACAGTTTGATCACCAAAACCCGATCTCTCTAATTCATCAAAATCCTAAAATTTCAATCTGTAAGTTTTAATAAATGGCTTATTAATCTCAAGAATAATGCCAATCGATTTAAATTAATTTATTTAGTTCTTTGACGAGGGAGCCTACCTCATGCATGGAGTTACTGAGGGATTTTACGGAGGAGAAATACAACATCGCGAGGAGGATCTCAGGATGCCTGGAGTGGGACACGGCGAGCTCAACCGAGCTCGGTGAGGCTAGACATGCGGCTATGGCCTGAGCAAGGCAGGAGGGGGTAGTGTCTGGTTGGGCTCAGCCTCTGGCCAGCGCCCAAGGGAGAGCAGCAGGGGGGAAGGGGTAGGCTGACTGGGTTCGGCCGTCGGCTTGTGCCTGAGGCAAAGCAGCAGGGGCCTGTTCTGACTGGGCTCGGCCATCTGCAAGCGCTCGAGGCAGAGCGGTAGGGTGCCAAGATGTGTTGGTGGGGGAGCTAACCGAGAGCAAGGATGAGAATGGAAGATATGGTGGGGAGTTTGGTAGAATTTGGCCATGGGAGGTGGAGGAGATGGGGATTAGCTTGGGTATGGCCGGAAAGTACAGAAGAGGGGCTGACTGGTTGTGTTTGGTGGCTTGGTTTGGCTATTGTCCTGCTAAAAGAAGAAGAAGAAGAAGGGGATTTAATGGGCGGGGTTTGAAAGTTTGGTGGGAGAAGAAATTTGTGGGTGTGTGTGGGGTTTGGTGGTTAGATCCACCGTCTCATTTGGTGGGAATTAAGGGCATATGTGATGGCAATTATGTTAGTGTTAGATCTAGGGTTAGAGTAAATTAATTTTAACGGTTTTGGTGAAATTACGATTTTGTCTCTGAAAATAAACGTCTCTGAAAAATTATAGAAAAATTATCACACATTCAGAAAATTATGAAATGTATGAAAATAATTTTTGTTAAAGTTTTCGGACGATGGAATAGTCAGTTTCGTGGGATAAAATAGTTATCAGTCTCGAGACAATTACGACCTCTGACAATAATTAGAAAATATAGAAAAAATAAATAAAAATCGTCATGAATATTATTAAAATAATATTGACAATTGACGGTTTTAGGCCGTTACAAATGTGTTAGGTATTGGCTTTTTAGACCAATATAGTTTTGATGATGATCATAATATTATGTTATTGCTAATGACTCTCAATGTTTTAGTCTCATGTTTAACAATTGAAGAATAGCATTCAGGAGACAAAAAGCTTGGTGAAAGGATGGTCATCAAAGGAGCATTGCCATAGCTTAGAGCTTGATGAAAGGAAGCTCATCAAGAGGTGCCAAAGCTTAGAAGATAATGGGGGAGAATCAAGGCTACTCAAGCTTGAAGAGTAGTGCACTTAGAAGTAAATGAATGTAATCCATGTAATATTTACATTTATATCTTTTACTTCTTGTGTGAGTTAGTTTGCCTTAATTAGATGGTCATACTCATTCATGCATATGCATAAACCATCTTTGTGAACCTTAGGATCATCATAGAAACCAAACCAACAAGTTCCCTATGCCAAAAACTCAATTGGAGTTTTTGGACTTCCAACAGGTGCCTGTTGAAGGCATGACAGGCGACTGGTGGTTCACTAGGCGCCTGGCCATCCTTCTACAGGCGGCTATAATGCACAAGCTCAAGTAGATTTTCTTGACTCCTTACTTGAGCATTTGGTACAGGTGACTGAAGTACTAATGACAGTCGCCTGTCAACCAACAGGCGCCTGAACTTTGTTTAAATAGTCGCTTGGTTCATGGAAGTGCGTAAGTTGTCATTTTGAGCTCCAATCCATACCTTCCTGCAGTCACCTGCTGAAGCCTTTACAGGCGCCTGCACAATGGTATAGGGGCCTGTGTAGTCTTCTACAGCCGCCTGTCCTGGTTCAGAATATAGCCGTTAGGATAAAAGAGCTGTTACATCAGGCGCCTGACTATTTGTCTACAGGCCCATGTCCAAGCCTTTTCAGCCAAAAACTAGACGTTACTACTTGGGGTTTTTGGTCATTTTGCTTGGGTTTAATGGGTTATTTTGGCTTCCTTTAAATAGGGGTTGGCTTAGTTCAGTTAGAACTCTTGAACACTATTGATAATCTTTGAGAATCAAAGCCACTTTCTGATCACTCCATATTTTACACCTTTTTCCCGTGGATTTGCATGCCATTTAGATCGCCCAAATCATGTTTTTCACGATATATCGACGATATTGCGATGCTTTTCACGATTTGTTGTTTTTGTCGCATTTCAGGTGATTTGGCGCGATTTGGGGTGATCTCGAGACGCGCTTACTCTACACGGCCACCGACGACCTCCCCGAGGGATATTTTGCTGTTGGAGAGGAGCGGAAGAAGAATGGACGTCGCAGGAGCGACGAGGAGGCGAAAACAATCAGATTGGGCATTTTTTGTGTCCCACTCGGCCGAGTGGAGGAGCCACTCGGCCGACCAGCGAGACACTGCTCGGCCGACCCGTTCAGACACGTTTTCCATGTGTACTCGGCCGAGCGACGGAGACCACATCGGCCGAGTGACGATACCACGTCCGCCCGAGTGGCGCCCAGACGAAGGCCCTCAAAAAGATCGAAGTTACTGTTTTTCGGCCACCTGAGCTTCAGAAGACCCACTCGGCCGAGTGGTAAACCACGTCCGCCCGAGTGCAGTGAAGCCATCGGCCGAGTGACGACAACTCACTCGGCCGAGCCGCCTCCGAACTGAAGACCCTTGAAGCCCCCGACTTACTGGAAAATGACAGGGTTTTCACTCGGCCGAGCGACTTTTGTCACTCGGTCGAGTGCGATGCGCTGCCTGTAGCGAAATTTGCGGAAAACAGGCTGTGCAGGGGCGTTTTGGTCAGGATTTTTGGACGATTTTTGGGGCTATTTAAGCCATGTTTTTACCCTAGTTTTGGGAGCCATCTCTTAGATTTTTGCAGCTTTTTGGAGATCACTTTTTAGCTTTATTATTTTGTGATTGGAGAAGAGAAAAACTTGGATTTTTGTTGGATTAATTGAAGAACTACTTTGGTTTGCATCTCTCTTCCCCAAAAACTCTATTTTTATTGTTTATATCATTGTTGTGATGAATTCCATTGTCTATTCCATTGATTATTTTTGTGCTATTGCTATGATTTGTGAGTAGTCTCCACGTCTTGGGGCGTGGGGATGAACCCTACAAGCCCAATTTCTTATTTGTGATAAATTGGTAGAAATTGTGCTAGAATCAATAATTAGAGATTAGATTGGGATCAAATTACTACGGATGGCTAGGTATTCATATCAATTGGGATTTGCAAGAGATTGGATCCCAATTTGATAGGAAGCCCTAGAAATCCAAATTGGGTTGGAGTCGGATTTTCGAAGTATCGGTTTGCAAGAGATTGGACCGATACTAGGATCTCCGGTTGCAATTCCGTGCCGATACCCGTTTGCAAGAGATTGGATGGGTAGGAACTATCCTAATTTAGATTGTGGACCGAGTTTGCAAGAGATTGGGCTCGGTGCGCAATTGGACGATGATGTTGATCCTAATGCTAGCTTTCCTAGGCTAGGGTTTGTAAGAGATTGGACCCGACCCTAGGATAGCTATAGACCGGCAACAGCGCGAGAGCGTGAGCTTGGTTCCACATTTAGTTGCAACTAGTTCATCCAAATTCTCATTCTAGCAATTTTGATACTGACGAACCACATCTATGAAATACGGTGAGTAGCGGGGATTCCCCATTCCCTAGACGTCCTTTATTTGATTTGATATTTCGCACATTTGTCTGACGATTGTGACAGGATCGCCCAAGGCAACTCTTTCTATTCTTGAATAGCCAGGTTGATTAGGAGCAAGCACGGTCATTCGTCCTCCCTGTGTTCGATACCCGCTCGCCGCTATACCGTGCGCTTGCGGTAAAACTACAACCGTTCTTTGGGTGTACGTCCCGGAGCGATCAAGTTTTTGGCGCCGTTGCCGGGGAGGCGATTGCGTTTGATTCTTTTTCACCCTAGCTATTTCTTTCTTTATTTTTATTTTTTTATTACCATTATTATTTCCCCTACTATTCTTACCTAACCCTTCCACGGTACTAATCATCTCTTTGAAACTCTGTTTTCCCTGTGCATGTACACGAGATCTACGGCGGACCCCGAAGCCTTATTATTCGATCCCGAGATCGAACGTACCGCGCGGAGACTTAGAGCGGAAAGGAGACAATATCCGGAAGGGCGGTTTATGACCAACCCGGAAACTCCCGAAGAATTGGCGGCGAGGATGGCGAGAATAATTTCTATTCGCGATAGGCTTCGGCCTAAGACCTCTTCTACTACGTCATCCATTGCCGTGCCGGAGTTGGCGGCCGACAAGAACTTCGAGCTAAAGACGGGATTGGTGGTTTTGATGCAACAAGACCCATTTCATGGGAACGCTCATGAGAACCCCCACTACCACATCCAATCATTCTTGTCGAAGTGCGCCACTTTCCAAATGCCGGGGGTCCCCATCGATGCCATCAGACTGCGCCTCTTCCCCTTCACGCTAAAGGACAAAGCACTCTATTGGCTGAGGACGCAAGCTGACGGAGTTTTCACCTCTTGGGACGGGTTGGCGGATGCATTCATTGACAAATTCTATCCACCATCCAAGACGGTGAAGATCCGGAGCGCTCTCATGTCCTTCAAGCAAGGACCACATGAGACGCTCTATGAAGCTTGGGAGCGATTTAAGGATTTGCAGCACCAATGCCCGCACCACAGTATAGAGGATTGGGAGCTAGTTCATAGCTTCTACAACGGTCTCCAACCGGGGACCAAACAAATTATCGATGCCGCGGCGAATGGTGCAATCTTGTCAAAGACTCCCGAGGAAGCTACGGCCCTAATTGAGGAGATGGCCTCACATAACCAACAATGGGGCGATGAGCGAGGACACTCCACGTCCTCCTTAAAGCCAACTAGCATCTACGAGGCAAAGGCCGTAGCGGAGCTCACGAGCAAATTCGATTCTCTCCACAAGGTGGTGGAGAGATTGGAGAAATTTATCACGGAGCCCCAAGGAAGTCCATCCACCTCCGCACCGCCCAACCAAATGTGTGATTGGCAAGACCAATCTCAAGTCATGTACTCGGGAGGAGAGCAAGGAGAAGGATCCTGGGAGCAAGTACAATATGTTGCGGGGAACCAAGGGTATTGGTCCAATCCGGCCGCAAGAAATCATCCAGGATTCTCCTACTCCAACAATGAAGGAGCTTTGAACCCGCCACAACAACCGCCTAATCAAGCTCGACCACCACCACCCCAACAACAATACTATCCGCCGAGGGGGCCTCCACAACAAAACTTCCAACCAAAGCAACAAGTTCCACCTTATAGGCCTCCCGGATTCAACCAAGGGTGGAGGAATCAAAATCAAAACCCTCCGCAAACTCCACAACGAACCGATTTCGAAACTAGAGTGGAGGCGTTCATGGTCGAGCAAAACAAGGTGAATGCTACTTTGAAGGCGGGGCAAGAGTCTCTTAATACCGTAGTGGCTCAAATATCGGAGCAATTGGCGTTGCTCAATCGGAACACTCAAAGATTGCCGGCGCAACCGGAGCAAAACCCACGGGGCAACACGGGCCACATCAACGCCGTAGTTGCCGTTACTACTAGAGGCGGGAAGGACACCACCCCCGCTATGATTCCTACCGAGGAGGCCGTGGAGGAAAGCTTGGAGCCGGTTGAGCCGATAGTTGAGATTGAAAAGGAGAAGGAGCCACGAGACAAGGAGAAATCTAGGGCGGAGTTATTAATTGAGGAGAGGCGCTTCATGCCACCGGTCCCATTCCCCCAAAGACTAGCGAAAGCGAAAATGGAGAAAAGGCTAGCGAAATTCCTCGAGTATCTAAGAGGAGTTAGCCTAAATATTCCCTTCCTTGACGCCATCATCGAGATCCCCACATATGCTAAATTCTTGAAGGACTTGATTTCGGGGAGAAAGAGGAAGGAGAAGATCATGCTAGCCGAGGAGGGCTCTTGGTTCACCAAGAGAGAAAAGGAGCCGGCAAAGTTTAAAGATCCGGGGAGTTTTCGGATTCCTTGCACTTTGGGCGGCGTGCCTCTCCAAAAGGCGTTGGTCGATCTTGGGGCTAGTGTGAGTCTCATGCCCCTCTCCATGTTCTTAAAGCTTAACACCGGGACAAAGTTGAAACCCACCGACATGAGCATTCAATTAGCCGATGGCCGGATAACAAGGCCGGTGGGGATTGCCGAAGACATCCCACTTCAAGTCCCGGGTGGAATATGCTTGCCATGTGACTTCGTCATCATGGACGTTAAGGAAGAGGGAGACACCTCATTGATACTTGGACGCCCATTCCTCGCCACCGCCGGAGTCATCGTCGACGTGCGCGAAGGTACCTTAACCTTAAACGTCGGAAACATCGAGGTGGAGCTCCACATTCCCAAGGCAATGAAGCACATGCCTTACCATGAGGAGCTCGATTATATGGACCTCCTCGATGAGGTGATAGAGGAGCCGATCCCTCACTCAATTGGCGCCCTTTTTGATGAAGAATTTGAAGAAGGCCCGGATTTAGGCCATGAAGACAATAATGATGATTCCCCCGACTTCTCCGCTGATGAAGATGAAGGCGACGCTGATGTCGCAAGGATTCGAGAGCTCTGCAAGCTCTCGAAATCAAAGTCTCCAAAGAAAGCTCCGCCGGTACGGAAATCGGCATCGCCGGTTAAGCCGTTGACCGGGGCAAATGCTAGCTTGGGGGAGCCTCCCCCCAACACTATTCGAGACAAGAGACCTCCGAGGGAGCACGCTACGCCGCCACGTCCAAATCCAAGCGCGCTCCCCGGCAAGTTTGACGGGTGCATCTCATATGCACCAAACATCCCGCATTGATTGAAAATTATAGGGGGTCGAGCTCACGACCTAAAACGAGCGCTTGTCGGGAGGCAACCCGACGGTTTTTGCTTTATTTTTACTTTTTTCTTTATTTTCTTTTTAGAGATTTTTAGTGTTTTGAGTCATCCGACCAAAAATTTTGTGATAACGGGTCCTATTTTTCTTGACAGGAGAGGAGATAGGTAGATCATCATGAGGAGGTTGAACGTGACGATGAGGAGGGCCCCAAGAAGGCGTTCGACGCTTAGGAGGAGCATGAAATCGACTGGAGGAAGAAAGACGGAATTTAGAGCCTAAACGAAGACAAACAGCAGAATACAAGGCTCACTCGGCCGAGTATACTAGTCACTCAGCCGAGTACAGAAGTTCGTCCGGCCGAGCCGCTCACGAACGAGGGAAGTCTGCTGTACCCAACTCTCTGTCTATTTTCCTCATTTCATTATAACTGCTACTCGGCCGAGTATATATATTCACTCGGCCGAGTGAAACGGATACCCTCCTTGGGCGAGTCATGCCGAGTAGCTTGAGTCACTCGGCCGAATGGACTTACTCCACTCGGCCGAGGCTGGCAAAGACACTCGGCCGATGTGATATCGGGGAGAAAATTTCTATTGCCTCGCTCGGCCGAGTGACCACGTCACTCGGCCGAGTCGTAACTTCTATTATATAAGGACCGAGGGGGGGGGGGGGGCGCGTTTTTCGAAACCGCAAAATTCCCAAATCGCCCAACCCCTCGGATTCCCCTCGCCCGATACCGCTCGTTCTCACCCCCACTCGCCCGACCAAGCCCGCGCGCACCGCCGCTCGGCCTGCCACCGCCGGCCGATCGTCGCCGCCCCCCGCCCGAGTCGCCGCCGGCAGCCCCGTCTCCGATCACCTCCGGTTCGCTTATTTTCACCATTTTCTTCTCTTTTTGCGTCGTTTTTGAGGATCCGCGTATTAATCAAACCCCTAACCCGAATCAATTTCCATATCTATCTGTTATACCCCTATTGCTCCATACATTTTGATTATTCCTCGCTGATATCGCTTTTCCATGCGCAGGTTGCTTTTTGGAGCTTAGGGGAGCTCAGGGGAGCTTCTACGGGCTTCTCAGGACTTCGTGGAGGCGCGGACTTCGCACGCTTCCACTGCTTAGCACTCGCGGCGTGTTTGGGTAAACTCTTTCCACTCTTTGTGCACACGCCGCACTTTTCACTTTTCGGCGCGCGCTCGGGGCCGATATGCCGCCCCGGACACGGCCGCGGTCGAAGAGAGCTTCCGCCAAGCGGAAGCGGTCGGATGATGCCGGCCCCTCCCATGAGTTGGAGGACTCTCCTCCACCGTCCCCCACACACCCCGCACACCCAGCACAGCCTGCAGGCCCCGCACACCCCGCACAGCCTGCAGTGCACCCACAGCCCGCACAGCCTCTCCCTGCCGATCCACAGCCACCACCACCGGCTCCACTGGTCGGGCCGCTCGGGATTACGTTTCGAGACGACGTACACCGCGCCGTCTTCGAGCGTATCTCCCAGCGCTCGATCGTACCCTCCAGGTTTGCACACCTCGCTGACCTAGGACGCCTGGGGGTACTTGAGGGGATGCTCACGTTGTACGACAACGTGGGCTGGCGAGATTTTTTCCAGGTGTCGGCGGATACTTTTACCCGCCCGACACTTGAGGTTTTGAGTTCGATCGCCCGGACCGATGAGGGATGCTCCTTTAGGTTCATGGATCGAGAGTGCCAGGTCACTCTCGATATGATGAGAGCATTCTTCTCATGGCCCGCAGTCCCCGGAGCTGATCGCGGTTACGGCCCTACCCACATCCCCCCACCTTCTTTCGACGCCGGTGCCTTCTGGGCCCAGATCACAGGCCACCACGCCGCCTTTGACCCTAGTAGGGCCAAGGCCTCGGCCATTGTCCACCCCTGCCTACGTATTGCCCAGCGCCTTATGGCGACCACCTTTTTGGCCAGATATGAGCCGGGCACGATGTCTACGCCAGAGCTTTACATGCTCTACGCGATGACACGTCCCAGAGCTCTATCTAGGGATGGAGATGAGCTTGTCCCCGCCGTCGTGATCGACATTGCGGCTTGGTTTTTAGATCGTATCATTGTGTCGGTGGGCGCTCGCTCACCGATATGCTGCGGCGGTCTGATCACCCTGCTTACCATGATGACCGACGAGGACCTACCTGACGACCCGCGACGCGTTCCGGGCCCCACTTCCTTGTCGATAGACGTTATGGCCCGGATGAAGATGCTGCGTCCGCATGGTGAGCGTCATTGGGTCTGGTTGCACGGCCCTTTCGGTGCCGACTACATGATTCTCCCGAGCCCAGCTCGGACCCAGATTGCACCGGCCCACGTTGACTGGCTCCCAGCGATGGATGTCATCATCCCCGCTGCGTATGTGCTCGAGGCCGAGGAGGCCGAGCAGGCCCACGCTGCCCACGCTGCTCCCACAGACCCTGCCGCACACCCTGCCGAGCCTGCTGCCGACCCCGTCGACCCTGTGGCCCCTCAGCCTGTTCCTGACGTTTCCACTGCTCCTGACACTTCTGTCCCCACCTCTGTCAGTGTCGAGAGTACTTTTGCTGAGCCCACTTCCACCACTGTCACCACTTCCGAGGCTGTCCCCACCACTCCCGCTGCCACCTCTGGCCCTCTGTCCGTGGAGCCTCTTTGCTCCGCACTCCCCGAGCGCCCGCCGACCTTTGTCGAGAGTGGAGCGCCCTCGTTTGCCGCGGTCGTGGAGACCATGGCTAGCATGATCTCCGCTGGGATTGCGCCTTTTGGACCACACAGTTCCGCCCCAGCGGTAGAGTCCTCTGTCTCCACAGCCGCCGTATACTCCGAGAGCGTCGTGGCGTCTGTCCACACTTCTGGGCCACTGACCTCTCTTACCACCTCGTTGCCTCTTTTGCACGCTTCCTTTGCTGCCGCTGCCTCTACTTCTCACCAGCCGGTGCCCCGGCCTCACACTGAGGCCAGGCCCACATTTGCTGGCGCGGCACCTTTTGTCCCCTTCCCTGCTGAGCCCGTTACATACTCCACTCGCGTACGCCAGCCCCGCCCCGCGCAGCCTAGACCGGTGCGTCCCTCTGCACCACCCCCGCCCGACACTGTACTGCAGAGCATACGTGCTCTTGAGTTGGCGGTGAGTGGTATTAGAGCTGACCTTAGGACCCTGTCCTCCACCGTCTCTACGATGGCTGGACGCTCTGCCCTGATCCCTCAGATCCACTACTGCCTGACACAGATCTTAGAGCGTCTTCCGCGCGTACCACCACCCACCCAGCAGGTTCCCACTCACACTGCCACACACACTAGACCTGCTTCCACTTCCACGCCCACCCCAGCTCAGCAGCATACACCACCACCACCACCACCTTCGCCTCAGGACGGAGACGGCGCAGCACCACCTTCCTAGGCACCCTTGATGCCATCGATTCCTTTTACCGATGTGCTGCCCGTTTCTGCTGGGTCCTGATGCCTTTTTAACCACCCCCCTCCCCTCACCTTTTTGTGACTCTCATTTGCCGTATCTTTATATATCTTTTTTTTGGGAGAGAGGGAGAGCTTTTGGTGACCCATTTATACTCGTATCACTCATATCTGTGCATGCATCATATCCGCATCATATTTTCGTTTCTTTATTTTTCGATTTATTATCTTTTTTCTTTCCATCATGCATGCATCCTCACTTGCCCCTCTCATTACTTGTCTCTCTGTGTGCCACACTTTGCACATTGAGGACACTGTGCACTTTAGCTTGGGGGAGTGAGTTCTCACGTTCTTTTTCGATTTGCCACCTTTATTTTTAGTTTTTCACACCGTTTCTTTTCACTTTTGCACTCATTTTTCTTTATTTTCTTTCATTTTGCCATGCATCACGTTTTTCTTATTTCTCTGTGTGCCGCATTGCATAGTTTTATTTTTCTTATCTTTATTTCTTTCCTTTTTCATCTCATGCTAGAGATGAATTTTCTGTGATGATGTCTACGTGGAGTTAGCTTATTCTATATGCATGCTATATTTGTCATGTCTTAGATTTTATTCCTGATATCATGTGCTATGACTTGCTTTGCATCTAGAATAGTAACCCACACTTTCTCCGCATGAAAATGGATGAAGCTTTATTATTAACTGAGCCTGAATATTCATATGTATGCTATCACAGAAAACACACCAAGATTCACGCATTGAATGCCTATATCTGGAGTACCGATTTCTTTTCCTATATCACTTCTATATGCATGAATTGTACACTTCACTTCGGGATGATTGAATGATGTTAGCTATGATATATCTGGATTAGTTAGCTTTTTTGTGATCGAAACTGAGTAGATTAGATTACCCTGCTGAAGTTGTCGTGCATGTCCTATAGAGTGAACCGAGAGTTATATATATTTCTTTCTCCACAAATCTTGAACATCATTTCTCTACTTTTAAAAATCATTGGTGAATCTCCCCTTAGTGATTCTATTTTATGGCATTTCCCCCGCTATTAATTCCTAGCTCCAAATCCCTTCTTCTAAAAAAAAATAAATAATAAAGAGAGAAAAACATACTTGTATATCATTATCTCTCTCTGAGTTGGGATCATTGTGTATATATTGCTTAGCAAAAAAAAAAGAAAAAAAAAGAGAAAAGAGGAAAAATCCTCAATAAAAGATCCCATCTCACTTTCTTTCTTTCTTCTCTTCTTTGCTTTTGGAGCTATATGAAAATGGGGATGTAAATATTTTTGTGCCACCACGCTTATAGATAAGCTTGGGGGAGGGGATCCATTGATGTGTGAGAGAGTGACTACTTGACATCGCACGACAACCTAGGCTAAGTAATATTCTATACTCGGTGAGATTGTTTCTAGCTTCACGAAATCCAGAAATCTAAGCCTAGCGTTCATTTCATGAAATCCAAACTTTTCCATTCTCTCTATTCTATAGTGTGATACTCTTATACTCCAGATAGAAAGCGTTCAATTGAAAAGTGTGTGATCTGTGATTTGTATACCGCTTTAAATGATTCAGGCAATGTTAATTTTAAAATCATTCCGTTCTTCATGATTATATCAATGTTCGTGGGTTTTCTATTTCTATTTGCACTATTATACTATGATATCAAAATAAGATTCTTTGACATGTATTTCTCATTCGGTGCATGCTATAAGAGTAAGTGAAACCCACGCCCTGAGAAAATGATCTAGCACCCTACCTCTTCGCTTCTTTCTTTCGTCTTTATTTTCATTTGGTTTTCATTCTTCTTCGTTTTTCATTTTTTTTTCAATCTTCGCCGTTTTCGTTTTCCGAATCCACCGGGTTCGCCTTTTACTTATCTTCCTCGAGGACGAGTAAGAGGCAAGCTTGGGGGATTTTGATCACTCCATATTTTACACCTTTTTCCCGTGGATTTGCATGCCATTTAGATCGCCCAAATCATGTTTTTCACGATATATCGACGATATTGCGATGCTTTTCACGATTTGTTGTTTTTGTCGCATTTCAGGTGATTTGGCGCGATTTGGGGTGATCTCGAGACGCGCTTACTCTACACGGCCACCGACGACCTCCCCGAGGGATATTTTGCTGTTGGAGAGGAGCGGAAGAAGAATGGACGTCGCAGGAGCGACGAGGAGGCGAAAACAATCAGATTGGGCATTTTTTGTGTCCCACTCGGCTGAGTGGAGGAGCCACTCGGCCGACCAGCGAGACACTGCTCGACCGACCCGTTCAGACACGTTTTCCATGTGTACTCGGCCGAGCGACGGAGACCACATCGGCCGAGTGACGATACCACGTCCGCCCGAGTGGCGCCCAGACGAAGGCCCTCAAAAAGATCGAAGTTACTGTTTTTCGGCCACCTGAGCTTCAGAAGACCCACTCGGCCGAGTGGTAAACCACGTCCGCCCGAGTGCAGTGAAGCCATCGGCCGAGTGACGACAACTCACTCGGCCGAGCCGCCTCCGAACTGAAGACCCTTGAAGCCCCCGACTTACTGGAAAATGACAGGGTTTTCACTCGGCCGAGCGACTTTTGTCACTCGGCCGAGTGCGATGCGCTGCCTGTAGCGAAATTTGCGGAAAACAGGCTGTGCAGGGGCGTTTTGGTCAGGATTTTTGGACGATTTTTGGGGCTATTTAAGCCATGTTTTTACCCTAGTTTTGGGAGCCATCTCTTAGATTTTTGCAGCTTTTTGGAGATCACTTTTTAGCTTTATTATTTTGTGATTGGAGAAGAGAAAAACTTGGATTTTTGTTGGATTAATTGAAGAACTACTTTGGTTTGCATCTCTCTTCCCCAAAAACTCTATTTTTATTGTTTATATCATTGTTGTGATGAATTCCATTGTCTATTCCATTGATTATTTTTGTGCTATTGCTATGATTTGTGAGTAGTCTCCACGTCTTGGGGCGTGGGGATGAACCCTACAAGCCCAATTTCGTATTTGTGATAAATTGGTAGAAATTGTGCTAGAATCAATAATTAGAGATTAGATTGGGATCGAATTACTACGGATGGCTAGGTATTCATATCAATTGGCATTTGCAAGAGATTGGATCCCAATTTGATAGGAAGCCCTAGAAATCCGAATTGGGTTGGAGTCAGATTTTCGAAGTATCGGTTTGCAAGAGATTGGACCGATACTAGGATCTCCGGTTGCAATTCCGTGCCGATACCCGTTTGCAAGAGATTGGATGGGTAGGAACTATCCTAATTTAGATTGTGGACCGAGTTTGCAAGAGATTGGGCTCGGTGCGCAATTGGACGATGATGTTGATCCTAATGCTAGCTTTCCTAGGCTAGGGTTTGCAAGAGATTGGACCCGACCCTAGGATAGCTATAGACCGGCAACAGCGCGAGAGCGTGAGCTTGGTTCCACATTTAGTTGCAACTAGTTCATCCAAATTCTCATTCTAGCAATTTTGATACTGACGAACCACATCTATGAAATACGGTGAGTAGCGGGGATTCCCCATTCCCTAGACGTCCTTTATTTGATTTGATATTTCGCACATTTGTCTGACAATTGTGACAGGATCGCCCAAGGCAACTCTTTCTATTCTTGAATAGCCAGGTTGATTAGGAGCAAGCACGGTCATTCGTCCTCCCTGTGTTCGATACCCGCTCGCCGCTATACCGTGCGCTTGCGGTAAAACTACAGCCGTTCTTTGGGTGTACGTCCCGGAGCGATCACTTTCCTATTTCTCTCATTTCCCTCCTTTGAGCTTATTTCTCTTCATGCATTGAAGCTTAGCTCTAGGGAAATACTCCAAGTGCAATCAAAGTTCATCTCAACACTTGGAGATCCTCTTCCATGCCTTGCATTCATCTTTGGGTAAATTCATCTTATCAAGGCATAGGTAAGAGTCCTTTTGTTTCATCTTTTTAGTGAAACCCTAACTCTCTTTGTGGTAGTTAGTTTCTCCCTTTGTGGGAGGTTGTGTCCTTGTGCAGGACTAACCCTTGTGTAGGGTTTGAGTTATCCCTTTGTGAGAGTGTTCTTCTGTAGGACTAACCCTTGTGTAGGGTTTGTATTCACTACCTTGTTTAGGATTAATACTAGATATTGGTGTAGCTGGATGTACCCAACTTTGGGGAACCAGTATAAAATCCTTTGTGTTTACGTTTGCTTATTTGTGTTGATTAATATCCTCTTGTACTTATAATTCCGCATTTGCAAGTTTAATTTTTAATTGCACAATTATTGTCATTACACTATTCACACCCCTCTAGTGTGTGTTGTATAGTATTGCAATGTAGATGGTCCTTACAATTGGTATCAAAGCGAGATTGGAGTATTCAAACAACTATGGCATTCAACGCATCATCATTGTCAAAAGAAGAAGGTCTATCAACCGTTCGACCCCTGCTCTTCAACGGAACAAACAACCCAAGTTGGAAGATCAAGATGATGATCTACGTGGAGGGTTAAAACCTATGGGATGTCACGGAGTCTCCTTTTGTGAATCTTACTACACCCGCGGCTACAAGGACAAAGGCAGAGAATGATTTGATTAAATCCAATGCAAGGGCAATGAATGCATTCTATTGTGCCATCAACCACAATGAGTTCAACCACATCTCCAGGTGCAAATCGGCCAACGAGATTTGGCATACCTTGGAGATTGCTCACGAAGGGACTTCAAAGGTAAAGAAATCTAAACGAAGTGTGTTTAGATCTAAATATGAATCGTTTAAGATGCAGGAAGGAGAGAGAGCATCTCGGTCATGTTCACAAGATTCACAGATATCGTGAATGCTTTCGAAGGACTTGGGAAGGTGATTTCTCAAGAGGATCGAGTGGGGAAGCTCATTAACTCTCTTACACCTCAATGGGAGTCAAAGGCCAACGGTATGTCGAGTCAAACGACATGACCAAATACACCGCTGAGGAGTGCATTGAGAATCTCATGGCATATGAAGTAAAGCGTCTTCATATGAAAGAGATTCAACCATCCAAGCGTAAGATGCCGGAGAAGCAAAATGGGATTGCATTCCATTCTGTGAAGGAGCCAATCAAATGGAGAAAGAAATTCCATCAAGAAACCTCAAGTGAAGAAAATAGAGAGGATGAGGATAGTGATGATGATATCATGGAGCTTGCCATGCAACTCAAAGCATTCTTAAAGGACAAGCAAGATAAGTCTTCGTCAAAGTTTGTCTTTAAATCTAACAAGACTCCTACTTGCTTCAATTGTAGAGGTAAAGGTCATCTTTCTACCGAATGCCCTTCCAAATCCTCCAAAGAATCTTATAAAGGGGACGGGAAGAAATATTGGAAAGGGAAGTCCAAATACAAGAACAAGAAGAAGGTCTTGTTGGTACGTTTAATGACTTAAGTGAGGACTCATCAAAAGATGAATAAGAAGACTGCTTCATGGCTATCGAGGGAGATTCTTCATCAAGCTCTAGTGAGGAGGAGTGCGAAAAAGAGGATGATGAAGACGTGGAGGAGCCAAAGCTATCCTATGAGGAGCTTAAATATCGCAATGTGGATCTCTCCAAAGGGGTAAGTAAATTCATCGATGCTTACTCTAAATTAAAAGCTAAATTTAATGTTGCTAAGAATATGTTGCTGATTATGGTTGAATATTGCATATCTTAGCCCCATAATCATTCCCTTTTGGGCACATAGTCCATTGAATCATGCTCTCTACGTTAATTCATCACTTTTGAGCATATAATTTTATTTCTGCATAATTTCACTCTCCAATGCTTTATAAAGGTGGATTGTATTTTTATGTATTTTTTCTGGATTTTTCAGGAGAACCAAAGGGGACAAAATCAACATATTGGAGAAGTGAAGCTGGAGCCAGGACAGTCACCTGTTCGGACAACGACAGACGCTAACCCCTTTGAAGCAAAAATCTGGGCAAAACAGAGTGCATAACAGGCGCCTGCAGAAGGATTGGCAGGCGCCTGGACGACTATGCAGGCGCCTACCATTTCAACTGTAGGCGCATGATTTTCTCTACTTCTGAGGATTGGCAAAACCAACTCTCTGTTGGTTTCGGCTATTTGGACAGAAGGAACCTGAAGCACAAAAGACAGGCGCCTGTGCCTCTTACAGGCGCATGTGTGTTTCAAGGCAGTCGCCTGCCTGGGGATCACCAGTTTTTATATATTTCACATTTTTGCCATCCAGGCGCCTGCCTGACCAACAACAGGCGCCCGTCGTCAGGCGCCTGGTCATTGGTCAGTAGGCGCCTGTGTGGGGTCTTTCTGCCAGATCCTTGGTTGCGAGACTTGGTTATTCTTAACCCGTTTTTGTCTGATTCACCTGGACCCTTGGATGCGACTTTGGAGGGTTGAGATGTGAATCCTAAGGGGTATAAAACCCCATTACTCTGATGTAAATAGGAGAGCTTCAAATACTTTGTAAAATTTTGGTTTTCTTATTCTCTAAGGAGAAATTAGGGGTTTAATGAGTTTTGAGTGTTTTGATTTCGTTTTTGCTATTGCTGGGGTTGCTCTAAGATTGGAGAAGCTTGTAATTGGTGATAGATTTCCAACTCTCTTATCCTTGTTCATTTGATTGCAACTTTTGTATTGAACAATGCTTATTTTAGTGAATATCTTGTTTACGTTTATAATGGTTAGCTAAATCTATTGTGTGGGTGTTATGGATTGATGCAGGATATCATGATTGACTTGCTAATGTTTATTTCTAGCACCTCTTGTTAATCCATGTTGTTGGGGGCTTTAGACCTATGTTTAATTGAATCTAACACTACCCGTCAAGGGACCGTAGAACAATGGTTGTGCCTAGAGGTATTTCCCATGTTGGGGATTTTTAGACCAATATAGTTTTGATGATGATCACAACATTATGTTGTTGCTAATGACACTCAATATTTTAGTCTCATGTTTAACAATTGAAGAATAGCATTCGGGAGACTAAAAGCTTGGTGAAAGGATTGACATCAAGGGGAGCATTGCCATAGCTTGGAACTTGATGAAAGGAAGCTCATCAAGAGGTGTCAAAGCTTGGACGATAATGGGGAGAAGCAAGGTTACTCAAGCTTGAAGAGTAGTGCACTTAGAAGTAAATGAATGTAATCCATGTAATATTTACATTTATGTTTTTTATTTCTTTGTGTGAGTTAGGTTTCCTTGATTAGATGGCCATACGCATTCATACATATGCATAAACCATCTTTGTGAACCTTAGGATCATCATAGAAACCAATCCAACAGGTTCCACATGCCAAAAACTCAATTGGAGTTTTTGGACTTCCAACAGGCACCTGTTGAAGGCAAGATAAGGTTCACCAGGCGCATGGCCATCTTTCTACAGGCGGCTGTAATGCAAAAGCTCAAGTCAATTTTCTTGAATCCTTACTTGAACATTTGGTACAGGCGACTGAAGTACTAATGACAGTCGCCTGTCAACCAACAGGCGCCTGAACTTTGTTCAACGGTCGTCTGGTTCATGGAAGTGCGTAAGTTGTCATTTTGAGCTCCAGTCCATTCCTTATGGCAGTCACCTGCTGAAGCCTTTGCAGGCGCATGCACAGTGGTACATAGGTCTGTGTAGTCTTCTATAGCCGCCTGTCCTGGTTCAGAATATAGCCGTTGGGATAAAAGAGCCGTTACATCAGGTGCCTGACTATTTGCCTACAGGCGCATGTCCAAGCCTTTTCAGCCCAAAACTAGTCGTTGCTAATTGGAGGGTTTGGACATTTTGCTTGGGTTTAATGGGTTATTTTGGCTTCCTATAAATAGGGGTTGGCTTACTTCATCTAGAACTAATGAACATTTTTGATAATCTTTGAGAATCAAAGCCACTCTCTTATTTCTCTCATTTTCCTCTTTTGAGCTCATTTCTCTTCATGCATTGAAGCCTAGCTCTAGGAAAATACTTCAAGTGCAATCAAAGTTCATCTCAACACTTAGAAATCCTCTTCCATGCCTTGCATTCATCTTTGAGTAAGTTCATCTCATCAAGTCATATGTAAGAGTCCTTTTGTTTCATCTTTTTGAGTGAAACCCTAACGCTCTTTGTGGGAGTTAGTTTCTCTTTTTGTGGAAGGTTTTTTCCTTGTGTAGGACTAACCCTTGTGTAGGGTTTTAGTTCTCCCTTTGTGGGAGTGAGTGAGAGTGTCCTTGTGTTGGACTAACCCATGTGTAGGGGTGGCAAAATAGACCCGACCCGACCCGACCCGACCCGAACCCGGCCTCTTGGGTCGGGTATGGGTAGGGCCAATCCGGGTCGGGTTGAATTCGGGTCAACCCGACCGACCTGGATAAAAATCCGGGTCGGGTACAGGTTTGACCCCTCGACCCGGTTGACCCGAATTTCGACCCGTATTTTCACTCTTTTCAACCCGAACCCGAACCGAACCCGAACCGAACCCGAACTTTTTTGCAAAATAATCACTCTTTCACACCGAACCCGACCCGTACCCGACCCGTAAGACAAACCGGGTCGGGTATGGGTCACCCGGGTTATGGTCGGGTCGGGTACGGGTATCCGAACCCTGACCCGAATTTAATTCGGGTCGGGATCGGGTTTACCCTTATTCGGGTCGGGTCAAATCTGACCCGACCCGAACCCGACCCGAACCCGACCCGACCCGACCCGTTTGCCACCCCTACCCATGTGTAGGGTTACCGTTGTGTATGGTTTGTATTCAATACCCTGTGTAGGATTAATAGTGAATATTGGTGTGGCTAGATGTACCTAACTTTGGGGAACAAGGATAAAATCTTTTGTGTTTGCGTTTGCTTATTTGTGTTGATTATTATCCTCTTGCACTTATAATTCTGCATTTGCAAGTTTAATTTTTAATTGCACAATTATTGCCATTATACTATTCACCCCATCTCTAGTGTCTGTTGTTTAGTATTGCAAGGTGGACGGTCCTTACAAAATGTGGCCCCCAGTCTCACCGTCCTGCGCTCCTTCAGGACGAGGGAAGATGTGTCGCTGTTGTTATTACTGAGAAGGTGTTGGTAAGAATGGTGGACCCGCTGTTGGCTGGGGTAGTGAAACCGTTAGTCATTCTATCATGATAATCATCGTCTGAATGTTGACGCTCACCTCATGCGAGAAAGCTTGGAAATGCTCCAAAGTCACTAATTGTAGCTTGAGTATCCCATGAGATAATGAACTAGGATTCACTGGGTGCGGCGTAATGTCTGTAGCCCCGTGACGGTTGGTCTTTCTGGCTCTTTATTGGTGGGTCGAGTCATCATCGATGTGGTTGCAGATGTGGATGTCGACTTGCTTCCCACAGATGGTGACATTTGCTTACTGGTGTTTTCTCACCATGAATATTATTACATGAGTGTACATCATAGTAGCTGGCATATGATGACGTTGATGGCTGATTGGATGCCGGGTGATTCGATCCCAAGATGGATAGACCTCGATCCAAGCTACTGGCTGCTGACTGGGACTGGGCGAGCTACTGGTAGTTGGTTGGAGACTGGGTGAGCTACTAGTAGAGTTCTGGTCTGAGCTGTTTAAGCGAAATGCAGGCAAGCGTTGACCAAGTTCGAGCTATTTTCAAACTATTTTCTGCTTCCTGCAACATGTATAGCTTCTCTGGGTCTGACCTAATCCCCTCAGATGCTTAAGTCAGATGGTAAATCAAAGGAGGCTCGGGGTAACTATGTCCAATCTGTTGGGAGATGGACCGATAGTTATCTCGTCGAGATATGGAGGAAATGTGGAGAGTTAGGTCGGAGCATATCCTGAGTGTAGGAGTGTCTACCTGGAGATTGTCTGAGAGATTGTGTGTGAGAAGTTGTCTGAGAATGAGTCCCAAGATTGTGATGGAAGAAGTTGTATGAGAGATTGTTTCTGAGAAGTCCCCCCCTTCTCTCATCATCCGAGAGTGTACATATAGGCGGGACATTTGAGGGTAACGTTTGAGCCTTTAATTTGTTGAGCAGTCACCATTGATGATAGGTGTAACTGTTAGGCATTCAATGCCTTCATTATGAGCCGGTGCTTTAAAAGTAAGAGCCCAAGGGTCAGTTCAGACTATTGCCTTAAATGAAGAAACAGTAGGCCTCTGTACTATTGGGCCGACGATGTGGGTTTCACTGGACTGCTGAGCCTGGATAATAATGTTGTATTAGATTCCATTTGTCATATTGAATCATATCATTGTATTGAAAAGAAATATTTTGCCAACATACTTCAAAACTATGTATCTGTTCCATAAAATATGGAATTACAAGCATGCCATAGCTCCATGTGGCATGTTTGTCTCATGTGATATTATACTAAAATGTCATATCACCCCCAAAACACACCCAAAAACCAAAACAATCAAAAAAACACACCCCAATCAAAAAACCCCCAAAAATCCTAAGACAATACCCACACTCTCCCCATTTGATGCTGGTTTTGCACCCAATGGAACACTCGTAAGGGTCCCGCGACCTGATTGTATGGGAGGGTTTTTTGTATGTCGGTGGACTTTGTCCACGGGTTATTTCAAGTAAATATATTATTTATGAATTTTGAGTAAGCATTCTTATTACCAACAAAAAAAACAAGAATTTGGGCCTTGCATTTGCATGTAATGCAAAATAACTGGATGCTGATCTCAAAATACGTAGGCAAATTGCGTAGCAAGATGGGGAGTGGCGTACGTGGCTCAGACGTACCGTCATTTTCATTTGCAGCTAGGTCAAGATGCCTCCAGAGTCGCTCACAGCGTGTTTGCATCACGCTGGTGCTTTTCATTGGAAAAAGACCGTGAACCTTGTCAGCATTCGGTCATGGCTTGTAAACTACGCGCTTTTGATTGGCAAACGAGGCTTGGGTCCTTTCGCTTGGAAGTGTTGCTCCTATCATTTGATTCCCGAGGGGCACTCTCTTTGACTGGATCAATTTGCTGTGTCTTGTCTGGATAGCTAGCTTGTAGCCATGCGCATAACTCGCCAATTAGCTTGGCCTTCGTTACGACGTTAATACGTTATATTGATTAAGGAAGAAAGTAGACGAACAAAGAGCATTAAAGTAGACGAGCTTAGAAGCTATGCTCGAGCCAATTTTGAAACTGATGTGGGTTGAGTCTATAAGCCACTGGTGCTCTTTCGATTCCAACCTATTATACAAATGAGGGACGCTGACTGGGTTTGTCCCAGTCACAAGCTGATTGGAAGAAACCCAGCTGGGACTAGGATTTTGGGCTTTGTTTGAGGGTCCTTTTACCTTCCGATGCTACCGACACACAAACTAACAGTTCTCACTATTCTTTTTCGATTGTGTGCATGCACTGCATCATCCTGTTTGTGTGTTTTTTTTTCTACGATGTACCACGTACATGGGTTTTTCCTAGGTAATAAACAAAAGGAGGAGAACAAGTTGGCTGGGTTCCAAAAAGCTATCCCCTGTAGTATTAATATGGTGTTTTGTTCGAGCAACCAAACCCTACGAAAAGCTAAGGAGTTTGTCGGGGGTTTCATAAAATATACAAATTTTGGCGGCCTACCCGGTAACAAACTTACTTTACTTATTTAGAAGTAATCCAACAACGTAAGTTGATTACGCAATCAAGAGCAGTACAAGAATTAGCTTTAGCCTACTCAACTTAATAATGTTAGGTATATGGATGTAAATGGTTTGAGCGTGTTCGTATATGTGCTTTACCATATTCATATTTGACATTATTTACCAAATACTGATATGAATACTGATAAGAAATGAGGCAAGAAAATGTAGTATCCGTATACGCAAAAGACCGATAGAGATATATATTAGATATGGATAGGATATGAATAAATGAACATATTAGATATACATAATACTTACCGGATGCATACATTGTTGGATAAAAGAGGTGTGCGACTATGGCTGTTGGACGAATGAACAGAGCAAAAGAGTAGACTGTATGTGTGAGTGAAGGAACAAAAACAGAGTAAGGAAAATAGACGGATGAATAGAATACTTATCTAAAGAACGAAGGTTGTGTCCTGAGACGACCATTGACTTGAAAGCAATTACGACGCGACCTCGGTGGTAATCGATATCGCATGTTGCTCCCCAAGGTTAACATAGCAGTCTCTAAACGTGTCCACTCGCGGCCAGAAACTTGGAGTTTGCGTGACCTCGGTGGTAATCGATATCGCAGGTTGCTCCCCAAGGTTAACATAGCAATCTCTGAACGTGTCCATTCGCGGCCAAAAACTTCGGAGTTTGCACAGTACAGCTACACAGGAGCACGAGATGAAGAGAGGAATTTTGGAAGAAAGAGGGAGCAAATGTTCGTGTCAAAAATAAGGAATGAGACACGGCTATGTATAAGATCAACAAAAGATGTTACAAATTTCAAACGATCAAAATTAATTACTGTGTATGAATGCTGTAATTAACAGCTGCAATCAAACTCAAATAGCTATTTGGGCATTAATAGCTGCAATCAAAATCAAGTGGCCGTTTGGACATTAACCTCTGCAATCAAAAGGCCGTTGGAACGTTTAAAAACTGAGACATTAAGGGGCTATGTCTAAAAAAGGAAAGGCACGCCATCCAAAAAAGGAAAGGCACGCCGCGACACGATCAGCCGGCCGACGGCGACGGCGTGTGTGTGTGTTTGAGCTCATACTCTTGTAAGTCATCTCCCCTTAACAAAAGAGTCATACCCCTTGGGGGCACATCCCCAAGTCTCAACAACTCCCTAATAAGCTCATCCAAGGAAAATTTCCCAAGCAATGCGGGAAAGTTAGTGGGAATGAAACAAAGGCTTTTGAGAGCCTATTATTTCCAACAATCCCCCACTAATGACTCGGAAAAAGAAACGAAGAACTCTTGGGTAAAGAAAAGATATATACTAAGCATCAATGTCTTTCGATTGAACTGATATATAGTGAAGTGAGGCAACAACTTACTTCTTAATGAGTGAATTTCTACTGAACTCATTATAGTTCGGTTAAGACCCCCAAAACACATATTGTAAACTTTAGTATGTGCAAACTCCGCGATGCATATCAAGCACTTTAAGGCCATGTGCACACCTCGGGTCTCATGAGTGCTCTAGAAAAACTGCCCTTGTTTTTCATAGAAGACAGCCAAACCTTCACACCCACGTAGGTGGTCCATCAAGTGCTTCTCTATAGCACCACCATAAGGGATATGGAACCATTAAGAGCATATTGCTCAACCTCTCAATAGATAATGAGTCCATCAAGTGCTTCTCTATAGCACCACCAAAATTTGGTTATGAACTTATCTCAACGTGAATCCATCAAGTGCTTCTCAATAGCACCACCAAAACTTGGCTATGGATTCAAAAACACTACCACACGCTATAGGGATGGAAATGTAGTGATGTTAAGGATCATATGGCTTTGTTAGACCACAACATGTATCAACCATATTACCTTAACTCTTGGGCTTTAGCCCCGTCCGCCTCAACGAATCAAGAACCACTTTCCTTGGCAACCCATTGGTTAGTGGATCTCCAAATCTTACGTATTCCAAAGAAATTACTCAATTTTTGTTTAACTACACCATGCCTGATGTGTATGTGTCTTTTCTTCCCGTTGTAGACACTGTTTTAGCAACTCCAATGGCTGCTTGAAAATCACAATAAAGGAAAACTGCCAGCTTTCCCCCCCCAAGTGGCACGTCTGCTAACAAGTTCTAACCATTCAGCTTCTTTCCCTGCCAACTCAAGAGCAATGAATTCAGATTGCATTGTGGATCATGCTATACATGTCAGTTTTGAAGATTTCCATGATATAGCACCTCCACCCAAAGTAAAAAAACAAAACCACTAGTTGAACTTAATTCATCATTACCTGAAACCTAGTTTAAAAAATCCTTCTAAAACAGCTGGAAATCTTCTAAAATGCAAACATCAATCAATAATTTCTTTCAGGTATTTTAGCAAACAATGAAGAACTTTCCAATGTTCGTTACTAGGGTTATGTGTATAACGACTTAGCCTACTAACAGCATAGGCTATATCAGGTCGAGTACAGTTTATGAGGAACATCACACTTCTTATGATTTTAGCATATTCAGATTGGGAAACACTCTAGCCCAAATTCTTTTGTAAATGTATCTAAGGCCATAGGGAGTTCTAGCAAGCACAACATCAAAACAGTTGAACTTTTTAAGCACCTTTTGCACGTAATGAGATTGACACAAGGAGATGCCACTAAAGTTTCTAATAACTCTAATTCCTAAAATAACATCAACTTCTCCTAGGTCTTGCATCTGAAACTGAGATGACAAGAAATTCTTGGCATCATTCACAACGTCCAGATTGTTTCCAAAAATTAACATGTCATCTACTTATAGGGATATAATCACACAATCTGATCCTATTAGTTTAGAATAAACACAAGAGTCAGAGGTATTAACAATATAGCCATTCCTCACTAAGGTGCTGTTAAACTTATCATACCATTGCTTCGGTGCTTGCTTTAGACCATATAGAGATTCTATAAGCTTGCATACCTTATTCTCTTGACCAATATCATAAACCCTTCGGGTTGGGACATGTAGATTTCTTCCTCTAGATCACTATTTAAAAAGGTTGTCTCGATATCCATTTGATGTACAACTAACTCATGAATTGCAGCTAAGGCAATTAGAGTCCTTATCGTAGAGATCTTGGTTACTGGAGAATAAGTATTAAAATAGTATAAACCTTTCTTTTGGGTAAAACCTATAATCACAAGTCTAGCTTTGAACTTTTCTATTGAACCACCCGGTCTCATCTTTTTCTTGAAGATCCATTTACTACTAATGGGTCTACTACATTTAGGTAACTCTGTCAATTCCCAAGTTTGGTTAGAAACAATAGAATCAAGCTCGCTTTTAATAGCCTCTTTTCAAAAAAAAACTAGCGTCAATGGATCTTATTGCAACATCTTATAAAAACAGAGATTTACCAATAAATAACTAAAATATATATTAACATTTTTTTCTTCCCCATCAATACATGGATACACGTACTAAGAAGCAGGATGACTTAAACACTTTCTTTTCAACATCACTAGCTCTTGTTATTAATCAACAATATCATCAGAAACAGAAGACCGATGAGTGAGTACAATCCCCACTTAATGGATTTGTGCTCAGTAAGGATGCTATCAATTTTCACATTGTTAATTCTAACGTCCCTATTGCCTTCTCCAATCGATTCTATCTCTCTAACATCCTTCTATTCGACAACGCATGGGAAGAATTGTCCAGCCTGCTCCTTCTCTCATTCTCATCCATTAAGTGCAATATCACCAATCTTGACCATTTCAATTATGATGGATCCTTCCATAGAAAGAAAGAACGTCTATTCTCCCGGGCACTACAATTCCAAAATCTCCTTCCTGGGTTTGATCGCGTACCTGAAGTCTTCCTCGGTGTCCGCAATACTCAATTGCAGATCTTGAAATCCTCTCCATCAGTTTCCAATCCACCACTGTTGTCATCTCTAAGGCGAGATCTACTCGTTGCACTATCTCCATAACTCAATTTCTTCATTTCAATAAAAACAAAAATAACAGTATTATTCAATTTTCTGAACTAAAGCAAAAAAAACTTGTAAATTTGAGATGAGGGGATAACCTGCTCTCTTGGCACGCCCATTCAGCCCTTCAGACTTCCGAGAATAACACTCCAGCCCTAATACAAGATGAAATTGGTGGGAAATTGGATCTAGGTAGTTGGCGTGCTTTATGAAGGAGAAGAGAGGGTAAAATCGTCTATGTCCCTTCATGTGCCGTCTCATATTGACGGCAAATGTAAAAAAGGTATCAAGTTTAATTCACCAACTAACGTTAGGGTATAAATATTGACGACTTAAAAGTTTAGGATATTAAGCTGAAATATACCCCATACTTTGTTGTATTTTTGTTTGTGAATACCCTTTTTGTTATGAATGAGGGAGGCCATCATCTTTATCCCCCCATTACTCCCCATCAAGCTTACTAATGGAGACCTTTGGTATCACATGTCCCTTGGGATTCTACTATGATGAATAAATAGAGAACCATGGTTTTGTGCCATGGTTACTTATTCTCTTGATTTCCAACATGTTATCAGCACATGAGCTCTCGTTCTTGAGCTTCGCTTTTTATCCCCTAATAACACCCTCACCGCGTTTAGGAATCTTGGTTGCTGCGATTTCTGCGATTTGAAGCTCGATCCTTTGGAATTTTTGGTTGCAGCAATCCGTTGCGACGATTTCCATCGGATATCGGAATCGGGGATTCATTCTACGGATCTTTATTTTTATCGATCTTCTTTAGATCTTTGATCTAGAGGTAAATTCTTAGAAATCCCTAGATCAATATTTTAACATGCGCATGTTGTTAAAAATCTGTGATAATAATTTTCTATGAATTCTATAGCAAAACCTATAGCTAGAAAATCACACAGATTTACTATTAAAATAAAATTAGATACACACAGCTTTACTACTACAAAGTACACAGATTTACTATAGCAATAAACACACAGATTCTCAAATAAAATTAGATATGTCGTTAAAATAGAGAATGTTGTTAAAATTTCTATGCATATTTAGCTTTATGTTGGGGAGGCTGCCACAGCTTTACCTGGAGGGGGGCCGCCCGATTCGCTGACGCGCCTCCTGACTCGCTGTCCCCCTCCAGTCAAGGGGGCTGCCACCGAGGCCGTTCGAATTCGTCGTTGGAGGGGGCGAATCCGCACGACAGGGAGAGCAAATTCATATGACTGAGATGTCGAATTCATTCACTATTCGCTTGGGAGAATGAATCTTGATATGAATTCATTCACTATTCATTCGCCATATATTTATCTCGATATGAATTCATTCACTGTTGGCCTGGGAGCTATGAATCTCGATATGAATTCATTCGCCTGGGAGATATGAATTCATTCACTATTCTCCCTGTCATATGAATCTCGCTAAGTCATATGAATTCACTACTCACCTGTCGAGGAGGGCGCCTTTCGTTTAGCCTCCCCCCTCCTGTCGAGGGGGGCTGCCACCGCGCCTGCCATTGTGCCCCCCTTTCGGGGGGACCTCCCGAAGAAATTCCCCTGGCGACTGCCCTGCCCCTACCCAGCCCCCCCCCCACCCTCCATCCTTAAAGCCCTAACCCTAGGGTAAGGGGGAGAAAAGATATGAGCATCCCCTGATGGGTTTTGAGCCTTGTAAAGAAAAAATAATAACAATAAAAAATAAAAAATAAGAATAAAAAACTGGGTATCTTTTGGCTTACGGGCCTGCAGCCAGCAGCCAGCCCGCGTGCCTCTGGCCTGCTGACCAGTTTATTATTAATTCAAAAAAATACATTTTCAAATATCAAAAAATACCAGATAATTATTAAATATTTTATATTTCTTCAATAAAATTGCATGCGATGTTGATGTTGATATGCATGTGATGTTGCGCAATATATAATGCCAGTGTTTGAATTATAAATTACGTGAATGTTTAATAAATTAAGTTGTTTTGGATCGGCCAATTTGTCACCTTTTTATATTCCTCGCATTTTCTTTTCCTTTTTGAGAGAAATTGTAGTGAGGATATACTTTGTATAAAGCCAAAGACCGGAGTTTCTTTCTTTGAAGACGGAGGCCAAATTGCAATTTGCTGGGACCCATATGGGTTTCTAAGTTGTAATTTTTTCATTTTTAGTCTTTTGTACTTCCTGGATTGTATAATTTTGGAATTTGGACTTTATTATTTGGTGACTGGCTGATCCCCGCAACTAATTTATTAACTTCACATGAATTTTTAATATGTTTTATTAATTCATGTCATTTTTAAATGCATAGATAAATGGCAAAATTGGCTAGCGTCGATTTCGAGGTCCTTGACACAGCAGGAAAGAACTACCTGAGCTGGCGAGTGGACCTGAAGTTCCACTTGCGTTCAATGGCACTACTTCACTCAATTTTGGCTCCCGTAGCGGTCGAGACAACTGCTAGCAAGGCCCCTGCAGCGACCCAGCCAGCTGGCAGTTCTACTACCGTTGTCTCCAACATGGATAAGGTGAAAGCCATTATCTATATCAGGAGACACATAGATCAGACCTTAAAGGCCGAATACTTAACGGTAGAAGACCCTCTTGAGTTGTGGACAGCGTTTGAGGCACGTTATAGTCATCAAATTGATGTCATACTACCAAGTGCCAGTTATGAGTGAGAAGATCTCCGTCTTCAGGACTATAAGTCCGTTGCTGAGTACAACTCAGCACTTCATAATATCATCTCACGCCTGAAGTTGTGTGGTGAAGAC
Source organism: Scilla litardierei (assembly GCA_030789695.1). Lineage (NCBI taxonomy): Eukaryota > Viridiplantae > Streptophyta > Magnoliopsida > Asparagales > Asparagaceae > Scilla > Scilla litardierei. The sequence continues at coordinate 124,507,345 of CM061132.1, read as the reverse complement.
GTCTCGAAGCATCGCATGTTGGATAAGACATTTACCTCGTTCCAAAAGAAAGATGCAATCCTTATGCAACAGTATTGTGGACGCAACTTCACGAAGTTTTCTGATTTGCTCTCTTGCCTTCTTAGGACAGAGCAAAATAAAGACTTACTACTTGCACTCAAATCTGCACCATGCTGGTGCTGCCCCTCTCCCTGAAGCCCACCATGTTTCTCCCCAGAAGTGGAAAAACAAGAAGAATGCTGGAAAGAACAAAGTGAAAGCTGAAGTGAAGCCAGCAAGAGCACCACCCCAGAACAACAACAACAAGGGGAAGAAAAACTTCACATTGAAGCGAAAGAATACTGATCCAGTACAAATTCCAAATAAGAACTGAGAGGACAAATGCCATAGATGTGGCATGACTGGACATTGGTCCAGAAACTATCGCATTTCTCGCCACCTCCAGGACCTGTATCAGGCGAGCCTGAAGCCTCCCCTGAAACAAACTTGGCGGATATTTAAGCTCTGACCAAGTTCACTGCATAAGACTTCGAGAATTATGATTTGCTCGATTGAGCCTTATCTTAGTTTGCCTTTTATCTTTGCATTTTAAATACTTGTTTCCTTCATCTGTATTTCCTTTTTGGAACTTTATGAATGCATATTTAGCTTTTCTATTCATTCTGATATATAGATGAAATGTGATATATTATGGATAGTGCCTCGATGCACTGGTGAAGCATTAAAACTGCTTCTACATACAACGAGACTAAAAGATGCATCTCCCAAATTTCAAGGATATTTCGTTTAAACGAACATAACTTGGAAACAATGGATAATAAATAGTGAATATCTTTATGTAACTCGTCAAAACGATGGCCAGAAGACCATCTACGCACTATTCGTTGGACCCCCGTCGGCCCCCTATCATTACAGATATTCATCCTATAGCAAGCCAACTTGACTGATCACCAGAAGTGTCTTTCATTGCCAGAGTTTTCAACTCTTGCACGATAGACTTGGTCATCCTGGATCAGCGATGATGGATGCATCATCAAATGAATCCATTGGAGAACCTGAAGATTCTTCAAAAAGGTTGAGTTTTCTTGTCCCACTTTGTCATACGGGAAAACTTATATAGAGACTTTCCCTCTTGTAAGTGGGATTAGAGTCTCCTGGCTTCATTGAGAGAATACATGGTGACCTTTACGGGCCTATTCACCCCGCAAGTGGCCCATTTTCGGTACTTCATTGTACTGATAGATGTATTTACTAGATGGTCTTATATGTGCCTTTTTGTTCACCCGCAACCTAGCTTTCTCAAAAGCTGATAATATGGGTGTTCACCACACATGTCTCTCAAGACTACTGCCAAGCAACTGACATTGAAATTGAACATCCTGTAACATGTTCATACTCAGAATGGGTTATCAGAGTCTCTGATAAAGAGACTCCAATGGATTTTACGTCCTTTGTTAAATCCCAGTTGCCTGTGGATTTTTAGGGATACGACGTACTGCATTCCGCATCGCTTATCACGATACGTCCCTCTTGTGGCCATATCTTATTGCTGATGCCGCTTACTTATGGTTCACCACCAAACATATCTCAGTTGAGAGTGTTTGGATGTGCTAAATATGTCCCCATAGCACCACTGTGAATTTGATGCGCAAAGTCTCATTATAATAGGCACGCAGTCTTAAGAAGCTTGAAGCTTCTGAGACCATATCATGGGACACAAAAGTCCTAATCTCTTTATTATCCGCATTCTATTTCTGTGTAAAGATGAGATCCAGAAGATCCTTCACATTCAAACTAAAGTACATCAATTGCCGGATAAATTCACGGACAACCATAAGATTGTTCGTTCACACGTCCCTGCTGCCAACACGCCAGCTAGGATTGACATCCCCATAGAAGGATGCAATCCATCGGCAGCAGAATTGGATGTACCTCAATTGAAAAGAGGACGCCCGCCAGGTTCAAAAGATAAAGTTCCTCGAAAGAGGAAGATTCCTGGAGATATTAAAATAATCCCTACACAGGATGCTGAGCTTAGACCAGCGACCTCTCCCCTCCTGATTTCCCCTACAGAGGAAACAATAGGAGAAACATCAATGTTTAATGTACGTACTAGAGATAGCACAGTCGTCGTCGACGATTTTATTTTCGCTATTGCCATTCACGTCGCTGAATACGAAGATGACGTCAACCCACTTTTCTATAGCATAAACGCATAGATTGGTCAAAGTGGGACGAGGAAATACGAGTAGAGCTGGACCCACTCTTGAAAAGCAAAGTCTTTGGACCAGTAGTCCATACACCTGAATGTGTAAAACATGTAGAATATAAGTTGTGTTTTCATAAGAATAAGAAATGAATGAAATGTGATCATTTTCCTATTTTCATACTAAGCCTAAACGTCTCTGGAAAAGCCAAGAAATGCAGCTCATGGACGTTGTGACTGCATATCTATACGGCTATATAGATATAGAGATCTATATGAAACTTCCAGAAGGGTATACTCTACCCCAGAGATGAAAGAGAGACATATGAATGTTTCCTCTATAAAGGCTTCAAAGATCATTATATGATCTTACGCAATCACGAAAAATGTGGTATAACAGATTTAGCGAATTCCTTGCTGAACAAGGATTCCCTAATAATGAAATCTGCCCATGTATCTTTATCAAAAGAATATGGACATGATTTGTATTAGTCGTCGTATATGTGGACGACTTAAATCTAATAGGATCTCCTGCAACGACCATTGATATATCTGATAGCCTTAAGCATACATTCGAAATGAAATAGCTACGCAAAACAAGGTATTGCCTTGGCTTACAGATTAAACACCTTCTTGGTTGAATCCTTTTATACCTATCATATTCTTCATACACCAGGAGTTTATGAAGAAAGTGTCCATTTGCAATCTATTAAAAATGGATGCTTATTTATGATGCCTTCCAGTCGTTGGAAGAGGGGGATGACATCCTAGGTCCTGAAGAATCTAGCTCTAGTGTACTCGTTACACTCCTTTATCTGGCCAACTGCACGTATCTATAATAGAACGTCTGCAGTAAAGCTGTTAGCCAGATACAATACTGTCCTGGAGAGCACCACTGGACCAAGGATAAGCTGCTTCTGCGCAACTTCCAAGAGTCAAGGATCAGCATCCAAGGAATAAATATCGCATATGCAGGTTTACAGACCATCGCGATGACTAAGCACAAATAGCTGGCCACCTCCTAAAGATCTACGCATCATCCTCCAAAAGTCTACATCTTCTGAGAAGCTCATCATCCAAAAAGCATATCTAGAATAAGCTCATCCAGGTCCAACAGTACTTTGCAGACACTGTGTAGACTGAGTAAAAGAATACATACGTGGAGTCATCTACCAAACTTCGAAGAGCGTATCACTCCTGAGCGCCACTGTTTAGATATGAGTGAAACTTGTATAGATGAGTGATGATTGTATTTGCTTTCAGAACATGATGGATGTATAGACAAATAGGAAATGATTGTATAGATACATAGAAGATCTGCAAGCCTAAAGCTTGTACAGATCTGGGGGAGTTGATTGAGAGTTGTACTCTTTTTCCCTTAGCTATGGGTTTTTCCATTGGGTTTTCTATAGCCAAATGTTTTAATGAGGCAACCTCATTTAACTCTGGACCCTGAAGTGTCCACCTCTAATGAAAGCTGAAAGACCTACAAGCATAAGGCTTGTACGGATCAGTGAGAGTAACCTGTGGGTTGCACTCTTTTTCCTTAAGCTGTTGGTTTTTTCCACTGGGTTTTCCACAGCTATGGTTTTAACGAGGCAAACACAATTATTCTGGATCCAAAAGTATCTACCCCTTAGCATTATACGCTAAGACCAAAGTAATGGATGGATAAGAGAGTGTGTTATGAATGAGGGAGGCCTTGGCCTCCCCCTCATCTTTATCCACCCATTACTCTCCTTCAAGCTTACTAATGGAGACCTTTGGTATCCCATGTCCCTTAGGATTCTACTATGATGAATAAATAGAGAACCATGGTTTTGTGCCATGGTTACACATTCTCTTGATTTCCAACACTTTTAAAATTAAAGAAAAGAAGAAAGCCTTAGCCAGACACGATGCCACGTGTAAGATTCCAGGTGGGCAATACGCGGGCCTCCGTAATGGGCAGAAAGCGAGAATTGGGAGGGTGTCGTAGCATGCTCTCACACGTAATTTTACCCCTCATTTCGTGGGTGCGTGTTCGGATTGCCCTGATCCGTGTGGTAGAAAAATTATTGACGCGTGGCCCCTTCCAGCGTGCGAGTCTCGGACGGCACGTGTGACGGCGTAAGGCGGGTGCGGGTGCGGGTGCGGGACCCGAACGCACAGTCCAATCGAAAGACCAAGCCTTTGTTTATGGATGGCAAGTGCCGTTATTCTTGAACCGTGTTGACTTCTACCATCCTCTGTTCCAATTCTCTTTCTTCATTTCGTCTTCCTTATTTTATAGAGGAAGAAGAAGAAGAAGAAGAATGAATAAATAATTTGAAGAAACAAATTCATTCTGATTAAAATTAATCTCTCCCTGTTTCTTGCATCCATCGGCCGTGACGTCCCCAAGGAGAACAGCTACACGCTGAGAACCAGACTCCCTCTTTCTACTTCAGGTATTTTTTTAAATTTCACTTAATTTCCCCTCTTTGTCTTCTACTCAATTCTTCTTTTAATTTTATTTTTGGGTTTTGTTTTTGCTCGAAATTCGATCAACGATTTGCTCTTGTTTTTGCCCCCTCTAATTTAGATGTGTCGATAATAATGGCCTCGTGGGCTGTTCGTTTTTAAATAATTAAGGCGAGATTTTTTAGGTTTTGAGTTATTTATCTTACATCATATCGGTTCTGTGCTAATAAATGATATAAAACTGAAAATTAATTGTCGCGCTGTTTTTTCTTACAAAATCTAATGGGGTGGGTGTTTGTTTCTGAACCTGCTGGATTTTATTACGATGCCTGGAATGCAAATTTTGTGCCTTTTGTTTTGAATTTTGACTTCCTTCATGCTGGCAGTTCAATTTTTTCAATCTCTATGCCTATCGAGATCGACAGTTGCATGGATATAATGTTTCGTATTGTGTATTTTGTTTTTGATGGTGCAGTGCTGAAGTCCTAAATAGCTTCGGGAATTTGACATTGAGTGATGCTTGGATTCTTCGGTCGTCTGTGATAAAACCATGGCTAGCAATACCCCAAGAGTTCGTTGGGTGAAGTGCCCTAAATGTCTTAAAGTTCTTCCAGAGTTCGCCGATGTTCCCGTTTACAAGTGTGGTGGATGCGACACGGTCCTTAGAGGTAACAAGATCCCGTTTTTAATTAAAAAAAATCAATCCGGTCTTGTTGCTAATTTTGTTATTTGTTCAGAAATCAGTTCTAACAAATTTCTCTGTGTCAATGCAGCGAAAAATCGTGGCGCTAATGCGGGAGAAGCAACGAGTTCAGGATCATTACAGAATAGTTCTCAGAATTTATCACCTGAGGTTATGATTGATGGGGGGGCAGAGAGACTTGCAAGTTTGGGTTTCGCTGTCTCTAGCTCAAGCACCGGCGATAAGCCTGATAGGATCAAGGAACCTTCAGATGATGCAGAAAGAGCGACTGAAGGGGGGAATGAAATGAGCACCGGAGCAGCGAGGGAACCTGAAGAAGGAACACAAGGTGGGCAAGGGCATTCTCAGGATGAACAAGCGGAGGTGTCCATGAAACCGAGTCCTCATGATTGTGGTAGCTCGCTATCGAGATACAAGGTTGAACAACCGTCAGAACCTATTGGCATCGATGCAGCCTTACCTGAAGGGGATATGAAATTGAGAGCCGGCAGCTCCCACTCTTATGATGGTAGTGTCTCTTCTCTGGATGGAAGCAGGGAACACCGTCTTCCTGATAAAATCTTGCTCTTGTCTAGGAGAACTTTCAGGAAAAAGAAGGGTTTGGACTTGGTCGATAAGGAAGAAAGGGTTCAATGCCAAAATCTTCAAGGAAATGCGATGGATGAGAATAGTGTTTCAGCAATTAAGGGTAGTTTTGATTCACATGGGGATGAATTGCCTTCTAGACTTGGCATTCGCACAATGGAGCGTGATACCACATTTGGCTCCGACGATTTTCATTCCATACATGATGGGATTGGATCGGAGACGACTGAGGAGGGGGCTTCGAAATCTCTATCCGATGATCTTCTTATGCATAATCGAAATCACAAACCATCTGCCAAGCTTGATTGCCTGGAACCCGATCACGTGAGGATATTGAGGAAGGTGGATGAACTGAGGGATGAACTCGACGGATTCCTTACTAGAACTGTGGAAGGGAAAGGAGCCACACAATTCAAGCATCGGGAAAAGTTCTCTCGCGTTCCCTTGTCAGGCCAGACGGCCTGCGCTCCATGTTTGCCTCATCCTCACGAAATGTACTGCCAGGCCAACGTACCTTCATATGCTCACAAGGCTCAAACAGCGGGCAATGAGGCGGATAAGTTGACACACAGGGATAAAAAGCCAGCAGTCAAGAACTTCTGCAGGCCAGTATCCGGAGGTGCACCATTCGTCATCTGCTATAAATGCTGGAAGTTACTTCAGCTTCCAGCCGACTTTCTAGTGGCTCGAAAGAGATTGCACAAGCTCCGGTGCGGTGCTTGTTCAGCGGTTCTTGCGTTCTCGTTCAGACCTAGAGATCGTACTGCTCCTGTGACTCCTGTTGAGGTTCGACACCCACCCAGCGAAGCTGACTACAATAATCGTCGTGGAGGATGGGATCCGATCTCTTATTCTGATGATTATGGAGTGTCCTTTGTACATAGCTACTCTTCTGAGGGCGAACCGGCATTGCATGTATCCCAAAATTCTTCTTATTCGAATGGAGGGAGAGATGGTCGGGATGTGAGGGGTTCGCAACTCCACCATCTTATGGGATATTCTTCAGCGAGCGAGTTGTTGTTTAAACCCCGCAGTGTTGATTCAGGGTATGAAAGCACAGAACCCAGCACGCCGCATTTTTATAGGCCTTTTGAAGAAAATTTGAGACATAGGCCGAATAGAACTGGAACCATCAATCCAACATCGACGACGGAAATAGAGGAGGAAGATGAGCCACAGGAGAGATTGAGAACCAGGAGAAAAGGCCTTGCTCTCCATGGATTGTTGAAGAAGGGGGTGAGGGAATTGGGCCATGGATTAGAGAGTGTGAAGCTGAAGATCCATCCAAACAAGTGAGATTTAACTCAGCTTTGGTCCAGGGCATTAGTTGGGTCGGTAGATATTTTTACTCTGATTGGTTCGTAATTAGTTCATATTTGTGATCTTGTATATAAGCATTATATCTTTACAGAGAGCATATGTATTCTTCATCAGTATGAAACAAATTTGGTTGATTTTACTTTAAAAATTCTTCCTCAATTCTCTCGTGTTACCAAGCATGGTATGCTTTTAGTATTTTTAGCCTGGTATACCGTCATGTAATACGGTATTATTTGTTGCTCCAGTACCTTAAACTTCAACTATTGGAGTTTCTGAGGTTGCAAACACGTATCTTACTGATGGCGATCCCAGCTTCCCATAGATCACACCCCAATTACTAATATTACTTGTCTTAATCTTACTATTGATTGAAGCTATGGATATCATAAACAACTCTTCTTGATGCTATTAACATTATCCACATAGTTGTGATTCTCAGACTTGGTCACCCTCGCTGTCAAACACTATTTCTACCATATTCAATCCTAAAACTCCACGTCGTTATCCCCACATAGGGAAAGATTGCTGAACTTACTCAATATGTTTTAAATTTTTTCACCAGAATAAGAGAGAATTTTTGCAATGCTCTCTCTCTCTCTCTCTCTCTCTCTGTGTGTGTGTGTGTGTGTGTGTGTGTGTGTTGTTGCGCGCGTGTTGTTGAAAATTTATGTTGACGTGAACATGTGACAACAAACTAACCATCCTATCGTTCATTCAGTATGATCGCTGATCTGTGAAATACTAGCAAGGTATGCGAAGTTTCCAAACATGATTAGCTTTTTGCTGACAGAATACCATCTTTAAAATTTCTTGACATTTGAATATACTGATTGGAGAGGTTATCTGTGGGTTGTGCGTGTCTGTGACGTGAAGAAAAACTTCAAGCATTTTACCAGAATTGCTATTGATAAAATTCAGCGAATAATGGGTCCATGAACATATCAAAACATCAGTTTAATTTTCCTGCAGGGAAAAAATAATAATTTCCAAGTTGTTATGTTTGTATCCTCGTGAATTCCACCGGGTGTTGTTATGCACGAATCCACATACAGATATGCATGGTTTGCATAAGGTCAATTTAATATTTCTGCAGACTACTACTTTCTGTGTGAAAATTGATCCCAAGTGCCTACGAGCCATTGCTCGGTTGGTATCCTTTCCCCATCCATCTTGGGAGGCGAAGGACCGTGGCCCATCGTATGGTTTTTTGATCTCATAACAGAGGTCATTATATATACTTAATATCTTCATCTACTTAGGATATATTTTATTCTTTTTAGAAAAAGAATACAATATATCAAGGACATACGAGTTTAAGAACCACACGATGCTGAGAATTTGCACTACATTAGCAGAAAACAGCAAGGACAAATGCTAGAATGCTATCGTGATTAAAAATGGTGCATTTGAGTCCCCAAGTTTGTAAAAATACACAAATGCAATCGAATGTGCTTCCCGGCAAATTGCAGACTACATTTCTGTGCTGCCTTTGTCACTCCGGCTGCTCCTCCTAAAAGTAGCTGCTGAAATATTGGATAAGTTCGAGAATGCGTTTCCATAGAAAAACCAAGTTCCGCGTAGAGTGTAAGAACACAAAATTAATCTCTTAATCAACATTAACATTATATCATATTTAATAATTTGATGTTGAAGGATTTTGGAGAGGATTAACCATGGCAAATAGCCATGGTGCTTTATTTATAAAATTCCATAGGTATTCCAAGCGACTTGGATACCAAAGGTCTCCACCACATTAAGAGTGGTGGAGTAATGGGTGGATAAGTGGTGGGGAGGCCAAAGGACTCCCCCCCCCACTCATAACACTCCCCATTATCCATCCATTACTTTGGTCTTAGCGTATAAGGCTAAAAAAGGGGTGGATACTTCTGGATCCTGAGTAATCGTGTTTGCCTAGTTAAAACCTTAGTTGCGAAAAACTCAGTGGGAAAAATCAACAGCTTAAGGGAAAAAAGTGCAACACACAAGTTACTCCCCTTCATCCGTACAAGCTTCAGGCTTGTAGGTCTTTCAGTTGTCTCATACCGATTCCTTTTACAAGTTTTACAAAAATACATTTTGGTAAAGATTTGGTAAAAAGATCAGCTAAGTTGTTGCAGGATTGGATCTGCTGAACTTCAATCTGCTTGTCCTCTTTTAGCTCGTGTGTCCAGAAAAACTTGGGAGATATGTGATTCGTCATATCGCCCTTGATGTAGCCCTTTTGAAGTTGAGCAATGCACACAGCGTTGTCTTCAAACATGACAGTAGGCTCCAAATCACCAGTCTTCAGGCCAGTGGATTGAAGAATGTGGTGGATGGCGGATCGTAGCCAATAACACTCTCTGCTTGCTTCATGGACCGCAATGAGCTCTGAATGGTTGGATGGCGTAGCTGTTGTGGTTTGCTTTACCGATCTCCAGGAGATAGCAGTGCATCCGTAGGTAAATACAAAACCTGTTTGTGATTTTGCCGTGTGCGGATCTGAAAGATAACTTGTATCGGCATAACCAAATAATTGGGGGGAGGCACCTCTCTGGTAGTAAAGTCCCATATCTATCGAACCCTGGAGGTATCGCAGAAGATGCTTTACTCCGTTCCAGTGGCGCTTTGTAGGCGCTGCACTGTGTCTGGCTAGGAGATTAACTATAAACGTTATATCGGGACGCGTACAGTTAGCCAGATATAGAAGTGCTCCAATGACACTGAGGTAGGGTACTTCAGGACCCAGTATCTCCTCCCCCTCTTTCAGAGGCCAGAAGGGGTCCTTATGTACATCTAGTGATCTGACGACCATATGAGTACCTAAAGGATGATATTTATCCATATGAAACTTACATAGAAGTTTCTTTGTATAATTAGATTGGTGTAATAGGATTCCACCTCTTAGGTGTTCAATCTGTAAGCCAAGATAATACTTTGTTTTGCCTATGTCTTTCCTTTCAAAAGTATGTTTTAGGCTTTCAGATATCTCATTGATCTCTGTATGAGATCCTATGAGATTTAAGTCGTCAACATATACTGCTATGATGACTGATCGCACCGGGACGTGCAACCCAAGAGCATAACCAAAAACTTGGTCGGCCCCTGATACACGTCCGGAGAACGATTGTAGTCTTACCGCAAGCGCACGGCGAAGTGACGAGCGGGTATCGAACTCAGGGAGGTGCAATAACAGTGTCTTCTTCTAATCACCTAGCTATCGGAATGGTCAAGAATAATACGGGGTAAAGTTGTCACAATCGTTCGTATATTTATAGAAATATCAATGGAATAAAGTGCCTATGGATAGGGAATCCCCGCTACGAACCATATCTCATCGTTGTGATTCGTAGGTTACGTCATTGCTAGACTTGAATTTTAGGTGAACTAGTCGCAACTGAATGTAGAACCAAGCTCACACCCTCGCGCTATTGCCGGTCTACAGCAAACCTAGGTTAGGGCCCTATCTCTTGCAAACCCTAACCTACGCCGCTAGCATTAGGATCAACATCATCGTTCAACCGCATCTCGAGCCCACTCTCGTGCAAACTCGAGCTACGACCTAGGTTGAGATAGTTCCTACCCGTCCAATCTCTTGCAAACGGGTATGTTGATCGCTCCGGGATGTGACCCAAAGAACGGTTGTAGTTTTTACCGCAAGCGCACGGTATAGCAACGAGCGGGTTATCGAACACAGGGATGACGAATGACCGTGATTGTTCCAATCAACCTGGCTATTTAAGAAGAGAGAAATTTGTCTTTGGCGATCCTGTCACAATCGTCAGACAAAGTACGGAAATATCAAATCAAATAAAGAACATCTAGGGAATGGGGAATTCCCGCTACTCACCGTATTTCGTAAATGTGGTTCATCAGTATCAAAATTGCTAGAATAAGATTTTGGATGAACTAGTCGCAACTGAATGTAGAATCAAGCTCACGCTCTCGCGCTGTTGCCGGTCTATAGCTATCCTAGGTTCGAGTCCAATCTCTTGCAAACCCTAGCATAGGGAAGCTAGCATTAGGATCAACATCATCGTTCAATCGCGCACCGAGCCCAATCTCTTGCAAACTCGGCCCGCGACCTAGGTTGGGATAGTTCCTACCCGTCCAATCTCTTGCAAACGGGTATCGACACGGAATTGCAACCGGGAACCCTAGTATCGGTTCAATCTCTTGCAAACCGATACTACGGAAATTCGATTCCAACCCAATTCGGATTTCTAGGGTTTCCTATCGAATTGGGATCCGATCTCTTGCAAATCCCAATCGGTATGAACTCCTAGCTATCCGTAGTAAATCGCTCCCAAACTAATCCCTAATAGCAATTCTAGCAAAATTTCTACCAATTCATCACAAATATGAAATTGGGTTTGTAGGGTTCATCCCCACGCCCCAAGACGTGGAGACTACTCACAATTCATAGCACAAACACACAAATAATCAATGAAATAGACAAGAGAATTCATCACAATATTGAGATAAGCAATAAAAATAGAATTTTTAGAGAAGAGAGAGACAAACCAATAGAGTTCTTCAAATAATCCAACAAAAATCAATTTTTGTCTCCTCTCCAATCACAAGAATAAAGCTAAAAAGTTAATCTAAAAAGCTGCAAAAAATCTAAGAAAAGCTCTCCCAAACTAGGGTAAAAACAGGGGTTAAATACCCCCCAAAATCGTCCAAAAACTCTGACCAAAATACCCCTGCGCAGCCTGAAATCCGTAATTTTCGCTACAGGCAGCGCGTCGCACTCGGCCGAGTGACAAAAGTCGCTCGGCCGAGTGAGAAACCCTGTAAATTTCCAGTAAGTCTCGATCTTCAGGGGTCTTCACTTCGGGGGAGGCTCGGCCGAGTGAGTTGTCGTCACTCGGCCGATGGCTTCTTGGTACTCGGGCGGTCGGGATTATCCACTCGGCCGAGTGGGTCTTCTGAAGCTCAGGCAGCCGAAAAACAGTAAGTTGGCGATTTTTGAATGGCTTCGTCTGGGCGCCACTCGGGCGGACGGGATCTCGTCACTCGGCCGATGTGGTCTCCGTCGCTCGGCCGAGTGCACATATGAATCGTGTCTGATCTGGTCTGCCGAGCGGTGTCTCGCTGGTCGGCCGAGTGACTCCTTCACTCGGCCGAGTGGGACACTAAAAATGCCCAAACAGCTTGTTTTGGCCTCCTCGTCGCTCCTGCGACATCCGTTCTTCTTCCGCTCCTCTCCAACAGCAAAATACCCCTTGGGGAGGTCGTCGGTGACCCTCCGGAGTAAGCGCATCTCGAGATCACTCCAAATCGCTCCAAATCTCCTGAAATGCGACAAAAACAACAAATCGTGAAAAGCATCGCAATATCGTCGATATATCGTGAAAAACATGGTTTGGGCGATCTAAATGGCATGCAAACATGCGGGAAAAAAGTGTAAAATAAGGAGTGATCAAAATCCCCCAAGCTTACCTCTTACTCGTCCTCGAGGAAGATAAGTAAAAGGCGAACCCAGTGGATTCGGAAAACGAAAACGGCGAAAAAATGAAAAATGAAAAATGAAAAACGGGGAAGAATGAAAAACGAAATAAAAATAAAAAAGAAAGAAAGAAGCGAAGAGGTAAGCTGCTAGATCATTTTCTCAGGACGTGGGTTCCGCTTACTCAAATAGCATGCACTGAATGAGAAATACATGTCAAAGAGTTTTATTTTGATATCATAGTATAATAATGCAAATAGAAATAGAAAACCCACGAACAACGATATAATCATGAAAAACGGAATAATTTTAGAATTAACATCGTCTGAATCATTTAAAGCGGTATACAAATCGCAGATCACACACTTTTCAATTGAATGCTTTCTATGAGGAGTATAATAGTATCACACAATAGAATAGAGAGAATAGAAAAGTGTGGATTTCATGATATGAATGCTAGGCTTAGATTTCTGGATTTCGTAAAGCTAGAAATAATCACACCGAGTATAGAATATTACTTAGCCTAGGTTGTCGTGCAACGTCAAGTAGTCACTCTCTCACACATCAATGGATTCTCTCCCCCAAGCTTATCTATAAGCATGGTGGCATAAAAAATATTCACATCCCCATTTTTATAACGCTCCAAAAGCAATGAAAATGAACACGAAAAGAGAGAAGAAAGAAAGAAAGTGAGATGGGATCTTTTATCGAGGATTTTTCCTCTTTTTTTTTCTTTTTCTCTTTTTTTTCTTTTGTTGTTGTTTTTGATATAGCATATATACACAACGATCCCAACTCAAAGAGAGATAATGATATACAAGAATATTTTCTCTTTTATTATTTTTTTTGAATAAGAAATTTGGAGCTAGGAATTAATAGCGGGGGAAATGCCATATAATAGAATCGCTAAGGGAAGATCGCTAAGGGAAGATTCACCAATGATTTTAAAAGTAGAGAAATGATGTTCAAGATTTGTGGAGAAAGAAATAAACATATCTCTCGGTTCACTCTATAAGACATGCACGACAACTTCAGCAGGGTAATCTAATCTACTCAGTTTCGATCACAAAAAAGCTAACTAATCCAGGTTTATCATAGCTAACATCATTCAATCATCCTGAAGTGAAATGTACAAAGCATGCATATAGAAGTGATATAGGGAAAGAAATCGGTACTCCAGATATAAGCATTCAATGCGTGAATCTTGGTGTGTTTTCCGTGATAGCATACATATGAATATTCAGACTCAGCTAATAATAAAATTTCATCCATTTTCATGGAGAAAAAGTGTGGGTTACTATCTCTAGATGCAAGGCAAGTCATAGCATATAATATCAGAAATAAAGTCTAAGTCATGACAAATAAAGCATGCAAATAGAGTAAGCTAACTCCACGTCATCATCATCATAGAAAAGTCATCTCTAGCATGAGATGAAAAAGAAAGAAATAAAGATAAAGGGAAAATAGAACTATTTACAATGCGGCACACAGAAACATAAGAAAAACGTGATGCATGGTAAAATAAAAAGAAAAATGATGAAAATAAGTGCAAACGCGGAAAATGGTGTGAAAAACTAAAAATAAAGGTGGCAAATCGAAAAAAAGAACGTGAGAACTCACTCCCCCAAGCTAAATGGCACAGTGTCCTCAATGTGCGATGTGTGGCACACCGAGAGACAAGTAATGGCAGGGGTAAGTGAGGATGCATGCATGATGAAAAATAAGAAAATAATGAAACGGAAAAGATGATGCGGACATGATGCATGCAGATATAGGAGTGATACAGATATTTAGGTGTGGCACCAAAAACGCTCCCTCTCTCCCAAAAAAGATATATAAAGATACGATCAGAATGAGTTCCCAAAATAAGTGAGGGGAGGGGGGTGGACAAAAGTGCATCAGGACCCAGCAGAGATGGGCAGCACAATGGCAAAAAGAAGCGATGGCATCAAGAGTGCCTAATAAGGTGGGGCTGCGCCGGCTCCGTCCTGAGGCGGAGGGGGGGGGGGGGGGGTGGTGGTGGTGATGGCTGCTGAGCGGGGGTGGGTGTGGGAGTGGAAGCAGGCTGAGTGTGTGTGGGAGTGTGGGAGGGAACCTGCTGGGTGGGCGGGGGTACGCGTGGGAGACGCTCCCGGACCTGGGTAAGGCAGTAGTGAATGTGCGGGAGCAGGTCAAAGCGGCCAGCCATCGCAGTGACGGTGGCGGTCAGGGTCCGAAGGTCGCCTCTGAGGCCACTCACCTCCCCCTCGAGAGCACGAATGCTCTGAAGTACAGTGTCAGGGGGAGGTGGTGCAGAGGGACGCACCGGTCGGGGCTGTGCAGGTCGGGGCTGGCGTACTCTGGTGGCGTAGGTGACGGGCTCAGCGGGTAGGGGAACGAAAGGTGCTGCGCTCACAAATGTGGGCCTGGCCTCAGTGTGAGGCTGGGCAGGACGATGAGAAGTGGAGGCAGCAGCAGCGAAAGAAGAATACAAAAGTGGCGGCGAGGCGGCCAGAGAGGTCGGTGGCACAGAAGTGTGGACAGACGCCACGACACTCTCGGAAAATACAGCAGCAGTGGGGACAGAGGGCTCTCCGTACTCAACTATGTTCGGCGGGCGCTCGGGTGGGGCAGAGGAAACGGGCTCAGCAGACAGAGGGCCAGTGGTGGTGGTGACAGGCGTGGAAGCAGCGGAAGTGGGCTCAGCTAAGGGACTCCTGACACCGACAGAGGTGTGGACAGAGGTGTCAGGAGCATCGGAAACATCGGGGATAGGCTGAGGGGCCACGGGGTCAACAGGGGCAGCAGGCTCGGCAGGGGCAACAGGGTCTGTGGGGGCAGCGTGGGCAGCGTGGGCCTGCTCGGCCTCCTCGGCCTCGAGCACGTAAGCAGCTGGGATCAGAACATCCATCGCAGGGAGCCAGTCCATGTGGGCCGGTGCAATCTGAGTCCGAGCTGGGCTCGGAAGAATCATGTAATCGGCCCCGTAAGGGCCGTGCAACCAGACCCAGTGTCGCTCACCGTGCGGACGAAGCATCTTCATCCGGGCCATAACATCAATCGACAGAGAAGTGGGGCCCGGTGCTTGTCGCAGGTCGTCAGGGAAGTCCTCGCCGGTCATAAGGGCAAGCAAGGTGATCAGGCCGCAGCAGCATATCGGTGCGCGAGCGCCCACCGATACAAGGATGCGGTCCAAAAACCAAGCCGCGACATCAATCACGACGGCAGGGACCAGCTCATCGCCATCCCTAGATAGAGCTCTGGGCCGTGTCATCGCGTAGAGCATGTAGAGCTCTGGCGTGGACATCGTGCCCGGCTCATATCTGGCCAAAAAGGTCGTCGCCATGAGGCGCTGAGCTATACGGAGGCAGGGGTGGACAATGGCCGAGGCCTTGGCCCTACTAGGGTCAAAGGCAGCGTGAAGACCCGTAATCCGGGCCCAGAAGGCACCGGCGTCGAAGGAAGGTGGGGGGATATGGGTGGGGGCGTAACCTCGATCGGCCCCGGGGACATCGGGCCACGAGAAAAAGGCTCTCATCATACCGAGAGTGACCTGGCACTCCCGGTCCATGAACCGAAACGAGCATCCCTCGTCGGTCCGGGCGATCGAACTAAGTACTTCAAGTGTCGGATGGATAAACGTGTCCGCCGACACCTGAAAGAAATCTCGCCAGCCCACGTTGTCGTACAACGTGAGCATCCCCTCTAGTACCCCCAGGCGTCCTAGGTCGGCAAGGTGTGCAAACCTGGAGGGTACGATCGAGCGCTGGGAAATACGCTCGAAAGCGACGCGGTGTGCGTCGTCTCAGAACGTGATCCCCAGCGGCCCGATAAGTGGAGCCGGAGGTGGTGGCTGTGGAGAGGCATGGAGCGGCTGTGCGGGGTGTGCGGGCTGTGAGGGCTCTGCAGGCTGCGCGGGGTGTGCGGGGCCTGCAGGCGGTGCGGGGTGTGCGGGGTGTGGTGGAGAAGGTGGAGGAGAGTCCTCCAACTCGTGGGAGGGGCCGGCATCATCCGACCGCTTCTGCTTGGCGGAAGCTCTCTTCGACCGCGGCCGTGTCCGGGGCGGCATATGGGCCCCGAGCGGGCGCCGAAAAGCGTGAAAAGTGCTGCGTGTGCAAAATAAAGGAAAGAGTATACCCCGACATGCCGCGAGTGCTAAGCAATGGAAGCGTGCAAAGACAGCACCTCCGCGAAGCCCGAATCAGTCCCGAGAAGCTCCCCTGGGCTCCCCTAAGCTCCCAGAAACAACCTGCGCGTGAAATGGAGATATCAGCGAGTAATATTCAAAACGTATGGAGCATTAGGGGTATAATAGATAGATATAGAATTTAATTTGGGTTTGGGGTTCGTGATGCACATGGATCCTCGAAAAATACACAAAAAAGAGGAGAAATAGGTGAAATAGGCGATACCGGAGGTGGCCGGAGTGGTGGCCGCCGGCGGCGACTCGGGCGAGGCGCGGCGGGGCTCAGCCGGCGGTGGCTGGCCGAGCGGCGACGCGAGGTGGGCGGTCGGGCGAGTGGGGGCGCGAGCGAGGCGAGCGGGCGAGGGGAATACGAAGGGTCGGGTGATTGGTTCGGTGTGTGTCGTTTCGAAAAATGCGCCCCCCGACCCTTTATATAACAAAAGTTACGACTCGGCCGAGTGATAATGTCGCTCGGCCGAGTGAACTCAGCAAAAGATGTTGGGAAATTTTCCCCCGCTAATGACTCGGCCGAGTGGCCTTGCCAACCTCGGCCGAGTGGAGTAAGTCCATTCGGCCGAGTGGCGCAAGCTACTCGGCAAGACTCGCCCTAGGAGCGTATCCGATTTACTCGGCCGAGTGAATATATATACTCGGCCGAGTAGCAGTTATACTGAAATCAGGAAAATAAACATAGAGTTGGGTACATCAGACTTCCCTCGTTCGTGAGCGGCTCGGCCGGACGAACTTGTGTACTCGGCCGAGTGACTAGTATACTCGGCCAAGTGAGCCTTGTGTTCTGCTGTTTGTCTTCGTTTTGGCTCTAAACTCCGTCTTTCTTCCTCCAGTCGATTTCATCTTCCTCCTAAGCATCGAGCGCCTTCCTGGGGTGCTCCTTATCACCTCGTTCATCCTCCTCATGATGGATTTACCTATCTCCTCTCCTGTCAAGAAAAATAGGACCCGTTATCACAAAATTTTTGGGCGAACGACTCAAAACACTAAAAATTTCTAAACAAAAATAAAGAAAAAGTAAAAATAAAGCAATAACCGTCGGGTTGCCTCCCGACAAGCGCTCGTTTAAGGTCGTGAGCTCGACCCCCTATGATTTTCAATTAATGCGGGATGTTTGGTGCATATGAGATGCACCCATCGAACTTTCCGGGGAGAACGCTTGGATTCGGAAGTTGCGGCGGCGTGTTCTCCCTCGGTGGTCTCCCGTCTCGAATAGTGTTGGGGGGAGGCTCCCCCAAGCTAGCGTTTGCTCCGGTCAACGGCTTCACCGGTGACGCCGATTTCCGTATCGGCGGAGCTTTCTTCGGAGACTTCAATTTCGAGAGCTTGCAGAGCTCTCGAATCCTTGCGACATCAGCGTCACCTTCATCATTTTCAGCGGAGAGGTCGGGGGAATCATCTATCTTCTCATCTCGGCCTAAATCCGGGCCTTCCTCGAAATCCTCATCGAATAGAGCGCCAATCGAGTGGGGGATCGCTTCTTCAATTACCTCATCAAGGAGGTCCATGTAGTCAAGCTCCTCGTGGTAAGGCATGTGTTTCATAGCCTTAGGAATGTGAAGCTCCACCTCGATGTTGCCGACGTTCAAAGTAAGTGTACCTTCTCGCACGTCGACAATCACACCGGTGGTGGCGAGGAACAGGCGTCCAAGTATCAATGACGTATCTCCCTCCTCCTTAACGTCCATGATCACGAAGTCACATGGCAAGCATATTCCCCCCGGGACTTGTAGCGGGATGTCTTCGGCGATCCCTACCGGCCTCGTTATCCGCCCATCGGCCAATTGTATCCGCATGTCGGTAGGTTTCAACTTCGTCCCGGTGTTTAGCCTTAAGAACATGGAGAGAGGCATGATGCTCACACTAGCCCCTAAATCTACCAATGCATTTTGAAGAGGGACGCCGCCCAAGGTGCAAGGAATCCGAAAACTCACCGGGTCTTTAAATTTGGCCGGCTCCTTTTCTCTCTTGGTGAACCAAGAGCCCTCCTCGGCTAGCATAATCTTCTCCTTCCTCTTTCTCCCCGAAAGCAAATCCTTTAAGAATTTAGCATATGTGGGGATCTCCACGATGGCGTCGAGGAAGGGAATGTTGATGCTAACCCCTCTCAGATACTCGAGAAACTTTGCTAGCCTTTTCTCCATTTTCGCTCTAGCAAGCCTTTGGGGGAATGGGACCGGTGGCATGAAGCGCCTTTCCTCAATCAATTGCTCCGCTCTAGATTTCTCCTTTTCTTGTGGCTCTTTCTCCTTCTCAACTTCAACTACCGGCTCAATTGGCTCCAAACTTTCCTCCACGGGCTCCTCGGTAGGAATCATGGTGGGGGTGGTGATCGCTCCGGGACGTAACCCTAAAGAACGGTTGTAGTTTTACCGCAAGTGCACGGTGTAGCAGCGAGCGGGATATCGAACACAGGGAGGACGAATGACCGTGCTTGTTCCAATCAACCTGGCTATTCAAGAAGAAAGATTTGCCTTTGGCGATCCTGTCACAATCGTCAGACAAAGTGCGGAAATATCAAATCAAATAAAGAACGTCTAGGGAATGGGGAATCCCCGCTACTCACCGTATCTCATAAATGTGGTTCGTCGGTTTCAAAATTGCTAGATTGAGATTTTGGATGGACTAGTTGCAACTGAATGTAGAACCAAGCTCACGCTCTCACGCTGTTGCCGGTCTATAGCTATCCTAGGTTTGGGTCCAATCTCTTGCAAACCCTAGCCTAGGAAAGCTAGCATTAGGATCAACATCATCGTCCAATCGCGCACCGAGCCCAATCTCTTGCAAACTTGGCTCGCAATCTAGATTGGGATAGTTCCTACCCGTCCAATCTCTTGCAAATGGGTATTGGCACGGAATTGCAACCGGAAACCCTAGTATCGGTCCAATCTCTTGCAAACCGATACTACGGAAATTCGATTCCAACCCAATTCGGATTTCTAGGGTTTCCTATCGAATCGGGATCCAATCTCTTGCAAATCCCGATCGGTATGAACTCCTAGCTAACCGTAGTAAATTGATCCCAATCTAATCCCTAGATATCAATTCTAGCAAAATTTCTACTAATTCATCACAAATATGAAGTTGGGCTTGTAGGGTTCATCCCCACGCCCCAAGACGTGGCGACTACTTACAATTCATAGCAAGATCACAAAAACAATCAATGAAATAAGCAATAGAATTCATCACAATATTGAGATATGCAATAAAAATAGAATTTTTAGAGAAGAGAAAGACAAACCAATGGAGTTCTTCAATTAATCCAACAAAAATCAAACTTTTTCTCCTCTCCAATCTCAAGAATAAAACTAAAAAGCTAATCTAAAAAGCTGCAAAAAATCTAAGGAGAAGCTCTCCAAAACTAGGGTAAAAACAGGGGTTAAATAGCCCCCAAAATCGTCCAAAAACTGTGACCAAAATACCACTGCGCAGCCTGTTTTCCGCAATTTTCGCTACAGGCAGCGCGTCGCACTCGGCCGAGTGACAAAAGTCGCTCGGCCGAGTGAGAAACCCTGTAATTTTCCAGTAAGTCGGGGCCTTCAGGGGTCTCTACTTCGGGGGCGGCTCGGCCGAGTGAGTTGTCGTCACTCGGCCGATGGCTTCATTGTACTCGGGCGGACGGGATTCTCCACTCGGCCGAGTGGGTCTTCTGAAGCTCAGGCAGCCGAAAAACAGAAACTTGGAGATTTTTGAAGGGCTTCGTCTGGGCGCCACTCGGGCGGACGTGATGTCTTCACTCGGCCGATGTGGTCTCCGTCGCTCGGCCGAGTGCACAGGTAAATCGTGTCTGATCTGGTCGGCTGAGCGGTGTCTCGCTGGTCGGCCGAGTGGCTCCTCCACTCGGCCGAGTGAGACACAAAAAATACCCAGATTGCTTATTTTGGCCTCCTCGTCGCTCCTGCGACGTCCGTTCTTCTTCCGCTCCTCCCCAACAGCAAAATACCCCTCGGGGAGGTCGTCGGTGACCCTCTGGAGTAAGCGCATCTCGAGATCACTCCAAATCGCGCCAAATCACCTGAAATGCGACAAAAACAACAAATCGTGAAAAGCATCGCAATATCGTCGATATATCGTGAAAAACATGATTTGGGAGATCTAAATGGCATGCAAAAATGCGGGAAAAAGGTGTAAAATAAGGAGTGATCAAAATCCCCCAAGCTTGCCTCTTACTTGTCCTCGAGGAAGATAAGTAAATGGCGAACCCGGTGGAATTTGGAAAATGAAAATGGCGAAAAAATGAAAAATGAAAAACGGAGAAGAATGGAAAACGAAATGAAAATAAAGAAGAGAGAGAGAAGCGAAGAGGTAAGCTACTAGATCATTTTCTCAGGACGGGGGTTTCACTTACTCATATAGCATGCACCGAATGAAAAACTCATGTCAAAAGATTTTATTCTGATATCATAGTATACTAGATCATTTTTTTGAAATAAGCAACATAGCATATATACACAACGATCCCAACTCGAAGAGAGATAATGATGTACAAGAATGTTTTTCTCTCTTTTATTATATTTTTTAGAGAATAAGAGATTTGGAGCTAGGAATTAGTAGCGGGGGAAATGCCATAAAATAGAATCGCTAAGGGGAGATTCGCCAATGATTTTAAAAGTAGAGAAATGATGTTCAAGATTTGTGGAGAAAGAAATAGATATAACTCTCGGTTCGCTCTATAAGACATGCACGACAACTTCAGCAGGGTAATCTAATCTACTCAGTTTCGATCACAAAAAAGCTAACTAATCCAGATTTATCATAGCTAACATCATTCAATCATCCTGAAGTGAAGTGTACAATTCATGCATATAGAAGTGATATAGGAAAAAGAAATCAGTACTCCAGATATAAGCATTCAATGCGTGAATCTTGGTGTGTTTTCTGTGATAGCATACATATGAATATTCAGACTCAGCTAACAATAGAACTTCATCCATTTTCATGTGACAAAAGTGTGGGTTACTATCTCTAGATGCAAGGCAAGTCATAGCATATGATATCAGAAATAAAGTCTAAGACATGACAAATATAGCATGCATATAGAGTAAGCTAAATCCAACGTCATCATCATCACAGAAAAGTCATCTCTAGCATGAGATGAAAAAAAGAAATAAAGAAAAAGGGAAGAAAAAAAAGAACTATTTACAATGCGGCACACAGAAAAAATAAGAAAAACGTGATGCATGGCAAAATAAAAGAAAAATGATGAAAAATAAGTGCAAAAGCGAAAAATGGTGTGAAAAACTAAAAATAAAGGTGGCAAATCGAAAAAGAACATGAGAACTCACTCCCCCAAGCTAAATGGCACAGTGTCCTCAATGTGCAAAGTGTGGCACACTGAGAGACAAGAAATGTGAGGGGCAAGTGAGGATGCATGCATGAAAAATGAAAATAAAAAGAAAGATAAAGACATGAAAATATGATGCGGAAATGATGCATGCACAGATAGGAGTGATACAGATATATAAGTGGCACCAAAAACTCTCCCTCTCTCCCAAAAAAGATATATAAATATATGGTCGACATGAGAATCCCAAAATAAGTGAGGGGAGGGGGGGGGGGGGGGGGGGTGGAAAAAAAGGCATCAGGACCCAGCAGAAGCGGGCAGCACAACGACAAAAGGAATCGATGGCATCAAGGGTTCCTAGGAAGGTGGTGCTGCACCGTCTCCGTCCTGAGGCGGAGGTGGTGGTGGTGGCTGGACAGGCCGCTGAGCGGGTGTGGGTGTGGAAGTGGTAGCAGGTCGAGTGTGTGTGGAAGTGTGGGCGGGAACCTGCTGGGTGGGTGGCGGTACGCGCGGGAGACGCTCCAGAACCTGGGTGAGACAGTAGTGAATCTGCGGTAGCAGCTCGAAGCGGCCAGCCATCGCAGAGACGGTGGAGGACAGGGTCCTAAGGTCGCCTCTGAGGCCACTCACCGCCCCCTCTAGAGCACGAATGCTCTGAAGTACAGTGTCAGGGGGAGGTGGTGCAGAGGGACGCACCGGTCGGGGCTGTGCAGGGCGTGGCTGGCGTACTCGAGTCGCGTATGTGACGGGCTCAGCGGGGAAGGGTACGAAAGGTGCTACGCTCGCAAATGTGGGCCTGGCCTCAGTGTGAGGCCGGGGCACAGACTGGCGAGAAGCGGAGGCAGCAGCAGCGAAAGAAGAGTGCAAAAGTGGCAGCGAGGCGGCCAGAGAGGTCGGTGGCACAGAAGTGTGGACAGACGCCACGACACTCTCGAAAAATACAGCAGGGGTGGAGACAGAGGTGACTACCGCTGGGGTGGAAGTGTGTGGACCGAAAGGCGCAACCCTAGCGGAGATCATGCTAGCCATGGTCTCCACGACCGCGGCAAACGAGGGCTCTCCACTCTCAACAAAGGTCGGTGGGCGCTCGAGGAGTGCGGAGCAAAGAGGCTCGACAGACAGAGGGCCAGTGGTGGTGGTGGAAGTGGTGGCGACAGCCTCGGAAGTGGTGGAGGTGGTGGAAGTGGGCTCAGCTGAGATACTCTCGACACCGACAGAGGTGTCAGGAGCAGCGGAAACATCAGGTATGGGCTGAGGGGCCACAGGGTCAACAGGGGCAGCAGGCTCAGCAGGGTGTGCAACAGGGTCTACAGGGGCAGCGTGGGCCTGCTCGGCCTCCTCGGCCTCGAGCACGTAAGCAGCGGGGATGAGAACATCCATCGCAGGGAGCCAGTCTGCCTGGGCTGGTGCAATCTGAGTCCGAGCTGGGCTCAGAAGAATCATGTAATCGGCCTCGTAAGGGCCGTGCAACCAGACCCAGTGACGCTCACCGTGCGGACGAAGCATCTTCATCCGGGCTATAACATCTATCGACAGAGAAGTGGGGCCCGGGACGCGTCGCAAGTCGTCAGGGAAGTCCTCGCCGGTCATAAGGGCAAGCAAGGTGATCAGGCCGCCGCAGCATATCGGTGAGCGAGCGCCCACCGATACGATGATGCGGTCCAAAAACCAAGCCGCGACATCAATCACGACGGCGGGGACCAGCTCATCGCCATCCCTAGATAGAGCTCTGGGCCGTGTCATCGCGTAGAGCATATAGAGCTCTGGCGTAGACATCGTGCCCGGCTCATATCTGGCCAAAAAGGTCGTCGTCATAAGGCGCTGAGCAATGCGGAGGCAGGGATGGACTATGGCCGAGGCCTTGGCCCTACTAGGGTCAAAGGCAGCGTGAAGACCCGTAATCCGGGCCCAGAAGGCACCGGTGTCGAAGGAAGGTGGGGGGATATGGGTGGGGCCGTAACCGCGATCGGCACCGGGGACAGCGGGCCACGAGAAAAACGCTCCCATCATATCGAGAGTGACCTGGCACTCTCGATCCATGAACCGAAACGAGCATCCCTCGTCGGTCCAGGCGATCGAACTCAGAACCTCAAGTGTCGGGCGGATAAACGTGTCCGCCGACACCTGGAAGAAATCTCGCCAGCCCACGTTGTCGTACAACGTGAGCATCCCCTCTAGTACCCCCAGGCGTCCTAGGTCAGCGAGGTGTGCAAACCTGGAGGGTACGATCGAGCGCTGGGAGATACGGTCGAAGACGGTGCGGTGTGCGTCGTCTCGGAACGTAATCCCGAGCGGCCTGACCAGTGGAGCCGGTGGTGGTGGCTGTGGAGCGGCAGGGAGAGGCTGTGCGGGCTGTGGGTGCACTGCAGGCTGTGCGGGGTGTGCGGGGACTGCAGGCTGTGCTGGGTGGACGGCGTGTGTCGGAGACAGTGGAGGAGAGTCCTCCAACTCGTGGGAGGGGCCGGTATCATCCGACCGCTTCCGCTTGGCGGAAGCTCTCTTCGACCGCGGCCGTGTCCGGGGCGGCATATCGGCCCCGAGCGCGCCGAAAAGTGTAAAAAGTGCGGTGTGTGTAAAAGAGTGGAAGGAGTATACCCAGACACGCCGCGAGTGCTCAGCAATGGAGGCGTGCGAAGTCAGCGCCTCCACGAAGCTCAAATCAGTCCCGAGAAGCTCCCCTGGGCTCCCCTAAGCTCCCAAAAACAACCTGCGCATGAAATGGCGATATCAGCGGGTAATATTCAAAACGTATGGAGCATTAGGGGTATAACAGATAAATATAGAAATTGATTTGGGTTAGGGGGTCGTTTAACCCTGCTACTCACCGTATCTCATAAATGTGGTTCGTCGGTTTCAAAATTCCTAGATTGAGATTTTGGATGGACTAGTTGCAACTGAATGTAGAACCAAGCTCACGCTCTCACGCTGTTGCCGGTCTATAGCTATCCTAGGTTTGGGTCCAATCTCTTGCAAACCCTAGCCTAGGAAAGCTAGCATTAGGATCAACATCATCGTCCAATCGCGCACCGAGCCCAATCTCTTGCAAACTCGGCTCGCGATCTAGATTGGGATAGTTCCTACCCGTCCAATCTCTTGCAAACGGGTATTGGCACGGAATTGCAACCGGAAACCCTAGTATCGGTCCAATCTCTTGCAAACCGATACTACGGAAATTCGATTCCAACCCAATTCGGATTTCTAGGGTTTCCTATCGAATCGGGATCCAATCTCTTGCAAATCCCGATCGGTATGAACTCCTAGCTAACCGTAGTAAATTGATCCCAATCTAATCCCTAGATATCAATTCTAGCAAAATCTCTACTAATTCATCACAAATATGAAGTTGGGCTTGTAGGGTTCATCCCCACGCCCCAAGACGTGGCGACTACTCACAATTCATAGCAAGATCACAAAAACAATCAATGAAATAAGCAATAGAATTCATCACAATATTGAGATATGCAATAAAAATAGAATTTTTAGAGAAGAGAAAGACAAACCAATGGAGTTCTTCAATTAATCCAACAAAAATCAAACTTTTTCTCCTCTCCAATCTCAAGAATAAAACTAAAAAGCTAATCTAAAAAGCTGCAAAAAATCTAAGGAGAAGCTCTCCAAAACTAGGGTAAAAACAGGGGTTAAATAGCCCCCAAAATCGTCCAAAAACTGTGACCAAAATACCACTGCGCAGCCTGTTTTCCGCAATTTTCGCTACAGGCAGCGCGTCGCACTCGGCCGAGTGACAAAAGTCGCTCGGCCGAGTGAGAAACCCTGTAATTTTCCAGTAAGTCGGGGCCTTCAGGGGTCTCTACTTCGGGGGCGGCTCGGCCGAGTGAGTTGTCGTCACTCGGCCGATGGCTTCATTGTACTCGGGCGGACGGGATTCTCCACTCGGCCGAGTGGGTCTTCTGAAGCTCAGGCAGCCGAAAAACAGAAACTTGGAGATTTTTGAAGGGCTTCGTCTGGGCGCCACTCGGGCGGACGTGATGTCTTTACTCGGCCGATGTGGTCTCCGTCGCTCGGCCGAGTGCACAGGTAAATCGTGTCTGATCTGGTCGGCCGAGCGGTGTCTCGCTGGTCGGCCGAGTGGCTCCTCCACTCGGCTGAGTGAGACACAAAAAATGCCCAGATTGCTTATTTTGGCCTCCTCGTCGCTCCTGCGACGTCCGTTCTTCTTCCGCTCCTCTCCAACAGCAAAATACCCCTCGGGGAGGTCGTCGGTGACCCTCTGGAGTAAGCGCATCTCGAGATCACTCCAAATCTCTCCAAATCATTTGAAATGCGACAAAAACAACAAATCGTGAAAAGCATCGCAATATCGTCGATATATCGTGAAAAACATGATTTGGGCGATCTAAATGGCATGCAAAAATGCGGGAAAAAGGTGTAAAATAAGGAGTGATCAGGTGGTATCCTAACCGCCTCTAGTAGTAACGACAACTACGGCATTGATGTGGCCGGTGTTGCCCCGTGGGTTTTGCTCGGGTTGCGCCGGCAATTGTTGAGTATTCCGATTGAGCAACGCCAATTGTTCTGATATTTGGGCCACAACGGTTGTAAGGGAGTCTTGCCCCGCCTTCAAGGTAGCATTGACCTTCTTTTGCTCGACCATAAATGCCTCCACTCTAGTTTCGAAGTCGGATTGTTGTTGAGCTTGTGGAAGGTTTTGATTTTGATTTCTCCACCCTTGATTGTATCCGGGCGGCCTATATGGTGGAACTTGTTGCTTCGGTTGAAAATTTTGTTGTGGAGGCCCCCACGGTGGATAGTGTTGTTGTTGGGGTGGGGGTGGTGGTCGAGCTTGTTGAGGTGGTTGTTGGGGCGGGTTCAAAGCTCCTTCATTGTTGGCGTAAGAGAAACAGGGATGATTTCTTGTGGCCGGATTGGCCCAATACCCTTGGTTCCCCGCGACATATTGTACTTGCTCCAAGGATCCTTCTCCTTGCTCTCCTCCCACATACATGGCTTGAGATTGGTCTTGCCAATCACACATTTGGTTCGTTGGTGCGGAGGTGGAGGGGTTTCCTTGGGGCTCCGTGATAAACTTCTCCAGTCTCTCCACTACCTTGTGGAGAGAATCAAACTTGCTTGTAAGCTCCGCTACGGCCTTCGCCTCATAGATACTAGTTGGCTTCAAGGAGGACGTAGAGTGTCCTCGCTCATCGCCCCATTGTTGATTGTTTGAGGCCATCTCCTCAATTAGGGCCGTAGCTTCTTCGGGAGTCTTTGATAAGATAGCACCATTCGCCGCGGCATCAATAATTTGTTTGGTCCCCGGTTGGAGACCGTTGTAGAAGCTATGAACTAGCTCCCAATCTTCAATGCTATGGTGCGGGCATTGATGCTGCAGATCTTTAAAACGCTCCCAAGCCTCATAGAGCGTCTCTTGGGGTCCTTGCTTGAAGGACATGAGAGCGCTCCGGATCTTCACCATCTTGGAGGGCGGATAGAACTTATCAATGAATGCACTCGCCAACTCGTCCCAAGTGGTAAAGACTCCCTCAGCCTGCGTCCTCAACCAATAAAGTGCCTTGTCTTTTAGCGTGAAGGGGAAGAGACACAGTCTGATGGCATCGATGGAGACCCCCGGCATCTGAAATGTGGCGCACTTCGACAAGAATAATTGGATGTGGTAGTGAGGATTTTCATGGGCATTCCCATGAAATGGATCCTGCTGCATCAGAACCACAAGTCCAGTCTTCAGCTCAAAGTTCTTGTCAGCCGCCAACTCCGGCATGGCAATGGATGAGGTCGTAGAAGAGGTCTTAGGCCGGAGCCTATCGCGAATGGAAATTATCCTTGCCATTCTTGCCGCTAATTGGTCCGCAGTTTCCGGGTTGGTCATAAACCTCCCTTCCCGTTCTTGTCTCCTCTCCGCTCTAATTCTCCGCGCGGTATGTTCGATCTCGGGATCAAATAATATAGCTTCAGGGTCCGCCGTAGATCTCGTGTACATGCAATGAGAAAACAGAGTTTCAAAGAAATGATTAGTACCGTGGAAGGGTTAGGTAAAAATAAAGAAATAAAATAATAATAATAATAATAAAAAAGAAATAGCTAGGGTGGTAAGATCAAACGCAATCGCCTCCCCGGCAACGGCGCCAAAAACTTGATCGCTCCGGGATGTGACCCAAAGAACGGTTGTAGTTTTACCGCAAGCGCACGGTATAGCAGCGAGCGGGTTATCGAACACAGGGAGGACGAATGACCGTGCTTGTTCCAATCAAAATGGCTATTTAAGAAGAGAGAAATTTGTCTTTGGCGATCCTGTCACAATCGTCAGACAAAATACGGAAATATCAAATCAAATAAAGAACGTCTAGGGAATGGGGAATTCCCGATACTCACCGTATTTCGTAAATGTGGTTCATCAGTATCAAAATTGCTAGAATAAGATTTTGGATGAACTAGTCGCAACTGAATGTAGAACCAAGCTCACGCTCTCGCGCTGTTGCCGGTCTATAGCTATCCTAGGTTCGGGTCCAATCTCTTGCAAACCCTAGCCTAGGGAAGCTAGCATTAGGATCAACATCATCGTTCAATCGTGCACCGAGCCCAATCTCTTGCAAACTCGGCCCGCGACCTAGGTTGGGATAGTTCCTACCCGTCCAATCTCTTGCAAACGGGTATCGGTACGGAATTGCAACCGGGAACCCTAGTATCGATTCAATCTCTTGTAAACCGATACTACGGAAATTCGATTCCAACCCAATTCGGATTTCTAGGGTTTCCTATCGAATTGGGATCCAATCTCTTGCAAATCCCAATCGGTATGAACTCCTAGCTATCCGTAGTAAATCGCTCCCAAACTAATCCCTAATAGCAATTCTAGCAAAATTTCTACCAATTCATCACAAATATGAAATTGGGTTTGTAGGGTTCATCCCCACGCCCCAAGACGTGGAGACTACTCACAATTCATAGCACAAACACAAAAATAATTAATGAAATAGACAAGAGAATTCATCACAATATTGAGATAAGCAATAAAAATAGAATTTTTAGAGAAGAGAGAGACAAACCAATAGAGTTCTTCAAATAATCCAACAAAAATCAATTTTTGTCTCCTCTCCAATCACAAGAATAAAGCAAAAAAGTTAATCTAAAAAGCTGCAAAAAATCTAAGAAAAGCTCTCCCAAACTAGGGTAAAAACATGGGTTAAATACCCCCCAAAATCGTCCAAAAACTCTGACCAAAATACCCCTGCGCAGCCTGAAATCCGCAATTTTCGCTACAGGCAGCGCGTCGCACTCGGCCGAGTGACAAAAGTCGCTCGGCCGAGTGAGAAACCCTGTAAATTTCCAGTAAGTCTCGATCTTCAGGGGTCTTCACTTCGGGGGCGGCTCGGCCGAGTGAGTTGTCGTCACTCGGCCGATGGCTTCTTGGTACTCGGGCGGTCGGGATTATCCACTCGGCCGAGTGGGTCTTCTGAAGCTCAGGCAGCCGAAAAACAGTAAGTTGGCGATTTTTGAATGGCTTCGTCTGGGCGCCACTCGGGCGGACGGGATCTCGTCACTCGGCCGATGTGGTCTCCGTCGCTCGGCCGAGTGCACATAAGAATCGTGTCTGATCTGGTCTGCCGAGCGGTGTCTCGCTGGTCGGCCGAGTGACTCCTTCACTCGGCCGAGCGGGACACTAAAAATGCCCAAACAGCTTGTTTTGGCCTCCTCGTCGCTCCTGCGACATCCGTTCTTCTTCCGCTCCTCTCCAACAGCAAAATACCCCTTGGGGAGGTCGTCGGTGACCCTCCGGAGTAAGCGCATCTCGAGATCACTCCAAATCACTCCAAATCTCCTGAAATGCGACAAAAACAACAAATCATGAAAAGCATCGCAATATCGTCGATATATCGTGAAAAACATGGTTTGGGCGATCTAAATGGCATGCAAACATGCGGGAAAAAAGTGTAAAATAAGGAGTGATCATATGTGTATAGAATTACGATCGAAACCCCTAGCTTTGGTCCAATCTCTTGCAAACCAATTCTAGAAAAGTCCAATCGGAAATCTAAATCGAATTTCTAGGGCTTCCTACCAATTGGGATCCAATCTCTTGCAAATCCCAATCAATATGAATCCCTAGCTATCCGTAATCAATCAATCCCAACCTAACCCTAATCAATTCTAGCAACAATTTCACCAATTCATCACAAATTAGAAATAGGGTTCATAGGGTTCATCCCTATGCCCTAGAGCAATAGAACTACTCACTATTCATCATGCAATTCATAAGAAATTCAATAGAAAATTCAGCACAAATCATTGCAATAGAGAAATATTCAATAAAAATAGAGTTTTTGATAAGAAATAAGACAAACCAATGAGATTCCAAGAACATCCAACAAAAATCCTCTTTCTAATCTCTCCAAAAGCCCTAAATCTAAATCCCTAAAAAGCTATCTAAAAAGGCTGCAAAAAGTATCAAAAAGCTCTCTCTAACTAGGGCAAAAACTGGGTTTAAATACCCCTCAAAATCGCCCAGAAATTCGTGACAAAAATGCCCCTGCGCAGCTCAAAAATCGCAGTTTACGCTACAGGCGGGGCAGCTCACTGGGCCGAGTGACAAATGTCACTCGGCCAAGTGACAAACCCTGTACATTAACAGTAAGTTCGGGATTTTGGGGGTCTGTCTTCGGAAGGTGACTCGGCCGAGTAGATTTACTCACTCGGCCGAGGGGCAATTCTTGCTCGGTCGAGTGGAAGCTCTAAAAAGCATGTAAAATAACAGTAAGTCGACCGTTTTCGAAGCGTCTGTTCTCGTGCCACTCGGGCGAGTAGATTTCCATGCTCGGCCGAACGGACTATCGTCACTCAGCCGAGTGCACGCCTATTTTCTTCAGTTGATGCGTGTCCGGTCCGGTCGGCCGAGTGGTCTTCTTGCTCGGCCGAGTGGGTAGTTCACTCGGCCGAGTGAGATGCTGCAAATGCACATTCTTCGTCTTTTCGCTTCCTCGTCGCTCCTATGACGTTCTTTCTTCTCCCACTTGTCTTCCATCGCCGAATAACCCTCAAAAGAGCCCCGGGTGACACTCCGGAGTGGGTGCAAATCCTCTTGATCTCAAAATCACTCCGAATCGCTCCATATCTCCTGAAATACGAAAAAAAACAAGAAATTGTGAAAAGCATCGCAATATTGTCGAATAATCGTGAAAAACGCGATATGAGCGATCAAAGTAGCATGCAAACATGCAGAAAAAGGGTGTAAAATACGGAGCGATCAAAATCCCCCAAGCTTACCTCTTACTCTTCCTCGAGGAAGATGAGTAAAAAGTAGACCCGACGGGCAAAACGGTGGAGAAGAAAATAAAAATGAAAACAGAATAGAAGGCGAAGAAAAGGGGGTGCTAGATCATTTTTCTCAGGACGTGGGTTTCGCTTACTCATATAGCATACTCAGAACATAAAACACACGTCAAAGACTTTTATTTTGATATCATAGTATAATTGATGCATTCGAAATAGAAAACCCCAAAATATCAATATAGCATGAAATATGGAATCATTCTAGGATTAACATCGTCTGAAGCATCTAAAGCGGTATGCATAACCATAGATCACACACTTTTCAATTGAGTGCTTTCTATAAGGAGTATAAGAGATATCACACGATATGGAATAGCAAGAATAGAAAAGCATGGTTTTCATGAAATGAATGCTAAGTGTCGATTTTCTGGATTTCGTGAAACTTAAGAAATCTCACCGAGTATGGAAGATTACTTAGCCTAGGTTGTCATGCACCGTCAAGTAGCCACTCTCTCACACATCATTGGATCCTCTCCCCCAAGCTTATCCATAAGCGTGGTGGCACAAACAAATCAATATGTATTTTCCCCATTTCTTTTGAAGCTCCAAAAAAAGTAAAAATAAAACAAAGATGGAAGAATGAGAGAAAGAGTATGAGATGGGATCGTTATGAACTTCTTTTCTCTTTTCATTTCTTTTTCTCAATTTTTCTCTTTTGTTTGCTTTGCTTTTTTTTTTTCAAAGCATATGTACATAAGCGATCCCAAATCAAAAGAGAGAAGGATATACAAGTATATATTTTATTTCTTTTTTTTGATTTTGGGGGTTTGGAGCATGGAAATTAATAGCGGGGGAAATGCCGATAATAGACTTGCTAGGGGGGAATTCACCAATGAATTTTAAATAGAGAAATGATGCTCAAGATATGTGGAGAAAGAAATAAACGTATCGCTCGGTTCACTCTATAGGACGTGCATGACAACTTTCAGCAGAGCAATATAATCTACTCAGTTTAATCTCAAAAAGTAAACTAGTCCAGATATATCACCCTAGCAAACATTCAATCAACCTGAAAATGAAGCGTATAATTCATGCAATAAGAAGTGATATGGGGAAAGGAAAGCAGTACTCCAAATATAAGCAGACAATGCGTGAAGCTTGGTGTGTTTTCTATGAAAAGCATACATATGAATCATCAGACATCAGCTAATAACAGAATTTCATCCATATTCATACAGGAAAAGAGTGGGTTACTATTTCAAGATGCAAAGCAGGACATAGCATATGATATCTGAAACAAAAGCTATGACGTGACAAAAATAGCATGCATATAGGGATAAGCTAACACCACATCATCATCATCACAGAAAAATCATCTCTAGCAAAAGATGAAAGAAATAAAGATAAAAGAAAATAGACCTATATACAATGCGGCATACTCAAAAGGGCAAAGAAAACGTGATGCATGATAAAAAAAAAAATGAAAAAGTGGTGAAAATAAGTGCAAAAGTGGAAAGAAAGTGTGAAAAATAAAAATAAAATAAAAATAAAGGGTGGCAAAAATGAAAAAGTGTGGGAATTCACTCCCCCAAGCTGAAGTGCATAGTGTCCTCAATGTGCAAAGTGTGGCACACTGAGAGACGTGAGAGGGGTGGGGTGGGTGAGGATGCAAGCATGAAAAAAAAGAAAAGGAAAAAAGAAAGAAAATAAAATATGAATGAGTGAATGTGATGCATGCAAAGATCAGGATGGTATATATATGAGTGTCCCCAAAAAGTCTCTCCCTCACTCCTAAAAAGATATAAAAATATATGATCAGGAAGGCATCAAAGTAATAATACGTGGAGGAGGGGGGCAAAAATCAAACACCGGGCCCAGGAACAAATGGGCAGCAAAACGACAAAAAATATCAGAGGCATCAAGAGTGTGCCTAAGCAGTTGGTGTGGCTGCACCATCACCATCCTGTGGCGGAGGTGGTGGCGGAGGTGGAGGTCGTGGTGTCTGCTGGGTGGGTGGGTGTAGTGGAGGCAGACGCGCCAGAATCTGATTCAGGCAAGCCTGAATATCGGGAAGCATGGCGACGCGGGACTGCACATAACTGACCGTGGCAGAGAGAGCCCTGAAGTCTCCTCGAAGTCCACTAACAGCCCCCTCTAGAGCACGAATGCTCTGAAGTAGAGTGTCAGGGGGTGGTGTAGCGGAGGGACGCACAGGTCGAACAGGTGGTGTGCGGGGCTGTCTCTGGCGGGAAGCGTATAGGATGTGGCCAGCAGGGTAGTGTGGAAGGTGTGCTGTGCTCGGTAAGTGATGCCCGACTTCTGTGCGAGGCTGGGACGCAGGCTGGGTCGAAGCGGAGGCAGCAGCAACAGAAGTGGAAGGCAAAATGGGTGACGAGGCAGCAGGAGAGGTCAGTGACACAGATGTGGGGATAGACGTCACGACACTCTCGGTAAAGACAGCGGCAGTGGGGTCAGAGGGACCGACGACCGGGGTGGCCGTGGACAAAAGTGAGGTCAGGACTGCCACTGCGATGGTGAAGGAATTCTCGCTAGTCTCTAAAATAGTGGTGGGACGCTCGGGGCTAAGAGATGTGATAGGCTCGACGGACATAGGCTCAGCGGTGGTGGTGGTGGTGGTGGTGGAGGACTCAGCAACGGTGCTCCCGACACTGACAGAAGTGTGGACAGAAGTGTCGGGAGGTGCAGAAAGTGTAGGCGTGGGCTGAGGGATCACGGGGTCAACAGGTGGTGCAGGTGGTGCAGGCTCAGCATCCTCAGCCTCAAGAACGTAGGCAGCGGGGATAAGGGGATCCATCGCTGGAATCCAATCCCCGTGGGCCGGTCCTATGTGTGTCTGAGCGAGGCTCGGAAGAACCATGTAGTCAGCACTAAAGGGACCGTGCAACCACACCCAGTGCCTGTGACCGTGGGGACGAAGCATCTTCATGCGGGCCATAACATCTATCGAAAGTGCGGTGGGGCCCGGGGCTCGTCGATGGTCGTCAGGTAGGTCCACGCCGGTCATAAGGGCTAGCAGGGTGATCAGACCGCCACAGCAAATAGGTGAGCGAGCGCTCACCGAAATGATGATGCGGTCTAAAAACCAGCTAGCAATGTCAATCTCGACGGCGGGGACCAGGTCGTCGCTACCCCTATCCAGAACTCTAGGGCGAGTCATCGCGTAGAGCATGTAGAGCTCAGGCGTATACATCGTCCCAGGCTCGTACCTCGCCAAGAAAGTAGTCTCCATGAGGCACTGTGCAATCCGGAGGCAGGGGTACAGGATGGCTGAGGCCTTGGCCCTACTAGGGTCAAAGCCAAGTGGAGATCCCGTGATCCGTGTCCAGAAGGTGGAGGTGTCGAACGACGGGGGTGGGATGTGCGTGGGGGTTTAGGCACGGTCAGGGACTGGGATAGCGAGCCTCTGGAAGAATGCACGAAGCATGTCGAGAGTGATCTCGCACTCTCGATCCATCAAGCAAAATGTGCATCCCCCAGGGGTCCGGTCAATCGAGCTCAGGACCTCTAGTGTCGGACGGATGTAAGTATCCGCCGACACAGCAAGAAAATCACGCCATCCCACGTTATCGTACAACGTGAGAAGCCCCTCGAGTACCCCTAGGCGGTCAAGGTCAGCTAAGTGTGTGAAACTAGAGGGTACTATCGAGCGATGGCAGATACACTCGAACCTGGCGCGGTGTGCGTCGTTTCGAAACGTGATCCCTATCGGCCCGACAACGGGAGCGGGTTGAGGGACATGATCGGCTGGGATAGGCTGTGTGGGTGGCGGTGGCGGTGGCGGGCTAGGTGGAGGGGAGTCCTCCCTAGTGTGAGAGGGGTCAGGGTCGTCGGTCCTCCTCCGCTTGGGAGTGGATCCCCGCGTGCGCGGCCTAGTATGTGGCGGCATGTGTGCCGCGAGATGTGTCCCAAACAAATAAATACTGCGGCGTGCTAAATAATGGAACGAATGTACCTGAACACGCCGCGAGAGCAATAAGTGATGTGTGCGAAGAGACACCTCTGACACGAAGCGCAAAACGCGTCCGAAAGCTCCCCAAAGCTCCCCCAAACTAGCCTGCAAATCAAACGATCAAATCAGTCGATAATATTCAATATGTATGGGGGAGATGGGGGGTAATAGATAGATATGAAAATTAATTTGGATTTTGGGCTCAATGGGTATACGGATCAAGAGAAACGGGGAGAAAAGGGGTTTTTGGGGCAAACCAAGGCGATAGGGGGCGGTGGAGGTCGGCGCCGGCGAGAGGGGTGATCGGTCGACCGGCGGCGAGGTGAGAGGGAGCGGTCGTGGGCGAGGGTAGGTCGATTCGGGCGAGGGACGCTTCAATTCGGCCGAACGTCCGTGGGATGCGAAGCAGCGGGCGAGCGACGGTTCGATTTGGGAAAGTTGGGATTTTAGAAATTCGCGCCCGCTGCCAAACTTATATAGAAATTGTTACGACTCGGCCGAGTGACAATGTCACTCGGCCGAGTGACAATGTCACTCGGCCGAGTGCGTAAACGAAAAAATTTCGAAAATCTCGTTCCCACTTACGACTCGGACGAGTGGCTTTGCTTCACTCAGCCGAAGGGAGAAACTCCGTTCGGCCGAGTGGCACTGCCACTCGGCAATTTTTAGGCTAGGAGGGTATCCGTTTCACTCGGCCGAGTGACAAGTCACTCGCTGTAGTGGCAATTAAAACTAAAACTTACAAAAATTGACTGATAGTTGGTCTGCAGAAACTTCCCTGTTTGGTGCTCCACTCGGCCGAGTGGAGTCTTTGCTCGGCCGAGTGGCATAAGCTACTCGGCCGAGTGACGTGCTGTTTTTTGCATCTGCACTCCGTTTTCGATCTGGTTTCTGTTTTTCTTCCTCCAGTCTGTTTCTTCCTCCTCCTAAGGCCTGAACGCATTCCTGGAGCGCTCTTCCTTGCCTCTATCTTCTTCCATATGACTGATCTCCTTTTTTCCTTCTCCTGTCATGAAAAATAGGACCCGTTGTCACGATTTTCATGGACAAAAGACTCTAAAAACTAACAAAATCCTAAACCAAAAATGAAAATCAAATAAAAATAATGTAAAAACCGTCGGGTTGCCTCCCGACAAGCGCTCGTTTAAGGTCGTGAGCTCGACCCCTCAAGATATTCGTTTAGCTTGCAATATTGGGTGCATATGAGATGCACCCGTCAAACTTGTCGGGGAGGCCGCTTGGGTTTGGGTCTTGATGTTCATCGGTCTTCCTCGACGCTTCCTCATCATGGGTAATGTTGGGGGATAAGTCCCCCAAGCTAGAGCTTGTTCCTATCTTCTTCTTGGCCGGTGACACCGATCTTTCGTTCGGTGGAGCTTTCTTCGGATTTTTGGCCTTTGAGAGCTTGCAAAGCTCTCGTATCCTCGCGACATCAGCGTCGCCTTCATCACCATCCGTGGAGCTATCTGGAGGGTCTTCCAATTTCTCTTCTTCACCCGAAGCTTGGCCTTCTTCGAGGCCATCGTCATGGAGAGCACCAATGGAGTAGGGGATTGCTTCATCAATAACTTCGTCGAGAAGATCCACATAATCTAGCTCCTCGTGATATGGCATATGTTTCATGGCCTTGGGTACGTGAAGCTCGACTTCTATGTTCCTGACATTCAAGGATAGAGTTCCTTCACGCACATCGACGATAACGCCGGCGGTTGCGAGGAACGGGCGTCCAAGTATGAGCGAAGTGTCGCCCTCTTCCTTGATATCCATTATGACAAAATCACAAGGCAAGCATATACCTCCCGGCACTTGGAGTGGAATATTCTCTGCGATCCCTACCGGCCTAGTAATCCGACCGTCCGTAAGTTGAATCCTCATGTCGATCGGCTTCAAGTCGGTACCCGTGTTCAATCTCCGGAACATACTAATGGGCATAAGGCTCACACTAGCGCCCAAGTCGACTAGAGCTTTTTGCAAAGGGACGCCTCCTAGTGTGCAAGGGATGCGGAAACTCCCGGGATCCTTCAATTTCTCCGGCTCCTTCTCCTTCCGGGTAAACCAAGTCCCTTGCTCCGCAAGCATAATTTTTTCCTTCCTTTTCCTTCCCGAAATCAAGTCCTTCAAGAACTTCGCGTAAGTCGGGATCTCAACAATTGCATCTAGGAAAGGAATATCGAGGCTTACTCCCCTCAAGTATTCTAGGAACTTGGCGAGCCTTTTCTCCATCTTGGCTCTAGCTAGCCGTTGTGGAAACGGCACCGGTGGCATGTAGTGGCGCTCATCAAGTGGCTCCACCACTTTAGAATTTCCCCCTTCAATTGGCTCCTTTCGGTTCTCTTCTTCAATTACCGTCTCCTTCTCTTCCAAAATTTCCACTACGGGTTGCTTGCTTTGGGTCATACCGGGAGTGGTATCCTTCCCGCCCCTTGTAGTAACCGCGACCATCGCATTGATGTGTCCGGTGTTGCTCCGTGGATTGGGCTCAGGTTGAGCCGGCAATTGTTGGGCGTTCTTATTAAGCAACGCAATTTGCTCTGCAAGTTGAGCGACGACGGTACTTAGTGACTCTTGCCCCGTCGTCAATTTGGCATTTATATTCTGTTGCTCCACCATAAACTCCTCCACCCTAGCTTCGTGGTCCGATCATGGTTGGGCTTGAGGTGGGTTGGGAGCTCTCCAACCTTGGTTGTACCCCGGGGGCCTATATGGTCCCACTTGTTGCCTTGGCGGGTAATTTTGTTGTGGTAGCCCCCTCGGTTGATATTGAGGTTGTTGTGGTGGAGGCCGAGTTTGAGGAAGTTGTGGCGGCAGGTTTAAAGCACCATCATTGTTTGCATATGAAAAGCCCGGATGGTTTCTAGCGGTCGGGTTGGCCCAATATCCGGAATTCCCCGCGACATATTGTACTTGCTCTAAAGCTCCTTCTCCATTGTCCCCTCCTACATACATGGCTTGAGATTGGTCTTGCCAATCGCTCATATTGCTTATAGGCGTAGATGTAGAGGGTGCTCCATGTGGTTCGGTGATGCATTTCTCCAATCTCTCTACCACCTTGTGGAGAGAGTCAAATTTGGTTGAAAGCTCTGCCACGACCTTGGCCTCATAAATACTAGTGGGCTTCAAAGAGGACGAAGAATGTCCTCGCTCGTCCCCTCATTGTTGGTTGTTGGAGGCCATCCCTTCCAACAAGGCCGTAGCTTCATCCGGGGTTTTTGATAGTATGGCTCCATTAGCAGTAGCGTCGATAATTTGCTTTGTGCCCGGTTGGAGTCCATTGTAGAAACTGTGAACTAACTCCCAATCCTCTATACTATGATGGGGGCATTGGTGTTATAAGTCCTTGAAGCGCTCCCATGCTTCATAGAGGGTTCTGCGCGGCTAGCCGTCGCAGCGACACGCCGCTGGCCCCCCTAGGGTTTTCCGAAACCCTAACCCTAAACGGGCCAACTTTTTCGGGGGAGGCCCAATTAACCCTAATGGGTTGTTCTCATGGCCCAAAAGGCCAGAAAATTAGCCCATTTACATAAATAATTTTTCTTTTTTTATTTTTGGCCCTAAAAGCCCAAAATAATTAAAAGAAACTTTAAAGGGGTTTTAAGCGGTAAACAAAACATTAAAATATGGATCAAAAGGTAAAAGTTTTCAAAATAAATTTTTACACGTCACACACATTTTAGATTATTTAAATTAATCTGTACATGCCTGTGATTGATTATCTGCGTAGTTGTATGTTTCAAATATATTATCTGCGTGGATGTGCAAATTAGGCTATGTTTTTAGGGATCAGCCAGGTTTCCGACACCTTTTAATTTCCTGCAATTTTTCTTTTTTTTTTGAGAGAAATTTGTAAGTGAGGATATAAATGTAAAAAGAAGACCGAAGGACACCAAAAAGGAGCTGAAGGCGTTCGCACAATGAAGATAGGGGCTTCTTTCTGAAGTTCCCGAGTTGTAATTTATTCTTTCATGCAATTATTTTTGATGTAACTTCGGACTGTACTTCTTTTTTATTTCGGTGTCGGCTGGTTGATCCCCATAGTCCTAAGTCATTTTTCTGCTTCATTGCTTATCCATTAACTGCGTGGATGTTAATTATTTTAATACCATGTTTAATGTTACAATGAAACTACTTAACAGCATGCGTGAATGTTAACCTTTATTAATTATTCACATTATGAATCTGTAAAAAGCATGTATGTTAAATTCACATTAATTAGATCCATGCTATGAAAAATGTTTGCATTACATGCGTGGATGTCTATTTTACTCAGTTTTAATGATACATGCTGTTTTTTCTTTACATTGCTAGATCATTAAATGGCCAGACTCGCAAATGTCGACTTTTCGGTCCTGAAGGCCGATGGGTCAAACTACCTGAGTTGGCAGTTGGACCTGAAGTTCCATCTGCGCTCTCATGGTTTCAGTCTCACACAGACTGAAAAGGCAACAACAAGTACTGCCTCAGCGAACAAGGAGGCTTCAGTGGAAGCACATCATACAGAGGAAGTTTCCGATATATTAAAGGCGAAAGCCATTATATATATTAGGAAACATTTAGACTCGACCTTAAAAGACGAGTACCTCACTGTAGAGGACCCTTACGAGCTGTGGGACGCACTCGAGGAGAGGTACAGACATCAGAGGGATGTCATACTCCCCCGTGCACAGTACGAGTGGACTCACCTCCGCATACAGGACTTCAAATCCATAGCGGAGTACAACTCAGCTCTCTTCCGCATCACCTCACGCCTGAAGTTGTGTGGTGAACCAGTGACGGAGAAAATGTTGCTGGAAAAGACGTTCACGACTTTCCACGAAAAGGACATGATCCTTATGCAACAATATCGCGAGAGGAAGTTCACTACGTACTCTGACCTGCTTTCATGCCTGCTTATGGCTGAGCAGAACAGAGACCTGTTGGTTACCACCCACAACCTGCGCCCTCCTGGCTCCGCTCCATTGCCACCTCCTGTAGAGGCTCACTTCCAGTCTTCCCAGAAGAAGAAGACGGACAAAAAGGCAAAATTCCAGAAATGGAAAGAACAGAAGCAGCGGAAGAAGGCCACTCCCCCAGCTCCTCTTCAGAACCAGAAGTTCATGGACAAGAAGCAGAAGAGGATTCCCAACAAAGGTGGCACTCCCAAGAAAGACTGGGAGGACAAGTGCTCTAAATGCGGAATGACGGGCCACTGGTCCAGAATTTGCCGCACAGCAAAACACCTCCAGGACCTCTACCAGGCAAGCCTCAAGCTTCGAGCTGAGACAAACTTGATTGAGAGCGCAGCGTTGGCAGATACCTCATGGACTCCTGAAGACTTCATGGGAGATGACACACTCTAGATCTGGACCACTTCTATGCACTAGCAATGTATCTTCTATTTATGCATCGTATCTAGTTTTATTTCCATGTCAAACAATATTTTGAGCATTTATTTTTTTATGAAAGTGGATTTTTTCTCTTCATTTATTGCTTGAATGTCTTTCCCTTTTTTAGATATGGAACTTATCTGCCTAATGGACAGTGCATCGACGCACTCGATCCTTCAAAACATAGACTGCTTCATGAGCATAAGTAGCTATTCTGGCCCACTGAGAACAATCTCAGGACCAGCAAACATAATCGAAGGATCAGGGGAAGCAATTATATTGCTTCCCGGCAACACACAAATAACACTTAAAAATGCGTTATACTCCCCTAAATCCATCCGAAACCTCCTAAGCTTTAAAGACATCCGTTTAAACAGATATCACTTAGAGACGGCCGAGGAAGATAAAAGGGAATACTTGCTTGTAACGTCTCTTACAAATGGTTCAAAAACCATTGTGGAACGTTTCAAGGGACTCCCCTCGGGACTCTACCAAACAAGTATACAAACTCCAGAAACATCCATGGCGGAGCACCTGCAGTGCCCCCAAACACCAGAATTCCAACTCTGGCACAGTAGACTGGGACACCCTGGTTCTGTTATGATGTACCGCATCATAAAGAACTCCAGGGGTATAGACCTGAAGAACCTGAAGATTCTTCAAAAAGGCAAATTCCCATGTCCACCCTGTTACAAGGGTAAACTGATCACGAGACCCTCTCCACTGAAAGTGGACGTGGAGTCCCCCAGTTTTCTGGAAAGGATCCACAGAGACATTTGTGGGTCGATTCACCCATCAAGTGGTCCGTTCATGTACTTTATGGTCCTGATAGACGCATCTACTAAGTGGTCACATGTGTGCATACTGTCCACCTGTAACCTAGCACTATCTAAGCTTTTAGCTCAGATAATCAAGTTACGGGCCCACTTCCCCGACTACCAGATAAAGAAACTTCGTCTGGACAATGCGGGTGAGTTTACGTCACAAGTCTTTCTAGACTATTGCCAAGCTCAGGGAATTGAAGTCGAACATCCTGTAGCGCATGTTCACACCCAAAATGGGTTAGCAGAATCTCTAATTAAGAGACTGTAATGGATCGCTCATCCATTATTACTTCAATCCCAGATGCCAGTGAATGCGTGGGGTCATGCAATTTTGCATGCTGCATCTTTAATAAAATTAAGACCTTCTCAAGGTCAGTCATCTTCTCCAATGCAACTAGCACTTGGAGCCCCACCAATTGTCTCACATTTGAGAATATTTGGTTGTGCAGTATACGTCCCCATAGCACCACCGCAAAGGGCAAAGGTGGGTCCACAACGTCGTCTAGGCATTTATGTTGGGTTTGACACCCCCACCATAATTAGATTCCTAGAACCCCTTACGGGAGACGTCTTTAAGGCACGTCTAGAAGACTGTGAATTTGATGAAACATCGTTTCTAAGACTAGGCTCATAGACAAAGAAGCCTGAAGCTTCAGAAAGTATCACTTGGGATACAAAGACATTATGTCACTTTGATCCGCCAACAAGCCAGTGTAAGGAGGAGGTCCTGAAGATTCTCCACATCCAAAACACTGTCCATCTCTTGTCGGACAAATTTACTGATAACCAGAAGATTGTCAAATCACACGTCCCTGCTGCTAACACTCCAGCTAGGATTGACATACCGCAAAATGGATGCAATCCGCCTGCAGCAGAAATGGTTGGACCTCTCAAAAAGAGAGGGCGACCACCGGGATCCAAGGACCAAGTCCCTCGAAAGAGTAGGACCCTTGGCAATGGTAAACAAATACCACCACAGGATGCTAATATAAGCCCTACTACCCTATCTCTCCCAAAATCTCATGAAGAGGAAAAACCGGGAGAAAATGAAGTATCGATACACTATGTACGAACTGGGGAGTATTGGGACAGAAAAAGCACAACCATAGATGACACATTTGCGTGTAATATTGCCATCAACGTCGCGTACTGCGACGATGATATTGAACCACGCTCTCTGACAGAATGTCAAAGCAGAGATGATTGGCCAAAGTGGAAAGCGGCAATAGGAGTGGAGTTGGATTCACTCACCAAACACAAGGTCTTCGGACCCATAGTCCAGACACCAAAAGGTGTAAAACCTGTGGGTTATAAATGGGTATTTGTTAGAAAACGAAATGAAAAGAATGAGATCGTTCGCTATAAAGCAAGGCTTGTAGCGCAGGGTTTTACCCAACGTCCTGGGGTGGATTTTGAAGCCACATACTCCTCAGTCATGGACGATATCACCTTCCGATTCCTCATTGGCTTAACAGCCCATGAGGGTTTAGATATGCAACTCATGGACGTGGTTACTGCATACCTATATGGCAACCTAGACCGATACATCTATATGAGATTGCCTGACGGTTATTCTTTGCCTGCAGCACTAAAAGAGAGAGAACGTGACATCTACTCAGTGAAACTGCAAAGATCATTATATGGTCTAAAACAATCTGGAAGGATGTGGTATAACAGACTGAGCGATTTCCTTGCAAAACAAGGATTTACAAACGACCCAGTCTGTCCTTGCATCTTTATTAGAGCAAAGGCAACAGGATTAGTAATTATAGCCGTCTACGTAGACGACTTAAACCTCATCAGATCTCCTGAAGAGATCACAAAGATTTCTAGAAGCCTGACAGAAACTTTCGAGATGAAAGACATCGGAAAGTCAAATTCTGTTTAGGTCTTCAGATAGAGCATCTTAAAGATGGGATCCTGTTACACCAGTCAACTTACACATTGAACTTATTGAAAAAGTTTCAGATGGATAAGTGCCACCCCTCAGCACTCCGATGGTCGTCAGATCATTGGATGTACACAAAGACCCCTTCCGGCCGTTGGAAGAGGGGGAGAAAGTACTAGGCCCCGAAGTGCCTTATTTAAGGGCTATCAGTGCACTCCTTTACCTGGCTAATTGCACTCGCCCCGACATAGCATTTACAGTAAACTTACTAGCCAGATATAGTGCTGCACCTACACAGCGGCACTGGGCCGGAGTTAAGCATCTTCTGCGCTACCTCCAAGGGTCCATAGACTTAGGTCTATCTACAGGAAAGGGGCATCAACTGGTTTAGTTGGTTATGCTGATGCAGGTTACAGGTCCGATCCTCATACAGAGAAGTCTCAGACCGGATACATGTTCACATACGGCGGCACAGCCATATCCTGGAGATCTGTAAAGCAGACCATGACGACCGTCTCATCCACTCACTCAGAACTCCTAGCGATCTTCGAAGCAAGCAAGGAATGCTTCTGGCTACGCTCTGTGATCCAGCACATCCTCACCTCCACCGGCCTGATGACCAGTGTTCTTGCGCCTACTCCACTCCATGAAGACAATGCAGCATGTATAGCCCAGCTTCAGGACGGCTACATCAAAGGCGACAAGACAAAGCATATCTCCCCCAAGTTCTTCTGGACGCACGACCTTCAGAAGCAAAAGCAGATTGAGGTACAGAAGATCCAATCATGTAATAACTTGGCGGATTTGCTTACCAAATCCCTGCCTACTAGTATCTTTGAGAAACTTGTATATGGGATTGGGATGAGGAGAGTGAGTAAATGTAAACGGGGTCAGGATGAGAGAACTATGAACTCATAGATACATAGGAGACTGATGTATAGATTCATAGGAAATTTGCAAGCCTGAAGCTTGGTCAGATGAGGGGGAGTCAACTGCAGAGTTGTACTCTTTT
Organism: Scilla litardierei; assembly: GCA_030789695.1. Taxonomy (NCBI): domain Eukaryota; kingdom Viridiplantae; phylum Streptophyta; class Magnoliopsida; order Asparagales; family Asparagaceae; genus Scilla; species Scilla litardierei. Next base: position 124,462,897 of record CM061132.1, on the reverse strand, counting down.
CCCTTGGCTACAGGTTTTTCCCACTGGGTTTTCCGTAGTCAAGGTTTTGACGAGGCAACCTCGTTGATTCTGGATCCTGAAGTATCCACCCTTAGACACATCCCTAAAACAGGGGAAGTTATGTGTTAACTGTTCTTTCTTTAACAAGGCAGTTACCCTAACTCGGATCCTGAAGAATCCACCTCTTACTCAATGTTGGTTGGATAAGGGGAAGTGTTATGAATAGGCCCATGAGGCCCATTGGGTATCCAAGCCCACTATTGAAAGTTATATATATGAGGGTAGGGGGCTCTTACCCCTCTACACCTATTTCCCTATATTTTCCCTTCATAACACAGCTAGCCGTGTACGTGCAAGAGATTGTACGCTTACACGGGGTCCCCGTGAGCATCGTGTCTGACAGAGACTCGAGGTTCACATCTCAGTTCTGGAGAAGTCTGCATGAGCATTTGGGTACGAGTCTGAGTTTCAGCACGGCGTACCATCCGCAGACCGATGGCCAGTCCGAGAGGACTATACAGATTCTGGAGGATATGCTGCGAGCTTGCACGCTCGATTTGAAGGGATCTTGGGAGGACCATCTCCATTTGGTGGAGTTTTCTTATAACAACAGCTACCAGGCGAACATTGGCATGGCGCCATTTGCTGCCTTATATGGAAGAAAATGTCGATCGCCACTGAGCTGGGATGACATTGGAGATCGGGAGCTGTTGGGTCTGGAGATGATAGTAGAAGCTGTGGATGTCGTGAGAGACATCAGGGAGAAGCTCAGAGTTGCACATGATCGCTTTAAGCATTGGGCTGATGCCAAGAGGAGACCGTTGGAGTTTCAGCCTGGAGATCATGTTTTCTTGCAGATTTCTCCGAACCGCGGAGTTATTCGTTTCGGGAAGAAGGGGAAGCTGAGTCCGAGGTACATCGGACCTTTCGATGTGCTGGAACGTGTAGGAGCAGTGGCCAACCGCCTTGCTCTGCCACCATCTTTGGTGGGAGTTCACGACGTATTCCACGTATCTCAGTTACGTCGGTACGTCAGTGATCCGTCACACACGATGGATTTCTCAGAGATCACGGTCCGTCCGGACCTGACCTATGACCAGCAGCCGGTGCAGATTTTGGACCGTCAACAGAAGCAGTTGAGGAACAAGGTAGTCGACCTGGTGAGAGTGATGTGGCGTCACGGATCACCTGGAGAGTCCACCTGGGAAAGAGAGGATGAGATGAGAGAGAGTTACCCTCGCCTATTCTGATAGAAATTCCGAGGGCGGAATTTTCTTAAGGTGGGTAGGATGTAACGGCTGGTTTCTGTATGATGATATATATATATATATATATATATATATATGATTGCTCGTCTTTTCTCTTTTTCTTTTCCGTATTTCTTTTACCCTACCTGGAGCTAAGCGTGCTTCATGACGCTCATATCTTAGAATAGGTTCGCCTTTGGAACTCATTGAGATCATTCCGAAGCTTCACGCTTAAATCTGCGACTTCCTGTGCTCATTAGCCGGTTCACGTTGAGGAACCGACCGACTAGATGTCAATCTAGTCGGTCAACAACTCTTCATGGACTGACTAGTTCTCCCTTTCATTTCCCTAAGCTACTGTTTACACTTAGTCGGTCTAAGTTCATCCACCGACCGACTAGTTATCAAACTAGTCGGTCAACACTTCTTCGCAGACCGACTAGTACAGAGATCATTTTTCGCACCCAGGTTACTGTTTACCTTTAGTCGGTTTACGAACGAATACCGACCGACTAGTTGACGAACTAGTCGGTTAGGTTTCCTTCGCTGACCGACTAATCTTCAAAATATCTTGTTGACCACTTTCACCCTTTAGTCGGTCTATGAACACTGGCCGACCGACTAGGTTGCAAACTAGTCGGTCGACGAGCCTTCACAGACCGACTAACTCTATGAATCCTACAATAACCCTGTTCACTGTTTGGGTTTTAGTCGATCACAGTTATACGACCGACCGACTAGTTCCCAAACTAGTCAGTCAACCACCCTTCTCAGACCGACTAACCGACCCCAGAAACCCTAGTTTTGCTCTAGCCGCCGTTTCATTTTCTTATTTAAACGCACTGTCATTTTCATTTCTCCCTCATTGTTTTGAACCATATTCTTCCCCAACCCTTCTCCTTCATTTCCCTAAGTCTTCTCCTCCTCCCGAGCGCCCTCCACCTTCACGAGATCAATTCGATCTCCTCCCCTTTCCATTCTCCATTCTCCTTTCTCCCGTTTTCTCTTTCTCTTCCGACTTGTCCCCACAAATAGCCGACCACCCTCTCAGATCTGAGATCCGCGGCCAAGCTCCGGCCGCCGTCACTTCGCGTGGCACCCCGACCTCAGTTCTAGCGACGACGACCCCGGGAGACGCCAAGATCTTCCTCATCACCTTCAGAGGCCGACGTCATCATCAACAATCGACGTTCCTCGCTGCGCTACCCGCGGCTTAGGAATTTCCGGACGACGCAAAGTTTCCACCTTTCCAGATCTGACGCCGGATCTTCGTGCAAATCCTCATTTCAGGTTGGTCCCCTAAATTCGTAGTAACCCACACAATAGATAATCAAACCCTAATTAAAATCAGCAACCTAATCAAATTAAATTTACTTTCCGCTCCTCTTTAAAACGTTGTGCAACCGTAGATAAATCTACGGATGGACTTCTCGCATGAGCACATAGGATAGATCGTCGACTAGGCTAAATACATTAAAAATGTGATCTTTGACGATTAGGTTAGTCCCGATAACCTAGACACAACCCTAATAGGGATTCTGAATCATGAACTGACACCGTCGCCGTGTCACGATTTTTCAGACGCTTCTACGTCGACGAGACGGTTGGACGAGACATACCAGGGAGACGACGCACTCGCCACCACAGGCAAGTGTACCACTTGCGTTCTTGGCCATGCTTGGGCCTTAAACTTGTTAGAACTGTTAGTTTGGAATGATGAGAACCGGACGTGAAATGATAGCGTCCGGGACGCCCTTGATGGCTCAGATTTGACAACGAAATCTGAGTCCAACAACGACAATTTTGACATCATAGGATTGACATGCATGTGCGTGAGTTGTGGACACCTTAGTATAACCCCTCCTGTTTTGTCATGTCTTGTCCCGTTCCGTCTGCATAGCCCGATGGGTAATAGGGCACTCGCCAAGCCAGAGCGAGTGATCCCTTGTACTAGTTCACAGCCCGATGGGCAATTGGGCACCTGTCAAGCTAGAGCAGGTGATCCCATGTATTGATACACAGTTCAGAGAGCAATAGGGCACTTGTTAAGCTAGAGCAAGTGATCCCTTGTCCTGTCACGATTCTTGGGGTTTTGGGGTAGGGTTGAGCGTGCAAGCGGCAAGAGGGTCTGATCCCCCTCGAACCGAACAGGCGTGAACCCTTTTCGTGTCTTGTCTTGTCATGTCTGGCTTTCTGTGTTCCGTTTTGTCTTGACACCGGTAGGCTAGTCCCGTGGTCGGTAGCACTCGCTACGACCACTACTTGTAGTGTTTACTTTCCTGTTGCGTGTACTTCTGTTGTTAAAACCTTAGCATGTTAATCAACCAGTAAAACGTTGTTAAGTAAATGGTGCACTTGCAGTTTCGTCTAACCTTTTCTTGTAGACCTTGCCTGACGTACGGTTCCTTCTTTTGGTGCTGTACGTCAGGGATTGAGCCAGAGTACGTTGAGGAGACTAACTTGCCAGCTGACGTGGAGCCAGAGAGCGTCGATCCTGAGTACGACCCTGAGGAGGACCAGAGCTAGAGACTCCTCATTGTAGTTTCCAGAGACGTTTATTACTTTTAGTTGGGTGCGTAGCACCTTTTGTTTCCTTGACTAGGTTGGGTGCTTGCACCATTAGATTTACTTTTCTGCTGTTGTAGCCCTTTGGGTGTTGTGACTCGGTACTTTGATGTGTTGGAATAAAATGTGATGTTCTTTCCTTCTTGTACTTTTATTGTTCTGTACTAACATGCAGGGACCTGTACCTTCGTCTTGGTACCACACAGACGCTTATTGGGTCAGGGCTCCTTAGCTCTGGCCTAAGCGGGCCTAGTCACGCCTCGCCTCCGCTGTTTTGGGAAGCGGGGCGTGACAGGTTTTAGTCCCAAAACAGCGGAGGCGCGGCGTGACTAGGCCCGCTTAGGCCAGAGCTAAGGAGCCCTGACGTAATAAGCGTCTGTGTGGTACCAAGACGAAGGTACATGTCCCTGCATGTTAGTACAAAACAATAAAAATACAAGAAGGAAAGAACATCACATTTTATTCCAACACATCAAAGTACCGAGTCACAACGCCCGAAGGGCTACAACAACAGAAAAGTAAATCTAATGGTGCAAGCACCCAACCTAGTCAAGGAAACAAAAGGTGCTACGCACCCAACTAAAAGTAATAAACGTCTCTGGAAACTGCAATGAGGAGTCTCTAGCTCTGGTCCTCCTCAGGGTCGTACTCAGGATCGACGCTCTCTGGCTCCACGTCAGCTGGCAAGTCAGTCTCCTCAACGTACTCTAGCTCAATCCCTGATGTACAGCACCAAAAGAAGGAACCGTACGTCAGGCAAGGTCTACAAGAAAAGGTTAGACCAAACTGCTAGTGCACCATTTACTTAACAACGTTTTACTGGTTGATTAACATGCTGAGGTTTTAACAACAGAAGTACACGCAACAGGAAAGTAAACACTACAAGTAGTGGTCGTAGCGAGTGCTATCGACCACGGGATTAGCCTACCGGTGTCAAGAAAAAACGGAACACGGAAAGCCAGACACGACAAGACAAGACACGAAAGGGTTCACGCCTGTTCGGTTCGAGGGGGATCAGACTCTCTTGCCGCTTGTACGCTCAACCCTACCCCATAACCCCAAGAATCGTGACAAGACATGGGATCACTTGCTCTACCTTGACAAGTGCCCAATTGCTCTCTGAGCTGTGTATCAGTACATGGGATCACCTGCTCTAGCTTGACAGGTGCCCAATTGCCCATCGGGCTGTGAACTAGTACAAGGGATCACCCGCTCTGGCTTGGCGAGTGCCCTATTGCCCAGCGGGCTGTGCAGACGGGACGGGACAAGACATGACAAAACAGGAGGGTTATACTAGGGTGTCCATAACTCACGCACACGCATGTCAATCCTATGATGTTAAAATTGTCGTTGTTGGACTCAGATTTCGTTATCAAATCTGAGCCATCAAGGGCGTCCCGAACGCTATCATTTCACGTCCGGTCCTCATGTTTCTAAAATAACAATTCTAACAAGACTAAGGCATAAGCATGGCCAAGAACGCAAGTGGTACACTTGCCTGCGGTGGCGAGTGCGTCGTCTCCCTGGTACGTCTCGTCCAACCGTCTCGTCGGTGGAAGAGCGTCTGAAAAACCGTGACACTGCGATGGTGTCAGTTCACGATTCAGAATTCCTATTAGGGTTGTGTCTAGGTTATCGGGACTAACCTAATTGTCAAAGATCACATTTTTTTAATGTATTTAACCTATTCGACGATCTATCCTATGTGCACATGCAAGAAGTCCATTCGTCGATTTCTACGGTTTGCACAACGTTTTAAAGATCAACGTAAATAAATTTAATTGATTAAGGTTGCTGATTTTTAATTAGGTTTTGATTATTTACGGTGGGGGTTTCTACGAATTTAGGGGACCAACCTGAAAATGACAGTTGCACGGAGATCCGGCGTCAGACCTAGAAAGGTGGAAGCTTTGCGTCGTCCGGAAATTCCTAAGCCGTGGGTAGCGCAGCGAGGAATATCGATTGTTGATGATGACGGTTGCCTCCGAAGGTGTTGACGAAGATCTTGGCGTCTCCCGGGGTCGTCGTCGCTAGAACTGAGGTCGGATCGCCACGCGAAGAGACGGCGGCCGGAGCTTGGCCGTGGATCTCAGATCTGAGAGGGTGGCCGGCTGTTTGTGGGAGAAACAGGAAGGAGAAAAAGAAACGGGAGAAAAAGAGGAAGGAGGAAGAAGAAAGAAGATGAAGATGAAGGGGAGGAAGACCTTGGAGAAGGTGGGGGCAAAGGAGGAGGAAGGAGAAGCAAGGGAGGAGAAAGGAGATGAGTTGGGGAAGAAGGTGGCTCAAAACAATGAGGGAGAAATGAAAATGACCGTGCGTTTAAATAAGAAAACGAAACGGTGGCTAGAGCAAAAATAGGGTTTCGGGGGTCGGTTAGTCGGTCTGAGAAGGGTGGTTGATCGACTAGTTTGGGAACTAGTCGGTCGGTCGTATAACTGTGACCGACTAAAACCCAAACAGTGAATAGGGTTGTTGTAGGATTCATAGAGTTAGTCGATCTGTGAAGGCTCGTCGACCGACTAGTTTGCAACCTAGTCGGTCGGCCAGTGTTCATAGACCGACTAAAGGGTGAAAGTGGTCAACAAGATATTTTGAAGATTAGTCGGTCAGTGAAGGAAACCTAACCGACTAGTTCGTCAACTAGTCGGTCGGTATTCGTTCGTAAACCGACTAAAGGTAAACAGTAACCTGGGTGTGAAAAATGATCTCTGTACTAGTCGGTCTGCGAAGAAGTGTTGACCGACTAGTCTGATAACTAGTCGGTCGGTGGATGAACTTAGACCGACTAAGCGTAAACAGTAGCTTAGGGAAAATGAAAGGGAGAACTAGTCGGTCCATGAAGCGTTGTTGACCGACTAGATTGACATCTAGTCGATCGGTTCCTCAATGTGAACCGGCTAATGAGCACAGGAAGTCGCAGATTGAAGCGTGAAGCTTCGGAATGATCTCAATAAGTTCCAAAGGCGAACCTATTCTAAGATATGAGCGTCACGAAGCACGCTCAGCTCCAGGTAGGGGAAAAGAAATACGGTAAAGAAAAGAGAAAAGACAAGCAATCATATATATATATATAAATAAACGTCATCATACAGAAACCAGCAGTTACATCCTACCCACCTTAAGAAAATTCCGCCCTCGGAATTTCTATCAGAATAGGTGAGGGTAACGCTCTCTCATCTCATCCTCTCTTTCCCAGGTGGACTCTCCAGGTGATCCGTGACGCTACATCACTCTCACTAGGTCGACTACCTTGTTCCTCAACTGCTTCTGTCGACAGTCCAAAATCTGCACGGGCTGCTGGTCATAGGTCAGGTCCGGGCGGACCGTGATCTCTGAGAAATCCACCGTGTGTAACGGATCACTGACGTACCGACGTAACTGCGATACGTGGAATACGTCGTGAACCCCCACCAAAGATGGTGGCAGAGCAAGGCGGTAGGCCACTGTTCCCACACGTTCCAGCACATCAAATGGTCCAATAAACCTCGGGCTCAGCTTCCCCTTCTTCCTGAAACGAATAACTCAACGGTTCGGAGAAATCTTCAAGAAAACGTGATCTCCAGGCTGAAACTCCAATGGTCTCATCTTGGCATCTGCCCAATGCTTGAAACGATCCTGAGCAACTCTGAGCTTCTCCCTGATGTCTCTCACGACATCCACAGCTTCTACTATCATCTCCGGACCCAACAGCTCCCGATCTCCAACGTCATCCCAGCTCAGTGGCGATCGACATTTTCTTCCATATAAGGCAGCAAACGGCGCCATGCCAATGGTCACCTGGTAGCTGTTGTTATAAGAAAACTCCACCAAATGGAGATGGTCCTCCCAAGATCCCTTCAAATCGAGCGTGCAAGCTCGCAGCATATCCTCCAGAATCTGTATAGTCCTCTCGGACTGGCCATCGGTCTGTGGGTGGTACGTCGTGCTGAAACTCAGACTCGTACCCAAATGCTCCTGCATACTTCTCCAGAAATGAGATGTGAACCTCGAGTCTCTGTCAGACACGATGCTCACGGGGACCCCATGTAAGCGTACAATCTCCTCAAGATATTTCCTCGCCAAAGCTTCCGTAGACTGACCCACTCGGAAGGGAATAAAGTGCGCAGACTTGGTCAACCGATCCACGATCACCCAGACTGCGTCGTTCTGTTTCGGGGTCCGAGGTAAACCAGTCACGAAATCTATCGTAATATGTTGTCACTTCCACTCTGGAATAGGAAGCGGTTGTAGCAACAGCAGTACGATGGTGCTTGGCCTTCACCTGTTGGCATATCAAACACTTGGCAATGCTCCGTGCCACACTCCTCTTCATGCAAATCCACCAGTAATTCAGTCGAAGGTCCTTATACATCTTGGTGCCACCAGGATGTATAGAATAAGTCGAGCTATGAGCCTCGCTCAAAAGCTCCTCCCGAACATTACCTGCAGGTACACAGAGTCTGCTGCCGTACCGCAGCGAACCATCCTCATGAATCACGAACTCAGCTTGCAACCCAGCTTCAACCTGCCTCCTGATCATCTGCAACTTCGGATCTTCTGCCTGTGCTGCCTTGATCCGATCCACGATTGTGGACTGAATCTGCAGATTCATGAATGAAAGAACCACACCAGGTAGGACGACCACCAAATCCATCTCCTTCAGCTCCTGCTGAATCCTCCAGTCAGCAGTATGCATCATAGCAGTAGGAAGTCTACTCAAGGCATCTGGCACTATGTTCACCTTCCCCGGATGATACTAAAGATCTATCTCATAGTCAGCCATGAGCTCCAACCATCGTCTCTGACGCATGTTGAGCTCCTTCTGCGTGAATATGTACTTCAAGCTCTTGTGATCGGTGAAAATCTTCACGCTCTCACTCAGTAAGAAGTGCCTCCAAATCTTTAATGCAAAGATCACCGCTGCCAACTCCAGATCGTGCGTCGGGTAATTCTTCTCATAATTCCTCAACCGACGAGCAGCATACGCGACCACGTGGCCATGCTGATGTAGAACGCACCCTAGGACCTTCCCAGATGCATCACAATAAACTTCAAAGCCTCCGCTCCGATCTGGTACTGTCAAAACTGGTGCCGTGGTCAACCTCGCCTTCAAGATACTGAAAGCCTCCTCACAAGCATCAGACCACTGAAACTCCATGTCCTTCCTCATCAGCTTCGTCATCGGCTCAGCAATCTTCGAGAAATCCTTGATGAACAGCCGATAGTAACCTGCTAAGCCAAGAAAACTCCTGATGTCGGATGCTGACTGCGGAGTCGGCCAATCTCGAACTGCTCTGACCTTCTCCGGATCTATAGATATGCCATCACCGGACACCACGTGTCCCAGAAATATGACTCTGTCCAGCCAGAACTCGCACTTGCTATACTTGGCATACAGCTTGTGTCGCCTCAGAGTCTCCAGCACTGTCCTCAGATGACAGCTGTGCTCTTCTTCAGACTTCGAGTAAATAAGAATGTCGTCAATAAAGATAACGATGAACTTATCCAGGAAGTCGTAGAAAATCAAGTTCATGAGGTTCATGAACACAGCTGGAGCATTGGTCACGCCGAAAGGCATCACCACAAACTCATAGTGTCCGTACTTCGTCCGAAAAGCTGTCTTCGGAACGTCATCCTTCTTCACCTTCAACTGATGATATCCGCTCCTCAAATCCAACTTCGAGTAAACTCTCGAACCTCCCAACTGATCAAAAATGTCATCGATACGTGGCAGCGGATACTTGTTCTTCACGGTGACAACATTCAGTCCTCGATAGTCCACGCACATCCTGCGGGACCCATCCTTCTTCTTCACAAGTAACACAGGTGCACCCCACAGTGACACACTAGGGTGGATGAAACCCTTCTGCAATAACTCATCCAACTGCTTCCGCAGCTCCTCAAGCTCCGCGGGAGCCATCCGATACATCGCCTTTGATAGCGGCTGCGCACCCTGCACCAGATCAATGCCGAACTCCAAAGCTCTGTCGGGTGGCAGACCCGAGATATCCTCAGGAAAAACGTCGTCGAAATCTCTGACAACCACTGGTCGGTCAAGCTCCATCTCCATCTGCAAGGCTGCAACGATCGGCACCTCCGGCTTGGCCCAAAATCTGATGGGCCCAAGCGACTCGTCTCTGCTACGGAACTCGAACTCCGGATGGCCTGGAATCCGAAATACCACTCTCTTGCTATGACAATCGATCGAAGCATGGAAATCTCCCAGCCAATCGATGCCAAGGACGACGTCAAAATGCGGTAGGTCGTGGACGATGAAATCTGCATATAACTCATGTCCGCTAACCACTAAGGGAATTGACCGACATCCCAGGTTCACTGTCACCACTCCGTTCCCAGTAGTGATGTCCCAACACTTAGGAAGTGTATGGGTAGGAATGGAGTGCTTTGTTATGAACCTCCGAGATAAGATGCACATAGATGCTCCGGAGTCAAACAAAGCCAAAGCAGGATGAGAGGACACAAGAATGGTGCCTATGAAACAAAGGATCCTAGGGTCAAACACTAATCTAACAATCAAACTAATAAGCATTACTAACGAACATAGCAATAAAGTCTAACTATGAAATGAAAAGACTAGGTCAAGGTGTTACCTGCAATCACTCCATCCAGCTCCTCAGTCTCCACAGCCGTCATGGTAAAGGCCAGCCTCGGAGGCTGCACTGCTCGCTGGTACAGCTGCCTCTGTGGCACCAAAGGTGGTCCACGAATAGCAGGTCCTCTCTGAACTGGGGCAGGCACCCTTATCTGCAACGGGGCTGGCGCTCCAACAACAGCAGTGTGGGCTCTCGGACAATCCTTCACAGCATGCGAAGCATCTCCACAAAGTAGGCACAGACCCAGCTTCCTCCTACAGTTGGTCTAAACATGTCCGGGCTTGCCGCAGAAATGGCATGGACCCTTGCTCTGCTGCTGCACTGGTGCTCCAGGTCTCTTAAATGGCACAGTCTGGACTGGCCTCATCGCCGGCCTGGCAGGTGGCCGGTACTGCTCCATAGGGCGCTTTCCCCTGTCCTCTGGAGTGTCAGGCAGGTGCAAAATCGTCTCATGATTCTTCGCAGCATCTAACACTTCCCTCATAGTCGAGAAGCTAGCAGAGGACATGGAAGCCTGGACCTTCGGACGAAGTCCCTGACGGAACCGTTCAGCTCGGTTCTCCTCCTTCTTCACCATGTGCGGGGCAAAACGGCTCAGCATCTCGAATTCAGCCTCATACTCATCGATAGTCATGTCCCTCTGCTTCAGATCCACGAATCTGCCCATCATCTCTCTCCTAGCTGCCTTGGTGAAGTACTTCTCCTTGAACATGTGGCGAAAAGTCTTCCACTCCACAGGCTTCTGCAGACACCTCTCCTCAATACGCCACCAGTTTCGGACAATCTCAGTCAGCTGCATCTTCACGATCTCTACCCGAGTATCCTCTGGAATCTTGGCAGCAACCAACTTTTCCTCAGTGCTCTGGATCCACTCATCGGCACCCAGAGGTCCTTCCTTCCCAGAGAAGGTCTTCGGCTGAAGCTCGTTGAACTGCTTCACTCCTGGAGCTGCTCGTGGAGTAGGCGGAGGTGGAGGTGGTGCAACAGGTGGAGCTTGGGCAGCACGGTTGGACTGCTGCACCAGCTAATGCTGCACGTCAAGCATCTCTCGCATCATGCCAAGGAACTGGCAGAACTCAGCACCCTGGTCCTCCGGACCGTCATCGCTCGAATTCGAGGATCGAGTAATGCGTCGCCCAGCCATCCCGTATTCAGGAACGAAAACACAGGTTAGACTCGCACAATGTTTGAATATAAAATGAATGTCCTTACTCCTACTGTTCTGTACTTGCAGATGAATTGGGACAGGACCTGCATGGGCCACCACTAAAACCTGTCACGCCCCGCTTCCCAAAACAGCGGAGGCGAGGCGTGACTAGGCCCGCTTAGGCTAGAGCTAAGGAGCCCTGACCCAATAAGCGTCTGTGTGGTACCAATACAAAGGTACAGGTCCCTGCATGTTAGTACAGAACAATAAAAGTACACGAAGGAAAGAACATCACATTTTATTCCAACACATCAAAGTACCGAGTCACAACGCCCGAAGGGCTACAACAGCAGAAAAGTAAATCTAATGGTGCAAGCACCCAACCTAGTCAAGGAAACAAAAGGTGCTACGCACCCAACTAAAAGTAATAAATGTCTCTGGAAACTGCAACGAGGAGTCTCTAGCTCTGGTCCTCCTCAGGGTCGTACTCAGGATCGACGCTCTCTGGCTCCACGTCAGCTGGCAAGTCAGTCTCCTCAACGTACTCTGGCTCAATCCCTGACGTACAGCACCAAAAGAAGGAACCGTACGTCAGGCAAGGTCTACAAGAAAAGGTTAGACTAAACTGCAAGTGCACCATTTACTTAACAACGTTTTACTGGTTGATTAACATGCTGAGGTTTTAACAACAGAAGTACACGCAACAGGAAAGTAAACACTACAAGTAGTGGTCGTAGCGAGTGCTACCAACCACGGGACTAGCCTACCAGTGTCAAGACAAAACGGAACACGGAAAGCCAGACAAGACAAGACAAGACACGAAAGGGTTCACGCCTGTTCGGTTCGAGGGGGATCAGACCCTCTTGCCGCTTGCACGCTCAACCCTACCCCATAACCCCAAGAATCGTGACAAAACATGTGATCACTTGCTCTAGCTTGACAAGTGCCCAATTGCTCTCTGAGCTGTGTATCAGTACATGGGATCACCTGCTCTAGCTTGACAGGTGCCCAATTGCCCATCGGGCTGTGAACTAGTACAAGGGATCACCCGCTCTGGCTTGGCGAGTGCCCTATTGCCCAGTGGGCTGTGCAGACGGGACAGGACAAGACATGACAAAACAGGAGGGTTATACTAGGGTGTCCACAACTCACGCACACGCATGTCAATCCTATGATGTTAAAATTATCGTTGTTGGACTCAGATTTCGTTGTCAAATCTGAGCCATCAAGGGTGTCCCGAACGCTATCATTTCACGTCCGGTCCTCATATTTCTAAATAACAATTCTAACAAGACTAAGGCCTAAGCATGGCTAAGGACGCAAGTGGTACACTTGCCTGCGGTGGCGAGTGCGTCGTCTCCCTGGTACGTCTCGTCCAACCGTCTCGTCGGCGGAAGAGCGTCTGAAAAACCGTGACACGGCGATGGTGTCAGTTCACGATTCAGAATTCCTATTAGGGTTGTGTCTAGGTTATTGGGACTAACCTAATCGTCAAAGATCACATTTTTTTAATGTATTTAACCTATTCGACGATCTATCCTATGTGCACATGCAAGAAGTCCATTCGTCAATTTCTACTGTTTGCACAATGTTTTAAAGATCAACGTAAATAAATTTAATTGATTAAGGTTGCTGATTTTTAATTAGGTTTTGATTATTTACGGTGGGGGTTTCTACGAATTTAGGGGACCAACCTGAAAATGACGGTTGCACGGAGATCCGGCGTCAGACCTGGAAAGGTGGAAGCTTTGCGTCGTCCGGAAATTCCTAAGCCACGGGTAGCGCAGCGAGGAATATCGATTGTTGATGATGACATTGGCCTCCGAAGATGTTGACGAAGATCTTGGCGTCTCCCGGGGTCGTCGTCGCTAGAACTGAGGTCAGATCGCCACGCGAAGAGACGGCGGCCGGAGCTTGGCCGTGGATCTCAGATCTGAGAGGGTGGCCGGCTGTTTGTGGGAGAAACAGGAAGGAGAAAAAGAAACGGGAGAAAAGGAGGAAGGAGGAAGAAGAAAGAAGATGAAGATGAAGGGGAGGAAGACCTTGGAGAAGGTGGGGGCAAAGGAGGAGGAAGGAGAAGCAAGGGAGGAGAAAGGAGATGAGTTGGGGAAGAAGGTGGCTCAAAACAATGAGGGAGAAATGAAAATGACCGTGCGTTTAAATAAGAAAACGAAATGGCGGCTAGAGCAAAACTAGGGTTTCGGGGGTCGGTTAGTCGGTCTGAGAAGGGTGGTTGACCGACTAGTTTGGAAACTAGTCGGTCGGTCGTATAACTGTGACCGACTAAAACCCAAACAATGAACAGGGTTGTTGTAGGATTCATAGAGTTAGTCGATCTGTGAAGGCTCGTCGACCGACTAGTTTGCAACCTAGTCAGTCGGCCAGTGTTCATAGACCGACTAAAGGGTGAAAGTGGTCAACAAGATATTTTGAATATTAGTCGGTCAGCGAAGGAAACCTAACCGACTAGTTCGTCAACTAGTCGGTCGGTATTCGTTCGTAAACCGACTAAAGGTAAACAGTAACCTGGGTGCGAAAAATGATCTCTGTACTAGTCGGTCTGCGAAGAAGTGTTGACCGACTTGTTTGATAACTAGTCGGTCGGTGGATAAACTTAGACCGACTAAGCGTAAACAGTAGCTTAGGGAAAATGAAAGGGAGAACTAGTCGGTCCATGAAGCGTTGTTGACCGACTAGATTGACATCTAGTCGGTCGGTTCCTCAACGTGAACCAGCTAATGAGCACAGGAAGTTGCAGATTGAAGCGTGAAGCTTCGGAATGATCTCAATGAGTTCCAAAGGCGAACCTATTCTAAGATATGAGCGTCACGAAGCACGCTCAGCTCCAAGAAGGGGAAAAGAAATACGGAAAAGAAAAGAGAAAAGACGAGCAATCATATATATATAAATAAACGTCATCATACAGAAACCAGCCGTTACAGTCGATGAAGGCGCTTGCCAAATCATCTCAAGTGGTGAATGTCCCTTCCACTTGTGTCCTCAACCAATACAAAGCTTTATCCTTGAGTGTGAAGGGGAAGAGTCACAGTCGGATTGCATCAACGGAGACGCCCGGCAATTGAAAAGTGGCGCACTTGGACAAGAAAAGTTGGATGTGGTAATGCAGATTCTCATGGGCATTCCTATGAAACGGGTCTTGTTGCATCAATACCACCAATCCTGTCTTCAGCTCAAAGTTCTTGTCCGTCGCTAGTTTCGGCATGGCGATGGATGATGTGGTGGAAGATGTCTTAGGACGAAGCCTATCTCTAATCGATATGATCCTTGCCATTCGTGTGGCTAGCTCCTCCGGTGTCTCCGCACGGTTCATACAACTGTCCTCCGTAGTGTGCCTTCTCTCGGCTCTAATCCTCCGCGCGGTACGCTCGATCTCTGGATCAATTAATATTTCTTCGGGGTTCGCCGTAGATCTCGTGTTCATGCAAAGGAAAACAGAGTTTCAAAGTAATTGTTAGCACGATTAAGGAGTATAAAGATAAAGAGTAACAAAAGAAAAAGAAAACACTAAGTAAAGAGAATAAAACACTATTGCCTCCCCAGCAACGGTGCCAAAAACTTGATCGCACCGGGACGTGCAACCTAAGAGCACAACCAAAAACTTGGTCAGCCCCAGATACACACCCGGAGAACGATTGTAGTCTTACCGCAAGCGCACGGCGAAGTGGCGAGCGGGTATCGAACTCAGGGAGGTGCAATAACAGTGTCTTCTTCTAATCACCTAGCTATCGGAATGGTCAAGAATAATACGGGGTAAAGTTGTCACAATCGTTCGTATATTTATAGAAATATCAATGGAATAAAGTGCCTAGGGATAGGGAATCCCCGCTAAGAACCATATCTCATCGTTGTGATTCGTAGGTTATGTCATTGCTAGACTTGAATTTTAGGTGAACTAGTCGCAACTGAATGTAGAACCAAGCTCACGCTCTCGCGCTATTGCCGGTCTATAGCAAACCTAGGTTAGGGCCCAATCTCTTGCAAACCCTAACCTACGCCGCTAGTATTAGGATCAACATCATCGTTCAACCGCATCTCGAGCCCACTCTCATGCAAACTCGAGCTACGACCTAGGTTGAGATAGTTCCTACCCGTCCAATCTCTTGCAAACGGGTATGGGTATAGAATTACGATCGAAACATCTAGCTTTGGTCCAATCTCTTGCAAACCAATTCTAGAAAAGTCCAATCGGAAATCTAAATCGAATCTCTAGGGCTTCCTACCAATTGGGATCCAATCTCTTGCAAATCCCAATCAATATGAATCCCTAGCTATCCGTAATCAATCAATCCCAACCTAACCCTAATCAATTCTAGCAACAATTTCACCAATTCATCACAAATTAGAAATAGGGTTCATAGGGTTCATCCCTATGCCCTAGAGCAATAGAACTACTCACTAAATTCATAAGAAATTCAATAGAAAATTCAGCACAAATCATTGCAATAGAGAAATATTCAATAAAAATAGAGTTTTTTGATACGAAAGAAGACAAACCAATGAGATTCCAAGAACATCCAACAAAAATCCTCTTTCTAATCTCTCCAAAAGCCCTAAATCTAAATCCCTAAAAAGCTATCTAAAAAGGCTGCAAAAAGGATCAAAAAGCTCTCTCTAACTAGGGCAAAAACTGGGTTTAAATACCCCTCAAAATCGCCCAGAAATTCGTGACAAAAATGCCTCTGCGCAGCTCAAAAATCACAGTTTACGCTACAGGCGGGGCGGCTCACTCGGCCGAGTGACAAATGTCACTCGGCCGAGTGACAAACCCTGTACATTAACAGTAAGTTCGGGATTTTGGGGGTCTGTCTTCAGAAGGTGACTCGGCCGAGTAGATTTACTCACTCGGCGAGGGGCAATTCTTGCTCGGCCGAGTGGAAGCTCTGAAAAGCCTGTAAAATAACAGTAAGTCGGCCGTTTTCGAAGCGTCTATTCTCGTGCCACTCGGGCGAGTAGATTTCCATGCTCGGCTGAGTGGACTATCGTCACTCGGCCGAGTGCATGCCTATTTTCTTCAGTTGATGCATGTCCGGTCCGGTCGGCCGAGTGGTCTTCTTGCTCGGCCAAGTGGGTAGTTCACTCGGCTGAGTGAGATGCTGCAAATGCCCATTCTTTGTCTTTTCGCTTCCTCGTCGCTCCTACGACGTTCTTTCTTCTCCCACTTGTCTTCCATCGCCGAATAACCCTCAAAAGAGCCTCGGGTGACACTCCGGAGTGGGTGCAAATCCTCTTGATCTCAAAATCACTCCGAATCGCTCCATATCTCCTGATACGACAAAAAAAAGAAATCGTGAAAAACATCGCAATATTGTCGAATAATCGTGAAAAACGCGATATGAGCGATCAAAGTGGCATGCAAACATGCAGAAAACGGGTGTAAAATACGGAGCGATCAATGACGAATCATGTTCCCATTCGTTTGATAAAGATACACAGGTAGACTTTATTATTCGTGAATCCTTGCTGTGCAAGGAAATCACTAAGTTTGTTATACCACATTTTGCCCGATTGCTTTAGACCATATAATGATCTATGCAGCCTTACAGAGAATACGTCCCGAGGGATCTCTTTCATCTCTGGGGGTAGTTTAAACCCATCAGGAAGTCTCATATAGATATTTTTATTTATATCGCCATATAGATATGCAGTCACAACATCCATGAGCTGCATTTCTAGGCTTTCCAGAGAAGTTAGGCTTATTAAAAATCGGAAAGCGATCAAATCCATGATCGGGGAATATGTATCTTCGTAATCAATCCCCGGTCTTTGGGAAAAACCCTGGGCTGCAAGGCATGCCTTGTAGCGAATGATCACATTATTTTCATTTCTTTTTCTTATGAAAACCCACTTATATCCCACAAGCTTTACACCTACTGGTGTTTGGACTACTGGTCCAAAGACTTTGCGTTTCAAGAGTGAGTTCAGCTCTACTCGTATTGCCTCGTCCCACTTTGGCCAGTCATCTCTGCGTTTACATTCCGCTAGAGATCGGGGTTCGACGTCATCGTCATATTCAGTGACGTGAGCGGAAATATCGAACGCAAAATCGTCGACGACGACTGTGCTACGTCTGTCCAGTACCTCTCCAGTACGTACAAAATTTAATGAAGTTTATCCTATTGTTTCCTCTGCAGGGGAAATAAGGAGAGGAGAAGTAGCTGGTCTGAGCTTAGCATCCTATGGAGGGATAATCTTATTATCTCCAGGAATCTTCCTCTTTCGAGGAACTTTATCTTTTGAACCTGGTGGGCGTCCTCTTTTCAATTGAGGTACATCCAATTCTGCTGCTGGTGGATTGCATCCATTTATGGGGATGTCAATCCTAGCTGGCGTATTAGTGGCAGGGACGTGTGAACGGACAATCTTCTGGTTGTCCGTGAACTTATCCGGTAATAGATGTACTGTGTTCTGAATGTGAAGGATCTTCAGGATCTCATCTTCACACAGATTAGTACGCGGATCATATAGGGACAAAGACTTCTGGTCCCAATTAATGGTCCTAGTAGCTTCAGCTTCTTAGACTGTGTGCCTAGTTTATGAAAAATTTTCTCATCAAATTCACAGTCAGCAAAACGTGCCTTGAATGCGTCCCCCGTGAGGGGTTCAAGGTATCTGATAATAGAGGGCAAATCAAACCCAATATAGATACCTAGACGACACTGAGGACCCATTTTGGTCCTTTGAGGTGGTGCTATTGGGACATGTACCGCATAACCAAACACTCTCAAATGAGAGATATCCGGAGGTGTGCCAAATGCAAGTTGCATCGGGGATAATGTATGACCTCCAGAGGGTCTTATCCTAATAAGTGATGCGGCATGTACAATAGCATGCCCCCAAGCATCCACCGGCAACTGGGATTGCATAAGCAATGGACGTGCAATCCGTTGGAGTCTCTTTATAAGGGACTCAGCTAATCCGTTCTGGGTGTGAAAATGTGCTACAGGATGTTCAACTTCAATACATGTTGCCTGGCAATAGTCTTCGAAGACTTGTGAAGTAAATTCACCCGCATTATCAAGACGTAGTCTCTTGATATGGTTATTGGGGAAATGAGCCCGCAACCTTATTATTTGTGCTAATAGCTTTGGAAAAGCTAGGTTGCGGGTGGACAAGAGGCACACATAAGACCATTTAGTTGATGCATAAATCAGTACCATGAAGTACCGAAATGGGCCACTTGCGGGGTGAATAGGCCCGCAAATGTCACCACGAATTCTCTCAAGGAAGCCAGGAGACTCTAATCCCACTTTCAAGAGGGAGGGTCTCGTTATAAGTTTTCCCTTGAAACAAGGGGGACAAGGAAATTCACCCTTATGAAGAATCTTCAGGTTCATCAATTTATGTCCACGGGATTCAGTGATAATGCGTCGCATCATTGCTGATCTAGGGTGACCAAGTCTGTTGTGCCAGAGTTGGAACTCTGGCAGTGATGGGCACGTCTGGTGCTCAGTCATATTGGCTTCTATTGGTTGAATGTATGTATGGTAGAGACCCGACGGGAGTCCCTTGAATCCCTCGCAGATGATCTTCTGGTCATCTTTTTGACAAGTTACATACAGATATTCAACCTTATTTTCATCTCTGGTTTCTAAGTGATATCCGTTTAAACGAAAGTCCTTGAAACTTACGAGATTTCTATTTGATTTAGGAGAGAATAATGCATTTTTTATTTGAAGTCTTGTGTTATTTGAGAGCAATATAATTGCTTCACCAGATCCTTCGATTATTTGGGACAGTCTTGAAATTGTGATAACAGGACCATCATATTTATTTATGCTATTAAAATAGCAATGTTCACGAAGGATTGTATGCGTCGAGGCACTGTCTATTAGGCACTTATACTTCATCTATATAAGCAAAAACGGAATTTTATTTGAGTAAATGTAAAAAGACATTCAAAATAAAAGTTCGTACTAAAGCAAACAAAAGATGAAGCTACATGGAATTTTAAATGCATAGATAAAAGATGAAGCTTAATCGAGCAGGTCGTCATTCTCGAAGTCGTTTGCAGTGAACATCGTTGGTGGCTGAACATCCGACAAGTTTGTTTCAGGCAGAGACTTCTGGCTTGCCTGATATAGTTCCTGGAGGTGGCAAAGAGTGCGGCAGTTTTTGGACCAATGACCAGTCATGCCGCATCTATGGCATTTATCCTCCCAGTTTTTCATAGGAAGTGACACTTGGTCAGTGTTCTTTCGCTTCCATGTGAAGTTTCTCTTTCCTTTGTTGTTTTTGTTTGTCTGGGGTGCTGCTCCTCGTCCATTCTTCATCGCAGCTTTCCCTGTGTTATTTTTAGCATTCTTCTTGTTTTTCCACTTCTGGAGAGAAACGTGGTGGGCTTCAGGGATAGGTGCAGTGCCAGCTGGACGTAAATTATGAGTGGCGAGCAGTCAATCTCGATTCTGCTCTACCCTAAGAAGGCAAGAGAGCAGATCAGAAAATTTCGTGAAGTTGCGTACACGATATTGTTGCATGAGGATTGCATCTTTCTCGTGAAACGAGGTAAATGTCTTTTCCAACATGCGTTGCTCTGTTACTTCTTCATCGCACAACTTCAGGCGTGAGGTGATATTCTGAACTGCAGAGTTATACTCAGCGACGGACTTATAGTCCTGAAGTCTGAGGTTTTCCCACTCATAACTGGCACGCGGTAATATTACATCAATTTGATGTTTATACCATGCCTCCAGCGCTGTCCACAGCTCCATTGGGTCTTCTACCGTTAGGTATTCAGCCTTTAAGGTCCGATCTATATGTTTCCTAATGTAGATAATGGCTTTCGCCTTATCCACATCGGAGACAGTGGTAGGAGTGCTGCTACTAGATGTAGCAGAAGCATCGGCCGCTGCTGGGGCCAATGAAGGAGCCAAAATTGAGCCAAGTAGGGCCATCGAACGCAAGTGAAACTTCAGGTCCGCTCACCAACTCAGGTAATTTTTCCCTGCAGGATCAAGAACTTCGAAATCGACGCTTGTCAATTTTGCCATATCTATGCAATTTAAAACAAGCATGAATTAATGAAGATGTAAAATCACGCATAAAAAATAAAATAAGTAAAATGTGGGGATCGGTTAGATACCCAAAAATGTACAAAGTCCAAAGTCTGAATATACAGTCCATAAAGAAAAGAAATATACAATTTGGAAACCCACAATGGGTCCCTATATTTCATAAATTTCACCTCCGTCTTCATTTGTTGGTACACTGGTCTTTGGCATTAATACATTTAATCCTCACTTACAAATTCTCTCAAAAAGAAAATAAAATTGCAAGGAATATAAAAGGTATCAAACTGGCCAATCCCAAAAATCACATTTTAGCTTATATAAACATCCACACAGTTTATAATATGCTACAGGCATAAAAGAAGCAACCACGCATGCATATAACACAGACATATATAATATGAAAAAAGAGACTATAAAATATAATAATCTCTCGGACCATGGGGAGACGTTATACACAGTTAGGTTAGTTGACTAACGGCAGAGCGGCCGTAGGATCCTTAAGATAATTATATAAAAATCCTAATGTTCCATAAATAAATAATAATGCAAGAGTGTTATAATTTAAGCAATATGAAAGACTGGGCGACATGCCCATAACAAGAAAAATGAATTAATATTTTGATTGGGGCTGTAGGTCCATAAAATATTAATCGTTTTAATATTTTGCTTATATATTAATTGTTTTAATAAGCAAATGTATTAACTCGGCTTCTAGCCAAATAAGCCAAATTAAAATGTTTTGAATATTTGGGCTTCAGGCCCAGTACCAAAATTTTAATTAACTTTTTAAGTTTGCAAATTAACTGGGCTTCAAGCCCAATAAACGGCCCATCTACTGTAATGATAAAAAATTAATTTAAGGTAATATTAATTTAAACCCTAAATCAAATATTTGGTATGTAGGGGATCTGAAGAGTCCCCAAATCACAAAAACAGTAGCCTCCCCCATGCCACGTTTACAGAGTCCCCGGGCAGAGTCCCCCTACTGTCGGGGTGGGAGGGGTTAATGTCGGGGTCCCCCCGCTGTCCGGGAGGTACTGCTGGTGCCCCCCGCTGTCGGGGGGGGGGGACTGCCGGAGCTCCCCCGCTGTTGGGGGGTACTGCCGGAGCCCCCCCGCTGTCGGGGGGGATTCGAAACGACAGAGCCCCCCCTCCGTCGGGGGGGTCCGGGGACGAAAGAGGCCCCCCCTTCCGGGGGGCCCTGCGACGGCAGAGCCCCCCATCGGCGGGGGGGGGGGGGGGGTCGGCGAGTACAGAGGCCCCCCATCGGGGGGGTCGGCGAGTACAGAGCCCCCCCTTTGGGGGGGATGGGTCGGCGATCTGACAGAGGGATTTTCGGGGGCGGGGGAGCTGATGGGTCAAGGGAGTTTATTTTTTTATTTTTTTAACATAATCCAATTGCAATAGATTTAAACAATCCTCTTGATTAAGGAATGTAAAATCATAGATAAAAAAATTGTTTGTAACTATCTACGGGATCGATAGATATTACCTCTAGATTAAAAATTTAGGGAAGATCGAAAAAATAGAAGATCAGTAGAGAGAAAACTCCAAGCTCCGAATACACCCAAGAGGAACGTCGCAACGTATCGCCGCAACGTCGCCACAACAAGAGATTCCTTCGCACGTAGGGGATGGATTTTTGAGGGGAGACGGGATGAAAAAGCTCAAAAAATAAGAGCGTAGGTGCTGATAACGTGTTGAAGGATTTTGGAGCGGATTAACCTTGGCAAATAGCCATGGTGCTTTATTTATAAAATTCCATAGGTATTCCAAGAGACTTGGATACCAAAGGTCTCCACCACATTAAGAGTGGTGGAGTAATGGGTGGATAAGTGGTGGGGAGGCCAAAGGCCTCCCCCCCACTCATAACATTTGAAAGATAATCAGGATTCTACGAACTCAAGACTTAATCTGTGTAAAATCATTAATGGATTAATCTTGAGCAAAGTGCCAAAGTCTATTGATAATTAAAATCATTAAGGTCAGTACAATTCTTTAATCATTTGATCCGTTGATGAAATGTTCATCGTAACTTTCACAGTTTTAATACAAAGATGTAAACCCGTTGCCTCATGGCCTGGGTGGAAGAGGGTGCGCATGACATGACAAAAGGATTATAAACGTAATGGACTTGATATAGTTGGAAAAATTGTAAAAGAGTTGGTGAACTCTAAATGATGACCTTTTGTAATTCCAACTTTCTTAAGTTTACATATTCTAACTAATCCAATTAATTAGCAATGATTTTCTTACATGTAGTTACATCATTTAATTTACTTGATGGTGTACTAATCAACTAGCCCTTTAGGACTAGCCGACTAGTTCACTGATTAGTCGACGAGGAGTTGCATTCTAGTCGACTAACTAGTGTATCAACAGATTTAAGCAATTACGATATTGTGATAATTAAATATCTGTTATGAATGAGGGAGGCCTTTGACCTCCCCTCATCTATATCCCCTCATTACTCCCCATTATCCCTACTAATGGCGACCTTTGGTTATCCTATGGCCTTTGGGCTTCTATTGATTTAATAAATAGAGAACCATGGCTTTGTGTCATGGTTACTCATTCTTCTCATTATCCAACAAGTTATCAGTAGGCTCTTAAGCTGAGCTGAATTCCTGCCGACGACCAAATCAATGCCGACGGACGAATTGGTGCCGACGGACGAATCAGTGCCGCCAGACGATTTGCGAGGACGCGGATAGGGATACCTTCTCTGAACTTTGCTAGATCCGACAGGTAGGATCTAGTGGTAAAATTTTCCCTAGATCAATATTTTATTTGAGCATGTTGATAAATCTGTGTTAGATAAAATCAATTTCCAACAACACAGATTTACGGCTGCAAAACCCATTTTACAACTGTTTTAATAGAACAAAAAAAATTTCAATACTGCCCCACGCCCCCCTCCAGTGGGCCGTCGATGCAACGGAAGGCTCGGCGCACCGGGAATACCCCATCTCCCCTCGGTGGGGGTTTTGAATCGCTAGGAAGGGGCGCCCCACCTACCGTTCAGACAACCCGATGGACCGCCCCCTCATTGAAGGGGACTTCAACTCGCCGCCCCCTCCCTATCAGAGGGGGGCTCTCCTTGAGCGCCGGCCACCTCCCCACTATAATAGTGTCGAGCACCGAGCGTCGATCACCTGAGCGCCGAGCATTGGGAGCGGGGGGTGTGTATGCCTTTGAATCTCGGAGTGCTGAGCGGCGGAAGCTCCGCCCCCAGTCTGGAAGTGCCATCCCAGTATGTTCTGGGGAGTAATATATATGTAATAAATGATCTGCTCGATTTTTAACAGTGACTTTTATAATAACCGATCCCCCATGATGAATAATATGTGAGCAAGCGTAATATGTTAAAACATGATAATGAATCAGAATGGGCCTTATCTTCTGTAAGTGTACTAATACAAATAAATCGCCGATTAATATAGATGAAGTAATAGTAAGTGTACACTCATGGATTACGTACACTTACGGATAATTACGTAACAGAAGATCGGTTATCATGTAAGTGTACACTTACGGAATCGGAATGGGCCTTATCATGATGAAATAAAGCGTCGTCCCAGGGGGAGTAGTAGTACGTAATGTGGATTTTAAAATAAATCGGTTGCGCGGTCCTAGTACGTAACCGATCCCCAGTCGGCGCATGTCGAAGAGACGGGACCTTCGAACACCCCTCCTCCCTCTGACCCTTAATTAGGGTATGGGAGAAAGGATGCATGGGCCTCCCCTGATAGGCCAGAAGCCAAGTTTTTTTTATATAACAAAATTGAAAATAAAATGGGTATTTTCTGACTGACGAGCCTGCAGCCCGCAGTCAGCCTGCGGACCTCTGTCCTGCATGTCAAAATATTTTAAATTCAGAAAATACCATATTAAACCCTGAAAATTTCAAAAAAGTCTGGAAATATCGGAATAAATCCGAAAAAAATTCTGGAAAAATCCAGAAAAATCAGGAAATATCAGGGTGGGGATATTGTGTTTGATTAACTCCTCTCGGGTATTTGTGGCAATTAATAAATTTGTTACTTAAATTTGATGTGCAATTTATTATTTATCACCTTATTTTTAATTGGATTACGATTAATATTAATTTACGTTTTAATAAAGTACAAGAATCATGAGACCGCTCTGTCGTTAGGTTAGTTCCCTAACCTAACGGATAATGATGTTTTCCCGTGGTCCAAGTAGCTATAAAACGTAAATTTAATATATTTATCCAATATAAGTGTCTGCGATGTTAACAAAAATGTATTATTTATGCCTGTGATGTTGCATAATTATATTATTAATACTGCTGGGTATGTTAGTAAGAATGTGTTGTGGTTTTTGGATCGGCCGTTATTATTCACCACCATTTATTTTTTCTCGCATTTTATTTTTTCTTTTTGAGTGAAAATGTAGTGAGGAACTAAATGTAAAAGCCAAAGCCCGGAGAAACTTTGCCTGAAGACGGAAGAAAATTGCTAATGCTGGGACCCCCAAGGGTTTTCAAATTGTAATTTTATTTTCTCGTAATTCAAAATGTATAAGGGACTTTGGACTTTTATTATTTTTGGTGGTGACCGGCCGATCCCAACAACAGTCTTAGTTTTACTACTATGCATGTCTTAATTTTTGAAAAATATTAAATTCATGCTTATTCCATGCTTAGATAAATGACAAAGATTGCGAGCGTCGATTTTGATGTTCTCGATGCGGCTGGAAAAATTACTTGAGCTGGCAGCTAGACCTGAAGTTCCATCTGCGCTCACAGCGCATAAGTCACACAATTCAGGCTCCAGCTACGGCTGTGACAACTGATGAAGGGACTTCTATTATTAGAGTCTCCGATGTAGAGAAGGCAAAAGCCATTATCTATATCAGGAGACATATTGATCGGACTCTGAATGCCGAATATCTAACAGTGGAAGACCCTCATGAACTGTGGACAACACTTGAGGACAGATACAAACATCAGAAAGATGTTATCATCCCTCGTGCACGTTATGAGTGGGAAAATATCCTACTTTAGGACTTCAAGTCCGTAGCTGAGTATAACTCGGCTCTCTATAGCATCACCTCACGCCTGAAGTTGTGTAGTAAATAAGTCTCAGAAACCTGAGTGCTTGAGAAAACAAATACATCCTTCCATGAGAAGGATGCTATTCTCATGCAACAGTATCGTGAACGCAAGTTCACGAGGTACTCTGATTTACTCTTCTGCCTTCTTATGGCAGAGCAGAACAGAGACCTCCTACTGGCCACTCATAACCTACGCCCTGCTGGCTCTATTCCTCTCACTGAAGCTAACACAGTTTCTTCCCTGAAGATGAAGAAAAAGCACACAGGCAGATTACACAAGGGGAAAGCTGCGAAGAAGCAGACCATAGCTCCTCCCCAGAACAACAATAATAAGGGGAAGAAAAGGAATACGTGGAATAGGAATACCTCTGACCAGACGTCTGCTCCCAAGAAAAATTAGGAAGACAAATGCCACAGATGTGGCATGACTGGACATTGGTCCAGGGTCTGTCGTACTCCACGATACCTCCAAGATTTGTATATGGCAAGCCTGAAGTCTTCCGCAGAAACAAATCTGGTGGACATACAGCCTCCAACTCGGTTCAACACCGAGTATTTCGAGAATGACGACCTCCTTGACTAAATCTAATTTAGTCATCTTTTAAGCCTTTATCATTAATGTTTTGATTATGTCCTTCTTTGTCTTAATTATGAATCAAATGTAGTTTTACTTTTCCAATAAAATTTTTACATTCTTTTCTAGAGATAGAGATTAATGTGATATATTGTGGACAGTGCCTCGATGCACTGATGAAGCATTAAAATTGCTCCCACATACAACGAGACTATAAGATGCAAATTTCTCTCCTTAATCATATAAAAATCTCCCAAGTTTCAAGGATATTTCGTTTAAAATGAACATACCTTGGAAACTATTGATAATAATAGTGAATATCTTTATATAACTCGTCAAATGGATGGCCAGAAGACCATCTACGCATGATTCGTTGGACCCCCGTCGGGTCCCTATCATTATAGATATTCATCCTATATAAAGCCAACTACTGTGCACCAGAAGTGCCTTTTATTGCAAGAGTTTTCAACTCTGGCACAATAGACTTGGTCATCCTGGATCAACGATGATGGACGCATCATCAAATGAATCCCTTGGAGAACCTGAAGATTCTTCAAAAGGTTGAGTTTCCTTGTCCCCCTTTATTAAAAGGAAACACTTATAGAGAGACCTTCCCTCCAGAAAGTGAGATTAGAGTCTCATGGCTTCATTGAGAGAAAACAAGGTGACCTTTGCGGGCCTATTCACCCCGCAAGTGGCCCATTTTGGTACCTTATTGTACTGATAGATGCATCTACTAGATGGTCTTATGTGTGCCTTTTTTGGTCCACCCGCAATCTAGCTTTCTCAAAAGCTGAAAATGTGGGTGAATTCACTACATATGTCTTTCAAGACTACTGCCAAGCAACTGTCATTAAAATTGAACATCCTGTAGCATGTTCATACTCATAATGGATTATCAGAGTCTCTGATAAAGAGACTCCAATGGATATCACGTCCATTGTTAAATCCCAGTTGCCTGTGGATTTTTAGGGATACGCCATACTGCATTCTGCATCGCTTATCATGATACGGCCCTCTTGTGGCCATATCTTATTGCTGATGCCGCTTGCTTATGATTCACCACCAAATATATCTCATTTGAGAGTGTTTGGATGTGCTAATATATGTCCCCATATCACCACGTCTTAATAACTGTGATTTTGATGAGCAAAGACTCATTATAATAGGCACGCAGTCTACAGAAGCCTAAAGCTTCTGAGACCATATCATGGGACATAAAAGTCCTAATCTCGTTATGATCCGCATACTATTTCTGTGTGAAGATGAGATCTAGAAGATCCTTCACATTCAGACTAAAGTATATCAATTAGAGGATGAATTCACGGACAATCATAAGATTGTTCGTTCACACGTCCCTGCTGCCAACACGCTAGCTAGGATTTCCATCCCCATAGATGGATGCAATCCACCGGCAGCAGAATTGGCTATACCTCAATTGAAAAGAGGTCGCCCGCCAGGTTCAAAAGATAAAGTTCCTCGAATGAGGAAGATACCTGGAGATATTAAAATGATCCCTCCACAGGATGCTGAGCTCAGACCAGCACCTCTCCTCTCCTGATTTCTCCTGCAGAGGAAATAATAGGAGAAACATCATTATATTACGTACGTATGGAGAGGTACTAGACAAATACAGCACAGTCGATGACGACGATTTTGTTTTCGATATTGCCGTTCATGTCGCTGAATACGACGATGACGTTCAACCCACTTTTCTATAGCGTAAACGCATAGATTGGTCAAAGTGTGATGAGGCAATAAGAGTAGAACTGGACTTACTCTTGAAAAGCAAAGTCTTTGGACCAGTAGTCCCAACACCTGAATATGTAAAACCTGTGGAATATAAGTTGGGTTTTCATAATAATAAAATGAAGGAAATGTGATCATTTTCCTATTTTCATACTAAGCCTAAACTTCTTTGGAAAAGCCAAGAAATGCAGCTCATGGACGTTGTAACTGCATATCTATACGGCTATATAGATATAGAGATCTATATGAAACTTCTAGAAGGGTATACTCTACCCCCAGAGATGAAATAGAGATGTATGAACGTCTCCTCTATAAAGGCTTCAAAGATCATTATATGATCTTATGCAATCACGAAAAATGTGGTATAACAGATTTATCGAATTCCTTGCTGAACAAGGATTCCCTAAATAATGAAATCTCCCATGTAATCCTTTTATATCTATCATATTTCTCATACACCAGGAGTTTATGAAGAAAGATGTCCATTTACAATCTATTAAAAATGGATGCATATTTATGACGCCTTTTAGTCGCTGGAAGAGAGGGAGGACATCCTAGGTCCTGAAGAACCTAGCTCTAGTATACTAATTACACTCCTTTATCTGGCCAACTACACGTGTCTCTAATAGAACATCTGTAGTAAAGCTGTTAGCTAGATACAGTGCTGCCCTGGAGAGCACCACTGGACCAAGGATAAGCTGCTTCTGCGCAACTTCTAGGCATCAAGGATCAGCATTCAAGGAATAAATACCGCATATGCAGGTTTGCAGACCATCGCGATGACTAAGCACAAATGGCCGGCCACCTCCTAAACATCTACGCATCATCTTCCAAAAGTTTACATCTTCTGAGAGGCTCATCATCCAAAAAGCATATCTAAAATACGCTCATCCAGGTCTAGCAGTACCTTGTAGACACAGTGAAGACTGAGAGAAGGAATACATACGTGGAGCCATCTACCAAACTTCGTAGAGCGTATCACTCCTGAGCGCCACTATTTTCCAGTAGCCGCTAGATATGAGTGAAACTTGTATAGATGAGTGATGATTATATTCAGAACATGATGGATGTATAGACGAATAGGAAATGATTGTATAGATACATAGGAGATCTGCAAGCCTGAAGCTTGTACAGATCAGGGGGAGTTGATAGTAGAGTTGTACTCTTTTTTCCTTATCTATGGGTTTTCCCATTGAGTTTTCCATAGCCAACAGTTTTAATGAGGCAACCTCATTTAACTCTGGACCCTGAAGTATCCACCTCTAATGAAAGCTGAACGACCTACAAGCATAAGGCTTGTATGGAATAGGGGGAGTAACCTGTGGGTTGAACTCTTTTTTACTTAAGCTGTTGGTTTTTCCCACTGGGTTTTCCACAGCTAAGGTTTTAACGAGACAAACACAATTACTCCGGATCCAGAAGTATCCACCCCCTTAGCATTTACACTGAGAACAAAGTAATGGGTGGATAAGGGGGAGTGTTATGAAAGAGGGAGGCCTTTGGCCTCCCCTCATCTATATCCCCTCATTACTCCCTATTATCCCTACTAATGGGGACCTTTGGTTATCCTATGGCCTTTGGGCTTCCATTGATTTAATAAATAGAGAACCATGGCTTTGTGTCATGGTTATTCATTCTTCTCATTATCCAACAATATCTAATTAATAATTAATTTTGAGTGTATACATCTTGCATTATAATCCTTGTGCAAATCATATTTACGCATTGATTACATGATTGTCTTGTGATTAATAAAGATCCATTTTTAAATCAAGCTAAATCTTTAAAATCATCATAATCTAAAGATATGAAGCAAGGCTCTGATACCACTGTTAGGGAATATGCTAGGTATGCTAAACTATTTAGCAATGCAGCGAAAGACTGAAAAAACAAAATTTTCTACAACTAGCATATTATAACCAAGATCTACTGTAATACTTGAAATTTAATGTTGATTAAAAGGTCAGAACTTTGCACGGATATTATTACGCAATATCCGCAGAACCAAAACTCTTTTGGTGAAGTCCAACGTGACGCCGCTCATCCACCATGGCACTGTAGTACAGTGGTGATCACACCCATCATGATCCACGAGCTCCTCCCGAGCCTAAACTCGATTCACAAACGACGTGGCTAGGGATTGTGAGGATGATAATGAAGATCTTTGCCGCTAAGCAATGCTTGCGTAAATCTTCATGTGCACGTGACCATTGAATTCATGTGACTACACAAAAAAATAATTTCTGCATCGGTTAGACAACTCATACTTGTGAGGCCTTTCCCACTTGCTGTGTAACAAAGGAGCTTGCCTTTTTGTTCATGCATGAAACCACTTAGTGTTCCCCCAGTGGCCACATTGTTTGGAGAGATAGAAATGAGTGCTAGGCGCACGTACCGTTTTGTTCTGTAAGTCCGCTTTTTGAAATGAATAGTAACGAAAATGACTTTTAAAAACCCAAAAATACATCGCATGTAATGAAAAATTGTGTGCGCTGAGTAATTTTGTCCGACAACATGGATTTTACTCGACGCACACAACCGTTCAAATTTTGGAGGTTGTTGTTATGCCCATTGTGCGCGGGGAGTAATATTACTCCACTGTAAACGTTTTTACTGACCACACACAACTGGTTAAAATTTTACCGGTTGTGCGCGCAGAGTAATATTACTCTACTCTAACCGTTTTTACTCACCGCACACAACTGGTTATAATTTTCCCGGTTGTGTGCACTGAGTAATATTATCCATTGTAACCTTTTTACTCACCCGCACAACGGGTTATAATTTTGCCGGTTGTGCGTGCTAAGTAATATTATTCCAATGTACCCTGTTTTACTCAACGTGCACACAACCATGCAGCAAGAAAACTGGTTGTGCACTGAGTAATTTTGCCGGTTATAATTTTCCCGGTTGTGTGCTCAAGTGCTCTAGGCCACTTAAAGAGGGGGTTAATAGAATCTTTGGTCATTTCGTATTGTTTGTTCATGATACGGAAAGAAAACCCATGCAGATACGCCTTGAAAGTGGACAGGAACTCTAGTGTGAGCCTCCTATATGTGATAGCCTTACATTCTGATAAGCGGTCACTACAACGTCAAAACCATTCTGATTGCGAACAAGCCTGAATGCGAACAGTCTTGTGTCCAAAGGCTGGAAAAGCTAACGAGACGGGTTTGATTTTGTTCGAAGAAATTCTGCTATTTTGGTGACCAATAGAGACTAGAATAGTTCCTGGATAGATCAAAAGAAGTGCTAAGACAGAGCTAAAGATTTTTGGCATTTTGGTGCCCTAAAGTACGCAGTCATCGTAAAGTTGATAAGAAATTAATGCATGCTAATTAATTGGGTATTTATTAATATTTTCAGAAATTGATTGATGAAATGTACTTTTGGTACATGAATACAGATAAATTACAAAGATTGAGATGGACTTGCTACAAATTGAGCAGAGCTTTGAAGAAGAGGATAAACAAGTAAAGGTTAGAAATTTTTTGATTTATTAAGTGAAAACATCAAGTAAAAACTGGTTACTGTAATTACTTGAAAATAAATTTATTTTGGTATGTGGTAATTAATTCAGGTTAATGTAGAAAGAACAGAGGTTATTGAAGATTTTACCAAGCATTTCACAACTAAGAAATTTTTCCCCAGTAAAGACAAGCTTGTTAATTGGATAAAGTCAGTCGGTTCGAAAAATGGGATTGTGGTTGTGACAAAATCATCGATTATGAGTACAGCTTCAAATAGAGTCCCAACTCATTACTTTTGTTGTGAAAGAATCGGGAAGTATAGGCCACACAGGATGGAGAGAAATTCCAAAAAAGCAACTGGAAGCAAGAAGTGTAACTGTCCCTTCTCCTTGAGGGCTATTGGGTGGCAAAAGATAAGTGGAGTTTGACAGTTGTCTATGGCATTCACAACCATAAACCCGCAAAGTACCTAGATGGACATTCATATGCAGGGAGGTTAGGAGGGTTGGAGTTGGAAACATTGAGAGACTTGTCAAATAGCTTGGTCAGGCCAAGTGAAATCTTGAAATATCTGAAGGAGAATGACATGGCCACTTCTACCACAATTAAAACTATATATAATGCCAGATAGAGGATGAAAGTAATGGACACGGCCGGGAGAATAGAAATGCAGCACCTACTGAAGTGCATGAATGAGCATAATTACATTGAATATCATGAAGTGGAGGAAGAGACAATGGTTGTGAGAAATTTCTTTTGGGCACATAGGGAGGCAGTTGATTTATTACGTAGATTTCTAGAAATTCTGCTAATGGACTGCACATACAAGACCAACTGCTACCAGCTACCATTGTTGGAGATGGTTGGGGTGACCTCCACAGATATGACGTTCGAAGCTGTATTTTGTTATATGGAGGCCGAACGGGAGAATTGCTACACATGAGCATTGGAAAAGTTGAGATCGTTGCTTGATGGATACAAGATGCCACATGTAATTGTGACATATCGGAAGCTTGCACTTATGAATGTCGTTGGCCATGTATTTCCCGCTGCGGTACACCAATTATGTAGATAGCACATAGCGAATAATATATTGGCTAAGTGCAGGATTTTTTTGAAAATAACGAAAAATGGGTAGCTTTCAACTCTAGCTGGAATTTATTAGTGGTGGCACATAAGGAGGAGGAATATGATGCAAAACTGAAGGCATTGCAGATAGATTGCAAAGATTGCCCAAAGACATTGAGCTATATGAAGATATCTTGGCTGGAAAAGTAAAGGGAGAAGTTTATTTCTGTATGGACAGATAGAAATCTGCACTTTGGAAATGTGACTACCAATAGAGCGGAGAGTGCACATTTTAAGCTTAAACCCCATTTGGGTTAATCGGCCTGCAGTTTTTCGTCTTCTTGTCAACCACATGCATTGTTAGAGTTGCAGCATATCGAGATCAACGCATCATTCGAGAAATCTAAGATCTTGGTGCAACATAAAATGACTGGTTACTTGTTCAGGGAGCTGATAGGATTTACATCAGCTGCGACGATGAAGATAATTTTGGTGGATTTACATCAGCTGCGACGATAAAGATAATTTCGGTGCAAGCTGAAAAATCTGAAGGTATTGGTGTTGGATCTTGAGGATGGCAAACAACACTAGAAGGAGGGTTGAATAGTGTTGTATAAAATAAACTTTTTCTTTCTTAATAGATTAGCACAATTCAAAGCCTTCTAATGTTGCCTACGAAACCAAGTAGAGTGATCTACGCTTGGTTCTTAATCAACTTAATTAATCTTAAAAAGTAGATCAGAGATAAAACTCTTCTGGTAGTCGACTCCTTATGAACAGTAGTCGACTCCTATAGGGAAATTAAGCACAGCTCAGTTAATGAAATACTTAATGAAGATATATAAGATTGCACAAGAGTATAATAAAAAAAGCAGATACAGAAATTGGTCTTTGCAATATATTATAAATGAATTACAAGAATAATACTCAACAAACAAATAAACAATCACAGAGAGTGCAAACGCAAACACAAGTATTTTTAGCCTGGTTCCCCACAACCTTGGGTACGTCCAGTCCCCGACCAATCCAGTACGAGATTTTCCACTATCTGCCTTGGCAAATACAAGCACATAACTTCACTTGTTAGGATTTTCCCACACGCCTAGCCTTAACCAGGATTTTTGATTGCAACACTGCAATATCTCAACTCCTAGACTTGTCTAGGGTTTCCGACACCCTCACAACAAAGGGCAAACACAAAATAAAATCGATATCCAACTCACCACAATTGTTTGGTGGAGATTGGATTTACACCCAAATTCTATAGCCAATAGTAATAGACAACTATGTGTATTTGTGGCTGATAGAATAAGATTTTAGATCACACAAAGATACGAATAAAGTCTTTGTGATCTAAATCAATGTTTTTCAAAATCCTTTTAAAATAAAATCAGAGTGTAGAATAATATGGATCTTGAAAACAAATAGCCAAATAAAAAAATGATCTTCAGAAAATAATATCTCAAAGAAATACAAGATCAAGAATGTAAAGACAGATTTGGCTAAGAGAAAATGAGAGCTGAGAATTTTAGAACGTTTAGAACTTTTGCGCAATAGACTTTTGATTTCAAGTCTTGTGTATTTCTCTCAAAGAAATAGTTCTATATTTATAGGTAAAAATTGAGAATTCAAAATTCAAATTCGTTTGACTTTTGCCCCGAAAATCATGGAAGCAATAAATGAGATAGATGTCAAAAGTCAGGTCAAACATCGAATTTCGACAGCTGGTAGTTGACTCCCTAGGGTTGGTAGTCGACTCCCAGTGTGTTTCAGGAGAAACTAATTCTCAGCTGGTAGTCGACTCCCAGTCCCTGGTAGTCGACTCCCAGTGGAGTTTCTTCTGAGACACGGCTAGTGAGACATGTAGTTAGCTCCAGGGTGTAATGGAGTTTCATTACCAAAATACAAATTGACTAGCAAAAGCTCTCAATAACTTTTGAAAATGATTTTAAAAGTATTTAAAATGTTTAACCTCGAAATCATTTGTGTGTGTGTGTGTGTTGTCTATACGTTTGGCTTTAACATAACCCTAAGAAGGACACAACTCACATACTGTAGACTAGGACACGTCTTCGGAAGCTTGATCAACTGATGATGATGTTGACGTGAGCTTCTCTTGAGCTTCTGTTCCATTTGAGCTTTGATCTTCATCATCGATCTAGCAACGTTCATCCTTGTCTTTGCTAAGTGAGCGTAGATTGTGCTTCTTCGAAGTCTGTATAAGGCTGCATAATCTGCACACTTAATCGTAGTGCAGTTAGTACACTAAGCTTCATTTGGTGTGCTCATCATCAAAATCACTTGGGGGTGGATTTCAATTTCCATCACTCTCCCCCTTTTTGATGATGACACCCAAATGAAAAAATGAAGTAAGTTGACATAATAATATGACATGAAAATAAAACTTACTCCCCTTGCTTTGATGCGGTTCTCCCCCTGCATCGAAGCCGTTAGCAAAACAATACATTCATTTTTGCATTTTATACACTTTCTGTCCCTTGTCATCAACAAAAAAATGACATATATAATTTAGTCCTTGCATAATTCTTTTTCTCCAACAATACCCAATTCTCTACGAAGTTTAGAAAATGTATCTTTTTCTAGAGGTTTTATCAGAATATCTGCAACTTGATATTCAAAGGAGACAAATTTAAGTTCAACATCCTTTTTGACACAGTGATCGTCTATAAATCTGTTTCTAATGTCAATATGCTTTGTTGAACAACGGAATTTTTAGTGAGATGAATAGTGCTTTTATTATCACAATAAATTACACATGTAGATGTATTAATACAACAATCTACGAGGACTTGTTTCATCCAAAGTATTTAAGCACAAGCAAGTCCGGCAGCTATATCCTCTGCCTCAGTGGTTGATAGTGAAACTGAACTTTGCTTTTTACTAAACCACGAGACAAGGGAATGTCTAAGAAAGTGACATGTTCCACTTGTACTTTTCTTGTGGC
Organism: Scilla litardierei; assembly: GCA_030789695.1. Taxonomy (NCBI): domain Eukaryota; kingdom Viridiplantae; phylum Streptophyta; class Magnoliopsida; order Asparagales; family Asparagaceae; genus Scilla; species Scilla litardierei. The sequence goes on along the minus strand of CM061132.1, from coordinate 124,427,411 downwards.
TTTACAACCAGCATTGTCTGCGTCACTAAAAGAAGTTAAATTAAATGTGCCGCCTTTGCAATAAAATAGTCCAAAGTCAGAAGTGGGTTTAAAATATCTAAATATGTATTTTACCGTTTTAAGATGTGATTCTCTTGGGTCACATTGAAATCTAGCACATTCACAAACACTAATTATTATGTCGGGTCAGCTAGCGGTTAAATAGAGCAGAGAACCGACCATACCTCGATATGTTTTCTGATCGACCTTTTTACCTGCTTCGTCTTTGTCTAAAGAAGTGGATGTTGACATCGGTATATTCTTTCCTGATGCGGTTTTCATCCCGAACCTTTTGATCAAGTCTTTGGCATACTTCGTTTGATGAATAAAGGTTCCTTCTTTTCCTTATTTGATTTGCAATCCGAGAAAGTATTTGAGCTCGCCCATGTGGCTCATTTCAAACTCTTCCTGCATTAACTTAGCAAACTCTTGACAAAGATCTCATTAGTTGATCCGAAAATGATGTCATCTACATAAATTTGAATAAGACTGATATCATCATGAATTTTCTTAACAAATAAAGTAGTATCTATCTTTCTAACAATGTAGCCTGAGTCAATTAAGAATTTTCTTAATCTTTCTTACCAAGCTCTTGGAGCTTGTTTTAGGCCATACAAGACTTTGTTTAACTTGTACACACTATCTTCTTATCATGTTCAAATCCGGGAGGTTGTTCAACGTAGACTTCCTCCTTTATGAATCCATTTGGGAATGCACTTTTCACAACCATTTGGTATAATTTAAAGTTTTTATATTATGCAAATGCAAGTAGCATCCTACTAGATTCTAATCTAGCAACAGGAGCGAAAGTTTCATCGAAATCTATACCTTCTTCTTGTGAGTATCCCTGTGCTACTAACCTTGCTTTATTTCTTACCACATTTACATCTTCGTCTAGTTTGTTTCGATACACCCATTTAGTGCCGATAACTGGACGATCTTCCGGTCTAGGTACTAACTCCCATACTTGATTTCGCTCAAATTGTAGAAGTTCTTCTTGCATGGCTTCAATCCATGCTTCATCTGCAAAAGCTTCTTCTATCTTTTTCGGCTCAATGTTTGAAACAAATGCAACATGTGTCAACTGTTCTATTTGAGATATAGTTCTAATTCCTGCATCAATATCACCTATAACTTGTGTGTGGGGGTGATGTGTGACTTCAGGAAAGAATTTTGGCAATGAACTAGAAGTGTTATTAACAGTGATAGGTTCGTTATCAAAGGCAGGTGCAGTAAATGTGTTATCATCATCATTATGGGTAATATGAGAAAGAGATTCATCAAATGTTACATGTAAAGTTTCAACAATAGTTTCGGAACTTTTATTGTAGATTCTATAAACTTTACAACGTAAAGAATAACCGATAAATATGCCTTCATCCGCTTTGGAGTCAAATTTATCTAAGTTATCCTTAGTGTTTAGAATATATCATTTACAACCAAAAACTCTGAAGTAAGATACTTTCGAAATTCGTTGGAGCAATAATCCGTACGGAGTCTTTTCAAAAGGTTTTCTTATTAAAACTTTGTTTTGAATATAGCACGCGGTTGCTACAGCTTCAGTCCAAAATTTTTTTGGAAGGTTGCTTTCACACAACATTGTTCGTGCACACTCTTGGAGTGTTCTATTTTCCCTTTCAACTACCCTGTTTTGAGGAGCAGCTCTAGGAAAAGCAAACGTATGAGAATACCTCGTTCTTCACAAAATTGTTTAAAATGTTCATTTTCAAATTCACCACCGTGATCACTTCTTAAAGAAATAATTTTCAAAGAGTATAAACGTTCAATTCTTTTGAAAAATATTTCGAATTCACGGAAGGCACCATTCTTATGAGTTAAGAATAATAGCCATGTATATCAAGTATAATCATCAACTATGACAAATACGTATTTAGAGTTACAAAGAGATGGAGTTCTGGTTGGTCCAAACAAGTCCATATGAAGTAGTTCAAGTAACCTGTTCGAACTAAGGGCTCCAATATTCTTAAATGAACTCTTATGCATTTTTCCAAATTGACATGAATCACATATTTTATCCAATTTAAAATTTATTTTGGGAAGTCCTTGCACCAACTCTTTCCTAGAAATCTTATCCATGTTTTTGATGTTCACATGACCAAAGTGTCTATGCCAGAGTAACGGGTTATTTGTTGAAACAATCAAACATACATTTGATTCATATTCATTTAATCTAATTACATAGATATTTTATACTCGCTTACCTTTAACAAGAATGTTTTTCATATCCTTGTCGTATACTAAACAAGAGTCAAGTGTAAAGAGAACCTTCATACTTTTGTCGCATAATTGGCTTATGCTTAATAAATTATGTTTTAGCCCATTTACCAAGCTTACGTCTTTGATGAGTAACTTTGAAGGACTTCCGATGTTGCCTATGAAGGGTTTTCTAGGACCCTAAGGGCACAAAAACTCTATTCCCGTCCTAAGTCGGACGGAACATAGACATAAAAATGCATCGGAAAAATTATGTTAATCTAATTACCATGCAGCCCTAAGGAACCAGACCCTCTTAGCCAGGATCTCTGCCAACTCGGGGTGGATCTGACCGCCCCAAGAGGGATCTAAACTACTCCGAATAATTAAAGAAAGCTAATAAAACACATACCCCGAATCTCAACCCTGGGGCGGACAAGATGTTCTGCACCGTCTTCCGAGATGCTCCCCGTCCCATGCCGAGCCGCTTCTTGAACTGCTCTCGAACCGCTCCGCATCCTGAGGTGAGCAATCCTCGTGTCGCCGAGCCAACCACGCGTCGAAGAAAGTTTCACGCGAGTGAAAGCCTTCGCCAAGATTTCGGATCAAAATCCAAACTCCTTCGTAGCTTTGCTAGAGCCCTCAGGAGTAATGCAGAAATATAGGGAGATAGAGAGTATTAATTTAAGACTAGAACCGAGCGTGCTCCAATATTTACAGGAGCTGCTCAGATCTGGAGCTTGGGACGAGTTTGGAGGAAGGGGGAGGCCCCTATTTATATCGGCGGCTGACTCTCCCCTTTTCTCCACAACCGATGTGGGACTATTAAATTTGAGTTAATTAAATCAAGTTAGTTTGCCTTTCACAAAGGGCAAACTTCTGTGAATTTTAACTCCCTCACCGTTGAGCATCAATCTTGGTACAACCTACCAAATCGAAGGGCGTTCAATGGTGAACGCATAGGAAAAAATGACGAGTCAATCGGAGTCCGTTTAACCCTCCAATTGATCGTCCAAAGTTAGCCAAAACCATTCAAAGATGGAAAATCCAGCCGTAAGAAATCCCGGGTTTTAAAAAACCCTTACCAGAAAATTCAGGCTTGGTGGGCCTCCATTTTTGCTGGGTTCAGCCCAACAGTTTAGGTTGACTTGTTTTGGCTATAACTTGTGCATTTGGACTCCGTTTTTGACGCGGTTTGAACCTGTGTTTAGAGCGGGACGATCCCGTCATCTAGGTAACTTTTTCAACGCGTTTATTTTATTGAATATTGTCGTAAACAATTTACGACACATTTAACTTAGTTTACATCATATGCAAAATAGTCCATATCTAAGCTTAAATTATCATTTGCATCAAAATGCAATTTTCTCTTCCTTTGCATCAAATGCAAATTATTCTCCCTAACTAATTTTACCTATTACTAGACGAAGGTCGCACTCTGTGTGAGACTCTACAGCCTGACCCTTACAAAAGGTTGGGCTCGAAGCCCTATATGGCAGTGACCACGAGCAGTGGTTGCCGTCCCTGCTTCAGAATCATCATTATGTGGTTGACTCATCGACATGAGTATTGTCGGGACCACCCTGACTGTTTCCGTGATGAGTTCTGCAGTTATAGTCTCTTCGTCTTAACTATGTCATGTAGATCAAGTCTAGGGTACGGTCAAACTGTCAACCCCAATAACTTGACTCTGGTTAGTTTCTATCGATCTTTAGTCAACTAATGTTGGACTTCTTCCAACATACTCTAATCAGAAATTTTATTAAAGATCGAGCTAACTCTACGACACTAACTCCCATTGACCGGGAGAGACGAATCCTCTCTTGGTCATTAATCGCCTCGTACGCTTCAAGTGACACCCAGTCAAAGACCTTTCGACAGGCCTAGCCTCGAAGTTAGGTCAGTGATTTAAGTGGCACCGTTCATGCACAGCTTCGTAAAATGACCTCAAGTCAAAAGACCAACTTGCCTATCATCACTAAGAGTTATCATTAACAGATTGGTCAATATAACCATATGATAACTCTTGTGGATCGTTCAGTGAACTCATTCTCTAATGAGCACCTGTGTCTCGTCTTTGACTTCGCCAAGTCAAACAATCATGAGATCATCACCACCGCTAAACGGTGAAGACTAAGACACAATGGTCTATTCGATGTTTCGATATCCTTGTCTCGAAACATCTATGACCACGAACCCTTTTAGACTTACGCTACAGATGGTTAAACATTTCTCCATGATCGAGATACTCATCTCGATACCTGTTTGACTTTGCATAAAGTCTCTGGACTTTACCTAAGTTAATCTAATGTTTACTACATTATAAAGTAACTTAGATAAATTATTACAAAACAGTTTACTGTTATTCCGAACAAGACGTTTGTGCTATACACACAGTGATAAATAGCCTCGAGGGCATCATCTCTCTACAACTCCCACTTGCATTCAGGCCCATTTATCTCGATATCTCATAACTTTTTTACACATAAGTTTTTCAAGACTTCATGTGGTAGAGCCTTCGTGAGTGGATCTGCTAAACCGTCTACTCTATAGACTTAAGGGGTTTCTATGTTCATGTTAGACCAACCATTTGAATCTCATTCAAATAATTTACTTGGACTTTCGGAATCCATAATATTTTATTTCCTTGGATCTTATCCAGTTCATCGTACCTTACGATAATCATTTAAATTTGTTACTGGTCATTTCAAATGGCTCATATTTATTTCTGATAAAGTATCAAACTCTTTGATTACTTTTGTCAAAATAAATGTTCCATCCCTTTGATGCCTCGCATGTAATTTATACGCTCCCACTGACCTTGAAAACTTTCTGGCTAATTCATATAAGTTGGTTCGTCTAAATCATATTTAGAAAAACGAATTATAAGTGAATGTTCTAGTTTTCATGGTCATCATGAGCATTCACATCGAGTTCAGGTCCGAGTAGATCCGTACACATCTGCTGGCGAGACGGTTTCAACATAATCCATTTTATGGGAATTAGGATGAAAACCGTTTTCGACCAACATGATTGTACTTCACTATTTTCTTTCTGCACCATTCTTTCAACTTAAAGATTTACTTGCAGAAAGTGAGAAAACATTTTCCTTAGGTACGTAAACTAAATTCCAAAATTTATTTACGCACATGGACCTATTCTGATTGCATCAAGTTATAAATCGGAGTTACTACTCCAAATTTCATCCCGGAAGTTGACTAAGTCATCATCAGTTATGATGTCTAACTCGACAATTCGTCTCACGAGATTCGAGCAATTATACAACTTCCTTACGATTGATTTAATGAATATCTTATTGATAATGTCCTCATATAACATTATCAAACCCTAGGCATTACTATCTGGGAGTTAACCCAGAAGGAGGACTTAATTCAGAGTCACTGGCTATGGATCGCACCAAGTCTAACTAAGTGCGATTCATATCTTTTAACACACCGATGTGTCAACAGACTTGACCTGAGAGAAAATCACATTTTCTTTTAATTACGCAAGATTTTATGTAGCTAAGTATTTGACCATTCGATCTAATCGAATCAGTTTAAATGCTTCTATCATTTCGTTCTTTATTTTATCAGACTTGTGTTTCATCAAGAACACGTGTCTTAATAAAATATAAGAATAACTTATTTTGGTTAATCTAGACTCGGGTACAGCAGTATGTACGAGACTGAGTTTGACAACTCATTCTCCTACTGTCTTACAGATGGGTTTTGGCCATTATATCTAAGAGAATAAGATTCACAAGTGTCTGCAGACTTCATAATACGAGAGGTCAGACCCCTCTCTATGTGACTTGTGAAGCTAAGTCTCTCAATACAGCCTATTCTATTTTGCCATACAAGTTTGCTAATATCTTGTGTATTTATATATTAACATTTATTACAAATTATTAACACAAAACATTGCTTTAGAAGCAAGGTGACGACATTCGTCAAAATGTGTTAGACGTCTTTTGTATAACAATCATTCTGAAATTGTGACATCAAAATATGTCACATTTTTATTTCCTCCTACTTATGCCTTTACTAATGATAAATATAACTAACTTTCTCAATTGACTTTTCGGAGTGCCGTCTTCCTTTTCTAAATCATATTTTGATATTAAATAGCCCAACATAAATGAATAGCTATGCAAGCATCTCATGTATCCAAACACTTGAGCTTTGCAACCTTGAGTGTAGCTCAACATGTTGCTTGTCTCAAGATCCGGGTGGGATGCATAGTCTTGCACCGCTCATGCACTCGTATTCGACTCAAACAGTTTGATCGAATTTTAGAACTTTGCAGATCAAAATTGTTTTTCCATACAACCTTGAGTGTAGCTCGACAAGTTGTAGGGAGAAACATACTTCGAATATCTTATATGTTCAAGCTACCCCATATAGAGGCGAGTGACATGTAGCGTGAATTTATTTGTTGGACCCAGAACTTAATGAAATCATATTTCTTAAGTCTGTCCTTTAGAAGGTCATTTTAATGTCAACGAGAATATAGTTTAATTCTATCAATTAGAATTTAACTTGATATTCAATTAATCAACCTATTTAACCAGTTAACTAATTCCATTAAAATATTATATTTTGATTTCATTTGTAAACTTAGAACTTACCCTAGTTTAGCTTATGTTCAATAGGTAGATTGGCTTTTATCTATCTATATCCTCCCACTATTTTTACGATCATTTTAAGCCTTAACAATGAACGATTTAATCGAATTAAATAAATGGGTAAGAGATTCAATCATCCTGAGCCTAACAACCTTGAGTGTAGCTCAACAAATTGCTTGACTCTGTAATCGGAAGATGACTCTTCATCGATCATATCAGATATGACCCTCTTATCGGTTTTTACCCCTAGCCATTTGTGATCATGAGTGTGCTCATCCAAATCACAATGTCTAGTCTAGTCGGACCCTTGTTTTCGTGTCTAGCTTGACTTGCCTCGGTGCTCGGTGTATTCACGACCCGTCGGTTTGGGTCAGGTTTTAGACTACATCTAGCCAGACTACATCATTGACTAAACTTACACTGGCGCTCGGTGTATTCACGACACGACGGCTTAGGTCAAATCAAGATTTCATCTTATGTATTTAAGGAGTTGGTTTCTAGAAGATTGCCAGTTACAGCTTGAGTAGAGCTCAACAACTGGAACACGGGTCCTATAGTTGCCAACCCCTAAAACAAGGAGGGCTACGGCTAATCTTGAAGAAGATTATTAACGTATTTGACTTAGATATAGTTCAGGGTGTCATATAGTCATAATTCGCGTCATTGCGGTCCAGCTGAACACAGCCAGGGAATTGACTAAGCCAAGATCACTATCCCTTAGAAGGGTGATCCAACAAACTTAGCCAAGCACATTGACTGGATCATGGTCTATTGAATGAAGCTTGTCATTTTTATATGAGTGCCATAGACTAAAAGGCTTTTATTAACAACTAATTAATCCTATCAACTAGTTGCATCCTTAAATTCAAAATTTTAGGATTTGTTTAATAACTTTTATTAAATCCTTATCAACTATAAGGTTCACGTGCTATCCTAATCGTTATTAGGATTTTAATAAATTTATTAACAATGCTAAAAGCGAAGCCTTTTAATGAGAATTAATTTCATAACAATTAGAATTAAAATTTCATTAAAGGGACTACCCTAATCAGGAATTAGGTCTTAAAGTGTTGTTAATGTTTTATTAAAACATAGCATGTCATTAGAATTTATCTCATAAATTTTAACGAGTTCTTTAATGGCTAACCTAAGAGGGTTGTCTTGTGTTATCAAATAAGGGACAAGATGACATATCCATTAACATACGTTACACTATTTTTATCGCATAAAAGAAAAGTGTACAACTATTTGACAATTAAATAGTATAACGTTTATGACATAAACAATTTTAGCATGCATAATTAAATTTAACTTTTAAATTTAAAATATGATTTTTAAAACATTTTATTTTATCTCATAAAATAAAAACTTGTTTTTAAAAAATCACAAAATTTGCATGCTACTTAAAATATTTATCGTATAAAAATTTTAATCCTTTTAAAATCAGTTTTAAAAATATCACATAAATTTAAAACATCATTTTAAAAAATTCATGCTTAAAATTTATCATATAAAATTTTTAAACATCTAAAATCATTTTAAACTTATCACATAAATTTTAAAGTTTTAAAGTCAGTTTTAAAATTATCACATAAATTTAAAATATCATTTTAAAATTTCATGTTTAAAATTTTATCATATAAAATATTTAAACATCAAAAATCTTTTTAAACTTATCGCATAAATTTAAAGAAACATTTTAAAAGGCATCTAAAACATTTTAAAAAATATCTCATAATTTTAAAACATTTTAAAAGTATTTTAAAAGCATTTCAATTATTTAATCGCAGTTCTAGATTAACAGAGATGGCTTTGATACCACTGAAGGGGTTTCTAGGACCCTTAGGGCACAAAAACTCTATTCCCGTCCTAAGTCGGATGGAACATAGACATAAAAATGCAGCGGAAAAATTATGTTAATCTAATTAATATGCAGCCCTAAGGAACCAGACCCTCTTAGCCAGGATCTCTACCAACTCGGGGTGGATCTGACCACCCCAAGAGGGATCTAAACTACTGCGAATAATTAAAACGAAAGCTAATAAAACACATACCCGGAATCTCAACCCTGGGGCGGGCAAGATGTTCCGCACCGTCTTCCGAGCCGCTCCCCGTCCCACGCCGACCCGCTCCATGAACCGCTCCTCGAACCGCTCCGCATCCCGAGGCGAGCAATCCTCGTGTCGCCGAGCCAACCACGCGTCGAAGAATGTTTCACGCGAGTGAAAGCCTTCGCCAAGATTTCGGATCAGAATCTGAACTCCTTCGTAGCTTTGCTAGAGCCCTAAGGAGTAAGGTAGAAATATAGGGAGAGAGAGAATATTAATTTAAGCCTAGATCCGAGTGTGCTCTAACATTTATAGGAGCTGCTCAGATCTGGAGCTTGGGACGAGTTTGGAGGAAGGGGGAGGCCCTTATTTATATAGGCGGCTGACTCTCCCCTTTTCTCCACAACCGATGTGAGACTATTAAATTTGAGTTAATTAAATCAAGTTAGTTTGCCTTTCACAAAGAGCAAACTTCTTTGAATTTTAACTTCCTCACCATTGAGCATCAATCTTGGTACAACCTACCAAATCGAAGGGTGTTCAACGGTGAATGCATAGGAAAAAACGCGAGTCAATCGGAGTCCGTTTGACCCTCCAATTGATCGTCCAAATTTAGCCAAAACCATTCAAAGATGGAAAATCCAGACGTAAAAATCTCGGGTTTTAAAAAACCCTAACCAGAAAATTCAGGCTTGGTGGGCCTCCATTTTCGTTGGGTTCAGCCCAACAGTTTGGGCTGACTTGTTTTGGCTATAACTTGTGTATTTGGGCTCAGTTTTTGACGTGGTTTGAACCTGTGTTTAGAGCGGGACGATCCCGTCATCTAGGTAACCTTTTCAACGCGTTTATTTTATTAAATATTGTCGTAAACAATTTACGACACATTTAACTTAGTTTGCATCATATGCAAAATAGTCCATATCTAAGCTTAAATTATCATTTGCATCAAAATGCAATTTTCTCTTCCTTTGTATCAAATGCAAATTATTCTCCCTAACTAATTTCTACCTATTACTAGACGAAGGTCGCACTCTATGTGAGACCCTACAGCCTGACCCTTACAACAGGTTGGGCTCGAAGCCCTATATGGCAGTGACCACGAGCAGTGGTTGCCGTCCCTGCTTCAGAATCATCATTATGTGGTTGACTCATCGACATGAGTATTGTCAAGACCACCCTGACTGTTTCCGTGATGAGTTCTGCAGTTATAGTCTCTTCGTCTTAACTATGTCGTGTAGATCAAGTCTAGGGTACGGTCAAACTGTCAACCCCAATAACTTGACTCCGGTTAGTTTCTATCGATCTTTAGTCAACTAATGTTGGACTTCTTCCAACATACTCTGATCAGAGATTTTATTAAAGATCGAACTAACTCTACGACACTAACTCCCATTGACCGGGAGAGACGAATCCTCTCTTGGCCATTACTCGCCTCGTATGCTTCAAGCGACACCCAATCAAAGACCTTTCGACAGGCCTAGCCTCGAAGTTAGGTCAGTGATCTAAGTGGCACCGTTCACGCACTGGTTCGTAAAATGACCTCAAGTCAAAAGACCAACTTGCCTATCATCACTAAGAGTTATCATTGACAGATTGGTCAATATAACCATATGATAACTCTTGTGGATCGTTCAGTGAACTCATTCTCTAATGAGCACCTGTGTCTCGTCTTTGACTTCGCCAAGTCAAACGATCATGAGATCATCGCCACCGCTAAACGGTGAAGACTAAGACACAATGGTCTATCCGATGTTTCGATATCCTTGTCTCGAAACATCTACGACCACGAACCCTTTTAGACTTACGCTATAGACGTTTAAACATTTCTCCATGATCGAGATACTCATCTCAATACCTGTTTGACCTTGCATAAAGTCTCAGGAATTTACCTAAGTTAATATCTAATGTTTACTACATTATAAAGTAACTTAGATAAATTATTACCAAACAGCTTACTGTTATTCCGAACAAGACGTTTGTGCTATACACACAGAGATAAATAGCCTCGAGGGCATCATCTCTCTACAGCCTATTCCGATAATTTTACCCTTTTTGTTGTCGACAAATGTTACAGTCCCACCGTCATACATTTTTGTAGCGCTAAGCAGTTTTGCGTTCCATGTCATGTGTGCAGAGCATCCGCTATCCATTATCTATATGTCCTGAAAGAAAGAAATTTTGACACGTTTGGTACCCACTTATGATTGGGTCCGTTTTGTTAGGGAGAAAAAAAATTTCTATCATTATGTACAGTCTTAAATGCTGGGTATCGAAGGAATACACATGAAGCACACGGATACCCTAATATATGCACATATGGGAGAGTCATTTATTAGGAACCCAAATTCGATTTGAGTTTGGTTTCCTATGTACATTTTTAACATGGTGGAAACATAAGTATTCTTTTCATATTTGCTTAAATGTTTTGGTACCCAAATTGTATTATTACCAAAACTGTTATAGCCATGTATGTGATGTGCATTGTGTGTAACATGATTGTGATGATAAGATTTATCATAGTAATTATGCTTGACCTTTTTTTCTATAAACAAGAGTATATTGTCTCACATTTTTATGAACAATGTTTTGAACTATCTTATCATTAGAGGTGGATGCACACATACAGGATATGATAGCTTTTACATTTGGTTTGTTCTTAACCTTTTCAAGTCGTAGAACAAGTTCCTAATGTTTAAGCTTACTTGAAGATAAATCACTTGCGAGAATGTTGAATTTATCATTTAAGGTAGAAACATACATAGCATATTCAGATTTCAGAGCATCGTGATCACATACTAATTTATCATACTTGTTGATCAATTCTTTTTGATCATTGCAAGAGAGTTTTAGAGATTCGTGTTCATTAACAAGAAAGTCAAATTCATTCTTGAGTTTATCATGTTCTTCATGCAGAGTCTTGTGCTTTTTGTCTAGAGTTTTGTGCTTCTTTAATAAACGTTCATATTCTTTATAAAGATTTTCGTATGTGCTTGCAATATCAAATTCATTTTCTTCATCGGAACTAGAATCACTTACCTCGTTCTTGTTGTTCTGATGAGCCATCATGCATATTTCTTCATCGTTGGCTTGAGGTGTCTTTATGAGTGTTTGGATCTCATTAAATCTTGATCCGAATCTTTCGTCTAATAAGTTTAAGATTTGGTGTGTGGTTTCCGCCTTTTCTACAAGATCCAGCATTTGATCAGTTAATCCAGTGTAAAGTAAATGCATTACCTTTATGTTGTTGAAGTAGGCTTCCTCTTGATCAGGATTCCATTGATTTGCGGTAGGGTTGGGATCTAGTATGGTTCTCTAAGAGATCTCATGTATTTCAAATCTTGTGCCTCCAAGAAGATCTCCATCCTCCTTCTCCATTGGAAGTAAAAGTTGCCGTTAAAGATCGGAGGAGTATGAATGTTGCAGACGTTTGTTCATGCCATCGCTTTGACCTCGCTCTGATACCAAGTGTTGGATCATGTGGATGGAAAACAACACTAGAAGGGGGTTTGAATAGTGTTGTATAAAATAAAATTTTTCTTTCTTAATAGATTAGCACAATTCAATGCCTTTTAATGTTGCCTAAGAAACCAAGTAGAGTGATCTACGCTTGGTTCTTAATCAACTTAATTAATCTTAAAAAGTAGATCAGATATAAAACTCTTCTGGTAGTCGACTCCCTATGAACAGTAGTCGACTCCGAGAGGGAAATTAAGCACATCTCAGTTAATGAAATACTTAATGAAGATATCAAAGATTGTATAAGAGTATAAGAAAAAAAAGCAGATACAGAAATTGATCTTTGCAAAATATTATAAATGAATTACAAGAATAATACTCAACAAACAAATAAACAATCACAGAGAGTGCAAACACAAACACAAGGATTTTTAGCCTGGTTCCCCACAACCTTGGGTACATCCAGTCCCCGACCAATCCGGTACGAGATTTTCCACTATCTGCCTTGGCAAATACAAGCACTAACTTCACTTGTTAGGATTTTCCCACACACCTAGACTTAACCAGGATTTCCGATTGTAACACTGCAATATCTTAACTCCTAGACTTGTCTAGGGTTTCTGGCACCCTCACAACAAAGGGCAAACACAAAATAAAATCGATATCCAACTCACCACAATTGTTTGGTGGAGATTGGATTTACATCCAAATTCTATAGCCAATAGTAATAGACAACTATGTGTATTTGTGGCTGATAGAATAAGATTTTAGATCACACAAAGATACGAATAAAGTCTTTGTGATCTAAATCAATGTTTTTCAAAATCCTTTTAAAATAAAATCAGAGAGTAAAATAATATGGATCTTGAAAACAAATAGCCAAATAAAAAATGATCGTCAGAAAATAATATCTCAAAGAAATACAAGACCAAGAATCTAAAGACAGATTTGGCTAAGAGAAAATGAGAGCTGAGAATTTTAGAACGTTTAGAACTTTTGCGCAATAGAATTTTGATTTGAAGTCTTGTGTATTTCTCTCAAAGAAATAGTCCTCTATTTATAGGTAAAAATTGATAATTCAAAATTCAAATTCGTTTGATTTTTGCCCCGAAAATCATGGAAGCAATAAATGAGATAGATGTCAAAAGTCATGTCAAACGTCGAATTTTGGCAGCTGGTAGTCGATTCCCTAGGATTGGTAGTTGACTCCCAGTGTGTTTCAGGAAAAACTAATTCTTAGCTGGTAGTCGACTTCCAATCCTTGGTAGTCGACTCCCAGTGGAGTTTCTTCTGAGACACGGCTAGTGAGACATGTAGTTAGCTCCAGGGTGTAATGGAGTTTCACTACCAAAATACAAATTGACTAGCAAAAGCTCTCAATAACTTTTGAAAATGATTTTAAAAGTATTTAAAATGTTTAACTTCGAAATCATTTGTTTGTGTGTGTTGTCTATACGTTTGGCTTTAATATAACCCTAAGAAGGACACAACTCACACACTGTAGACTAGGACACGTCTTCGAAAGCTTGATCAACTGATGACGGTGTAGATGTGAGCTTCTCTTGAGCTTCTGTTCCATTTGAGCTTTGATCTTCATCATCGATCTAGCAACGTTCATCCTTGTCTTTGCTAAGTGAGCGTAGATTGTGCTTCTTCGAAGTCTGTATAAGGCTGCGTAATCTGCACACTTAATCGTAGTGCAGTTAGTACACTAAGCTTCATTTGGTGTGCTTATCATTGACGTGTGTTTATATTTTATATATTCACGCACGTCTTCTTTGTGTTTTTCGTTGTTTTCCGTCGTCTCGTGCCCATTTTCTTGGGATTTTTAGTTTTCTTTCAGTTTTTGGTGTTTTTGTGTATTTGCTGGAGATCGCCAGTGTAAGGGACATATACTGAAGATATCATGAGTCCTCGGAGCAACGGGAGGAGTCACACGTGATCCAGGGGTCAAACGACAAAGATCGCCATTTTTCAGCCCTCAACCGATCGGTTGGACATAGCCAACCGATCGGGTGGTGCACGCGTGTCTGACCCAGACGGAAGCTGAAGCGAAGTGAAAATCAACCGACCGGTTCATCGACCGGTTCAAACCAACAGGGCTCTCGTCCATTTGGAGCTGAATTCCAATCGATCGAGTGCCATCTCACCCGATCGGTTCATCTGTAGCAGATTCTCCCAAAAGACGACCCGGAGAGCTCAGCCGACGTCCGCTAACCGTGCCAAATCGACAGAACTCTCTGTCTATTTTGAGGACAATTCCAACCGATCGGTTGAATGTTCAACCGATCGGTTCACCTGATGCTGCAAGATCCAAACGACGACCCCGAGCTGCCAACCGGTCGGACTAAGTGAGCGGGTGAGATTTTGAACATCGATGCTGAAGCACCGTAGCAGCTCACCCGATCGGTTGATTCTTCAACCGATCGGGTGACGTCGATCTGTATATATAGTTGCCCTAGGTTTCTTAAAACGGGGTTGTTATTTTTTCTGTCTTTTTTCTTGTACGGTGACAGCTGGAATTTTACTGGTTTTGTAAGTCTTCTGATCGCTTCCAAACTTCGATATTATCTTTATAGCATTGCTACTACTTCATTTCAATCGCCTGATCATGATTTTTATGGTTGATTTTTGTTTAGATAGATTTTTAGCTATGATTTGTGAGTAGTTCCCTAATCTGGGATTTTGGTGGAAACCCCTTCGTGGGTTCTCCATAATGCGCACATAGGACTAGGATTTCGATAGGGATTAGGAATTTAGACGGTTACACGGGGTGTTTCATTGTCATCGGCGGGGAAAAGACCGCCTTTGACCGTAGGGTCAAGGGGGAATAAACTTGGCGGTTAACTCCCTAGCCACATCTCACGCCCTTAGCGTAGACATTAAATCCTAGCGCATGAGAACGGTGGGATGAGATGTTGGGAGTTATCGTTGCGAGCTTAGTGCTCCCAGAGTTGATCGGTGTTAATGGACATGGGAATGCCCATCGACCGAACCCGGGTAGTCCGGCGTATCATCCTGGGCATCGACCGGAATATCGGGCCCATGGGATGCTGGTACCACTCTTAGAGGCAACGTCTCACCACGAAACCCTAATTCCGATCATTTTCCTATCCGTAGGTCGTAATAGCGAGAACACAAGATAGGGTGGAAACCAAAGTCCTAGGTTTCCTTTTATATTGTCTATCCTCCGTAATTACATTCCGTGACAAACCATCGATCGTTCGGGCTAGCTCACCCGTAGGGTGAACTGGTTCCTCTTAGAAACAAGTACAACCACGCCTCCCTGTGTTCGACCCCCAAGCCACACCACAACACCGTGCACTTGCGGTACAAATATTTAAATCTGGTATCCCCAATCCAATTGCACTCTGCATGATTCAAAACCGGGGACGTCAAGCTTTATGGCGCCGTTGCCGGGGAGGCAACGTGCTTGTTAATTTTAGGACCTTTGAACCATTGAGTCTAGCTCACATCTTCACCTCGTGATAATTTTCGCATTCTTCATTTTCATTTTTATTTTCTATTTTTATTTTCTGTTTTTATCTGTCTCCATACCATACTTGCTTCACGGGGTGTTTGTGATTTTTCATGCGCAGGAATACAAGGAGTCTCGACGACTTGATTCCTTTAGACCCGGAGATCAACGCCACCGCGAGGCATCTAAACGTAGAAAGAAGAAGAGGAAGAAGCTGAAGCCATGAGAGAGAACACTCCTCCTCAGAAATCTCTGCTGGAATACTCGATGCCCTTCATCCGGTCCACCTCCTCCATTCAACCTCCGGCTATTGTAGCCCAAAGTTTCGAGCTTAAGCCGTCGCTAGTGATGTGGATCCAGCAGGATCAATTCTCTGGGGCACCCATGGAGAGCCTTATTGAACATCTGGACTCCTTCCTCGAGAAGTGTGACACATTCAGGATTAATGGTGTCACAACTGAAGCAATCCGTCTGAAGCTATTCCCCTTCTCTCTGCGGGATAACGCCAAGCAATGGCTTAGGGGAAAGGACCCGAACACCTTCAATTCTTAGGAGAAGCTCTCGAACGCTTTCTTGACTAAGTTCTTTCCCCCGGGAAAGACAATGAAACTGAGGAGTGTGATCTCCTCCTTCTCCTAGGCCAGCCACGAGTCCCTGCACGAGGCTTGGACGAGATACAAAGAGATGCAGCAGAGATGCCCTCATCATGAACTTCCAAAGTGGCAGATTATAAGTCTGTTCTATAATGGGTTGAGGGATGACCTAAAATCTTCGATGGACGCCACGGCTAGGGGGTCCTTTATGTCAAGAAGTGAAGAAGATGCAGTCAACATTTTAGAAAACATGGCATCAAACAATGAGCGGTGGTGCGATGAGCGAGCAACACCCAGATCTGGAGGCATTCATAGAGTCGAGGACGTCAACAAGTTGTTTAGCAAATTCGATTTGCTATCGACCCAGATCTCAGCGCTTATGGTAGGAGCTGGTGGTGCCGGCACCCAACAAGTATCAGCGGTGGAAGCGGAAGTCCAGGGAGACTTCGAGGGTGGTGATATTTCACCAATGGTGGATCAAGCTAGCGCACTTTTCTTCAACCCGACGGGTAATGCGCCGTATCCACCACGGACTAGCTCCAATCCGGTTTATTCTCCCAATAACCGCAACCACCCAAATCTTAGCTATCGAGCATCGTATCAGCAGCCTCAGCAGTCGCAGCAACAAGTATATCAGCCGCCTAGGCAACAACATCAGCAGTATCAGCAACAGCAGTAGCCACATCAAGTATATCAGCAGTATCCCCCAGGAACCAGCAGCCCATGCAGCAGCAGCAGCAGCCATATGGCCAGCAGCGAGTTATCTCCCCAGTCGAGACCCTCTTGACCTAGTATATTAAAAATCAGGAGAAGATCAACTTGAAGCTGGAGATGGGGCAGAGGGCTCTCACCGACCAAGTAACCCAGCTGGGGTTGCAGGTGGCGAGCCTTCAAAGGGCACAAAACCAATTGCCGGGTCAACCGAAAGTGAATCCAAGGGGGAAAAATCAGAATTTGGCACTAACACATGATCATGCGAATGTGTCCGCTATCATCTTGAGAAGCGAGACACAAATTCCTACAAGAGTGCCCGCTAAGGAACCTGAAGTTTCGTTGGTCAGTGAGCGACCAATTGAAAAATCAAATGATGACGGAGCTTCGTCACCAAAGAATACGACTCCTGAGGGAGTCTCTGAAGAAGAGAAGGAGAAGGACGAGGCGGGGAACATGAGAGTATTTAAGCCCGTTGTGCCTTTTCCACAACAACTTGCCAAGGCAAAGATTGATGAAAAATACGGCAAGTTCTTCGCTATGGTCAAGGATTTGAGCTTACAGATCCATTTCCTCGAAGCCATAGAGACAATTCCCTCCTATGCAAAATTTTTAAAGGATTTGGTGACGAGGGGTTCCAGAAAGGAAAAGGTCGTTCTCACGGCGGAATGTAGTGCTCTCATCCAGCGAGTGAATCCGCCCAAGCTAAAAGACCGGGAAGCTTCTCCATTCCTTGTTCGATTGGGGAAGTGAAGATCCATCGGGCGCTCATGGATTTGGGAGCGAGCGTCAGTCTAATGTCTCTGTCACTATACATGAGGATAGGGACGGGAGACCTAGAGCCCATGGGTATGACACTTCAACTAGCCGATAGATCGGTCAAATATCCGATGGGAATTGTAGACAACCTGCCAGTCAATGTCAGCGGAGTGCATGTGTCGGTAGACTTCGTGGTGATGGATATGCCCGAAGATACTCATACACCCATCATCCTTGGACGGCCCTTCATGGCCACCGCTGGCGTGCTGATAGATGTGAAGAAAGGGAAGTTATCCCTTAATGTTGGCAACCAGAAGGTCGAGTTTGACTTGGGGTTGTCTATGAAGCACCCTCCAGATGAACCTGGTTGCAATATGCTGGACATTGAAGAAGAAAAAGCTGTGGAAGCTGGGGCCAGGGAAATTCTCTCAATGAAACCCCCCCGACAGCTTGGGGGACCCTGAAGAGCATGTCGGCTTGAAGAAGGAAGAAGTTTCTCAGGAAGCGAGTGTATCACATACGATCCCTCCCGGATTCCAAAAAGTTGCTCCGACAAGGAGAAAGGGGAAAGAGCCCATGAGGCTTACCGCTGATGAGATCCAGATACTAAGAAAAGTGGCGGTTGACACCAATGTGTGAGAGAAGCCCCCGGATACCATCAATGGAGGGAGGATCATCGAGCAAGTCTACTTATCACCGCCGACGAAACCAAAGGCCACCGCTCCAACATCTGAAGGAATGCCAAACATTAGGCATCACTCCCGTCCTCCTTGAAAATCATCAACCGGGCGTCGAGCAAAATGATGTTAAACAATAGTGCTTCATGAGAGGTAACACATGTTCTAAACCCTCGTCTTTGTTTTTAGGATTATTTTTAGGTTTATTTGTCTTATTTTGGTGAATAAATTCAGCATCAGGAGCTTTCGTCGAGAGACTTAGGCTATTTTTGAAATTGTGCAGGAAACAAGCCCCAAACCGATTGGTTGATTACTCAAGCGATCGGGTGGGATGTATCAGAAAGTGGCCTATATCCGTTCTTCAGCGAACAGCTCAGGTGAAGCAAACTGAGACCGGGTGGCTGACCATGTGAGAAGAGCAAAGCTCTCGGGAATTTTGGGGATTTAATCAACTGATCAGTTGATATGAAGCAGTGGTCGTGTCGCCGTCTGGGTGAAGTGCACTGAACTCTCGGGAAAATCGTGAAGCGTCCAACCGATCAGGTGAAATCTCACCCGATCGGTTCGCCTGTAGCAACTTTTCAACAAATTTTTCGAGAATTTACCCAACCGATCGGGTGAAATCTCACCCGATCGGTTGGCCTAAAACCCTATAAATACTCCCCACTTCACCCGTTCATTTCTCCTCACCCGATTTCGACATTTCTCCGTCGTTTCGCCATCCCCACCCCTCAACCGGCCTCGTTCTTCCCCGAAACGACCTCCAACCTTCCTCAACCGATCTCCCCATTCTCTCCTTCCCTCTCTCCATCAATCCCACTCTCAATCTCTCTCATTTGACCTAATTCTTCGCCCTAACCCTAGTTTTTCTCCCCCTCTTTTGAAATTTTCGAAAATTTGTTGAAGAGAAGTGCCGCGGCTTCACACTCCCACCAATTACATATAGTTGGGTGATTTGCGAGCAAGGATTAACTACGCTTCTGGATAACTTCGCTCCTTAGCTCAATTTTTAGTATTTTCCTATTACTATATTTTTGCTTAATTGCCATTGATTGTGTGCATCTGTCATATCTTGCATTCACTTGCATCACACACTATCATGGCAAGGGAAAAAGATAAAGGTAAGGCTATCATGCACGAGGAGGAGCCATCTCACAAGAGACGAAAGTCCACACGTCCACCTATCTCACGTCCTCTTCCTACACTGCCTACACAGCCCCAACCCCAACCTATCATCCCTCCTGAGGACCCAATGTTGGGCCCGCGTGGTTACCGTTTTCTGAGTCTTGAACAAAAAGATTTTTATCATAGACTCGATGCACGTTCGCACCTCTCCACCAAGTTTGCACATGCACAAACGCTTATCGATCTCGGAGTTTTCTCCGAAGTCGAGACCCTCTCTGCCAACTTAGGATGGTTAGCTTTCTTGAACGCTGATCACTCTGTATTTTACACCTTTTTCCCGCATGTTTGCATGACATTTAGATCGCTCAAATCATGTTTTTCACGATTTATCGACAATATTGCGATACTTTTCACGATTTGTCGTTTTTGTCGTATTTCAGGAAATTTGGAGCGATTTGGAGTGATTCCGAGATACACCCACTCCGGAGTGCCACCGACGACTTCCCTGAGGGGTATTTTGCTATTGGAGAGGAGCGGAAGAAGAAAGAACGTCGTAGGAGCGACGAGGAGGCAAGAACGATCAGATAGAGCATTTTCAGCATCTCACTCGGCCGAGTGAAGGAGTCACTCGACCGAGCATCGAGATACCGCTCGACCGGCCAGATCGGGCACGCTCCAAGCAATGTATCAGCGTGCACTCGGCCGAGCATCAGAAGCCGACTCGGCCGAGTGACGAAATCCCGTCCGCCTGAGTGGCACTCAGACGACGCCCATCAAAAAGTCCCGACTTACTGTTTTTCGTCAGTCTGAGCATCAGAAGCCCCACTCGGCCGAGTGGTATTTGCCGTCCGCCCGAGTGAACAAAGCCCATCGGCCGAGTGACGACAACTCACTCGGCCGAGTGACCCCCGAAGTGAAGACCCCCAAGACCCCAGACTTACTAGAAATCTTCAGGGTCTATCACTCGGCCGAGCGACTTTTGTCACTCGGCCGAGTGAGCCGAGCGCTTGTAGCGGAAAACACGATTTTGAAGAGGCGCATGGGTATTTTGGTCACGGATTTTTGGGCAGTTTTGGGGGGTATTTAACCCCAGATTCTAACCTAGTTTAGAGAGCTTTTCTATTGCTTTTGGCAGCCTTTTTAGATTAGACTTTTTTAGAGTAAAAATCTTGTGATTGGAGAGGAGAGAAAAAGTGTTATTTTGTTGGATTCTTGGAAAGCTACATTGGTTTGTCTTCCTCTCTATTAAAAATCCTATTTTTATTGCTATTTTGAATATTGCCATGAATTCTATTGCTATTTCTATTGATTATTCTCCCATGTGCAATATGATTTGTGAGTAGTTTTAACGTCTTAGGGCGTGGGGATGAACCCTACGAGCCCAATTTCCGATTTGTGATAATTCGGTAGAACTATTGCTAGAATTAAGTAGGGTTAGTTTGGGATTAATATATTACGGATAGCTAGGTGTTCATATCGATTGGGATTTGCAAGAGATTGGATCCCAATTCGATAGGAAACCTTAGAAATCCGAATTAGGTTGAAATTGAGTTTCTTTAGTATCGGTTTGCAAGAGATTGGGCCGATACTAGGATTCTCGGTTGCAATTCTATACCGATACCCGTTTGCAAGAGATTGGACGGGTAGGAACTATCCCAACCTAGGTCGTAGCCCGAGTTTGCACGAGAGTGGGATCGGGATGCGATTGAACGATGACATTGATCCTAATGCTAGCTTGCCTAGGTGAGGGTTTGCAAGAGATTGGACCCGTGCCTAGGTTTGCTATAGACCGACAATAGCGCGAGAGCGTGAGCCAGGTTTTACATTCAGTTGCAACTAGTTCACCTGACATTATACCCTAGCAATTGTGAAACCGATGAATCACGATGACGAGATATGGTGAGTAGCGGGGATTCCCTATTCCCTAGGTGTCTTTATTTGATTTTATATCTCTTTACATTGTTTGATGATTGTGACAACATCGCCGAAAGGCAAATTCCTACTTTTCTGTCCCCATAGCCAGGTTGTTCGGAGAAGGCACTGTCATACGTCCTCCCTGTGATCGATACCCGCTCGCCGCTACACCGTGCGCTTACGGTAAAACTACACGGTCGCTCTTTAGGGTGTACGCCCGGGCGCGATCAAGTTTTTGGCGCCGTTGCCGGGGAGGCGATTGTGTTTAATCCTATCACCCTAGCTATTTCTTTCTTTTTTGTTTTATTTCTTCATTTTTTATCTAACCCTTCCATTGTGCTAATCACTTCTTTGAAACTTTGTTTTCCCGTGCATGTACACGAGATCCACAGCGGACCCCGTAGATATATTGTTTGACCCTGAGATCGAGCGTACATTGCGGAGAATCAGAGCGGAGAGGAGACCCGATACGGAAGGGAGGTTTATGAACGTTCGGGAGACGCCTGAAGAGTTAGCGGCAAGAATGGCGAGGATTATTTCCATTCGAGATAGGCTCCGGCCTAAGACTTCCTCTACGACCTCGTCTATAGCAATGCCGGAGTTGGCTGCCGACAAGAATTTTGAGCTGAAGACCGGACTTGTGGTTCTGATGCAGCAAGATCCATTTCATGGGAACGCCCATGAAAAGCCTCACTACCACATCCAGCTATTTCTGTCGAAGTGCGCCACCTTTCAGATGACGGGGGTCTCCATTGATGCCATCAGACTGCGCCCTTCCCCTTCACACTAAAGGATAAAGCTCTTTATTGGTTGAGGACGGAAGCTGAAGGAGTCTTCACCATATGGGATTAGTTGGCAAGCGCGTTTATTGACAAGTTCTATCCGCCCTCTAAGACGGTGAAGATTAGGAGTGCTCTCATGTCCTTCAAGCAAGGTCCTCAAGAGACACTCTACGAGGCATGGGAGCGCTTCAAAGACCTGCAGCATTAGTGCCCCCACTATAGTATTGAAGATTGGGAGCTAGTCCATAGCTTCTACAATGGTCTCCAACCGGGGACCAAGCAGATTATTGATGCCGCGGCAAATGTGGCCATCTTATCGAAGACTCCCGACGAAGCTACGGCCTTAATTGAGGAGATGGCCTCGAACAATCAACAATGGGGCGACGAGCGAGGACACTCTTCGTCCTCCTTGAAGCCATCTAGCATCTATGAGGTCAAGGCCGTGGCGGAGCTTACCAACAAATTCGATTCTCTCCACAAGGTGGTGGAGAGACTGGAGAAATATATCACGGAGCCCCAAGGAGCCCCTTCCACATCCACACCAACAAGTCAAATGAGTGATTGGAAAGACCAATCCCAAGCTATGTATTTGGGAGGAGAACAAGGAGAGGGATCTTTGGAGCAAGTTCAATACGTCGCGGGGAACCAAGGATATTGGGCCAATCCGGCCACTAGAAACCATCCCGGTTTCTCCTATGCCAACAATGATGGAGCATTGAACCCCCCGCAACAACTACCTCACCAAGCTCGACCACCACCTCAACAACAACAACATTATCCACCGAGGGGGCCTCCGCAACAAAACTACCCACCGAGGCAACAAGTGGGACCCTATAGGCTGCCGGGATACAATCAAGGGTGGAGAAATCCAAACCCTCCACAAGCTCAACAACGTTCCGATTTTGAAGCTAGAGTGGAGGAGTTTATGGTCGAGCAGAAGAAGACTAATGCTTCCTTGAAGGCGAGCCAAGATTCCCCTGCAACGGTTGTAGGCCAAATCTTGGAGCAACTTGCGTTGCTCAATCGAAATAGTCAACAGTTGCCGGCTCAACCCGAGCAAAATCCACGGGGCACCACCGGACATATCAACGCCGTGGTTGTAGTTACTACGAGAGGCGGGAAGGATACCACCCCCGTCATGATTCCAACCAAGGAGCCTGTGGTGGAGAGAGTAGAGCCAAATGAGCCGGTCATTGAAGTTGAGAGAGAAAAAGAGCCGCAAGGGGAAGAAAAGTCCAGAGCTGAGCAGCTGATTTAAGAGAGGCGTTTTATGCCACCGATCCCATTCCCTCAGAGGCTAGCTAGAGCAAAGATGGAGAAACGGCTAGCCAAGTTTCTCGAGTATTTGAGAGGGGTAAGCCTCAATATCCCCTTCCTCGACGCTATCGTGGAAATCCCGACATACGCCAAGTTCCTAAAAGATTTGATTACGGGAAGAAAGAGGAAGGAGAAAATCATGCTCGCTGAGGAAGGGACTTGGTTCACCAAGAGAGAGACGGAGCCCGCCAAATTCAAAGACCCGGGGAGTTTTCGAATTCCTTACACCTTAGGCGGCGTCCCTCTACAAAAGGCATTAGTAGACTTAGGGGCTAGTGTTAGCCTCATGCCTCTCTCTATGTTCCGAAGGCTAAACACCGGCACAGAATTGAAGCCTACCGACATGCGGATACAACTAGCAGATGGTCGGATCACAAGGCCGGTAGGGATCGTAGAGGACATCCCGTTACAAGTCTCGGGAGGCATTTGTTTGCCATGCGACTTTGTGGTCATGGATGTCAAGGAGGAGGGTGATACGTCGCTAATACTTGGACGCCCGTTCCTCGCCACCGCCGGTGTCATTGTCGACGTACATGAAGGGACTCTAACATTGAACGTTAGCAACATCGAGGTGGAGCTTCATATACCCAAGGCAATGAAACACATGCCTTATCATGAGGAGCTGGACTATATGGACCTCCTCGACGAGGTCATTGAGGAGGCAATCCCCCATTCCATCGGCGCAATATTCAAGGATGATTTTGAAGAAGGCCCGGATTTGGGCCAATAAGAAAAGATGAATGATTCCCCCGATCTCTCCATGGAAGTTGATGAAGGCGACGCTGATGTCGCAAGAATTCGAGAGCTCTGCAAGCTCTCAAAGATAAAGTCTCCGAAGAAAGCTCCGCCGATACGGAAATCAGTGTCTCCTGTGAAGCCAAGGCCCGGAGCAAGCACTAGCTTGGGGGAGCCACCCCCAACACTACCCGAGACGAAGGATCACCGAGGAAGAACACGCCGCCGCAACATCCAAATCCAAGCGTTCTTCCCGATAAATTCGACGGGTGCATCTTATGTGCACCCAATATCCCGCAATGAATTGAAAATCCAAGGGGGTCGAGCTCAAGACCTTAAATGAGCGCTTTTCGGGAGTCAACCCGACGGTTATCGCTTTATTTTTACTTTTTTATTTATTTTTGTTTTAGAAATTACTAGTGTTTTGAGTCGTTTGCCTGAAAATTTCGTGATAACGGGTCCTATTTTTGTTTGACAGGAGAGGAGAAAAGGATATCTATCATTAGGAGGATGAACAAGGCGACAAAGAGCGCTCCAGGAATGCGCTCGATGCTTAGGAGAAGGAAGAAATCATCTGGAGAAAGAAAGACAGAGATTAGAGCCCAAACGGAGCCAAACAGCAGAAAACAGGAGCCACTCGGCCGAGTAGGATATCCACTCGGCCGAGTACATAGTTCGTCCGCCCGAGTGGCGCACAAACGAGGGAAGTCTGCTGTACCCAACTCTCTGTTTCTTTTCTTGATTTCAGTATAATTGTCACTCGGCCGAGTATATATCTTCACTCGGCCGAGTGAAACCGATACGCTCCTAGGGCGAGAACTGCCGAGTAGCTTGTGCCACTCGGCCGAGTGGACTTTCTCCACTCGGTCGAGGGTGGCAAAGCCACTCGGTCGAGTCGTAAGCGGGGAGGAATTTTTAAAAATATTTCCGTTACGATCACTCGGCCGAGCAACATGGTCACTCGGCCGAGTCGTAATTTGTCCTATATAAAGGGGAGCGGGTCGGCGCGTTTTTCGAAAGGAGAAAAATCGCAAAATTGCCCGACCGCTGGACTCCCTCGGCCCGCTGCGACTTCCACTCGCCCGATCCGAGTCGCCCACCGCTGTGCTCGGCCGACCACCGTCGGCCGAGCCCGCCGCCCCTCCGCCCGAGTCGCCGGCGACTCCCTCGCCGCCGGTCGTGCTTCGGTATTCCCTATTTCGCCCATTTCTCCATTTTTCTCCTATTTTTTGACGATCCATGTGCTAATCGAGCCCCTAGCCTAAATTAACTTCAATATCTATCCATTATACCCCTAACCCCCCATACATTTTGAATATTACTCGCTGATATCTTCGTTTGATGTGCAGGCTATATTGGGGAGCTTAGGGGAGCCTAGGGGAGCTTCCGGGGAGCGCTTTTGGCTTTGTGGAGGTGGCGTCTTCGCACGTATCCACTATTTTGCTCTCGCGGCATGATCTGGTATATTCGTTCCATTCATTTTCGCACGCCGCATTTATTTCGCTTTTTGGTGAGCACCCGAGGCCCACATGCCGCCCCGGACACAGCCACGCTCCAGGAGAGCTTCCGCCAAGCGGAAGCGGCCAGATGAGCCCGGCCCCTCCCACGAGATGGAGGACTCTCCTCCACCTACACCACCTCACCCCGCACAGCCACAGCCTGCAGTCCCCGTTCACCCTGCACAGCCACAGCCTGCAGACCCACTGCCACCACCGGCTCCACTTGTCGGGCCGCTGGGGATTACGTTTCGAGACGACGCACACCGCGTCGTTTTTGAGCGCATTTCCCAGCGCTCGATTGTACCCTCCAGGTTCGCACACCTTGCAGACCTAGGACACCTGGGGGTACTTGAGGGGTTGCTCATGTTGTATGACAACGTGGGTTGGCGAGATTTTTTCCAAGTGTCGGCGGACACCTTCGTCCGTCCGACACTTGAGGTGCTGAGTTCTATTGCCCAGACCGACGAGGGATGCTCGTTTAGGTTTATGGACCGAGAGTGCCAGGTCACTCTCGGTATGATGAGAGCATTCTTCTCGTGGCCCGATATCCCCGGGGCCGACCGTGGTTACGCCCCCACTCACATCCCTTCCCCGTCCTTCGATTCACACGCTTTCTAAGCCCGGATCACGGGTTTACCAGCTGCCTTTGACCCTAATAGGGCCAAGGCCTCGGCCATCGTCCACCCTTGCCTCCGCATAG
Source organism: Scilla litardierei (assembly GCA_030789695.1). NCBI lineage: Eukaryota > Viridiplantae > Streptophyta > Magnoliopsida > Asparagales > Asparagaceae > Scilla > Scilla litardierei. Next base: position 124,400,737 of record CM061132.1, on the reverse strand, counting down.
CTCAGCGCCTTATGGCGACTACTTTTTTGGCGAGGTATGAGCCTGTGACGATGTCCACGCTGGAGCTTTATATGCTCTATGCGATGACGCGCCCCAGAGTTCTAGCTAGGGAGAGTGACGAGCTGGTCCCCGCCGTCGTGATTGATATTGCGAGCTGGTTTTTGGACCGCATCATCGTATCGGTGGGCGCTCGCTCACCGATATGTTGTGACGGTCTGATCACCCTGCTCTCCCTGATGACGGCGAGGACCTTCCGGCTAACCTGCGACGAGCCCCGGGCCCCACTTCACTGTCTATAGACGTCATGGCCCGGATGAAGATGCTTCATCCGTACGGTCAGCGGCACTGGGTTTGGTTGCACGGTCCGTACGGTGCTGAATACATGGTCCTTCTGAGCCCAGCTCGGATACAGATAGCACCAGCACATGACAACTAGCTTCCGGCGATGGATCTCCTGATCCCCGCCACCTATGTGCTTGAGGCCGAGGGAGCTGAGCCTGTACCACCTGTACACCCTGCGCCCCCAGCTGACCCCGTGTCCCCTCAGCCTGTCCCTGAGACTTCTGCCGCTCCCGACACTTCTGTCCCCACTTCTGCCGGTGTCGGGAGTACACTTGCTGAGACCACCTCCACTACCACCATGCCCACCACCACTCCCACCACAGCTGGCCCTCTGTCCGTTGAGCCCCTTTGCTCCGCACTACCCGAGCGCCCACCTACTTTTATTGAGAGCGACGAGCCTTCTTTTGCTTCTGTCGTGGAGACCATGGCCCGTATGATCTCCGTTGGGATTTCGCCTTTTGGACCCCACACTGCCTCCCCAGCGGTTGACCCCTCTGTCTCCACTGCTGCCGTTCTATCTGAGAGCGTCGTGACGACTGTCCCCACTTCTGTGTCACTGGCCTCTCTTGTCGCCTCGTCGCCACTTTTATATTCCACTTCCGCTGCTGCTGCTTCCACCTCATACCAGCATGCGTCCCAGCCTCGCACTGAGGCTGGGCACCCTCTAGTGAGCACAGCACCCGTACGACCCCTGCCTGCTGTCCCGATCACCTACACCGCCCGTGTTAGACAGCCCCGACCAGCTCAGCCTAGACCTGTCCGTCCCTCTGCTCCACCACCCCCTGACGCTGTAGTTCAGAGCGTTCGCGCTCTTGAGGGGGCGTTGAGTGGACTCCGGGGCGATTTTAGGGCCATGTCTTCCACTGTCACTGCCATGCACCACCGCCTCGAGCTACTTCCCAGCATTCACTACTGTCTCACTCAGATTCTCGAGCGGCTTCCTCGCGTCCCTACCCTACCCACACCCACCCAGCAGGTACCCACCCACACTCCCACACACACCCAGCCTGCATCCACGACCCTTCCCACACCCACACCTACCCAGCAGACTGTCCCCCAGCCACCACCACCACCTCCGCCTCAGGACGGAGACGGCGCAGCACCACCCTCCTAGGCACCCTTGATGCCATTGATCTTTTTTTTGCCGTCTTGCTGCCCGTCTCTGCTTGGTCCTGATGAGTTTTGCCCACCCACCCCTCCCCTCACTGTTTTGGGTCCACATTTTGATCATATATATCTTTATCATTTTTGGGAGAGAGGGAGAGACTTTTTGGCGTGACACTCTTATATCTGATTCACTCCTATATCTGCATGCATCATATCCGCATCATATTTTCATTTTATTATTTTTATTTCTTTTTCATCATGCATGCATCCTCACCTACCCCTCACATTACACGTCTCTCGGTGTGCCACACTTCGCACATTGAGGACACTGTGCACTTTAGCTTGGGGGAGTGAGTTCTCACGCTTTTCGATTTACCACCTTTATTTTTAGTTTTTTCACGCCATTTTTCGCATTTGCACTCATTTTCATCACTTTTTTCTTTTTTTTTCTTTTTTACCATGCATCACGTTTTTCCTATTTTCTTTGTGTGTCGCATTGTAAATAGTTTTGTTTTTCCTTTTTTATCTTTATTTCTTTCATCTCATGCTAGAGATGACTTTTCAGTGATGATGATGACGTGGAGTTAGCTTTCTCTATATGCATGCTATATTTGTCATGTCTTAGCTTTTATTTCTGATATCATATGATATGATCTGCCTTACATTTAGAGATAGTAACCCACACTTTTTCCGTATGAAAATGGATGAACTTCTATTATTAGTTGAGTCTGAATATTCATATGTATGCTATCGTAGAACACACACCAAGATTCACGCATTGAATGCTTATATCTGGAGTACCGTTTTCTTTTCCTATATCACTTCTACTTGCATTACTTGTACACTTCACTTCAGGATGATTGAATGATGTTAGCTATGATAAATCTGGATTAGTTTTGCTTTTTTGTGATCGAAACTGAGTAGATTAGATTACCCTGCTGAAGTTGTCATGCACGTCCCATAGAGTGAACTGAGAGATATATTTATTTCTTTCTCCACATATCTTGAACATTAATTCTCTATTTTAAAATCATTGGTGAATCTCCCCTTAGCGATTCTAATATTTGGCACTTCCCCCGTTATTAAATTCCTAGCTCCAAATTTCCCAAAACCAAAAAGAAAAAGAAAAATTCTTGTATATCCTTCTCTCTCTTTTGATTTGGGATCATTTGTGTATATATGCTATAAAAAAAGGAGAAAAGAAAGAAAAGAAAAGAAAAAGATTTGAGAAAAAGAAAAGAAAAGAGAAAGAATCTCAATAAACGATCCCATCTCATATACTCTCTCTTTCTTCCCTCTTTTTGTTTTTGTTTTTATTTTCTTTTGCATTTGGAGCTTCAAAAGAAATGGGGAACATAAATATCGTTTTATATATGCCACCACGCTTATAGATAAGCTTGGGGGAGAGAATCCAATGATGTGTGAGAGAGTGACTACCTGACGGTGCATGACAACCTAGGCTAAGTAATATTCTATACTCAGTGAGATTGTTTTAGCTTCACGAAATCCAGAAATCTATGCCTAGCACTCATTTCATGAAATCCACGCTTTTCTATTCTTTCTATTCTATTGCGTGATATTCTTATACTCCTCATAGAAAGCATTCAATTGAAAAGTGTGTGATCTGCGATATTGTATACCACTTTAGATGATTCAGACAATGTTAATCTTAGAATTATTCCATTTTTCATGCTATATCAATATTCTTGGGTTTTCTATCTCGATTTGCACCATTATACTATGATATCGAAATAAAAGTCTTTGACATGTGTTTTACATTCGGTGCATGCTATATGAGTAAGCAAAACCCACGTCCTGAGAAAAATGATCTAGCAGCTTCCCTCTTCGTTTTCTTCTTTCTTCTTCGTTTTTCGTTTTCTGTTTTTCCATCGTTTTCATTTTCTAAATCCACCGGGTTCGCCTTTTACTTATCTTCCTCGAGGACGAGTAAGAGGTAAGCTTGGGGGATTTTGATCACTCCGTATTTTACACCTTTTTCCCGCATGTTTGCATGCCATTTAGATCGCTCAAATCATGTTTTTCACGATTTATCGACAATATTGCGATACTTTTCACGATTTGTCGTTTTTGTCGTATTTCAGGAGATTTGGAGCGATTTGGAGTGATTCCGAGATACACCCACTCCGGAGTGCCACCGACGACTTCCCTGAGGGGTATTTTGCTATTGGAGAGGAGCGGAAGAAGAAAGAACGTTGTAGGAGCGACGAGGAGGCAAGAACGATCAGATAGAGCATTTTCAGCATCTCACTCAGCCGAGTGAAGGAGTCACTCGGCCGAGCATCGAGATACCGCTCGGTCGGCCAGATCGGGTACGCTCCAAGCAATGTATCAGCGTGCACTCGGCCGAGCATCAGAAGCCGACTCGGCCGAGTGACGAAATCCCGTCCGCCCGAGTGGCACTCAGACGACGCCCATCAAAAAGTCCCGACTTACTGTTTTTCGTCAGCCTGAGCATCAGAAGCCCCACTCGGCCGAGTGGTATTTGCCGTCCGCCCGAGTGAACAAAGCCCATCAGCCGAGTGACGACAACTCACTCGGCCGAGTGACCCCCGAAGTGAAGACCCCCAAGACCCCAGACTTACTGGAAATCTTCAGGGTCTATCACTCGGCCGAGCGACTTTTGTCACTCGGCCGAGTGAGCCGAGCGCCTGTAGCGGAAAACACGATTTTGAAGAGGCGCAGTGGCATTTTGGTCACAGATTTTTGGGCAGTTTTGGGGGGTATTTAACCCCAGATTCTAACCTAGTTTAGAGAGCTTTTCTATTGCTTTTGGCAGCCTTTTTAGATTAGACTTTTTAGAGTAAAAATCTTGTGATTGGAGAGGAGAGAAAAAGTGTTATTTTGTTGGATTCTTGGAAAGATACATTGGTTTGTCTTCCTCTCTATTAAAAATCCTATTTTTATTGCTATTTTGAATATTGCCATGAATTCTATTGCTATTTCTATTGATTATTCTCCCATGTGCAATATGATTTGTGAGTAGTTTTAACGTCTTAGGGCGTGGGGATGAACCCTACGAGCCCAATTTCCGATTTGTGATAATTCGGTAGAACTATTGCTAGAATTAAGTAGGGTTAGTTTGGGATTAATATATTACGGATAGCTAGGTGTTCATATCGATTGGGATTTGCAAGAGATTGGATCCCAATTCGATAGGAAACCCTAGAAATCCGAATTAGGTTGAAATTGAGTTTCTTTAGTATCGGTTTGCAAGAGATTGGGCCGATACTAGGATTCTCGGTTGCAATTCTATACCGATACCCGTTTGCAAGAGATTGGACGGGTAGGAACTATCCCAACCTAGGTCGTAGCCCGAGTTTGCACGAGAGTGGGCTCGGGATGCGATTGAACGATGACATTGATCCTAATGCTAGCTTGCCTAGGTGAGGGTTTGCAAGAGATTGGACCCGTGCCTAGGTTTGCTATAGACCGACAATAGCGCGAGAGCGTGAGCTAGGTTTTACATTCAGTTGCAACTAGTTCACCTGACATTCTACCCAAGCAATTGTGAAACCGATGAATCACGATGACGAGATATGGTGAGTAGAGGGGATTCCCTATTCCCTAGGCGTCTTTATTTGATTTTGTATCTCTTTACATTGTTTGACGATTGTGACAACATCGTCGAAAGGCAAATTCCTACTTTTCTGTCCCCATAGCCAGGTTGTTCGGAGAAGGCACTGTCATACGTCCTCCCTGTATTCGATACCCGCTCACCGCTACACCGTGCGCTTGTGGTAAAACTACACGGTCGCTCTTTAGGGTGTACGCCCGTGCGCGATCAAACGCCCACGTGGCGTCCTACCCCGCTCTCACAATAGAATTTCTATCATATCTCCGTTGTGAGTCGGGATCGATCGTCGATTTCCAGGTCCGAAACAAATCTATCCACACCCACCTGAATACTATTAATAACATTTTCGGATTCCCCATTCTTGGGGGCGACGCCATCCGTCCCTACGGATATCACCCCGATTTCGACATCGATCAATTTTGGTTCCGCATCACCCACCACGATCACTATCCCCAAGGTAAGGCCAATGTCTCCTCCATCATTCACCCCGTATTTTGTCTGGCCCACCGAATCATATCTTGCACGTTCTTCACCAGGGATGAGTCCGGGACGGTGACTATCCCTGATCTTTTCATTTTGTGGGCCATGACATTCGATTTTATTCGTGGTGACGATGGGATTGCCTTCGAGGCCCCTCGCATTCCTATTCATGCTGGTGCTTGGCTTATTCACAAGCTTCTTGAGATTAGCCACGCCGGCAAGGGCAAGTACTGCTACGGGGGCTTCATTACTATTATAGCTTCATATCCCCAGTTTAATATAGTCATCCCCAGAGATTTGCCTTCTGCCCCAGGACCCACACATATAGATCTTGATGTCCTGCGGCACATGCACATGTTCAAGCCCCGCCCCGACGGTCGTTTCACTTTTTACTACGGACACCCCCTGCTCCTTATACCATTCTGCACAACCCCGCTCATATGACTATCGTTCTAGTGGCAGATTGGACATTCCCTCCCAACCCAGAGTTTCTGGGGGGGGGGGGGGGTGTTACGTCTTCCATTCCTTCCTCCGGGCGCACGCAGATCACCTCCCCCTGCCTCCCACTTAGGTGAGCAGGATATCCCTGCATCTCGAGGAGACTCCGGGGCTGGCCCCAGTCATACCACCCCGGCTTCTGGCCCTATCACTTTCGAGGCTTTGACTGAGGCCTTCTTAGGCCTAGCCTCTGGTGTCGACATGACCACTGCCGTTGGCACCACTTCCACTTCCTGCCCAGCCTATACTTCTTCCATTCGCTGAGCCGCCTCCACTCACCTTGCTCTCGAGGCTGAGCAAGCTTCACTACGTGATCGTATTTTGTCCTCTGCCCCCTTAGACCCTTCCTCTTCTATCTTCTCGCACCCACGTTTCCTCGCACTAGAGGGGAACATGTCCACCATTCTCCGCCACCTCACTCACATTTTTGGTCCCCCTCCACCCACTCCTCCCACCTCGCCACGATCTTCACCTCCCACATCACATTAATCTCCACACCCATCACCCCCTAGGCGACCATCTCCTCCCGCCACCACTGTTTCCATTCCTGCCACTTTACCTCCACTCACGTCCAGCTTGGGGGAATTCGATTTTTGTATGTTTTGTCGTGTTTTTCGTCGTGGTGTGATTGTTTATATAAGTCGTGTGGTGTGATTTTCTATATTTTATTTTCCGTTTTTCTTTTTCCTCTTTCTTTATTTTTCAGTTTCGTATGTGTGTTTTTCTCGTTTTTTATTCTCTTTGTGTCGGTGCGTATTCCCCTCATTTTCATTGCCATCTCGTATTTACTTTTATTGCATTGAGGGCAATGCAAGTTTCAGCTTGGGGGAGTCGCACTTCGTGCGTCATTTGTGTCTTTTTCTTTATTTTTAAGTCATTTTCATCGTGTTATTCTTTTTCTTCTCATCTTTTGTTCTCTCTCTCTCTCTCTCCCCTAGAGATGACCCCATATGATGAATTGCCACATTATCACACACAAACCTAGCATGGCTTCGATAATCACATTCACTAACCCTAGGAAGCTGATTCCTCTTGCATTTCATGCATCGTGGGTCCACTTTGCTTTTTTGTGAGTCGTGTGTCGTGTCTAGCTTACGGTGTGCTTCTACTTTGTGATTTTGATTTATATACATGTCCTGGGATGACCCCTAGATTATCATGTTTCGATTTGAATATGCGGTATTTGCTTCTCCTGTCTGCTTCTATATGCATGCTATATTTATATCGTATACTTCATTTCGCATGTGTCGGGATTCCACAGTTAGGACTATGATAACCCATTTAGCCTATGCTCTGATTAGCGAAGAAAATCTCCCTTGACCAAATGTTTAGAATCCGATTACTTTTTTATTTTACTTGGTGTAAATCCACTCGTCGTGTACCGTTCTCCTACTTGAGAGAGTACACATGTATATAGCCAAAAATCCAAAAATCCAAAAAAAGAGAGAAAATAAAAACCCAAAAAGAAAAGAAAAAATATTTGTATAGCCAAAAATCCAAAAAACATACATATATCCAAAACCCGAAAAAATTCCTGTGTGAATATTTTGCTACCTACCGAGAATAAAGGGAAGGCGAGAATTTACACCGAGTGTTCTACTCCACATCTTCTCAACCTCCATCGTTTTCGAAAACACTTGGAATAGGAACTTCCTAGCTATTATTTAGGCGATAGTGTGGTGATCTCCTAATCCCTAGCTGTAGAGTCCCTGACGCATGATACGATTCGATTCTTACTCTGTTCTCATGCATGCTTGAGCTATATATTCACCGCTTATTTCAAATCGAATCGATATTTGGGTCTTTCCTTGGATATGTGTATATGGAGCTTTATTGCACATTGTAGATAGTAACACCGTCTGCCAGCATGCGACCACACTCACTCGCGCTTCACCGCGTGGGCCCACGACACTTGTTTGGACTCATATTTCCTCGGTTTAGTGATGTGTTTTGTCATATGCTTGTTTAGTGTGGCGTGTCTGATTTTGTTGGTCCTGACGGGCGATTTAGGATTTTGACTTCTATATATATATTTGAAAGGTAAGTATAACAAGAATAGAAAGGAGACTAGCCGGGCCAGCCAACCACTATACAGACTTGGGAGAGGCTCATAAAAGCAGTCACCAAGCACCAGGATAGGGGAAGACGGACCCAGCATTACAACACACACAGAAAGGAGGAAGAAAAACGAGCCTAGGGGAAAAAGGAGGTGGCAAGGCCAACACCCAAAAACCTAGGCCCGAGGCCTCTAATCAACACCCAACCACGCCTCCAACCAGGCCAGACATCACACAAACAAGCCAAAACTTTCAAGTCGCCATCCGTCAACGAAGGGAACTCTGCATGATCCGGAGGCTCCGCCGGCAGGGCCGACGAGCGCAGCGCTGGATAGCCAATGGGGCATTGGGGAGGAGGGCACTGAGACGCTCCACCTCAGCAATCCAATCGTCCCGCTCATAAGTACGGTTGAGGTCATTAACGACGGGCTCCTCATCAGTATCGTCATCCAAATCTTCATCCAACGAAAAACCATCATCAGAGTCATCAGGGATGCCAGAATCACTAACAGCCCCAATATCAACCTCCCCCTCTTCCAAGGCAACAGCTTGGACCAAGCTAACATCACCCGTGGCAGCACATCGCTCTGCCAAGTCAACCTCCTCCCCCTCACCCAGGGTAACAGCAGGGACCCCAATAACAGCACCCACAACACCACACCCCTCCGCCAACAAATGACCAACACCCAAGGCGGCTGAATACACAAGATCAACCCCATTGTCGCCCACAGCAGTGCAGGACGGCTCGCCCACGGCGACTATCTCCACCTGATCATCTGAGACAAGAAGATCATCTTTATCAGGATCGAAATCAACAACAGTAGGAACAGTTGAAGCCAGGGAGGACCCAGCGCCTTCCCTGGAGGGAGAGATAAGAGGGCCACTCTGCAGGTTCAGGAGAGGAGCAGCCGAACCAACCGAAGGAGGGGGATCAGCCAGGGCAATGGTATCGGTGGTGGGAGTAGGGCAAATACCCCCATCACAAGGAGGTGCAGTAGGGCGAGACGGGGCAGCACACTGGCGGATGTCATGGCCAAAGCAACGGCAGTGCGTACAGAGGGGAGGGATGCGCTCATACTCCACTGCTACAGGGATGACCGAGCCATCAGCAAGACGGGCCAAAATGGAAGCAGGGAAATCCGATGTAGCGTCAACTTCAACAAAACATCTGGTAAACGAGAGGCGAGCGGCATTAGCAGTGGCAGCGTCGGTGAAAAGGGGGTGCCCCACCGCACTCGCCAACTTACCGAGTATGGGAGTGGACCAAAACTGTAGGGGAAGCTGGGGGAAACGGACCCACAAAGGCACGGATGAGAGGAGGTCGCGGTCTAGCCCAATTGGGGGGCCCATCGCTTGAGCACAAGGAGGCAACCATCAAGAAGCCAAGGCCCTCCATGGAGGACGTCACAGCAATCGGCGTCAGAGTCGAACTTGAAGAGGAAAAACCCATTTTCCTTGGAATGTAGATGAACTTCAGCCTTGGTCTTCCAAGTTCTCCCCATCCATGACTTAAGATGCCCATAATAGGGCCGGGGGCCGACGAAGTATCCGACCAAAGTATGCACCCATCTCCCCGCCGCCTGAGCGATGTCCGTGGGCAGGATGTCGACGATAATCCCATCTCCGAACAGCGAGTGAGGAGAGAAGTCGAGACCACAGGTGGGGGAAGCAGGGGCCCTGGGGGCACAAATAGCACTGTAGGATATGGAGGTCACATAAGAGGATCGGGGGGTTGAGCGAGCAGCCGACACAGGCAATTTACCATGCACACGGGGTGTAGGTGGACATGAAGCATCAGGGCAAAGGGGGGGACATTGCCCACCCACCACCTGAGAAGACAAGGGCAGAGGGAGGCGACCGCTGCCCCCACCCCGTCCAGGAAGTCTGCCGCCGCCGCGGCCCGAGCGCCTGCCATCGCCACCCCCGGAACTGATGGGACCCAAAATGGAAGCAGACCTCCGTCGATTCACAACATGGATCCAAGTAGGATCCACGACGCCACCGCCAGGAAGATCGGCAGCCACACCGATCACCGTCATCGGATCCTCAACGCACACACCAGCTCCCCCAGGGGGGGCCGAGCCATCCTGTTGGATATGGACGACATGAATACACCCATGAGGGGATGTATGAGGATATACGGACCTCAGATGTCGTGTGCACGAAAGCGTGCACGAAGGGAACCTTTTCTCGTGTGAAAAGGACCACTCGATAAGTGGAAAAAGTCACTTTATAAGTGCATAAAGGCACTCGATAAGTGAATGAAGAAGAGGATAAGTAAAAGGGCTAATATAGGCTAATAAGCTTATAATTGGTTATTTCCTACAATAACTACCCCTAAAGCCTATAAATAGGACCCAAGGGTATGCCTTTTACACCAATCTTAACATGCCATAAGTTTGCATAAGGCAACTTGTGTTCTTCTCCCTTCCATTAAAATCCTCTTCTAAATAAAGATTTAGGCGGTGAAACTCTGCTTCGATCCTCCATGACGAAGTACTGACCGTTGTGGCAAATCCGAGGGCGAAGTTCTGAGATTACGGTGCCGTGTACGCAAGCATAAGTCTCTACTTTATTATTCGATCCTAACGTCCTTGTTTTGACAGGATCCAACATTGGTATCAGAGCCATACGGGTTCGCCCCGGTCTAACCGTCGCCCCGGTCAAACCGATGAACGTGGCGTTGTCTCTTTCACGAATGAGTCTCCTTCCATTACGGATATGGTAGGAATGCATCGTGACGGAGAGAATCGCAATAGTTGTTCTTTTCACGTTAGGGTCTTCTGTCATTACGGATATGGCAGGAACTCTCCGTGACGGGAAGAACTTACCGTTCATCTCGCCAAACTCGTGCTCTTCATGGATGCTGAGTCTCCATTCATAGGGAATGTGAACTCTCTTCATGTGGAGCGTGTAGTTTGCGGCCTTGAAAATGCGTTCTCTTCAATTTTTGGCACATGGCCATTGAGGCAAAACCGTTTTCTCGACGAACGGGTGCTTCATCGACGAACGAGTGCTTCATCGGAGAAGAAGATGGTGGTTATTCTCAACGGAGAAGATGAACTTTGGTGCATGATCACCATGGCCATATGGGCCATGGAGGCTATGCATCCCCCCTCCCCATGCGGAGGGGGTTGGCTACGGCCAATAACAACCACGGCCACCCCTCCAGTGGGGTGTGCGGCCAACCCCATGCAAGGGGGTGGCCGGCCAAGGCCATATGGGCCATGGCCGGCCATGGCCAGGCCATGGCTGGCCCCGGCCGGCCCCGGCCAGGGCCAGGGGCCAGCCTGGCCGGCCCTGGCAGGGGCCAGGGTCGGCGCCCTGGCCTCAGGCCAGGGCCTGGCCGGCCCTGGCCTCTGCCAGGGCCATGGCCGGCCTCGGCCAGGGCAGAGGCCCTGGCCGAAGGGCCAGGCCTCCCTGGCCGGCCCTTGGCCGGCCTCGGCCAGGGCAGAGGCCCTGGCTGGGGGGTGCCAGTGTCCTTGGCCGGCCAGGGCAGAGGCCCTGGTCGACCAATCAGTGACTTTTGGCACATGAACATGCCGTCAAGCCCTACGGTGCCAGTGGTTTCGGCCCCGGCCACCTGCAAGGCAAGCCCATACGGGGCTGACGGCAGTTCTCTGCGGCAAACTCTCCTGTAGAAGGGGAGCACCTGGATCCATACGGGAGCCGGCGACAATGGCTTGCAGAAAAATCCCCTCAGGGGGGATCCGGCCTTGGCACGGCTACGGCTCAATCCCAACAATGGCCAGGGATTGCCGTATATTTCACTAGTATCATAAGGGTACTAGGTTGATATATCACATTTGCTTTTGAAAAATACGTTTTCAAAAACTCTTTTCCGCTGTGAAGTACTATAAGAGTACTATCGTTTGATAAGTGAGGGAGAAATATTGAAAGTTGTTTTAGATGGTGATTGGAATCGTAGAAACCTTTCCGATTCTAGAACAACATCTTCAATATTTTTCGAAAGTAACTTATCAAATATAATAATATCATTTCAAGTGGGATTTTTTCCAAGTGGGAGTGATATCTATGTATAAGAAATTTTTATGCAATGATTTTTGATCGAACCTTCGGTTTTGTGTCTTTTGCAGCATTTTAAAGTTAAAATGTCTTCCGCTTCAAAGAATATCGTCGCTGAGTTAAACAGAGGTGAAAAACTCAACGGCGATAATTACAAACTATGGTCCATCAAGATACAATACGTTCTAGAGGAGCAAGAAGTGCTCGAAACTCTAAATAACGTAATGATTGAACCTGAGTTGGGCACTACAGCCCAATACAGACGAGACAAGGAAGCTTTTGATGCTTGGTCTCGGAAGAACAAGATAGCTCGCATTACGTTATTGTCCAGTATGGCCGATGACATAATGCGCATCTTCTGAGAGCATGACCTAGCCATGGACATATGGTCCAAGCTTGAGGAGAAGTTTGGTGGCACATCGGTGTCCAAACTTCGTTCTTTAACTATAAGATTTGATTCATACAAGAAACGTCCAGATCATTCCATGGGGAAACATCTGCGACATATGGCGAATCTAATCTCAGAGTTAAAGGATGCAGGTTATGTGCTCCCTGATGAGCAACAAATCCAAGCAGTCATATGTTCCCTACTAAATGGGTGGGACCAAATGAAGATGCATCTCACTCATAACGAGAGCATCAAGACCTTCAGCGATGTTTCTAAGCACCTCGAGTTAGAGGAAGAGCGGCTTGCGGCTGCCAAGCCAAGTGCAGAAGTGCACATGGTTGCTAGTTCCTCACACGGGGGAAAGAAACAGAAAGATCGTTCGAAGTCTACTAATGAACGTAATAAGAAACCTGAGTCTACCAAGAAACCCAAACATAAGGGTGGACACAAGAAATGGCACAAGAAGAAAGACTTGAAAAGGATCAAGTGCTTCAAGTGCAACAAGTTAGGTCACTATGCCCGTTCTTGTACGGATGAAGGTGACAAGGTAACTTGTAATGATAGTTACATATGTGTTTCTAGTTCAATATTTCTTGAGGAATCTAATCCATTTTGGATAATTGATTCAGGTGCCACCGACCACATAGCAAGGGACAGACGGTCCTTTGTGGAGTATCACCGGATACCCCAAGGAACAAAGTGGATTTATGTAGGAAATAACACACGTATTGAAGTGAAAGGCGTTGGGACTTGCAAGCTAGTCTTGGACAACGGCCGCACTATTTTACTACATGATGTCCTCTTCGCTCCAGATATTCGAAGGAATATTATATCTGTGGTCGTATTAATGGGTCTTGGTTATAGCTGGTTTTTTCATGATTGTAAAGTGGACTTGTTTTGTAATAATTCCTTAATTGGTACTGGGTATGTATTCAAATGATTTATTGTATTAAATACAATGTATGACTCTTCATTTTGTAATAAAAATTTCCTTGTTACAAATTCTTTGACTTATGAGTCTGATATAATTTGTTGGCACGCAAGGCTTGGTCACATTGGACCAATACGAATGGATAGACTTGCCAAAAGTGACCTTCTATCTAATGTTTCAAAGGTCGAAATGTCGACTTGCGAACATTGCCTTGTAGGGAAATCTTGTCGCAAGCCGTTTGGAACCGGCACAAGGGCCGAGGTTCCATTACAGCTCATCTATTCGAACATATGTGGTCTAATGAATGTCAAGACAAGACGCGGGAAGTCCTATTTCATCACTTTTATTGATGACTTCACCTGATTCGGACATATCTATTTGATATCCCACAAAAGTGAAGCATTAACCTGCTTTAAAAACTATATGAGTTTGGTGGAAAATCAATTAGATCGCAAGATTAAGGTCTTACGAACCGATAGAGGCGGTGAATATCAATCTACAAGTTTTAAGGAACTTTGTGATGAAAAGGGCATAGTTCATCAGGTGACTATGCCTTATACTCCTCAACAAAATGGTGTTGCACAAAGGAGGAATATGACTTTAATGGAAATGGTCCGTTCAATGATGGCGCAAGCTAACTTGCCAATCACCTTTTGGGGTGATGCATTATTGACAACCACTTTCATCTTGAACCGCGTACCCTCGAAATCAGTTAGCTCCACTCCTTACGAGTTGTGGAACCAAAGGTCTCCTGACTTAAACATTTTGAAACCTTGGGGGTGTGCATCCTACGCACATATTTCCTCCCATAAGTATGGAAAACTTAGGCCACGGGGAAGGAAATGTATCTTTATACGATACGCAGAAAACTCCAAAGGTTATGTTTTCATTGGTCAGGAAGAAAATGGAGGTCTAATTGAATTTGAGTCAAGGGATGTCACTTTCTTGGAAAACGAATTTCCAAGACAGGGCGAGATAAGTCAGGACTTATCTCTATTTAAGATTAATGATCAAGAAGGATTACCTCATTCGAGTGGGAGAATTCTTGGTGAAGACAAAAATACGTTTCACTCTTCACCAATGGATGATACGAATGACGTGAATCCTATTCCATACGGGAATAATGATCCAAGTGGGAGCATTTCTAACAACATTCCAAGTGGGAGTGATATTAGAATTGATCTAAATTCAAGTCAACAAGGACTTGAAGAATCTCAAATACGACGTAGTAGTCGTACAAGGTTGGCTCCTCTAAGATTTGAGGATGAATTTCCGCAAACCTTTATGACTTTACTACAAGATGATGACGAGCCTGCTACTTTCAAACAGGCCGTATCATGCCCTACAAAAGACAAATGGATGGAAGCGATGAAGGAGGAGTTGGAATCCATGAAAATTAACCAAGTCTGGGACTTAGTTGACTTACCCAGAGGACGTAGAGCTATTGGGAACAAATGGGTTCTCAAGATCAAGCATAAGGCTGATGGCTCCATAGACAGATATAAAGCTCGCCTTGTCGCGAAAGGTTTTACGCAACAGGAAGGGATAGACTACGAAGAGACCTTCTCACCTGTTATTCGTTTTACCTCGATTCGCCTGATTCTGGCTATGGTAGCTTGCTTAGACCTCGAATTACATCAGATGATGTAAAGACTGCCTTTCTCAATGGAGAATTGGACGAGGAGATCTATATGGAACAACCAACAGGGTTTGTAAAAGAAGGAAACGAACATAAGGTTTGTAAACTTCGTAAGTCCATATATGGTCTTAAACAATCCTCGAGGCAGTGGTATATACGATTTCAGGAAGTTGTCTTATCAAATGGGTTTTCCATGCTTGATGAAGATAACTGTGTATATTTCAAGAGGATTAAGAGCAAGTACGTTATTATGTCTCTATATGTAGATGACATTTTAATAGCCGAAAATGACAAGGGCTTTGTGATGGATATCAAGGCTTGGCTTTCATCAGTTTTTGAGATGAAAGACATGGGAGAAGCTGCATATATCCTTGTAGTTAAGATTTCAAGGAATCGTTAGAAGAAACTTCTTTCTCTTTCACAAGAGACTTACATAAAGAAGGTTTTAGAACGTTTTAATATGCAGGACTGCAAGTCCATTGATACTCCTATAAGCAAATGCGATAATTTATGTCTGAAATCATGTCCAAAGAACCAAAAGGAAAAGGAAATTATGGAAAAAGTTCCATATTCTAGTGCAGTTGGTAGTCTTATGTACGCTATGATGTGTACAAGACCGAACATCTGTTTTGCCGTTGGAATGGTAAGTCGTTACCAATCCAATCCAGGGCAAGTACACTGGAAAGCGGTTAAGAGGATAATGCGGTATCTTAAAGGAACTGCGGACTATGATTTATGCTATCAAGGAGATGCCTTGAGGCTCGAAGGCTACACTGATGCTGATTGGGCGGGTGATCTCGATGAGCGACGATCGACCTCAGGATATGTTTTTCTACTCGGATCTGGTGCAATATCCTAGAGTAGCAAGAAACAATCCTGCATCGCACTTTCAACTATGGAAGCCGAGTTTGTAGCATTTAGCATGGCAGTCCAAGAGGTTGTTTGGCTTAGGAAGTTCTTAGACAGGCTAATTGATGCAAGTGACTCAGGTGCTGTACCAATACACAGTGACAGTCAAGCATCTATAGCCTATGTCAAAGATCCAAAATTCCATTATAAGACCAAACACATAGATATCCGCTACAAATTTGCAAAAGACTATGACAAGACCAAAAAGGTAGACATAAGGTACATATCTACGCATGAGATGATAGCGGATCCGCTTACGAAGGCGATCCCCAGAGATGTGTTTTACAAACACTTATCATCTCAAGGATTGCGTAAGAGCTGAGTTGTACCAATGTATATTCCCATGTCTGTAAAAGATCAAATTTAATAAAAGAATAAGTTCTTTTCAAACATTGCATATGACTTTCTTGAAAATGTTTATGTACATTTTAAATCTCAGCTGGTTTTCTAGTATGTCGGACAGATTGAGGTTGGCTCTCTCACATGAGTAACCGCCTTTATTATATCAGACAGATAAAATAAAGATGAGACCTGTTTAAAGTCAAAATCATCAGACGGATGATTTAGAGTCATGACTTAAACAAAATGGTCGTATGAAAGATCTGCATCATATGGGTGCTTACAAAAGATCTAACAAGATTCTTAAATCCTATCTGTCTTATGTGGGATGTGGGTCCAGAAGATTATTTGAGTAGTAAAAGGGACTCAAAATCACACATTGGGGTGTCTGATCATCATCCTTACAACATCATTAAGACATACGCTCCCTGGGAAAGGAGTGATGTTGTAATACGTATTCATACTACGTATGCATTTGACCATTGGGTTAGAATAGTAATTATATTTACTATTATGTGAGACCCAAAGACCACATGGGTCTTAACTCATTACCCTTATGGACTCTAATTAGTTCCTTTAGATTTGACTGGGTGATTGCTATCTTAGCATGTTGCTTATGGACTATGGTCAATTCGGTCCGACGGGGCATGTTAGAAAAGCAAGTCAAGTCAAGATCGAAAGGATCGCAAGAAGAGGAAGATTAATTTCATATTCACATTTGGACTTTAGAGATTCAAAGCTGGCCAGCCAATTGTAATCCAGATGGGATTCAATTGTTGAATATAAAGTATAAGAAATGTGAAGAAATAATCTAGGGTAAAGCATGCGTTGATCTACTCAACTTTGCACCTCGAGGAGTGTTGTGTATCTCTAACAAGTGCACAACAGCAGACTCTATGCGCATGACGGTCACACGGCCTATTTCTCGGTATGATAAACAGAAGAGTTAAAGGAAAGATGTTTCCTTACAATCCCCTCAAGTGTGAGTGGGAGATGTTGGATATGGACGACATGAATACACCCATGAGGGGATGTATGAGGATATACGGACCTCAGATGTCACGTGCACGAAAGCGTGCACGAAGGGAACCTTTTCTCATGTGAAAAGGACCACTCGATAAGTGGAAAAAGTCACTTTATAAG
Source organism: Scilla litardierei (assembly GCA_030789695.1). Classification (NCBI taxonomy): domain Eukaryota; kingdom Viridiplantae; phylum Streptophyta; class Magnoliopsida; order Asparagales; family Asparagaceae; genus Scilla; species Scilla litardierei. The sequence goes on along the minus strand of CM061132.1, from coordinate 124,383,283 downwards.
TGCATAAAGGCACTCGATAAGTGAATGAAGAAGAGGATAAGTAAAAGGGCTAATATAGGCTAATAAGCTTATAATTGGTTATTTCCTACAATAACTACCCCTAAAGCCTATAAATAGGACCCAAGGGTATGCCTTTTACACCAATCTTAACATGCCATAAGTTTGCATAAGGTAACTTGTGTTCTTCTTCTCCCTTCCATTAAAATTCTCTTCTAAATAGGGATTTAGGCGGTGAAACTCTGCTTCGATCCTCTGTGACGAAGTACTGACCGTTGTGGCAAATCCGAGGGCGAAGTTCCGAGATTACGGTGCCGCGTACACAAGCGTAAGTCTCTACTTTATTATTCGATCCTAACGTCCTTGTTTTGACAGGATCCAACACAACCGCCCCAGCAGGGAAAGGCAGATCAGCAACAGAACAATAGGGATCCATGGAAGACAAGCCCCCTCCAGCAAGGGGGAGCCCACAATCCGGCATGAAGGAGCCAAGAATCCGAAGTACGCAACCAGCAGGAACAGCGAGATCTGCAATCGAGGGCAGAACGGGAAGCTCCGGCCGATCAGAGGACGAGAAGATCAGCAAGTCGGAGAGCAGATCTGCAAGTCGAAGATCAGATCAGACAGATCTGTGGGAGCCCAGGGAGAAGAACCCCAACAGATCGAGAAAATTCGACCGGCATGCGGGATCAGAAATGCCAACCCAACAGCGGAGCAGTTTGATCGGAGCAGGGGGCAAGGCTGATCGGGACTTGCTCGGCACAGATCGGACCGGAGGAACGATCGCCGCCCAAGGAATCGATCACCGCCCAGGAAGGGAGAGGCCAAGGGACGGGTCGAAACGGAGCGAAGGAGTCTGATCGGCGCTTTCGAGTCCGCACGATGCGGGGATGAGCCTGATCCGCCACGGGAAGGCCGGAAACAGGTTGGAGGGACCGAGCTCCAGATCTGCAAAGAAACACCGGGAGATCACGCCGGAAGAAGGGATTCTGTGTTGGTAGCAACGATCTATGAACGTCGTGTTTGATGATAACAAACGTGTGTGAACGTTTTAACGTATGGGTTAAGTGTTTCAGGTGCGATTAATTCACGGAAGGACTTGGTCAATGTGCGAAAAGAAAGGAGAGCACTTCATCACATTTCTCCTCTTTGAAATCTCCAAAAAAAACCACAGGCCAATACAATAATTCCCAAGAGCTTAAAGCTTTTTTTTGTGCAGATTTAAAAAAAGGGAAGTTTTGCCTATTTAAAAAGAGCATTGGGCTATATTGTTTTCTAGCTCTCTCCTTTTAGAATCCCAAGATCCCTAGGTCTGTGAAGCAACCGGATTTTTTTTTGCTTCTGTGCTTTGAAAACAAACATTTGCAAGAGCCCTTTATATAATATTTTTAAGGGGAAGTTAACATGCAAACAATATTTACATGCATACCATTTTTAATAGTGCTTGTTTCTAATTGGCAGGTGGTGAAAAGATGTGCCCAAGATTCAAATGAAAACAACCCCAACCGATTTGTTTTTTTTGTTTTCTCCCAGAGCCGTGCGCAAGGGAAAAGCGCAACTTCAATTACAAAACCCTAACTATCCAGTATAAAAGACAACATCTAGGGTTCCAAAAGTAGACGGCCAAAAATTCACAACCCAGCCTGAGAGAGACTTGCGGCATACAGAGGAGAACAACAATTCGGCCATTCACAATTTTCCATACACATTGCGGCCAACTCCTCACAAAGCTGCAACGCAACTTTATTTGATTCTCTTTCAAATTAAAATAAAGGGTCTTTTGAAGCTATAAGACCGAAATCCTCTTGCTGCCGTTTTTGTTGTACATGTCATTGCTAATGGTATTAAAGAAAGGGGAGAGGTTGCAGGCTTTATAAAGAAAGAGACAAAGAAAAAGATTTAAGAAGATTGAACGAGACCGCAAGTCTCATCGAGGAGCATATTACACTACCCATTATTGAGGGGCCATCCGAGTTTACTACTTGTCAGATTGATCTGATCACGCACTGAACGACAGAGACGACACACCATTACTGAGCATTTCTAAAACTCTATTTAGTTATCTTTGTATTGGTGTAGCGATCTTTGTAGGGGAAACATTACCTTCTGTGTTACTTTTTGGGGACCTGACGACTTTGGGAGTCGTCACGGAGGGAGAGCATCTGACTAGATTGATAGTGTAGAGCACGTGGTGTGCGTACAGGCTAGGTGAGAGTAGATTTGGGATATTGACTCATTGTAGCTGTACTTGATTACATATCTATCTAGTAGTTGCTTTCGGGGGCTAGAGTAGGTCATGGGGACGACCGAACCAGGGTATATCCGTGCGTATTCTGTGATTGCTATTTTATTGCCCTGTCTGTGCCTATAACTGCGTGGGATTGTTCGTGGGTTACACGAATATTTTTATTAGCCTATTCACCCCCCCTCTAGGCTACGATCCAGATCCAACAAGTGGTATCAGAGCCAGTTTAGAGGATCTAGTCTAGATTTTTAGATGACCATGAATATATCTGATTGTGCTATTGCTGAAGGTCAGTCTATAGCCCGTCCCCCTAAGTTTAACGGTGTAGACTTTGCATATTGGAAGGCTAGGATGAAAATCTATTTGGTGTTTGTAGATTATGATGTGTGGGATATTGTTGAAAATGGTTATAGTCTACCCACTATTAAAATTGAAGACACTGTTTTGATTAAGCCTAAAGACAAGTGGGATTTAGCTGATAAAAAACTTTATACTCTTAATGGTAAAGCTATGAATGCGCTTATATGCTCTCTTGATAAATATGAGTTTAATCGTATTTCACACTGTCTAACTACGCATGAAATCTGGCATACTCTGGAGGTGACACACGAGGGAACATCGCAAGTGAAGGAATCCAGACTTGCGTTGCTTTGCACAGAATATGAGAGCTTCCGCATGCTACCAACAGAATCTGTGAAAGAGATGTTTGCGAGGTTCACGGACATTGTCTACAAATCCAGTTCCCTCAGTAAGCCATACTCTAGCCATGAACAGGTACGAAAGATCTTAAGGGCGCTACCAAGCTCGTTCAGGCCTAAAGTCACCGCTATTCAAGAAGCTAAGGACTTATCAACAATGAAAGTGGAGGACTTGATAGGCAATCTAATGTCACACGAGCTTGAGTTGCAGAGTATAGAAGCCAGAGAAAAACCTGAAGAGAAGACCAAAGCTTCCACACCATTAGCTCTTCAAGCTAACGACAACGATCTTGATGAAGAGCAAGCCCTAATGGTCAGAAACTTCAGGAGATACATTCAGACTGATCAAGGAAGAGTTGAGATGGGAAAAAGGTTCATTTGTTCTAATAATTCTAATTTTGGTAGAAATTCTTATGATCAGAAAGCTATTAATAGAAGTGAATGTTTTAAATGCAGGAAGAAAGGGCACCACATAAAAGATTGCCCACAACAACACACAGCTCAAGTTGCAAAAGGAAAAACGAAAGTGCTGATGTGGGACATGGATAGCGAAGCTGAGGAGGAGGATGAGGAACATGAAGCTCACTCCTGCATGGCATTGATGGCCAAACACAATGAGGTAGAATCTCCCACTAAAGCTGAATTCTTAGAAATCTGTAAAGGAATGCAACATAGAATTGATGAGATAGAAGCTGATGTGGAATGTTATAGGAATGATAACTTTGATATGCAACAAACTGAATATGACATGTCTATAGAAATGAAAAATCTTAAACAAGAGCTTGTTGTATGCAAATCTACCATTACTGTGTTAGAAAAAGAGAAAGCTAGCTTGCCTGAAAAAATTGACTGTCTTTCATGTCCCTCTTTATTAAAGGATATTAGCATGTATAAGCTAGATAAGGTAAAGCTTGAAGTTGAAAATGAATTGCGCTCTGAAAAGATTAACATGCTAAATCTTGAACTTAAAGAAAAAATGAGGGATTTTGAAAAGAAAGAAGAGGAAAACAAGCAAGCTTTCATTAGTAAATGCACTTTGCTTGTGAATGAAAATGATATCTTGAAATCCAAAGTCACAACCCTAGAATTGTCATTAAAGAGATATTCCATAGGAAAACAAAATTTGGACATTATTCTTGGAAATCAAAATTATGGCAATAATAGGCGAGGACTTGGATATGGTTTTAAAAATGTTGAAAAATCAAAATGTAGAAAAGTTCACATTGAATCAACAAAGGTTGGAAATTTTCATGCTAAGTGCTTTACATGTGGATGTGTTGGTCATACTTCATATCATTGCAAATATAGGAACAAAAACATTAAGTTCAAACAAATATGGGTTCCTAAATCTTTGATGACTAACGTGAGTGGACCTTGTTGGATTCCAAGGTCACACACGACACCTCTTTTGTAGGTGGATGGAAATTTGACGAGGAGCGATAAATTGAATGTCTCATTACTTTTTAGCTCCTTAGTCAAACGGCGACGCAAAGGTATATCTCATTCTTTGAACTTAATGAATATCTTCATAGTTTTTTTATGTGCGTGACTTTTTCTTGTTTGTGTGCTAGTAGTTGCATTGCTATGTGTGCATGATTTTTTTTGTTTGTGTGATTTCATCTCATGTTTGCGTTAGTACTTCATGCATTTTTAAAAAAAAACTGAAAAACTGAAAAAAAATGGTGCTTAAATGTGTATCCTCTCTCTTTGATTCACTATTGAAGTATGCATGAATGAATTTCATATGTATGTAGAAATTGGTGTATTATTTCTTTTGCCACATGCGCATGTTCATCTTTCTAAATATTCATGGCATATTCAATGAATGAAAATAACTTGCACTCTACACCACCTACTTCACTTCCACATGTATTATTATTGTTGCACATTTGGAGATATCGTTTATGAAGTATGGAATGTGAATGTAGGAGGAAAACTTAACTGAAAATCTAAGGGATATGATATACCTTGCCATTGATAAAAATTGAGCAAAAGAAATTGTTGTTATAAGTATTTTAAAAAAAATTTGTGAAAACAAAGATAATTGCTCCGTATGGAAAATGGATCAATCCTTGGCAACGGTATTACCCACGAGTATCCAACATAAGCTTTATGGGTAAACTTTAGCGTTGGTGTATTTACTCGTCAAGCAATGCCACCCCCACATCTAAGAGTCCTTATAGGCTATGTTTTTGGGGTGTGGTACCTTGAACTCATTTTTAATGAGGTGGGAAAAATCAATCCTAGGTGATAGAATGTTATTTGGAAAATGTGGATTGGTTTTGGTTGACTTTCTTAAATGATTCTCCCTATGTGCTTCAATTTTAATCATCGCACGTACACGTTGGTGTTGAAGTCGTAGTTGTTTAATTTCATTGGATTTTGACTTGATTATTCCATGATTGTATACATGCAATTGTTGGTATTGGTTAATAGTACTCTCTTTTTGCATGGAATATGATTTTGACTTCGTGTTATAACTTTTGATGATAACAAAGGGGGCGAAAATTTGGGAAAGATTTGATAATATTAATGCTCGTGAAAATATGATTGTTTGATTAAGGGGGAGCATTAAGGAATATTGGGGAAGCATTAATATAGGGGGAGCATGCATATTGCTAACTTTGCATATCGGTGTTTGCACATCATTATATCTTGTTGCATGTCACCCACTATCGTCACACTCTCACACACACTATTTGGAAACTTAATGCTCAAATCTTATACTTAGTTTGTTATCATCAAAAGGGGAGATTGTTGGTAGCAACGATCTATGAACGTCGTGTTTGATGATAACAAACGTGTGTGAACGTTTTAACGTATGGGTTAAGTGTTTCAGGTGCGATTAATTCACGGAAGGACTTGGTCAATGTGCGAAAAGAAAGGAGAGCACTTCATCACATTTCTCCTCTTTGAAATCTCCAAAAAAAACCACAGGCCAATACAATAATTCCCAAGAGCTTAAAGCTTTTTTTTGTGCAGATTTAAAAAAAAGGGAAGTTTTGCCTATTTAAAAAGAGCATTGGGCTATATTGTTTTCTAGCTCTCTCCTTTTAGAATCCCAAGATCCCTAGGTCTGTGAAGCAACCGGATTTTTTTTTGCTTCTGTGCTTTGAAAACAAACATTTGCAAGAGCCCTTTATATAATATTTTTAAGGGGAAGTTAACATGCAAACAATATTTACATGCATACCATTTTTAATAGTGCTTGTTTCTAATTGGCAGGTGGTGAAAAGATGTGCCCAAGATTCAAATGAAAACAACCCCAACCGATTTGTTTTTTTTGTTTTCTCCCAGAGCCGTGCGCAAGGGAAAAGCGCAACTTCAATTACAAAACCCTAACTATCCGGTATAAAAGACAACATCTAGGGTTCCAAAAGTAGACGGACAAAAATTCACAACCCAGCCTGAGAGAGACTTACAGCATACAGAGGAGAACAATAATTCGGCCATTCAAAATTTGCCATACACATTGCGGCCAACTCCTCACAAAGCTGCAACGCAACTTTATTTGATTCTCTTTCAAATTAAAATAAAGGGTCTTTTGAAGCTATAAGACCGAAATCCTCTTGCTGCCGTTTTTGTTGTACATGTCATTGCTAATGGCATTAAAGAAAGGGGAGAGGTTGCAGGCTTTATAAAGAAAGAGACAAAGAAAGAGATTTAAGAAGATTGAACGAGACCGCAAGTCTCATCGAGGAGCATATTACACTACCCATTATTGAGGGGCCATCCGAGTTTACTACTTGTCAGATTGATCTGATCACGCGCTGAACGACAGAGACGACACACCATTACTGAGCATTTCTAAAACTCTATTTAGTTATCTTTGTATTGGTGTAGCGATCTTTGTAGGGGAAACATTACCTTCTGTGTTACTTTTTGGGGACCTGACGACTTTGGGAGTCGTCACGGAGGGAGAGCATCTGACTAGATTGATAGTGTAGAGCACGTGGTGTGCGTACGGGCTAGGTGAGAGTAGATTTGGGATCTTGACTCATTGTAGCTGTACTTGATTACATATCTATCTAGTAGATGCTTTCGGGGGCTGGAGTAGGTCGTGGGGACGATCGAACCAGGGTATATCTGTGCGTATTCTGTGATTGCTATTTTATTGCCCTGTCTGTGCCTATAACTGCGTGGGATTGTTCGTGGGTTGCACGAATATTTTTATTAGCCTATTCACGCCCCCTCTAGGCTACAATCTAGATCCAACATTCTGGTCACCAAGAGGGAGACTAGAAGAGCAGCAAGGGCGAGGCTCAAGACAGGATCTCGAGCAGACACCGGGGACCGGCCGGCCGGCCGACGACGGGAGTCCGCCGCCACTCACACGGAGATCGCACGGGAATCGCACGGGCTATCTCACTTACTCCCACCGGTTCCTTTATTTATATATATATATATATATATATATATATATATATATATATATATATATATATATATATATATATATATATATATATATATATATTCTCCCTCCAAGCTCCTACTCTCACTCGTCTTCCTCGAGGACGGGGAAGGGTTCAGCTTGGGGGATTTTGACGTGTGTTTATATTTTATATATTCACGCACGTCTTCTTTGTGTTTTTCCGTTGTTTTCCGTTGTCTCGTGCCCATTTTCTTGGGATTTTTAGTTTTTTTTCACTTTTTGGTGTTTTTGTGTATTTGCAGGAGATCGCCAGTGTAGGGGACATATAACGAAGATATCATGAGTCACCAGAGCAACGGGAGGAGTCACTCCAGGGGGTCAAACGATGAAGATCACCATTTTTCAGCCCTTAACCAATCGGTATAACACAGCCAACCGATCGGGTGGTGCACGCGTGTCCGACCCAGACGGAAGTTGAAGCGAAGTGAAAATCAACCGACCGGTTCGTCGACTGCTTCAAACCAATAGGGCTCTTGGCCATTTGGAGCCTAATTCCAACCGATCGGGTGACATCTCACCCGATCGGTTCATCTGTAGCCGATTCTCCCAAAAGATGACCCGGAGAGCTCAACCGACGTCTGCTGACCATGCCAAATCGACAGAACTCTCTGTCTGTTTTGAGGACAATTCCAACCGATCAGTTGAATGTTCAACCGATCAGTTCATCTGATGCTACAAGATCCAAATGACGACCCGGAGCTGCCAACCGGTCGGACCAAGCGAGCAGGTGAGATTTTGAACGTCGATGCTGAAGCGCCGTAGCAGCTCATCCGATCGGTTGATTCTTCAACCGATCGGGTGACGTCGATCTGTATATATAGTTGCCCTAGGTTTCTGAAAACGGGGTTGTTATTTTTTCTGTCTTTTTTCTTGTACGATGCGGCTGGAATTTTACTGTTTTTGTAAGTCTTCTGATCGCTTCCAAACTTTGATATTATCTTTATAGCATTGCTACTACTTCATTTCAATGGCCTGATCATGATTTTTACGGTTGATTTTTGTTTAGATAGCTTTTTAGCTATGATTTGTGAGTAGTTCCCTAATCTGGGATTTTAATGGAAACCCCTTCGTGGGTTCTCCCTAATGCGCCCATAGGACTAGGATTTCTATAAGGATTAGGAATTTAGACGGTTACACGGGGTGTTTCATTGTCATCGGTGAAAAAAAGACCACCTTTGACCGTAGGGCCAAGGGGGAATAAACTTGGCGGTTGACTCCCTAGCCACAGCTCACGCCCTTAGCGTAGACATTGAATCCTAGCGAGTGTTAGCATAGACATTGAATCCTAGCACGTGAGAACGGAGGGATGAGATGTTGGGAGTTATCGTTGCAAGCTTAGTGCTCCCGGAGTCGGTCGGTGTTAATGGACATGGGAATGCCCATCGACCGAACCCGGGTAGTCTGGCGTATCATCCTGGGCATCGACCGGAATATCGGGCCCATGGGACGCTGGTACCACTCTTAGAGGCAACATCTCACCACTAAACCCTAATTCCGATCTTTTTCCTATCCGTAGGTCGTAATAGCGAGAACACATGATAGGGTGGAAACCGAAGTCCTAGGTTTCCTTTTATATTGTCTATCATCTGTAATTACATTCCGTGACAAACCATCGATCGTTTGGGCTAGCTCGCCCGTAGGGTGAACCGGTTCCTCTTAGAAACAAGAACAACCACGCCTCCCTGTGTTTGACCCCCAAGCCACACTACAACACCGTGCACTTGCGGTACAAATATTTAAATCTGGTATCCCCAATCCAATTGCACTCTGCAGGATTCAAAACCGGGGGACGTTAATCATCGAATTCACTTGGGGGTGGAATTCAATTTCCATCAATTGGGACAGACCAAAGCGCATGCGATTGTCTAGCAAGAAGGATTTATGGAGTACCATGTGCCCATGAGATTGGCCTATACAAAAGGAAAAATCGCCTCATTCCCTTAAATGCCGTAAATTCGCATTGGAAGAAGCTAGACATATAGACTAAGAAGGAATGGATCTCTAAAGATGAAGTGCGTCTACCATCTAAGTTAGAGTGCATATACAAGCTATATGGGCAACTTATGGGACGAGGAAGATGGAGTTGTTAATAAAGGTGAAGGGGCTAGCTACCCTGGAGACAAATCTGATTAAGGAGCCAGAGGTTAAGGTCATTGTGAGGGGTAGGAGAAAAGAGGGGAAGAATTCAGATACATCCAACACCAGGGAACTATTTTAGTTTGACTATGTCTTAGCCTCTGATGTTATTTGCTCCCCACCAACTCCACTTAAAGGCTCAATGAAGAAAAGAAAACTTGGGACGTGGCAAGCAGAGACAGTCCCAAAGGCTCAAAAGGTCACATGCAGCTCCCTCTTTAGCATCAGATAGAGCTTCACCTCCACCTCGACCTCCACCTCATCGTGCTAGAAAGAAATAAACTGTCAAACAGCCATAAACAAGTTTAGGTGCAGTTGCTGCGACAGCTAAAGTAGTAGCTGCACAAGCTTCAGCTACAGCTGAATATGATGCTTTAGATTGTGAAGGCAGCCTACCTTTTATTGAGGAATTTCCAGATGCCATTACCAAATATATAAGGAACGTCATAGATGTTAAGGCAAATGGTAACTGTGGTTACATGGCTATAGCTGTTTAACTTGGCATGGGAGAGGACTACTGTAAGATTGTCATATCAGAGTTGCTTGGAAACTATGATCTGTACAAAAGGGTTATATGGGAAGACGATGCACAATTTACTAAAGAGGCAATTTCATATATAGAGGACAACCCCCGAAACAATATTGGATGACCATGACAGAAGTTGGCCATCTCATCACAAGTTATTATATCTATGTGCTACATTTGTTGTCCAAGTCACAATGTCTAACATTTTTTCCTTTAAGAACAGGTCCAGACACATGTATGCCCCATAGACACATCACTATAGGTTTTGTAAATAATAAATACTTTGTATAGATTGAACTTGTCGAATGATGCCATATCCCACCAGTTGAAGAAAATTAGGTGTGATACCATTTTACGGAGACAAATGGATGGATGGAAGGCTATGAAGAGAGGATGCTTAAAATCAAGGAAATAATTAATGAGAATATAGTCACAGTGGATGCACAACAAGTGGAAGAGGAATGAATGTATAGTTTTGTTCTTATGTATGGTTTGTGTTTATAATGTAACTAGTCATAACATGTGTCTGCGGGCACGGTTCATTTAAGATTTTCCCCCACTAAATCTTTATTCCCCAAAAAATTATTTCTACAGCCAAAATTCGATGCAGAACAACAAATTTGGCGCAGGTGCCTTCAACGCGGAACACCAAATTTGGTGTGAAACAACAAATTTGGTGTAGAACAACAAATTCGGCACGGGCGCCTTCGACGCAGAACAACAAATTAGCGAAAAAACTTAACGGGTGCATTCATTGCGGTAATTTATTCTCATCTTGTTGCCATATGCATCAAAGAGACGGTAGGCCCTATGTTGAGCGAGAGATCATTCGATCTGCAACAACATTTGATCGGCATCATTAAATGCAAGTTAAAGTTTTTCCCCCAAATGCATTAATTGCGTGCACTATGCTATTCCCCAGGAACTTTCACTCAGCAAAATTTTTTATTTCCCCAGAAATTTTAACTTTCATTCCCCCAGAAACTTTCATTTCTCGAGAAATGTTTTCCCTCCAAAACTTTCCACAAAATCTTATCTCAACCATTCATTCCTCAAGATTAAATCTCAGCCGTCCTTCTATCAACTCTTTTGTCCTGGTCAGCCCTAGAATTCAAAAACAGTTATCAAACGTAATATAGATTATATACTGAAAATATTGTCATATGTGTAAATTTTTGTAATTATATACTGAAATTCTATGTGTAACTTTGAATGTATCAGTATGTAATATCGAAGGCAAATGTATCACTTTGAATGTATATTTGTTTGTAATAGTGAAGGCAAATGTATCAGTTTGAATGTGGTGTACGTATCAGTTTGAATATGTATCAGTTTCTATATCTATCCGTTTGAAAATATTTCAGTTTGTATATGTATTAGTAGGCAAATGTATCACTTTGGATCTGTATAAGATTGTACAAATGAATAAATTTGACTGATTCATTTTGATATATCAATTTGAATATGTATTAGTTGGAATGTAAAAGTTTGAATGTAGGCAATTTACATGGTTCATGAAGCATGTTTCAGTATCAGAGTAATTATGTCCTGAGCATGTTTGACTGTTGTGGTGCATGGTGAGCAAATTTGTTATCCATTAACATAAATGCTCAGCGACGGGCCAAAGAAATGATTGTTGTGCACGTTGAGCAATTTTACAATGGGAAAACAGAGTTGCTCGACAGAATTGCTCAACGCGCACAATGGGCCAAAGAGATGACCATTGTGCGCGTTGAGCAATTTTGTGATGGGAAAACAGAATTGCTCAACGTGCACAACGATCCAAAGAGATGCTCGTTGTGTGCATGGAGAAATTTTGCGATGGAAAAACAGAATTGCTCAATGCACACAATGGTCCAAAGAGATGCATGTTGTGTGCATTGAGTAATTTTGCAATTGGAAAACAGAATTTCTTAATGCATACAACGGTCCAAATAGATGCCCGTAGATTCATGTGATCACTTTTGTATATTCACGAGCACTCCTCTATAGACTCACGGTTACTCTTCTGTTGACTCATCCTCATCAATGTCCAATCTAATTCGTCTATAAATTGCTTCCCTACCAACGAGCCATCCTCAATTCACAACAACATATACATTTCTTTTCTTTACAAACCGCTCTATCTGATTCTAACCTGAGTCTACTTATACAATTATTCAACATGGTTTTGTGTGTGTTCATCACTGAATCTTCTTCAACAAAAAAGATGGTTAAGATACAAGCGGCAAGTGACATGATGCAGAAATTGAATAGCGGTAAGTGACATGATGCAGAAAATTGAATATATAGACTCTAAGACTTTATAGCTCCTGCAGATGTTTTGTTCAACTTCCGTACCTTGCCAGTAGGTTCAGGTGCCCTAATGGAGCTTCTCATAAATGGCACCTTGCTTGCGTTGTTGAGAAGATGGTTATCTTTATTGCCTCCGGAGGATATGGCGAGCACTCGACCGAATTGCTCAACGTGCACAACGGTCCAATGAGATATGAATTTCATAATGTGAAGTTTCATGTTGTGAATCCAAGAATCCATTAGATAGTCATGTGCTTGAATTTGATACAAGTTCCAAAATTTGAAGTTGTAAACTGTTAAGTTGTATTATCTACTTTGTTGTGTTAGAATGCATTTATGTTGTAATATGATGGAATACAGACTGTAATACATTATCATTAAATTTGATACAATTGAATCACATTCCAAAATTGAGACAACTGATACACATTGATGCTACCTTGAATCATATGGCAACATAGAAATTTCTGAGTAAAAAATGTCGACTAACATAAGAATTACTCAGCGCGCACAATGGACAAAAGTTGTGACCGTTGTGCACGATGAGAAAAACTGTTTACATTTACGATAAATTACTCATTACTCACACGGGCAAAAGTAGTGACCGTTGTGCATGCTAAGCAAAAATGTCTACATTTACCATAAATTACTCATCGCGCATAATGGGAAACATTATAACCAGTAGTGCGTGGTGAGTAATGTTTCTCACTGTCACCAATTTTTATCAGAGCGCACAACAACATCAACATATAAATGGCAATCTCGACCATTCCCGAATGCGAACAGTCTCATATCCAAAGGCACGAAACGCTACCTAAGGTTTAAGCTTCTTTGTCGATCTTGTTTTAGGGTTTAACAATGTATCCATGCAAACTAGCTAGAAAGTCTACGATACCCATCTCTGATGCTATTGATCTTAAGAGAGATGGAGAAGGTACTCCTCCGACCGACGAACAACCAGAGGCATCGACTCATCCACTATCGCCTCAATATCTGTTAATTGATGTTATGTCGCCTCAACCGTTTATCGACCCATCATCATCTGATCAACCTCCAGCTCATAATGATCCCCATGCTCATTCAAACTCTCCAACTCCTAAATAACCCTTCGAGGCCGTCAAAACTTGGGTTGAATATTTGATCGAGATATGTATGCGTCTTGATGGTCGTCAGATTTTCTTCGGTGGCGACCTTGATAGAGTTGAGAATACTGTCCTTGGACTTGGTCGAGATCTTGGTCATATACTTGATTCTCTCCGTCATATCCAGGATAGCCTGCGGCCTCCATCTGATCCGTCATCCTTCCACAGCCTAGTCCTTAGGAGTTGAGTCAACGTATGTCGGATTTAAGTTCAGTCTATCTGGGATCTGGAGTACGGTTCTGATGATGCGTAACGAGCTCAATGTTATGAAGGGCATGGTTCAGTCTATCTAGGAGAAATTGGATACACTCATGCCCATTCCCAGAGATATTACTACTCTTGCCCCTCCAGTTCCCAGTGCATCTCGTTCACCACCTCCTCCACCTTCAGCTTGATGGCATTCAGGATATTTTGTTTTGGTAAATTATGTGTATGTGTTAGGGTGTCACATTATTTTAGGGTATATGTATGTCACATTTTGCTCTATATGACTGATACTCAGGTTTTTCATTGTTAGCTTTGATGGTGTCTCATTTTGTAGCATTCCTGTCTTATATGGATATTGGAAATGTTTCATTATGTCTCTTTATTTGCACTTCCAATGTGAATTATTGGCATATTATGCTTCATTCATGCTAAATTTGGTAGTTTTGGATGTTATGGTGCACGTAGAGCAAATGTGTTTTCCAATATGAAAATTAATCAACGCGCAAAACATTGCCAATATGAGAAATTTTGTGGAGGTCAGTTCCCATTTACTTTTGTGGCCTGACAGCTCCACTTATGATTGCAACGACAAAGAAAAATATTGGGAGACAATTTTATGGTTATATCAATTACAACAAGAGAAACAGTTGTAATTTTTTTGTTTGGTTGGATCAGAGGAAACTATGTCCTCGTGGAAAAGAATATGCCAGAGATTTGCTACAGTAAATAACAAAGTTAAAGTTAAGGCTGCGAGAACAAGTAAGGAATTATGAAGATATACACGAGGATACAAATTACTCGTTTTCCAGTGCCAATGAAATTAACAGAAGAGAAGCTTCCAATAGCAATTATATGATGAACAATATATCAACAACAACTGGGCAGTCAAGTTATAGGGTAGTGCTTGATATATCCCTAATGATGTGGTTTTGTTTTGTTTTGGTTGTATCTTGATGAGTATTTATTGTATATAGTTTTCCCTCTTTTTCATGCACGTTTTACACCGTTTACTTCGTCGTTCTTTCCTGTTTCCCCCGTTTTTGTTTTCCCTTTTTGCTTTTATGGTCTCTCATATGCTTTGCAGGAAATATATACTAATTAGGGACCACATGGCGTGAATTTAGCACAAAGGTGCGAAAGAATCGAAGCCGGGAGATCAAAATGCGCAAAAGGGAAATATTTGTGAAGAACTGAGATCCACACGGCCCATGCCAAGCTAATACAAATTACCATGTCTAAGACCCCCAGAACCCAAGTTCATGTAAGGTCCCTGGCTATGAGGAAAACACTAGAAGGGGGGTTGAATAGTGTTTATGTAATTTAAAAAGATAGTTACACCAAATTAAATTCCTAACCAACAAATAATGCGGAATAAGTATAAACCCCAAAATGAAACAATGCTAACTTAAGGATGTTCAAGGGTTTGGATTACCCAAGTCACTTCCCGACTTGTTCCTGGTAATCCTACGTCCCTTCTACCCGGTAACCACCTGATACTCAAGTTAGAACTCTAACTTGAGGTTTCCTTAAAAACCCCACTTGTAGCAACCCTACAAGTGAAATCGAAATACACTCGATTGACATTGACTCTTTCAACTTGGGAGAAAGCAAACCAATCTCACAACCCGAGAGTAAATCAAATAACAAAGTTATGAAATATGAAATTAAGCAACACTTACAATCACCTATGCCTTGAAGTAGAACTTGAAGGAGAAGTGTGTTGTGTGTTGAAAGACACTCTTGAAAGAGAAGAAAGCCCTTTCTCTTGACTGCACCAAATGCCTAGAAGATTTCTCTTTGGTTCTAGGTTGGAGAGCAAGAGATGAAAGATGGATTTCTAGGGCTTTTGGATTTAGAGAGCTTTGATCTTGAAAGAATGAAAGCTTGAAAATGAATGATTAAGTTTCTAGCCTCTCAATGGAACAGTAGAGGCTACCTTTATAGTTATCTCAAAGCCCTCAAGCAAAATCCCCAAAACCCCCTTTGAAATCCGTGAAGAAAGACTCAACGGATAGAATCTGCGTCCGCGATAATCGACTGTTGAACAACTCACAGTTGATTACTGCACAATGACAGAGAGTAGGTGAGAATTCAAATGGTAACTTACCACATGGATAGTAGACTGATTAGGCGTAGACAATCGACTGTTAAACCAACAGGCGACTGTAGATCCAGCTATAGGCGACTGGCTGTAAGCTGGGTAAGTTGAGGAAACCTGAGAAAAGTCTGGGAATACAGGACAGGCGACTGATGAAGTGAAGACAGTCGACTGTAAATCCAACAGGCGACTGTAATTCCTTCTACAGGTGACTGTCACAAACCCTGACATTTTCCAACGAGTTGAGTCTGCAGAGAGGCTCATAGACAGACGACTGTTGAAGCATCGACAGTTGACTGTGCCATTGGACAGACGTCTGTAGATCCAACATAAGTCGACTGGCACTAGAATCAGAAATATTCCAGAGAGCAAGTCCTGCAGAAGAATCATGGACAGGCGACTGTTGACACATTTACAGACGACTGGTCCTTGGACAGACGACTGTAAATACAACATCAGTCGACTGGCCAAATCAAACAAACTCATAATTGGGCAGATGATAGACATGCAACTGATTTACAGATCACAGTAGACTGTCTCTTGGACAGGCGCCTGTGAAACGTATAGCAGTCGCCTGAAAGAGTTAAATCATAGAAGCCCAAAAATCAACTGATTAGATATATGCATAACAGGCGACTGTAGAACAAAACATAATGGACTATTTCAAGACAGGCGACTGTAAAACATTCAGCAGTGGTCTGTTGAGATCAAAATTTGCACATTTTAGAGAAAAATTGAATTGGTGTCAAAGGAGAATTGATCTAATGATTTCCTATGACAGAAATGAAGATGAGTGTGTGTACTCCATCAAGGTTCTACTTCTAAGATACATACTAGAAGGTAAGAAGAAGATTACAATGTAGAACTAACTCTTCTTTCCAAAGTATGAGCTTGAAGTCTTCTAGGAGCTTCAATCACCATCTTTGATCATCCAATCCATTTTTCTTGTTTCCATTGATCTTTGAGTGCCATCCATTTCTAATAGATCTTCATGATATGCTTAGGCAATGGATTAACTGCAAATAAGGGATTAGACACAAGTATTTATGTTTGCTCATCATTAACACCAAGTAGGGAAAAGTCCAATACTCAACACTCTTCCCCTTTTTGATGATGATAAACAAACATAAACAAAAAGATAAATACTTGTGCTTAAAGAAAACTTACTCCCCCTACATTGATGCCAAACAAGTTAGTCATTAAATATTTGGGGCATCTATAGATCAAATGAAGCAAAAGGGTAAGATATGCATGAATGGAATGATTTTCTTGAATCCATGACATCTAGGATTTTATAGTCCAGATTCATTATATCTTACTCCCCCTGAATCTAAGGCAACTTCAATCTTAGATTCAAGTATAATTAGAATTTACTTAGCACATACATTATGAATCTGTTTATTTATCTCCCCCTATGGCATTATCCAAAAGATGGGAGTAAAATAACAACAATTGTGCTAAATAAGTACTAACATGGGAGTGTAAAGAGAGGCTGTATATTCAATTTGATGCTTGTAAATCTTTGGAGAGAGATTAATCACACAAAGGCATCTTATTGACATACATTCAAAAAACTCATAAAACACTTAAAACTAAGTTGACTAAAGGAATGGAAGTCCAATATCAACATCATATAAAAAAAATACCATTACGAGCCTACGAGCCACATGATACAAAATACATCGCAAATCATATCATATAATTGATATTGCATACAAGGAGACAATTTCAGAAATAGCACACATAAAAGATAATAAGACAATGTGCGAAACAGAAATATTTTATATATGTGTGAAAGTTACAAGGGGTACAAAATACATGCACATCACCATGTGAATCAAAAAGAACAAAATACATACATCATCAATACAACAGTAGCAGTCAAAAAATCCAGACATCATCATCCATACAAACTGTCATACAAAACGACACTCCAACAAAAAAAATAATCTCAACCCTAACACAAAGTCGAAGGCTAAGGGTGAGTGTCCCTAGCAGCAACATCGGAGCAGTTGATGTGAATGATTGAGGGTTCTGAGGGGCGATCAGATTGGCGAAGCATCAGTCTGGTGGAGCGACGGGTAGGGTATGCTCGAGCCTTCCTCTTGGATGAGGATGCACCAGCAGCCGAAGGCTCAACATGAGCAGGACAGTGGGCTGGACAACAGAAGAAGGAGGCACTAAGCCTGGAGTAGTTGGAACAACAGAATGTGGAGACTGATCAGAAGAAGAAAACATGGCCTGGAGTTAGGTCGGAATCGGGAAGCCATGATGCAAGAATGACTTGTACTGAAGATCAAGGAGGAGAGAGAGCTTCTGATCCATGGAAGCGGCAATCTTCTCGATCGAGGAGACACGGTCACAAAGTTGATCGAGAAAGAAATCCTTGAGCGGAACAGATGGTGGAGGATGAGATGGCTGTTCAGCAGGAAGAGGGGAGGGCTCAGCCGTAGGGGCTGAGGGAAAAGGTGGAGCAACGAAAATCTCCATGAATTCTCCCTACGAAGCTAGACTAGCTTGATCCATTAATGTAGAAATTAAGAAACTAGGGTATGCATAGGTCGATTAAACGAAATATGGCGATAGCTAGTAGTGACGAACGATCAAAAGGGAGGCAATCGACTCAGAAATCGAACGATCGAAGGAGAGAGGCATCGAATCGTTATGAAATCGACGGATGAGTGATCGACGGTAGAGTTCAAAGGAGGAAGATGAGAGAGTTTTCAGTCGAATGAGAGAGAAAATGTTTGATCGAATAGATGGTTCTCGATGATATAACGAGGGGTCAAACGAATCTGGGCTGTTGGATCAAAAAGTCGACGGCTCAGATCAAATTAATCGAACCACCACAACAGTTGACAGTCGACTAAAGAACATTTTTCAGTCGACTAGGAAATTAAGTAGAGATATGAATGCGAAGGCAGACAGTCGACTGTAATTTACTCATCAGTCGATTGACTGAGAAACACAAATTCGATGATAAAAACAGAGACTTCTGAAAGTATGGACATGCGCTTGATGACCAAACTGCAGTCGCCTGTCGATCAGACAGTCGCCTGTAAAATAGTCATTAGTCGCCTGTGCGAAAGATAAAGTTTGCTGTAGATAAAAGTGAGTTGGACAGTCGTCTGTCGAAGGAATGACAGTCGTCTGTCCTGGTCCAGAAATGCATAGTGAGGTTAAAAACCAGAAGATAGAGACAACTCACCCTAGGACCTATATTCTAACATAAATCTAATCAAGAAATCAATATCAAAATATAATAGATTAACACACAAATCTCTTAAAACAATCTAAAAACTAACGAAATCATCAAAATCTCAATAACAACTCTTAAAGAAAATATATATGGGAAACATATAAATTATCAAAAGAAGAGAAATATCATGGTGAAATGAGTCCAAATAAGATATACCATGAAGGTTGAACTCCTAAATTTCAGATTCACCCATAATCCCTAATTCTCCACGTAACCTCACAAATGAATCTTCTTTAAGAGTTTAGTGAAGATGTCGACGATTTTTTTGTGTTACAATGTACTCTAAGATGATGTCCTTCTTAGCTACATGATCATTGATACATCTATGTGTTTGGTATGGAAGTGATGTACGAGATTCTTGAAAAGACATATAGTACTTTGGTTATCAACCATGATAGGGCAAGTATCACAATTGACACCATAGTCCTTAAGAGTTTGTCTCATTCAAAGAACTTGTGCACATGCAAGACCCACGGTAATATATTCTGCTTCAGTCGTGGACAATGATACCGAGTTCTGTTTCTTGGAGAACCAAGAAACTAGAGAATTTCCTAGAAAATAGCAAGTGCCACTAGTACTCTTCCTATCGGATTTTCATCTGGCAAAGTCGGCATCACTATATGAGATTAACTCATATGTGCTAGATTTAGGGTAAAGTAACCCATAATCTAGTGAATGATTGAGATAACGAAAAATTCGTTTAACCGCAATCAAGTGTGACTCCTTAGGTCTAGCTTGATATCTAGCACACAAGCATACAGAAAACATGATATCAGGCCTACTAGCAGTTAAATAGAGTAAACTACCAATCATACCTCGATATAGACGAACGTCTACATCTTTTCCGTTCTCATCCTTATGTAGATAGGTTGTGTACTCATGGGAGTTCTTTTGCTTGAAGATGATTCCATCCCGAATCGCTTGATAAGCTCCCCTATGTACTTGGTTTGATGTATGAAAGTCACATCCTTCATTTGCCGAATTTGTAGTCCAAGAAAATAGTTGAGCTCACCCATGTGGCTCATCTCGAATTCATCCTTCATAGACTTAGAAAATTCTTGGCAAAGATTAAAGTGAGTATAACCATAATATCGTCTACATAAACTTGAGTCAATAGGATGTCATTTTCATAATCCTTAATAAAAAGTGTTGAATCAACTTCACCCAATTTAAAACCTAAATCCAAAAGAAAGGTTTGAGTCGATCATATCAAGGTCTAGGAACTTGTCTTAACCCATATAACGCTTTCTTAAGTTTGAAAACATGGTTTGGAATTTTCATGTATGAAACTGGGTGGTTGAGAAACATAAACTTCTTCATTAACAATACCATTTAAAAATGCACTTTTAACATCCATTTGAAACAATTTGAAATTCTTATAAGATGTAAAAGATAAAAGCAATCTAATAGCTTCTAATCTAGCTCAGGGGGCAAAGGATTCTTCGAAGTCAATACCTTCTTCTTACCGGTAGTCTTGAGCTACTAACCTTACTTTGTTCCTTGTGATGATCTCGTTCTCATCGGTCTTGTTCTTGAAGATCCACTTGGCCCTAATAACTTGGTGACCACGTGGAAGAGGAACTAGCTCCCAAACTTCATTTTTCTCAAATTGCATGAGCTCTTCTTCCATTGCCACTATCCAAGAGCTATCCTCACATGCTTCTTGGATGTTCTTTGGCTCAATGGTAGAGACAAATGCGTAATGATAGAACTCTTCAATTCTTGACCTCGTTCGAACACCCACACCAATATCTCCAATAATTTGGTCATGATGGTGGTTGCGAATGGTTAGGTAAGCTTTGGGAATTCCTGCATCATTTGGAACATCTTCAACAATCTCATTAGTAGTGTTAGTCTCAATAATAGAATCATTAATCTTAACATTACTAAGAGAATCACATATAGCATCTACACTATCATCTATAACATGAGGAAAATCAAAATTTTCATAAAATGATACGTGTAGTGATTCCTCGATCGTTGAAGAGGTTTTGTTGTATATCAGGTAGGCTTTGCTACGTGTGGAATATCCAACAAAAATTCCTTCATCGGATCTTGGCTCAAATTTATCTAAGTTACCAAAGGTGTTCTTGATAAAACATTTTGAACCAAAACTCGAAAATATTTAACTTGTGGCTTTTTGTCATAAAATAGCTCAAATCAAGTTTTGTTCGTTCGGGGTCTCACTAGGATCCTATTGAGCATATAACATGCAGTGTGCATCGCTTCTGCCCAAAATTGTACTCCAAGATGGCTATCATGGAGCATGGTACGAGCACACTCAATAAGAGTCCTATTCTTTCTCTCTACAACACCATTTTGTGGTGGAGCACGAGGAAAAGAGAAATTGTGAGTTATCCCGGTGTCATCACAAAACTTTGTGAAAGACTCATTCTCAAATTCTCCTCCATGATCACTACGGATAGTGATAGTGGTGGATCCTAAGAGTTCTGAATCTTGTTTGCAAATATGGTAAACTCTTGAAAGGCTTCATTCTTATTAGTTAAAAATGAAACATAAGTAAATCTAGAGAAGTCGTCAACGACAACTAATCCATAATGAGCCTTGCCTAAAGAAGCGGTTCTAGTTGGCCCAAACAAATCTAGATGAAGTAATTCTAGGGCCTCTTAGAAGTTATGCCTTCTTTAAGTTTGAAAGATGATTTACTAAGTTTTCCTCTTTGACATGAATCACAAAAGTTTTTCTTACTAAAAGCAATTTTTGGAAAAACCTTTGACAAGATCATGCTTAGCTAACTTATATAAGTGCTTAAAATGAACATGACCAAAGCAGCGATGCCATAATAGTTGTTCATTTATATTAGCAACTAAGCAATGTTCTACGGTTTTAGGCAAGCTCAAATAATAAATATTTTTACGCCTAATACCGGTAAATAAAACATGTGAATTAGAATCAACAATGTTACACAAACCTTCTCCAAAGTTAACATTGTAACCTTTGTCACAAAGTTGACTAATGGAGCTGAGGTTATGACACAAACCAATAACTATAAATACATTAGTAATTAAAGGTTTGGAGGAATTACCGACTATACCTACTCCACTGATGGTTCCCTTTTGGTTAGCTCCAAAAGTGACCGTTGCACCATTCTTGATGCTAATCACTTCAGAAAGCAATGAGAGATCTCCCGTCATGTGTTTGGAGCAACCAATGTCGAGAATCCATCCTTTCCTTTTAGAGCTAATTTGACCTTTATTTCTCTCTTTCTTTCTCTTGGGTACCTACATAGTATGCCATAAGCTCATGGTACCCAACTTTTGTTGGGTCCACGGGGATTAGCCCTTTGAAAGCCAAGTCCAAGTGGACTTCCACTTTTCAATATAATTATCATTATTAATAATGTCCTAAAAATAGGAATCAACATAGGCATTCCTATCAGTTAAGCTAGTGTTCTTAGGACTGCAAATAGTGTAAGTTTTAGGAGTCCTTTTCCTAGTTACATGCACATTTGTTAGATTTCTATGTGGTGCATGCTTCTTAGGAACATGGTTTCTAGCATAAAAATGATGAGGTAGATATGCATTAGACATATGAGGATTGTAAGCATGCTTAGGAACATGCATGTTGTATGAGACATATGGAGCATGCATGACATGTGGAGAATGTGCATACATGTAAGAATGATGCGTATGAGCATATGAGTGTGTAGGAGCACGTACATGTGTATTTCTCATGTGTGGATTTGCACGTGTCCGTGGGTGTGGAGCATAGAAAGTGTCATGAGTATCCACTTGTGATGTAGGAAATTTCCTACCTGGATGAAGGTTGTTGTACATGTAAGCATGACTTCTCTGTTGGTTTGCACCCATAATGGGTTTCTTACCAAAAGAAAGTGACGGTGAAGTGGTGGCTTTCTTGGTAGGTTTGCTACATATAGTGTCTTTGACACCACTTGTGGATGCATCGGAGGATGGCCTCACAAAGTCTATAGTGACACCACTATAGGAGGTGCGAGCATTGGAGACATTTGCTTCCACAAAACCAAGTCCGACACGATGTGTGGCCGGAAATTGATTTGCGATCAAATCGTCCAATTGTCCTTTTCCCTTATTAAATCTCACAATACGGAGGACATGAGCTCATATTTCTCTTTAAGAGAAGAAATATTGGTATCCAAGGTGGACACCCGTGCTTTGAGCTCGTGCACTTGGGTTTTAAGAGAATCATTCTCTAAACCCAATTATGCGTGTCGTGATGCTAGATCACTATTATCCTTAGGATGTGTTTGATCTAGTTGAGATTTGAGGGTATTCACCTCATGTCTCAAGGTGACATTTTGAGAAGCCAAATTTGCTTTCTCAAGAGTTAGTGTATCAACAATGGTGTCATTGTTGATAATGAATGGTATGGATGGTTTGCTAACAGATAGTTTCTTTAAGCTAGTATATCTAAGTATTAAAGATTGATACTTAATAAATAATTCTTCATTAGCAATACACAATTCATCCATAGTTACCTCGGGTTCATCCATGTTGGAATCACTCTCATCGGAGAGTGAATCTTCCCGAGCCATGAAACACATGTGGGAACTTTCACCCTTCTCATCATCGGATTCGCTTGATGAGTCTCCACTAGAGTCATCGAATGTACTGACTAGTCCTTTCTTCTTATCTTTCTTACTCTTGTCGGACTTGTGGTACTTCGGAGCCTTCTACTTTTCTTTGTTTCGTAGCATTGGGCAATTCTTCTTGGCTTATTACACTTAAAACACAAAGAGAAAGTGTTATTAGTAGACTCAAATCTATTTTTGGAGGGAAATTTACCTTTGCAAAAGAAGCGTTGGAACTTCTTTGCCATTTGAGCCATTTCCTCCAAGTCCATCTCATTTTCTGATTCTCCACTATCGGAGGATGAAGAATTAGCCTTGAATGCTAAAGCTTTCTTCTTGGCCTCCGAAGGGTTCATCATAGCTCGAATCTTCAATCGGTTCTTCCGTATTATTTTGTAAGACATGAGAGTGCCAAATAAGATTCATGACGGTGTAAGTCTTCTCGTTGACCTCCTCGATGACAATAGCTCGTCTTTCCTACTTGGAGGTCATTCCCATTATGATCTTCTTTACCTTATCTTATTAGGAATAGACTTGTCTAAGAACTTCCAATTCATTAGTGATATCGGTAAAACATCCGTACATCGATGTTATGCTTTCATTTTCCTGCATGTAAACCATATCAAAATTTTGCACGACAACATAGAGTTTAGAAAGTTTTACCTTGTTTGTTCCCTTATGGGTAATGAAGTGATGGTTCCAAATTTGATATGGACTTTTACATGTGCATATCTTGTTGAACTCATCTGGGTTCAACACATAATGAATAACGTTCATTACCTTTGTGTTGTTGACTTCGACAGATTTCTCGGAAGCCGTCCATTTTTCGAAATCCACTTCGGTGGGCTTGACGTATTTCTTGTGGAGGGTTCTTCAAAGGGAAGCACTCCTTAGGAACGTCTCCATCTGGCATTTCTAATAGCCGAAGTTTGTGCCATTGAAACACGGAGGACGCATCGTTGATTGTCCTTCGAATACTGTGGACGCTCCATCACGATCGTGATCGTTGTACGAAGTCGGTGGAGGAACGTTGTTGTTGCTGGATGCCATAGCTATAAACTAGCACTCTGATACCAAGTTTAAGGTCCCTAGCTATAAGGAAAACACTAGAAGGGGGGTTGAATAGTGTTTATGTAATTTAAAAAGATAGTTACCTCAAATTAAATTCCTAACCAACAAAAAATGCGAAATAATTGTAAACCCCAAAATGAAACAATGCTAACGCAAGGATGTTTCAAGGGTTCAGATTACCCAAGTCACTTCCTGTTCTCGGTAATCCTCGTCCCTTCCACCCGGTAACCACCGGATACTCAAGTTAAACCCCTAACTTGAGGTTTCCTTTAAAAACCCCACTTGAAGCAACCCTACAAGTGAAATCGAAATACACTTGATTGACCTTGACTCCCACAAATTGGGAGCAAGCAAACCACTCTCACAACCTGAAAGTAAATCAAATAACGAAAGTTATGAAATATGAAATTAAGCAACACTTACAATCACCTATGCCTTGAAGTAGAACTTGAAGGAGAAGCACGTTGTGTGTTGAAAGACACTCTTGGAAGATAGGAAAGCCCTTTCGCTTGACTGCACCAAATGCCTAGAAGATTTCTCTTTGGTTCTAGGTTGGAGAGCAAGAGATGAAAGATAGGATTTCTAAGGCTTTTGGATTTAGAAAGCTTTGATCTTGAAAGAATGAAAGCTTGAAAATGAATGATTAAGTTGCTAGCCGCTCAATGGAATAGTAGAGGCTGCCTTTATAGTTATCTCAAAGCATTCAAGCAAAATCCCCAAAACCCCCTTTGAAATCCGTGAAGAAAGACTCAACGGATAGAATCTATGTCCACGATAGTCGACTATTGAACAACTCACAGTCGACTGCTGCACAGTGACAGAGGGTAGGTGAGAATTCAAACGGTAACTTACCACGTGGACAGTCGACTGATGAGGCGTATACAGTCGACTGTTAAACCAATAGGCGACTGTAGATCCTGCTACAGGCGACTGGCCGTAAGCTCGGTAAGTTGAGGAAACATGAGAAAAGTCTGGGAATACAGGACATGCGACTGATGAAGTGAAGACATCGACTGTAAATCCAACAGGCGACTGTAATTCCTTCTATAGGCGACTGTCACAAACCCTGACATTTTCCAGAGAGTTGAGTCTGCAGAGAGGCTCATAGACATACGACTGTTGAAGCATCGACAGTTGACTATGCCATTGGATAGACGAATTTAGATCAATCATCAGTCGACTGGCACTAGAAGCAGAAATATTCCAGAGAGCAAGTCCTGCAGAAGAATCATGGACACGCGACTGTTGAAGCATTTACAGTCGACTGGTCCTTGGACAGACGACTGTAAATACAACATCAGTCGACTGGCCAGATCAAATGAACTGATCATTGGGCAGATGATAGACATGCGACTGATTTATAGATCACAGTCGACTGTCTCTTGGACAGGCACCTGTGAAACATACAGCAGTCGCCTGAAAGAGTTAAAGCATAGAAGCCCAAAAATCAACTGATTAGATATGTGCATAACATGCGACTGTAGAACAAAACACAGTCGACTGTTTCAAGACAGGCAACTGTAAACGTTCAACAGTTGTCTGTTGAGATCAAACTTTGAACATTCTAGAGAAAAAGTGAATTGGTGTCAAAGGAGAATTGATCTAATGATTTCCTATGACAGAAATGAAGATGAGTGTGTGTGCACCATCAAGGTTCTACTTCTAAGCTACATACTTGAAGGTAAGAAGAAGATTACAATGTAGAACTAACTCTTCTTTCCAAATTATGAGCTTGAAGTCTTCTAGGAGCTTCAATCACCATCTTTGATTATCCAATCCATTTTTCTTGCTTCCATTGATCTTTGAGTGCCATCCATTGCGAATAGATCTTCATGATATGCTTAAGTAATGGATTAACTGTAAATAGGGGATTAGACACAAGTATTTATGTTTGCTCATCATTAACACCAAGTAGGGAGAAGTCCAATACTCAACAGTTAACGTGGCCATGTCTAATAGCTTCAAACGGCCGCATCGCTGAGGAGTTGATTCGAAGACATACAACTGACGTGGCCCATGCGACTACATACGACGGGCCGTACTATCCTGAAGACTGAAGACAATTAATGCGGTCATTTTGATGCCAATGCGGTCATCGAGGCCTTATTCGATGCGGCCACGTCCCTATCGACGCGACCGCATCGATGTAGTCTCTGCGCCTTCATTTTACGCAAGGGAATGATGCGACCGCGTCGTTTTCGACGTGGTCACGCCGAATTGGTTTCTAAGGCCTCCTGGGCACCAACCTGGGAGCAGTTGAGGGCCTTTTTGTCATTTTGGGCATTTGTATATAAGCCCATCTTCTTCATCCAGTGAATACATGTCTGTTTTTAGCAGTTTATGAGGGTTTTTGAAGGTTTTGTAAGGATTCTTAACTCTTTTATTCTGCATTCTTAGTAGTTCTAGTAGAGTTTCTCTTGTAATAGATTAGATTATCTAAATAAAAAATTTCATCTTTCATTGCTATTGTTGTTTTTCCTATCTTTTGTGTTATAAATCAGAATCCATGGCTTTCATTGCTATTGTTGTTTTTCCTATATTTTGTGTTATAAATCAGAATCCATGGCTTTAATTGCTTACACAATGCTAGAAATCATCTATTGCAAAGAATAGTGAGTAGTTTTTATCTAGGGTAATGGGTTTAACCCCATTGGATTAGGGCTATGGCTTAGATTAATTAATTAATCAAATTGTTAGGCTAATTGAGATTAGGGATATATTAGGATGTCGAGTATCATCATAGATTCGACCCCTCCCTGCGGGGTGATCGGATTGGTCGCTGACGAGAGTCGGGACCAATCCGAGGCTTCGATCCCGATGATGATCCATGCTATCAGTGTGGCCGATGAGAGTTTGGCGCTGACTAGAGCCCTCTAAATATAGGTTTAATCTCCGAACGCCACTGTGGTCAGGAGGAAGATTGGGGATGTACATCGAGTATAATGCACCTAACGTATATCGATGTATCGACGAGAGTCGGCATCGGTATAGATTAGGTAGGCCTATCATAGCATTGCGAGAGCAAAGGTAGGAGATTACATAATGGAATACCCTATCATGCACCACGAGAGTGGGGGATAGGAGAATTCTCTTATGTTAGACAACCTCTCCCGAGTCCCAATGAATCCAACAATCGGTTAATTATTAGTCTAACCCTAACCTTAGTCCAATGGTAGGGATTCCCCACGACCTAAAGCTTTTATCATTTGATTCACCCCTCACCATCCAATCACCAATTTGATTGCATAGCTTTCAAACGAAGATCCATAATCAGAACTCATCGACCACCTCCCTGTGGTCGACCCGTAGCGACACACAACACCGTGTGTTGCAATATAATTATTATTAGCATTTGCGCATAGCGAACAAGCTTTTTAGTGCCATTGCCAGGGAGGCACAACTTGATATCGATTTTAGTCTTTATTGATAGTCTACGTGTTTTTGTTTATTTTTGTTCATATCTCTTTTTGTTATTGATTCTCAGTGCTCTTGACATTTTTCCTCTTTGTGACTCTTTTGCATGCACATGAGATCTCAAGACGTTGTAAACTTGCGTTTGCTAGATCCTGAGATTGAGGCCACTTCACGAAGACTTAATGTCGAGAGGAGAAGGAGACTAGCTCTTGAATCAATGGCAGAGATACACAACCCTGAGAATGGTCCTGAACTACTGCCTCCACCGCCACCTAGATTACTCTTGGACTACTCCATGCCCTTCAATGGGTCGACATCTAGCATCTATGGGCCACCAGTGGAGCCCAACAACTTCGAGCCAAAGCCGTCTTTAATCGACTTTGTTCAAAGATATCAATTTTCAGGAGCTTCCATAGAGAACCCAAACGACTATCTCAACAACTTTTTGGAGAAGATGGATACTCTGAAGATGAAAGGCATCACCAACGACGCCATTAGGCTAAGACTATTCACTTTATCTCTTAGGGATTAGGAAAAGGACTGGCTTAGAAGCCATAGTGCCAACACCTTTACTACATGGGATAGTTTATCTCTTGCGTTTTTGACTATATATTTTCCTCTAGGAAAAACGGTGAAAATGCGCAATGAGATTACAAACTTCAAGCAGCATGACTGGGGGTCCTTGTATGAAGCCTGGGAGAGATTTTCAGGATTTGCAGCGACTTTGTCCACACCACGACGTACCCGATTGGTTGCTTATCCAGGCGTTCTACAATGGAGTGACGCCGAGTGTGAGAATGTCTATTGATGCGGCCGCTAATGGTGCCATCATGAGCAAAACCCCAGTCGAGGCAAAGAAATTGTTGGAAGATATGGTGGCCAACAATGACTCTTAGAGTAATGCGAGGAACACCTCCACAAGGGAGGTAAGTACGATGTTGATGAGGTATCCCTGCTCCCAGCTAAATTTGATGCTTTAACCAAGCAACTTTCTCTTATTGGGCTTGGTGCTACTAACCTGCCAATGAAGGTGATTTTTGAGGCTTGTGGTGTGCAGGGACACCAAGGGATTGAATGCTCTACATCCATGGCGGTGCCTCCAGGCATGAGTATCGAGCAGGCCAACGCCTCATATGGTAAAAACCCGAGGCTTTCAAACAACCAGTACTTCTGGACATATAATCAATGGTGGAAGAATCACCCCAATTTCTCCTACCAAACCACGGGTTTGCAAGCTCCTCCGCCATATCCTCTGTAGCCCCTGGAATTCCAGCCCCACATCCTCAGGGTAAATTTCAGAACCTCAACCAGAGGAATCCCATGAATGTACCCCCCCTCCGTTTAAAAGTCTAGCTCGGAGGTGTTGATTGAGGTCACATTGAGACTCAAAGGTAGAGAATTGACTATTTCCAGAACTTGATTCAGCAACTAATGACGACGACGCGGCAACTTGCATCTACCACGCAACAACTAGTATCAGGGAAAAAGTCCATGAAGACTACCATAGCGCAGATGGTGCAACAGCTTTCCCAATTATCCAAGGCACATGGAAGATTGCCGGGGCAAACAGAAGAGAACCACAGAGGGCATCTGAATGCGATCACATTGAGAAACGGGAGGCAATTTGACGGCCCCGCCATGCCTACTGTGGAGAAGGAAGCTGAAGTTGAAGAAGAAGCTCATGTTGAGCTTGGGTCTGGAGTAGAGAAAGGAGCTGAGTGTGGGGGTGGAACCCCCACATTCTAAACTATCCATGGAAAGATAAACTAAGAAGGAGCAAGAGAAGCCAACTGAAGAGCCTCCCATGACCTATGTACCGAGAATCCCTTTCCCGTCGAGATTGGCAAAGGCCAAGTTGGACGAGAAGTACAAAATTTTTTTCAAGCTCCCCGAGCAGCTCATATCTCCATTCCCTTCCTTGATGCGATATCGGAGATCCCCAACTACGCCAAGTTCTTAAAGGAGATAATTATGAAGAGTGGTATGTGGGAGAAAGTTGTACTCTCTGCGGAGTGCATCGTAATCATTTAGATGAAGGCGGTAGAAAAGCTCGCGGACTCGGGGAGCTTCTCTTGGAGATCTTAAGATCAAGAGCGCACTATGCGACTTGGGGGCGAGTTTTAGTTTGATGCACAATGGAATTTGTAAGAAGCTGAATCTGGGAGAGCTCCAGCCAACTAATATGTCGCTCCAGTTGGCGGACCATTCGGTGAAGTACCCGCTAGGAGTGGTAGAGGAAGTGCCGGTAAGGATTGGAAAGTTATTGGTTCCATGTGACTTTGTTAGTATGGACATACCAAAAGACACACACATTCCGATCATCCTTGGCCAACCTTTCCTAGCCACGCGGGTGTTCTTATAGATGTGAAGGGAGAAAGACTCTCCCTCATTGTTGGACGGGAGAAGGTCGAGTTGGACCTTAAGAAGTTGATGAAGAACTTCACAGAGGACGATCGAATGGACCAAATAGACTTCCTTGAAGAAGCAATCAAGGAATCCAATTTGGAGGAGCTATTTTTAAGTGACAATGTTGAACTCCCTATCGGGACGGAGGCCAAGTTGAGGGGAGTGATGACGAAGGAGGAATCCGAGGAAGCCTCCAAGGGAAAATTCAAGGAGAAGCCGATACGATCACACCAACAAGATCCCAAGGAGATGAAGAACCAAGTAGAGAGTTATCTGAAGCTGAATGTGGAGAATAAAAAAGGGAATTAGGACATCCCGGACGTCTCCACCCATAACCCACCATGATGACATCAAAATAGGGAGTCGAGCTCACGACTTAAAATGAGCGCTTCTTGGGAGGCAACCCAAAGGTTCATAATTTAGTTTTTATATATTAATCTTGATCTTTATTTTAATTTAGGTTAGTCTCTATTTTCATTTTCAATAAACCACCAAAACCCAGAAAATTGACTAAGTGTTTTGATGTAGAAGGAAGAAGGAGGAAACCTGAAGACTCATCTAAACGGCTACGTGGTGCCAACCCACACGGCCACGTGGATGACAGAAGATGAGAAAAATGAAGGCTGAAAAGATAATTGGCGTGCTCGTGTGGAGCAAGCACGAACAGCTGTGTCGAAGAGGGTAACTCCTTAAATCTAGTTTTTCATTTCAGCACGACCACGTCGCCAAGTTGATGTGGTCGCGTAACTCTCTGTCACTATAAGCCCAAAATTCACCTTCTGCAGGGTTTCTGTGGCCGTGTTGTTTCACACGACGAGACCATGTTAATCCTCATTTTAAGCCAATCTACGTGGCCATTTAAACCAATTAGAAACGGCCTGCGTAACTCTCTTTATTATCAAGCCCAAATCATACTCAACACAGGGTTTTCATGGCCGTTTTGTTCCACACGACGTGACCGCGTCAATCTCCATTTCTAGGCAAATCAACGCGGCCGTTTTAATTCAAATGATGTGACTACATCGAATCATCATTACTAAGCTTAAATTCTCACCAACTCGACACGGTCGTTTCGCCCACTCGACACGGCCATGTATATCTCTGTCTTCCAAGACCAAAAAACTCCAACGTTGCAGGGTTTTCGCGGCCGTGTTGTTCCCAGCATCAATGTCCAATTCATATATAAATGGCTGCCCACGAGCCCTCCTCAACTCACAACTCAATCTACTCTTCTTATGGTACACTACCACAATATTTATGCCAAATTGTACGTCACATTTTCAGGGTCATCGGGGATGCAAATCTCGCCATCAAATATGTTTTATCATCGGTGGAAACATGGTGGGCATTTGATTGTGAAGTTTTAAAGCGAAGTTTGTGTTCTCGATGTCCATGATAATGTAGGCACGCATGGCACTATGGATACATGGAAATTTTACCAATTTTTTATCCATCATATGCTTACATCATTATTTTATGCCAATTTTTATTCCACATCCTTTGTCTCATTATCAGAGTCATCAGGGATGCAAAGCTTGCATTAAGCCATCAATAATCGTTTGAAAGTGAGCTTTGCATTCCAGATGTCCATGCTAATGAAGTCATGCCTGGCAGAGATTGCACAAATGATAGTTCAGAGAAGTCCAAACTGATAGATAAATGTAGCCTGTTGTGGTGCGCTTTGAGAAATTTTGTTAGCCAATAACAAAATTGCTCAACTCACACAACCGGCTAAACTTACCGCTGGGTGTGCATGTTGAGTAATTTTGTTATTGGCTAACAAACTTTCTTAACACGCACAAACAGCAAAACTTATAGTTGTTGTAGCGTTGAGAAATTTTGTTAGCCAATACAAAATTACTCAACACACACAACCGACAAAACATATCACTGGCCGATGTTTT
Source organism: Scilla litardierei (assembly GCA_030789695.1). Classification (NCBI taxonomy): domain Eukaryota; kingdom Viridiplantae; phylum Streptophyta; class Magnoliopsida; order Asparagales; family Asparagaceae; genus Scilla; species Scilla litardierei. Next base: position 124,350,880 of record CM061132.1, on the reverse strand, counting down.
GCCTTAAGGGGTATTTTCGGTAGTCCCAGACGTGCGATCAGCAGAAACGTAAATATTATTTTTTTACTCGTCGTGCGTGGAGTAATCTCAAAAAGCAGACATGGGCAGAGCAAAATAGTACGTGCACGTAGCAACTTCCATAAATTATTGTTGCATGGGAGCAAAATATTTACACATGGAGTTCATGAAAACCCCCAGCTGTTAATTGCCCTATTCACAAAATACCAAACTGCACCTTTATTTACAAGAGAGAGAAGAAAGAGTTCAAGTTGAATCCCAACACGCGTATTCAATTTGAGTTTTCACACAACCTTATCGTTTAACACGGTATTAGAGGAATGCTTATAGAATAGGTTTTCTAATCCTATTAGGACTCTTGACTTGAATCCAAATCAAATCCTAACACAAGCTGGATTAATTAAACCAAAACTCCTTTGAATATCTGATGTGTCATTATATTCCACATTTTCTGTATAAGATTACACGTAAAAATGATTGCTCAATTACACATTTCATACGCTTTTACGCTCATAACTGGAATTATTGTACTTTAAGAGCGTTTGGTTGCATTTCAAGAAATATCGAGCGATTGGAGTAAATTGGAGGAGAGAGTGCGTGCTTCGACACCGGAGCTCCTGAGGCGCCGTGTTCGGTGACTCAAAGCTGCTGGGGAGCAAGGAAGGGGCAAGAGAGAAGGGACGAAGAAGAGGAGAATAAAGAAATCATGGTTCTATGATACCATGACTCATGGACTCCTGGTCGCTCGATCGAGCTATGATGCAGCGAAGGAATCGAGCGACCCAAAGTGCTGGAAACAGGAAAGTCGTGCACTATTTTCAAATCTTCTATCACCTGGATTTTCAGTATTTTCAGATATTTTTTCCAGATAATAAACTTCAAGACGGTTCCAACTCCACCAAGAACGCACCAATCGGAGGTCAGATGAGCTCTGGGGAATTTCTGCAAGCTGATGCTGCAGTGCTGAAATCTGTTTTCAGCAACCTACTTGACCGAGCAGGACTCTACTCGACTGAGCAGGACTCTACTCGACCAAGCAGAGTGCTGCATTGCTGAAATTCGACTGAACAGCAGCCTACTCGACCGAGCAGCAGCCTACTCGACCGAGTAGCTACATACTCGACCGAGCAGGGTGCCTACTCGACCGAGCAGACCCTACTCGGTCCGAGCAGGCAGTACAATGTTTGGGTAATGATTCCAGATTTTCTGACGGCTCGACCGAGCAGCCACTTACTCGACCGAGCAGCTACTTACACGGTCTGAGCAGACCCTACTCGAATCGAGTAGACAGATCGACGTTTTGACGACTCGACCGAGCAGCCACCTACTCGACTGAGTCGCTGTGGGCCCAGCTTTTAAGTTGCGTCCGGATTTTATGGACGATTTGGAGAGGGCTTCGGGGGTTTATTTTGCGAGGGTTTTGTAGAGGAGGAATTGGCAGCCATCAGGAAGGGACTTGGATATACTTTTAGAGACGAGTTTTAGATCTTTTTAGATTTTTTTGGATACGAACTTTTGGGGAATTAGGCTGTGCCCTAGGCCCCTCCTATGTATCAAGATAAGTACTTTTATCCTTTTTAATTCCATTATTATTTCTTTGTGATTTCTTGTTGTTTATCTCTCTTTGATGCATGCAATGAAGTTTTCGTGCGTTCTATTATCTATTGCTATGCTTGAGTAGTCCTTTCTTGGGCTAATGGATTAGCCTTAGGATCTTACGATTTAGATGTAAAGTTGGGATTTTTATGATGCGTTGGATGTAAAAGGGGTTGTATTTTTGTTGATCTAGCAAGATCCCTAGGATAACTCGTACTGAGATCGTGCCCACGGTCGGTAGAATCGATTAGCTTAAGGAGTATCCCACGGATTTAATTAGTGAGTTAGTGGATTCAACCAAGGCTCGTGACCATGCCCGGCTCGTGCCTTGAGGGGATCCACCGACGAACTATATCACTACATTGACGGCTACTGCCATTGCGTCAATGAGAGCCATCCATAATACCTCGAAACTCTAACCCACGAGAGTGGTACGAGTTGAGAGCGTTCGAACCACGAGAGTGGTGAGAACTTTGTAGATCCTTAGAGCACGTATCGTATGCGCCTATCACGAGAGCGGGGTTATGCGATACGTTAGATTCATGATACCCATATGCATGAATTCACTTTCTAGATGCTACGATCCCCCAATAAAACCAATGCAACGTAGAAGTTTTAACCAAGCATCGACATCCGACAGTCCCAGTGGCGAGTCCTAAGGCCTTAGTCTTTTTATATTTTATTCCTTTATATTGTGTGGAATACCTTGTTTGCGATATCGAGTGACACGACTTTCGCGTCCATCACCATTACGACACTCCACAATCCACATCCATCAATAAATCCGAAAGTCTAACTCAACCTAGGAGTAGATAAGTAGTATAGCACCGCTTCCCCGTGTTCGATACCCGCTCGTCACTATACCGTGCGCTTGCGGTTAGACAACATCGTTTCAGAGTTAATTCAGGGCCGATCAAGTTTATGCCACCGTTACCGAGGAGGCGTTTCGCCATATTATCTATTTACCAATTAGGTTGATTAGACTGCGTTAAAAAAGCAAAAAAAACAGAGAGTGATTTTCCCTACCACCTGCCACTATTATTATCTTTATCTCTCTTTGTACCACTGACGTCTTTTCCAGGTTATTTATTTTGCTTGATTAGGTACAGTTGATGCAACGATGGTACTTCCAAAGATGCGACCGGGTTCTATACGATCCTATACATATCTTGCTATATTCTATCAGGCTGATGGAGAGTCCTTCAGAGAAACTTGTGAAAGTTTGAAAGAATGTTAGGAATGTTCCAGACAGAGTCAGATGGTCCCAAGCTATTTGATATATTCACAAGAAGGCTAAATGGACCCTCACGTGAGTTTATGGAGAGGATGCAAGTGGGAAATTTCAGTGATCTGCAGTTGGCAGCAACCTTGGAGCAAATGATAGATGATGCTCGATCTACCTGTTCGCTAACCGTTATGGTAGGTAAACCATCCGACCAAGTTTCATCGATTTTGTTATGGCTAATGTCTCTGGTGCATGTACTAGCATAGATGGAATGTATGCTTCACTTGAAGGTGATCATATCCACCTTTACACCATCAACACTCCACAAATAAAGACACCCGAGCTGACAGAGGAGGACACGTATATGGACCTATTGAGAAGCGTCGTGGACACAGTTCGATGCACCGGTCCATTAACAGTAACGGCAGCTGACCCTTTTGAGCTTGGATTACAAAACTTTATTACTCATCATATCTCTTCCACAGGCATAATTGATGATGGAGTCTACCCTCTAGTTGAGGGGCACAAGACCCACTTTAATACTGCTGCGAGATACAGGAGCTCATAGAGCCACCTGGTCCTACAGTGGAGAGGGCCAAGCCACACCATCCAGTGCCTCGAGTTCCAGGACGGAAACAAAGACATAGGCGTAAAAAGGAGAAGATGAAATTCACTTTGCCTACTATACTAGAGGAACCCGAAGAGGAGGCCGAAGCATTGCATTGCGAGGAGGCAGAACTATATTTATTTTACATATTACACACAGAGCCAGAGACTTTCGTCGAGGTGATCGTGCATTGGGACGAGGACACAGCCATTCATAAGGATCCCGAGCATTACCCTCCTCCTTTTGAGCTACCGCAGCCACCTCTACTTTCTACAGAGGCTGAGCATCCCTCAGAGGACCACCCTTCCACTGACGCTGAGGACTATCCCACAGATCTTTTGGCCCCCCTTCAGGGATATCTCTTTACCCCCCATGTTTCTTACATTTAATTCCCCTCCCGTGTATGATGTTTATTATGATTCAGATTTAGGCAACTCATTTTGCCTTTTGCAGGATACACATACATATGAACAAGAGGTACAATGGGATGTGTACGAGGAGGAGAGCAAGGAGTTAGCACCCATGGATGCTATTGAATACGATCAGGAGGTGCGATGGGAAAAGTCTTACGATGAGGAGGAGTTGCCTGATGAGATCCACGCATATATACCAAAGCTACCTGAATAACCTGAGGCAAACAACGAGGAGTTTATCGACGTGGTTCACGAGAGTAGAGATTTATTTCAAGGAAGTGTTGTTAACCAATCTTAATTTTAAATATTATTGTTGATGACCTTCTTTGGAATACTTTTATTTTAGGGAAAAATTATCCACGTCAGATTGATGCGGCTTATCTCTTCCAGTGTACAGGTGGAGTCATTGGAGAGATGCTGGGAGCCGCATTGCTGGAATCTTATGGAGCCCGTAGAGATACACACCAAGCGGAGCCATGGAAAGTGCAGATAGAGCAGCTACTTGCATCGGCAAATATATTGAGCCTGCCTTTTGCTACAGGTGGTACCAATCCAGTAGGGTATTATTTTATGCTTTCAATAAACATGAATCCTCTCTACATCGAGAGGACTGTATATGATTTTATATGCTTTCTTAGATAATAAATTCACCCCATATGATGGCTCAATTGTCTTTTGCACCCAACCCACTATTTATCATCCATTCCCACCCTTATATTTGGCGCTTATTTTGCCTCTCTCCCCAATTTTTATGTGATGTTTAAGCTTGGGGGAGAGAAACTATTTTGTTGAGTGTCCCTCCCTATCTTTTTGTTGTCCTCTATTTATATCATGCACACATTGAGGACAATGTGATGTTTAAGCTTGTGGGAGCGCATAGTGCATGCACTTTACTTCATCGTGAAACACACTTCAAAGTTTCTATATGAACCATGTTCACTTCTATATTTATGTCTCATATGCTTCATTTGCTATGAGATATTGTGGATCTATTTTTTTATGAACTCTGATATCTGTTAGATTAGAGTTCGATTCATTGATTAGTGTATCTTTGTTAATATGCCTTTTCATAGTAGAATCCATAGTTTCACAATCACAGTCTCGAAACAGTTAAGCTAAAAATGAATGAATCAAATCTGAAAATCATTTGACTCCTGCATGATTTGATTGATAATTCTATTGCTTCATGGACGTCTAGTGATTCATAAGAGATAGGATAACCCCACGACAACCAAAGTAATGATGATAAGGATTCCTGAAACCGTGCCATGTCTAAATTCTATGCTTTTCTTTTTCTTTTGTGAATGGCCAATAAATGATCTTTGATCATGTTTTGCATTCCATCTCGTTTACGTGAGTTTGCAAAAATCCCAAAAATACAAAAATAAAACAAATATCCTGAATAAAAGGCCCGAGGGGTTATTCGTAACCCAATGCCCTAAGACAGTCTGGTCTGGGATGCATAGGCCGCTTTTTGTATATATTGAGTTATCTCGTGTATATAAAGAAATAAAAATGCATATGAAATATTCATCAGCCAAAAAATATAAAACTAAAAAAATCCCATATCCTTATCTCCATTTCTATATAGAACTAAGACATGGCAAAGTTGATGGGTTCTAGGAGTCTTGAAATGGTCGTAGTATGGTGATGCCTTACCTTGATTGAATTTGCTAAATTCATTTCATGAAGTATAAAAAAATACCACGCATGCTTGAAAACGTTTGATCATGACATATTATACTGCGTAGATAATGAGTTGTGGACATTGATTTCATTTCTGTGAATTTAGTATATTGCATGATAAACTATGATATGATATAACTCTACTCTCATTTTATCACTTATCAAGTTCATTACATTTATTGAAATCGACGTTATTTTAATTTGAGCGAGATTAAATTATTTGTTGTGTATATGTGTTCTAATTTCATATTGACGTGTGTTCACGAGATCTTGCATACCTTGGGTTCTTGTATTTTTCTGAATTTGAGATTGAACCACTTGTCTCCATTACACACCACCGCCTCACATCTCCATTGTATCCCTCTCCTGTGTTAGCTTCTTAATAGTCTTCCTCGAGGACGAGTAAGAGGTAAGCTTGGGGGATTTTGATGTGTCATTATATTCCATATTTTATCTATAAGATTACACGTCAAAATGATTGCTCAATTACACATTTCATACGCTTTACACTCATAATTGCAACTATTGTACTTTAAGAGCATTTGGTTGCACTTCAGGAAATATCGAGCGATTTGGAGTATATTAGAGGAGAGAGTGCATGCTTCGACACTGGAGCTCCTGAGGCGCCGCATTCGGTGACTCAAAGATACTGGGGAGTAAGAAAGGGGCAAGAGAGAAGGGACGAAGAAGAGGAGAATGAAGAAAGCATGGTTCTATGATACCATGACTTATGGATTCTAGGTCGCTCGATCGAGCTATGATGCGGCGAAGGAATCGAGCGACCCAAAGTGCTGGAAATAGGACAGTCATGCACTATTTTCAAATATGCTATGACCTGGGATTTTTCATTATTTTTCTGATATTTTTTCCAGATAATAGAATTCAAGACGGTTCCAACGCCACCAAGAACGCACCAATCGAAGGTCATATGAGCTCTGGAGAATTTCTGCAAGCTAATGATGCAGTGCTGAAATCTGTTTTCAGCAACCTACTCGACCGAGCATGACTCTACTCGATCGAGCAGAGTGCTGCATTGCTGAAATTCGAATGAACAGTAGTCTACTCGACCGAGCAGCTGCCTACTCGACCGAGCAGCTGCCTACTTGACCGAGTAGCTACATACTCGACCGAGCAGGGTGCTTACTCGACCGAGCAGACCCTACTCGGTCCGAGCAGGCAGTGCAACATTTGGACAATGATTCCAGATTTTCTGATGGCTCAACCGAGCAGCCACTTACTCGACTGAGCAACTACCTACTCAGTTCGAGCAGACCCTACTCGGACCGAGCAGACGGGCCGACGTTTTGATGACTCGATCGAGCAGCCACCTGCTCGACCGAGTTGCCGTCGGCCCAGATTTTAAGTTGCATCCGGATTTTGGGGCCGATTTGGAGAGGGCTTCGGGGGTTGTTTTGCGAGGGTTTTGAAGAGGGGGATTTGGCAGCCGTTAGGGAGGGACTTGGATATACTTTTAGAGAGGAGTTTTAGATCTTTTTAGAGTTTTTTGGAGACGATCTTTTAGGGAGTTAGGTTGTGCCCTAGGCCCCCTCCTATGTATCAAGATAAGTACTTTTGTCCTTTTTAATTCCATTATTATTTCTTTGTGATTTCTTGTTGTTTATCTCTCTTTGATGCGTGCAATGAAGTTTTCATGTGTTCTATTGCTATGCTTGAGTAGTCTTTTCTTGGGCTAATGGATTAGCCTTAGGATCTTAGGATTTAGATGTAAAGTTGGGATTTTTATGATGCGTTGGATATAAAAGGGGTTGTATTTTGTTTGATTTAGCCAGATCCCTAGGAGAACTCGTACTGAGATCGTGCCCACGGTCGGTGGAATCGATTAGCTTAAGGAGTATCCTACGGATTTAATTAGTGAGTTATTGGATTCAACCAAGGCTCGTGACCATGCCCGACTCGTGCATTGAGGGGATCCATCGACGAACTATATCACTACATTGACGGTTACTGCCATTGCATCAATGAGAGCCACCATAATACCTTGAAACTCTAACCCACAAGAGTGGTACGAGTTGAGAGCGTTCGAACCACGAGAATGGTGAGAACTTTGTAGATCCTTAATGCACGTATCGTATGCGCCTATCGTGAGATCGGGTTAATGCAATACGTTAGATTCATGATGCCTAGATGCATGAATTCACTTTCTAGATGCTACGATCCCCTAATAAAACCAATGCAACATAGAAGTCTTAACCAAGCATCGGTGTCCGACGGTCCTAGTGGCGAGTCCTAAGGCCTTAGTCTTTTTATATGTTATTCTTTTATATTGTGTGGAATCCCTTGTTTGTGATATCGAGTGACACGACTTTTGCATCCATCACTATTACGCCACTCCACAATCCACATCCACTAATAAATCCGCAAGTCTAACTCAACCTAGGAGTAGATAGGTAGTATAGCACAGCTTCTCCGTGTTCGATACTCGCTTGCCACTATACCGTGCACTTGCAGTTAGACCACATCGTTTCGGAGTTAATTCCGGGCCGATCAATATCTTAACACTTAAGAATTCTTGTTAGAGTCAAACTCTATTAATTGTGGTCGATTTTGGATCCAACTCTTGGATTAAGCCCGAACTGAAACTTGGACCCAAAGCCCAAACTGGTCAGGGGCCATTAGTCAATTAGTGCACAGTCACTAGTCGGCTAATGCTAATCGACTAGTGACTTTGCACTAGTTGTTTAATAAGAGTTTATGCCTTTCTTCTTCTATTTGGAACATTCGTACCTCTTTACGAATATTTCCAATGTGCACTTGCAACTCCTTACGACACATCATTCTCTTTCAAATAAACTTGATCACAACACTTGTGATTGGTCCCAAACATCACATGTACATGAAACATTATTACTTTTTTCTCGTGAGAGGTCATCACATGTGTGTGACTCTAATAGCCCGATTCCAACAAGCATGATAATATCATGTTTTAGATATGGCAGAGGTGCTAGCCACGCATATCGAACCCTAGTTATGGAACTGTTGTTGTTTGGTTTGGACTGGACTCTTTTTGAACCAAACTTTGGGCCTTACAATGACAGATTTCGTGTAGTCCAATCCCTTCGTCAAGACTATGTCACTAACATGTCTTAGGCATGGGTACCTGTCAAACCCCATTACACCTTAAACCCTGAGTGGAATGCGATCTGATAGTTTGAGGTTAGATATAACTTGTTACTTTAACAAGTTTATCTATCTGCATTGGCCAAGGTCTAAACTATGGATCTTATTTGACTCTCTACGACACTAACCTCCCATACCGAGGGAGACGAATCACATCTTGATGGTCACTCTCTTTGCATGCTTCCAAATATACCCATCGAGTAACTACGTATCGGTCAATACCGATGTTCTGTAAAAACTTAAGTATAATCTTCTACGTGCAAGGTCCGTTAGCACATATCAGGTAATAAGGACTATGCAGCACCTAATATGCCCTGCAAGCTTTCTGTTGACAGTCAGAATATATATAGTACACAAGGAGCTCGGGAAAGTCATTCATGTGAACATGTTTCAGAATAAACACACGACATTTGTCTCAAGCTGTCTCTACATCGAATGGCTATAAGGCTAACCACTACCATCCAATGGTTGAGCTTAATGCACAATAGTCTATCTGGAATACAGATATCCTTTTTCTCGATATTCCAACGACTATGAATATTTTAAGAGGCATGCTTGTCAAAAACCATTAGGCCTCATTATCATGATCTCATTATGATCCCAATGGTTGTCATATAGATCTCCAAGGACTTTGTCCTTGTAATCATATTGAGACCTCAAAAGGATTACATAGATAAAGATTACCAAATAACTTAATATCATTTTGAACGAGATGTGTCAATTCCATTAACTGACATAAGAGAATATATTCCCCAACTTCCCTTATAATGAATAGTGGAGATTAGGCTTCTAGAGCCTTCTTTGATCCAATGGCCTAGGACGAGTCTCTAGAACCTTCTCCATTATTACACAAAAAGTTCTCTGATTAGAGAATTCTTATGAATACAATATAACCTTTTAGATACAATTTTTACACAAGTACCCTTGGAATTCTCTAGAGAATGCCAACTCATGAGCCAAGTAAGCTGTAACTATGTGCCAACGAGGTGATGAGGTGGTGATCGTGACACATACACGACCATATAACCATATTGATGCAGTATGCATCCAAGACTCTTTCCAGATGTATCATAGTATGCTTCAGACCCTCTAGCTCTGTTTGGAATAACGAAAATGGACACGGCTGTCTATTTGCCTCTAATTTTTTAAAATTTTGCTCATAAGCTTCAGACCAGTTGGATTTAACATCCTTTCTCAAAAGGAACATCATGAGTTTCATAATCTTAGAGAAATCCTTGTTGAATCTTCAGTAGTAGCTAGAAATCCCAAGAAACTTTGGATCTTTGAAACTAACTAGGGAATCGACTAAGTTCTGACTAATGAAACCTTCTCAGGATCTAACAAAAATACCCAAATACCCTCTATAAACACTGCATGTCTTAGACAGGCTACTCGATCCAACCATAAATCACACTTGCTATACTTGACGTAAAGCTGATGTCCTCTCAAGTTCTCTAATACCAACTGAAAATGATCAATATGCTATTCTTCATAGGTACACCAATATGTCATCGATGAAGATAACCATAAACTAAAAACTCATAGAAAACTTGGTTCATGAAGTTCATAAATGTTATTGATGCATATGTCACACTGAACAGTATAACTAAGAATTTATAATGACCATACTGGGTTTAGAAAGCTGTCATAAGAATGTCTTCCTTCTTGACCTTCAAATGGTGGTATGTACTTCGGAGATCCAACTTTAAGAAGATCTTTGAGCTGCCAAGTTGATCAATGATGTTGTCAAAGTCTTGAAAAACTTTAGGTTTCTTTGATTATGTTTGTATTAATGCAACAATCATCTCCTTCAGCTTGTCTCGAAATTGAATTTGCCCAAGTGAATTACTCCTGCATATGAATTCAAACAGAGGGTAGTCGGGGATTTTCAACACTACCTTAAATTGGGCATGTCGATCACCAAGAAGTTAGTTAATTGTTCTTATCTATAAATCATTATAAGAAACACACAATAATCGTTTGAGGATTCAACACAATACTACCTCTGTTGATACCCTAACTGAAGGTAAAACAAACTACATGAATCAAATAAGTTTATTTCCATATGTTTGTAAAAGAAAATAATATGAAGTGATTTAATCGTCAATAAGGAATAGAAAGATAATGATGTGAACAATATCATGGAAAGGCGATAAAGAAAATAAATTAGGGAATCAATCATGAAGAAATCTTCTGATTTTCATCAAATAATGTAGTGTTTAAAAAGTTTCATATGTAAGGATGTGATTGAATGTGTCATCAAAAGATTAGGAAGTGGTAAGAAAACATAATGATTACTAAAGAAGATTTGCACTAAGGATTTACACTAATCCTCAGTTGGGTGAAGCTTAGCCACTGGGTTGACTTACTGGATATCATTCTCTGAAAAATTAGTTACAAAACCCGAGAAACATTTCACAAGGCAACATATAAGAAAATACACATTAGCAAAGGTCCCTTGGTAAGTATTTCCCATAATAGATATGCATGCAATGCACGTACACGTACACAAACACACACATTTACATATAAAATAATAGGACAATGAGATAAGTATAAGACAAGTATGATCAAAATATACAGGAGCATTTATATGACTAACTAGCAATTATAAACATATTCTAGCTACTACAACATGAAATGATAGTAGAAATACAGTTTAACAGGACTATTAGTCTATAACTTTGAACCAAAATATTTAACCTAGCTAACTTAGTCCAGTGACAAGTCCATGTCCGAGGGCGCAATATATAATTAAAATGCACTTATCATCGGGAGCTATTTAGTTACTGTTGGAAATAATGGCTCTCAAAAGCCTTTATTTTATTACCACTAATTCTTTAGTCCCACATGGAAGAATTAAGAGGAGAGCAAGTGCTTTATATTGCTTTTCTTACCATCCTTGTTTATTTATCTATAAGAGGTTTTTGTGAAGGCTAATGGGCTTGAGCTTTTTCACACGCGTGCGCCCGCTCGTCTGGTCGATCCGGTCCGGGCACCAGCGCTGGTGCTGTGCGGTAATGGTTGATGTTCCTTTTTGGACATCATGTCTTTTCATTTTTGGACCTAGTCCATTAATATCTCAGATTCTAAACGTTGGATAACGGCTAATTGATTAATTGCTGTAGTATTCATAGACCCTCTTCATTACGCTATAATTAGCAGCTATTACAACATTCATAGACCCTCTTCATTACGCTATAATTAGCAGCTGTTACAGCATTCATACCCATCTTCATTACGCTATAATTATTTGAACGTTTGAAATTCTTTAACAGCTCCTTTTGATTCATATATATATATATTTTGTCGTATTCCTTATAGAGACGCGTAAAAAATATTAAAAAAACCTCTACTTTCCTTTCTTCTCGCTCCTGGGTTACTGTTTTGTGCAAACTCCAAAGCTTTTAACCGCGAGTAGATGCGTATAGAGGCTGATGTGTTAACTTTGGGGAGCAATTGGCGATATCGATTACCACGAAGGTCGAGCCGTAATTGCTTTCAAGTCAGTGGTCATCCCACAACACAGTCTTGATTCTGTTGATAAGTATTTTGTTCATCTATTTCTCCTATTATAGCCACAGTCTTATACCTACTTTTCCTACAATTTGAAAGCAATTAATTTGGTATTATACTATGGCCAAATCCATTCTTTATCTTTCCAAGTTGGAACCGCTTGATGGTAACAACTACAAAAAATGGTCCCCAAAACTCCTTATGTTCTTTGAACAACTAGAAATCGACTATGTCTTATTCAATGAATGTCCTGCTGTTATTTCTATTGTCAAAAACACAACTACCACCATTATTGTTGCTACTGCTAAGAAGTCTACTGAAAAAGGGATTAAGAAATATAATGATGATAAAAAACTCATAGATGCCACCTTCTTAATCATATTAAAAAATCTCTGTTTAATCTATTTATTATTCATAAATCTTCTAAGTTTATTTGGGATTTGCTAGAGAATAAATATGATGCAGATGATGCAGGGGAGAAAAAGTAAGTTGTTGGGAAGTGGCTAAATTTCCAGATGGTAGAAGATAAACCTATAATGGAGCAAGTTCATATCTATGAGAATCTGTGTACTGCTGTTCTTAATGAGGGCATGAAGATGTGCAAAGTCTTTCAAGCGAACATGTTATTGAAAAGGTTTTCACCATTATGTAATGAATACAGGAATCACCTCAAACACAAGAAGAAGAATTTGTCGTTGTATGAGCTTATCAGTCACATGAGAACTGAAGAGACTAATCGTCTCAAAGATAAGCCTGATTCTCTTCCTGTCAATTCTATAAAGGCTAATATAGTTGAATCTGCTAGTCCTTTCAACAAAAACAGGTTCGTTCATGGCAAATGGAAGAAGAACTTTAATCTAAGATAGAATAAGAATGAAGGCCGGTTCGCCAAACCAGACAGCAAGGTCCATAAGCCAAACTTGGTGTGCTATGTCTGCGGCAAGCATGGTCATAAGGCCTATCAATGCACTCAATGCCAATGACCCTAGAAGACGCTCCAGAAACAAGGGAGAAATGTTGTTGCTCAAGCTAACCTTGCTGAAAAGGATGAAGTCATTGATGTTGTAGTCGTTGAAGCAAACCTGGTGGCCAACAATATTGATTGGGTACTGGACACTGGTACTACAAGGCACCTTTGTGCCAACAAGGAGCTGTTTCATGACTTCAAATATGCTACTGATGGAGAACGTGTCTTCATGGGAAACTCAACCACTGCTGGAGTTGTTGGTAAAGGTACAATCTTGTTGAAACTCACTTCAGGAATGACCATATCCCTTAACAATGTCATGTACGTCCTGTCACTGCACTGCAACATCGTGTTTGTTGCCTTACTGAATAAAGCTGGACTGAACCTTGTCTTTAAGGCTAACAAGGTTATAATCACTCATGGTGGGAATTTTGTAGGGAAGGGGTATCTGAGTGAGGTTATATTTATTCTTAATGTTTCTTGTGAAATTTTAAATAAAAATGCTTATGTTTATATTACTGAGTGTTTAGATTTATGGCATGGCCGACTAGGGCATGTCAATATTGTATCAATTAAAAATCTAATGAACTTGTCCCTAATACCTGCATTACACAGAGTTCTCCAAATTCCATGTTTGTGTAGGAGCTCAGTTCACTAATAACCATGTAAACCTGTCTCAACTAGGCAATTAGACCTTCTCAAACTAATTCATTCAGACTTAGCTGATTTCAAATATACCAGGATTAAAGGATGAAAACATTACTATATTACTTTTGTTGATTATTACTCTAGGTTCACTAGAGTGTACCTTCTTAAAACTAAAGGTGAAGCAGAAGAGATGTTTATTAAATATAATGCCGAAGAAGAAAACCAACTTGATAAGAAAATCAATAGAATTAGGTCCAACAGAGGTGGAGAATATAGTACTAACACCCTAAAGGACTATTGTGAGAATAATGTAATTATACATGAGTTTAGTTCCCCATACTTACCGCAACAAAATGGTATAGCTAAACGAAAGAGCATGACCTTAAAGGAAATGATGAATGATATGCTTTTGAGTTCAGGAATGTCTGATGACATGTGGGGGAAAGTTGTTCTTCAGCATGCCATGTTATTACTAGTGTACCCCATAAGAAACTAGACAAGACATCTTATGAGATGTGGATAGGTTATACCCCAACCTGAATTTTCTTAGAGTGTGGGGGGTGTTTGGCTAATGTAGGTTTACATGACTTTAAGAAGTCTAACATTGGACCTAAGACCAATGATACTGTGTTTATTGGTTATGCACATTATAGTGATGCTTATATATTCATGCCTTTAAAAGATCACTCTATTTCCGAGTCTAGAGATGCAGAATTTTTGAGCATGTTTTTCCTTTGAAAATGATATAAATGAATCCATGTCTCTTATGCCAACTGATGATTCAATGCCACTTCGTCAACATTATTTGATGATGTGCGTACAAATAGTTCTACTTTTTAGTACCATTATTGATGAACCTAGAAGGAGTTAGATGCAAAGAACCGAAACCAGTTTTGGACCTGATTTTATTCCTACTTTTCTGTCAGAAAATGCATGTATAGATTTTCTTAGTGATAAGCTTGTGTCTGTCTTTATGATAGATATGACCTAAAAACTTATGATGATGCAATGAGATCCATTGACGCTAGTTTTTGGAAAGATGCTATGTAAAGTGTTAGTTCTTCGGTTTAAGACTAATGTTGTTTTGATGATGATCAATACATTATGTTAGTGTGCTAATCAATCTTATGTTTTAGTCTCAGTTTATCTTAATGATTATATATTGATGAGACAAAGCATAATGCTTGGAGGATGTTGCAATGGATATATTAATGACCTCCAAGAGTAATGGAGTGCTCAAGCTTGGATGAAATCGTGCAGATCATCTAATGAAGCCAAAGCTTGGAGCATGATAATGGATGTACATCTAAAGGAGCAATGCCACTTGGAGCTTGATGAAGGAAAGCTCATCAAGAGGTGCCAATGCTTGGAAGATGTTGGGAAGCTTCAAGATATCATGTGCTTGAAGACTTAGACTCTAGGAGATGCAATATGTAATCCATGCAATTTCAATTACTTGCATTTCTCTTTTTTGAGTCTAGGTTTATTTGTAATGTCTTGATAGATGATTTAACTCATTCATGCATATGCATTTTCCATCATTAGTAAGCCTTAGGATTATCATAGAAACCATCCCAATAGGTTCACCTTGCCTTAAACTGTTACTGGAGTTTTTGGCTTTCCAACAGGCGACTGATGAAGGTCTTACAGGCGACTGGATGATTCCAAGCGCCTGTCGAGCCTTCTACGGTCGGCTGTTGTGCACTAGCTCAATTCATCTTTTATTGACTTTATCTTGAGCTATTGGAGACAGACGACTGATGTTCAGTTTACGGTCGCCTGTGTTCCATCAGGTGCCTGGGATTTGTTCTCCAGTCGTCTGTATGCCAAAGTGCATAACTTGCATTTTCTAGGTTTCATCACACTTTGCAAGTCAGTCGACTGATGATGTATTTACAGTCGCCTGTCTAATTATAGGCGTCTGTGAAATGTTCATCTATCGACTGAAGGCGCTAATGCAAAAGTTGCATTTTTCCAGCTCCGTTTCCGTCCCAAGTGTGTTGAAGGATATATAGGCACATGCTCATTTTCAGGGGCATGTGTAGTCTTCTACAGTCGAATGTCTTGGCTCAGATTATAGCCGTTGGGATTTTTATAGCCGTAGACCAGTCGACTGTCTGTTGTTCATCAGTCTACTGTCTGTGCCATAAACTGCCAAAATGTAGTCGTTGCAGATTTCTTCCCTTTGGGTTTTTGGTTGGTTTTATGGGCTTTTCTTGGCTTCATATATATATGAGATGGCTTAGTTTATTTAGAACACTTGAAAGGATTAGGAAATCTTAGAAGATCATTTCATCTCTTCTCTAAGCCACTCCTCCCTGATTCCCTCATTAGAGTTTCAATCTTATGCTATAACATTTAAGTTCTAGGGAATTTCTCCAAGGGATTTTCAATCCCATTCCTTTCTTGGAGAACTTCTTTCTTCTCTTCATTCATACACTCAAGTAAGAAGTGTTATGGTTCATTCCTAGAAGAGAGAAAGATCGAAAAGTGCAATCAAAGAAAATCTCAAGTACTTGGTCATCCACACTTGCATGCCTTCTTCATCACATTGGTAAGATCATTTCAAGGCATAGGTAAGTGTTATTTCGTTTCATCTTTTGTGAAACTCCTAATTCTCTTTGTGGGAATTAGCCACTCTCTTTGTGAGAGTTACTCTCTGTATGAGAGTTAAAGTCTCTTTGTGTGAGAGCAATGATATCTCATTGTGAAAATCCAAAATCCTCAGGTATCTCTGTGTGAGATTGTATTCAATCCTCTTTGTGGTAATCATAGTAAATATTGGTGTGGCTGGATGTACCCAAGTTTGGGGAACCAGGGTAAAATCCTTGTATTTGTGATTGTTGTTGTTGAGCACTCTGTTTATTTTCTACTGCTTATTGTTCTTTAATCTTAGTAACTTTTAATCAAGCACTTTTCTTGCCATTACACTATTCACCCCTAGTGTGTGTAGCCCTGTAGGGTCCTAACAAAAAGCAAGCTTGATTCTATTATTTCAAACCAAACTTGGGAATTGACTGAGTTACTAAAGGTAGTAGACCCATTAGTAATAAATGGATCTTCAAGAAAAAGATGAGACCTGATGGTTCAATAGAAAAGTTCAAAGCTAGACTTGTGATTAGGAGTTTTACCCAAAATAAAGGCTTAGACTATTTTGATACTTCTTCTCCAGTGACCAAGATTGCTACGATAAGGACTCTAATTGTCTTAGCTCCAATTCATGAGTTAGGTGTATATCAAATGGATGTCAAACCGCCTTTTTAAATAGTGACCTAGAGAAAGAAATCTACATGTCCCAACCCGAGGGGTTTGTGATTGTTGGTCAAGAAAATAAGGTATGCAAGCTTAGAAAATATATATATGGTCTACAGCAAGCACATAAGCGATGGTATGAGAAGTTTGATAGCACTTCGGGAGGAATGGCTATATTGTGAATACCTTTAACTCTTGTATTTATTCTAAACTAATAGGATCGGATTGTGTGATTATATGCAAATATGTAGATGACATGTTGATTTTTGGAAACAATCTGGACGTTGTAAATGATACCAGAATTTCTTGTCATCTCAGTTTGAAATGAAAGTCCTAGGAGAAGCTAAAGTTATTTTAGGAGTTAGAGTTATTTAAAACTCCAGTGGCATCTCCTTGTGTCAATCTTATTACGTGAAAAAGGTGCTGAAAAAATTCAACTACTTTGATGTTGTGCATGCTAGAACTCCCTATGACCCTAGCATACACTTAAAAAGAATTTGGGCGAGAGTGTTTTTCAATCTGAATATGCTAAAATCATAGGAAGTGTGATGTTCCTCATGAACTGTACTCGACCTGATATAGCCTATGTGTAATGGTCTGTTTCAATGTGCACAACTTTCCGTATTCACGTAGTATCAAATACGTTCAAAATGAGTAAATAATTTTTTCTAATTTTTTCGTCACTCAAACCTTAAATTTGACTTCATATTCACAATCCTCGTGACGATACAAACCTGTGGCTATGTTTTCGTAAATTTTCGAAGTCGTATGCGAAAACGACGTAGTATTCCTTCGTTTTTACTAATTACATCCCCTAATGACATTTTACTATTACTAATTACCCAATTACCATTTACTTTACCCCTAATCACTACCCTAACCTACCCCCATTATCAGCCTCCCCTAGCCAATGAGATCCAAAATTTTGGGATCTCACCAACCCTATTTAATACCATTGTTTATAATAATAACAATACTTATAATAATAACTATTATTAAACCTATATAACTCACTCCATCCTCTCCCCTCTCAAACTCACATAGCCTGACTCCCCCTCCACCTCCCTGTCACCCTCTCCCCGCGCGCGCTCTCTCTCAGCTCTCTTACTCTCCCATACACCTCTCTCCCCCCCGGCAAACTGCCGCCTGCTCAGCCCCTCGCCTCTGTGTCTGTTGCCGTCAAAGCACCTCGACAACCGCCACAAAATTCCCCCAGCACCCTGCAAATACTCCCAGCAGCAGCCACAGAACTCGCGGCCATCTCCCTCTCCGTTGTAGCCCCATCGCGCTCTGCTACTTTTCGAAGATCCTGACGCCGCCCTCTGCACCGTGCTCCGTCGACCCCAGCAGCCACCAAACACCCACGCTACCCCGATGCTGACCTTGCCACCCGCATGCCGTCGATAACACCCCCGAGTTCCTCTCCACTGCTCCCCGCCTGCATCCATCGCTCTCGATGTCTCTAGGTCACCGCCCTCGCCGCCTGCACCCGTCGCCATACACAGCTCCCCGTGCCCCGCTACCTCTATCTCCCCTCCACCTTTCCCTCACTCTACCGCTGCTCCCTGTCGCCTGACGCTGCCGCTCTCGTCGCCGGACCCCGCCGACACCAACTTTGTCGTCGCTGCCCACGACCCCGCCGCCCTCTAGTGCCCCGCCATCGTCGTTTACCCTAGCTGCAGCTCGAGTGAGTGAAGGAGAGAGGTAAGATTTTATAAACTTATAAAATACGTATATACGCGTATATATATTACTACATTGGTTTATTGGTTTAAAATTGATAATTAATTATATACAGATCAAAAAAATATAAGAACAGCTCCAAAAAATCGATCGTGACGTTTCGGACCCATTGGCACTAATTTCATCTCAATCAGGCGAGTAGATTTTTCGCAGTAAATTTTTAAGCCTAGAATAAACACGTTGTTTTTAATTAATAATTCTTAACTTAATATTTTCATGTAAACTGAGATATGGAAAAATTATATGTTATAGTATTCAATGAGACGGTCGTTTTGACAGCTTACTTGAAATATTTGATGCGTATTTCATTCAAAATAAATTATTGAACGATTGCAATAACTATTTAAAATTGGTTTTTAAAAATTTGAGCATTTAAATTTTATTAAAAATACATAGAGGCTTCAGAAAAATGTTTTCTTCTTAGGTAAAATTATTTTTCTTATATCTATCCCATATAAAATTTTAGAATGGTTTTCGGCACTGTTTCAATCGATTATAAAATCAAAACAATCAAATTAAATAGATAGAAAATAGTGTGTTCTTTAACCGATTATTTCTTGTGTTTGTAAGTACCGATTCTTGTGCACCAACCCCTTAGAAGCTCTAGCTCTAGTCCCAGCTCACTACAACAACCTCGAAACTTGTAAGTCACAATGAATTCTAGATTTTGAAAATTAGATAAAAATACTCGTACAAACTTAGGATATCACATATAGCCTCAGAATGGCTATTGACTGGAACCAAAAACTAGAGACCTAATCTAATAGGAAACTAATCAACTACAGAATAACTGTCTAACTGAGCATGTGACATTGCAAACTTTCAACTTTGGTGGTTGTAACACATAACTATCTACTTGGATAAATTGTGTACTAACGAAACTACCACATGCTCATAGCATGGAATCAACTTCACCACTGTTAGACTTGTCTTTATCCTCAAATTTCTTAGCATCCATTTTGTTTTGGCACAGTCTGCCTTGAAATGGGTTCCTAACTTTCTGGTTTTCAATAAGAAAGTCAACCAGTGGTCTTGTTTTAACTGTCATTGTAAATAAGGAACTAATAATATCATGTGATACATCGTATGGCACATCTTATGAAACATCCCGCATGAACCATGTACGTAGAACACTTGACACTTCCTTTGGGTTTTGGGGTAACTCATAGTTTGAGAGAGTGTGGGAGTGACTGGAGTTCATCTACCTGCTGCATGTGTCGACAAATATAGATGCAAGTGTCGGCAAAAACTTATATGCTGCCTGCGTCGGCAACTACCTCCTCCTACCCGTGTTAGTTCCGTCTAGGTACTGTGCACCCAGGCAAGAGATGATGTCACGCCCCGCTTCCCAAAAATGTGGAGGCGAGGCGTGAGAAGGTCCGCTCAGACTTGAAGCTGCAAAGCTGCAAGTCCGATAAGCGTCAATCAAATTTAAAACTGCAGGTCCTTGCAATGCGAACGAAACAAAGATAATAATAATGATATGAGACAAAGGAGATATCTCAGAATATCCATAAAATAAGTTTCAACATCACAGAAAAAGCCACCAGGCTAAAAGAAAAAGTGTCTAAAGGCCTAAACATGGCCAACAAAAGTACAACGTACAAAACAAAGGTGCCACGCACCGACAACTAACAACAACCTAAAACAAACGAAAGCTCAGCAAGTCACCAAGAAAGGTCACCGGTGTCCACAAAACTCCTCCTGGGCAAACATGGACTCAGACCCAGCGTCAGCAAAACATCACGTACTCAGCAACGGTCTCTGGCTCAGGGTCTAACATGTGACACCCAAAAGAGCAAGGGACACATGTCAGCAAGTCTACAAGAGACTTGTGCAAGGAAACTGAAAGTAGGCAAAAGTAAAGCAACCTAGCAGTTCTAGCATGAATGCAATGACATGGCAGTTAAGGTATGAGTGCAACAAGTAAGGCAAAGTAAAGTAAAGTACGAGCATGGCATTTAAACATGGCATGGATGACAAGTTATACAAGTAACACTCACTAGTACAAGACAAGTAAAGTAAGCACCTCGTGCACAGAGATGCCGCCTTCTGGCTAGAGTGGCTGATCGGGCCACTCCTAAGCTCAGGTGATCGTTTATCCCTACCCCTCCACGTGTATCGAGCCAGGGCCTTACCCCCGAACGGTAATGCTCGCTTCTGGATCACGAGCCAGGAAGTGTTTTTAACAAGTATGGCATAGGGGTGCACCTAGCCGGATAAGGAAACCGGGCATTGGCTTTTGACCAACACATGAGGCCCATTCCCAGGAAGTAG
Organism: Scilla litardierei; assembly: GCA_030789695.1. Classification (NCBI taxonomy): domain Eukaryota; kingdom Viridiplantae; phylum Streptophyta; class Magnoliopsida; order Asparagales; family Asparagaceae; genus Scilla; species Scilla litardierei. Next base: position 124,329,794 of record CM061132.1, on the reverse strand, counting down.
TATTCAAGGAGTACAAGTACAAATATTGTAGCGTGTGCTACGAATGCAACAATCAACTTAGATGACATGTAGAATGCAATGCATGGCAGTTAAAAGTGCGTACAGTTAAGGAATTTAAACGTGACAAAAACAAATGCATGAACAAGTTTAAGGGTTGGATCTAGCTTCGTTGTCAAGCTAGATCAAGTTAAGTGACGGATCTAGTTTCATTGTCAAACTAGATCAAGTAGGCGTCTAACCAGCTATCATTTCACTGACTAGTCTCTTTTACGCTAAAAACAAGGAAGTGGCCTAAAAACATGGCCATACACAAGAGTTGGCAAGTGTCACTTGCCTGCAAGTACGACGTCTGAGAAACACCGTCCAAGAGAGTCCAAAATCACAATTATCATATGTGCACAAGTCCACTGGCCTAAAGTCCATATTATTAATCTTGATTAGTGAATTTAAAACATTTAAAACATTTTAAAAATACTGATTTTAGTCTTGATTAGCATGCAATTGGGTTGGGGGTCCTAGGGGTGCAAAGCGTTACCTCAACACGACACGAAAGCTACACCGGCGTCGGGTAGCGACGCCGGGGGTTGGAATAAGAGAATGCGCTCCAAGTCCTGATTCCAATATAGATTCCTCGCTGGAAAGTTCAGAGCATCAACCAGAGCAACGATTCCAGATTCCAAAGCTAGCACGTGCGACGACGGGCTACGACATGTCGCAACGTCGTACGCGACAAATCGTCGGAGAGAAATCACCTAGGTGGGGCCCACAGTAGTCCTAGGGACCTATGGGGGACCCACAATACCTCTAGAGAACTTGGGGGGCCCACGGTGGCAAGTGGTACGACGGGTGCGTGGTTGCGACGAATGACTCTCGGTCGTACAGCCTCGGTGCGGGGAGTTCTCTCGGTCGGGCATGCTTGGTGCGGGGTTTGCAGCGCAGCGGGCTGCAGCGGTGCGGGGGTGTGCTTGGTGCGGGGTTTTGCTTCGCTCAGAGCGGGAGACAGCGCCGGTCGGGCGCTTGGCGGGTGCGTTGCAACGTTGCAACGCAGGGTGATGCGGGCGTGAGCGGGCGGGGGCTTCGGTCAGGCACGGGGGAAAGCGGGGTGCGGAGCGGGCTTGCGAGCGGGTGCGGGGCGATGCAGATGTGCGGAGCGGGCGACCGGTCTGACCGAGAGCTTCTCTCGGTCGGGCACGGGGGAAAGCGGAGCGACGGCTGTGCAAGCGGGCGGAGCGGATGAGCGGGCGTGAGCTTCGGTCGGTGCGGGGGTTTTGAGCCCGTTCTCTCGGTCGGTGAGGGGAAAGCTCGTCGCAACGTTGCGACGATTCGTCGCAACGTCAAATTTGAGTTTTGGAAGCGGCTAGGGTTATTTTCTTGCGAAAATAGGTCTTCCTAGAGGTAGTTTATATAGTGTAGATGGGTTGACTTGGTCTAGGGCTAATCCTAATGAGATTAGGAGTTTAAAATAATTTAAAATTCAAATCTCACCAACTCCAACTCACCCAAGGCTTAGGTGGGGCCCAAATGAGCTGGATATTGGCTCAAAAATTATTTGAAACGTTTTAAACTCAAATAAATTTTCTTTGGCCGAAATTAATATAAAAATTAATTATTAAAAATATTATAAACCTTGTTAAAAATATAAAAGTGGTCAAATAAACTCCTAAAAAATACAATAAATATCGGGGTGATCATGATGACGGAAGTGAGCTAACTAAGAAGACGGATCTCAATTTCAACGTCGGACGACGAAATTAAAAATAGAAACGTCTCTCGTCAAAAGTGAAAATCGCAACGTCTCATCGAATAAGATTAAATTGTGGGAAAACGACTTGAGAAACGTCGTTCCAAAATAGTGCCACTATTTAATACTCTCAGAGACGTTCACAACGGCATATCACAACAAAGTGTTCACAAACAAACAAAGTCTAAAGTAAACACGTGCACGGTCAAAAGCACGTGCACGAACAACGTACAACGAAAAGTGGTCGTTACATCCTCCCCACCTTAGAATAAAGTCCGTCCTCGGACTTTCTAACATATCTAGTCGTTCTAGTAACTACCCCAATCATGTCACATTTTAATTCAAACCAGGTATAGTCATTACAAGTGCTTATATATGCACTAGGTAGTCAAACATTAACACTACCAACATGTATATATATATATATATACTATAGTCATAACCCGTGCCCGCGGGCACGGTTCATTTAAGATTTTCTCCTACAAAATCTTTGTTCCTCAAAAATTTATTTCCACAGCCAAAATTGCACGAAACAACAAATTAGCGTAAAAATATTTAGCAGCACGGGTGCCTTCGGTGGAAAACAATAAATTCGACATGGGCGCCTCCAACACGGAACAACAAATTAGCGTAAAAAATTTAGCGGGCGCTCTCAGAGGCGTGGGCACCCGCGGGCGGCTCAGACGCGGGAATTATTCTTATCTTTGCCCCATTGGTCGAAGAGACGGTGGGCCCTGCGTTGAGGGAGAGAACATTCGATCTGCAGCAACATTCGATCTGCGGCATTAAGTGCAAGTTAATGTTTTTTCAAATGCATTAATTGCGTGTACTTTGCTATTCTCAAGAAACTTTCATTTCCCATAAAATTTCATTTCCCCAGAAACTTGCATTTCCCTAGATGTTTTCCCTCCAAAATTTTCCACAAAATCTCATCTCAACCATTAATTTCTAAAGATTAAATCCAAGCCGTCTTTCTATCAACCTGTTTGTCCTAGTCAGCTTGTCCTAGTTAGCCTTAGAATTCAAAAGTAGTTGTGTTTTAATTTATAGATATCCCTCAAAATCTCATCTCTTATCCAATTTCTCTTGTCCAATTTCTCTTGATAACATCCCTCTTTTATATTATAGATATCCCTCAAAATCTCATCTCTTATCCAATTTCTCTTGTCCAATTTCTCTTGATAACATCCCTCTTTTATATAATAGATTTCTCTTGTTTAGTTTCTCTTGATAACATCCGTGTTTTAGATAATAGATATCCCTCAGAATCTCATCTCTTATCCAATTTTTCTTGATAACACCCCTCTTTTATATAATAGATTTCTCTTGTCCAATTTCTCTTGATAACATCCCTCTTTTATATAATAGATATCCCTCAAAATCTCATCTCTTATCCAATTTTTCTTGTCCAATTTCTCCTGATAACATCCCTCTTTTATATAAATAATTAGCCCTAGAATTCAAAAACAGTTGTGTTTTAATATATAGATATCCCTCAAAATCTCATCTCTTATCCAATTTCTCTTGTCCAATTTCTCTTGATAACATCCCTCTTTTATATAATAGATATCCCTCAAAATCTCATCTCTTATCTAATTTCTCTTGTCTAATTTCTCTTGATAACATTCCTTTTTTATATAATAGATTTCTCTTGTCCAATTTCTCTTGATAACATCCATGTTTTATATAATAGATATCCCTCAAAATCTCATCCCTTAACCAAATGCTCCTATCCAATTTCTCTTGATAACATCCCTCTTTTATATAATAGATATCTAATTTCTCTTATCCAATTTCTCTTTATAACATCACTCTTTTATATAATAGATATCCCTCAAAATCCTATCTCTTATCCAATTTCTCTTGATAACATCCCTATTTTATAGAATAGATATCCAATTTCTCTTGATAACATCCCTCTTTTATATAATAGATATCCAAATTCTCTTATCCAATTTCTCATGTCCAAATTCTCTTATCCAATTTCTCTTGATAACATCCCTCTTTTATATAATAGATGTATGTATAAGTATGTATGTATATATATGTATGTATGTATATGTATGTATGTATATACTCTTGTCCAAATTCTCTTATCCAATTTCTCTTGTTCGATTTCTCTTATCCAATTTCTCTTGATAACATTCCTATTTTATAGAATAGATGTATATGTATGTATGTATATGTATGTATGCATATGTTTATATGTATGTATATATATGTATGTATATACTCTTGTCCAAATTCTCTTATCCAACCTCTCTTGTCCAAATTCTCTTATCCAATTTCTCTTGATAACATCCCTCTTTTATATAATAGATATCCAAATTCTCTTCTCCAATTTCTCTTGATAACATCTCTCTTTTATATAATAGATTTCCAAATTCTCTTATCCAATTTCTCGTGTCCAAATTCTCTTATCCAATTTCTCATGTCCAAATTCTCTTATCCAATTTCTCTTGATAACATCCCTATTTTATAGAATAGATATATATATATATATATATATATATATATATATATATATATATATATATATATATATATATATATATATATATATATATATTCACGTATGTCATATACTTATACCTACATGTATTTCAATCATATACATATACATACATTCCTTATATAACTACTACTTACCTAAACACAAAACAATATTTCAGATACTCATATAAGGATAGTCTCAAACTTAGCAAATACAATCATTGCTCTACGTATAGATAGCTACCTGTGCACAAACAACATGGGTATACGACTCCCTAATATTTCCTAGTATTCATCCAATACTAAACACATCAACATAGGTAGTCACACCATACCATAATTAAATCCAGTTTCACTATATTTAATATACATTCACCACTACTATAGTTTCACAATATATATAGTCATTCAATGCATTCAAATACATGCAAATAGTTCACCACGTATTCACATCACATACGGTCCTATAACTGTATTTACGACACGCCACATATACCATAGTCATCAATACCTATAACTAAGCACATACTTACCCGTGCATGGTGCACACCCATACACGCTTTTCATTCACGAATACCAATCATATCATTATATAACTAGCACACCTACACACCTAGTTTTAGCTAGTACACATACGTTCGCACGAGCAAGTCCTTAGTAATTAACTATACCACAAGACCAACACCTATAACTATATACTGGTGTAGCGACCCACAATCATGTGTGTAACACAACCAGGCACAAACACTTCTATCACTATACATGCATCAAACATTGCTATATTCAAACTACAAACATACATTCAATATACTTAGAGTATACCCACTCGAGCTTGAGTGAGACTCAATACACATATCAGAATATTCTATATACGTAACACGGTATTTATACCTATATTAACACCACTCCGATATATATACATCTACCAATACAACCATATATATACCATAAGTCAATCACACTTAATATTTAGTCAAGTAATACTCACATAGTTCAATCACTCTATATACCATAATAATAATACAGACATCAGCACACGCATAATTATAATACACTCCCTAATACGTACGCATTCGTCGTATGGTCACGCACAGGTAACATATATATTCACACCATAGCCTACTACCTATAATTAGTATACTAACACATCTATACATACATAGTTAAGATGTGCAATAGTCGTGTATACCTCATGGTATACACGCATACAACATCCCGTAAAAGCAAACAATACCAATCAAAATTATAACCCTATTACCATATGTATATAACTTATATACTCATGCAACGAAACATAACTACTTACATCCAAGCACAATACATATCTACCTACGAGCACATACTCACACGTACTAACATATAGGTCACTCAATAGGCCTACTCACTTATCTATATGTACACCTATTATCATCACACCTAGCCTACACATAGCTTTACCAATCATTTTATTTCAACCATTACAAGTATCTCTAACTACATACACTCCATTAGATATTCCAACGCTAACTCTTATATACACAGGCATCCCTAGTATGGTATAGCTAACCACTCACAAATCTATAAATTCTAACACACAACCAACCTTCATAATATTACGAATAACTCCGAGTATATATATATCACACCATAGGCAAGCATCAATATACTATGGGGGGTTATACTCATTCAAGCCTACGTATGCAACTCAGGTACATGCACTACGACTACCTCACAAGGTCCAAGGTCTACTAACAACTTAGAGTTGACACAGACATTGGCGGGCACTAAAGCCTAAGCAATAAAGGGAGGTCGAGGTCGAGAGAGGTTAGGATCGATAAGCACGAATCCAGATAGGATGTATACAAGGAGACAGCTTGGTTAGGGAAAACTGTGATTCACTGGTGAATGTTTAGGTAGGGGAAAGGGAGATGTAGTGATACTTATATAGGATAGAGGAAGGAAACGGCGTAAATAACATAAACTAAAATACGTGAAATTGAAAACTGTTGTACTTCAAAAGTTGGAATCCTCGTCTTGTATAATAACATTTGGAGGTCGATAAAACGAGTTGTTCAAAATAAGTTTGAGTCGAATATTCATAATAAGAGAAAATGTTTTATTGGCTTATCGCAAATCATTAAGAAAAGGAAGTAAATCATTCACACGAACATTAAGAATGTAATTTTTAGAAAATATTATACGGCAGTAATTTAATATAATTTGGTAAAAATTTTGGAAATTCAAAGAATGAAATTAAAGTAACTGAAGAATTTAAGCTCGTGTTAAACGCTTTCAAAGTCTTTAAGGCATGGAAAGAAAATTTAAAATGATCAATATTGGAACTACTTTTAGAGGAACCAGGATGTGAAAAAATTAAAACTGGTTTACACAAAACCCTTAGCATACGAGCACAACGAACCCGGTACGGATAAAAATAATTGAAACTCATTTTAGTCTAGCAATTTTTCTAAAAGCATGTATGGTGGGCGGAAAGATATTAATAATAAATTGGTAGTAGATTTATCAAAATTGGTAGCAAAGCTTTAAAATCAAATCATGGAGGGTCTAAATCAGGAAGTGGTTATGAAATAATAATTTCAAAAATCTGAAACAGGGAAAACGATGAGCATAACATCGACTGGCTAAAAACTAAAATTCCAGGTGACTTGAAAAGTATATTAAAAGGAAGCGCGATGTGTCGTTTGAAATGCATAATAAGAAAGGAAATTATAAGTCGAATTGGACAAAATAAAAGTACGGTTCAAAATAAAATTAATATATGAAAGGGAAAGTGTATTTTCATATGTACAAAAGTGTAGGCTGGGAAAATACCATAAGCTAGTATTCAAAATTTCGAAAAAGTTTTAAGAGTTCAAGTCAACGAAGGAGTATGAAATATAATATATATATATATATATATATATATATATATATATATATATATATATATATATATATATATATATATATATATATATATATATAAAATTGAACAAATTTAAACTTAGGAAAAGAGGAAATCAAAAAATACTTTCAGAAGATTCAAGGTTTGTAATGGAGAGGTTCGAAAATTGACAACGATCGTTATGAGGCGATCTCGTGAATCGAGGCAATGAAATTAGTCGGATGATCAGAACATACATACGCCTAGGATATGATTCAGGAGAATCTACGGGGAACTCCTACGGTCGACCAACTAAAGATTAAGAACTAAGCGCTAAGACTTTCTAAGGAGCTAGACGGTAATGAAATGCGTTCAGCTTGGTCCGAAATCGATGAACCAAAGCGAACGACTGAAGGAAATTCTAGAAGTCTAATATGGTCAGAGGTAGACAAGGACCACTAAGGTAACTCCTACGACGATTAAATCAACTGCTGACAGGGAGTCTAACTAACAGTCAGGGCCTCTATCTAGCAAGCACAGACGTCTAACTAAGTTTTCTTATCACCTAGTGACATAGGAGAACGACTAAACTCAGGGCTTATGACTCGGATGTTGCAATTTATTTAATGGACATTCCGTTATTATCGTTGTTCCGTTAATTCACAATTGCAAGGCTGGACCTGCATGGGCCACCAACAAAACCTGTCACGCCCCGCTTCCCAAAAATGTGGAGGCGAGGCGTGAGAAGGTCCGCTCAGACTTGAAGCTGCAAAGCTGCAAGTCCGATAAGCGTCAATCAAATTTAAAACTGCAGGTCCTTGCAATGCGAACGAAACAAAGATAATAATAATGGCATGAGACAAAGGAGATATCTTAGAATATCCATAAAATAAGTTTCAACATCACAGAAAAAGCCACCAGGCTAAAAGAAAAAGTGTCTAAAGGCCTAAACATGGCCAACAAAAGTACAACGTACAAAACAAAGGTGCCACGCACCGACAACTAACAACAACCTAAAACAAACGAAAGCTCAGCAAGTCACCAAGAAAGGTCACCGGTGTCCACAAAACTCCTCCTGGGCAAACATGGACTCAGACTCAGCGTCAGCAAAACATCACGTACTCAGCAACGGTCTCTGGCTCAGGGTCTAACATGTGACACCCAAAAGAGCAAGGGGCACATGTCAGCAAGTCTACAAGAGACTTGTGCAAGGAAACTGAAAGTAGGCAAAAGTAAAGCAACCTAGCAGTTCTAGCATGAATGCAATGACATGGCAGTTAAGGTATGAGTGCAACAAGTAAGGCAAAGTAAAGTAAAGTACGAGCATGGCATTTAAACATGGCATGGATGACAAGTTATACAAGTAACACTCACTAGTACAAGACAAGTAAAGTAAGCACCTCGTGCACAGAGATTCCGCCTTTTGGCTAGAGTGGCTGATCGGGCCACTCCTAAGCTCAGGTGATCGTTTATCCCTACCCCTCCACGTGTATCGAGCCAGGGCCTTACCCCCGAACGGTAATGCTCGCTTCTGAATCACGAGCCAGGAAGTGTTTTTAACAAGTATTGCATATGGGTGCACCTAGCCGGACAAGGAAACCGGGCATTGGCTTTTGACCAACACATGAGGCCCGTTCCCAGGAAGTAGTATTCAAGGAGTACAATTACAAATATTGTAGCGTGTGCTACGAATGCAACAATCAACTTGGATGACATGTAGAATGCAATGCATGGCAGTTAAAAGTGCGTACAGTTAAGGAATTTAAACGTGACAGAAACAAATGCATGAACAAGTTTAAGGGTTGGATCTAGCTTCGTTGTCAAGCTAGATCAATTTAGGTGACAGATCTAGTTTCGTTGTCAAACTAGATCAAGTAGGCGTCTAGCCAGCTATCATTTCACTGACTAGTCTCTTTTACGCTAAAAACAAGGAAGTGGCCTAAAAACATGGCCCTACACAAGAGTTGGCAAGTGTCACTTGCCTGCAAGTACGACGTCTGAGAAACACCGTCCAAGAGAGTCCAAAATCACAATTATCCTACGTGCACAAGTCCACCGGCCTAAAGTCCATATTATTAATCTTGATTAGTGAATTTAAAACATTTAAAACATTTTAAAAATACTGATTTTAGTCTTGATTAGCATGCAATTGGGTTGGGGGTCCTAGGGGTGCAAAGCGTTACCTCAACACGACGCGAAAGCTACACCGGCGTCGGGTAGCGACGCCGGGGGTTGGAATAAGAGAACGCGCTCCAAGTCCTGATTCCAATATAGATTCCTCGCTGGAAAGTTCAGAGCATCAACCAGAGCAACGATTCTAGATTCCAAAGCTAGCACGTGCGACGACGGGCTACGACGTGTCGCAACGTCGTACGCGGTAAATCGTCGGAGAGAAAGAACCTAGGTGGGGCCCACAGTAGTCCTAGGGACCTATGGGGGACCCACAATACCTCTGGAGAACTTGGGGGGCCCACGGTGGCAAGTGGTGCGACGGGTGCGGGGTTGCGACGAATGGCTCTCGGTCGTACAGCCTCGGTGTGGGGAGTTCTCTCGGTCAGGCACGCTTGGTGCGGGGTTTGCAGCGCAGCGGGCTGCAGCGGTGCGGGGGTGTGCTTGGTGCGGGGTTTTGCTTCGGTCGGAGCGGGAGACAGCGCCGGTCGGGCGCTTGGTGGGTGCGTTGCAACATTGCAACGTTGCAACGCAGGGCGATGCGGGCGTGAGCGGGCGGGGGCTTCGGTCAGGCACGGGGGAAAGCGGGGTGCGGAGCGGGCTTGCGAGCGGGTGCGGGGCGATGCGGATGTGCGGAGCGGGCGACCGGTCTGACCAAGAGCTTCTCTCGGTCGGGCACGGGGGAAAGCGGAGCGACGGCTGTGCAAGCGGGCGGAGCGGATGACCGGGCGTGAGCTTCGATCGGTGCGGGGGTTTTGAGCCCGTTCTCTCGGTCGGTGCGGGGAAAGCTCGTCGCAATGTTGCGACGATTCGTCGCAACGTCAAATTTGAGTTTTGGAAGCGGCTAGGGTTATTTTCTTGCGAAAATAGGTCTTCCTAGAGGTTGTTTATATAGTGTAGAGGGGTTGACTTGGTCTAGGGCTACTCCTAATGAGATTAGGAGTTTAAAATAATTTAAAATTCAAATCTCACCAACTCCAACTCACCCAAGGCTTAGGTGGGGCCCAAATGAACTGGAAATTGGCTCAAAACTTATTTGAAACGTTTTAAACTCAAATAAATTTTCTTTGGCCGAAATTAATATAAAAATTAATTATTAAAAATATTATAAACCTTGTTAAAAATATAAAAGTGGTCAAATAAACTCCAAAAAAATAAAATAAATATAGGGGTGATCGTGATGACGGAAGTGAGCTAACTAAGAAGACGGATCTCAATTTCAACGTCGGACGACAAAATTAAAAATAGAAACGTCTCTCGTCAAAAGTGAAAATCGCAACGTCTCATCGAATAAGATTAAATTGTGAGAAAACGACTCGAGAAACGTCGTTCCAAAATAGTGCCACTATTTAATACTCTCAGAGATGTTCACAACGGCATATCACAACAAAGTGTTCACAAACAAACAAAGTCTAAAGTAAACACGTGCACGGTCAAAAGCACGTGCACGAACAACGTACAACGAAAAGTGGTCGTTACAGATGAACTCAATGGTTGCGTATCGTACTCTTTGACTTGAGTCACGTAGTTTTTACTTTACTCAACGCTTGCACTACTATAGTCCAGTTTGTCGTCTTCTTTCAGTTCTGTTTACCTTTACTACTCAGTTATGTATGCCTTGTCACAGTTGTTACTCAGTACTTTACTTTTCGCTCTGGTTTGCTTGTACTCTGTAGCTCAATACTTTACTTTTTTCTTAGGTTTGCTTGAACGTAGTTACTTTCTATCACCTGCTTTAGTCATACTTGTACAGTGCTTCTTTTCTATGTTTAGAATTATTGTGACTTACCTACGATTCCATTTATGGCACCGACAGACGACGAACAGATCGAAGAGCAGCCCCTTAGTTTGAGGAGCCAAAGTTTGATCCAGAGACTGCTGATTTCTAGTTACTTGAGTTGGTGTGCATATTGTATGCTATTATGTATTTCCTTTCTGCATTTTCTTTCTATACTTCCTTTCATGTATTCGGTGAGAGAGTGTTATTGTGTCTTGTATTTTAAATATGGACTGTAATAATGTACGCTGGTTTGAGTATTGGTACATCTCTGTATTATAACTATATTGATTTCACTGGTAATCTACAGACCTGCAAATGTAATCAAATAAGTAATGGCCCCCTGAGAGCATGTCGTTACAAGTTTGGTGGCCCATGCAGGTCCATGTAAAATATCTAGTGAATAGAATAGTAAGATCAGGATATACTGTATATAAAACTCAACAAAGCTGAACTTTTTCCTATGTATGCAGGCGTGACATTCAAACGATGGACGGAAACACTTCTGAGAGTCCCAACGGAGCTAATCTATCCCAGAGTTAGCAACCAAACCAACAACAGACCACTTCCCACTTTGCATCAAATTTTTGATGTTGCATTGCGAGAGCTTGTTCAAGCTATACAAGGAGAACACAAGCGCGAAGGAGGAATAAAACAATTCAGGTCGCTCTGCCCAAAGCCCTGGAATGGTTTGGACGGTCCTCTGAAGGCTGAAGAGTGGCTGTGAAGCACTGAGGATGACTTAAGAGCAGCTCAGATTGCAGAATACACATGGGTGGACACTGCTAAATTAAAACTGACTGACGTAGCTATGATTTGGTGGAATTCAGCTAAACGTCGCCTACAACGACCAATTAAATGTGTGATGTTCACCGATCACTTCAACACCTAGTACTTCTCACCCGAGACACAGATGGAACTACAAGCCCAGTTCGTCGGTTTGAAGAAAGGTTCCATGACAGTGGAACAATATGATGCTCAATTCACTATGCTGAGCTGATTTGCTCCAGGGTGATTGACACCCCTCTGACTCGAGCTCAATGTTTCAAGCAAGGACAAACATAGAGATTTGACGGAACTTGGTCAGACGCCAACTCTGCACACATAATGAAGTCCTAGCTGCATCTCGCGAGCACGAATTCATCAAAAGGGAAGAAAAGCGAGAGCAAGCTATAGCTGCCCCTCCCCGAAGGCTGCCACCTCCTACATCTACTGCTGGATCCAGTCATCGACCTCCATCCAACCTACATAGGCATGTCCAGCAGGCTCAATTCAAGAGACAAGCCCCACCACCTCGCCCAGTGTGCCACCAATGTGGGAAGCTGGGACATGTTCGATCAGAGTGTCTATCATATCTGAACCTTTGCCTGGTCTGTGGCTCGAAGGACCATGGTGCAAGGGATTGTCCTGAGAGGAAGGCTCGACCTCCTAACCCTGCTCTAGCTAATGCCCCTGCTAGGAATGCTCCACAACTACCACCACCTCCTCCGCAACGACAGCCACTTCCTCCTTAAAAGCGAGTGTTCCAGCAAGCACGACAACAAGCACCACCCCTGAAACGCCAAGCTTATACTATGACTATGGAAGAGGCCAAGCTACTGACCAAGTGATTACAGGTACGAGATATCTCTTTCAGCATTATATTCTATTATTTAGAAATCGTGGACTTAGATATAATCCTCGTAACCATATGTATCATCTTAGTAGCATGTAAACCCGCCCTCACTTTATTTGACTCGGGAGCCACACATTGCTTCTTGGCGAGTCGATTCGTCAACACACATGTCGTCTCTATTGAACCTCTGACTTCTCGTTGGAAGGTCGACATGGCTGGCGGTTCCATACCGATAACTAGTGGATGTCTTCACTGTTCTGTAGTGATTTGTGGACGTGATCTATTTGTCGACTTCATGGTGATCGAGATGCCAAGTTTGAGGCTGTTCTTGGAATGGATTAGTTAGGGACATTTCATTCTACCATTGACTGTCGTCAAAGGAGGGTAGTGTTCGAAATACCCAACCATCCTAAGTTCGAATTCCTTAGCAGAAGCAGATCGGAAGGACCAGTGAAGTTCCGGGCCAGACTTTCAGAGGCAGTGGCGACTGCAATGGAAGTCGAGCAAGAGAAACCTGAAGTAGTACGAGAATTATTGGACGTATTTCCAGACGAACTCTCATGTTTACCTCCGGATCGCGGCCTCGAATTTACTATTGATCTATTGCCAGGTGCACAGCCGATATCCAAGGGACCTTATCGCTTGAAACCGCCTAAGATTGAAGAGATTCGGGCTTAGCTAGACGATCTCATACAGAAGGGATGGATACATCCCAGTGTATCCGCATAGGGTGCCCATGTGCTACTCGTGAAGAAGAAGGATGGATCCCTGCGCATGTGCGTCGACTACCGCGAGTTGAACAAGATGACGGTGAAGAATAAGTATCCTCTGCCTCACATCGACGACCTTTTCGACCAGCTTGGAGGATCGAGCATATATTTGAAGTTGGACTTGAAGACCGGGTATCATCAAGTGAAGGTAAAGAAGGAGGATATTCACAAGACTGCATTTTGGACCAGATATGGACACTACGAATTCTTAGTGATGCCATTTGGCGTGACTAATGTACCTGCTGTATTCATGAGCCTCATGAACCAGGTTCTATATAACCATCTGGACAAGTTAGTAGTTGTCTACAATTTTAGCAACATGAGTTTTCAATAGATTTCACATATCAAACCCTAAATCCATAGGGTTCATCCCTTTTCCTAGAACAAAGATCAACCAAGCATAGCAATAATGATATATAAATCAATAAGAAACATTGCTTGCATATAAAAAGATAGCAAATTAAAGATTCAAATAACAAATAACAAATATAATTAGCTTTCATGAAGAATTTCAATCCAAATACAAGTTTTTAGATCCAAGAGGGGGCCTAGGGCATGGCCTAACCTCTAAAAAGTCTCCAAGAAAAATAATAAGAACTCCCCCTAATGACGGTTACAAAGTTCTATTTATATGTGTTCCAAATCCCCATGAAAAAGTGGACCAAAATAACCAAAACCCTAGTTGTAACATATTTTCAGATTTCTGGCCGCCAGCGCACTCGGCCGAGTGAAAATGTCACTCGGTCGAGTGGGACCTCCTGCTGAAACTGCAAAAATCAGCATTCTGTTTTTTTGGTCACTCGGCCGAGTGGGATCTCACTCGGTCGAGTGACACTAATACACAAATTCCAACACTACTATCCAATCTTGCAGAAATTTTAGAAAATTCATCCGACCTCCGTTTGGCGCATTCTTAGGCGTTGGAACCGTGATGAAGTCTATTCTGACTGAAAAATATCACCAAGTCGAGATAGCCACTGGAATGATAGCAGAAATCAAAACAATGTGGATGTTGTGCATAAATCTTTGGCGTTTCATGCGTTTTGGCTTTGGTTCTTCTTCTTCCTCGCTCCAACTTTTATAGATATTTCTTCCTTGTCTTTTGGCACTCCCAACTCATATCCAAGGGTACTCTTGCTTATCGTGCATCATCAATCATGGTTTCATCTCCAGATTACACCGTATCGCTCCAATTTGCTCCAAATTTCCTGAAATCAACATAAATGCTCCGAAAGTGAAATAGTTCCAAATATTCATCGAAAAGCGTATAAAATTAGGATTTGGAGGGTGAAACATGATATGAATGTATGAGAATAAATGTGTAAAATACATGTATATCAAAATCCCACAAGTTTACCTCTTACTCGTCCTCGAGGAATACGAATAGAAAGTTCACTGGGGAACGAAAATAATAGAATGGAAAAAAACGCAAAGAAGAGAGGGTCGCTAGATTATTCCCTCAGATATCATGTTATTCACCACATATCACAACGACTTAGAAAATAACTCGCATGTTACCACAAAGATTTCATATCTTATATAAATGAAGTACTTGAGAGTTTAAGATCGAATAAAAGGGATCTCTCTAGTATTCGTGCATTTAGCCTATATCCACATCATATGTTTCATAGCATCGAATATACATGACATAGGTAACACACTTTTCAATCCAAAGCTATAATTGAAGCGTACAAATTTCACACAAGGCATACAATATAGAATAGGATAAAAATTAAGACATACTCATACTCATATCAGATAATAGGAAATCCCCGCAACTCAACTGTTTCGTTAAGTTTCAGGATTATCAAACTTTTTTGTTTGTGCACAACTCCACTCTAATGTCATGCTCACTCATTTGGTCAAAAGATTTCTCCCCCTAAGCTTGAATTGGTGCATCACATCCAAGGAATTTTTGTGGATTTGGAATTTTGTTTTGGTTTTTCCAAAGCATATGTATAAGCTCCAAGAGATGAAAATTGAGCTTTTTCTTTGAATTTTGGACTTAGTTTCTTTCTTTTTTTTTTTGATTTTTTGTAGGAGCAATAGAAATTGTTTCTTTGATTTTTGGCCCCTTTTGGCTCTTTGGCTTGTTTTTGACTCTTTTGATCTTTTTGGAGCAAACTTTGTATTTGTAGAGAATTTTGGGAATGTGTGTGATAAAAATAGCATAGGGGTGGAGAATCAAGAGACATGTAGAGAATATAAGATATATATGTAGAAGGAATAGATATAACTCTCGGTTCACTCAAAAGTATGCACAAACAGTTCAGTAAGATACACATCAACTAAACTCATTAGTAAGCATGGGTATTCCTAGTCCTATCAATAAGTAGTGAAGTCAAGCAATCAAATTTTTCACAAATCAAGCATGCAATAAGAATTATGAATAAGAAACAAAAGCATGGCTTCAGTTATGCTAGGGATGCATGAATCTTGGTGTGTTTCCAATGAAAGCATACTAGACACTACTCTACACATTCAATTTTAATAAGCTTCATGCATTTGCATTAGAGAGATCATCAAAAGAAATTTATCGCAAGCACTTATAAAAATTAAGATTATGAAATTCTCTAAGTAGCATGGCATGGAAAATAAGCATTGTGAAATCGGTGAACGCATAAGATATAACATCATAGAGAATTCACCTAGCAAAAAAAGAAAAGAAAATGGAGAAATAAAAATAAAAGAAAAGAAAGAAAAGAAAAACAAGTGTGTTGGATGAAAATAAACTCAAGAGAGAGAGAGAGAGAGATCATTGCATTGCTAAGAATGAGTAACCATAGCTAAGAGCCATGGTGCTCTATTTATTTATCTCATAGTGGGGAGGCCAAAAGCCTCTAGTAGACCAAGGGTCCCCATTACTCTAAGTAATGGGGGACCTAATGAATGGGTAATGAAGGAGGGGAGGCCAAAGGCCTCCCTCATTCATAACACTCCCCCTTACACATTCATCACTTCGGTCTCAGCTACTGAGGCAAGGGGTGGATACTTCTAGATCCAGAGTAAGTGTGTTTGCCTCGTTAAAACCTTAGCTGTGGAAAACCCAGTGGGGAAAACCCAACAGCTTAAGGAAAAAGAGTGCAACCCACTGGTTACTCTCCCTGATCAGTACAAGCTTCAGGCTTGCAGGTCTTTCAACTGTCGCATACCAATGTTCTTTACAAGCTTTACAAAAGTACATTTAGGCAATGCCTTAGTAAAAAGATCAGCTAAGTTGTTGCATGACTGGATCTGTCGAACTTCAATCTGCTTGTCGTTCTTCTGCTCGTGCGTCCAGAAAAACTTGGGAGAAATGTGCTTTGTCCTGTCGCCTTTGATGTATCCCTTCTGAAGCTGAGCAATGCACGCGGCGTTGTCTTCGAATAGGGCAGTAGGCTCCAGATCACCGGTCTTCAGGCCAGTGGATTGGAGAATGTGTTGGACGACGGAGCGTAGCCAAAAAAATTCTCTGCTCGCTTCATGGATCGCGATGAGCTCTGCATGGTTGGAAGATGTAGCAGTAGTGGTTTGTTTTACCGATCTCCAGGAGATAGCAGTACCTCCGTAGGTAAAGACAAAACCAGTCTGTGATTTTGCCGTATGCGGATCTGAAAGATAGCCTGTATCGACATAACCAAGTAACTGGGAGGAGGCACCTCTCTAGTAGTAAAGTCCAAGGTCTACGGAACCCTGGAGGTATCGCAGAAGATGCTTTACGCCATTCTAGTGGCGCTTTGTAGGCGCTGCACTGTGTCTGGCTAGGAGATTGACTGCAAACGCTATATCGGGACGCGTGCAGTTAGCCAGATAGAGAAGTGCACCAATGGCACTTAGGTAGGGTACTTCTGGACCCAGTATCTCCTCCCCCTCTTCCAGAGGCCGGAAGGGGTCCTTTTGTACGTCTAATGATCTCACGACCATAGGGGTACATAAAGGATGACATTTATCCATTTGGAACCTATTTAAAAGCTTCCTGGTATAATTGGATTGATGTAGAAGGATTCCACCTCGTAGGTGTTCAATCTGCAAGCTAAGGCAATACTTCATTCTGCCTAGGTCTTTTATTTCAAAAGTGTGCTTTAGCCTTGCAGATATCTCATTAATCTCTGTTGGAGAGCCTATGAGATATAAGTCATCAATGTAAACTGCTATGATGACGAATCCTTTTCCCGTTCTTTTGATAAAGATGCACGGGCAGACTTCGTTATTAGTGAATCCTTGCTATGCAAGGAAATCATTTAGTCTGTTATACTACATTTTGCCTGACTGTTTTAGTCCATACAAGGATCTATGTAGTCTAACAGAGAATACGTCCCGAGGTATCTCTTTCATCTCTGTGGGTAAGTTAAACCCATCTGGTAGTTTCATATAGATCTTTTTATCTAAATCACCATAAAGATATGCAGTCACAACGTCCATGAGCTGCATTTCTAGGCTTGCCAGAGATGATAGGCTTATTAAGAATCTGAATGTATTAGTGTCCATTACCGGGGAGTATGTATCTTCATAATCGATACCCGGTCTTTGGGAAAAACCCTTTGCTACAAGACGCGCCTTGTAGCGGACGATCAGATTTTCTTCATTTCTTTTTCTAATGAAAACCCACTTATATCCCACAGGTCTAACACCTACTGGTGTTTGGACTACAGGTCCAAAGACTTTGCGTTTCGAGAGTGAGTCCAGCTCTACTCTTATCGCCTCGTCCCACTTTGGCCAATCATCTCTGCGTTTACAATCCGCTAGAGAAAGTGGTTCGACGTCATCGTCGTATTCAGCGACGTGAACGGCAATAGTGAACGCAAAATCGTCGACGACGACTGTGCTATGTCGGTCCAGTACCTCCCCAGTACGTACTAAGTTTAATGATGTTTCTCCTAATGTTTCCTCTGTGGGGGAAATTAGGAGGGGAGAGGTAGTTGTCCTGAGCTCAGTATCCTGTGGAGGGATAATCTTATTTTCACCAGGAATCTTCCTCTTTCGAGGAACTTTATCTTTTGAACCTGGTGGCCGTCCTCTTTTCAATTGAGGTACATCCATTTCTGCTGCGGGTGGATTGCATCCATTTATAGGGATGTCAATCCTAGCTGGAGTGTTAGCAGCAGGGACGTGTGAACAGACAATCTTCTGGCTGTCCGTGAATTTATCCGGCAATTGGTGTACTGTATTCTAGATGTGAAGGATCTTCAGGATCTCATCTTCACACAGATTTGTACGTGGATCATAAAAGGACAAAGACTTATTTTCCCAATTAATGGTCTCCGAAGCTTCAAGCTTCTTGGAATGTTTGCCCAACTTTGGAAAAGTTTTCTCATCGAATTCACAATCAGCAAGACGTGCCTTAAATGCGTCCCCCGTTAGGGGTTCTAGGTATCTAATAATCGAGGGTGAATCAAATCCAATATAGATTCCTAGACGACGTTGAGGACCCATTTTGGTCCTCTGAGGTAGTGCTATTGGAACATAGACCGCACAACCAAATATTCTCAAATGAGATATATCTGGAGTTGAGACGTATGCTAGTTGCATCGGGGATAATGTATTGCCTCCAGAGGGGCGTATCCTGATAAGAGATGCGGCATGCAGAATAGCATGCCCCCAAGCATCCACCGGCAATTGGGATTGCATAAGCAATGGACGTGCAATCCATTGGAGTCTCTTTATAAGAGACTCTGCTAATCCATTCTGGGTGTGAACATGAGCTACTGGATGTTCAACTTCTATACCCGTTGCCTGGCAATAGTCTTCGAAGACTTGAGATGTGAATTCACCCACATTATCAAGACGTAGTTTCTTGATATGGTTATCGGGGAAATGAGCACGTAACCTAATTATCTGTGCCAACAGCTTTGGAAAAGCTAGGTTACTGGTGGACAAGAGGCACACATAAGACCATTTTGTGGATGCATCTATTAGTACCATGAAGTACCGAAATGGGCCACTTGCAGGGTGAATAGGCCCGCAAATGTCACCATGTATCCTCTCAAGGAAGCCAGGAGACTCTAAACCCACTTTTAGGGGCGATGGTCTCGTTATTAGTTTCCCCTTGAAACAAGGGGGACAAGGAAATTCACCTTTCTGAAGAATCTTCTGGTTCTTCAAATTATGTCCGCGGGATTCAGATAAGATGTGTCGCATCAGAATGGATCCAGGGTGACCAAGTCTGTTATGCCATAGTTGAAATGGTGGCATTGGCTGGCACGTCTGGTGCTCAGTCATATTGGCTTCTACTGGTTGAATGTATGTTTGGTAGAGACCCGACGGGAGTCCCTTAAATATTTCGCAGATGGTCTTCTGGCCATCTTTACGAAGAGTGACATACAGGTATTCAACCTTATTTTCATCTCTAGTTTCTAAGTGATATCCGTTTAAACGGATGTCCTTGAAGCTTATGAGATTTCTATTTGATCTTGGAGAAAATAGTGCATTATTGATTTTTAGTCTTGTGTTATTTGGGAGCAATAATATTGCATCACCAGATCCTTCGATTATTTTGGACAGTCCTGAAATTGTAATGACAGGACCGTCATATTTACTTATGCTATTGAAATAGCATTCTTCACGAAGGATAGTGTGCGTCGAGGCACTGTCCACAAGGCACTCATACATCATCTATATAAGCAAAAAAAAACGATAATTTATTGATGGAAATGTAAAATGCATACATTCAAAATAAAAGATCGTCTTTATTAAGCATACTAGAGATGAAGCTACAATTTATTCTTTGAAAAGCATAGATAAAGATGAGGCTCAATCGAGCAGGTCGTCATTTTCGAAATCCTTGGAAGTGAACTTCGTCGGATTTTCCACATTTGCCATGTTTGTTTCAGGCAGAGGCTTCTGGCTCGCCTGATACAGTTCCTAGAAGTGGGGAGGTGTGAGACAGTTTCTAGACCAATGTTCAGTCATGCCACAACGATGACATTTGTCCTCCCATGTCTTCTTTGGATTTGACACTGTATCAGTGTTCTTACGCTTCCAAGTGAAGTTTTTCTTCCCTTTGTTATTCTTGCTTTGGGGAGGAGCATTGGCTGGTTTCATAGAGGCATTTCCTTTGTTCTTTCTGCCCCTCGTTTTGTTCTTCCACTTCGGGGGGTGAACACTGTGGGCTTCGGGAATATGAGCTGAGCCTGTCGGGCGCTGGTTATGAGTGGCCAGTAAAAGGTCTCTATTCTGCTCTGCCCTCAGGAGGCAAGAGAGCATGTCAGAGAACTTTGTGAAATTGCGTTCACGATACTGCTGCATGAGGATAGCATCTTTCTCGTGAAACGAGGTAAATGTCTTTTTCAACATGCGGTGCTCCGAGACTTCTTCACTACACAACTTCAGGCGTGAGGTGATGTTGTGAAGTGCTGAGTTGTACTCAGCAACGGACTTGTAGTCCTGAAGTCGGAGGTTCTCCCACTCATAGCTGGCACGCGGGAGTATGACATCAATTTGATGTCTGTAGCGTGCCTCTAACGCTGTCCATAACTCCTGAGGGTCCTCTACCGTCAAGTATTCGGCCTTCAGGGTCCGATCTATGTGTCGTCTGATATAGATAATGGCTTTCGCCTTATCCATGTCAGATACAGTGGTAGAGGTACTGCCAGCTGAAGGGGCCGCTTCTGGGGCTTTGCTAGCAGATGCATCGGATGCTGCGGGAGCCGATGATTGGGCCACTGCGGGGGCCAGGATGGAGTGCAGGAGCGCCATGGAGCGCAAGTGGAACTTCAGGTCCACTCGCCAGCTCAAGTAATTCTTGCCAGCTGCATCGAGCACCTCGAAATCGACGCTTGCCAATTTAGCCATTTTATCTATGCAATTTAAAGATAAGCATGAATTAAAATAAATTCAACAATCCATGCATAAAGAAATTAATAAGTAAAAATGCGGGGATCGGCCAGATACCCAAAATAATAAACAGTCCAAAGTCCGATTACAGTCCAAAGAAAAGAGAACGAAAAATACAACTTTGGAAACCCCGGGTGGGTCCCTATTTCTGCATCCGTCTTCTTATGCTGTTGCACCGAGCCTTGGCTATTTATACAATTTCCTCACTTACAAATTCTCTCAAAAAAAAGAAAAAGTGTTAGAAATGTAAATAGGTATGCAATGGCCGATCCCGAAAGACACATTTTTACTTATTTTAAACATCCACGCAGTTTATATGCTACATGCATAAATTAAACAACCACGCATATATCTCAAGCACAAAAAATATGGAAAAAGTAAACTAGAAAATATAATTATCTCGTAGACCACGTGGAAACGTCATACACCGTTAGGTTAGTTAACTAACGGCAGAGCGGTCTCAGGATCACTGAGATGATTATATTTTTTTAAAAATTCTAGTAAACCATACATAATAATTTGCAAGAGAGATGTTTAAATAAATAGAGGAACATATAAATGTAATTATTGATTTTACAAAGTTTTTCTCATAAATTTCAATTTGCAAATTTAATTCTTCTTTAAAATTATGAAGAAGCCGAATTTGTGTAGAATTTTGTGGCTTCGGGCCAAAAATTATTTTTAGTATAAGCGCTTGTGGCCCATTCCGCAGTTCTGCAAAGTTGTTTGCCGCAATTATTATGGCTTCGGGCCAAAAATAAGCTATTAGCCTCGGCCTCGGGCCTCGGGCGCGGCCTCGGGCTCGGCCTTGGGTCTCGGCCTAGGCCTCGGCCTCGGCCCTCGGCCTCGGCCCTCGGCCCTCGGCCTCGGCCCTCGGCCTCGGGCCGGCCCCCTGCAACAGGGGGCAGCGGCGCGGAAGGCCCCCCAGCTGCAGGGGGGATCGGCCTCGGGCCGCCCCCCTGCAGCGGGGGGCGGCGGCACGGAAGGCCCCCCCGCTGCAGGGGGGATCGGCCTCTGGCCGCCCCCCTGTAGCGGGGGGCGGGGGCGCGGAAAGGCCCCCCCCCCCGCTGCAGGGGGGGATCGGCCTCGGGCCGCCCCCCTGCAGCGGGGGGCGGCGGCGCGGAAAAGCCCCCCCCTCTACAGGGGGGATCGGCCTCGGGCCGCCCCCTGCAACGGGGGGCGGCGGCGCGGAAAAGCCCCCCCCCCTCTACAGGGGGGAGCGTGGTCGGCGTTGTGGGAAGGCCCCCTCCTCCATCAGGGGGGAGGGGAGGATTTCATTTCGGTTCTTCTTCCCACCGAAGAATTTTAATGGCAAAAGGAAAAAATTATTTTTTTCAGAGAAAAAACTTTGTAATAGGGATAAATTTTTTTTCTTTTATTAGACTAAATTTATTTATTTTTTACTTGTATATTAAAACAATGTAAAAATTATTTAGTATAATTTTATCTACAGGATTATAGGGTTGTACCTCTAGATTAATGATCTAGGGAAGAACGCGACGATGATCCGTAGAAATAATAATCCAAGCTCCCGAACGCTTTGAGAATGCCGCAACGCTCCAACGAACCGCCGCAGCAACGTTAGATTCCTTGCACGTAGGGATGAATTTAGATGAAGATTTTTGCTCAAGAATGGAGAACACGTGCTGATAATGTGTTGGATGAAAATAAACTCAAGAGAGAGAGAGAGATCATTTCATTGCTAAGAATGAGTAACCATAGCTAAGAGCCATGGTGCTCTATTTATTTATCTCATAGTGGGGAGGCCAAAAGCCTCTAGTAGACCAAGGGTCCCCATTACTCTAAGTAATGGGGGACCTAATGAATGGGTAATGAAGGAGGGGAGGCCAAAGGCCTCCCTCATTCATAACAAAGTATACAATATGATGCATGAACACACATAAAAGGAAAATAAGATGGAAAAATCGAAAAAATGATGCAAAAATTTGAAAATTTTAAAAAATCCTCAGAATAAAGTAAAAACTGCAATTAACGCAATTAGACGGCATGGAAATGCACTCTCCCAAGCTTAAACGGCACATTGTCCTTAATGTGATCATAAAAAGGAGTAATAAGGAACAACGATAAAAGATATGGGGGTGAGTGAAATATGATGACATGGATGACATGAAATCTTAATGCAACTACATGCACATGCAATGATGCATAAGAGCGCCTTCCCCCAAGCCAAACCAAACAATCCTATTCATTAACTCGATCAATAAAATCATGACTTTGCAAAGTGTGATCAAGTTAAATTAATAAGAAAGTACGTTTATCATAAAAGAAGTACTCAATGGGTGGTGAGCAAAAGGTTGACACTTATATAAATGTGAATAAGATGGCAATCAATAGCATATAATGAGTTTAGGTGTAAAAAGATTATTGTTGCCGACATTAGGGTGAATTTATTCTAACTAACTAATGAAGCATTAAACCGATACGGTCCTCTCGCTGTCGAGAGGATTCGAGATTATTGAAAGCATAAATTTTTACACTATCGCTACACTACTAGATTGCTATCACCTAATTCAAACGGTGGATCTAGAATCTTCAGCTGTGCAGGTAACTGTTCCAACTACACTTTCCGTGACTCCGCCAGATGCGTACCTCCAAGAATACCAACGAACTTAAGAAATGCATTCTCCAGCATTCCTACAAGGACTCCACCTACATCCTGTAGAGAATAGGATGCATCAGTTCGCTGTAAAAATTTTACCCTCATAACAAAAGTATTCCAAAGAGGATCGTCTATAGAAATATATGAAATAAATAGTGGTGGACGATACTTCCTTGGAAATAATTCAATATCCTCTTGTGTTGTGACATCTATCTCCATGGTGCCCTCTCTCAGCTGCTCAGGTAACTCCGGATCATACGTGTAGACCTCCTCGATAGGTTCGTCAAGCTGTGACATGTCCAAGCATACCTCCGGTCTATAATCGTATGTGTGCTGCAAAAGATACGAAGTGTCAAAAATATTGAAGTAAAATAAATATCAAATGGAATACATGATTCTGAAATGGAATGGGTAATAATATCTCCCTGAATGGAAGCAATAGGCTCTGGTGAATGCTCCTCGGGTGGACGCTCTTCCTCAGTGGAAGGTAGAGGTGGCTGCAAAAGCTCAACTGCAGGTGGGCAAGACTCTGGATCTATCTGAATGAAGATATCCTTGTCCCAAAGTGTTGTCTCCTCATTGGTATGCTCTGGCTCTGCATGTGAGGCCTCCTCATCAATATTCCCTTGCTCGACATGGTGCTCTTTTGCCTTCTTATAAACTATCAGTGTAGGCCCTCTCTGGAATGGTGATGCTGGCTGCTTATGTGTGTCAACTTGTGGTGATGTATCATGTTGAGGAGAAGGCTCGCAAGCAATCCAAAAATATAGCCTATCCCCCTCAAGACTGACATGGACGTCTTCCTCAATTGTTCCTGCAGCCGAAACATGGTTCATAACAAAATCTGTAAATCGTAGCTCAAATGCATCACCTGTTGTAATGCTCTCTGAATTGGTGAACCTCACAGACTCCAAGATGCCCTCCAATAAGTTCTGAAATGTGTCCTCCTCTGGCAGCGCATATGACTCAATTTCTGCTTCCTCCACTGCCTCTTCATCCATCCACTCTTCATATGCAATATCTGTATCGTAGGATGGGGGATCGACGACGGCATATTCTGGCTCTAGTAATATGACTGGCGATGCTTCTTACCAATAAGATGAAGAAGCTGAACTGATATCTTTGGAAATCTCGGTAACCTTATGTAAGGTCCCTGACAATGAGGAAAACACTTGAAGGTGGGTTGAATAGTGTTTATGTAATTTAAAAAGATAGTTACACCAAATTAAATTCCTAACCAACAAATAATGCGGAATAAATGTAAACCCCAAAATGAAACAATGCAAATGCAAGGATGTTTCAAGAGTTCGGATTACCCAAGTCACTTCCCAACTTGTTTCCGTTCATCCTACGTCCCTTCCACCCGGTAAACAACCAGATACTTAAGTTAGAATCCTAACTTGAGGTTTTCTTAAAACCCCACTTGTAGCAACCCTACAAGTGAAATTGAAATACACTCGATTGACCTTGACTCCCACAATTTGGAAGCAAGCAAAGCACTCTCACAATCCGAGAGTAAATCAAATAACGAAAGTTATGAAATTTGAAATAAACAACACTTACAATCACATATGCCTCGAAGTAGAACTTGAAGGAGAGTGTGTAACGACCACTTTTCGTGGTACGTTGTTCGTGCACGTGCTTTTGTCCGTGCACGTGTTTGTTTTAGACTTTGTTCGTTTGTGAACACTTTCGTGTGAAATGCCGTTGTGAACGTCTCTGAGAGTATTAAATAGTGGCACTAATTTGGAACGACGTTTCCCGAGTCGTTTCCCACAATTTAAACTTACTCGATGAGACGTGACGATTCTCACTCTTGACGGGAGACGTTTCTATTTTTAGTTTCGTCGTCCGACGTCGAATCTGAGATCCGTCTTCTTAGTTAGCTCACATTCTTCATCACGATCACCCCGATATTTATTTTATAATTTTTGGAGTTCATTTGACCACTTTTATAATTTTTACAAGTTTTATATTATTTTTAATAATTAATTTATAAAGTATTTTCGGCCAAATAAAATTTATTTGAGTTTTAAACGTTTTAAAGAATTTTTGAGCCAATTTCCAGCTCATTTGGACCAGGTCAAACCCTTGGATGAGTTGGAGTAATTGAATTTCAAATTTTAAATCTTTTTAAACTTCTAATCCTATTAGATTTAGCCCTAGACCAAGTCAACCCATCTATACTATATAAGCAACCCCTAGGAAGACCTATTTTCGCAAGAAATTAGCCCTAGCCTCTTCCAAACTTGAAATTGGACGTTGCGACGATTCGTCGCAACGTTGCGACGTTCAGCAGCCGCACGACCGAGAGAACGGGCTCCGTTCCCCCGCTCCGACCGCTGGCCGCCCCCGCACCAAGCTTGGCCCGCATCGCTGCACAGCCGCTCCGCTCAATTCTTCCGCACCGACCGAAGGGAGCTCTCGGTCAGACCGAGAGCTCAAGCGCCCGCTCCGCACCCAGTCGCCCGTCGCTCCTTGCAATGCTCGTACCCCGCTCCGACCGAGAGGACCAATCGATCTGACCGGCCCGCTCCACCGCTCCGCATCGCAACCCCCGCTCCGCTGCAGCCCAAGCGTCTGACCGAGGCGCCCGACCGGTCTGACCGATAGGAACCCTCGCACCAAGCCTCGCCCCGCAGCCGCTGCACACCAAATCGTCGCAGCCCCGCATTCTCAGCGCACGACCGAGGGATTCTCCCGCATTGGAGGGGTACGACCGATGGCCATACGTCGCAACCCCGCATCCGTCGCACCGCTTGCCACCGAGGGCCCCCCAAGTTCTCCAGAGTTATTGTGGGTCCCCCAAAGGTACCTAGGACTACTGTGGGCCCCACCTAGGTGCTTTCTCTCCGACGATTCGCCGTGCACGACGTTGCGACCCGTCGTAGCCCGTCGTCGCACGTGCGAGCTTTGGAATCTGGAATCGTCGCCCGGGTTGATGCTCTGAACTTTCCAGCGAGGAAACTATATTGGAATCAGGACTTGGAGCGCGTTCTATTATTCCAACCCCCGGTGTCGCTACCCGACGCCGGTGTAGCTTTCGCGTCGTGTTGAGGTAACGTTTTGCACCCCTAGGACCCCCAACCCAATGCATGCTAATCAAGACTAAAATCGGTATTTTCAAAGTATTTTAAATGTTTTAAATTCACTAATCAAGATTAATAATATGGACTTTAGGCCGGTGGACTTTGCACGTAGGATAATTGTGATTCTTGGACTCATTGGACGCTGTGCTCAGACGTTGTACTTACAGGCAAGTGAAACTTGCCAACTCTTGTGTAGGGCCATGTTTTAGGCCACTTTCTTGTTCCTAGCGTAAAAGAGACTAGTCAATGAAATGATAGCTGGCTAGACGCCTACTTGATCTAGTTTGACAACGAAACTAGATCCGTCACCTAATTGATCTAGCTTGACAACGAAGCTAGATCCAACCCTTTAAACTTGTTGTTCATGCATACTAAACTGTCACGTTTACTTTCCTTAAACTGTACGTACTTTTAACTGCCATGCATTGCATCTTACATGTCATCCAACTTGATTGTTGCATCGTAGCACACGCTATAAAATACTTGTTCAAATCCGTGTTTCCGTGTCCCTGGCTAGGTGCACCCCTAGGCCATACTTGTTTACACACTTCCTGGCTCGTGGTCCAGAAGCGAGCATTCCGTGTTCGGGGGTAAGGCCCTGGCTCGACACACGTGGGGGGGTAGGGATAAACGTTCACTTGAGCTTAGGAGTGGCCCGATCAGCCCTCTAGCCAAAAGGCGGAATCTCTGTGCACGAGGTGCTTACTTTCCTTGTCTTGTACTTGTCTTGTGAATGCCATGCCATGCTCGTACTTTACTTTACTTTACCTTACCTGTTGCACTCATACTTTAAACTGCCATGTCATCGCATTCATGCTAGAACTGCTAGGTTGTTCACTTTACTTTCAGTTTCCTTGCACAAGTCTCTTGTAGACTTGTTGACATGTGCCCCTTGCTCTTTTGGGTGTCACATGTTAGACCTGAGCCAGAGACCGTTGCTGTGTACGTGATGAGTTGCTGACGCTGAGTCTGAGTCCATGATTGCCCAGGAGGATTTTGGTGGACACCGGTGACCATGCTTTGAGTTTTGTTGAGCTTTATGTTGTTTTAGGCCTTTTGTTAGTTATTGGTGCGTAGCACCGTTGTTTTGTACTTTGTACTTTTGTTGGCCATGTTTGGGCCTTTAGACTTTTTCTTTTAGCCTGGTGGCTTTTCTGCGATGTTGGAAACTTATTTTATGGATATTCTGAGATATTTCTTTTGTCCCATTTAATTATTATTATCTTTGTTTCGTTAGCGTTGCAAGGACCTGCAGTTTTAAACTTGATCGACGCTTATCGGACTTGCAGCTTTGTTGCTTCAAGTCTGAGCGGACCTTCTCACGCTTCGCCTCCATATTTTTGGGAAGCGGGGCGTGACAGGTTTTGTTGGTGGCCCATGCAGGTCCAGTCTTGCAATTGCAAATTAACGGAACAACGATAATAACAGAATGTCCATTAAATAAATTGCAACATCCGAGTCAGAAGCCCTGAGTCTAGTCGTTTTTAGGACACTAGGTGATAAGAAGACTTAGTTAGACGTCTGTGCTTGATAGTTAAAGGCCCCTGATTGTAGTTAGACTCCCTTCTAGCAATTGATTTAATCGTCGTAGGAGTTACCTTAGTGGTCCTTGCCTAACTCTGACCATATTAGACTTCTAGATTTTCCTTTAGTCGTTCGCTTGGGTTCATCGATTTCGGACCAAGCTGAACGCATTTCATTACCGTCTAGCTCCTTAGAAAGTCTTAGCGCTTAGTTCTTAATCTTTAGTTGGTCGACCGTAGGAGTTTTCCCGTAGATTCCCCTGATTCATAACCTAGGCGTATGTATGTTTTGATCATCCGACTATTTTCCTTGCCTCGATTCACGAGATCGCCTCATGACGATCGTCGTCAATTTTCGAACCTTTTCATTACAAGTCTTGAATTTTCTGAAAGTATTTTTCGATCTTCTCTTTCACTAAGTTTAAATTTGTCCAAATTTTTAATATATATATCTTATATTTCCTACTCCTTCGTTGATTTAAAATTTTAAAACGCTTGTCGGAATTTTTGAATACTAGTTTATAGTATTTTTCCAGCCTATGTTTTTCGTACTTAGTTAAATGCGTCGTCCCTTCATATATTTTATTCTGAACCATACTTTCGCTTTGCCCAATTTGATTTATAATTTCCTTCGTATTTGTGTCATACGAATGCTACGTCGTGTTTACTTTAAATATACTTTCAAGACACATGGAATTTCAGTTTTCAGCAAGTTGGCTTTGCTCGTCATTTTCGCTACTTCAGATTTTTGCAAAATTACTATTTTCATAGCCTCTTCCTGCTTTGGACCATCCCTGATTTGATTTTAAAGATTTGCTATTCGATCTTGATAATTCTTATGCTAAGTTATTATTATTTTCTTTCCGCCCACCATACACGCTTTTAGAAAAATTTCCAAACCAAATTGAATTTCAATTATTTTTATATCCGTACCAAACTTGTTGTGCTCGTATATTAAGAACCTTGTGTAACTCTGTTTCTCATTTTTGGCAAACCTTCGTTCTCTAAAAGTAGTTTCAAATTGATCATTTTAAATTTCCCATAGCCTAAAAGTTTTGAAAGCATTAACATGAGTTTAAATTCTTCCGCTACTCGAATTCATTCTTCGACTTTCCAAAACTTTTGACAACATTTTATTAAATTACTGACTGATGGAATTTTCTAAACCATGTCCTTAATATTCGCGTAAATGATTTTACTTCCTTTTAAATTTTTTTTTAAAACCAAGAGACCATTTTCTCTTATTATGAATATTCGACTCAAATTTATTTTGAACAACTCGTTTTATCGATCCCTAAATATTTCTTTTCAGACGAGGATTTTAACTTTTGAAGTACAAACAGTTTTCAAACTCCGCGTATTTTAGCTTATGCTATTTACCCTATTTCTTTCCCCCTCTATAAAGCATCACTACATCTCCTTTTTCCCTCAACCTAAACCTCACCTTTGAGTCAATGTTGCGTCCAACCAAGCCGTCTCCTCGTATTCGTCCTATCTGAACTCGTGCTTATCGATCCTTCCCTCGTCTCGCCCTCGATCTCTCTTTATTGCTTAGGCCTTAGGGTCCGTCAATGTCTGTGTCAACCCTTAGTTGTTAGTAGACCCTTGGACCCTTGAGAGGTGTCGTTGTGCACGTACCTAAGTTGTGTACGTGGGCTTGAATGAGTGTACCCCCCATAGTATATTGGTGCTTGCCTATTGTGTGATATATTTATATATATATATATACTCGGAGTTATTCGTGATAGTATGAAGTTGTTGTGTGTTAGTAATTATAGATTTTTGTGTGGATAGCTATACTATACTAGGGATGCCGGTGTATATAAGAGCTAGCGTTGAAATATCTAATGGAATGTATGTAATTAGAGATACTTATAATGGTTGAAATAAATGATTGGTAAAGCTATGTATATGCTAGGTGTGATGATAATGGGTGAACATATATATATAAGTAAGTAGGTCTATTGTGTGACCTATATACTAGTACGAGTGAGTATGTGCTCGTAGGTAGATATATATGGTGCTTATATGTAAGTAGTTATGTTTTGTTGCATGAGTATATAGGTGATATACATATGGTAGTAGGATTATAATTTTGATTGGTATTGCTTGCTTTTACGGGATGTTGCATGAGTGCATACCGTGAGGTATACACGACTATTGCACATCTTAATTATGTATGTGTGGATGAGTTAGTATACTAATTATAGGTAGTAGGCTATGGTGTGAATATATATATATATAAGTTACATGTGTGTGTGACTATACGATGAATACGTATGCGTGTACTAGGGAGTGTATTATAATTATACGTATGTTGATGTCTATATTATTATTATTATGGTGTATAAATTGATTGAACTATGTATGTATTACCGGACTAAATATTAAGTGAATGACTTATGGTATGTATATGGTTGTATTGGTAGACGTATAAATATTGGAGTGGTATTGGTATATGTATGAATGCCGTGTTACGTATATAGAATATTCTGATGTGTGTACTGAGTCTCACTCAAGCTGGAGTGGGTATACTCTAAGTATATTGAATGTATGTTTGTAGTTTGA
Source organism: Scilla litardierei (assembly GCA_030789695.1). Classification (NCBI taxonomy): domain Eukaryota; kingdom Viridiplantae; phylum Streptophyta; class Magnoliopsida; order Asparagales; family Asparagaceae; genus Scilla; species Scilla litardierei. Next base: position 124,298,754 of record CM061132.1, on the reverse strand, counting down.
ATATAGCAATGTTTGATGTATGTATAGTGATAGGAGTGTTTGTGCCTGGTTGTGCTACGCACATGATTGTGGGTCGCTACGCCAGTATATAGTTATAGGTGTTGGTCTTGTGGTATAGTTATTTACTAAGGACTTGTTATGTGAACGTATGTGTACTAGCTAAAACTAAGTGTGTATGTGTGCTAGTAATATAATGGTATGATTGGTATGCGTAAATGAAATGTTAGCGTGTATGGGAGTGCACCATGCACGGGTAAGTATGTGCTTAGATATAGGTATGGATGACTATGGTATATGTGGCGTGTCGAAAATATAGTTATATGACCGTACGTGATGTGAATATATGGTGAACTAATTGCATGTAATTGAATGACTATATATTGTGAAATTATAGTAGTGGTGAATGTATATTAGATATAGTGAACCTGATTAATAATGGTATGGTGTGACTATATGGTTGAGATGTTTGGTATTGGATGAATATTAAAGGGTAGTATACCCTTGATGTTTGTGCATATGTAGCTACATATAGGTATAGCAAGGATTGTATTGGCTAAGTGTGAGACTATCCTTATATGAGTATCTGAAATATTGTTTTGTGATTAGGTAGGTAGTGGTTATATAAGGGATGTATGTTTATATACCTGATTGAAATACATGTATGAAATTGATGGGCTATAATAGGTATAAGTGTATACGTACGTGAATGTATATATATACGTGTTGGTTGTATTAATGTTGACTACTTAGTGCATATATAAGCACTTGTAATGACTATACCTGGTTGAATTAATATATGACTTGATTGGGGTAGTTACTAGAGCGACTAGCTATATTAGAAAGTCCGAGGACGGACTTTATTCTAAGGAGGGGAGGATGTAACGACCACTTTTCGTGGTACGTTGTTCGTGCACGTGCTTTTGTCCGTGCACGTGTTTGTTTTAGACTTTGTTCGTTTGTGAACACTTTCGTGTGAAATGCCGTTGTGAACGTCTCTGAGAGTATTAAATAGTGGCACTAATTTGGAACGACGTTTCCCGAGTCGTTTCCCACAATTTAAACTTACTCGATGAGACGTGACGATTCTCACTCTTGACGGGAGACGTTTCTATTTTTAGTTTCGTCGTCCGACGTCGAATCTGAGATCCGTCTTCTTAGTTAGCTCACATTCTTCATCACGATCACCCCGATATTTATTTTATAATTTTTGGAGTTCATTTGACCACTTTTATAATTTTTACAAGTTTTATATTATTTTTAATAATTAATTTATAAAGTATTTTCGGCCAAATAAAATTTATTTGAGTTTTAAACGTTTTAATGAATTTTTGAGCCAATTTCCAGCTCATTTGGACCAGGTCAAACCCTTGGATGAGTTGGAGTAATTGAATTTCAAATTTTAAATCTTTTTAAACTTCTAATCCTATTAGATTTAGCCCTAGACCAAGTCAACCCATCTATACTATATAAGCAACCCCTAGGAAGACCTATTTTCGCAAGAAATTAGCCCTAGCCTCTTCCAAACTTGAAATTGGACGTTGCGACGATTCGTCGCAACGTTGCGACGTTCAGCAGCCGCACGACCGAGAGAACGGGCTCCGTTCCCCCGCTCCGACCGCTGGCCGCCCCCGCACCAAGCTTGGCCCGCATCGCTGCACAGCCGCTCCGCTCAATTCTTCCGCACCGACCGAAGGGAGCTCTCGGTCAGACCGAGAGCTCAAGCGCCCGCTCCGCACCCAGTCGCCCGCCGCTCCTTGCAATACTCGCACCCCGCTCCGACCGAGAGGACCAATCGATCTGACCGGCCCGCTCCACCGCTCCGCATCGCAACCCCCGCTCCGCTGCAGCCCAAGCGTCTGACCGAGGCGCCCGACCGGTCTGACCGATAGGAACCCTCGCACCAAGCCTCGCCCCGCAGCCGCTGCACACCAAATCGTCGCAGCCCCGCATTCTCAGCGCACGACCGAGGGATTCTCCCGCATTGGAGGGGTACGACCGATGGCCATACGTCGCAACCCCGCATCCGTCGCACCGCTTGCCACCGAGGGCCCCCCAAGTTCTCCAGAGTTATTGTGGGTCCCCCAAAGGTCCCTAGGACTACTGTGGGCCCCACCTAGGTGCTTTCTCTCCGACGATTCGCCGTGCACGACGTTGCGACCCGTCGTAGCCCGTCGTCGCACGTGCGAGCTTTGGAATCTGGAATCGTCGCCCGGGTTGATGCTCTGAACTTTCCAGCGAGGAAACTATATTGGAATCAGGACTTGGAGCGCGTTCTATTATTCCAACCCCCGGTGTCGCTACCCGACGCCGGTGTAGCTTTCGCGTCGTGTTGAGGTAACGTTTTGCACCCCTAGGACCCCCAACCCAATGCATGCTAATCAAGACTAAAATCGGTATTTTCAAAGTATTTTAAATGTTTTAAATTCACTAATCAAGATTAATAATATGGACTTTAGGCCGGTGGACTTTGCACGTAGGATAATTGTGATTCTTGGACTCATTGGACGCTGTGCTCAGACGTTGTACTTACAGGCAAGTGAAACTTGCCAACTCTTGTGTAGGGCCATGTTTTAGGCCACTTTCTTGTTCCTAGCGTAAAAGAGACTAGTCAGTGAAATGATAGCTGGCTAGACGCCTACTTGATCTAGTTTGACAACGAAACTAGATCCGTCACCTAATTGATCTAGCTTGACAACGAAGCTAGATCCAACCCTTTAAACTTTTTGTTCATGCATACTAAACTGTCACGTTTACTTTCCTTAAACTGTACGTACTTTTAACTGCCATGCATTGCATCTTACATGTCATCCAACTTGATTGTTGCATCGTAGCACACGCTATAAAATACTTGTACAAATCCGTGTTTCCGTGTCCCTGGCTAGGTGCACCCCTAGGCCATACTTGTTTACACACTTCCTGGCTCGTGGTCCAGAAGCGAGCATTCCGTGTTCGGGGGTAAGGCCCTGGCTCGACACACGTGGGGGGGTAGGGATAAACGTTCACTTGAGCTTAGGAGTGGCCCGATCAGCCCTCTAGCCAAAAGGCGGAATCTCTGTGCACGAGGTGCTTACTTTCCTTGTCTTGTACTTGTCTTGTGAATGCCATGCCATGCTCGTACTTTACTTTACTTTACCTTACCTGTTGCACTCATACTTTAAACTGCCATGTCATCGCATTCATGCTAGAACTGCTAGGTTGTTCACTTTACTTTCAGTTTCCTTGCACAAGTCTCTTGTAGACTTGTTGACATGTGCCCCTTGCTCTTTTGGGTGTCACATGTTAGACCTGAGCCAGAGACCGTTGCTGTGTACGTGATGAGTTGCTGACGCTGAGTCTGAGTCCATGATTGCCCAGGAGGATTTTGGTGGACACCGGTGACCATGCTTTGAGTTTTGTTGAGCTTTATGTTGTTTTAGGCCTTTTGTTAGTTATTGGTGCGTAGCACCGTTGTTTTGTACTTTGTACTTTTGTTGGCCATGTTTGGGCCTTTAGACTTTTTCTTTTAGCCTGGTGGCTTTTCTGCGATGTTGGAAACTTATTTTATGGATATTCTGAGATATTTCTTTTGTCCCATTTAATTATTATTATCTTTGTTTCGTTAGCGTTGCAAGGACCTGCAGTTTTAAACTTGATCGACGCTTATCGGACTTGCAGCTTTGTTGCTTCAAGTCTGAGCGGACCTTCTCACGCTTCGCCTCCATATTTTTGGGAAGCGGGGCGTGACAGAGTGTGTTATGTGTTGAATGACTCTCTTAGAAGAGATGAAAATCCCTTTCTCTTGACTGCACCAAATGCCTAGAAGATTTCTCTTTGGTTCTAGGTTGGAGAGCAAGATATTGAAGATATGAATTCTAGGGCTTTAGGATTTTGAGAGCTTTGATCTTGAAAGAATGAAAGCTTGAATGAATGAGTAAGTTGCTAACCTCTCATTGGAACTGTAGAGGCTGCCTTTATAGTTTTTTCAAAGCCCTCAAACAAAATCCCCAAAAGCCCCTTTGAAATCCATTGAGAAACAGCTAACAGATAGAATCTGCACTTGCGACAGTCGACTGTTGAACAAAACATAGTTGACTGCTGCACTGTGTCAGAGGGTACGTGAGAATTCAAACGGTAACTTACCACGTGGACGGTCGACTTATGAGGCCTAGACAGTCGATTGTTAAACCAACAGGCAACTGTAAATCCTACTACAGGTGACTGGCTGTAAACTGGGTAAGTTGAGAAAGCCTGAGAAAAGTCTGGGAATACTAGATAGGCGACTGATGAAGAGAAGACAGTCAACTGTAAAACCAATAGGCCAATATAATTCCTTCTACAGGCGAATGTCACAAACCCTGACATTTTACAGGGAGTTGAGTCTGTAGAGAGGCTCATAGACAGACGACTGTTGAAGCATCAACAGTCGACTGTGCCATTGGACAGTCGATTGTAGATCCATCATCAGTCGACGGGCACTTGAATAAAAAATATTCCAGAGAGCAAGTCGTGCAAAAGAATCATAGACATGCGACTGTTGAAGCATTTACAGTCGACTGGTCCTTGGATAGGCGACTGTAAATACAACATCAGTCGACTGGCCAGATCAAATGAACTAATCATTGGGCAGATGATAGACAGGCGACTGATTTACAGATCACAGTCGACTGTCTCTTAGACAGACGCCTGTGAAACATACATCAGTCGCCTGATAGAGTAAAAGCTTAGAAGCCCAAAAATCAACTAAATAGATATGTGCATAACAGGCGACTGTAGAACAAAACACAGTCGACTGTTTTGAGACAGGAGACTGTAAAACGTATAGCAGTCGACTGTTGAGATCAAACTTTGCACATTATAGATAAAATATGAATTGATGTCAAAGGAAAATTGATCTAAAGATTTCATATGACTGAAATGAAGATGAGTGTGTGCGCTCCATCAAAGTTCTAAAAAAGAAGATTGCATTATAGAACTAACTCTTCTTTCCAAAGTATGAGCTTGAAGTCTTCTAGGAGCTTCAATCACCATCTTTGATAATCCAATCTACTTTTCTTGCTTCCATTGATCTTTGAGTGCCACCCATTGCTAATTGATCTTCATGATATGCTTAGGCAATGGATTAATTGTAAATAGAGGAGTAGTCGCAAGTATTTATGTTTGCTCATCATTAACACCAAGTATGGAGAAGTCCAATACTCAACATTCTCCCCCTTTTGATGATGACAAACAAACATTAACAAAAATATAAATAATTGTGCTTAAATAAAACTTGCTCCCCCTACATAGATGTCAATCAAGTTAGTCATTAAATATTTGGGGCATCTATAGATGAAATGAAGCTAATGAGTAAGATATGCATGAATGTAATGATTTGCTTGAATCCATGAAATCTAGGATTTTATAATCCATATTCATTATATCTTACTCCCCCAAAATCTAAGGCAACTTTAATCTTAAATTCAAGTGTAAGTAGAATTTACTTAGCATATACATTATGAATATGTTTATTTCTCTCCCCCTATGACATTATCCAAAAGGTGGGAGTAAAATAACAACAACAATCGTGCTAAATAAGTACTAATATGGGAGCATAAAGATAGGATGCATATTCAATTTGATGCCTACAAATCTTCGGAGAGAAACTAATCACACAAGGGCATCTTATTGACATACATTCCAAAAGCTCATAAAACACATTAAAACTTAGTTGACTAAAGGAATGTAAGTCCAATATCAACATTACGAGCCACATGATAAAAATACGTCTCAAATCACATCATATAAATGATATCGCAAATAAAGAGACAATTTCATAAATAGCACACATATAAGATGAACAATGAGACAATGTGTGAAACAGCAATATGGAACATTATGCACGTAGCTGGAAAGATGTAAAGATGGAGCCCGATGTAAAAGATCGGGTGCCAAGCCACGTAAGGCTGGAAAGAAAGGGCAACGCATGGGCATTAACGTTCCATGTGGGTTACACACCGCTTGTGCCTTGCACTGGATCCATTATATTAGTTCCCGCCTGATAAACATGGTACCCTGTCAATAGAGAGGATTACGGCCGTAGAGGTGGATCCCGATGTAAAAGATCGGGTGCCAAGCCACGTAAGGCTGGAAAGAAAGGGCACATCATGGGCATTTATATTCCATGTGATTTACACACCGCTCGTGCCTTGCACCGGCTCCATAATATCAGTTCCCGCTTGATAAACATGAATCCCTATCAATAGAGAGGATTACTGTCGTAGAGGTGGAGCCCGATGTAAAAGATCGGGTGCCAAGCCATGTAAGGCTAGAAAGAAAGGGCACCGCATGGGCATTTACGTTCCATGTGGGTTACACACCGGTTGTGCCTTACACCAGATCCATTATATCAGTTCCCGCCTGATAAACATGATTCCCTGTCAATAGAGAGAATTACGGCCGTAGAGGTGGAGCCCGATGTAAAAGATCGGGTGCCAAGCCACGTAAGGCTAGAAAGAAAGAGCTTCGCATGGGCATTTACGTTCCATGTGGGTTACACACCGCTTATGCCTTGCACCGGATCCATTATATCAGTTTTTGCCTGATAAACATGGTACACTTTCAATAGAGAGGATTACGGCCGTAAAGGTGGAGCCCGATGTCAAAGATCGGGTTCCAAGCCACGTAAGGATGGAAAGAAAGGGCACCGCATGGGTATTTATGTTCCATATGTGTTACACACTACTTGTGCCTTGCACCGAATCCATTAAATTAGTTCTCGCCTGATAAACATGATACCCTGTCAATAGAGAGCATTACGGCCGTAGAGGTGGAGTCCGATGTAAAATATCAGGTGCCAAGCCACGTAAGGCTAGCAAGAAAGGACACCGGATGAACATTTACATTCCATGTGGGTTACACGCTGCTTGTGCTATGCACCGGATCCATTATATCAGTTCCCGCCTGATAAACATGATACCCTGTCAATATAGAGGATTACGGCCGTAGAGGTGGAGCCCGATGTAAAAGATCGGATGCCAAGCCACGTAGGGCTGGAAAGAAAGGGCACATCATGGGCATTTACGTTCCATATGGGTTACACACCGCTTGTGCCTTGCACTGGTACCATTAAATCAGTTCCCGCCTGATAAACATGATACCCTGTCAATAGAGAGGATTACGGCCGTAGAGGTGGAGCCCGATGTAAAAGATCGGGTGCCAAGATATGTAAGGTTGGAAAGAAAAATCACCGCATGGGCATTTACGTTCCATGTGTGTTACACACTGCTTGTGCCTTACAACGGATCCATTAAATTAGTTGCCGCCTGATAAACATGATACCCTGTCATGTTAGAGGATTACGGCCGTAGAGGTGGAGCCCGATGTAAACGATCGGGTGCCAAGCCACGTAAGGCTGGAAAGAAAGGGCACATCATGGGCATTTACGTTCTATATGGGTTACACACCGATTGTGCCTTGCATCTGCTCCATTATATCAGTTCTCGCCTGATAAACATGAATCCCTGTCAATAGAGAGGATTACTACCGTAGAGGTGGAGCCCGATGTAATAGATCGGGTGCCAAGCCACGTAAGGCTAGAAAGAAAGGGCACCACATGGGCATTTACGTTCCATGTGAGTTACACACTGCTTGTGCCTTGCACCGGATCCATTATATCGGTTCCCACCTGATAAACATGATTCCCTGTCAATAGAGAGGATTACTACCGTAAAGGTGGAGCCCAATGTCAAAGATCGGGTGCCAAGCCACGTAAGGCTGGAAAGAAAGGGCACATCTTGGGCATTTAAATTCCATGTGGTTTACACATCGCTTGTGCCTTGCACCGGATCCATTATATCAGTTTCCCGCCTGATAAACATGGTACCCTGTCAATGGAGAGGATTACAGCCGTAAAGGTGGAGCCCAATGTCAAAGATCGGGTTCCAAGCCACATAAGGCTAGAAAGAAAGGGCACCCCATGGGCATTTACGTTCCATGTGGGTTACACACTGCTTGTGCCTTGCACCGGATCCATTAAATCAATTCCCGCCTGATAAACAAGATACACTGTCAATAGAGAGGATTACGGCCGTAGAGGTGGAGCCCGATGTAAAAGATCGGGTGCCAAGCCATATAAGGCTGGCAAGAAAGGGCACCGAATGGGCATTTACGTTCCATGTGGGTTAAATACCGCTTGTGCCTTGCACCGGATCCATTATATCAGTTACCGCCTGATAAACATGATACCCTGTCAATAGAGAGGATTACATCCATAGAGGTGGGGTCCGATGTAAAAGATCGGGTGCCAAGCCATGTAAGGCTGGAAAGAAAGGGCACATCATGGGCATTTACGTTCCATGTGGGTTACACATCGCTTGTGTCTTGAACCGGCTCTTTTATATCAGTTCCTGCCTGATAAACATGATACCCTGTCAATAGAGATGATTACAGCCGTAGAGTTGGAGCCCGATGTAAAAGATCGGGTGCCAAGCCACGTAAGGCTGTAAAGAAAGGGCACCGCTTGGGAATTTACATTCCATGTGGGTTACACACCGCTTATTCCTTGCACTGGATCCATTAAATCAGTTCTTGCCTGATAAACATGATACCCATGTCAATAGATAGGATTACGGCCATAGAGGTGGAGCTCGATGTAAAAGATAGGGTGCCAAGCCACGTACTGCTGGAAAGAAAGGGCACATCATGGGAATTTACGTTCCATGTGGGTTACACACCGCTTGTGCCTTGCACTGGCTCCATTATATCGGTTCGCGCCTGATAAACATGAATCCCTGTCAATAGAGAAAATTATTACCGTCAAGTTGGACCTCGATGTAAAAGATCAGGTGCCAAGCCACATAAGGCTGGAAAGAAAGGGCACCGCATGGGCATTTACGTTCCATGTGGGTTACACACCGCTTGTGCCTTGCGTCGGATCCATTATATCAGTTCCTTCTGGATAAATATGATACATTGTCAATAGAGAGGATTACGGCCGTAGAGGTGGAGCCCGATGTAAAAGATCGGGTGCCAAGCCACATAAGGCTGGCAACAAAGGGCACCGAATGGGCATTTACATTCCATATGGGTTAAATACCGCTTGTGCCTTGCACCGGATCCATTATATCAGTTACAGCCTGATAAACATGATACCCTGTCAATAGAGAGGATTACGGCCGTAGAGGTGGGGTCCGATGTAAAAGATCGGGTGCCAAGCCATGTAAGGCTGGAAAGAAAGGGCACATCATGGGCATTTACGTTCCATGTGGGTTACACATCGCTTGTGTCTTGAACCGGCTCCTTTATATCAGTTCCTGCCTGATAAACATGATACCCTGTCAATAGAGAGGATTACAGCCGTAGAGTTGGAGCCCAATGTAAAAGATCGGGTGCCAAGCCACGTAAGGCTGTAAAGAAAGGGCACCGCTTGGGAATTTACGTTCCATATGGGTTACACACCACTTATGCCTTGCACTGGATCCATTAAATCAGTTCCCGCCTGATAAACATGATACCCGGTCAATAGAGAGGATTACGGCCATAGAGGTGGAGCCCGATGTAAAAGATAGGGTGCCAAGCCACGTACAGCTGGAAAGAAAGGGCACATCATGGGAATTTACGTTCCATGTGGGTTACACACCGCTTGTGCCTTGCACTGGCTCCATTATATCGGTTCCCGCCTGATAAACATGAATCCCTGTCAATAGAGAGAATTATTACCGTCAAGTTGGACCCCGATGTAAAAGATCGGGTGCCAAGCCACATAAGGCTGGAAAGAAAGGGCACCGCATGGGCATTTACGTTCCATGTAGGTTACACACCGCTTATGCATTGTGTCAGATCCATTATTTCAGTTCCTTCCGGATAAACATGATACCCTGTCAATAGAGAGGATTACGACCGTAGAGGTGGAGCCCGACGTAAAAGATCGGGTGCCAAGCCACATAAGGCTGGCAAGAAAGGGCACCGCATGGGTATTTACGTTCCATGTGGGTTACACACCGCTTGTGCCTTGCACCGGATCCATTATATTAGTTACCTCCTGATAAACATTATACCCTGTCAATATAGAGGATTACGGCCGTAGAGGTGGAGCCCGATGTAAAAGATCGGGTGCCAAGCCATGTAAGGCTGGAAAGAAAGGGCACTTCATGGGCATTTACGTTCCATGTGGGTTACACATCACTTGTGCCTTGAACCGGCTCCATTATATCAGTTCCTGCCTGATAAACATGATACCCTGTCAATAGAGAGGATTACAGCCGTAGAGTTGGAGCCCGATGTAAAAGATCGAGTGCCAAACTACGTAAGACTGGAAAGAAAAGGCACCGCTTGGGAATTTATGTTCCATTTGGGTTACACACCGCTTGTGCCTTGCACTGGATCCATTAAATCAGTTCCCGTCTGATAAACATGATACCCAGTCAATAGAGAGGATTACGGCCGTAGAGGTGGAGCCCGATGTAAAAGATAGGGTGCCAAGCCACGTAAGGCTGGAAAGAAAGGGCACATCATGGGAATTTACATTCCATGTGGGTTACACACCGCTTGTGCCTTACACCGGCTCCATTATATCGGTTCCTGCCTGATAAACATGAATCCCTGTCAATAGAGAGAATTATTGCCGTCAAGTTGGACCCCGATGTAAAAGATCGGGTGCCAAGCCACATAAGGCTGGAAAGAAAGGGCACCACATGGGCATTTACGTTCCATTTGTGTTACACACCACTTGTGCCTGGCACCGAATCCATTATATCAGTTCCTTCCCGATAAACATGATACCCTGTCAATAGAGAGGATTACGGCCATAGAGGTGGAGACCGATGTAAAAGATCGGGTGCCAAGCCACGTAAGGCTAGAAAGAATGGGCACCGCATGGGCATTTATCTTCCATGTGGATTACACATCGCGTGTGCCTTGCACCGGATCCATTAAATCAGTTTCTGCCTGATAAACTTGATACCCTGTCAATAGAGAGGATTACGACTATAGAGGTGGAGCCCAATGTATAAGATCGGGTGCCAAGCCACGTAAGGCTGGAAAGAAAGGGCACATCATGGGCATTTACATTCCATGTGGGTTACACACCGCTTGGGCCTTGCATCGACTCCATTATATCAGTTCCCGCCTAATAAACATGAATCCCTGTCAATAGAGAGGATTACTGCCGTAGAGGTGGAGTCCGATGTAAAAGATCGGGTGCCAAGCCACGTAAGGCTGGAAAGAAAGGGCACCGCATGGGCATTTACATTCCATGTGGGTTACATGCCGCTTGTGCCTTGCACCGGATCCATTAAATCAGTTCCTGCCTGATAAACATGATACCCTGTCAATAGAGAGGATTACGGCCGTAGAGGTAGAGCCCGATGTAAAAGATCGGGTGCTAAGCCACGTAAGGCTGGAAAGAAAGGGCATCGCATGGGTATTTACGTTCCATATGGGTTACACACCGGTTGTGCCTTGCACCGGATCTATTAAATCAGTTCCCGCCTGATAAACATGATATCATGTCAATAGAGAGGATTACTGCCGTAGAGGTGGAGCCTGATGTCAACGATCGGGTGCCAAGCCACGTAAGGCTGTAAAGAAAGGGCACATCATGGGCATTTATGTTCCATGTGGTTTACAAACCGATTGTGCCTTGTACCGGCTCCATTATATCAGTTCCCGCCTGATAAACATGAATCCCTGTCAATAGAGAGGATTACTGCCGTAGAGGTGGAGCCCGATATAAAAGATCGGGTGCCAAGCCACGTAAGGTTGGAAAGAAAGGGCATCACATGGGCATTTACGTTCCATGTGGGTTACACACCGCTTGTGCCTTACATCGGATCCGTTATATCTGTTCCCGCCTTATAAACATGATTCCCTGTCAATAGAGAGGATTACTGCGGTAAAGTTGGAGCCTGATGTCAAAGATCGGGTGCCAAGCCTGTCAATAGAGAGGATTACTGCCGTAAAGTTGGAGCCCGATGTCAAAGATCGGGTGCCAAGCCTGTCAATAGAGAGGATTACTGCCGTAAAGGTGGAGCCCGATGTCAAAGATCGGGTGCCAAGCCACGTAAGGCTGGAAAGAAAGTGTACATCATGGGCATTTACGTTCCATGTGGTTTACACATCGCTTGTGCCTTGCACCGGCTCCATTATATCAGTTTCTGCCTGATAAACATGAATCTCTGTCAATAGAGTGAATTATTGCCGTCAAGGTGGACCCCGATGTAATAGATCAGGTGCCAAGCCACGTAAGGCTGGAAAGAACAGGCACATCATCGGCATTTACTTTCCATGTGGTTTACACACTGCGTGTGTCTTGCATCGGCTCCATTATATCTGTTCCCACCTGATAACATGAATCCCTGTCAGTAGAGAGAATTACTGCCGTAAAGGTGGACCCCGATGTAATAAATCAGGTGACAAACCACGTAAGGCTGGAAAGAACGGGCACATCATGGGTATTTACTTTTCATGTGGTTTACACACTGCGTGGACCCCGATGTAATAGATCGGTTGTCAAGCCACGTAAGGCTGGAAAGAACGTGCAGGAATATTATAGATCAGTTGCAAGACGCAATCAGTATGCCGCTTAAAGATGGAAAGTACAACCGTCATGTCGTACAATCTCATTTCGGAGGTACGAAATATAGGACACTTTAAATGCTTTCTGCTTTCTACTCAACAATGTTCACATGTGGAGAATGAGTCAAGTAGAACCTCGGTTTCCGTGTAAGCCCTTCATTCCGATTGTTTTGCCAGCCAAACGGATGCTTTACTCCAGCCGTCTGATGAGATCGTTTTAGTCAGTTCCACTTTCCTATGTAATCTTGCGGCTGAGATTAAAATAACCAATCAGTATTAATATATGGATTCCGTAGACCAGGGGTTTTGCGAAAAATTTCATTCCTCTGCCCTTTGGTCTGTCGTTCCGTTTTCTTCTTCATTTTAACACTCTCGCATTTCGTACTAGGGTTTTGTCATGCCGCCAAAACAATCTCGTGAGTCGAATTCTTCTGACTCTGGGAGAATAGGTGATGATGATTCAATGTCACTTGAACATGATGATCCCCTTCCCTAATCGTTCTCGGCCAATAGACCCATTCTTCGTGATGCTATACATCGGGATGTTCTTTCGCTTGGTCCAACTCAAGGTGAACACAATGTGCTGTTGCCTCCTCCTGGGTTTCCTCCTGCACAGGCAGGTTCATCAGTACCATCTCCGGCTGAAAAAGCTCCACTCGAGGACATTAGTAACAGCCTCCGCTTTATGGTTGGGATGTCTCACCGTTAGGACTGCACAACCTCCACAGTAAACTCGCGGCGCTTACTACGTCTATCTCTGTACTTACAGATGAACAACGTCAGCTTAAGGATATACTCATAGGCAATATAAGTCCCGCATCTGCTCCATCATCTTCCTCCCATCAGCCAGTGAACTTTACTTATAGATTAGGAGAAATTGAAACAAATCTCTCCAACACCAATTTGGCGATCTCACTTCTACGTAGCGACTTCGACACTATGATGCTCATAATGTCAAACAAACAAGAGAAGATTGAGACTTTGGTGCCCTCTCCTAGAGACATCCGTACTGTTGCCCCACCGTCACCACCACCACCACCACCACCACCACCACATCTAGGTTTTTGAGGTGGACAGGCCTTTGGGGCACCAGCCTTTCTCTTGTCTTATAATGTAGTTTTGATAATTGACGGAGAAGACTAATTGTGGGTAGATATTCTTTGGTGTTTTATGTCATAATGTACGAAATGTAGTTTCAATTAATTTTCCCGTCCTACACAAAACTGTATTACATAATCCATTACCCACAATTAATCATCCCGTCCTGCTCGGAAATATAATTCAGCTCGCACAACTGCTAAAATTTCACCCACCTGTGCGCGTTTAGTAAAACTGTCGTAACTAATAATTTCTCAGCGCGCACCACGTTCAATAAAAAATCACAATAATTAAGAAAAAACCCAAAATTGGGGGAGAATTAATATTCAGACTGACATGCGAAATAAATATATCCACATTGAAGCAAATATAATGTGCAGCCGGTCAGTTGATTGATGGGTGTAGATACATGTAAGTGAAAAGACAACACATATCTTACTGTTTACAGAATAAGAAGGCAAATATATATATTTATCTTTGATTTGTTTAATATGACCCGTTATGCGCGGTGTGTAAAAGGTATACCTTTCGAAAATATAATTCAGCTCGTACAACTGCTAAAATTTCACCCAGCCGTGCGCGTTTAGCAAAACTGTCGTAACTAATAATTTCTCAGCGCGCACCACGTTCAATAAAAATCAACAATAATTAAGAAAACACACAAAATCGGGGAAGAATTAATGTTCATACTGACATGCCAAATAAATAAATCAACATTGAAGCAAATATACTACGCTGACAGTCAGTTGATTGATGGGTGTAAAGACATATAAGTGAAAAGACAACACATATCTTACTGTTTATAGAATAAGACATCATATATCTTTGTGAATGATACTCATGTGTCACGATGTTGGATTTGATGGTGTCCCATTTTGTAACATCACACTATATGGAATTATGAGTAATATTGTAACATCACAACTGCCATAATTTTGACCGTTGTGCGTGTTGAGCAATTTTGTTATAGGCCATCAATTTTGCTCAACGCGCACCACAAAGGTCAAACATTCTTGGGAACAACATCTGGCTGGTAACAATCTGTTGTAGATTCACTCGTCTGTATATTCAATACAATATCACTCCTCACGGGGTCTTTTAGGTCGACGCACAGTGACTCTACTGTAGTCTATCGTCCTCATCAATGGGCCAGTCCAATTCGTCTATAAATGGCAGATCTTCCTACTAGACCTTATCAACCACTGCACTTCTTGATGATAGTATTCTATCTGTTTCTACTGTATACAATATTTTTTCTTCACCATGCTAAATTTATCCTGTTGTTCATCACTCCTTCGTCTTCAACACACAAAGATGTCCAATATACTACCGACAATTGACGTGATGAAGAAATTGAAGCCATCGCATGTATATGTACTGGAAGATGTTATTTTCTCCTTCATATGTTCTACAGCAGCGGGATTCTTCTGAGAAGAAGTAGCCGTGATATATTTTTATATCTGTGCCTAAACGTAAAGTTGCATGTCTTTATACCCTATTTTTTACTTAAATATGCTTTTTAGCGTTCATAATTGATGCTTCTTCAATGCATACAGGGACATGCGCTGAAGAATCCAGATCAGCCAACTTCATTAAATGAGTGGTTACTTATACCGTGATGGATGATCTGGATGCAAGTGATGATAGTGCGCGCTTTTGGAGCTGATCATAAATGCCATCTTGCTTGAGCTGTTCAGCATTACTTTGAACAGTTTTGCGTAGTGGGATTCAATGTACCATTAGGATATTCCCGTGATTGAATTTCATACCAGTTCCAAAATGTGAAGTTGCAAAATGTTTAGCTGTAGTTTCAACTTTGTTGTGTAATGTACATTATAATCCATAAATGTTGTAGTATTTTGGAATTCAGACCCTAATACAATATCATTTTATTTGATACAATTGCAGGACAATACAAAATTGATATAGGTGATATATATGTCCGACATTGATGTTACTGAGCAAAAACTGTTTAACGAACTATAAATTACATTAATGCAGTATGTACATTATAATGCATAATGTTGTAGTATGTTAAAATTCAGACCTTAATACTATGTCATTTAATTTGATATAATTACAGGACAATACAAAATTGATATAGGTGATATATACATTGATGCTTACTTGAATCAATGTCCGACATTGATATTACTGAGCAAAAATTGTTCACCGAACTATAAATTACCCAGCGCGCACAACGGGCTCATGCTATATGTTGCGATAAACTATTTACATGTGCACACAATTACTCAGCATGCACAACGGTCACATCGATTTGTTTGACCACTGCGTGCGCTGAGAAAAACCGTATCTGGTTATCCACAATTACTCAGATCACACAACTGGACGTAGGTGTGACCCTTTTGCACACAGAGCCAAACTGTATGCAATTAAACACAATAGACCATCGCACACAACAGTCAGATACCATGACCACTGTGCGTGCTGAGCAAAACTGTATTACATGATCCATTACCCACAATTAATCATCCCGTCCTATGGGAAACAATAGGTAACGTTGCGAGCACAGAGCAAAAATATCTACATTTCTTTGATTTGTTAAAATATGACCCGTTGTGCACGGTATGTAAAAAGTTATACATTTTGGAAATATAATTCAACGCGCACAACTGATCAAATTACACCCAGCTGTGCGCGTTGAGCAAAATGGTCGTATGGTCTGATTGAACTACTGGACACCACTGATCTAATAATTACTCAGAGCGCACAATGTTCATTAAAAATCACAATAATTAAGAAAAAAACCCAAATCAGGGAGAAAATAAATGGCCAGAAATGCGAAATTAATAATTCAACATTGCAGCAAATATAATTTGATGACGGTGACGGGACCCTTGATGGGTTTTCAGTTGGCAAGAATATCTGCTTACTTTTGTCCATATCTTCGGTTCGGTAGTTCCAAGACACACAAAATAAGATCAAGACAGCCTGTAAAGGCTGTAACCAAAAATACAAAGTTTACCATACACGTCTATTTCTTGAATTATCTTTTGTTTGAGTAAAAATTCCAACATCCAAGACAGATAAGTGAAAAGACAACACTTATCTTACTTTTTACAAAATAAGACAGCCTTAATAGGCTACACTGTATATATATTAGGCTGCATTTACAACTTTACAATTCATTTACAACTGGTCACTAATTAATCACCAACCAAATTGCTCAATGTGCAAAAGGGGCATTTATTTGTTCCGGTGTGCCCATTGAGCAAACACAAATTGTTCTACTGCATTAAACGCAAGTGAAATTACTCTTCTGCATTTAAGTGCAAATGTCTTCTGCATTAAACGCGTGCCTTCGGGCCAGCCGCCAGGTAGGTCGATGATCAGCTGCGTTTTTCCATACATGATTATTTTTAAGTGGTTTCCAACCAACTATATTCCCCCCTCTATACTCTCTCAAACCACATCTCATCCCTCCATTCCCCAAAATCAAAAAATCACAGCCACTCTTTGCTACACCTAATCAGCCATAGAATTCAAATTAGTTGACAAATGTAAACTATAGATTTTTCTTTTTGCTAATCCCAACCAAATGTAATTTTGCCCGTTCTGCGAGAGTTGAGATAATTTTTATATGCTACCAAAAACCATTCTTGGGTACAACATCTGGCTGGTATCACCCAGCTGTAGATGAACGAGCAATCTTCTGTATATTCACAAGCTCTCATCTCTGTAGCACACAGAAACTCTTCTGTAGCTCAGCCTCATCCATACGGACCATACCCAGTCCAATTCGTCTAGATAAATTGATTCCCTTCCCACTAGACATCGTCTACCACTACACTTCTTGATGATAGTGTTCTATATGTTTCTATATGATTCTACATATACAATATTTTTTCTTTAACATGCTAAATTTTTGTTCTTAATGAATGCTTCGTCTACGACACACAAAGATGGCTAGCCAATATACTTGCGACAATTGACGTGATGCTAAAATTAAATACATCACATTTATATGGCATCGAATATGGTGTTGGCTCCTTCAAAAGAAGCACCCGACATTCTCGACTGTTTCACATTGCCATTAGCCTGAAGGTGCCAACAACGAATCATCTCTCAAACCGAGCAATCTGCTTGGAAAATGTGCAGCCTCATTTCTCTCTATGCTCAAAAGAATTTCTTATGAGTGCCATTCTTGAATTTCATACCAGTGCCAAAATGTAATGTTGCAATATTCTTTATGATATTAAATGCTCTATCTACTTATTTCTGATTCTAATTATAAAATATATTCGTTTCTATTATGTTTTTTGTGTTCATCACCGACTATTGTTCAACGAATACAGTGGACAGATGGCCAAGATACATGCGACAAGTGACGATGGTAAGCGCGAATGGAGCTGCTCATAACTGCGTTTTTTGTGGAGAAAAGATTCACGACATGAGAACTTGTTGTGTGAGCAAAACTGTATTCCATTACTCAAAGTTAATTAGCCCGCCCTACGTGCAAAAGTAGTGACCTTTGTGAGCACTAAGCAAAAATATTTACAATACCGTGATTGGTTAAAGTATGACCCATTGTGCGCGGTGAGCAAAAAGATATACGTTTGAGAAATATTGCTATTGGATAATAGATTTTGCTCTTTGCTAATCGCAATCAGATGTCTTTTTGCCCGTTGTGCGTGTTGAGTAAAAAGGTATTCGTTCAAGCAATTTTTCTCTTCGCGCACCACTGATGTCAAATACTATTTGGAACAACATCTGGCTGGTATCCATCTGCTATATATTTACGAGCACTCACGGGATCTCTTCTGTAGCCTCACAGTTACTCTACGGTGGTCTCATCCTCATCCATGGCCAGTCCAACTCGTCTGTAATTGGCTTCCATACCCACAAGACCTCATCAACCACTACCCTACATGATGATAGTTCCTTTATCTGATTCTCTCTGATTCTTCTTATACAATGTTTTTCTTCAAACTTGAATTGTTGTTGTTCATGAGTGTGTCGTCTACAACCACAAATATGGCCAATATACTAGCGGCAAGTGTCGTGATGCGTAAATTGAATACATCACATTTATATGGAGGCGAAGATGTTCTCTGCTCCTCTCATGTTCGCCTGATCTATTCATCTTCATTGCAAACATCACATGGATGCGAAGATGTTCTTGCAACCACAACAGCTTCATTCTCGTCCATCCCATCTTGCAGATATTCTTTGACCCTTCGTATATTCTGTTCAGATTCATTGCATACATAACTGCTTGATGATAACAACTGTTCTATCTTAAATCTATCTAAGTCTAATTATATATAAAATTTTACTTATTTTTGCTATTTTTGTTGATCACTGATTCTTCTTCGACACATACAGGCCAACATAGATGACAGATGGCCACGATACTTGCTGTAAGTGACGCAACAATGGATCTGATGGAGCTGCTCATACTTGGAATCGTGCTGGACATTTCTTTCTTTCTGGGAATCCATGTATCCATACGATAGTCACTTGCATGAATTACATACCAGTTCCCAAATGTGAAGTTGGAAAATGTTTAGATGTAGTATCTACTTTGTTGTGTTATGTACATTTGAACGCATAATTATTATAGTTTGATGGAATACATACCTTAATACAATGTCATTAAATTAGATACTATTGCAGCACATTATAAAATTGCGTGATGCTAACTTAAAAGTAACCATAATTACTCAGCGCGCACAACTGGCCCAATTAGTGAACGTTGTAGGCGCTGATCAAAATTGTCTACTATTACACAATAACTCAACGCGCACAACTGGCAAAAGTATACATAGCAGCTTGCATTTACAACGGGACGCTATTACCCAACACATAATTTTGGTCAATGCGCACGACGGGCTTAAATTTGGACCGTAGTGCGCGTTGGGCAAAACCCAATTGGTCTAATGCTTTAAATGCAAGTGAACCTACTCAGCTGCATTAAGTGCAAATGTGTGAGGGTATGACTACTGCATGCAAAAGCATTAAACGAGCCCTCGGGCCGAGGTAAAATAAGGTCAGCTGCGTTTTCCCATACAGTATTATTTATTAGGAGTTTTCCAACAAAATGTATTTTTACTGTTCTGCGCGTTTCGAAATTATTTTAGGGGCTAATAACAATTTTACCCAGCTCGTCCTACAAAGGTCAACCATTCTTGGGTACATCAACTGGCTGGTATCAATCGGCCGTAGATTCACGAGCACTATTCTACTTTCTGCATATACACGAGCACTCCGCTGTTGACACACTTGTTCTCTTCTGTAGCCTCACAGGCTCACAGTAACTCTTCTGTAGTCTTATCCTCATCTATGTGCATGTCCAAGTAGCTATAAAAATGGCCCCCCTGCTCACAAGATCTCATCAACCACTACACTTTGTGATGATAGTTCCATTATCTGATTCTATCAGATTCTACTTATAAAATATTTTTTCTTCAACTTGCTATTTTGTTGTTGTTCATGAATGCTTCCTCTACAACACAAAAGATGGCCAATATACTAGAGGCAGGTGACGTGATGTAGAAATTGAATACATCACATATATATGAACTCGAAGTTGTTCTTTGCTCCTTCAGAAGAAATCGAGGTTATCGAATGCTTTATTACATTGTCAGTTATCTTGGTAGGTTCGACTTTGGGACCTTCTCACAAACTGTGCAGACACCTTACCCTGGCTGCTCGGAGACTGTTCAGCCACCTTACGCTCTATGCTCTGAAGAATTTCATACACGTGTGCCATTATTGAGTTTCAAACCAGTGACACACGGTAATGTTGCAATATTCATTATGAAACAATATATTTACTTATTTATGTTTTGTATGTGTTCATCACTAATTCTTCTTCAATGCATATAGCCTACATGTGACATAAGGCCAAGATACTAGTGAGTAGTGGCATGATAAGCCAAGCAGATCCCAAGTTCATTACTTAAAGGCAGTACTGCTCACCTGTGCAAGTGGCTTATGCATGCTTTCAGTAAGAAGAGGTCAAGTTGTTGGCTAGTCTTTTACATTCTTTTATTTGATTTATTGTTCGTAATTAGTTGCCACAAGTTGTTGAAGTCCATAGGATTTGGAAAATTTGTTTAGGATTTTGCATTTATACACTGTCATTTGGCAGTTGTAGGGAAATCAACCAGTCGATTTTAAATTTATCCAGTTTTGTTCTCACCTCACGTAGAATTCAATCAATCAATTCCTGTAATTGATGATGCATAAATTGGAGACATCACATATACACGGCCTCGAAGTTGAAATTTGCTCCTTCAGAAGGTCGAATGCTTCATTATATTGCCAGCTGTTCCAATTTCCATCCGGAAGTGTGATACGATTCGGGAGTTCGTATAAGCAAATCGATATATTTTAAAGAGGAAAATATAAAAAGTGGATTTTTGATAGATAGAATTGCGAAGAACTACAATATAATTGGGTCTCCTTCGAGACGAAACCATATCTCCTAGCTTTGAATGTCGGATCAAAGACTAAGAACCCTCTCTAAGATGCCTAACACGTTCTTCACAAATCAAGCATAAGAAAATAATAATAGCGGCTAGCCCTAATAAATAGAAAAGTGGGGATTTACTAATCTAGCCTGAAAAGACTAGAATACCCCTGAAACCACTAAACCCACTACTTGCGCCTCCTACGCCTCACGTATGTCACGATAGGTGGTCCCGCATCCTCCGTAGCTATAGGGGTGGGTGTGTCTGCATCAATACCCCCCTAAAAGAGCCACCTTGTACTCAAGGTGGAAATCTGAAAACTGCTCCCTGACCATGTCATATGCCTCCCACGTGGCATCACAGTCAAGTAGGCCCACCCAGTAGATCAGGACCTCCCTTCGTCGTCCCGGCCCCTGACGAACTGACCGCACATCCAGAGGCTCTAGCAGTACCTCCATGTCCTCCGTAAGTGTAGGTGGCAGAGTAGACGTGGCTGACTGGTCCCCAATCGTCCTCCGAAGTTGCTACACATGGAACACCGATGTATCATAGAAGAAGGTGGCAAGTGCAACCGATATGCCACCTTCCCAATCTTGGCCGAAATCTGGTATGGGCCGTAGTAGCTAGCTGCCAGCTTCTCATTCTGCCTCTGAGCTAACGTCTTCTGCATGTAAGGTCGCAACTTGAGATATATCATATCTCCTTCCTGAAAGTGGACATCCCGCCGGTGGCCATCTGCCCGGGCCTTCATCACCTGCTGAGCCCTCAAAAGATCTCTCTGTAGCTCCTCCAACATAGCATCGGAAGTCCCTTGCTACTTTTCTCACTTTTATCAAGCTACCCGGAACCTATGCAGACACATTTCTCTCTGTGCTCAGACGAAGGAACCTATGAGTAAATTTCATACCCCTGCCAAAATGTGATGTTGCAATATTCTTCACGATACCAACTGATCTATCTCATTATGCAATATATTTACTTAATAATGAATTTTTTACTTTTCATCACTGCTTATTCTTCAACACATACAGGGGGCAGAAGGCCAAGATACTAGTGGCAAGTGACGATGGTCAGCGGGGATGGAGCTGTTGATTGAGGCCATTTTGCAAGAGCAGTTCATACTGACTTTGATCCGTTTCTCGTATTCAGAATCCATGTAAAATGTTGTGATCGAGGCCAACAATTTTGCTCATTGCTCACCACTTCAGTGGATCATTATTGGGAACAGCATCTGTGTCAATATACAATAAATACCCGAGGTACAAGATGACTCTTCTGTATATTCCCGAGACCTTGTCGGTTGACTTTTATTTAGTAGAAGTGATACTTTTATTTATAACAGCTTCCATTTACCCCTGGACAGTGTACACTAATTATTCACCCCACATAATTGCTCAGCACGCATAACTTGCAACAGAAATGAACGTTGTGCATGCTAAGCAAGGCTTTCTACAATTACCAAGTTTTGCTCATCACGCACAACGGTGTTATTTAACAATCTGTTATGTGCTCGGAGCAAAACTATATACAATTACACACAATTACTCATCGCGATCATATACGAAAGGTCATTCTGCCGCCAGTCTCGTCCTCGATGACGTGGGCCGTGTCGGCCGTCGAGCAAGGTTCCCGTATGTCGACCGGGAATCAGGGGAGAGGAAGTAACGCTCTCAATCGGGGTTTGTTGCAAAAATTCCCTTCATTAAATTCTGCACAATTACATATGACTCGCTCGAGAGAAATCTTACAAAAGTAACGATTCGTAAAATTTAGGAAGACGACGCATCGTCGGCTGTAAACAGGATTTTATCGCTCTCGCCACCCTATCCATCTTGGCGGTGGCCCAAGCTTTGAAAGCATCAATCTCTTACCTCTTCTCGAGAAGCTTGGCCTGAAGGTCAGCAACCTCCTTCCTCGATGCCTCAAGATCAGCTCGGAGTTGAGATCGCTCTCTATCCCACTGAGCTTCCGCCTGCTTCCTGGCGCTTGACACAGAGGCAAGGCTAGATTTCACCTCCGAGGCCGCCCAATCTGACACGGCCTTGGTGGCCATGGTCCTCCCCAATTCTTCCTACAGCTTGTCACCTGAGCTCTGAGCTCAGAAGCCTGGTTCTTGGCATCCGCCAGCCGGCGTTGCCCCTCGATCAGTTCGAGCGCCCTGCGGCACAGACTTGCCCCAAAAATGGTCACCTACATATGGCGACAATAAGCAAACCCAGAAGGGGAAGCAAAATTCGGAAGGCCCAGTGGCAACGAACTTGAAGGCCACTGCGAACAAAGAAGTTAGCCATCGTCTCAATGTCGACCCCATTCAGGAAATCAGAATCCCTTGGCAGAGTGATATTCTCCGCCAGACGAGCCCCTGTCCCAAAATCCAAGAGGGCCGACTCGTCCTTCCCCATGACAAATGGTGGCCGATAGGTCTCCCCCTGAATCTCCCCATGATGGCCAGACATAATGCGGTTCGACAGCCGAAGCTGGCAGAACTCTGGAGATATGGGGCCGACGGAAGTGACCAGAGGAACAATGTCCTCGTATGGCCACCGGTCGTGTGGCGTGCTAGAGGACGATTTGGCTTCAACTCGAGGATCGTAAGGAGTAGCCTTCAAAGACCTAGCAGCTTGACTTGAGGAGCATCCAGCCTCCCCCAACTCCAGAATGAGGTTCCCCGATTCCTCTGATTCCTCCGCTTCCACCGCTTCCTCCTCATCCCTCTTCCTCTTACGGCCTTCTTCATTGGCCCGCTCCATCGCTGAAGTAAACTCTCTGTATGCTCCTCCCGCCATTTTTATTTGCTAGAAGAAATAAGAAGAAGATGAGATTTCCTTGAGTTAACCAAAGAACGTATCACAAAATCCATTGGCTTCATGACTCTAGCTTCTTTTATTACGCGAAGGAATAGTACACGATGATCGACACGTGTCGGAAATTTGTCAAAAACAACGGTTGAGATCAACCGAAGGCGAGAAGTTTTGGCGGTATGAATCAAATCAGATGCTTCGAATGTCGTGCCCTATTAAATGAAAGTACTCATCATTCGGCCTTGATCCGCGTTATTCCTCCAGAACGAATCATGGGGGCCAATGAGGATACCCGGGTACGGCGCCAGAAAAGGCATGGGGTAATTGCTCAGCGCACACAACGACTCAAACCCTAGAATTGCTCACCGCACACAACGACTCAAAACTCACAATTGCTCACTGCACACAACTATTTATTTTTCCATTCCACGTTCACATGTGCACGGGTAAATTTATTAGCAGTTTTGCGCGTTTCGCAATTGTTAACAGTCTTTATTTTACTCAGTGCGTGATTGCGATCCGTAACCCATACAAAAGATCGAAAAGGTACAGACATAGGGTTTATTCGCTTCATAGGGTTTATAAGCTTCTTTGTCGATACTAGTTTAGTGTTTATGATTTATCCATGCTTTCACTAAAACGTGGGGTTTAATGTACCATTGGTTGCAATTATGATATAGTAAAACGCATGTATCACTATGTAATTTCATTTCTTTATTCTGTAGAAGTGATACTTTTAGTTATATCAGCTTGCATTTACACCCGGCCACTAAATTATTCACCACACAAAATTGCTCAGCGCGCACAACGGGCAACAGAAAGGAACGTTGTGCGCGCTGAGTGAACCTTTCTACAATTACCCATGAGCAGAACTTCCTAATCAGCTCACAATGGGCCATCAATGCGCACAACGGGCATAAAAATTTGGGGTTTTATGTTACAATTTGGGCTGGTACCTAATTCCTAAAATGCCCATGGGCTTGGATCAGGGAACTGACACGTTCCGCCTAAAGCCCATTGTGTGTGTGTTGGATCAACAGCCCGCCATCGCTCGGGGCCGTTCAGGGTTTGATGGCTCGGTCCGAGGGAATATGATTCTTGTGTATTTGACGTACACTTCAGTTTAGGTAATCGCATTGAATGAAGGCCAGTAGCACGAAGTTGGAATTCTCCCGCCCTTTGGGAGCGGGATTCGAAGTGCCTCCTTCTGTGAGACTTTGACATGCGTCCCCTTTTGACGGCTTGGATTTGAAGTGACCTTCCATATAAAGTCTTTCTCCTTTTAAATTCTTCTTTACCCATTTCTAGTTACCCTGATTTTCATCTATTTTGTTCAGATGGTGGGTCGGGATTTCAGTCAAGACGTTCAGCAACTCAATCCTCGGCGACGAGGATATTCGGGTGGTCAGGGGAGTTCCTCTAGCCATGGGCCTGGTCGCATTATGGGGGATGACATTCTTGCAGGCGACCCACTGATTGGGGTGTCAAGGCAGGTGGGCGTTCCTCCACATCCGCCCTTGGGCACGGCCGAACCTTCGCCCTTCGTGGCGGATCAGATTGATGCTCCCATCGGTCTCGACCTCGTAGAGGGGGACGTGGCGGCCGTCGAGCAGGGTTCCCATGTGTTAACCTGGAATCAGGGGTAGAGGAAGAGACGCTCTCACTCGTGGTTTGAAGGTCCCGAGGGGAAGCAGAAGAAGAGTGAGAGTGGTCCAGCTGGCGTGGCCGTCCAGCTGGCGCAGGGATCTATCCTTCCGAGTGACCGCTCCTTGTTAGAGGGGGTTCCTTATTGGGAGAAACTAGCAGACTTTCTGGTATGGCATATCCAGCATGTCGGTCCCTTTCTTCTTCTACGACTGTTTTGTTGAGGGCGACATTTACCCCTTCGGTCTCGCAGGTTTCCACGCTTGCTGTAGAGGCGCAACGCTTCTCAGAGAAGGTAGATGGTCTTGAGTCGGCCTTGGCGTAGAAGCGCCTGCGGGCTGAGGCGGCAGAGCAATCAGCCAAGGAGGCCCACCAGTTCAAACTGAGAGTTGCAGAGCTCACCTTGGAAGTGGGATGTTTGACGGAGGCTCTGGCTGTCGCCGAGAGATCAGCCAAGTATGCTGAGGATGCACTGTCCCTCGACCGGGAGGTGCATAGAAAGGAGAAAGGCACTCTTTGGGCTGATATAGGTGACCTGTGGGAAGTGGCCCATGCTTGGATAGTAGCTGAGGTCCAGAGGGGTTATGGGGATGTTCTGGCTCTGAGGATCGCAGAGTCTCTTCGTAAGGGATTTCGGGCGTTCTCGGACATTTTAGCTGCGAAGATTGAGAGGTCCTTTCAGGATGGTTTCATAGCGTTTGAGGAGCAGGTCCGAAGAATGCTTTTCCGACCACCGGTTGTCCCTGGTTAGTCTACTGGTTCGAGAGAAGACGAATCGCCTGGGGACGCCTCTTCGCGTCCTCCTGCATCATTGGTGGATCGAAAACACACAAAGATGGCCCGCGCACATCTCACATGCTTCATCTACGACACACAAAGATGGCCAATATACTAGTGGCAAGTGAAGTGATGCTGAAATTGAATACATCACATTTATTTGGAATCGAAGATGTTGTTTTCTCCGCCAGAAGAAGCACCCGATATTCTAGACTGTTTCATATAACATTGCCAGTAGCCTGAAGGTGCCAGCAATGAATCATCTCTCAAACGAGCAATCACCTTCCCCATGCTGCTCAAAAACTGTGCAGCCTCATTTCTCTCTATGCTCAGAAGAATTTCTTACGTGTGCCATTATTGAATTTCTTACCCCTTCCAAACTGTGATGTTGCAATATTCTTTATGATACTACATGATCTATCTCATTATACAATATATTTACTTAATTATGAATTTTTTCTTTTCATCAATGCTTATTCTTCAATGCATAAAGGGGACAGAAGGCCAAGATACTTATGGGCTTCATTACATCAATGCTTTTCATACCCCTGCCATTTTTTCTTTGGTGATGAGCTTGATGACTGAGCCCACATGCATGGCCAAAAGGCTGAAGAGGAAATCGACAAAATCTTTGCCAACTTCAGCGAACAACACTCTCTTCATCCTCTTGTCTATGAAAAGCTTCAACCTCAGTTGGGCGGCCATCATCACAGCTGCAACAAACAGGTGATGGTTTGTTTAAGCTATGGTCTTTGGTTTGGGGGGGTGAGGGTGTGGGGTGGGGGGTAGGCTGTGGGGTGGGGGTATGGGGTGGGGTGTGGGGTTGCTTGAATATGGTCAGAGTAATATTTGACCAAGGTTACTTCTTCCTCATGCCTTTCACAGCACTCGAAGTGTTGTGGTTGAAGAGTTCTTGTGGGTAGGGAAGCCATTTATTGACGAATTGGACTGCCCTTGGATGAGGATGAGTCTACAGTCGAGTGTAGCATTACTTCTTTGTCATGACTGATAAACATCACTCGAAGTGTAGAGATTGAAGAGGGCTTGTGCGTAGGGAAGCCATTTATAGACGAATTAGAGTGCCCTTAGATGAGGATGAGTTAACAGTAGAGTGACCGTGCGTTTACAGAAGTGACCCCGTGAGTCTACAAAGCAGTGCTCGTGAATGTACATAAGATTTTATTCATCGCGCACATCTTCCTAAATTATAACACGTTGTGCGTGGCATTAAAACAGGTTAGCGGAGAGTTTTATTGCTCAGTGCGCACTACGGATTGTGCGTGTGGGGTAAAAGATTTTATTTTTGACCTAATAATAATCAACGCAAAAACGGGTAAAATTATAACCCGTTGTGCGCGTCGATGAAAACCGGGTTACATTCGAATAAATTAACTCCAAGCATACAACGTCATGTAATATTTGTCCAGATTTTAACCACGCGCGTCGATCAAAAAACATGCTACGAGAAAAATTTTCACCAAATGCATCGAATAGAGAAAGCACCGGATTCGTTAAAGGAGTGGTGATGTATACCGTGATGGACGATCTCGCTGTGATGTCAATGTATTCCGCTATTTCCAGCATTACGCGTCTGAAACAAGTTTACAAAATTGATGGAGAAATATTACTCTTACTTACGTCAATTGAACAATTGTGTTATCCAAAATACATATTGCTCAATGCGCACAACGGCCAAACTATATGCCCGTTTTGCGCTTTGAGCAGTTTTGATAAACCATAAATAATTTGCTCTCCGCGCACAATGGCCATATTCTTGCTGGTTGTGTGCGTTGAGCTATTTTGTTTGAGGCTATCAATTTTTCTCAACGCGAACCACTACGGTCATACATTATTGGGAACAACACTGGCTGCTATCAATCTACTGTAGATTCACGGGCATTCTTCTGTATAATCACAAGCAATTTGTGGTAGACTCACGGGGTCTCTTGTGTTGCCTCCCAGTAACTCTACTGTAGTCTCATCCTCATCCAATGGCATCCAAATTCGTCTATAAATGGCTTCCCTTACCACAAGCCATCGTCAACCACTACACTTCTTGATGATATTATTCTATCTTATTCTATCTGATTCTAATTATATGATATTTTCTCTACCACATTCTATTTTTTCCTTCATCATTGTTGCGTCCTCAACACTCAAAGATGGACAATATACTAGCGGCTAGTGACGTTATGCCGAAATTGAATACATCATATATATATATTGATTCGAAGATGTTCTTTTCTCCTTCATATGTTCTGTTCGTCGTTATTGAAGCTATCACCTTCCATGCACACCCGCTTCATTGTAGACTTCACTGCCTGTATATGTTCTTTGATACTTAGTTGCAGACATCACTCCTTGATGATAATAAATATTCTATCTTATTCTAAGTCTATCCGTACAATATTTTTACTTAATTATATTTTGTTATGTGTTCATCACTGATTCTTCTTCCACCCAGACAGGGGACGGATGGCCAAGATACAAAGAAGCAAGTGACGCTGATGCAGCTAATGGAGCAGCTCATAAATGGCAACAAAGTTTAAATTTTTTTATGGTGGGAATCCATGTATCCATAGTATAGTCCAGTGCTTGAATTGCTTAATAGGCCAAAAATTGTGATGTTGCAAAATGTTTAGATGTAGTTTCTACTTTGTTGTGTTATGTACATTTGAATGCATAAATGTTGTAGCATGTTGGAATACAGATCTTAATACAATGTCATTAAATTTGGGGCAATTGCATCACATTACAAAATTGTGTGATGCTTACTTGAAGTACCCATAATTACTCAGCTCGTACCAACGGCAACAGCATTGAATACTGTGCGAGCTAAGCACAACTGTCTACGATTACCAACATTTACTCGACGAGCATAACCGTCAAAGTTAGTAACCGTTGTGCGTGTGGAGCATAACTGTTTACAATTACCCAAATTACTCAGCGCGCACATCCGCAACATTATTGAACGTTGTGTGCGCTTATTAGGAAACCTGTAAAATTACCAAGTTTTGCTCAGCGCGCACAACGAGTAAAAGTTGTAAACGTTGTGCACGCGGAGCTAACTGTATGTAGTTACCCACCATTACTCATTGCAGACAGCTACATGCCTCATTCTCTTCATTCTCTTCAGCTCTTCTGCTTCTTCTTCTTACTCCTTAATCCCATTAATTCTCTTGACAATTGTCAGGTTCTGCAGCAACAGAGAAATTATAAGATATGAGATCCGCAACATCGGATATAGGTCTTGAATGATAGGCATCATCCTCATAGGCTTATAATCAAGACTTTGTGTTTTAAGCTTCAATTTGGACCCCCAGCCCTATTAATTCAACTCTACGATGGCTGCATTTTGGACTAAAATATAGGAGGCTGCCGTTTTCAGATGACCATTTTTTAAGAGAACCAGTTTACTTACAACCCATTTACACTGATATATCCGTGACAGATGCATGTAGTATATTTCTTCCAAGCTAATACAAAATTGTTACCTATAGGATATAAAAATGTCGGCCTTCATATCACAGCCTTGTTAAGTCATCGGGTGAAGATTTTTCCTACAGAGAATATGGAGCAATGATGTTAAAATAATGTATACTAGTATATAAAATAGTAACCTTTTGAGCAATTATACCTTCTTTCTACCAGCTGTGCTCATACGACAAGTTCTCATATCATGACCCTTTTCTGCACAAACACTGCAAGTCCTTGTTCTTGTTTGACTTTGTTCTTGTGAGACTTGTATTCCAGACGGAATCTTTGACGCCACTCGTGGTCGGCCTTTAGTTCTTGCTTTTGCAGAATCATGCATAATGACATCATGTACTCCCACTTCTTTTTTGATAGGTGCACTGGACCCCACCTGTGATCTTGGCTCTTCAGAAGCAGTTTACGATTTATTAGTCATATTTGATGGAAATTGAATTCCACCCCCAAGTGATTTTGATGATGAGCACACCAAATGAATGCTTAGTATACTAACTACACTACACTTTAAGTATGCAGATTTCGTGAAGCTCTACTAATACTCCAAGAAGCACGCATCAATACTCCACGACAAAGACGAACATGACTAAAATCAAGTGATGAAGCTCAAGCTCAAACAGAACAAGAAGCTCAAAGAGAAGCTCACCTTCACTTCATCAAGTTGACTAAACTTTCGAAGACATGTTCAGAGTCTAGTGTGAGTGTGTCATGTCTTTTAGGGTATTTGTCAAAGCCATATCAAATAGACAACACACACACACAAATGATTTCGAAATAATTTTTAACTATCTTCAAAATAGTTTTCAAGAGCTTTTCTAGTCACTTCATAATTCTCGTAGTGAAACTCCACGCACCATGGAGCTAACTACCCTTTTTGACTAGAACAACAGGAAAAACTCCTCTGGGAGTCGACTACCAAAAGTAGGGAGTCGACTACTTGTCAGGGATGAAAATTTCCTAGACTCCTCTGGGAGTCGACTACCTATAGTAGAGAATCGACTACCTGCTGGAAATTTTCAGACGTTTTGAATTTGAATTTTAAAATCTTTTGAGCAATTCTCTCCGAAATTTTTGGGACAAAAGTCAAACGAAATTTGAAATTCAAATCTCAGTTTTTCCCTATAAATAGAGCTTAATTCTTTTGTGAAAAAACACAACATTGAAAAATCAAAATTCGTAAAAGCTCTCGTGAATCAAAGCTCTCTAATTTTTCTCTCTAGCCAATTTAATTTCAGTTTTGATCTTGCAATATTTTCTCATTCTTTTTGAAGATCATATTATTATTTTTATTGGCTAAATTGTTTTTCAAAATCCTTTCTATTATTTCTCTCTAATTTTATTTGAAGGATTCTTGAAAAAGCTCTAGATCACAAAGAACTTATCTCGTATCTTTGTGTGATCTAGACTATCATTCTATTAAGCCACTACACAAATTTTCTATCTTTTGATTGGCTATAGAATCGGGTGTATTTACCAATCTCTATCATTTATTGTAGAGTATTGGACAAATCTCTTATTGTGTTAATTGTTGGAACACTAGACAAGTCTAGTTGTTGCCAGTTGGAAAGTCCTTGGTTTGTGAGGCAAGGGTAAAACCCTAGACAAGTCTAGGTGTTGTGTTCGGAAATCCTGGTCAAGGCTAGGTCGTTGGAAATCCTAACAAGTGAAGTTAGGTGCTTGTATTTGCCAACGCAGATAGTGGAAATCTCGTACCGGATTGTCGGGGACTGGACGTACCCGGGTTGCGGGGAACCAGGATAAAATCCTTTTGTTTGCGATTGTTGATCTGTGTTTGATTATCTTTTCATTCATATCTTCTATTTACAGCAAAGATCAATTTTATCTATATACGCTGAAATTCATATTTATAATCTTATTTGTCCTAACATATTCTCTGGGAGTCGACTACTGCTCATAAGGAGTCGACTACCTGCTGTGAAATTTCGCTGTGCACTTTAAAATTATATTGTTGATTAAGAACCAAGCGTAGATCACTCTACTTGGTTTCTTAGGCAACGTTAGAAGGAATTTATTTGTGTTAATATCGTTGAGCGAAAAAGTTTTAGTATTTGATCAACACTATTCAACCCCCCCTTCTAGTGTTGCTTGTCATCCACAGGATCCAACAATATTATGTTGGTCCAAAAAACTGTTTGCCCACCCAAAGACGTCATCAAACAGAAGGGGATCTCTTGTAACCGCCTCCACGACTTTATCGAATGATGAATGAAGTCTCCAGGCTTGAAGTGGAGTAATTTGAGTTGGGTGCACTCCGTGTACTGTGCTAGTCGAAGAGGCCCCAAGACTCATGATGCTATGTCTTGCATTTAGAGTCCACCTTGGTAAAATATATCTCTCAAGGATGGCTTGCATATCATACTTTTGCTTCATGATATATAAAATTTGCGTGCATATCAAACCTTCAGTCACAGCCCTTGCACACGTACACCCGAACATTCCCTTAAATATATTGCATTGAACATTATGCACGTAGATCTTTCCATCAATCTGCATAGTTACTCTATACGTGGTCGTATCCCCATCCGTGCTCACCCTTTCGTGCCGACAGTAGAAAGTATTTTTAAAACGATTTTGTAAAATGGAAAATATGTTTCTAATATATACCTTTGTGACATGAACCTCTAACTCATGCATGCCGCTAAATTCTGGTTTGTTCCTCATACAAAAAGTATCTTCTCTCTCCTATTTGTCTTGCTGAAATTTTACGGCTTTATCATATTGATCAATGAACTCGTATAATGGAGTCATACAATTTACTATCCATCAAAATACGCGTTCATGCTTTCACTCCTTTGGCTGGACACCACGCCTACACACAAAACAAGAAATGAATACCATGTGCTGAGTTTATTTTGATCATATATTTTTACAACAATCTCTATCGTATTAACATTTTCATACCCGCAAAGAAAGTATCCAGTTGGTACGCCTTAATCCAATGCTGTGCTTTCTCATGCATCGTATGCAACCACTTCCAGGCTTTCATTTCATTTTTTGTTTTTCTGTCAATGGCTCCTGAAATTCCGTTTGTTACTTCTCCATTAAGATGCCCCAACAATTCTCAGCTTCTTCAACATTTTGACTGTTCTTACACCAGTTTGCATAGTCTTCATTAAATTCAGGGTTATAAGAAGACCACAATGAACGTAGATGCTCATCTTCGTGCAGACTGATATGCCATATGCAATACCTATGCTTTGTATTTGGAAAAACTATTTTGATTGCATTGCATATTACCGGGTCTTGATCAGTGATGATAGCTCCTTGTGCTTTATTCACATACATGTTAACCACTATCCAAATAACCACACAAAGGATTCTTCTTTCTCATCAACAAGAAGAGCACATCCAAATAAAATAGACTGTTTATGATGATTGACACGTGTAAAAGGTGCAAAAGGCAACATGAATCTATTTGTCTCATAAGTGACATCAAATACAACAACATCTCCAAACTGGTTGTATGATGTCCTCGCCCTTCCATCAGCCCAAAATATACTCCTACATACATTCTCTTCATCATGCTCTATAGCATAATAGAACTGAGAGTCTGTAGCTTGCCTTTTAATAAATTGTTCTATTACTCTAATGCATTCCTTCCCAACGTTGTTCTTTCTTGCTACTCTCCTATGATCAATGCATTGTTGCATAGTAATATTGACATTACTGCTACTCGTGGCATTTAGAATCCTTGCAATCTTTGCAGGTCCTACTCCACAGCCACGCATCTGATCAACTAAATTCCTACCTGTTCCGTCCATATGCGATCTTTTATGTGACCGTAACATCTAGATCTTCGCTGGGCTTTTTATCAACTCATGATTATGATCATCATTAAAGGAGTTTATGCGCCGTACTCCGTCGGCAATTTTATGAACTGTCATTCGACCCATATAGCCTTCTCTCTCATTTTTCCTTCGATTAACGTCCCTCCCTATCACCATCTTATCTTTTAAGCTTTTATACCCTTCTTTGTTGCACGTATACTTCCTCCTCGTGGTATTGCCATCTTTTTCCTTTCCCTTAGATCCCTTTTGGGTTCAAAACCTTTCATTGTTGCATATGTATTATAAAATTGATATGCATCTTCTTCTGTTTGAAATGTCATTCCAATATGTGGGCTGCCTTTTTCATTATCACTATGCACATCCTCTTGATATACGCTGTTTACACTGTCATTTTCAGCTTCAATCTCATTTGGCATCTCCTGATCATGCACAAAGGGTTCACGCTCTTCGATTTTCATTTCCTACATTAGAAACAAGTAAAAATATCAGTTATATTGACGCAGCATGACTACTGTACATGTCTATCCAAGTAGCAATAGATTATCATAAGGTTGTTAGTTGAAACCACACTATTATTACTAATCATGTTAAAACCTTGCATATTATATCTATTCTTTTTCAATCTGATCTAATTGTTACCATCATATTTGATGACCGGATCAAATACATCAAAAAATCAAACATATCACCCATTTTACACGGTGGCCAATATTATGTACGCCATTCACTCTATGTTGTTGTGCTATATGAGCGGCTTCGGTAAGTTTTGATGGACATCTCATATTGCTCAATGCGCACAACAGGTGATATGTTTGAAGGGGTTTGCACGGAGAGTAATTTCCATCGCAACACTTCGCTAGTTTGGAAATTACTCACCGCGCAAAATGATACAAAAATTTAGCCCGTTGTGCACGGAGAGGAATTTCCAACGCTAATCGTCCATCAGTTGGAAATTACTCACCGTGCAAAATCCTTCAAAAATTTATCCCGTTGTGTGCGTTGAGCAATATGAGATGTCCAACAAATTAGGGATGACGATCCTTACCTCGATGGAGGAGAGTAGGAGGGGAATCAACGAGCGTGTGATGGCCTGGATTTGGAGGCGACCTTAGGTGTGGGATGTTGAAATCGAAGACCTTGTGCAAAACTGGGGATCTACTCCGGCTTCAGCGTTTTGCGCGGGAGTGAGCAAAAGAATTGGTGGCAATTGTATTTTAGTACAAAAGGGCTTAAAGGTAATTTAGTACAGAGGCGCGTTGAAAAGAGCTTAAAGGGCGTTTTGGTAATTGCACCAAAAGGTCAGATATTACCATGATCGCTGATCGAATCGGACGGTAGGGAGGGGTCGAGCGCAGGCGCATTTTACCATATATATATGGCTTAATGTAAAGCAGGTGGAACCTGATCCAAAGGATCAGGTGCAAGACACAAAGGGGTGGGCCCCAACGAGTACAAGTCCATGTAGGGGCTTGTACTCTCCACCTTTTTTGTGTCTTGCCACCGGATCCATTAGATCAGGTGGTAGCTTTTCTACATAAAATCCATATATATATGAGGTTAATGGGCCAATGCTGACAGCGCTGGAAATTTTTCCAGCGCTGTCCGCATTTTGGATGAGATAAAATTTTTTTTTTGAAATTGTTTTTTGCAGTAGTTTGATATACGTGTTAGGAAGCTTCCCACAAAATTTCAGGTCAATCCGACACCGTTTGAGCCTCCGTTTATCGATTTCAAAAACGTTACGCAAATCTGTCCACAGTTTTGCGTAACGTTTTTGCAATCGATGAACGGAGGTTCAAACGGTGTCGGATCGAGCTGAAATTTTGTGGGGAGCTTTCTAACACGTATATCTAACTACTTCAAAAAAAATTTCAAAAAAAAATACTTTTATCTCGCCCAAAATGCGGACAGCGCTGGAAACATTTCCAGCGCTGTCAGCTCTTCTCCATTTTTCACTCTATATATATATATATATATATATATATATATATATATATATATATATATATATATATATATATATATATATATATAATATGGCAAGTAAAGTGTATCTTTATTTATGTCAAAACAATTCAAAACAATACAAAAATGATCATGTAGGCAACTTGGAAGATAATAGGAAGAGAGGGGATAGGGCACAAGCGCCGTCACCCACTACCAACTACTATCAATCTCGTATACCCATGGGAGGATACCAGAGAAAAAAAGAGTTCTAAATAAGATATACAAAAAAAAACAAAAAGTCACAAGTCTGGGAAGCCCCAATTTGCAAAAGGCTCAGCAGCAGTAGGATGTTCCCAACCTATATTCCGTAAGGCTATATGAATATCAGTGGCGATGGCCTCAAATAGAGTCGTTTTTCCCACTCCCTTCCCATCAAATATCCTACTATTACGTTGCTTCCAGATATGCCATACTATGGAAGCTAATGCAGTTCTTGCCAAAATACTCACACTGTCATTCCTGCTATACCGAGAAAGAAAGAGGTCTCCCACCTCTGGTAGGGAAGCTGGCTCAACAGTAGTAATACCCAACTTTAGAAGGCTTCGACAAAGAATGTAACGGGTATAGCTGCAGCCAAAAAACAGATGATCCACACTTTCAATGGCATCTTCCTGACATAGAACACAGTACTGACTTGTAGCAACACCCCATTTATGCAGGAGATGTCTCGCAAGTAACTTTCCTTAGAATGCACAGAGGAGATTGATAGCCATCTTAGGAATATGATTTTTGTACCAGAAAATTCTGTAATAAGGGAAAGGGGGATTAACAGTTTGTGCACCTTCCCATGCGGCTCGTAAGGTACATGTGGAGCTGCCTGTCCAATCCCACGTGTCACTCCCCTGCGAAAGGGAGACCGCCTGAAGCTCATGATGCAAGGCATGTATATCAGGATCATCATTCCACTCATTTCCTGACCAATAGTCTCTCACAAGCTTCTGTTCAGCACCAACTGGAACATCCTGAAGGAGGGCAATAGGGCCACAGGGTAGCCAGTTATCGTACCAAAAAGATGTGGTAGATCCATCCTTCACAATGCACTGAATAAGTCTATGGGAAACATATCGAGACCGAAGCAGAAACTTCCATGTACCAAAAATTAGTGGCCTTAGCTTTAGCACTGAAGAAATCCGCCTTACCAGAAATGTAATGCTCTCTCATGTAGTTAGCCCAAGGACCTTTAGAGGAAAGGAGTCTCCAAGTTAGGCGTACACCAGACGCCATATTAAGGTCAGGGAGAAGTCTAAGCCCCACACCCCCTCCTCCTTTGGGGTACAAAGGTCACGCCACCCCCAAGGACCTTTAGAGGAAAGGAGTCTCCAAGTTAGGCGTACACCAGACGCCATATTAAGGTCAGGGAGAAGTCTAAGCCCCACACCCCCTCCTCCTTTGGGGTACAAAGGTCACGCCACGCCCATGAATGCTGATTACACCAAATAAAATGTCTGCATACAGAAGTAAGAGTACGTAGAATAGACACGGGGATGTATATGTGGTGTGTGTGTGTGTGTGTGTGTGTGTGTGTGTGTGTGTGTGTGTGTGTGTGTGTGTGTAGGATCAAGGTTACATGGACACAAAATACAGCCATAGCACCATGTATATCCACATAAAAAGAAATCAAAATACAGACATCAGAAAGAAAGTCTCAACCCTAACAAAAAGTCTAAGTCTAAGGGTGAGTGTCCATATCAACAGCAGAGGAGGGGGCCAAAGCAATATGGAAATCCTGGGTCTCTGGATCAATCGAGGAGTCCTCTGGAGGAGGAGCAGTAGAAACAATAGGATGGACAACAATCTCAGTGATGGTAGGTAGAGGAGGCTGACTAGGTTGTGGTGGAACAAAACGTCTGAGGTGCTCAGGGAAACGGAATCCCTGAAGCTGGAACGACAAAAAGAACAGCTCATAAAGACCAGAAATCCTCTCGTCCAAAGGGTCATGAGAAGGTGTAGCTGAGGTAGAGGGCTGCTCAGTAGGAGGAACAGTGGATGAAGAATGAGCAGAGGTGGGTTGCCTCTTTTAGATGCTGACTGCAGAGCTGAAGAGCACTTCGACTTTGCAGAAGCATTTAGGAGAGGACCAAGAGACAAAGGCTCGAAAGGAGTCAAATCAATATCAAAATAATGAAATACAAGGGTAATAAGACCTCCATAAGGGATATAAGCGGAGGAAGAAGTAAACTCGACCTTGTCCATCCGATCAAGAAGTACACCGGCCCAGTTTACTGCCATACACGAGAAGATAGCATACATGCATCTGAGGATCTCCTAAGAAGGCTGGACTGAGGAGCCATACTTCGACAGGATGTTGGACTTCACCACTAGGTGAACAGCCCAACCCCTAGCCAAAAACATGGAGGCTCAAACACCAGAAGAGAGAATAGTGGGGATCACACGAAATATGTCCTGAAGGACCGTCTGATCAAGATCACTAACGTCTGAAAGAGAGATGTCAGCAGGAAGAGAACTAGTAGAAGGGATCCTAAGAATGGTCTCTAAGAGAATAGGATCAAGACGGATGCGGGTCCCTTGAACCACGGTGTCTATCACTCCATTGTCAGCATATTCACTGCGAATGAGGTTTGCATAGAATAATTTGACCAAAAAGGGATAAGCACGTGGGTAGTTGATATGGGCATATCGAAAAAGATCACCCAAATGGGTAGATGTGAGAATCTCAGATAGTCCCTCGGTAGTAAAGGCCTGAAAAACAATAAATCGCTCACGAAGGAGACGGATCCCTAGCATGGAGTGAAACTTTGGCAGACAAGAGTCGTCCCGGCAAATAGGAACTAAGGGATCAGCAGGAGGCACAACACTTTGGTCTAGAGGAGAATCAGAACTAGACTCAGAATATGCAGGTTTGGCCTCAGCGCAAGGCTCATTATGCGAACACCAACAGGCTTATGCAGACGCTTCACGAGGGGCTCAGCTTCAGACGAGGAGGAAGTAGACGAAGGTGAATAGCCACTCGAAGAAGAATGAGAGGGAGGATCGGCATTCTTGGTGCGGGATTTGTGGGATCATTTGGTTTTGACAATGGTTTGCTTGGAGATCCTAGTACTTTTAGGAGCAACAGCCTTCCCCTTGGTCTTGGGTGCCATTGTGCAATCAATCGATAGGAGAGAAAGAACAAAGCCGTACGATAAAAATCGATGAGAGAGAGAGATGTATACCTAATCGGTGACGAACGATCAATAGGGAGACACACGATGAAGAACTCGAAAGAACAGAGGAGAGAGGTTTCGAAACGACACGAGATCAACGGAGGAGAGATCGACGATGGAATTCGAAAGAGGAAGACGATGGAGTTTTCAGTCGGATGAGAGAGAAAACAGAAGTATGAATCGACGTATCTCGATGATATAAAGATGGTTCTGAAGAATCTGGGCCGTTGGATCGAAAAATCGACGGCTCAGATCAAGTTAGCAAACCACCACCACAAATGACAGTCGACTGAAGAACATTTGTTAGTCGATTGGGAAGTTAGGTAGAGATAGTCATGCGTAGACAGACAGTCGACTATAGGGTCAAACATGGTCTCCTGTCGGAGAGACAGACGACTGTATTTTACTCATCAGTCGACTGACTGAGAATCAAAAATTCGATGATAAAAACAGAGACTTCTGAAAGTTTGGACATGCTCCTGATGACCAAACGGCAGTCTCCTGTTGATCTGACAGTCGACTGTAAAGTCATCATCGGTCGCTTGTACGAAAGATACAATCTGCTGTATAAGAAAATTAAGTTAGGCAGTTGACTGTCGAAGGAATGACAGTCGCCTGTCCTGTTCCAGAAATGCACAGTGAGGTGATAGAGATAACTCACCCTAGGACCTATACTCTAACATAAATATAATCATGAAGTCAATATCAAGATATAATAGTTTAACACACAAATATCTTTAAAACAATCCAAAAACTGACGAAATCAATCTCACTAACATCTCTTAAAACAAATATATATGAGAAGCATATAGTTTATCAAAAGAAGAGAAGTACCATGATGATATGAGTTCAAATATGATATACCATGAAGGTTGAGCTCCTAGATTTCATATTCACCCATAATCCCTAATTCTCCACGCAACCTCACAAATGAATCTTCTTTAAGAGGTTTAGTGAAGATGTCGGCAATTTGTTTTTGGGTTTCAATGTACTCTAAGATGATGTCCTTCTTAGCTACATGATCATTAATAAAATGGTGTCTCACATCTATGTGTTTGGTACGGGAGTGATGTACCGGATTTTTGAAAAGACATATAGCACTTTGGTTATCAACCATGATAGGGCAAGTATCACAATTGACACCATAGTCCTTAAGAATGTGTCTCATCAAAAGAACTTGTGCACATGCAAGACCCACGACAATATATTCCGCTTCAGTCATGGACAATGATACCGAGTTCTGTTTCTTGGAGAACCAAGAAACTAGGAAATTTTTCAGAAATTGGCAAGTTCCACTAGTACTCTTCCTATCGGATTTGCATCCGGTAAAGTCAGCATCACTATATGAGATTAACTCATATGTGCTAGATTTAGGATAAAGTAAACCATAATCTAGTGAATGATTGAGGTAACGAAAAATTCGTTTAACTGCAATCAAGTATGACTCCTTAGGTCTAGCTTTATATCTAGCACACAAGCATACTGAAAACATGATATCGAGCCTACTAGCAGTTAAATAGAGTAAGCTACCAATCATACCTCGATATAGACACACGTCTACATCTTTTCCGTTCTGATCCTTGTGAATATGGGTTGTCATACTCATGGGAGTCCTTTTGCTTGAAGACGATTCCATCCTAAATCGCTTGATAGGATCCCATGTGTACTTGATTTGATGTATGAAAGTCACATCCTTCATTTGCCGAATTTGCAGTCCAAGGAAATAGTTGAGCTCACCTATTTGGCTCATCTCGAATTCATCCTTCATAGACTTAGAAACTTCTTGACAAAGATTAAAGTTAGTAGAACCAAATATTATATCGCCTACATAAACTTGAATCAATATAATGTCATTTTCAGAATCCTTAATAAGAAGTGTTGAATCAACTTCACCCATTTTAAAACCTAAATCCAAAAGAAAGGTTTTGATTCAATCATACCAAGCTCTAGGAGCTTGTCTCAACCCATATAACACTTTCTTAAGTTTGAAAACATTGTTTGGAAATTTTTCATGAATGAAACCGGGTGGTTGAGAAACATAAACTTCTTCATTAACAATACCATTCAAAAATGCACTTTTAACATCCATTTAAAACAATTTGAAATTCTTATGAGATGCAAAAGATAAGAGCACTCTAATAGCTTCTAATCTAGCTACGGGGGCAAAAGATTCTTCGAAGTCAATACCTTCTTCTTACCGGTAGCCTTGAGCTACTAACCTTGCTTTGTTTCTTATGATGACCTCATTCTCATCGGTCTTGTTCTTGAAAATCCACT
This sequence comes from Scilla litardierei, assembly GCA_030789695.1. Taxonomy (NCBI): domain Eukaryota; kingdom Viridiplantae; phylum Streptophyta; class Magnoliopsida; order Asparagales; family Asparagaceae; genus Scilla; species Scilla litardierei. Next base: position 124,257,721 of record CM061132.1, on the reverse strand, counting down.
TGGTCCCAATCACTTGGTGACCACTTGGAAGAGGAACGAGCTCACAAACTTCATTTCTCTAGAATTGCATGAGCTCTTCTTCCATTACCACTATCCAAGAGCTATCCTCACATGCTTCTTGGATGTTCTTTGGCTCAATAGTAGAGACGAATGCGCAATGAGAGAATTCTTCTATTCTTAACCTCGTTTGAACACCCACACCAATATCTCCAATAATTTGGTCATGAGGGTGGTTGCGAACGGTTGGGTAAGCTTTGAGAATTCCTACATCACTTGGAACATCTTCAACAATCTCATTAGTAGTGTCAGTCTCAATAATAGAATCATTAATCTTGACATTACTACGAGAATCACATATAGCATATACACTATCATCAATAACATGAGGAAAATCAAAATCTGCATAAAATGATACGTGTAGTGACTCCTCGATCGTTGAAGAGGTTTTGTTGTATATTCGGTAGGCTTTGCTACATGTGGAATATCCAACAAAAATTCCTTCATCGGATCTTGGCTCAAATTTATCTAAGTTACCAAATGTGTTCTTGATAAAACATTTTGAACCAAAAACTCGAAAATATTTAACTTGTGGCTTTTTGTCATAAAATAGATCAAATCAAGTTTTGTTCGTTCGGGGTCTCACTAGGATCCTATTGAGCATATAACATGCAGTGTGCATCGCTTCTGCCCAAAATTGTAGTCCACGATGACTATCATAGAGCATGGTGCGAGCACACTCAATAAGAGTCCTATTCTTTCTCTCTACAACACCATTTTGTGGTGGTGCACGAGGAAAAGAGAAATTGTGAGTTATCCCGATGTCATCACAAAATTTTGTAAAAGACTCATTCTTAAATTCTCCTCCATGATCACTACGAATAGTGATAATGGTGGATCATAAGAGATTTGGAATTTTCTTTTCAAATATGGTAAACTCTTCAAAGGCTTCATTCTTATTAGTTAAAAATGAAACCCAAGTAAATCTAGAGAAGTCATCAACGACAACTAATCCATAATGAGCATTGCCTAAAGAAGCGGTTCTAGTTGGCCCAAACAAATCTAGATGAAGTAATTCTAGGGGCCTCTTAGAAGTAATGCCTTCTTTAATTTTGAAAGATGATTTACTAAGTTTACCTCTTTGACATGAATCAAAATAAAATTTCTTACTAAAAGCAATTTTTGAAAAACCTTTGACTAGATCATGCTTAGCTAACTTATATAAGTACTTAAAATGAATATGACCAAAGTGGTGATGCCATAATAGTTGTTCATTTGTATTACCAATTAAGCAATGTTCTACGGTTTTAGGCAAGCTCAAATAATAAATATTTGTACGTCTAATACCAGTAAATAAAACATGTGAATTAGAATCAACAATTTTACACAATCCTTCTTCAAAGTTAACCTTGTACCCTTTGTCACAAAGTTGACTAATGGCGATGAGGTTATGACGCAAACCACTAACTAAAAATACATTAGTAATTTAAGGTTTGGAGGAATTACCGACTATACCTACTCCAATGATGGTTCCCTTTTGTTTACCTCCAAAAGTGATTGTTGCACCGTCCTTGATGCTAATCACTTCGGAGAGCAATGAGGGGTCTCCCGTCATGTTTTTGGAGCAACCACTGTCGAGTATCCATCCTTTCCTTTTAGAGCCAATTTTACCTTTATTGCCCTCTTCCTTTTTCTTGGGTACTTACATAGTATACCATAAGCGCATGGCACCCAATTTTTGGTGGGTCCAAGGGGATTAGCCCTTTGGAAGCCAAGTCCAAGTGGACTTCCGCTTCCCAACATAATTACCACTATTAATAATATCAAGAAAATAGGAATCAACATAGGCATTCCTATCATTTAAGCTAGTGTTCTTGGGACCCTAAATAGTGTATGTTTTGGGAGTCCTTTTCCTAGTTGCATGCACATTTGTTAAATTTCTATATGGTGCATGCTTCTTAGGAACATGAGTTCTAGCATACAAATGAGGAGGAGGATATGCATTAGACATATGTGGATTGTATACATGCTTAGGAACATGCATGTTGTATGAAACACATGGAGCATGCATGACATGTGGTGGATACATATAAGAATGATGCGCATGAGCATTTGAGTGTATAGGGTCACGTGTATGAGTATTTCTCATATGTGGATTTGCATGTGTCTGTGGGTGTGGAGCATACATGGTGTTATGTGTGTCCACTTATGAAGTAGAAGATTTCCTACGTGGATGAAGGTTGGTGTACATGTAAGCATGGCTTCTCTTTTGGTTTCCACCCTTAGCGGGTTTCTTGCTAAAAGGGAGTGAAGGTGAAGTGGTGGCTTTCTTGGTAGGTTTGCTACTTATAGTGTCTTTGACACCACTTGTGGACGCACCAGAGGTAGGCCTCATGAAATTTATAGTTATACCACTATAGGAGGTGGGATCATTGGAGGTATTTGCTTCCACAAAACCAAGTCCGACACGATGTGTGGCCGAAAATTGATTTGCGAGCAAATCGTCCAATTGTCCTTTCCCATTATTAAATCTCACAATACGGGCGAACATGAGCTCATATTTCTCCTTAAGAGAAGAAATATTGGTATCCAAAGTGGACACCCGTGCTTTGAGCTCGTGCACTTGGGCTTTGAGAGAATCATTCTCTAAGACCAATTGTGTGTGTCGTGAAGCTAGATCACTATTATCCTTAAGATATGTTTGATCTAGTTGAGATTTGAGGGTATTCACCTCATTTCTCAAAGTGACATTTTGAGAAGCTAAATTCACTTTCTCAAGAGTTAGTGTATCAACAATGATGTCATTGTTGACCATGCAAAGAATGGATGGCTTGCTAAAATTCAATTTCTTTAAACTAGAATATCTAAGCATTAAAGGTTGATACTTAGCAAATAATTCTTCATTAGCAATATGCAATTCATCTATAGTTACCTCGGGTTCATCCATGTCGGAATCACTCTCATCGGAGAGTGGATCTTCCCGGGCCATGAAACATTATGGGTGCTTTCACCCTTCTCATCTTCGGATTCGCTTGATGAGTCTCCACTAGATTCATCGAATGTACCGACTAGTGCTTGAACGCGTCTCAAGTATGTGATGCTTAAGCGCTACTCCCAAGTGTAAGAGGACGTCAAGTAATAAATTTATATCCGGTGAGACCGGGTCGGATCACGGGGACAAGTCGTTTTGCAATCACAAGTTCAATTAATAAAGGAGAGATAAAGACGAAACTACAACCAACTAAGCTAATGGTGGAAATGCGCGTGAAAATGTGGGTGAGACCATCTACCAACCCAACATCCTAGGGTTCGAGAATCGGAGAGGGAAATAGGTGAGGAAGCTTGTGTGGTGTGTGGGAATGAGGTTGCTAAGCATATTGGTTCAATCCGAGGATAACTCAATTGTCTTTCCGGCTAAGAAAAGCGCAATCGGTGAATGTGGCATTTTAACAAAGACTTGGTGTGCAATGAAAGTAAGGTATGAAAAATCGAGATAATAAACAACCAAGCATATATGAATGGTACCACTAGGCAAAATCCACTCTAGGGATACCCACTAGGATCCCTAATTCAAAGTATATCCCAAAAAAATCCTACCACATAAACTTTTAAACATGCAAGATTGAAATTTCATAGCCTAAGCAAGAAACATCATCACACAACCACACACAATGAGATCTAGCTACTCATAGCAATAAACGAGATATTTTCATCTCTAAAAACCATCATCTAATATCATTACAAATCACCAAATCAAAATACACAAAGAAAGGGAAAGAGTTCACCAAGATTTCTCTAAGAAAAACATAAACTTTCTCTTCCAAAGTGCTCCTCCAAGCTTTCTTGCTCCTCTCCAATCGCCTCTAACCCTAAGAATGAAGAAGAAGGAGAGTGGAATCAGAGAAAAAGAGAGGAGGAAAGCCCAAGAAATAGACTCAGAATTTCGGGTCTAAAAACAGCCCAAACGGGTCGGATCCGCGCCCAAACCCGCAACTAATGCCCAAATCTGCAGAAATTTTCAGCACCGCCACCCTGTCTTGCGAAAATTCTAGAAAAATCATCCGACCTCGGATTGACGTGTTCCAGGCGGCGATAGAACCGTAACAAAGTGTACTCTAACAGAAAAATATCATTAGGCCGAAAAATACACTTGAATGATAGCAGATTTCTTCACAAGAGGGGCAAATCTGCAAAAATTTTCAGCACCGCCACCCTGTCTTACAAAAATTCTAGAAAAATCATCCGACCTCGGAATGACGTGTTTTAGGCGGTGATGGAACCGTAACAAAGTGTAGAATACCAGAAAAATATCATTATGTCGGAATATATAATGCAATGATATCAGAATTCTACACAATAGGGGAAAATCAGACTTTCTAGCCCAGAAATTTTCAGAACCGTCACATTGTCTTCCAAAAAATGCAGTAAATTGCTCCGACCTCCAAAAATTTGGAAAAATATGCGTTGGAATCGGGACTTCACGAAATTCAACTGAAAAATAATAGAAGACCAAGATGAAGATGCTAATAAGCTATAAAAATTATGTTTTAAGCATATAAAAATGGTAAGCTCCAATATTAAGTGTTATCATCAAAATGCACGTATCGGAGCCAAAATGAACACAAATTATGCACAAAATGACATCTAATGAGGGGTAAAATATACAATATTGAACCCTAATCACACCCCCCAACTAGCTTTTTGCTAGTCCCTAGCAAAACAAGCGATATATTCGGATTCATAATATAGCACACATCAAACTCCACAATATTCATGGCACATGAAATTTTTTCAATTTAAACTCAATTCCAATATACCAACTCATAAAAGAGAGCAAATCCAAAACCAAAACTTCAATATGGCTCAAACCAACAAAGTACAAGCAAAGTTTGCATTCATTAAGATTAAAACATAAGCGTGTCATAGTATCACAATCTTCAAGAACTTGGCCAAAAATAACACTTAGCTTTCTTAATTCATAGAAGTTTGATATGTGGATCATGTTTATTCATGTTTTTTAATATGAAACTTAGAATGACCCATGTAACGAGGGTTCGGTCAATGACTCCCAAATCAGAAGATTTTGGGGCATTGGGCCAAAAAGGACCCCGCGGACCTAGTAACTCGAATCACCTAAGATTCACTTATTTTTCTCTCGTGCACTCCCCTAAATCCTATCTTTCGACACGAATCCCCAATGTTTCATGAGGACCCGGCTACTTGACAAAACTAGAAGAACGATGCACTTATTCTTTTTTTTTCTTTTTCTTTTTCTTTTTCTTTTCTTTTCTTTCTCTTTTCTTTCTTTTTTTTGATCCAACACACCAATCAACCACTCCTCAAGCATAAACCAAGCGTATATCCAAGGCCAAATTCCATCAAATTGAACACCAAATTACACTAATGACTTAATCCAACTCGTGCATCACAAAGTTTGCACAAAACTAATCCAAACCACCTCGAAGACAAAATTCATCGAATTATGCACTATTTTTATGAATGGCATATTAAAGTTGATCCCATGAAGAAAAAGCAATAAAATGCATGACAATCACTATTTAGGAGTTTGAACATAAGATTTGAATCCAAATGTATGCATGAATATGAAGCATATAAGGGACTAAGCACAAAGCTAGAAAATGAGCAAGGAGGGTCAATTATATGCTCGCAAGATATTGGTGATGTCAAAAGGGATGTCTCCAAACAAAAACCAAAACCAAAAAAATTTAAAACAAAAACAACTAACTAAACATCCTAAAACCACCTACTACTCCCCCCAAACTAAAGACAAACATTGTCCTCAATATTGAAAGAGAATATGTTTATTGAATTAAAATTATCCTAGAAAGCATAGAAAGTGTAAAAATTTAAATTTTCTACACTACTGGATAGAAGTCACCGGGGTCAAAAGGCGGATCACGTATCTCCAACGGTGGAGGAAGTAGCTCAATTAGATCCTTACGCTCCTCTGCGAGCGTCTTCCATCTACGAATCACTTTGGACCCTAGCAACACAACTCCAAGCATCTCTCTAAAATATGCGACCATGTCCTGCAAGAGATGAGCTGTATCAATCCAAAGTGGGCACCGTTGCCTTTCGACGAAAGTAACCCAAATATAATCGTCAAAGTAAAATAAAGAATTTGAAATATGTTGACGAAAACTCCCTAAAATGGTTGTATCCTTCTTGGTAAAGTGCTCCACCACGGGGGAAAGGAATGAATGATCTTGGGACAAGACCAGGGGAAGGCACGTTTCAGGCTCTACCAAAATGATCGATGAGCTCGTGGCCCTACTTGGCTCCTCCTCATGTCCATCCAAAATGTCACGCTCGTCCTCTCCATCTTTGCACACAGCACCTGCGAGGGAAGAAGAGTCCAAATCAAATAATAAATTTTTTTGAGTGGTTGGATTACCTTCTCCCAAGCAAGAGGCAAGCAATGCAAGACTCGAAATGATCTCCTGAATATACTGGCTCCGAGTCTCCATGCTCCGAAGAAAATATCGGGATTGAGCCTCATGTGTCTGAATAAGCAATTGAAGCTCCACACCCAAGGGTTGCAAAGGTGCGTCCACGCTTGGTTCTCCTTGGTCAAGGCATGCTCCAACGGCATCACAATGAAGCGCTAACGGCTCACTCCCTGAGGTTCCATCCAATGATCGGTTCATACCCTCCATGGAGTCCAGGTACTCCCAAGCATCCTCAGGTGACATGTCAAATAGAGCTCCATCGTCCATCATAACCATGTAGTCCTGCATCTCCTCCCTCAGTCCCTCGTAGAAAAACTGGAAAAGATGGGCCATCGTGAATCCATGATGTGGACAGATGCTTAATAAATTCATGACCCTCCTCCAAGCTTGATAGAAGGATTCACTGTCAATTTGAGCAAAGCCGGCAATTTTGAGCTTCATAGAAGTGGTCTTGTGCAAAGAAAATGAAAGTGCATTATACAAAGAATTTATGCCGTTAAAGTCCATAGCTCTTTTTTTGAATTTTTATAAAAGAAAATAAAAATAAAAATAGCAAAGGACTCAAAAAGTAAAAAATAAAGAAATCTCAAATCAAAAAGTAAAAAGTGAAAAATAAAGAATTGAAAAAGAGTCACACTAATAGTGGGAAGTATCTCGCCAAAATTTCCAAAATCAATCGAAAATGTAAATGCAAAAACCGTTGTCCCCGGCAACGGCGCCAATTGCTTGAACGCGTCTCAAGTATGTGATGCTTAAGCGCTACTCCCAAGTGTAAGAGGACGTCAAGTAATAAATTTGTATCCGGTGAGACCGGGTCGGATCACGGGGACAAGTCGTTTTGCAATCATAAGTTCAATTAATAAAGGAGAGATAAAGACGAAACTACAACCAACTAAGCTAATGGTGGAAATGCGCGTGAAAATGTGGGTGAGACCATCTACCAACCCAACATCCTAGCGTTCGAGAATCGGAGAGGGAAATAGGCGAGTAAGCTTGTATGGTGTGTGAGAATGAGGTTGCTAAGCATATGGGTTCAATCCGAGGATAACTCAATTGTCTTTCCGGCTAAGAAAAGCGCAATCGGTGAATGTGGCATTTTAACAAACACTTGGTGTGCAGTGAAAGTAGGGTATGAAAAATCGAGATAATAAACAACCAAGCATATATGAATGGTACCACTAGGCAAACTCCACTCTAGGGATACCCACTAGGATCCCTAATTCAAAGTATATCCCAAAAAAATCCTACCACATAAACTTTTAAACATGCAAGATTGAAATTTCATAGCCTAAGCAAGCAACATCACCACACAACCACACACAATGAGATCTAGCTACTCATAGCAATAAAAGAGACATTTTCATCTCTAAAAACCATCATCCAATATCATTACAAATCACCAAATCAAAATACACAAAGAAAGGGAAAGAGTTCACCAAGATTTCTCTAAGAAAAACATAAACTTTCTCTTCCAAAGTGCTCCTCCAAGCTTTCTTGCTCCTCTCCAATGGCCTCTAACCCTAAGAATGAAGAAGAAGAAGAGTGAAATCAGGGAAAAAGAGAGGAGGAAAGCCCAAGAAATAGACTCAGAATTTCGGGTCTGAAAACAGCCCAAACGGGTCGGATCCGCGTCCAAACCCGCAACTAATGCCCAAATCTACAGAAATTTTCAGCACCGCCACCCTGTCTTGCGAAAATTCTAGAAAAATCATCCGACCTCGGAATGACGTGTTTCAGGCGGCGATGGAACCGTAACAAAGTGTAGAATACCAGAAAAATATCATTATGTCGGAATATATACTGCAATGATAGCAGAATTCTGCACAATAGGGGAAAATCAGACTTTCTAGCCCAGAAATTTTCAGCACCGTCACATTGTCTTCCAAAAAATGCAGTAAATTGCTCCGACCTCCAAAAATTCTGGAAAAATATGCGTTGGAATCGGGACTTCACGAAATTCAACTGAAAAATAATAGAAGACCAAGATGAAGATGCTAATAAGATGTAAAAATTATGTTTTAAGCATATAAAAACGATAAGCTCCAATATTAAGTTTTATCATCAAAATGCGCGTATCGGAGCCAAAATGAACACAAATTATGCACAAAATGCCATCTAATGAGAGGTACAATATACAATATTGAACCCTAATCAACTAGTCCTTTCTTCTTATCTTTCTTATTCTTGTCAGACTTGTGATACTTTGGAGCTTTCCACTTCTCTTTGTTTCGGAGCATTGGGCAATCCTTCTTGATGTGCCATGGCTTATTACACTTAAAACACAAAGAGGAAGTATTATTAGTAGACTCAAATCTATTCTTGGAGGGAAATTTACCTTTGCGAAAGAAGCGTTGGAACTTCTTCGCCATTTGAGCCATTTTCTCCAAGTCCATCTCATTTCTGATTCTTCACTATCGGAGGATGAAGAATTGGCTTTGAATGCTAAATATTTCGAAGGGTTCATCATGGCTCGAATCTTCAATCGGTTCTCCTATCGTACTTCATAAGACATGAGAGTTCCGATAAGATTCACGACTGTGTAAGTCTTCAAGTCGTTGACATCCTCGATGGCGATAGCTCTTCTTTCCCACTTGGAGGTCATTCCCATTATGATCTTCCTTATTATCTTGTTGACTTATCCAAGAGCTTCCAGTTCATTGGCGATATCGGTAAAACGTCCGTACATCAATGATATGCTTTCATTTTCGTGCATGTGAAACATATCGAAATTTTACACGGCAACATAGAGTTTAGAAAGTTTTACGTTGTTCGTTCCCTCATGGGTAACGACGAGATGGTTCCAAATTTGATATGCACTCTTACATGTGCATATCTTGTTGAACTCATCCGGGTCCAACACACAATGAAGAGCGTTCATTGCATTTGCGTTGTTGATTTCGGCGGATTTCTTGGAAGGTGTCCATTTGGCAAAATCCTCTTTGGTGGGCTCGACGTATTCGTTGTGGAGGGTTCTTTAAAGGGAAGCACTCCTTAGGAACGTCTCCATCCGGTATTTCCAATAGCCGAAGTTCACGCCAATGAAACGCGGAGGACGCACCGTTGATTGTCCTTCGAATACTGTGGACGCTCCATCACGATCGTGATTGTCGTAAAAGTCGGTGGAGGAATGTTGTTATTGTTGAATGTCATAGCTATAAACCAGCGCTTTGATACAAATTGTAAGGTCCCTGGCTATAAGGAAAACACTAGAAGGGCGGGTTAAATAGTGTTTATGTAATTTAAAAAGATAGTTACACCAAATTAAATTCCTAACCAAAAAATAATGCGGAATAAATGTAAATCCCAAAATGAAACAATGCAAACGCAAGGATGTTTCAAGGGTTCGGATTACCCAAGTCACTTCCCGACTTGTTCCTGTTAATCCTACGTCCCTTCCACTTGGTAAACAACCGAATACTCAAGTTAGAACCCTAACTTAAGATTTCCTTAAAACCCCACTTGTAGCAACCCTACAAGTGAAATCGAAATACACTCGATTGACCTTGACTCCCACAACTTAGGAGCAAGCAAACCACTCTCACAATCCGAGAGTAAATCAAATAACGAAAGTTATGAAATTAGAAATAAACAACACTTACAATCACCTATGCCTTGAAGTAGAACTTGAAGGACAGTGTGTTGTGTGTTGAATGACTCTCTTAGAAGAGAGGAAAAGCCCTTTCTCTTGACTGCACCAAATGCCTAGAAGATTTCTCTTTGGTTCTAGGTTGGAGACCAAGACTTTGAAGATAGGAATTTTAAGGCTTTAGGATTTTGAGAGCTTTGATCTTGAAAGAATGAAAGCTTGAATGAATGAGTAAGTTGCTAACCTCTCAATGGAATAGTAGAGGCTGCCTTTTAGTTTTCTCAAAGCCCTCAAATAAAATCCCCAAAAGCCCCTTTGAAATCCGTTGAGAAATAGCCAACGGATAGAATCTGCACGCGCGATAGTCGATTGTTAAACAAAACACAATCGATTGATGCACTATGTCAGAGAGTAGGTGAGAATTCAAACGGTAACTTACCACGTGGACAGTCGACTGGTGAGGCATAGACAGTCAACTGTTAAACCAACAGGCGACTGTAAATCCTACTACAGGCGACTGGCCGTAAACTGGGTAAGTTGAGAAAGTCTGAGAAAAGTCTGGGAATACAAGACAGGCGACTGATGAAGAGAAGACAATCGACTATAAAACCAACAGGCGATAGTAATTCCTTCTACAGGTGACTGTCACGAACCCTGACATTTTCCAGAGAGCTGAGTCTGTAGAGAGGCTCATAGACAGGCAACTGTTGAAGCATCAACAGTCGACTGTGCCATTGGACAGTCGAATGTAGATCCATCATCAGTCGACTGGCACTAGAAGAAGAAATATTCCAGAGAGCAAGTCCTACAGAAGAATCATGGACATGCGACTGTTGATGCATTTACAATCGACTTGTCCTTGGACAGGCGACTGTAAATACAACATCAGTTGACTGGCCAGATCAAGTGAACTGATCAATCGTAGATGATAGACAGGAGACTGATTTACAGATCACAGTCAATTGTCTCTTGGACAGGAGCCTGTGAAACGTACAGCAGTCGCCTGATAGATGATCGTGTTAGGGTTTTGGCGGACCCCCAGAGCTCGGATCCGTATCCGTCCTAAGTCGGACGGACCACGGAGGCACAAAAGCGCAGCGGAAAAACAGAAATCAAAATTTCTAGACTAGCTAAACAATTTAGCTAGGCTCTGGGGAGCCAGAACCCAGCCCGATCTATGCCGACTTGGAGTGGGTCTGACCACTCCAAGAAGGATCTACACTAAGCGACTAATTAAAATTACGCTAAAACGCTTAACCACATACCCGGAATCTTGGCCCTGGAGCAGGTAAGATGTACCGCACCGTCTTGAGAAGCTCGTCGTAGCCGAGCCGCGTTGACCCGATCTCCCTGAGCCGCCTCGCACCCTCGCACCGATCCGCCCGAGCCGCTTTCGCCTCCGAGCCGATCACATGCGGTAGAAAGTTTCACTTGAGAAGAAACCCGCGTCTTAGACGTCCGGATCAGATCCAAACCCCCTTCGTAGTCGTGCTAGGACTACTCCGGAGAATAGGAAAGTAGAGAGAGAGATTTAGTCGCGGACCGAGCTTGCTCAATAATTTGGAGCTACCCGATCGTTGACTGGTGTGTTTTTCAACGAGGAGAGTGCACCCCTATTTATATAGGGAGTGAGCACTCACCCTCTTGTTGCGGGCAATGTGGGACAATCCATATGAAGAGAAAAATTGAATTAAGTCATTTGGCTTAATTTCAATTTTAAAGTTAGCCTTTCACAAAGTCAAACTTTAACGAATTAATTCTCCTCACATACTAAACTTCAGACACCAAACAAGCTATCAATCAAAAAAGCTTGGAATGGTGAACGCGTAGAAACTGACGGTGACGAATTTCGACTTCGTTTGACCCCTCAAACAATTGCTCAAAGTTTAGCAATTCTCACAAAATTCGTAGCCGTCATTTGGGTTTTCAAAAAACCTAATTTGACTTAAGTTGCGGGCGCGCCCGCTAGACTTAGCGGGCGCGCCCGCCCAAGGGGGGGCAAGGGCGGGTCACCCGCCCGCTGCAAGCAGCGGGCGCTGGCCCGCTGCGTGCAGCGGGCCGTGCCCGCTGCATCAGCGGGCGCTGGCCCGCTGTGCAGCGGGCCACGCCCGCTAATGCAGCGGGCGCCCGCCCGCTGCACACAGCGGGCCATGCCCGCTGCTGCAGCGGGCCGCGCCCGTTTTGCCCTTGCACATGGGCCTCTTGGCCCGGTGGGTCTAACCCACTTCCCCTTGAACTCTTTCTGCGTTTCTGGGCTCGTTTGAGCTCCGATTTGGACACGGTTTGAACCTGTGTTTAGACCGGGACGATCCCGTCATCCAGGTAACCCTTTCCAACAAGTTTGTTCCTACTAAATTCGTCGTAACTAATTTACAACACGTTTAGTTAAAGTTAGCATCTAATGCAACGTTATGTCCCTATTGCTATTGCGACTAACTTTCACAACTTAACTTGTGAATATCATCAAATGACATTTCTCTCTATTCTATATTCCTATTACTAAGACACGAGTACTACTCGGTGTGAGACCCTACAGCCTGACCTTACTACAGGTTGGGGCTCGAAACCCCTAGACGACGGTCACTACGAGCAGTAGCTGTCGTCCCTGTTTCAGAGTCATCATAACGTGATCGACCCTTTGACAAAAGTATCATTGGGTTTGCATTGGCTATGTCAGTGATGAATTCCGTTAGCTAAAATCCCTTCGTCAAGACTGTGTTTGATGTTGGTCTAGGGTATGGTTTTCTGTCAACCCTATTAGACAACATTGGTCAGTATACGGCGGTCTTTATTTTATACACGTTGTACTACTTGCAACGTACCCCGGTCGAGGATTAACATAAAGACCGTACTGAGCCTATAACACTAACTTCCCTTTAATGGAAGTGACGAATCCCATCTTAGTCACTTACTCACCTAGAGATCTTCTGGTGCAACCCAACCTAAGATCTTTCATCAGGACTGGTCCTCGAAGCTAGATCATGGGTCTAAGCTACACCGTCCGTTCACAGGTTTATACAGATGACTTCAGGTCTTAAGGATCAACTAACCTATCAACACCCTAGAGTTATTAAAGACAGATCATTAAAGTTAACCATTTAATAACTCTAACTTGGTCGTTCAGTGAACTCATTCTCTAATGAGCACCTGTGTCTCGTCTCCGACTTCAGCAAGTCGAATGACTATGAGATCATCATTACCCGAAGGTAAGACGAAGACACAGTGATCTATCCGATGTGTCGATATCCAGTTCTCGACACATCTATGATCACGAACCGTTTTAGACTTACGTTTCTGTTCGGTCTCTTACTTACTCATAATCGAGATCTCATCTAGATATGTAAGGACCTAACTCTAAGTCTATGGATATTATCTAAGTATATTAATACAAGTGTTTTGTACTTAGAATAATACGTACCATATATGGTATGAACAAGACGCATAATCAAGATAAATTGCCTTATGGGCATATATCTTCCTACAGATCGGTCCATATTTTACACCTTTTTCCGCATGTTTTCACGTCATTTCGGTTGCTCATATTGCGATTTTCACGATTATTCGACGATATTGCATTACTTTTCACTATTTCTTGTTTTTGTCAGATTTCAGGAAATATGGAGCGATCGGGAGCAAAAATGAGCTTAAGGGACTTGCACCCACCCCGGAGCGTCACCCAAGGCTCTTTTAAGGGCTATTCGGCGATGGGAGATGTGTGGAAGAAGAAGGAACTCCGTAGGAGCGACGAGGAGGAGAAACGGAGAAGATTGGGCATTTTCAGCATGCCACTCAGCCGAGTGAAGGAGCCACTCGGCCAAGCAAAGAAGCCCGCTCGACCGGCCAGATCGGACACGCAGCAGATTGAGTATCAGCGTGCACTCGGCCGAGCATAGCCATCCCACTCGGCCGAGCATGGAGACACCACTCGCCCGAGTGGCATCACGACGACAGCAAGCAAAAATCCCAGACTTACTGGAATCCGTCAGTTGATTGAGGGTTCCGACTCGGCCGAGTACCGAATGCCCCTCGGCCGAGTGAGTAAAGCCACTCGGCCGAGTCACCTCCGAAGACAGGCCCCCAAGACCCCTGACCTACTGGAATTTTACAGGGTCTGTCACTCGACCGAGTAGAGAAGCACACTTGACCGAGTAGAGAAGTCAACTCGGCCGAGTGACGCCGAGGACACGCAGTGCCCAGATTTTCAGATAGCCTCCCACTCTTTTGAAATCTGCTATCCTTCTAGCAATCAAAGTATTTTTCTCATATTTTTTATGGATAGCAGACTTCATGATGGTTCCAACGCCGCCAAGAACGTGCCAATCAGAGGTCGGATGAAATCTGGAGAATTTCTGCAAGTTGACGCTGCAGTGCTGGAATTTCCACTCGGCCGAGTCACATTGTCCCACTCGGCCGAGTCGGCGACGGGCCCAGATTTTAAGTTGCGGTTTGGGCTGTTTTTGGGCACGAATTTGAGGGGGTTTCTAGGGTTTCTTGCTAGGGTTTTGGGGGAGTATTTAAGGGGTTTGTAGCTACCATTAGAGGGGGACCCCCATTATGTTTTCTTAGCTCCCATGATGTTTTCTTAGAGTTATTTTTAGAGGTTAGGCCATGCCCTAGGCCCCCTCTTGGATCTAAAAGCTTGTATTTAGATTGAAGATCTTCATCAAGCTAAGTATTTTGTTCTTCTTATTTGAATCTTTGTTTTTCTATCTTTTCATATGCAAGCAATGATTTTTATTGATTCTTATATCCTTATTACTATGCTTGAGTAGATTAGTTGTTCTAGGGCATGGGGATGAACCCTATGGATCTAATTTTAGATTTGTGATGAATGAATTCCCAAATTGCTAGAATTGCTAGGAGGTTAGGTTGTGATTGATTTATTACGGATAGCTAGGGATTTCCATCGATTGGGGTTTGCAAGAGATTGGATTCTAATCGATGGGAAGGCCTAGATATTCGATTTAGGTTTACAATTGGGTTTCTCTAGATTTGGTTTGCAAGAGATTGGACCAAAGCTAGGATTTTTAATTGTAAATCTATACCCATATTCGTTTGCAAGAGATTGGACGAATACGAACTATCACAACCTAGATCGTAACTCGAGTTTGCACGAGAGTGGGCTCGAGGAGCGATTGAACGATGATGTCGATCTTCATGCTAGTGGCTTAGGTTAGGGTTTGCAAGATATTGGGCTCTAATCTAGGTTGCTATAGACCGGCAATAGCACGAGAGCGTGAGCTTGGTTCTATATTCAGTTACGACTAGTTCACCTCAATGCAAGTCTAGTAATATTGAGATTCACTATTTACAATGATGTATGACGGTCCGTAGTGGGGATTCCCTAGCCCCAGACACTTTTATTATATTGATTTGTATTAATATTTGACTGATTTCTTTTTCACTGACACCGACATCCAACACCATTTCGATTACATCATTCCATAACCATCTCCACCAATAAAACATTCGTAGTCAAACCAACCTAGGATAGATTGGAGCGCAACACCACCTCCTCGTGTTCGATACCCGCTCGCCACTTGACCGTGCGCTTGCGGTAAAACTACAGTCGTCGTCCCGGGTGTATATCTGGGGAGCGATCAAGTTTTTGGCGCCGTTGCCGGGGAGGCGATAGTGTTTGATCTTATCACCCTAGCTATTTCTTCTTTCTGTTTTATTTCTTTATTTTTATCTAACCCTTCCACTGTGCTAATCATTTCTTTGAAACTCTGTTTTCCCATTGCATGTACACGAGATCAACGGCGGACCCTGAAGCTATATTATTTGATCCCGAGATTGAACGTACTGTGCGGAGAATTAGAGCGGAGAGGAGACAAGATCCGGAAGGGAGGTTTATGACCAACCCGGAAACTGCGGAACAATTGGCGGCAAGAATGGCGAGGATCATTTCCATTCGTGATAGGCTTCGGCCTAAGACCTCTTCTACGACCTCGTCCATTGCCATGCCGGAGTTGGCGGCTGACAAGAATTTTGAGCTGAAGACTGGACTAGTGGTTCTGATGCAGCAGGATCCATTTCATAGGAACGCCCATGAAAATCCCCACTACCACATCCAGCTATTTTTGTCGAAGTGTGCCACATTTTAGATGACGGGGGTCTCCATCGATGCCATCAGAATGCGCCTCTTCCCCTTCACATTAAAGGATAAAGCTCTTTATTGGTTGAGGACGCAAGCTGACGGAGTCTTTACCACATGGGACGAGTTGGCGAGCGCGTTCATTGACAAGTTCTATCCGCCTTCCAAGACGGTAAAGATTAGGAGTGCCCTTATGTCCTTCAAGCAAGGACCCCAAGAGACACTCTATGAGGCTTGGGAGCGTTTCAAAGACCTGCAGCATCAGTGCCCCCACCATAGCATTGAAGATTGGGAGCTAGTCCATAGCTTCTACAATGGTCTCCAACCGGAGACCAAGCAGATTATTGATGCAGCGGCAAATGGTGCCATCCTATCGAAGACTCCCGACGACGCTACGGCCTTAATTGAGGAGATGGCCTCGAACAATCAACAATGGAGTGACGAGTGAGGACACTCTTCGTCCTCCATGAAGCCATCTAGCATTTATGAGGAAAAGGCCATAGCGGAGCTTACCAACAAGTTTGATTCTCTCCACAAGGTAGTGGAGAGACTAGAGAAGTATATTACGGAGCCCCAAGGAACCCCTTCCACATCCGCACCAACAAATCAAATGTGTGATTGGCAAGACCAATCCCAAGCTATGTATTTGGGAGGAAAACAAGGAGAGGGATCTTTGGAGCAAGTTCATTACATCACGGGGAACCAAGGATATTGGGCGAATCCGGCCACTAGAAACCATCTCGGTTTCTCCTATGCCAACAATGAAGGAGCATTGAACCCACCGCAACAACCACCTCAACAAGCTCGACCACCACCGCAACAACAACAACATTTTCCACCAAGGGGACCTCCACAACAAAATTTCGCACCAAAGCAACAAGTTGGACCCTATAGGCCGCCCGGATACAATCAAGGGTGGAGAAACCCAAACCCCCCACAAGCTCAACAACGTTCCGATTTTGAAGCTAGAGTGGAGGAGTTTATGGTCGAGCAGAAAAAGACCAACGCTACCTTGAAAGCGGGCCAAGATTCCCTTGCAACCGTTGTAGCCCAAATCTCGGAGCAATTGGCTTTGCTCAATCGAAATACTCAACAATTACCGGCTCAACCCGAGCAAAACCCACGGGGTGCCACCGGCCACATCAATGCCGTGGTTGCAGTTACAACTAGAGGCGGGAAGGATACCACTCCCGTCATGATTCCTACCGATGAGCCCGAGGTGGAGAGAGTTGAGCCAAGTGAGCCGGTCATTGAGGTTGAGATGGAGAAAGAGCCGCAAGGGGAAGAAAAGTCTAGAACGGAGCAATTGATTGAAGAGAGGCATTTTATGCCACCGATCCCATTCCCTTAGAGGCTTGCTAGAGCAAAAATAGAGAAACGGCTAGCCAAGTTTCTCGAGTATTTGAGAGGGGTAAGCCTCAACATTCCTTTCCTCGACGCTATCGTGGAAATCCCGACATACGCCAAGTTCCTGAAAGATTTGATTACGGGAAGAAAGAGGAAGGAGAAAATCATGCTCGCTAAGGAGGGCTCTTGGTTCACCAAGAGAGAGAAGGAGCCCGCCAAATTCAAAGACCCAGGGAGTTTCCGAATTCCTTGCACCTTGGACGGCGTCCCTCTACAAAAGGTGTTGGTGGACTTAGGGGCTAGTGTTAGCCTCATGCCTCTCTCTATGTTCCTAAGGCTAAATACCGGCACAAAATTGAAGCCTACCGACATGCGGATACAACTAGCCGATGGTCGGATCACAAGGCCGGTAGGGATCGTAGAGGACATCCCGCTACAAGTCCCGGGGGCATATGTTTGCCATGTGACTTCGTGATCATGGATGTCAAGGAGGAGGGAGACACGTCGCTAATACTTGGACGCCCGTTCCTCGCCACCGCCGGTGTCATTGTCGACGTACGTGAAGGAACTCTAACATTGAATGTCGGCAACATCGAGGTGGAGCTTCATATTCCCAAGGCAATGAAACACATGCCTTATCATGAGGAGCTGGACTATATGGACCTCCTTGACGAGGTTATTGAGGAGGCGATCCCCCATTCGATCGGGGCTCTATTCAAGGAAGATTTAGAGGAAGGGCCGGACTTGGGCCAAGAAGAAAAGATGGAGCATTCCCCCGACCTCTCCATGGAAGTTGATGAAGGCGATGCTGATGTCGCAAGGATTCGAGAGCTCTGCAAGCTCTCAAAATTGAAGTCTCCGAAGAAAGCTCCGCCGATACGGAAAACGGTGTCACCGGTGAAGCCGAGGACCGGAGCAAGCACTAGCTTGGGGGAGCCACCCCCCAACACTACTCGAGACGAGAGATCACCGAGGGAGAACACGCCGCCGCAACATCCGAATCCAAGCGTTCTCCCCGGAAAATTTGACGGGTGCATCTCATATGCACCCAATATCCCGCATTGAATTGAAAATCAAAGGGGGTCGAGCTCACGACCTTAAACGAGCGCTTGTCGGGAGGCAACCCGACGGTTATCGCTTTATTTTTACATTTTCTTTATTTTTTTTAGAAATTATTAGTGTTTTGAGTCGTTTGCCCAAAAATTTCGTGATAACGGGTCCTATTTTTCTTTGACAGGAGAGGAGAAAGGGATATCTATCATTAGGAGGATGAACAAGGCGACGAGGAGCGCTCCAAGAATGCGCTCGATGCTTAGGAGGAAGATGAAATCGACTGGAGGAAGAAAAATAGAGTTTAGAGCCCAAACGAAGCCAAACAGCAGAAAACAGGGTTCACTCGGCCGAGTATACTAGTCACTCGGTCGAGCACATAAGTTCGTCCGCCCGAGCGGCTCACGAACGAGGGAAGTCTGCTGTACCCAACTCTCTGTTTCTTTTCTTGATTTCAGTATAATTGCTACTCGGCCGAGTATATATATTCACTCGGCCGAGTAAAACTGATACGCTCCTAAGGCGAGTCTTGCCGAGTAGCTTGAGCCACTCGGCCGAATGGACTTATTCCACTCGGCCGAGGATGGCAAGGCCACTCGGCCGAGTCATAAGCGGGGAGGAATTTTCCAAAAGTTTCCGTTGCGTTCACTCGGCCGAGCGACTTAGTCACTCAGCCGAGTCGTAACTTTTTCTATAAAAGGGGGAGCGCGATGGCGCGTTTTTCGAAACGAGCAAAAATCCCAAATCGCGACCGCTCGTCTCCTCGACCGCTGCACCCCCCCTCACTCGCCCGACCCACTCGCCCCGCCACCGCGCTCGGCCGACCACCGCCAGCCGACCGCTCCTCCGCCTCGCCCGAGTCGCCGCCGGCGACCACCTCGCCGGCCGAGCTCCAGTAGCGTTTATTTCGCCTATTTTTCCTCTTTTGCGTATTTTTCGACGATCCACGTGTCTAACAAACCCCAAACCCAAATTAAATTCAATTTCTATCTATTATACCCCTAACCCCCCATACATTTTGAATATTACATGCTAATCTCTTCGTTTGATGCGCAGGTTATATTGGGGAGCTTAGGGGAGCCCAGGGGAGCTTCCGGGGATCGTTTTGGGCTACGTGGAGGCGTCGTCTTCGTACGCGTCCACTTCTTTGCTCTCTCAGCGTGTCACGGTATATTCGTTCCTTTATTTTACGCACGCCACATTTTTCATGTTTTTGGTGAGCACCCGGGGCCCACATGCCGCCCCGGACACAGCCACGGTCGAGGAGAGCTTCCGCCAAGCGGAAGCGGTCGGATGAGCCCGGCCCCTCCCACGAGGTGGAGGACTCTCCTCCGCCTACACCACCACACCCCGTTCACCCCGCACAGCCTGCAGACCCCACACACCCCGCACAGCCTGCAGAGCCCATTCACCCCGCACAGCCACTCCCTGCCATCCCACAGCCACCACCACCAGCTCCACTTATCGGGCCGCTGGGGATTACGTTTCGGGACGACGCACACCGCGTCGTCTTCGAGCGCATTTCCCAGCGCTCGATCGTACCCTCCAGGTTCGCACACCTTGCAGACCTAGGACACCTGGGGGTACTTGAGGGGATGCTCACGTTGTATGACAATGTGGGTTGGCGATATTTCTTCCAGGTGTCGGCGGACACGTTCGTCTGTCCAACACTTGAGGTGCTTAGTTCTATCGCCCAGACCGACGAGGGATGCTCGTTTAGGTTCATGGACCGAGAGTGCCAGGTCACTCTCAGTATGATGAGAGCTTTATTTTCGTGGCCCGATGTCCCTGGGGCCGACTGTGGTTATGCCCCCACTCACATTCCCCCACCTTCCTTCGATTCCGACGCTTTCTGGGCCCGGATCACGGGTCTACCTGCTGCCTTCGACCCTAGTAGGGCCAAGGCCTCGGCCATCGTCCACCCTTGCCTCCGCATAGCTCAGCGCCTTATGGCGACTACCTTTTTGGAGAGATATGAGCCTGGTACGATGTCCACGCCGGAGCTTTATATGCTCTACGCGATGACGCGCCCCAGAGCTCTATCTAGGGAGGGTGACGAGTTGGTCCCCGCCGTCGTGATTGATATCGCGAGCTGGTTTTTGGATCGCATCATCGTATCGGTGGGCGCTCGCTCACCGATATGTTGCGGCGGTCTGATCACCCTGCTCGCTCTTATGACCGGCGAGGACCTTCCAGCCGACCTGCGACGAGCCCCGGGCCCCACTTCCCTGTCCATAGATGTCATGGCCCGGATGAAGATGCTTCGTCCGCATGGTCAGCGGCA
Organism: Scilla litardierei; assembly: GCA_030789695.1. Classification (NCBI taxonomy): domain Eukaryota; kingdom Viridiplantae; phylum Streptophyta; class Magnoliopsida; order Asparagales; family Asparagaceae; genus Scilla; species Scilla litardierei. Next base: position 124,236,890 of record CM061132.1, on the reverse strand, counting down.
CTGGGTTTGGTTGCACGGTCCATTCGGTGCGGATTACATGATCCTTCTGAGCCCAGCTCGGACACAGATAGCACCAGCACAGGTGGACTGGCTTCCGGTGATGGATCTCCTGATCCCCGCCGCCTACGTGCTTGAGGCCGAGGAGGCTGAGTAGGCTGAGCAGGCCCACGCTGCACACGCTGTACCTGCTGACCCCGCTGATCCTGCCGACCTCGTGGCCCCTCAGCAGCCCGATATTTCTGCTGCTCCCGACACCTCTATCCACACTTCTGTCGGTGTCGGGAGTACCCTCGCTGATCCCACCTCCACTACCTCCACGCCAACCTCCACTACCACCACAGCTGGCACTCTGTCCGTTGAGCCCGTTTCCTCCGCCCTACCCGAGCACCCACCGACTATAGTTGAGAGCGGAGAGCCCTCTTTTGCTGCCGTTGTGGAGACCGTGGTTGCCACCTCTGTCCCCACCGTAGCCGTTTTTTCTGAGAGTGTCGTGGCGTCTGTCCACATGTCTGTGTCACCGACCTCTCTGGCCGCCTCGTTGCCACTTTTATACTCCACTTCCGTTGCTGCTGCCTCCACTTCTTACCAGCCTGCGCCCCGGCCTCACACTGAGGCTAGGCCCACTCTTGTGAGCACAGCACCTTTCCTCCACCTGCCTGCTGAGCCTATCACCTACGCCACCCGCGTCCGCCAGCCCCGTCCTGCAAAGCACAGACAGGTGCGTCCCTCTGCACCACCTCCCCCAGACACTGTACTTCAGAGCATTTGTGCTCTCGAGGGGGCGGTGAGTGCCCTCAGAGGCGACCTTAGGACCATGTCTGCCACCGTCACCGCTATGGCCGGCCGCTTCGACCTACTTCCGGGCATTCACTATTGCCTCACTCAGATTCTCGAGCGGCTTCCTCACGTACCCACACCCACCCAGCAGGTACCCATCCCCACCCCCACCCCTACATACACCTAGCCTGCTACCACACCCACACCCGCACCCACTCAGCAGACTGTTCCCCAGCCACCACCACCACCGCCGCCGCCTCAGGACGGAGACGTCGTAGCACCACCCTCTTAGGCACCCTTGATGCCATTGATCCTTCTTGCCGTCATGCCGCCCGTCTCTGCTGGGTCCTGATGATTTTTGCCCACCCCCCCTCCCCTCACTGTTTTTGGTTCCACATTTTGTTCATATCTTTATATATCATTTTTGGGAGAGAGGGAGAGTTTTTTTGGTGTCACACTTTTATATCTGATTCACTCCTATATCTGCATGCATCATGTCCGCATCATATCTTTCATTTCTTTATTTTTATTTTCTTTTTCCTCATGCATGCATCCTCACCTACCCCTCACTTTACACGTCTCTCGGTGTGCCACACTTCGCACATTGAGGACACTGTGCACTTTAGCTTGGGGGAGTGATTTCTCACGTTCTTTTCGATTTACCACCTTTATTTTTAGTTTTTTCACGCCATTTTCCATTTTCGCACTCACTTTCATCACTTTTTCTTTTCTTTTACCATGCATCACGTTTTTTCTTATTTTCTTTGTGTGCCGCATTGTAAATCGCTTTATTTTCCCTCTTTATCTTTATTTCTTTTTCATCTCATGCTAGAGATGACTTTTCTATGATGATGATGACGTGGAGTTAGCTTTCTCTATATGCATGCTATATTTGTCATGTCTTAGATTTTATTTCTGATATCATATGCTATGATTTTCCTTGCATTTAGAGATAGTAACCCACACTTTTTCCGCATGAAAATGGATGAAATTTTATTATTAGCTGAGTCTGAATATTCATATGTATGCTATCGCAGAAAACACACCAAGATTCACGCATTGAATGCTTATATCTGGAGTACCGTTTTCTTTTCCTATATCACTTCTATATGCATGATTTGTACATTTCACTTCAGGATGATTGAATGATGTTAGCTATGATAAATCTGGATTAGTTTTGCTTTTTTGTGATCGAAACTGAGTAGATTAGATTACCCTGCTGAAGTTGTCGTGCACGTCCTATAGAGTGAACTGAGAGACATATTTATTTCTTTCTCCACATATCTTGAACATCAATTCTCTATTTTAAAATCATTGGTGAATCTCCCCTTAGCGATTCTAATATATGGCATTTCCCCCGCTATTAATTCCTAGCTCCAAATTTCCCAAAACCAAAGAAAGAAAAAGAAAAATTCTTGTATATCCTTATTTCTCTTTGATTTGGGATCATTGTGTATATATGCTATTGAAAAAAAAAGAAAAAAAAGAGAAAAAGAAAAGAAAAGAAAAGAAAAAAAGAAAAGAATCTCAATAAACGATCCCATCTCATGTTCTCTCTTTCTTCTCTCTTTTTGTTTTTATTTTTTATTACTTTTGGAGCTTCATAAAAATGGGGATGTAAATATTGTTTTTTATGCCACCACGCTTATAGATAAGCTTGGGGGAGGGAATCCAATGATGTGTGAGAGAGTGACTACTTGACGGTGCACGACAACCTAAGCTAAGTAATATTCTATACTCGGTGAGATCATTTTAGCTTCACGAAATCCAGGAATCTATGCCTAGCACTCATTTCATGAAATCCACGCTTTTCTATTCTTTCTATTCTATTGCGTGATATTCTTATACTCCTCTTAGAAAGCATTCAATTGAAAAGTGTGTGATCTGCGATATTGTATACCGCTTTAAATGATTCAGACGATGTTAATTCTAAAATTATTCCGTTTTTCATGCTATATCAATATTCTTGGGTTTTCTATTTCTATTTGCACCATTATACTATGATATCGAAATAAAAGTCATTGACATGTGTTTTACATTCGGTGCATGCTATATGAGTAAGCAAAACCCACGTCCTGAGAAAAATGATCTAGCAGCTTCCCTCTTCGCTTTCTTCGTTCTTCTTCGTTTTTCGTTTTTCGTTTTTCGTCGTTTTCGTTTTCTGAATCCGTCGGGTTCGCCTTTTACTTATCTTCCCCGAGGACGAGTAAGAGGTAAGCTTGGGGGATTTTGATCACTCCATATTTTACACCTTTTTTCCGCATGATTGCATGCCATTTAGATCGCTCAAATCACGCTTTTCACGATTTATCGACAATATTGCGATACTTTTCACGATTTGTTGTTTTTGTCGTATTTCAGGAGATTTGGAGCGATTTGGAGTGATCCCGAGATACACCTACTCCAGAGTGTCACCGATGACTTCCCCGAGGGGTATTTTGCTATTGGAGAGGAGCGGAAGAAGAAAGAACGTCGTAGGAGCGACGAGGAGGCAAAAACAATCAGAATGGGCATTTTTGGTGTCCGACTCGGCCGAGTGAAGGAGTCACTCGGTCGACCAGCGAGACCCCGCTCGGCCGACCAGATCGGACACGCTTCATGTGTGCACTCGGCCGAGCATCAGAAGCCACATCGGCCGAGTGACGAAACCCCGTCCGCCCGAGTGGCACTCAGACGACGCCCACCAAAAAGAGCCAACTTACTGTTTTTCGTCTGCCTGAGCTTCAGAAGACCCACTCGGCCGAGTGAAAATTACCGACCGCCCGAGTGAATAGAAGCCATCGGCCGAGTGACGACAACTCACTCGGCCGAGCGACGCCCGAAGTGAAGACTCCCAAGACCCCAGACTTACTGGAAATTCTCAGGGTTTCTCACTCGGCCGAGCGACTCTTGTCACTCGGCCGAGTGAGCCGCGCTGCCTGTAGCGTAAATTGCGATTTTCAGGCTGCGCAGGGGCATTTTGGTCACAGTTTTTTGGACGATTTTGGGGGGTATTTAACCCCAATTTTTAACCTAGGTTAGGGAGCTTTTTCCTTTGCTTTTTACAGCTTTTTAGATTAAACTTTTAGCTTTTGATTCTTGTGATTGGAGAGGAGAGGAAAGTTTATTTTTGTTGGATTCTTAGAGAACTCTATTGGTTTGTCTCCCTCTCCATTAAAAATCTTATTTTTATTGCTTATTTGAATATTGTGATGAATTCTATTGCTATTTCAATTGATTATTCTTGCATTTTTGATATGAATTGTGAGTAGTCCTAACGTCTTGGGGCGTGGGGATGAACCCTACGAGCCCAATTTCCGATTTGTGATGATTTGGTAGAAATATTGCTAGAATTGCTATTAGGGTTAGTTTAGGATCGATATACTACGGATAGCTAGGTGTTCATATCGATTGGGATTTGCAAGAGATTGGATCCCAATTCGATAGGAAACCCTAGAAATCCGAATTGGGTTGAAATTGAGTTTCCGTAGTATCGGTTTGCAAGAGATTGGACCGATACTAGGGTTCTCGGTTGCAATTCCATACCGATACCCGTTTGCAAGAGATTGGATGGGTAGGAACTATCCCAACCTAGGTCGTGGCCCGAGTTTGCACGAGAGTGGGCTCGGGACGCGATTGAACGATGATGTTGATCCTAATGCTAGCTTGCCCAGGCTAGGGTTTGCAAGAGATTGGACCCAAACCTAGGATAGCTATAGACCGGCAACAGCGCGAGAGCGTGAGCTAGGTTTTACATTTAGTTGCAACTAGTTCATCCGAAATTCTACCCTAGCAATTTTGATACCAATGAATCACATTGACGAGATATGGTGAGTAGCGGGGATTCCCCATTCCTTAGGCGTCTTTAATTGATTTTATATCTCCATACTTTGTCTGACGATTGTGACAGGATCGCCAAAAGGCAAATTCCCTCTTTTCTGTTCCTATAGCCAGGTTGTTCGGAGCAGGCACTGTCATTCGTCCTCCCTGTGTTTGAGAACCCGCTCGCCGCTACACCGTGCGCTTGCGGTAAAACTACACGGTCGCCCTTTTGGGTTACATTCAGGAGCGATCAATAGAGTAAAAGCTTAGAAGCCCAAAAATCAAATGAATAGATATGTGTATAACAGGCGACTGTAGAACAAAACACAGTCGACTGTTTTGAGACAGGCGATTGTAAAACGTTCAGCAGTCGACTGTTGAGATTAAACTTTGCACATTCTAGAGAAAATATGGATTGATGTCAAAGAAAAATTGATCTAAAGATTTCATATGGCTGAAATGAAGATGAGTGTGTATGATCCATCAAAGTTCTACTTCTAAGCTACATACTAGAAGATAAAAAGAAGATTACATTGTAGAACTAACTCTTCTTTCCAAAGTATGAGCTTGAAGTTTTCTAGGAGCTTCAATCACCATCTTTGATCATCCAATCCACTTTTCTTGCTACCATTGATCTTTGAGTGCCATCCATTGCTAATAGATCTTCATGATATGCTTAGGCAATGGATTAACTGCAAATAGGATATTAGTCTCAAGTATTTATGTTTGTTCATCATTAACACCAAGTTGGGAGAAGTCCAATACTCAATACCTTAAGCATGAGCATACTCATTTCAAGATCCTTTTTCACACATTCCAATTGAAGGTTGCTCTTTTCAATCCTGTCTTGCATTTCAACCTGATGTGCAAGAATCCCATCAAGAAAGTATTCACCCGTCTGAGCACTCTGATCAAAATCTGTGGTCCACATAATATCACCCATAAGACCTGATCAATAAATATAAATACCTGAAGAAAAATATCAATGGCACAAAAAATATAGAAATGATAATAATGGTGGCGGGGGTGAAAATTTCTTTTTGATGATTTTTTTTTTACTTTTCAAATTTTTTTGGTAGTCTAATCAACCCCAACGAGAAACACCTCCCCAGCAACGACGCCAAAAACTTGATCGCGTTGTGATGTACTCCAATACAATGTAGTTTTACCGCAAGCGCACGGTCTAGTGGCAAGCGGGTATCGTATCCACAAGGCGGTGGCATTGGCTCCAATCTATCTTAGGTTGGTTCAACTACGAAGGTTTATTGGTGGAGATGGTTATGGTGTGATATATTGACAATGGTGATGGATGTCGGTGTTGATGATAAATATTTCGGTTGTAAATTCAATCAATAAAAATGTCTAGGACTAGGGAATTTCCACTATAGATTTTCAAGTCATCAATGTGAGGTATGAATTACCATGCAATTAAACTTGTTCAAGGTGAACTTGTCGCAACTAATTGGAGAACCGACGCACGCTGTCGCGCTACACAAGTATATATAATCTAAACTAGAGCCTCGTCGTCACGCAAGCCTAGTCCAGAACACTAGCATTAGGATCGGTAATTATGTCCAATCCCAACTCAATCTCGTTGTCGCACAACTTGAGTTTAGATCTAGATCGTGATAGTTCGTACTCTTTCACTGTCGTATCAACGAATATGAGTATAGGAAAACAATAAAAATGTTACCTTTGGTCGCTGTCCCGCACCAAGTCTAGGAAATTTTGATTGTTATCCTAAATCGAATATCTATGGCTTTCCTTGGATCAAGATCCTCTATCGAGCTCTCAAGATCCAAGAGACATCCCTATCTATCCGTAGTAAAATAATCAAGATCGAACCCTTTAACAAGTTTAGCAACATGGGTTTTCAATAGATGTCACATATCAACCCCTAAATCCATAGGATTCATCCCTTTCCCTAGAACAAAGATCAACCAAGCATAGCAATAATGATATATAAATCAATAAGAAACATTGCTTGCATATAAAAAGATATCAAATCAAAGATTCAAATAACAAATAACAAATAACAAAGATACTTAGCTTTCATGAAGAATTTCAATCCAAATACAAGCTTTTGGATCCAAGAGGGGGCCTAGGGCATGGCCTAACCTCTAAAAAGTCTCCAAGAAAAATAATAGAAACTTCCCCCAATGAAGGCTACAAAGTTCTATATATATGTGTGCCCCAAATCCCTAGGAAAAAGTGGACCAAAATACCCAAACCCCTAGTTGTAACAGATTTTCAGATTTCTGGCCGCCAGCGCACTCGGCCGAGTGAAAATGTCACTCGGTCGAGTGGGATCTCCTGTAAAAACTGCAAAAATCAGCATTCTATTTTTTTCTGGTCACTCGACCGAGTGGGATCTCACTCGGCTGAGTGGGATCTCACTCGGTCGAGTGACACTGATACTCAAATTCCAGCACTGCTACCCAATCTTGCAGAAATTCTAGAAAATGCATCCAACTTCTGTTTGGCACGTTCTTGGCAGTGTTGGAACCATGATGAAGTCTACTATGAATGAAAAATATCACCAAGTCGATATGGCCTCCAGAATGATAGCAAAAATCAAAACAATGTGGATGTACTGCGTAAATCTTTGGCGTTTCATGCGTTTTGGCTTTGTTTCTTCTTCTTCTTCGCTCCAACTTTCATAAATCTTTCTTCTTTGTCGTTTGGCACTCCCAACTCATATCCAAGGGTATTCTTGCTTGTCTTGTATAATCAATCATGGCTTCATATCCAGATTGCATCGTATTGCTCCAATTCACTCCAAATTCCTTGAAATCAACATAAATGCTTTGAAAGTGAAATAGTTCCAAATATTCATCGAAAAGCGTGTAAAATTGGGATTTGGAGGGTGAAACATGATATGAATGTATGAGAATAAATGTGTAAAATACATGCATATCATACATCGATGACATCCTCATCTACCCGAAGGACGCTCAGGAGCACAGAGAACATCTGAGGAAGGTCTTGGAAACTTTGAGACAAAACCAACTGTATGCCAAATACATAAAGTGTGAATTCTGGCTCGACAAGGTGGCTTTACTGGTCCATATCGTGTCGGGAGAAGGAATATCTGTTGACCCCGAGAAGGTAGCTGCTGTTCGAACTGGCCAGCCCCTAAAACTGTGACGGATATTCAAAGTTTCTTGGGACTTGCTGGTTATTACAGACGATTCATCCAAGACTTCTCAAAGATCATGGAGTCCTTGACGCGATTGACAAGAAAGGACGTGGTATTCGTCTGGTCGAAGTCTTGTGAAGATGCATTCCAGGAGCTGAAGAGAAGATTGACTTCGGCCCCGATTCTGGTCATTACAGACCGGACTGGTGGTTTCGAAGTGTTTTGTGATGCATCTAGCAAAGGACTTGGGTGTGTGTTACATCAGCATGGCCGAGTCGTTGCCTATGCATCCAGACAACTGAAGAACCATGAGAAGAACTACCCCACTCACGACCTTGAATTGGCGGCAGTTATCTTTGCCCTGAAGATTTGGAGACACTTCTTATGGGGCAAGCATGTGAAGATATTTTCATATCACAAGAGTCTCAAGTACCTGTTCACCCAGAAGGAGCTCAACATGCGACAACGACGATGGATCGAGCTAATGGTGGACTCTAATATTGACCTTCAGTACCATCCTGTGAAGGTCAATGTCATATCACATGCATTGAGTCTTCTCGTAATAGAGGCTACAACATGAGATACGAGCCATGGAGATTGATGTTATATTACCTGGAGTAAAGTCTTCATTACTCAACCTTCAGATCCAGTCAAATTTGGTGGACAGGATCAAGGCTGCCCAAGCAGGAGATGAGAAGCTAGGAAGGCTTAAAGACATGGTGATGGCAGGTCAGAGGCCTGAATTCAAGATCCACAAGGATGGATCTTTGCGATTCGGCAACTGCATCTGTGTACCATCTGGAGACGTCAGAGAAGCACTATTGGAGGAAGCTAACAATTCTCCATATTCCATCCATCCAGGCGGTACCAAGATGTATCAAGACTTGCGACAACATTACTGGTGGCATGGTATAAAGAGAAGCGTCGTATGGAGTGTGGCAAAGTGTATAGTGTGCCAACTTGTGAAGGATAAACATCACCGGTCTGCCGAATTGTTACAGCCTCTGTCCATTCCAGAATGGAAGTGGCAACACATTACGATGGATTTTGTGAATGTACTACCCAAGAGTACGAAGCATAACGATGTTGTCTGGGTAATCATTGATCGATTGACCAAGTCAGTACACTTCATTCCTTTCAGAGTGGGCCGGTCAACCAAAATGCTAGCCAAGAAGTACAAGGAGGAGATAGTGAAGTTGCATGGTGTCTCTGTCAGTATTGTTTCAGACAGAGACACTTGATTCACGTCTCACTTTTGGAAGAGTTTACAGGAGTGTCTGGGGACCCGCTTAAGCTTCAGTACAGCTTATCATCCTCAGATAGATGGCCAATCAAAACACACCATTCAGATCTTGGAGGACATGTTGCGTGTGTTATGCTAGATTTCAAGGGATCATGGGAAGACCATCTTCATATCGTGGAGTTTGCTTACAACAACAGCTACTAGGCCAACATTGGTATGGCGTCCTTTGTAGTGCTATATGGCAGGAACTTTCATTCTCCCTTGAGCTGGGACGACGTTGGTGATCGAGAGCTCATCAGGCCAAAATTGATTGTTGAAGCAGTGCATGTAGTCAGGGTCATCAGGGATAAGCTATAGTTGGCTTAGGATCGTTGCAAGCATTGGACAGATGCAAAGCGTAGACATTTGGAGTTTCAGCCTAGCAACCATGTGTTTTTGAAGATCTCTCCCAATCGTGCAATGATTCATTTTGGACGAAGAGGGAAGCTTAGTCCATGAAACATTGGTCCATTTGATATTTTGGAACGAGTAGGCGAAGTGTCCTATAGCCTTGCTTTGCCATCTGCTTTGGAGGGAGTATATGAAGTCTTTCATGTCTCATAGCTACGATGTTATGTGAGTGATCCAAGTCATGTGGTGGATTACTTAGAGATTTCTATACGTCCGGATCTATCTTATGAGCAGCAACCAGTCAAGATCCTGGATCGATGACAGAAGACTCTCAAGAATAAAGTTATCAACCTTATCAGAGTGATGTGGCATCACAACTCGTCTGGAGAATCTACATGGGAGCGAGAAGACGATGTGATAGAATGCTACCCTTACCTATTTACAGAGTCAGATGACCTTACTAGTCTTGAGGCTAGTTACGAAAGCTATGGTGATGTCAATAGTAAGTGTTCATAAACATCATCTCTTGTTATCTAGATGGTACGATATCACATTATATTTCATGTTATTTACAACCTGATTTACTAGATCACTATCATTCTATCATTTATTTGCTTGAGCTTCTTCATACCAGATGTTGAGTATTGGACTTCTCCCTACTTGGTGTTAATGATGAGCAAACATAAATACCTGTGACTAATCCCCTATTTTGCAGTTAATCCATTGCCTAAGCTAATTATGAAGATCTACTTGCAATGGATGACACTCAAAGATCATTGAAAGCAAATGAAATGGATTGGATGATCGTAGATGATGATTGAAGCTCCATGAAGACTTCAAGCTCATGCGTTGGATAGAAGAGAGTTTTTGTCAATGTAAATTTCTTATATCTCTTCTAGTATGTAGCTTAGAAGTAGAACATTGTTGGAACACACACACATTGTCATTTCAGTCTTAGGACATCATTTGTTCAATTGTCCTTAAACTCCATTTCATTTCTTTATTGATTGTGCTTGTATTCTTTATAACAGTCGACTGCTGAACATTTTACAGTCGCCTGTCTCAAAAACAGTCGACTGTGTTTTGTTCTATAGTCGCCTGTTATGCACAAAATTTTACAATCTAGTTTTGGGCTTCTCTGTTTTAATTCCCACAGGCGACTCATGAACGATTCACAGGTGCCTGTCCAAGTGACAATCGACTGTGTTTTGTAAATCAGTCGTATGTCTGTCTTTTGCACAAAATCTTTTGATCTGTCTTTTATGACCAGTCGACTAATGTTGAATTTACAGTCGACTGTCCAATGGACCAGTCGACTGTCAATGCTGCAACAGTCGTCTGTCTGTGAGCCAATTTGTTGACTCGGCTCTCTAGAAAATCTCAGGGTTTTGACAGTCGTCTGTAGAAGGATTTACAGTCGCCTGTTCTGATTAACAGTCGACTATTATCTCCTCGTCAGTCGTCTGTCTTGTTCTCCCAGATGTTTTTCCAGACTTCTTCAACTTATCCATCTTCGGCCAGTCGCCTGTAGTAGGCTTTACAGTTGCCTGTTGGTTTAAAATTCGACTGTCTATGCTTTTTCAGTCGACTGTCCACGTGGTAAGTTACCGTTATGAGTTCTCACCTACCCTATCTGACTGTGCAGCAGTTGACTGTGGTTTCCTCAACAGTCGATTGTCTCAAGTGCAGATTCTATCCGTTGAGAGTTTTCTCACGGATTCCTAAGGAGTTTTTGCTAATTCTGTTTGTAGGGTTTGAGAAATCTATATAAGGATCTTCTACTGTTCCATTGAGACTCTCTTAACCAAGTTGAATCAAGTCTCTCTCTCATTCATTCAAGCTCAAAGCTCTCAAATCCAAAAGCCCTAAGAATTCCTATCTTTGATCTCTTGCTCTCCAACCTAGAACCAAAGAGACATCTTCTAGGTATTTGGTATAATCAAGAGAAAGGGCTTTCCTCTCTTCCAAGAGAGTTCTTCAACACACAACACACTTCTCCTTCAAGTTCTACTTCAAGGCATATGTGATTATAAGTGTTGCTTTCATATTTCATAACTTTCGTTATTTGAATTTGCTCTCGGGTTGTGAGAGTGGTTTGCTTACTCCCAAGTTGTGGGAGTCAAGGACAATCGATTGTATTTCGATTTCACTTGTAGGGTTGGTACAAGTGGGTTTTAAGGAAACCTCAAGTTAGGGTTCTAACTTGAGTATCCGGTTGTTAATCAGGTGGAAGGGACGTAGGATTACCGGGAACAAGTCGGGAAGTGACTTGGGTAATCCGAACCCTTGAAACATCCTTGCGTCTGCATTTGTTTCACTTTGGATTTAATTTTAATTACGCACTATTTTGTTGGTTAGCATTTAAATTGGTGTAACTATCTTTTTAAATTGCATAAACACTATTCAATCCCCTTCTAGTGTTTTCCCATAGCCAGGGTCTTTACAATTGGTATCAGAGCTCAAGGTTATAGCTATGGTATCCAACAACAACAATGTTCCTCCGTCGCCTTCGTACAACAATCAAGACCGTGATGGAGCGTCCAAACTTTTCGAAGGTCAATCAACGGTGCGTCCTCCACGTTTCAATGGCATGATCTTTGGCTATTGGAAATGTCGGCTGGAGACATTCCTAAGGAGTGCTTCACTTTGGAGAACCCTCCACAAGGAATACGTCGAGCCCACCGAAGAGGATTTCGAAAAATGGACGACTTTCGAGAAATCCGTCGAAGTCAACAACGTAAAAGTAATGAATGCTCGTCATTGTGTGTTGGACCCGAATGAGTTCAACAAGATATGCACATGTAAGAGTGCATATCAAATTTGAAACCATCTCGTCGTTACCTATGAGGGAACGAACAAGGTAAAACTTTCTAAACTCTATGTTGCCATGCAAAACTTCGATATATTTCATATGCAGGAAAATGAAAACATAGCATCGATGTACGGATGTTTTACCGACATCACTAATGAATTGGAAGCTCTTGGCCAAACTTACACTGAACCAAAAAATGTAAGGAAGATCATAATGGGAATGACATCCAAATGGGAAAGAAGAGATATCGCCATCGAGGAGGTCAACGACTTGAAGACCTACACAGTTGTGAATCTTATCGGGTCTCTCATGTCTTATGAAGTAAGACGAAAGAACCGATTAAAGATTCGAGCTATGATGAATCCTTCGGAGGCCAAGAAGAAAGCTTTGGCATTCAACGCCAATTCATCATCCTCCAATAGTGAAGATTCAGAAGATGAGATGGATTTGGGTGAAATGGCCTAAATGGCGAAGAAGTTCCAACGCTTCATCCGCAAAGGTAAATTTTCCTCTAACAAAAGATTTAAGTCTACTAATAATACTTCCTCTCTTTGCTTTAAGTGTAATAAGCCCAGGCACATCAAGAAGGATTGCCCAATGCTAAGAAACAAAGAGAAGTGGAAGGCTCCGAAGTACCACAAGTCCGATAAAAACAAGAGAGACAAGAAGAAAGGACTCGTCGGTACATTCGATGACTCAAGTGGAGACTCATCAAGTGATTTCGATGATGAGAAGGGTGAAAGTGCCCGATGATGAGAAGGGTGAAAGTGCCCACATGTGCTTCATAGCCCGAGAAGATCCACTCTTCGATGAGAGTGATTCCGACATGGATGAAACCGAGGTAACAATGGATGAATTTCGTATTGCCAATGAAGAATCGTTTGCTAAGTATCAATCTCTAATGCTTAGATATACTAGCTTAAAGAAATTGAATGTTAATAATTCATCCATTCCATGCATTATCAACAATGACATCATTGTTGATACTTTAACCGTTGAGAAAGCAAACTTAGCTTCTCAAAATGTCACTTTGAGAGATGAGGTGAACAACCTCAAATCTCAACTAGATCAAACACATCCTAAGAATAATAGTGATCTAGTTACACGAAACACACAATTGGGTTTAGAGAATGATTCTCTTAAAACCCAAGTGCACGAGCTCAAAGCACGGGTGTCCACCTTGGATACCAACATTTCTTCTCTTAAGGAGAAATATGAGCTCATGTCCTCCCGTATTGTGAGATTCAATAAGGGAAAAGGACAATTGGATGATTTTCTTACAAATCAATTTCCGGTATTGTGAGATTCCAATGATCGCACCTCCTATAGTGGTGTCACTATAGACTTTGTAAGGCCATCCTCCGGTGCATCCACAAGTGGTGTCAAAGACACTATAGGTAGCAAACCTACCAAGAGAGTCACCACTTCACCATCTCTTCCTTTTGGCAAGAAACCCACTAAGGGTGGAAACCAAAAGAGAAGCCATGCTTACATGTACACCAACCTTCATCCTCGTAGGAAATCTACTACTTCACAAGTGGATACTCATGACACTTTTTATGCTCCACACCCATGGACACGTACAAATCCACACATGAGAAATACTCATGTACGTGCTCCTATACACCGATATGCTCATACACATCATTCTTACATGTATGCACAACCTCCACATGTCATGCATGACTCATATATTTCATACAACATGCATGTTTCCAAGCATACATATCATTCTCGTATGTCCATTGCATATCCACCACCACATTCGTATGCTAGAAACCATGTTCCTAAGAAGCATGCACCACATAGAAATCTAACAAGTATGCATGCAACTAGGAAAAGGACTCCCAAAATTTACACCATTTGGGGTCCTAAGAACATTAGCTTAAATGATAGGAATGCATATGTTGATTCCTATTTTCGTGATGTTATTAAGAATAGCAATTATGTTGGGAAGCGGAAGTCCACGTGGACTTGGCTTCCAAAGGGCTAATCCCCTTGGACCCAACAAACATTGGGTACCATGAGCTTATGGTATATTATATAGGTACCCAAGAGAAAGAAAAAGAGCAATAAAGGTCTTATTAGCTCTAAAGGGAAAGGATGGATTCTCGATAGTGGTTGCTCCAAACATATGACGGGGATCCCTCATTGCTCTCCAAAGTGGTTAGCATCAAGGATGGTGCAACAGTCACTATTGGAGGTAATCAAAAGGGAACCATCATTGGAGTAGGTATTATCGGTAACCCTTCCAAACCATTAATTACTAATGTATTTCTTGTTAGTGGTTTATATCACAATCTCATTTCCATTAGTCAACTTTGTGACAAAGGTTACAAGGTTAACTTTGGAGAAGGATTGTGTAAAATTGTTGATTCTAATTCACATATTTTATTTACCGGTATTAGGCGTAAAAATATCTATTATTTGAGCTTGCCTAAAACCATAGAACATTGTTTAGTTGCTAATACAAGTGAACAACTATTATAGCATCGCCGTTTTGGTCATGTTCATTTCAAGCACTTATATAAGTTAGCTAAGCATGATCTAGTCAAAGGTTTTCCAAAATTTGCTTTTAGTAAGAAAAACTTTTGTGATTCGTGTCAAAGAGGTAAACTTAGTAAATCATCTTTTAAGCTTAAAGAATGCATTACTTCTAAGAGGCCCCTAGAACTTCTTCATCTAGATTTGTTTGGGCCAACTAGATCCGTATCTTTAGGCATTGCTCATTATGGATTAGTTTCTGTTGACGACTTCTCTAGATTTAGTTGGGTTTCATTCTTAACTAATAAGAATGAAGCTTATGAAGAGTTTACCATATTTGCAAAGAAGATTTAGAATCTCTTATGATCCACCATTATCACTATCTGTAGTGACCATGGAGGAGAATTTGAGAATGGGTCTTTTACAAAGTTTTGTGATGACACCGGAATAACTCATAATTTTTCCTTTCCTCGGGCACCACCACAAAATGGTGTTGTAGAGAGAAAGATTAGGACTCTTATTGAGTGTTCTCGTACCATGCTCCATGATAGTCATCTTGGACTACAATTTTGGACAGAAGCAGTGCACACGACATGTTATATGCTCAATAGGATCCTAGTGAGACCCCGAACGAACAAAACTTGTTTTGAGTTATTTTATGAAAAAAAGCCTCAAGTTAAATATTTTCGAGTTTTTGGTTCAAAATGTTTTATCAAGAATACTTTTGGTAATCTAGATAAATTTGAGCCAAGATCCGATGGAGGAATTTTTGTTGGATATTCCACACGTAGCAAAGCATACTGGATATACAACAAAACTTCTTCAACGATCTAGGAATCTCTACACGTATCATTTTATGAAGATTTTCATTTTCCTCATGTTGATGATGATAGTGTAGATGCTATTTGTGATTCTCTTAGTAATGTTAAGATTAATGATTCGATTATTGAGACTAACACTACTAATGAGATTGTTGAAGATGTTCCAAGTGATGCAGGAATACCCAAAGCTTCCCGACCGTTCGCAACCATCCACATAACCAAATATTGGTGTGGGTGTTCGAACGATGTCAAGAATTGAAGAATTCTCTCATTACGCATTTGTCTCTACCATTGAGCCAAAGAACATCCAGGAAGCTTGTGAGGATAGCTCTTGGATAGTGGCAATGGAAGAAGAACTCATGCAATTCAAGAGAAATGAATTTTGGGATCTCGTTCCTCTTCCAAGTGGTCATCAAGTTATTGAGACCAAATGGATCTTCAAGAACAAGACCGATGAGAATGAGGTAATCACAAGGAACAAAGCAATATTAGTAGCTCAAGGCTACCGGCAAGAGGAAGGTATCGATTTCGAAGAATCCTTTGCCCCCGTAGCAAGATTAGAAGCTATTAGATTGCTTTTTTCTTTTGCATCTCATAAGAATTTTAAACTATTTCAAATGGATGTTAAAAGTGCATTTTTAAATGGGATTGTTAATGAAGAAGTATATGTTTCTCAACCTCTCGGTTTCATTCATGAAAAATTTCCAAACCATGTTTTCAAACTTAAGAAAGCATTGTATGGGTTGAGACAAGCTCCTAGAGCTTGGTATGATCGACTCAAGACTTTTCTTTTGGATTTAGGTTTTAAAATAGGAGAAGTTGATTCAACACTTTTCATTAAAGATTATGAAAATGACATCCTCTTGATTCAAGTGTACGTAGACGATATAATATTTGGTTCTACTAACTTTAATCTTTGTTAAGAATTTTCTAAGTCTATGAAGGATGAATTTGAGATGAGCCACATGGGAGAGCTCAATTACTTCCTTGGACTGCAAATTCGACAAATGAAGGATGTAACTTTTATACATCAAACAAAGTACACAGAGGAGCTTATTAAGCGATTCAGGATGGAATCGTCTTCAAGCAAAAGGACTCCCATGAGTACGAAAACCCATCTACACAAGGATGAGAACGGAAAAGATGTAGACGTTCGTCTATATTGAGGTATGATCAGTAGCCTACTTTATTTAACCGCTAGTAGGCCCGATATCATGTTTTTCATATGCTTGTATACTAGATATCAAGCTAGATCTAAGGAGTCACACTTGATTGCGATTAAACGAATATTTCGTTATCTCAATCAGTCACTAGATTATGGGTTACTTTACTCTAAATCTAGCACATATGAGTTAATCTCATATAGTGATGCTGACTTTGCCGGGTGCAAATCCGATAGGAAAAGTACTAGTGGCACTTGCCATTTTCAAGGAAATTCCTTAGTCTCTTGGTTTTCCAAGAAACACAACTCGGTATCATTATCCACGACTGAAGCGGAATATATTGCCGCGGGTCTTGCATGTGCACAAGTCCTTTGGATGAGACACACTCTTAATGACTATGGTGTCAATTGTGATACTTGTCCTATCATGGTTGATAACCAAAGTGTTATATGTCTTTCCAAGAACCCGGTACATCACTCTCGTACCAAAACATAGATGTGAGATACCATTTTATCAATGATCATGTAGCTAAGAAGGACATCATCTTAGAGTACATTGAAACCCAAAAACAAATTGACGACATCTTCACAAAACCTCTTAAGGAAGATTCATTTGTGAGGTTGCATGGACAATTAGGAATTATGGGTAAATCTGAAATTTAGGAGCTCAACATACTTGTTATAACACTTTTTGAGCTCATATCATCATGTTGTCTCTCTTCATTTGTTATTTCATATATGTCTCTTGAGAAAGGCAATTGAGACTTCTGTGACTACATGAGTTTTTCAGATTGTTTTAAGAGATTTGTTTTATCAACGATTTATAATTTGATGTTGATTTTATGGTAAGTTTATGTTTAGAGTATAGGTCCTATGGTGAGTATTCATATCCTCTGGATTTTTATCACATTGTGCATTTTTGGACCATGACAGACGACTGTCTTTCCTTCGACAGTCGACTGCCCTACTCTATCTTCTCTGTCAGAAACTTGTATCTTTCGCACAGACGACTGATGAAAATTTTACAGTCGACTGTTGGATCAACAGGCGACTGCATTTTAGTCATCAGGCGCCTGTCATTTCTGTCATATTTCGTCAGTAGTCTCTGTCTTTTCCATCAATTTTATTGATTCTCAGTCAGTCGACTGATGCGTATAATGCAATCGACTGTCTCCCAGACAGGCGATTGTATGTTACTCAACAGTCGACTGTCTGTCATCTTAAGATTATTTCTTGTCGCTTCAGCCAGTCGACTACTTTTTGTTCTTCAGTCGACTGTCTCCTATTGTGGCGGTTTACTGCTTCGATCTGAGCCGTCGATTCTTTGATCCAACGGCCCAGATTAATTTTCCCCTTCCTTATAATCATCAAGTCAGTTCATTTCGAACCATGTTTTCTCTCTCCTCCGATTGAAACCTTCGTCTTCCCGCTTTGAACCCACAGGCAATCGCTTGTCCGGCGCTCTTTGTCCCCGTTGTCTCGTCGTTTGTCGAGTGCATCGCTCGGACTTCGATCCCCCCGTTTGTCATCTTTTTGGATCGATTCTTCGTGTGTTTCTCTCATCGCCCCGTGACCTAGTCTTTCTGTCGATCGGGTTCATGGATCCCTCTGATCATCTATTTCCTAAGGGATCTTTCGACTTCCTTGATGATCCAGTACCCTCTCCTCAACCCACTGATCCAGTACGTTCTTCGCCTCCCTCGTCTGGGGAATTCTTACATATCACTATTAGTGACACTGTTCCCCGGGAGAATGTTGCTGAACACACTTTTCAGCCGGTTGATCATCCTCCTCGTACTCCTCCATCAGTACCCATTGAGGATTTTCTTCTCGGTAGATTGTGTGACCGTGTCACTTCTCTCGAGAAGCTTGCTGCCACTATGGATGAGAAGCTCAATCTTCTTCTCGAGCTGCAGTACAAATCTCTCATGTTTCATGGATTTCCCATTCCTGCCGAGCTTCTTGCTTTGTTTTCTAAATCTGAGGATACTGCTCTGTTGGTGTTCCTCCTCCTCCAGGCTTTGTACATGTGCCTTCTGTGGTCCAGACCCCCGTTGTCCAGCCTCACGTTCATGCTTATGCGGAATCCTCTACCGTGCGTGCATCGTCTTCCAAGAGGAAGACTCCAGCTTATCCTACTCGACGCTCTGCTAGGCTGATGTTCCGCTCATCTGGTCGTCCCTCGAACCCCACTGTTATTCACATTGACTGATGTTGCAGATGTTTCTTTTTGTTCACTCACCCGGAGACCTAGATTTTTTTTGGTCTGTTTTGGTTGGGTTGAGTGGTTCTTCAGTGTTTGTATGATGGATATTTTTCTGTTGTGATGATGTATGATGATATATGATCATGTATTATTTTTGAGATCATGATGTAGTCTTATTTTTTAGATCATGATGTATTTTGTTAGACATGGTGATGTCCACATGACTTGTACTCTTGTGATATATCTTTTATATATATATATGATATTGCGGTTTCGCCTTATATTTCACACATTGTATAATTGCTTATCTTATCTGTGTGATGTTTGTGATATTGTCTCCATGAATGATATATTCTCTTCTTATGTGTCTTTGAGACAATATTGGACTTGATATTGGATTATACATGGTATATGTGATGTGATGTATTTTGAGACGTTATGTTCTCTTCCTATATCTCAAATGTTGATATTGGACTTTCATTCCTCTATTCACATAAGTATATAATGTGGTTTTATAAGTTTTTAGTTTTATATATCTTTATACTCCTTTATTGTTGATAGTTCTTAGTTAGCACGATTGTTGTTGTTATTTACTCCCACTTTTTGGATAATGCCATAGGGGGAGAGAAATAAACATACAGATTCATAACGAATGTGCTAAGTATGTACTAATAACACTTGAATCTAAGATTAAAGTTGCCTTAGATTCAGGGGGAGTAAGATACAATGAATATGAATTTTAAATCCTAGATTTCATGAATTAAATTCACTCACATCTCACTCATTTGCTTCAATTAATATATAGATGCCCTAATATTTGTTGACTAACTTGATTGGCATCTATGTAGGGGGAGTAAGTTTTCATTAAGCACAATTATTTATCTTTTTGTTTATGTTTCTTTGTCATCATCAAGAAGGGGGAGAATGTTGAGTATTCGACTTCTCCCTACTTGGTGTTAATGATGAGCAAACATAAATACTTGTGACTAATCCTTTATTTTACAGTTAATCCATTGCCTAAGCTAATTATGAAGATCTACTTGCAATGGATGACACTCAAAGATCATTGAAAGCAAATGAAATGGATTGGATGATCGTAGATGATGATTGAAGCTCCATGAAGACTTCAAGCTCATTCGTTGGATAGAAGAGAGTTTTCGTCAATGTAAATTTCTTATATCTCTTCTAATATGTAGCTTAGAAGTAGAACATTATTGGAGCACACACACATTGTCATTTCAGTCTTAGGACATCATTTGTTCAATCGTCCTTAGACTCCAATTCATTTCTTTATTGATTGTGCTTGTAATTGTTTATAACAGTCGACTGATGAACATTTTACAGTTGCCTGTCTCAAAAACAGTCGACTGTGTTTTGTTCTACAGTCGTCTGTTATGCACAAAATTTTACAATCTAGTTTTGGTCTTCTCTGTTTTAATTCCCACAGGCGACTCATGAACGATTCACAGGCGCCTGTCCAAGTGACAGTCGACTGTGTTTTGTAAATTAGTCGCCTGTCTGTCTTTTGCCCAAAATCTTTTTATATGTCTTTTATGACCAATCAACTAATGTTGAATTTACAGTCGACTGTACAATGGACCAGTCGACTGTCAATGCTGCAACAGTCGTCTATCTGTGAGCCAATTTATTGACTCAGCTCTCTGGAAAATCTCAGGGTTTTGACAGTCGTCTGTAGAAGGATTTACAGTCGCCTGTTCTGATTAACAGTCGACTGTTATCTCCTCATAAGTCGTCAGTCCTGTTCTCCCAGATGTTTTTCCAGACTTCTTCAACTTACCCATCTTCGGCCAGTCGCCTATAGTAGGCTTTACAGCCGTATGTTGGTTTATCAGTCGACTGTCTATGCTTCATAAGTCGACTGTCCATGTGGTAAGTTACTGTTATGAATTCTCTCCTACCCTATCTGACTGTGCAGCAATCGACTGTGGTTTCCTCAACAGTCGACTGTCGCGAGTGCAGATTATATCCGTTAAGAGTTTTCTCACATATTCCTAAGGGGGTTTTGCTAATTCTGTTTGTAGGGTCTGAGAAACCTATATAAGGAGCTTCTACTGTTCCATTGGGACTCTCTTAACCAAGTTGAATCAAGTCTCTCTCTCATTCATTCAAGCTCAAAGCTCTTAAATCCAAAAGCCCTAAGAATTCCTATCTTTGATCTCTTGCTCTCCAACCTAGAACCAAAGAGACATCTTTTAGGTATTTGGTGTAGTCAAGAAAAAGGGCTTTTCTCTCTTCCAAGAGAGTTCTTCAACACACAACACACTTCTCCTTCAAGTTCTACTTCAAGGTATAGGTGATTGTAAGTGTTGCTTTTATATTTCATAACTTTTGTTATTTGAATTTGCTCTCGGGTTGTGAGAGTGGTTTGCCTGCTCCCAAGTTGTGGGAGTCAAGGACAATCGATTGTATTTAGATTTCATTTGTAGGGTTGCTACAAGTGGGTTTTAAGGAAACCTCAAATTATGGTTCTAACTTGAGTATCCGGTTGTTAACCGGGTGGAAGGGACGTAGGATCACCGGGAACAAGTCGGGAAGTGACTTGGGTAATCCGAACCCTTGAAACATCCTTGCGTCTGCATTTGTTTCACTTTGGGTTTAATTTTAATTCTGGACTATTTTGTTGGTTAGCATTTAAATTGGTGTAACTATCCTTTTAAATTGCATAAACACTATTCAACCCCCCTTCTAGTGTTTTCCCCATAGCCAGGGTCCTTACAACAGAGATTATCTGTTTCATGAAGTTTGAGAAATTATGAGGACGGAATTCTTATAAGGAGGGTAGGATGTAACGGTCTGGTTCCAACATGCACAACTTTTCGTATTCACGATAGTATCAAATACGTTCAAAATGAGTAAATGAATTTTTTCTAATTTTTTTGTCACTCAAACCTTAAATTTAATTTCATATTCATGATCCTCGGGATGATACGAACCCGTGGCTATGTTTTCGTAATTTTTCAAAGTCATATGCGAAAGCGCCGTAGTATTCCTTCGTTTTTACTAATTACATCCACTAATGACGTTTTACTATTACTAATTACCCAATTATCAGTTACTTTACCCCTCATCACTACCGAAACCTACTCCCATTATCAGCCTCCCCTAGCCGGTGAGATCCAAAATTTTGGGATCTCAACAACCCCATTTTAATCCCATTGTTTATAATAATAATAATAATAATAATAATAATAATAATAATAACTATTATTAAACCTATATAACTCACTCCATCCTCTCCTCTCTCAAACTCACACAGCCCGACTCCCCCTCCCTCTCACAGTCTCCTCTCTCTCTCTCTCAGCTCTCTCACTCTCCCCTACACCTCTCTCCACTCTGGAAGACTGCCGACTGCTCAGCCCCTCGCCTCTGCGTCTGTCACCACCGAAGCACCCCGCTGCAAAAGCCCCCAGCGCACTGCAAATACTCCCAATAGCACACCCGAAGCTCGCCACCATCTCCCTCTCCGTCGTAGCCCCACTGCGCTCCACCACCTTCCGAAGACCCAGACGCCGCCCTCTGCGCCATGCTTCGCCGACCCTAGCAACCACCAAACACCCACACTGCCCCCATTGCTAACCTTGTCGCCCGTTCACCATTAACACCCCCGAGTGCCTCTCCACCGCTCCCCGCCTGCGTCCCTCGCTCTCGACGTCGCCAGGTCGTCGCCCTCACCGCCTGTACCCATTACCATCCCCAGCTCCCCGTGCCCTGCTACCTCTCTCTCCCCTCCACCTCTCCCTCACTCTACCGCCGCTCCCCACTGCCTGACGCCGCCGCTTTCGCCGACGGACCTCACCGTTGCCGACCTTGCCACCGCTGCCCACGACCCCGCTGCCCTCCAGCGCCCCGCCATCATCGTTTACCCTAGCAGCAGCTCGAGTTAGTGAATGAGAGAGGTAAGATTTTATAAACGTACAAAATACGTATATACGCGTACATATATATTACTACATTGGTTTATTGGTTTAAAATTGATAATTAATTATACACATATTAGAAAAATACAAGACCAGCTCCAGAAAATCGATCGCGGCGTTTCGGATCCATTGGCGCTAATTTCATCTCAATCAGGCAAGCAGATTTTTCACAGTAAAATTTTAAGCCTAAAATTAAAATACGTTGTTTTCACTTAATAATTCATAACTTAAAATTTTCACGTAAACTGATATATGGAAAAATTATATGTTATAGTATTCAACGAGACGGTCGTTTTGACAGCTTACTTGAAACATTTTGATGCGTATTTCATTCAAAAGAAATTATTGAACGATTGCAATAACTATTTAAAATTGGCTTTTAAATTCATTTTGAGCTTTTAAAAATTATTTAAAATACCTAAAAGCTTCAGAAAAATGTTTCCTTCTTAGGTAAAATTATTTTTCTCATATCTCACCCATATAAAATGTCAAAATGCTTTTCGGCACCGTTTTAATCGATTATAAAATCAAAATGATTAAGTTAAATAGATAGAAAATAGTGTGTTCTTTAACCCATTATTTCTTGTGTTTGCAGGTACCGATTCTCGTGCACCAACACCCTTGGAAGTTCTAGCTCTAGTCCCAGCTCACTACAACAACCTCGAAACTTGTAAGTCGCAATGAATTCTATATTTAAAAAATTAGATAAGTGTACTCGTACAAACTTAGGATATCACATATAGCCTCAGAACGGCTTTTGACTCGAACCAAAACTAGAGACCTAATCTAATAGGAAACTAATCAACTACAGAATAACTATCTAACTAAGCATGTGACATTGCCAACTTTCAACTTTGGTGGTTGTAACACACAACCATCTACTTGGGTAAATTGTGTACTAACGAAACTACCACATGCTCAAAGCATGGAATCAACTTCACCACTGTTGGACTAGTCTTTATCCACAAATTTCTTTGCCTGCGTTTTGCTTTGGCACAGTCTGCTTTGAAATGGGTTCCTAACTTTCTGGTTTTTAATAAGAAAGTCAACCAGTGGTCCTGGTTTAACTGTCATTGTAAATAAGGAACTAATAATATCATGTGATACATCGTATGGCACATCTTGTGAAACATCCCGTTTGAAACATGTACATAAAACACTTGACACTTCACTGAGGTTTTGGGGTAACTCATAGTTTGAGATAGTGTGGGAGTGACTGGAGTTCATCCACCTGCCGACTGTGTCGGCAAACATAGATGCATGTATCGGTAAACCTTACATGCTTCCTGCGTCGGCAAATACCTCCTCCTACCTGTGTCAGTTCCGTCTGGGTACTGTGCACCCAGGCAAGGGATGAACTCAATGGTTGCATATCGTACTCTCCAAATTGAGTTACGTAGTTTTTAGTTTACTCACCGCTTGCACTACTATAGTACAGTTCGTTGTCTACTTTTAGTTCTGTTTACCTTTACTACTCAGTTATGTATGCCTTGACACAGTTGTTGCTCAATACTTTACTTTTCGATCTGGTTTGCTTGTACTTTGTTGCTCAGTACTTTACTTCTTGCTCGGGTTTGCTTGTACGTAGTTACTTTCTATCACCTGCTTTAGTCATACTTGTGCACTGCTTATTTTCTATGTTTAGAATTATTGAAACTTACCTATGGTTCCATTTATGGCATCGACAGATGACGAATAGATTGAAGAAGCGGCCTCTGAGTTTGAGGAGCCAGAGTTTGATCTAGAGACTGCTGATTTCTAGTTACTTGAGTTGATGTGCGTATTGTATGCTATTATGTATTTCCTTTCTGCATTTCCTTTCTGTACTTCCTTTCATGTATTCGGTGAGAGAGTGCTGTTGTGTGTTGTATTTCAAATATGGACTGTAATAATGTAAGTTGGTTTGAGTATTGGTACATCTTTGTATTATAACTATATTGATTTCACTGGTAATCTACAGACCTGTAAATGTAATCAAATAAGTAATTGCCATCTGAGAGCGGGTCGTTACACTATGCAATTAGTAGGCTAAGTCGTTATATTCATAACCCTAGTAACGAATATTGGAATTCTTTTCATCGTTTGCTAAAATACCTGAAAGGAATTACTGATTGGTGTTTGTATTTTGCAAATTTCCTGTTGTTTTAGAAGGATTTTGTGATGCAAACTGGGTTTCAGGTAACGATGAAATAATTTCAACTAGTGGTTTTGTTTTTTTACTTTGGGTTGATGAGCTATATCATGGAAGTCTTCACAGCAGACAAGTATAACACGATTCACCATGGAATCTGAATTCATTGCTCTTGAGTTGACAGGGCAAGAAGCTGAATGATTAAGGAACTTGTTAGCAGATGTGCCATTGTGGCGGGGAAACCTGTGCCACTTTCCCTTCATAGTGATTCTCAAGCAGCCATTTAGCCATTAGAGTTGCTAAAAGCAGTGTCTACAACAGAAAGAAAAGACACATTCGGATCAGATACGGTGCAGTTAAACAACTCCTTAAAATGGAGTAATTTCTTTGGAATATATGAGGTCTGAAAGAAACCTTGCAGACCCACTAACCAATGGGTTGCCAAGGAAAGTGGTTCTTGATTCACCGAGGGGGATGAGACTAAAGCCCATGAGTTGAGGTAATATGATTGATACCCGTTGTGGTCTAACAAAGCCAAATGAATCCTTAACATACACTACATTTCTATCTCTATAATGTGTGGTAGCGTTTTTAAATCCATAGCCAAGTTTGGTGGTGCTATTGAGAAGAACTTAATCGATTTACTTTGAGATAAGTCCATAAACATTTTTTGGTGGTGCTATAGAGAAGCACTTGATGGACTCATTATCTATTGAGAGGTTGAGCGATGTGCTCTTAATCGTTCCATATCCCTTGTAGTGGTGCTATAGAGAAGCACTTGATGGACTCATTATCTATTGAGAGGTTGAGCGATGTGCTCTTAATGGCTCCATATCCCTTGTAGTGGTGCTATAGAGAAACACTTGATGGGCCACCTATGCGGGTGTGAAGGTTTGGCCGCCTTCTATGAAAGACAATGGCAGTTTTTCTAGAGCACTCATGAGACCTGAGGTGTGCACATGGCCTTAAAGCGCTTAATATGTATCGCGGAGTTTGCACAAATGATGTCCCCTAGATTTGGCACTATATGCAGAAGGAATGGGGATACCAGATTTAAATATTTGTAACCGCAAGCGCACGGTATTGTAGTGTGGCTTAGGGGGTCGAACTTAGGGAGGCTGTGTTGTGCTTGTTAACAAGTAGGAACCGGATCACCCAGTTGGTGAGTTAGCCATGTCAATCGGTTCGTTGTCAGAAATGAGCTACGAAGAATGTAAGATATAAAAGGGAAACCTAGGACTTTGGTTTTCACCCTATCATGTGTCCTCTCTATTACGACCGATGGATAGGAATACGATCGGATTCTAGGGTTTAGTGGTGAGATGTTGCCTCTAAGAGTGATACCTAGCGTCCCATAGGCCAAATATTCCGATCGATGCCCAGGATGATACGCTAGGTCTATCCGGGTTCGGACGATGGGCATTCCCATGTCCATTAACACCGACCGACTCCAGGAGCACTAAGCTCGCAACGATTACTCCCAACATTTCATCATGTCGTTCCCACGTGCTAGGATTCAATATCTACGCTAGGGGTGTGAGCTGTGGCTAGGGGATCAAATGCCAATTTTATTTCCCCTTGGCCTGACAGTCAGAGGCGGTCTTTCTCCCGCCAATGAAAATAAAACGCCCTGTGTAACCATCTAAATTCCTACATCCTATCGAAATCCTAATCCTGTAGTCGTTCTAGGGAGAACCCATGAAGGGGCTTCCACCGATGCCCTAGATTAGGGAACTACTCACGATTCATTGCAAAAATAGCAACACAACAAAATTTAACCATTGGAATCAAGATCAGGCAATAGAAATACGGAGAAAATAGTATTAAGAATGAAATGTTAAAATATTAAGACAATCAGAGAACTTCCAAAACAAAATAAAATTGTAGCCGCCAAAATCCCAAAAAGACGGTATGAAAAAATGTGGATGGATTTCTGGGAAAACCTAGGGCAATATATATAGATAAGCGTCCACCCAATCGGTTGAAGCATCAACCGATCGAGTGAGACGGACGTCGACTTGATCTTCAGCTTTGGAGATACATCACCCGGTCGCTAAACCGATCGGATGATTTCGTCAGGTCATAAGCTGGGAGAATTCGGCTACAGATGAACCGATCGGGTGAGATGTCACCCGATCGGTTGGAATTCAGCTCCAAAAAACAGAGATCCTGTCATTTTCACCCGATCACTGAACCAATCGGGTGAGCTCTTCTTCACTGATGCTCCTGTCCGGGTCGGATACGTGTGCACGAACCGATCGGGTGGGTCTGTCCACCCGATCGGTTGAGGGCTGAAATATGATATTCTTCGACATTTGGCCCTTCGGGTCGCGCGTGGCACCTCCCATTGCTCCAGGGACTCATTATATCTTCTATGTATGTCCCCAACGCTGGCAATCTCCTGCATCGGCACAAAAACACAAAGAAAGTGAAAAGATACTAAAAACACAAAAGAGTGGATACGAAACAATGGAAAACAACGGAAAATCACGAAGAAGACGTGCGTGAATATATAAAATATAAACACACGTCAAAATCCCCCAAGCTGAACCCTTCCTCGTCCTCGAGGAAGACGAGTGAGAGTAGGAGCTCGGAGGGAAAAATAGAAAGTAAGAAACAAAAATAAAGGAAACGGAATCCTAGATCGCCCGTCAGAGCCAACGAAATCAAACACGCCACACTAAGCACGCACGCAATAAACACACCACTAAACTCAGGCATATGAGTCCATACAAGTGTCGTGGGTCCACGCAGTGAAGCGCGAGTGAGTGAGGTCGTGAGCTAGTAGGCAGTGTCACTATCTAAATTGTGCAATAAAGCTCCAGATACATATACCCAAGGAATGACCCAAATATCGATTCAGTTCGAATTAGCGGTAAATAATAGCTCAAGCATGCATGAGAATAGAATACGAATTGAAGTGTATCATGTGTCGGGGACTGCACTGCTAGGAACTAGATGATCACCACACTATTGCCTAGATAATCGCTAGAAAATTCCTATGCCAAGTGTGTTCGAAAACGAAGGAGGTTGAGAAGGTGTGGAGTAGAACACTTGGTGCAAATTCTCGCCTTCCTTTTATTCACGGTGGATAGGAATGATATTCACAACGGGAATTTTTTGGGTTTTGGGTATTTGTATTTTTTTTGAATTTTTGGCTATACATATCTTTTTTTCTCTCTTTCTTCTTCTTTTTTCTTTTTGAATTTTTCTTCTCTCTCCCTTTTTTGGATTTTTGGAATTTGGGATATATTTTTGAGTGCTCTCCTAAATGGGAGAACGGTACACGACGAGGGGATTTGCACCAAGTAAAATAAAAAAGAAATCGAATTCTAAACACTTGGGCAAAAGAAAATTTTTCTCGCGAATCAGAGCATCAGCAAAATGGCTTATCCTAGTCCTATTGGTAGAGTCCCGACACATGCGAATTGAAGCGTAAATATATAATTCATGCATAAAGAAGCAGACAGTGGAGGCAAAATACCGCATATTCGAAATTGAAGCATGATAGTCTAGGGGTCAACCAAGGACATGTATATAAATCACAATCATAATGTAGAAGCACACCAAACAGCTACTTACGATAAACAACTCACACAAAAGTAAAGTGAACCCACTAAGCATGAAATGCAATAGGACTCAGCTTCCTAGGGTTAGTGAAATTGATTATCGTAACTACACTAAGTGTGTGTGTGGGGTTCCGTGGCAGTTCATCATGTGGGGTCATCTCTAGGAGAGGGAGAATAAAAAGAAAGAAAGAAAAAGAAAAACACGATGAATTATGAGTCAAAACGGTGAAAAAGACACAACTGACGCACAAAGTGCGACTCCCCCAAGCTGAATCTTGCATTGCCCTCAATGCGATAATAGTAAATACGGGAGGGCAACGAGAATGGGAGGGAAGTACGCACTGACACAAAAAGATGAAAAATATGAAAGACACACAAGACGAAAAATAGAAAAATGAAGAAAATAAATATTCAAACCAAATATATAACACACATGCACACAAACCTATATAAACAAGCACACACATGACCAACATGATACGACAGCAAATCACAAAAAATTGAATTCCCCCAAGCTGATCATGACAATGCTAGAAAAATGATGTGATCAAAGTGCTGCAAAAAATGCTACGGGGAAAATCAGAAAAGAGGAAAATCAATGTGCAGGAGAGGCAGTCTCATCGTCCTCCTCGGAAGAGGATGGAGGGGCACGTCATGGAGGTAAATTTTATTCAAAGAAAAGAGATAAATCCTAATACGCTCCTCTCGCTATCGAGAGGAGACGAGTTTATTCAAGTCTAGACTAGAGAGCGGTAAAAAAAATTTACACTACTAGATTTAGATACACTTGAGCAAACGGTGGATCTACGATCTGAAGCGGAGCAGGAAGCTGCTCTTCCTGTTCTTTCTGTGGCTCCGTCAATGTTCTGGTTCCACGAACACCAACGAATTCCAGCAATGCTTCCCCAAGCTTCTCTCAATGATGTCCACCAAAATCATTCGAAAGAAAAGGAGCATCAGTCCGTAATGAAAAATTCTTCCCCGCAATAAATGTATCCCAAAGGGTATCGTCAAAGTGAAATGTAAAGCGTGGAAAAAGTTGACGATGACTCCCTGAGGATGTAGTGCTATGCCCTGGTGGTGATGCGATGATCTCTTGTCCACATTCAGCGACGAGCTCGTCAGGTGCTGACATGCCCTGACATATCTCCGTATAATGTGAGTCTGGATCATTTAGAGAGTATGCCATGTCAGTAGTATTCGAATCTAAAAATATGGGGAATGTAATATGAGGTTCAGAAATATGGTCTAAAAGATCTCCCTGAGTGGGAGCAGTAAGCTCTGGTGGATGCGATGCCTCTGGTGGAGTGAGGGTGAGCTGTGGAGGTAGTGGTAGAGGCAAGGGAGCATGAGGCTCAATAAAATGAGGCATGATGTTCATGGCTCCACGCTCCCCCTCCTCGTTGTTATGGACATCCTCCATGACCTCATGTGTCTCAAAAATTGTACCTGCATGGGGAAGGGGACTCATATCAAAATTTCCAAATTGTAAAACATAAGAGTTACCTTCCGTGGTGCAAGTTGTCGATGATGTATGAGACACGACTGCTTCACCCCCAAAAGTAGAAGTGGTTGGCAGAAATGGAAGTGGTGAATCCACCTGGCCCTAGGTTACCGTGGAATCCTCCATCAATAACTCAAGGATAGACTTCTGAGATGGAGATGAGGGTGTTGGTATTGTCGGGCCTTGATTTATAAAGGAATTCGCCACTAACAACTCAAGATCGGTTCTAGGTGGTGGAAGTGAAAGTGTTGGAGTCATCTGGCCTTGGTTTAAAATATTCTCTTCTAATAATAATTCAAGGTCAGAATCCGGTGGGGGAGTGGTAATGGAAGTGGAGGTGATGTCCATTTAATTTGAGTTGCAATGGAGTTTTCCAAGAATAATTCAAGGGTCGATTTTGGTGGAGGATGGGGTGTAAAAATTTGGGGGTAAGGATGGGAGGGTTCTTGATGTAGGTTGTGGGTATATGAGTGTGGGGTTTAGGGTTGGGCACTGAATTGGTAATGGATGGTCGTATGTCCCTGCATCCCACAAGCTTCGTAAACTGCGACAACCAACGGATAATTCTCATATCCCCCCATCTGAGCATCGTATGGTGTGTAGGCATCAAAATTCCCGATGTATGATCCATCAGGCATCCACATAATTTACCTGACAAACAAAAATTTTGGCTACGACAAGCACGTCAGTGGTACAAGGAATAGCTCAAATTGATAATAGTGGTAGGGAAAGAATCTGTTTGTTGAAATTTTTATAATTTTTGGATAAAACGCAGTCCAGCAACCGCGTTCATGAGCTAGTCTCAGGGATTACTGGGTCCTAAATGAAAACAAGGACGTAGCCTCCTCGATAACGGCGCCATAAAGCTTGACGTCCCCTAGATTTGGCACTATATGCAGAAGGATCGGGGATACCAGATTTAAATATTTGTAACCGCAATCACACGGTGTTGTAGTGTGGCTTGGGGGTCGAACTCAAGGAGGCGTGTGTTGTGCTTGTTATCAAGTAGGAACCGGATCACCCGGTGGGTGAGCTAGCCCTGTCGATCGGTTGGTTGTCACGAAATGAGCTACGAAGAATGTAAGATATAAAAGGAAAACCTAGGACTTTGGTTTCCACCCTATCATGTGTCCTCTCTATAACGACCGATGGTTAGAAATACGATTGGATTCTAGGGTTTAGTGGTGAGACATTGCCTCTAAGAGTGATACCTAGCGTCCCATGGGCCCGATATTCCGGTCGATGCCCAGGATGATACGCTAGGTCTACCCGGGTTTGGACGATGGGCATTCCCATGTCCATTAACACCGACCGACTCCGGGAGCATTAAGCTCGCAACGATTAATCCCAACATTTCATCCTGCTGTTCCCACGCGCTAAGATTCAATGTCTACGCTAGGGGTGTGAGATGTGGCTAGGGGATCAAACGCCAATTTTATTTCACCTTGTCCCGACGGTCAGAGGCGGTCTTTCTCCTGCCAATGACAATAAAACGCCCCACGTAACCATCTAAATTCCTAGATCCTATCGAAATCCTAATCATGTAGTCGTTCTAGGGAGAACCCACGAAGGGGCTTCCACCAATGCCCTAGATTGGGGAACTACTCACGATTCATTGCAAAAATAGCAACACAACACAATTTAACCATTGGAATCAAGATCAAGCAATAGAAATACGGAGCAAATAGTATTAAGAACGAAATGTTAAAATATCAAGACAATCAGAGAACTTACAAAACAAAATAAAATTACAGCCACCAAAATCCCAAAAAGACAGTCTGAAAAAATGGGGTTGGATTTCTGGGAAAACCTAGGGCAATATATATATATAGATAAGCGTCCACCCGATCGGTTGAAGCATCAACCGATCGGGTGAGACGGACGTCGACTTAATCTTCAGCTTTGGAGATACATCACCCGTTCGCTGAACCGATCGGATGATGTCGTCGGGTCGTGAGCTGGGAGAATTCGGTTACAGATGAACCGATCAGGTGAGATGTCACCCGATTGGTTGGAATTCAGCTCCAAAAAACAGAGAGCAATGTCATTTTCACCCGATCACTGAACCGATCGGGTGAGCTCTTCTTCACTGCTGCTCCTGTCCGGGTCGGATACGTGTGCACGAACCGATCGGGTGGGTCTGTCCACCCGATCGGTTGAGGGCTGAAATATGATATTCTTCGATGTTTGGCCCTCGGGATCGTGAGTGGCACCTCCCGTTGCTCCGGGGACTCATGATATCTGCTATATATGTCCCCAACACTGGCAATCTCCTGCAACGGCACAAAACACAAAGAAAGTGAAAAGATACTAAAAACACAAAAGAGTGGATACGAAACAACGGAAAATCACGAAGAAGGCGTGCGTGAATATATAAAATATAAATGCACGTCAACATACTCAAGGGTACAATATGTGTTATGTGGGTCTCAACCGAACTCTAATGAGTTCAAGATAAATTCACTCATAAGGAAGTAAGTTGTTGCCTCACTTCACTATGTATAAATTTAATCGAAAGACATTGATGCGTAAGTATATATCCATTCTTTACCCAGGAGTTCTTCGTTTCTTTTCCCAAGCTATTAGTGGGGGATTGTTGGAAATAATGTCTAAAAAGCCTTTGTTTTATTTCCACAAATTCTTTAGTCCCACATGGAATAATTAAGAGGAGAGCAAGTGCTTTATATTGCTTTCCTTACCATCCTTGTTTATATATCTAATAAAGAGGTGTTTGTGGAGGCTAGTGGGCTTGGGCTTTGTCACACGCGTGCATGCCCACCGGTTCGGCCAGTCTGGGCGTCAGCACCGACACTGTACGGTTGAGGTTGAGGTTCCTTTTTGGATATCGTGTCTTTCCTTTTTTGGACCTAGCCCATTAATGTCTCATATTTAAAAATTGG
Organism: Scilla litardierei; assembly: GCA_030789695.1. NCBI lineage: Eukaryota > Viridiplantae > Streptophyta > Magnoliopsida > Asparagales > Asparagaceae > Scilla > Scilla litardierei. Next base: position 124,204,013 of record CM061132.1, on the reverse strand, counting down.
ATAATGTTGATTGATTGATGCAGCATTCATAGCTCCTTAGCATTACGCTATAATTAGCAGCTGTTACAGCATTCATAGACCTTCTTCATTACGTTATAATTAGTAGTTGTTACAGTATTCATAGCCCCTCTTCATTACGCTATAATTAGCAGCTATTATAGCATTCATAGCCCCTCTTTATTACGCTATAATTATTTGAACGTTTGAAGTTTTGTAACAGCTCATTTTGATTCACACACATATATATACACACCTCGTGTCCCATTCCTCATAGAGACACGCATAAAATATTAAAAAAATCTATGCTTTCCTTGCTTCTCGCTCCTGGGTAAATTTTTTGTGCAAACTCCAAAGCTTCTAATCGCGAGTGGACACGTATAGAAGCTGTTGTGTTAACCTTGGGGAGTAACTGACGATATCGATTACCATCGAGGTTGAGCCGTAATTGCTTTCAATTCAGTGGTCATTCCACGACACAGCCTTGATTCTGTTGATAAGTATTCTGTTCCTCTGTTTCTCCTCTTATATCCACAGTCTTATACCTACTTTTCCAACACTTACTTACCACCCCCATGTTCGGGTGATGATCAAGTTGTTTCCTTCAAATTATGTGAGTATATATGATTTGATAAGATGAACCCATTCACTTTCGCACACTCTGTGATAATAGCCTACTCCAATTCTATGTGTCAAGTTAAGCGATATGTCAACAAGTCTTGTCATATTCAAAAGCAATGCTAACCTGACTGTCTTTGTCCAGTGACAAATATATGTCCAAGGGTATAATATGTGACTAAAAGCAAAATAACATTGGGAGGTCTCCGGGGCACTTACGTATCACCCCCATGTTCGATTGATGGTCAAGTTGTTTTCTCCATTTTGTGTGAGTGAAGGTGATTAGATAAGGTGGACTTAGTCACTCCCGCACCTTTTGTGACAATAGACTACCCCAATCCCATGAGACAGGTCAAATGATATATCAACAAGCATATGTCGAGTCTAATCATTTCTATATATGACTGTATTTGTATGTCCACATGTTCCAACCAATCATTCAACCTATTCTGTATAACTCTATAATAATATACATATGCGTACATATCTAAATGGTCTAATAAGCAATACAACAATTCTATGCAGATATGCAAGCCAACACACCCAGTCATGATGTCCAATATATACACGGCTATTATTATAATCGATCAAAAATACACAAGAATTAATTAATAAAATATTAATTTATTAATTTAATTTAATTATTAATTAAGGTTGTATTTGTTGGAGGTTAAGGGCTGAGAAACATGGGCTATGGATTTTTTTTTTCTTTTTGAAGTTTAGCATGTTTCGTGTCCGAAAAATGTGAGCCGGTTTTAAGGCTAAAATTGTTAATGTGTTTTGCATTGCGAGCTTACAGGTTCAGAGTCGTTTCACATCAAGAAAATTGTTAAAACTCACAAAAAATATTTAAAAATCATATAAATATTTTAATCATTATTTAAAATTATTTTAAAAATATTTACTTTATGAAGTACGTATTTTTTGTAAACGGATAATACCAGAGTTGGTTAGGATCACGGCTATTTTATAGATAGGCACATATCTTCTGTATCATATCTATGTACGCTCATATATATGTTATAAATAAAGAGCTGGGGGTTCCAACTCTAGACGATGATTCATAACACGTTATTAGCACGAGCCTCTAAACAAAAATTCCACACAAAATCGATCATTGCGAAAGAGAAGAAAGGCGGGAGATCCATATTGGACGCAACGATCTAGGATCGTTGGTTTGATGATGACAAATGTGTATGAACTATTTAACGTGTGTGCTAAGTGTGTTTCAGGATTGGCAAAGCAGTAATTCTTGAAGAGATGACTAAGTCAACGTGTTGGAGGAATTGATATACACAAAGCAATTTGACTTGGTCAATATGGAGGGAGATGGAACCTATTTGGGATTGAGTCAAATCATTTAGAGATTTATATCCAATTTGAATTGCAAATCAAATCCCATATTGATTGGACCAAATCCCTAAGCGGTTTTGTGCAACCCTATCCCTTGCCATATTTCAAAACCCTAAGCGTCCCTACTTAAACCCTTGCATTCATAAGGACAAAGAGAGAGTCGGCCAGAAAGACCTAGCACGCAAGAGGGAAGCCACCAGTAAACTTGCGCATACCCCATTGATTCTCTAAGCCGCAACCTTCTCTCCAAAAAAATCCCCAAGAGCTCACAATTCTCCAACCAGGCTGATTTGTTGTTGCAAACTCATTTTTTAATAGCCGCATCCGCCAAGATTTGTTGCAGCCGAAACCCCCAAGAGATCAGGTAAGTGCTTTAATATTTTTTAAGCTAACCATCAATATTTTTGTGTGCAGGCCATCATCAAGGGGTCAAAAAATCAAGCTGGGCATACAAGCCTCAAGAGCCCCTCAAAAATAATTTCGGGCGGCATCAAAAAAGTAGTGGCCGGCCAATTTTTCTTTATCTGCATCCAATTGATATATCCCCTCTCCAAAAACACATTGCCGCATGAAAAAACGAGGGCCAGCTAATTCATTGCGTTGTTAATGATAACTTGTTTTAAATGATCACCCTTTTTAATGCTCTCTTGTTTTGACTTTTAATTCTACACTTAACTTGTTTTTAATTGTTGCAGGCATTGTTTTTGAGAGTTCAAGAGCACCAAGCGTGACTGGGCGCATGTTTTAATCACAAGAGCACTATCTCATTGTTTTTTTAATTAATCTTCCATTGTTTTGTTGACAGGCAAAGGCGCACAGATCTTCCCAAGAGAACAAAAACAAAAGGAGGCGCCGCATTCCTTTTTGTGCAGATCACAATCTCCAAGAGCAGACATTTTTTCTCTTCATCAAAATTCTCAAAGGGGGCTATGCGTTCATTATCAATGGATGAGCAGCCGACATTTTTTTGACAGCAGAGAGCCCGCACAAATCAACCCTTCAATTTCCGAGAGAGCCTTCCTTTGGGTGCCGAAATATTCAAGGGTGCGAAAATCTCAAGAGCACCAGGCGGCCGCATGCAAGTCTTTTCCGCAACTGTTCTGATATCTCCCAAAGACTAGGCCGCAATATTTATTGAGAATTCCCAGGAGTTTTTTTTGGTGAAGGTGCCGCAAGTTTCAACCTTTGGTGGAGGATGCAAGTTTCTTCGTAGGGGAGCCGAACTATTGAGGGGACATCAAAGACTACGACTTGCCAGACGACATCTGGCCAGTGCTTATTGACGAAGACATCGCTGCTACACGATCTGAGCTTTCTAAACTCTATACTTTATTATTTTGTGTAGCAATTGTGATAGATCTTCGTAGGGGAAACTTTACCATATTTTCGGGACTATTTTGGGACTTGTCTGGTTGGGGCTAGACAAGTGGGACCCAGCTAGTTTTGAGACTAGCTGGTAGAAAGTGGTACTAGGATTGATAGTGAGAGGAAACATTGTGTGTGGGGTACTGAGAGCCTAGCGAGTGTAGAGACGTAGAGGGTGCTTTGAGCGTGCTCTAACTTATGGTTTTGTACCTATTGCACTATTCAATACTAGTATTTGCTTTGGGGGATGGAGTAGGTCGTTGGGACGACTGAACCAGGGTAAATCTGCTGTGTACTCTGTGTCTGCATTTTATTTACTCTGCTGCTGCTATAACTGCGTGAGTTTGTTCGTGGGTTGCACGAATTATTTTATAAGCCTATTCACCCCCCCCCCCCCTCTAGGCTAGGATCCAGATCCAACAAGTGGTATCAAAGCAGGTTTTAGGATCTAGCCTAGTATTGACCATGGATTACATTGATAGTGTTTTTGCTGAGGGTCAGTCTGTTTCCCGTCCCCCTAGATTTAATGGAGGTGATTATCCATATTGGAAAAATCGAATGAAAATTTACCTCATTTCTGTAGATTACAAGGCTTGGCAAATAATTGAAAAAGGATATAAACTGCCTGTAATTAAAGTAGATAATGTTGAGATTGAAAAACCAAATGACAAATGGTATGATAATGATTGGAAATCTTAATCTTTAAATGCTAAAGCTATGAATTCTCTCATTTGTGCGCTTGATAAATCTGAATATAATAGAATCTCATATTGTTTAACTGCGCAGGAAATATGGCATACATTGGAGGTGACGCATGAGGGAATGTCACAGGTGAAGGAGTCTAGACTTGCACTTCTGAGCACAGAGTACGAGGGATTTTGCATGCTACCATCAGAGACCATATCAGAGATGTTTGCGAGGTTCACCAACATTGTCTACAAGTCTAGTTCGCTCGGTAAGCCATATTCTAGCCTTGAGCAGGTGATAAAGATATTAAGAGCACTGCTAAGCTCTTTCAGACCTAAAGTCACTGCCATCCAAGAAGCAAAAGATCTGTCACAGATGAGGGTGGATGACTTGATAGGTAATTTAATGTCCCACGAGCTTGAATTGCAAAACGTGGATGAAAGGGAGAAACCTGAGGAGAAGGAGAAAGCTACAAAGCCACTTGATCTGAAAGTTGGCGAAAGTGAGGATGATGATGAGGACATAGCGCTAATGGTCAGAAATTTTAGAAAGTATGTCCAGACCAAGCAAGGAAGAACAGAAATGGCACCATGGTTTAATCACTCTAACTTTTTTCAGTCTTCTAAGCAAACTCATGAGAGAATGCTATTAATAGAATGACTTGTTTTAAATGCAAGAAAAGAGGACATCGAATGAGGGATTGCCCATATGAGACATCTCAGGTCGCTGAAGAAAAAGGAAAATCCAAGGTGCTAACTTGGGATATGGACATCGAAGCTGAGAGTGAGGAGGATGATCATGTTACCATCTCATGCATGGCATTGATGGGAATACACGATGAGGTAATTTCTGGTAGTAAAGCTGAACTCCTTACTCTTTGTAAAGAAATGCAAGATAAAATAGTAGAGCTTGAATCCACTATAGATGATTATCAAAATGAGAACTTTGAAATGCAACAATCTGAATATGATATGTCTCAGGAGATTGAAAAACTGAAAATTGAAATTGTTGCTCGTGACTCTACTATTGACATATTGAAAAAGGAAAAATCAAGCTTTAATGATGAAGCACCTTGTCTTTCTTGTCCTTCATTAATGAACAATATTAGCATGCTAAAACAAGATCTTTTGAAGCTTGAAGGTGAAAAAGATTATGAAATAAGAGTGCTTAAGGATAAATTTTGCATGCTAGATAATGATCTTAAAAGAAAAACAATTGAGTTTGAAAAGAAGTAAAAGGAAAACAAGTTAGCTTTTATAAGTAAATGTACTTTGCTTGTGGATGAGAATAAACTATTAAAATCTAAAGTTTCTAATCTTGAATTGGCCATTAAGAAATTCTCTATGGGAAAACAATCGTTGGATACCATTTTAGAGAATCAATTATATGGCAATAAAAGGAGAGGACTTGGATTTGTTTTGAAAAACGTTGAAAAGACAAAATTCAAGAAATTCCACAATGTACCCTCTATTGCAAAGAACAAATATGCAAAGTGCTTTACTTGTGATAGTGTAGGCCATACTTCATATTATTGTAAATTTAGGAACACAAATATCAAGTTTAAACAAGTGTGGGTTTCTAAAACAATAATGGCTAACACTAGTGGACCTTGTTGGATTCCAAGGTCATACCTAAAACTTTTCATATAGGTAAGGTGGAGATTTGGTGAGGAGTAATAAATTGGAAGCTTCATTCTTTTAGCTCCTTAGCCAAATAGCGTCGCGAAGGTATAATTTTTATCCCTCTTTACATTCCATTGCATACCTTCATAGGTTGTTTTGTGTGCTTGATTTATTTTTGTTTGTGTGCTTGTTTGCATGTTTTTTTAATGTTTTTATTTCTGAAATTTTTTTAAAAAAAATAAGCTTAAAAGAATACACTTTATGATTTATCTTAAGTGGTATTGTATGAATGTTCAAATCTATCCCTTGTAGAAGTTAATTCATTATTGTTGTAGCTACATGAACATGTTATCTTTTTAGTAGTCATGACATGTCTCATAAGTTTTAAACTTGACTTCTACACCTACATTTGCACTTTCACGATATTTGACTTCATAGTACTTTTGGAGACTCTTTTGAAGAATAATGGAAAGTGAATGTAGGAATGATTAAATTCTGAATTTTCTAAGGGATATGAAGTGTTTAGCCATGAATAAAAATTGAGCACAAAAGGATTGCAAATGCAAAAAAATTGAAAAAAAAACCTATATGTTTGCTCCGTATGGAAAATGGATACACTTCATGGCTAATACACAACCCACGAGTATCCAACTTATGCTAAATGGGTAATCATTAGTGTTGGTGTATATTACTCGTCAAGCAATGCCACCCCACGTTTAAAAGTCCTTATAGGCTATGTTTTGGGGTTTGGTAACTTGAACTCATCTTTGATGAGGTGGCAAAAAATCAATCCTAGTGATACTCATGAAAATTGGAAAATGTGGATTGATTTGGTTGATTTTCTAAAATTGAGTCTCCCTTTGTACTTTATTGTCTATATCACTACACTTACACAAAGGTGGAGAAGTCTTGTTTTGAAATCCTATGAGCTTGAATTGTCTATTTCTAGGAAAACTCATGTTAATTACACGCTACATTTAATAATGGTTTACTTTTGCATGGAATATTTTCGTGTGACTTCATTAATCCACTTTTGGTGATTACAAAGGGGGAGAAAGAAAAGAAAGAGTTGACAGACTTGATGTCGGTATTAATTGTTGAATGGGGAGCATGAAAAATACTTGAATAAATGTTGAAGGGGGAGCTTGAGAGAAGGGGGAGCATGCTTTTATATTTACTATTTGTTGTGCATGCTTTGTAATGCTTGAATGACTCATCCATACATCATATTGCATTACACCCTTCAACACACTTCACACACCCATATCTATTGCTCAAATCTTTTATGGGTTTGTCATCACCAAAAGGGGGAGATTGTTGGACGCAACGATCTAGGATCTTTGGTTTGATGATGACAAACGTGTCGTGATATCTAATGTGTGTGCTAGTGTGTTTTAGGATTGGCGAATCAATATCTCTCTCTTCATATGTAGGAATTACTAAGTATAAAGCATTTGGGAGAGAGAGAGAGATTGATGTGCTCAAAGCAAGTGGACTTGGTCCAAAGAGGAAAAGGGATGGAGCCCAATTTGAATTACAAATGGATTTGATCCAATCATTTAGCTAGACTTGCAACAAGATTCCTATTCAAACATCTAATCAAATCCTCCCAAAATCCCAACTACTTGTTTCAAAACCCTAAGCTTCCCTACTTAAACCCTTGCATTCATAGGGACAAAGAGAGAGTCGGCCAGAAAGACCTAGCACGCAAGAGGGAAGCCACCAGTAAACTTGTGCATACCCCATTGATTCTCTAAGCCGCAACCTTCTCTCCAAAAAAAATCCCCAAGAGCTCACAATTCTTCAACAAGGCTGATTTGTTGTTGCAAACTCATTTTTTTAATAGCCGCATCCTCCAAGATTTGTTGCAGCCGAAACCCAAGAGATCAGGTAAGTGCTTTAATATTTTTTAAGCTAACCATCAATATTTTTGTGTGCATGCCATCATCAAGGGGTCAAAAAATCAAGCTGGGCAGGCATTGTTTTTGAGAGTTCAAGAGCACCAAGCATGTCTGGGCGCATGTTTTAATCACAAGAGCACTATCCCATTGTTTTTTAATTAATCTTCCATTGTTTTGTTGACAGGCAAAGGCGCACAGATCTTCCTAAGAGAACAAAAACAAAAGGAGGCGTCGCATTCCTTTTTGTGCAGATCACAATCTCCAAGAGCCGGGCATTTTTTTCTCTTCATCAAAATTCTCAAAGGGGGCTATGCGTTCATTGTCAATGGATGAGCAGCCGACATTTTTTTGACAGCAGAGAGCCTGCACAAATCAACCCTTCAATTTCTGAGAGAGCCTTCCTTTGGGTGCCGAAATATTCAAGGGTGAAAAAATCTCAAGAGCACCAGGCGGCCGCATGCAAGTCTTTTTCGCAACTGTTGTGATATCTCCCAAAGACTAGGCCGCAATATTTATTGAGAATTCCCAGGAGTTTTTTTGGTGAAGGTGCCGCAAGTTTCAACCTTTGGTGGAGGACACAAGTTTCTTCGTAGGGGAGCCGAACTATTGAGGGGACATCAGAGACTACTACTTGCCAGACGACATCTGGCCAGTGCTTATTGACGAAGACATTGCTGCTACACGATCTGAGCTTTCTAAACTCGATACTTTATTATTTTGTGTAGCAATTTTGATAGATCTTCGTAGGAAAAACTTTACCATATTTTCGGGACTATTTTGGGACTTGTCTGGTTGGGGTTAGACAAGTGGAACTCAGCTAGTTTGGGACTAGCTGGTAGAAAGCGTTACTAGGATTGATAGTGAGAGGAAACACTGTGTGTGGGGTACTGAGAGCCTGGCGAGTGTAGAGACGTAGAGGGTGCTCTGAGCGTGCTCTAACTTGTGGTTTTGTACCTATTGCGCTATTCAATACTAGTATCTGCTTTGGGGGCTGGATAGGTCGAAGGGTCGACCGAACCAGGGTAAATCTGATGTGTACTCTGTGTCTGCTTTTTATTTACCCTGTTACTGCTATAACTGTGTGTGCTTATTCGTAGGTTACAAGAATTATTTTATAAGCCTATTCCCCCCCCCCCCTCTAGGCTAGGATCCAGATCCAACAATCCACACACGCGGTGTCAAGCTTTATCAATCGAGCGTCGTCATCCGCGCAGGCTTCGTTCAACCGTCGTTATATTTGGAGGACGGATATATAGGTAAATCTAGCTAAAATGTTGTTTTTATCATACGTATGATAGTATTTTCCATAGATCCCACAAGATCGAAGTGAAATTAGGCTAATCGTCCAAAAATCATGTTTTTAACATGTTTTAAAATCTATAAATAATAGAGAAATAGGGGTTTTACCCTATCTCAGCCCCGCCGCCGGCCTTGCCGCCGGCCGCTCTCCCACCTTACCCCCACCCCCCTCGCCTGAAGCGAGGGGGCCACCGTCGGCACCCCATCGAATCCCCCCGAAGGGCGAGGCGGCACTCTGCCGCCGGTTTACCCACCCCCTGTAAGTGGTGCCGTCGTTAGCCATCCCCAGGGGGGCCACCGTCCCTTTTTCCCCAAAAGGGGGTGCCGCTGTTGTCCCCCCGAAGGGGGGGGGGCGCTGTCCCTTTTCCTCCCGAAAGGGGGGTGCCACTGTCGTTCCCCCCCAAAGGGGGCCGCCATCCCCGCACCCCCCCCCCCTCGCTCAGGCGAGAGGGGGCTTCAGATAGACCCCCCCCCCCTCGCGCTCCGACGAGGGGGGCGCTACCAATCGTCCGGAGGCAGTCGCGCTAGGGACAGCGGCGGCTAGCCCTAGTCGTCACTGATTGAACCGGAAAACACGCAAGGAGCACGCCTTTCACTCCTAAGCTTAGGAGCATCAATGCAATATAAAATTTATAACCGGAGAGTACCGGGTTGGATCACAGATACAAGTCGTTCTACATTCACAAGTTTGATTGATAAACAAAAATAAAGCATATACAACCAACTCACTAAGTGGATGGAAGTGGAAAAAAGTGTGGTGAATCTACAATCCTATCCTAAGTAGGCAGGGTTAGAGAACCAAATGGGGATTTAGACTAGCTAGTCGAGGAGCATGGGTTGTAGGTTCACTAATGTTGGTGTTAATTAAGCTCAAATCACCAGCATATAACTCAATTGATCATCCGGCTAAGGAAACTCAATCGGAAAGTTTAGCATTCAAGAACACAATAATGTTGCAATAAGGATGAATGCATCATCACGACACTAATCAAAATAGGTTCATGGACTTTTCTCAAAGTGAGCCCTCTAGGGTCTTAACCAATAAAATTAGCTATAATGATACATCCAACATTAACATGAAAGTAAGCAAGAGGTAATTAGAACTAGAATTAACAACCAATCACAATGAATCACAACCCAAGCAAATCAACACTACTCAATCATAGTAAACAAGAAGGAAAGTTCATTCAAAATTAACTCAAGTCTATTACAAAATAAGAGATATCAAAATACAAAAGGAAAAGGAAAGGTTGCACCCAATATCTCTCCAAATGAGCCCTTGCTTCCTCCAATTTGCTCCTCCACCAAGCTTCTAACTTCCCATGGCCTCCTCCCCCTCCAAATTTTAGAAAAAATAAAACTAGGGCTGAAAAACAGCCCCCAAACCCATAAAAACGTGGTACAGCTAAACGGGTCTGCAATTGGGCGATTTGGGTCGAAAAATGGCCCCAAAACCCGCAAAATAGCCCCCCAAAGCCATTTTAAAGCATTACAGGTCGGGCGCCCCAGCGTCGACCCACGGGCACCCCAGCGCCTGCAAACTGGGCTGCGGGCCCACTGGGCGTTCTGGGTTGTCTTCATTTTTTAATTAAGCAGCGGCCCGCTCCAAGAGCGGGCCGCGGGCTTCTGCTTTTTTTATTTCATTTTTTATTAAAAACTCAGCGGCCCGCTTAGCGAGCGGGCCGCAAGCTGGGCTTTTGTTTTTCTTTGTTAATATTTTTTTGTTTTTTGTTTTAAAAAATCCCAGAAATTCTTCTCTTGCTCCAATAATTCCCGAAAAATAGTTCTGAGCTCCAGAAAATTCTAGAAAAATTACAGAAAATCCAAAAAAATCCCAGAAGTACCTGAAAAATAAGAGAAGTAAATATTAGACCATAAAACCCATATTTTATGTATAAAAGAGAGTAGGATTTAATAATTCACGATATCACGAATACGCTCGTATCAAAGCCAAAATTAACATGATATACACATAAAATGCCCAGAAATGGGGAGTAATATGCAATTTATATCCCGAATCACACTCCCAACTAGTTTTTTGGTAGTCCCTAGCAAAATATGCGATAAATTCAGATTAAATAGAAAACATGCACCAACTTTAAGATATCATCATGGCATAATCCAAATGGTATTTCCAAATGATTTCAAAGCCAATATACGCAATGTATAAAAGTAAAAAACAAATGACACTTCCATCAATCCAATTAAAAGAAAAGTGATGTAACAAGCATCGTATCACATTCGTTGGAAAATATCAGATGTCAAAGTTTCCAACTTTCAAAGAAGTGGCCAAAACAAAAGAAATTGTCCCTAAGTTGTGGCATATGAGATTGCTTCATTCATGTTGCTTATTCACTCATTTTTCATTCTCTTTTTGTTTTTCTTTTCTTTTTTTGTATTCTTTTTTTGTTTATGTTTATGTTTTGCATTCACGCGATAACGCTATGAAATGCAAACAACGCCCCCTTTTGCATACACGTGATAACGCTATATAGGCAAAGGGATGGAATGACGCCCTAAATCTCATATTTGGTGTCCTTCCCACTGTTTTGTGGGGCACCGACTACTCAATTTGATTAGAAAAACCATCTATTATACATTTGACAGCGATTTTTGAATTCTAGGGCTGACTAGGACAAGCTGACTAGGACAAACTGGTAGATAAAAGACGGTCTGGATTTAATCTTGGGGAATCAACGGTTGGGATGCGGTTTTGTGAAAGTTTTTGGGATGGAAAATTGTTGGGGGCGAAAAAAATATGTGCCTTTAATATTTTTTTATGTTCGAAATTTAAGGGGGGCAAAACACTGGCACTGTTCCCACGCTGGCAAGGTTGGGCGAAAATATTTGTTTATTTGAAATAGTACGTGCCTCGAGATAAGAACTGGCAGCATATATGATGCGGAAGGCGAACTGGCACTGTTCCCTGGTTGATAAGAACTGGCAGCATATTTGAAATAAAGATTATGCAAAATAGTTCATTAACTCACAGGCATCAGGGAATGAATGATCATTAACCTCAATTAATATTGGGCACTCACGGGCACAGTTCATTAACTCACGGGCATTTAGCAATTTAGCAATTTAGCAATTTAGCAATTCAAACGCTCTTAACCCATGGGCATTGCTCCCAAGGCAGCAAGTAGGAGCCTTAAACAATTGTAGCGCCAAACGAAGCGGCATGTTATAATTAGATGTCGTGGAAAACGAAGCGGCACCCGTTGCTATGTCACCAGGATCGATGACGTATAGGCATAGAGTCACAAGGATCAATGACGTGGCATTTAATCAAAAGCAACCATTTAATACCCAGTCCTTTTTAGCCTTTTCCCTGCACAAAGGCCAATCAAGCACAGGTGCCCTTGGGTAAAAAAACTCTTCTTTCTTCGTTCTCTCTCTCTCTCTACACTGTTCTCTTCATTCCATCTTGACATCCCTCTACACAAAATTGTAAGCGACAAATCTTCTCTCTTCTTTTTATGTCAATTTTTCTTGACATATCTCTACACAACGCCAAAAAAAATGCAAGCAATTTTTCTTGACATCACTCTACACAACGCCAAAAAAGGCAAGCAATCAGCAACGTAGCTTCTCACCCGCCACCATCGGTGGCGTTCCCACCATCTTCTCTCCCGGAGGCGGCGATTTCATCAAAATTTGGTGGTTTGTTTGGAAATTGGGCGGTTGCCGGTGCCTGACCTTGATCTGATGCGCCGAGATGATGTCCGCTCCTGTTGCGGCCCCGCCATTTGAGCACCACCGGCAGGCAACGTCCAACTTGAAATTACTTGGATCATGTTGAAATTACGTTGATTTTGGGAAATGACATTGATTTCTCTGCATTTTGTAATTACTTGCTTTTTGCTCCTCTTTTACTATTTCTCTTCATTTTGTAATTACTTGCTTTTCGTTCCACTTCACATTTTGTAATTACTTGCATTTTGTAATTACTTGCATTTTTGCATTTTGTAATTTCAACATGTTTCTTTTAAGTTTGGGAAAGGATGTTGATTTCTCTACATTTTGTAAGAAGTTAATAAGTATGTGATTGGTCAGGACCATGCGAAATTGTTAGGATCTTTGACTTTCATCGATGGTGGTGGTTGTATCTGAATTCAAGTAAAAATTGTAACTTTGTATGGCTGAATGTGAAAAAATGGTATCTTTCGTGAAGAACCAATAGTTTCAAATTGAAAAATATAAATTTTGGGGCAGCATTTGAGCCCAATGGGCCTCTCCACACATTGCTAATTTGTTTTGGGATGAATGCATGCTGATTTCATAACTTCTATTTTTATGATAAGTTTAAACTTAATGAAAGAGCTTTATCTTTTTAAAGTTACGTTGAGTATTGAGTTTTTGAGATAAGTTCATTGAAGGCCACAAGCCGAATTTCGTTGGGTTAAATAGAAGGGGTCAGTTTTATAGAAATGTATTTGTTATCTGCAGTAGCTAGCATTGTATATTTCAAAAGAAAACATGGGGTGGAATTGTATGGGGATGTAAGGGAGTCTATGAAACAACCCGTGCATCAAAAGGTGGAACAGTGCCATGGAGGAACAATTTGGTATATATGCCTTTTGTAACTTCCAATGAGGTTATGCATGTTTTCTCAATATAATCCAGATTAGAAAAATATTCTTTTATCTGTTAAGTTTAGAAAATATCTCATAAAATATATTTTAGAAGTTAGATTTTATCACAACATAGCCAATGTGTGTTAGAGTACAAAAACAAAAGCTAAGCTAAGTTGGCAAGGGAGATTAGCAATTAATTGATGTTCTGAACCATTGAAATATGTGCATCCCTATGTAAAAGAGTAAATGGAATATATTTGAACATGGATTGTAAAAATTGATGCATCTGAAAGAGTAAATGTGAATTTGAGTATGATGGTGAGTGTTTGACGTTATGATCTATCAATTCGCAAAAAGAAAAAGAAACAATAAGTTGCAGACTCTAGCCAAATGAAATCTCATCTAATCGTGCCCGCTAAATTTTTTATGCTAATTAGTTGTTCCGTGCCAAAGGCGTGGGCGACGCTAAATTTTTTTACGATAATTTGTTGTTCCGCGCCAAGGCGCGGGCGCCAAATTTGTTGTTCAACGTCGAATTTGTTATTCGATGCTGAAGGCGTCTGCGCCGAATTTGTTGTTCAGCTAAATTTTTTACGCTAATTTGAAGGTTCGGTGCCCGCGCCGAAGGCGTCCGCTAAAATTTTTTACGTTAATTTGTTGTTCCGCGCCAAAGGTGCTGGCGCCAAATTGGTTGTTCGACGCCGAATTTGTTGTTCGACGCAGAAGGCGCCTGCGTCGAATTTATTGTTCAGCTAAATTTTTTACGCTAATTTATTGTTCCGTGCCAAAGGCACGGGCGCCAAATTTGTTGTTCGACGCCGAATTTGTTGTTCCGGGCCGAAGGTGCCTGAGCCGCTAAATATTTTTACGCTAATTTATTGGTCTGCTAAATTTTGGCTGTGGAAATAATTTTTCGGGGAACAAAGATTTCGCGGGGGAAATCTTAAATGAACCGTGCCTGTGGGCACGGGTTAGCGCCGAAGGCGGCGCCCGCGCCGAAGGCTCCCGCTAAATTTTTTTACGCTAATTTGTTGTTCTGCGCCAAAGGGGCGGGCGCCAAATTTGTTGTTCGACGCCAAATTTGTTGTTCGACGCCAAATGCGCCTGCACCGAATTTGTTGTTACGCTAAATTTTTTACACTAATTTGTTGTTCCGTGCCAAAGGTGCGGGTGCCAAATTTGTTGTTCGACGTCGAATTTGTTGTTCGATGTCGAATTTGTTGTTCCGCGCCGTAGACGCCCACGCCGAATGTGCCCGTGCTGCTAAATATTTGTACGCTAATTTATTGTTCTGTTAAATTTTGGCTGTGTAAATAATTTTTTGGGTAACAAAGATTTCGCGGGGGAAATCTTAAATGAACCGTGCCCGTGGGCACGGGTTATGACTAGTTCAATTATATTAACGCTCTCTTTTTCATTCTCCACATAAGCAAGCAATTCATCCACCCACTCCTAAGAAGAAAACAAAGCATACACAATTGGCCACACCCTATCCAATCAAAAAAAACTACATCATTCATCCCAACTCATGCAATCACTTACACCAAACTTTTCTCAAATTATCTCAAAGAGATATCACGATGTAAAAATAGTTTCATACATGGCACATTAGTATTTGACTCCAAAATGAAAAAGAAAGTAAACCGTGCCAATCAAGCATCGAAGAAGTTGATACCAAAATAATAATCCGAAAAATTGCATGGCAGTAAGCATGTAGGGACTACACATAAAGCTAATGGCGTAGAGACGACGAGGAAAAATATGATATGCAATAAAGAGCAATAGGTGATGGCAAAATGGAGGTATCTCAAAAAAATTTAAGCTAACATCAAAATCCTAAAGATTCTAACACTCTCCTCCCAACTTAAAATAAACATTGTCCTCAATATTGGGAGAGTATTAGATCTCGGCAAAGATCCTAGAAAAGAAAAGAAAAGCATACGAAAGCACTAAAATAAAACATTTATTTATTTACACTATTGGAAAGAACACACAGTTGCAAAAGGCAGCTCTCGAATGTATAACGGTGGTGAGAACTGCTCGATCATATCCTTACGCTCCTCCGCGAGCGTCGCCACGTCCAATGCCCTACCTCCATTGCGAGCATTAGTGGCAAGCGACACAACCCCGAGCATCTCCTTATGATGGGTTCCTGCCAAATGGGGGAGATAGGTCGTGTCAAAAATAATTGGGCGAGAGCGCCCGTGCAAGTGAAAAGCTTGCCAAAATGGGTTGTCGAAATGAATAAATGAATTCACGATCAAATGACGACAATCCGAATCATTATGATATGGAATTAAATAATTTGATTCGGAGGTGGAGGAAAAAGAAAAATGAGAACTTTCCTGAGATACGATGTTAGGCTCGGGATGATGCATGGCCTCGAAAGGATGTGGTAGTGGCTGCTGAGAGAAAACTGGAGTAGGAGGGAGCTCGGGCTCAATATATACCATGTCGCAATCCCCGTCACTATCCTATTCCTCGACGTCAACATCAACATCAACAATCTATACGGCACTCCCTAAAATTGGTAACTGCTACTGACAAACCTCCTCGATGACTAGCAAGTGCGAATCCTGAGGTGAGGAAAGTGACATCTGTGATAGGACGGGAGGTATACTTGTCTTGGGCAATCCAAGCACGCATCATCCTCGTCATCTCAGAAATAGTTCATTTTAGTCGTCCTCCCTAAGTACTCAACCGCCTCGACCTATGAAGCTAACTCTGAAGTGGATTGTGGCTCAGGCTCCACGGTGTCCTCAATCTGCTCTTGTCCATCATGCACATCCGCTTCATCCTCAACCTCAAAGTGAAAATGCATCATGTCACCGTCGTGTTCGACACGCACTCCATCATCCATCTCCTCCGGCTCATCCAAATGTATATGCTCAGATTCCTCTAATTGGCCCCAATGTACCCTCTTCATAGGTTTCTCTTGGTATTCCATAGGGTCATAATGGAATGAGCCCTCAGCTGGCTCCTCAGGCTGGTCCTGGGCCTACTGGAGTGCGCCCTCATACTCCACAAGGTCCCTCAGGTAACACCATGAATCCTCGGTCGAATAATCAAAGAATTTTCCACCGCAGCTCAGCTGTACACAATCTCACCCAGATGGCGATAATCCCGTATAGAAGATCTGCATGAGATGATCCTCGTGAAAGCTCTGGTGTGGGCACGCAAGCACCAAATCATTGAACCTCTGCCAAGCCTGATGGTAGGCCTCCCATTCAGCTTGGATAAAGCTCGCTATATGCTGCTCCATGGCCTGCCTCCCCTGTACCTACTCAAAGAAAGTAGGCAAGAACATTGGGAGAAATTCAGCCTGAAATGACAACCAAGTAAAATGTGAGTCAAGAGACAATGAATCAAACCAAAGTCTAGCATCATCTTGTAAATAATAGGGGAAGAATCTAAAATATATGCAATCATCACAGATATTCCCACCAAGACATGAATACATCCATTCTTCAAATTTTTTAATATGTAAATGAGGGTTCTCCCACTCCTAGCCATGAAAGTATGGCGGAAGTGGGATATCCTCCAAATCAATGTCGGAAAAATCTGAAGATGATGCCATTTTGTTGAAAAAAATTTCTCAAGAAAATGAAAATAATCAACCAAAAGACTCAATAAGTGGAAAATAAATAAAATGTAAAGCTACAACACTAAGAGATAGAAGTATCACACTAAAACTTTCAAAATCGATCAAAATGCAACTAATAGAAACCGTTGTCCCCGACAACTGTGCCAATTGATTGAACCGGAAAACACACAAGGAGCACGCCTTCTACTCCCAAGCATAGGAGCGTCAATGCAATATAAAATTTATAACAGGATAGTACCGGGTCGGATCACAGGGACAAGTCGTTCTACATTCGCAAATTTGATCGATAAAGAAAAATAAAGCGTGATACAACCAACTCACTAAGTGGATGGAAGTGTGAAAAAAGTGTGGTGAATCTACAATCCTATCCTAAGTGGGTAGGGTTAGAGAACCAAAGGGGATTTAGGCTAGCTAGTCGAGGAGCATGGGTTGTAGATTCACTAATGTTGGTGTTAATTAAGCTCAAATCACCAGCATATAACTCAATTGATCATCCGGCTAAGGAAACTCAATCGGAAAGTTTAGCATTCAAGAACACAATAATGTTGCAATAAGGATGAATGCATCATCACGGTACTGATCAAAATAGGTTCATGGACTTTTCTCAAAGTGAGCCCTCTAGGGTCTTAACCAATAAAATTAGCCCTAATGATACATCCAACATTAACATGAAAGTAAGCAAGAGGTAATTAGAACTAGAATTAACAACCAATCACAATGAATCACAACCCAAGCAAATCAACACTACTCAATCATAGTAAACAAGAAGGAAAGTTCATTCAAAATTAACTCAAGTCTATTACAAAATAAGAGATATCAAAATACAAAAGGAAAAGGAAAGGTTGCACCCAATATCTCTCCAAATGAACCCTTGCTTCCTCCAATTTGCTCCTCCACCAAGCTTCTAACTTCCCATGGCCTCCTCCCCCTCCAAATTTTAGAAAAAATAAAACTAGGGCTGAAAAAACAGCCCCCAAACCCATAAAAACGTGGTACAGCTAAACGGGTCTGCAATTGGGCGATTTGGGTCGAAAAATGGCCCCAAAACCCGCAAAATAGCCCCCCAAAGCCATTTTAAAGCATTACAGGTCGGGCGCCCCAGCGTCGACCCACGGGCACCCCAGCGCCTGCAAACTGGGCTGCGGGCCCACTGGGCGTTCTGGGTTGTCTTCATTTTTTAATTAAGCAGCGGCCCGCTCCAAGAGCGGGCCGCGGGCTTCTGCTTTTTTTATTTCATTTTTTATTAAAAACTCAGCGGCCCGCTTAGCGAGCGGGCCGCAAGCTGGGCTTTTGTTTTTCTTTGTTAATATTTTTTTGTTTTTTGTTTTAAAAAATCCCAGAAATTCTTCTCTTGCTCCAATAATTCCCGAAAAATAGTTCCGAGCTCCAGAAAATTCTAGAAAAATTACAGAAAATCCAAAAAAATCCCAGAAGTACCTGAAAAATAAGAGAAGTAAATATTAGTCCATAAAAACCATATTTTATGTATAAAAAGAGAGTAGGATTTAATAATTCACGATATCACGAATACGCTCGTATCAAAGCCAAAATTAACATGATATACACATAAAATGCCCAGAAATGGGGAGTAATATGCAATTTATATCCCGAATCACACTCCCAACTAGTTTTTTGGTAGTCCCTAGCAAAATATGCGATAAATTCAAATTAAATAGAAAACATGCACCAACTTTAAGATATCATCATGGCATAATCCAAATGGTATTTCCAAATAATTTCAAAGTCAATATACGCAATGTATAAAAGTAAAAAACAAATGACACTTCCATCAATCCAATTAAAAGAAAAGTGAAGTAGCAAGCATCGTATCACATTCGTTGGAAAATATCAGATGTCAAAGTTTCCAACTTTCAAAGAAGTGGCCAAAACAAAAGAAATTGTCCCTAAGTTGTGGCATATGAGATTGCTTCATTCATGTTGCTTATTCACTCATTTTTCATTCTCTTTTTGTTTTTCTTTTCTTTTTTTGTATTCTTTTTTTGTTTATGTTTATGTTTTGCATTCACGCGATAACGCTATGAAATGCAAACAACGCCCCCTTTTGCATATACGTGATAACGCTATATAGGCAAAGGGATGGAATGACCCCCCTAAATCTCATATTTGGTGTCCTTCCCACTGTTTTGTGGGGCACCGACTACTCAATTTGATTAGAAAAACCATTCAATTATATTAACGCTCTCTTTTTCATTCGCCACATAAGCAAGCAATTCATCCACCCACTCCTAAGAAGAAAACAAAGCATACACAATTGGCCACACCCTATCCAATCAAAAAAACTACATCATTCATCCCAACTCATGCAATCACTTACACCAAACTTTTCTCAAATTATCTCAAAGAGATATCACGACGTAAAAATAGTTTCATACATGGCACATTAGTATTTGACTCCAAAATTAAAAAGAAAGTAAACCGTGCCAATCAAACATCGAAGAAGTTGATACCAAAATAATAATCCGAAAAATTGCATGGCAGTAAGCATGTAGGGACTACACATAAAGCTAACGACGTAGAGACAAGGAGGAAAAATATGATATGCAATAAAGAGCAATAGGTGATGGCAAAATGGAGGTATCTCAAAAAAATTTAAGCTAACATCAAAATCCTAAAGATTCTAACACTCTCCTCCCAACTTAAAATAAACATTGTCATCAATATTGGGAGAGTATTAGATCTCGACAAAGATCCTAGGAAAGAAAAGAAAAGCATACGAAAGCACTAAAATAAAACATTTATTTATTTACACTATTGGAAAGAACACACCGTGGCAAAAGGCGGCTCTCGAATGTATAACGGTGGTGAACACTGCTCGATCATATCCTTACGCTCATCCGCGAGCGTCGCCACGTCCAATGCCCTACCTCCATTGCGAGCATTAGTGGCAAGAGACACAACCCCGAGCATCTCCTTATGATGGGTTCCTGCCAAATGAGGGAGATAGGTCGTGTCAAAAATAATTGGGCGAGAGCGCCCGTGCAAGTGAAAAGCTTGCCAAAATGGGTTGTCGAAATGAATAAATTAATTCACGATCAAATGACGACAATCCGAATCATTATGATATGGAATTAAATAATTTGATTTGGAGGTGGAGGAAAAAGAAAAATGAGAACTTTCCTGAGATACGATGTTAGGCTCGGGATGATGCATGGCCTCGAAAGGATGTGGTAGTGGCTGCTGAGAGAAAACTGGAGTAGGAGGGAGCTCGGGCTCAATATATACCATGTCGCAATCCCCGTCACTATCCTCTTCCTCGACATCAACATCAACATCAACAATCTATACGGCACTCCCTAAAATTGGTAACTGCTCCTGACAAACCTCCTCGATGACTGGCAAGTGCGAATCCTGAGGTGAGGAAAGTGACATCTGTGATAGGACGGGAGGTAGACTTGTCTTGGGCAATCCAAGCACGCATCATCCTCGTCATCTCAAAAATAGTTCATTTTAGTCGTCCTCCCTAAGTACTCAACGGCCTCGACCTATGAAGCTAACTCTGAAGTGGATTGTGGCTCAGGCTCCACGGTGTCCTCAATCTGCTCTTGTCCATCATGCACATCCGCTTCATCCTCAACCTCAAAGTGAAAATGCATCATGTCACCGTCGTGTTCGACACGCACTCCATCATCCATCTCCTCCGGCTCATCCAAATGTATATGCTCAAATTCCTCTAATTGGCCCCAATGTACCCTCTTCATAGGTTTCTCTTGGTATTCCATAGGGTCATAATGGAATGAGCCCTCAGCTGGCTCCTCAGGCTGGTCCTGGGCCTACTGGAGTGCGCCCTCATACTCCACAAGGTCCCTCAGGTAACACCATGAATCCTCGGTCGAATAATCAAAGAATTTTCCACCGCAACTCAGCTGTACACAATCTCACCCAGATGGCGATAATCCTGTATAGAAGATCTGCATGAGATGATCCTCGTGAAAGCTCTGGTGTGGGCACGCAAGCACCAAATCATTGAACCTCTGCCAAGCCTGATGGTAGGCCTCCCATTCAGCTTGGATAAAGCTCGCTATATGCTACTCCATGGCCTACCTCCCCTGTACCTACTCAAAGAAAGTAGGCAAGAACATTCGGAGAAATTCAGCCTGAAATGACAACCAAGTAAAATGTGAGTCAAGAGACAATGAATCAAACCAAAGTCTAGCATCATCTTGTAAATAATAGGGGAAGAATCCAAAATATATGCAATCATCACAAATATTCCCACCAAGACATGAATACATCCATTCTTCAAATTTTTTAATATGTAAATGAGGGTTCTCCCACTCCTAGCCATGAAGGTATGACGGAAGTGGGATATCCTCCAAATCAATGTCGGAAAAATCTGAAGATGATGCCATTTTGTTGAAAAAAATTTCTCAAGAAAATAAAAATAATCAACCAAAAGACTCAATAAGTGGAAAATAAATAAAATGTAAAGCTACAACACTAAAAGATAGAAGTATCACACTAAAACTTTCAAAATCGATCAAAAATGCAACTAATAGAAACCGTTGTCCCCGACAACGGTGCCAATTGATTGAACCGGAAAACACACAAGGAGCACGCCTTCTACTCCCAAGCATAGGAGCGTCAATGCAATATAAAATTTATAACAGGATAGTACCGGGTCGGATCACAGGGACAAGTCGTTCTACATTCGCAAATTTGATCGATAAAGAAAAATAAAGCGTGATACAACCAACTCACTAAATGGATGGAAGTGTGAAAAAAGTGTGGTGAATCTACAATCCTATCCTAAGTGGGTAGGGTTAGAGAACCAAATGGGGATTTAGGCTAGCTAGTCGAGGAGCATGGGTTGTAGATTCACTAATGTTGGTGTTAATTAAGCTCAAATCACCAGCATATAACTCAATTGATCATCCGGCTAAGGAAACTCAATCGGAAAGTTTAGCATTCAAGAACACAATAATATTGCAATAAGGATGAATGCATCATCACGACACTGATCAAAATAGGCTAATCGACTTTTCTCAAAGTGAGCCCTCTAGGGTCTTAACCAATAAAATTAGCCCTAATGATACATCCAACATTAATATAAAAGTAAGCAAGAGGTAATTAGAATAAGAATTAACAACCAATCACATTAAATCATAACCCAAGCAAATCAACACTACTCATTCATAGTAAACAAGAAGGAAATTTCATTCAAAATTAACTCAAGTCTATTACAAAATGAGAGATATCAAAAAACAAAAGGAAAAGGAAAGATTGCACCCAAGATCTCTCCAAATGAGCCATTGCCTCCTTCAATTTGCTCCTCCACCAAGCTTCTAACTTTCCATGGCCTCCTCCCCCTCCAAATTTCAGAAAAAATAAAACTAGGGCTAAAAAAAGCCCCCAAACCCATAAAAACGTGTTATAGCTAAACGGGTCTGCAATTGAGCGATTCGGATCGAAAAATGGCCCCAAACCCCGCAAAATAGCAGCCCCAAAGCCACTTTAAAGCATTACTGGTCGGGCACCCCAGCGCCCGCAAATTGGGCTGCGGGCACGCGCAGTGCGCGGGCCCGCTGGGCGTTCTGGGTTGTCTTCGTTTTTTAATTAAGCAGTGGCCCGCTCCAAGAGCGGGCCGCGGGCTTCTACTTTTTTTTAATTTTTTTCTAAAAAACGCAGTGGCCCGCTCAGCGAGCGGGCCGCAAGCTGGGCTTTTGTTTTTCTTTGTTTATATTTTTTGTTTTTAAAAATCCCAGAAATGCTTCTCTTACTCCAATAATTCCCGAAAAATAATTCCGAGCTCCAGAAAATTTTGAAAAAATTCCAGAAAATCCAGAAAAATCCCAGAAGTATTTGAAAGATAATGAAAGTAAATATTAGTCTATAAAAACCACATTATATATATATAGTAGGCTTTAATAATTCACGTTATCACGAATACGCCCGTATCAAAACCAAAATTAACATGATATACATATAAAATGCCCAGAAATTGGGAAGAAAATGAAATTTATATCCCGAATCAGTCTCCCCTCAAACCCTAGTCTTACTGGGCCTGAAGCCCATATTCAGAAAAAAAATTGAAGCCGTGTGGGCCTGAAGCCCGCATGCCTTTTGTTTCAAAATAAAATTTTGGTATTATTAAGACTGTGGGCATGAAGCTGCAGCCACACTGCGGGGTTCAGGCCCGCAGGCTAGTTTTGTTTCGAGAACAAAAAACAAAAAAAAGAAAAGAGGGGGCTAAATAAGCTTTAAAAGCTTTTTGGGAGGCTAAAAATTGATTAAAAGGATTCGGGTGGCCTAAAAATTCATGAAAAATCATGAAAAAATTGGGGACTCTTGGGGAGGGGTCATTTGGGGATTAATTTAAAAGGAACATTTCTTCCTTTCACAAAGAACATGACATTTTTGGGCTCTTTTCAAACTCTTTTGAATAATTCCAACTCGCACAACTTTTTGCGTTATATGATACCTTTTTAGGATCATAATTATATGCTCTGCATCACTTTTTTGGCTTTTTCTGTGGATAAATTGATATTTTGTTGTGCAATAATAAACTTAATAATTAGGAAGATCCTGCGACCGCTGTGCCGTTAGTCACCTAACCTAACGGTGTTTGACATTGCCCAGTGGTCTAATAATTATTAATTAATTAAATTATTTATCCTTCTGTAAATATAAATGCATGTGATGCCTGTGATGAAAATGTCTGCTGAAAATATTTGATGAGCACAAATTTTTGCATGAATGTCTAGTTGTGGTTTTTGGATCGGCTGTTTAAGTCCCACATTTTATTTCCTGCACTTTTCTTTTACTTTTGAGAGAAATTGTAGTGAGAAATTTTTGTAATGTCCAAAACCGAAGACCACTTTCCATGGAGACAGAGGCCACACTTGAAGCTGAAGATCTTCCTACGGGGTTTCCAAAGTTGTAATTTCTTTTTTTAATCTTTCATTTGTGTAATATGGACTGTAATAGACTTTGGACTTTTTATTTATGTGGGACTGGCCGATCCATGCAATTACATCTTTATATAAAAATTGCATCCGCATGAAAATATTTATTGTTTAAATTATTAATTCATGCAAATTTGTGCTCTGCTAGATAAAATGGCTAAAATCGCAAGTGTCGATTTCAAAGTGCTAGATTCATCAGGAAAAACCTATCTAAGCTGGCAGCTCGATGTGAAGTTTCGTTTGCGTGTTAAGTCCCTCATTTCTGTTGTGACTAATAATGAAAATGTAAGCGATATAGAAAAGGCGCAAGCCATTATCTATATTCACCGCCATGTGGACAAGACCCTAAAGGCTGAATACCTTACGATCAAAGCTCCATTTTGAGCTGTAGACTGCCCTTGAGGATAGGTATAAACATCAAAAAGATGGTATACTACCAAGGGCACGATATGAGTGGAAGAACCTGAGACTACAAGACTTTAAGTCCATAGCTGAGTACAACTCAACTCTCTTGAGCATCACCACACGCCTGAAGTTGTGTAATGAAAAAGTCTCAGAAGATCACATATTGAAAAAGATGTACATGTCTTTCTATGAGAAAGATGTGATACTGTAATGGCTCCTTTTTGACCGTTCGTATTTTCGACGCGTACGACTCTTTTCATGTGCGTATTTTATTTGGCCTCTTCTTGGATCCGGACTATGCGATGTGATATGCCATTGTGACTGTATGGAAGTATAGATTTTTATAGTAATTTTTGAGGACGTCATTTCACGTCTCGTTCTTTCGCAGAACAGCTTTGAATGGAAGGGCGTTTTGGTCTTTTGGCTTCAACGCTCAGTCCTCGATTTTATGATCTTTCTCGATAGGTGTAGCACACGACTAGACCCCGTAGCCCCGTACTTCTTGTCTCTGCGATCGTCCCGGTATTTTCGAAATATTTTTGGGATGCCCATAGTGGGACTTATCCCTTAATCAAATTTCAACCCTCATTAGCCTTTGATCTTTTCAAATTCAAATTTAATTGGAATCCTAATCAAATCCCCCTAATATCTCCAACGTATAAGGAAGATATGATTCAGCCACTATTGTCACCTTCCTTTTTCCCAAACTCTACTCCCCCTATCTCTATCTCTCTCCCTCAATAACCCTAAACCCTATAGGTGTTTAGTAACTCTCCTCTTCAAAACGCAAACACTAGGCCAAATTGGTTGCCCACGCAAAACCCAAACCCTAGCCACACTTGCTTCTCCTCCAGCCACCCAAGGCTGCCCCCAGCCTCCCCTGGCCACCGGCCATCCCTCCACCTCTTCCCCCTCTTCTCTCTCCTCTCTCTCTCCTCACAAAAGACCCATAAAACACCTCAGGCCGCCACTTTGTAGACAGCAGCCCCTGGAGTTCGACACCGGCACCGTCGCCCTCCGGCCGTCGTCCACGGCCACCCCCGCCACCTACAGATCCCCGTCGACCTCCTCTGTTAACTGCAACCTTCCTCCTTCCTTTTCTCTCCCTCCTTCTCTCTCTCTCTCCCTCTCAAAACACACAAAACCCCAGATCTGGGTGCCGCCGGAGTTTGCCACCGGCCGCCGCCTTCCGGCCACCCCCATCCGACGTTGCCACCTCCACTAGACTCCTCTCGAACCCCCCCCCCCCCGATCATCTACAACACCCCTTACGCTCTTCCCTCACCTCTAGCTCTTGAAAACTCGTCGAAACAAGCCGTATTGGCTGTTTTTGACAGATCTAGGTGCCGATCTTCAACACTGGTGCACGACCACCTTCGACCTCTTCCGGTGACCACTCCACCACCGTTGTCCTCCTCTTGAAGTCCTTTAGCTACTGCAATTTTCCTTTGACGCTATTCATCGCTGGTTTTCCACTGAGATGTGCGATAACGAATGTTTCACGAATCTGTCATCTTCAACTTCTCACGGCCACCCATCGCCATACGCTCGCACCGTCGGCCACCCACCGGGCCGAGCAACTCTTACTGACCTACTTCAACTACCGACAGCCCCCTTGGACCCTCAAAGTTCACATGCGTCGTCGTACCCACGTCGCCGTACCCACGTGTTTTTACTCGACGTCGCCGTCGTCGTGAAGATCCGTTGCGCTACCCGCAACGGGAGGGAGACAGTCGTGTTGAATATTGGACTCCCCGGATTTGGTTTTGGATGATGAGCAAACATAAATAATTCATGAACTAACAATTTGTGAGCGCAGTATTGGAGATCGTCGCCAATTTCACGTGAACATTCAAAGCGACATCTCAACACTTTCCAAAGCTCATATTCATGCCTAAAGCTTCGTTGAAGCTCTTGCGACGCTTTGGAATATATGAAGATTCAATCGAAGCTATCGAAGACCGTTTATTAAGGTTTTATTTATAGTCTTTTAGCTTCGATATATAGAATGTTAAGCCTTGAGTATATCTTACGTCTATATCTTCATTACGCTCATTTCGTAGCTCTAGGATCCTTGCACAAGTTCATTCTAACTTCCTCGAAGCGTCGCGCTTCGATTCGGACTTTGTTGTGCATGTTAGTTGGTACAAGAACAAGTACTGACCGACTAGATGGTGATCTAGTCGGTCGGCAACTGTTCTTGGACCGACTAGTTTGATTCCTTAATTTCTTGGACTTTACTGTTTACAGTTAGTCGGTCTACGTTGACTCACCGACCGACTAGTTTGTGAACTAGTCGGTCAGTGATGCTTCTTTGACCGACTAGTTGTGACTTACTGTTCACTCTAAAATTCTCCTAAGCTACTGTTTACCGTTAGTCAGTCTAAGAACGTTTAATGACCGACTAGTTGACAATCTAGTCGGTCAACTTTTGTTCTTGGACCGACTAAGTCAACTTGCCTTCAGACTATGTTGTTTTGCCTCTTAGTCGGTCTACGTTCATTGGATGACCGACTAGTTGTGAAACTAGTCGGTCAGACAGTGTTCTTGGACCGACTAGATTTCTAGGTCTGAAATTCTATCTCTTCTCAGATCTGCTCTTAGTCTGTCCATGCTTTGTGACTGACCGACTAGTTGATGAACTAGTCGGTCAGTGAGTGTTCTTTGACCGACTAATTCTCACAGATTTCTTTCCGTTGGAGATTGACCTAACTTGTTTTTATGGGACCCTATAAATACGAACCTAGGTCATTTCTATCTTCAATAGAGCTGCCATTAAGAGATTCATTGAGTTCTAAAGAGATAGCTATTCTCCCTCAAATCTAAAGCTCTCTTCCTCACAAGAAACCCATTCTCTCTCATTTCTAGATCTAGAGAGAAGCTTGTTCTTGGTGAGCTCTTCAAGCTATTGCTTGATTCAAGTTTCCAAATCATCCCTAGGCACCCATTGCTGCTCATTTCCTTGGTGCTAGGGTTTGGTAACTTCATCTTCCTCAAATCCTTCATTCCACCTATTGGGTAAGAAAAACTCAAGGTATAGGATTTTGTGGTAAGCTTGTTTATTTCATATTAAACTCTTTAATATTGCTTTGTGATTCTCTCGGTTGTGAGAGAAGGTTGTGATCCCGGGTTGTGGGATTCACGTTTGCTATTGCATGTATGATTTGATCTTGTGAAGGTTTTTCACAAGATATTCATAGTGGAAATCTTGAGTTAGGGTTTCTAACTCAAGTATCCGGAAGGGATCAGGGTGGTTGGGACGTAGGATCACCGGGAACAAGTCGGGGAGACTTGGGTGGATCCGAACCCATTAACATCGTTTGTTAGCATTGTTAATTTCATTGTTGTCATTCAATTTAAGCTTCCGTAAATTGACTTGGTAGTTGTGTGCAATTTAATTTGGAATAATACGCCTTATTATTTTAAAGTACTATTCACCCCCCCTCTAGTACTTGTGCAGTAGCTGGTAGGGCATTACATTTGGTATCGGAGCCAGATACTCAGCTATGTCTGCCAATGACAACAAGACCGTGCCTCCACCTTCCAACTACGACACCTTCAGGAACCGTGAAGGAGCGTCATCGGTGATGGAAGGACATTCCTCTACAAGGCCTCCATTCTTCAACGGTACCAACTACGGGTACTGGAAATGTCGGATGGAAACCTTCCTCCGAAGTGCATCTTTATGGAGGACTACAATGAAGGAGTACATCGAGCCCGAAGAAGAAGATTTTGAGAAATGGACTACCGCGGAGGTCGCCGCGGAGGTAAGCAATGCCAAGGCAATGAACGCCTTGCAATGTGCATTGGAGCCCGAGGACTTCAATAAGATATGCACATGTAAGAGTGCATATCAAATTTGGAACTCTCTCCTCATACTACATGAAGGGACGAGTCAGGTAAGAGACTCTAAACTCGTTGTCGTAACCAAAGATTACGAAATGTTTCATATGCAACAGGGCGAGAAGATGAAAGAATATTACGCTCGCTTCGTTGACATAATAAACGAGTTAGAGGCCCTCGTCAAGATCTACACTCAAAAGGAGAAGTGCTTAAATCTTATTGAAGGACTTCCCTCTTCTTGGGAAAAACGTACCTTCGCCATCGAGGAAGGTAATGACATGAACAAATATACCGTAGTTCAACTAATGGGTACTTTGATGTCATACGAGGTACGCAAAGATAGCAAGGTGAAGCTACAAGAAAAGATGAAGTCATATTTGAACCTAGATGCGCCTAAGAAAAAGGCGATTGCATTCAAGGCGGCTTCATCCACATCTTCCGATGATGAAGACTCGGAAAACGAGTTGGACTTGGAGTCCATGGCACTCATGGCCAAGAAGTTCAACCGTTTCTTCCGGAAAGGTAACTTCAAGACCAAAGGTAAATTTGGTTCTTCTAACGCCTCTTCCTCTCCTTTGTGTTTCAAGTGCAATAAGCCAGGACACATGAAAGCGGAGTGTCCTCTCAACAAACAAAAGGAGAAGTGGAAGGCGCCAAAATTCGATAAGTCCAAGAAATACAAAAAGGGGTACAAGAAAGGACTTGTCGGAGCTACCTTCACCGACTCCGAGGATTCCTCAAGCGGAGAGTCGGATGATGAGAAAGTGGAGCAAGCACATATGTGCTTCATGGCAAGAGAGGAGAACGATCAAGGATCCTCCTCTTCCGATGATAGTAATGACGAAAGCGATGAGGTAACGATGGATGATCTTAGAAATGATAACTCTCAACTTTGGTCAAAATACACTAAATTAGTAAATAGATATACTAAGGTAAAAGATGACCTAGCTAGCATTCAAACATCGCCTAAGAATATCATCACCAACAACGACACCGTTGTTGAAGAGTTAAGAAATGAGATTGTGAAGCTCAAATCTAAACTTGAACATGTTAGCATTGAGGATGCGGAAGAACATGAGATAGCGGATTTAACTTCTCAAAACTCGACTTGGAGTATTGAGAACGAGAATCTTAAATCTCGTGTTTATGTGCTCACTTCGCAAATATCCACTTTGGATACTTCTTTGCGTTCTCTCAAAGAGAAATATGAGAACACATTGGGCCGAATCAACGAATTCAACAAGGGTAAAGGCCATTTGGATAATATCCTAAAAGATTTACTTCCGGCCAAACACCACATTGGCTTGGGGTATATGATGGGAAATTCATCCAAGTCGGTCACTACTTTTGTTAGGCCAACTTCCGAAGCCTCAACGAGTGGGAGCAAACACTCTATTGGTAGTTCATCTACCAATGGTGCTTCCACCTCGTCCACACCCTCTTTCGGAAAGAAACCCACTTTGGGTGGACCTCCAAAGAAGGGGCATGCCTACATGTACACTAATAACATGCCACGTAGGAACACACGTCCTACTCCACCGGCTCACACATATGATGATTTTTATGCAACACATTCTCGGGCACGTGCACACCAAGTGAGACACCCTCACGCACATGTTCCCACACATGCATATGTACACCCACCTCATCATATGAATAATTCTCGTCGTGCACCATTCCATCATGTCCCGTATGCCTATCCATAACATGCATCACATAGAAATCAACGTAGCATGCATGCACCCAATAGGATGATAGCTCCCAAAATATTCACTATTTGGAGCCCAAAGGACACAAGCATGGACGAAAAACAAATGTACATGAATGCTTATTTTTCGGATGTTGTGCATAGTAAGAATTATGTGGGGAAGTCTAAGTCCACTTGGACTTGGCTTCCAAAGGTCTAATCCCTTGGACCCAATGACCTTGGGTACCATGATATGAAAGTGTCTATCTTTAGGTACTCAAGGAAAAGAAAAAGAAAAGGAGCATCAAATTTAAATTTAGCTCCAAAGGGAATTGGATACTCGATAGCGGGTGCTCCAAACACATGACGGGTGACGCTCGTTTGCTCTCCGGAGTAATTCCCATTGCGAATGGAAACCGCGTCGTATTTGGAGACAACGAGAGCGGAACCATCATAGGTGTTGGTAAAGTCGGTAACCCTTCTAAACCATTAATTAGTGATGTTTATCTTGTTAGTGGTTTAAATCATAATCTTATTTCAATAAGTCAACTTTGTGACAAAGGTTACAAAGTTAGCTTTGCGAAAGGATTGTGTCATATTTTAAGAAAGGATAATGAAAAATTATTATTTTCCGGAACTCGTCGTAAAGACATTTATATTTTGGATCTTCCTAAGTCATATGAACAATGTCTCGTTGCCAACACAAGTGAACAACACTTATGGCATCGACGCTTTGGACATGTGAACTTTGGAACACTATATAAGCTTTCAAAATTGAATTCTATTAAAGGTTTTCCGAAGCTTGTTTTTGAAAAGAAAAGTTTTTGTGATTGTTGTCAACGCGGCAAGCTTCCTAAATCTTCATTTAAACCTAAGAAAAGCATCTCTACTAAACGGCCACTAGAGCTATTACATCTAGATTTATTTGGGCCAACTAGAGTAGCTTCCTTAGGAAATGCAAGGTATGGACTTGTCATCGTAGATGACTATTCAAGATTTACTTGGGTATTTTCATTGTGTAATAAAAATGAAGCTTTTGAAAACTTCACAATTTTTGTTAAGAAAGTACAAAATCTCTTAGGAACCACCATTGTCACTATTCGTAGTGATCATGGAGGTGAATTTGAGAATGAGTCTTTTGAGACATTTTGTGATGAAGTTGGTATTACTCACACCTTCTCTTTCCCTCGTGCACCTCCTCAAAATGGTGTAGTTGAGAGAAAGAATAGGACGCTAGTGGAGTGTGCTCGCACTATGCTTGATGATAGCCAACTTGGCCATCAATTTTGGGCGGAAGCAGTACACACCGCTTGCTATGTGTTTAATAGAATACTTTTGAGGCCCGGAACTAAACAAACTTGTTATGAATTGTTGTTTGGTAGGTTGCCTCAAGTTAAACATTTTCGTGTTTTTGGTTCGAAATGTTTTATTAAGAACACATATGGTAGTTTGGACAAATTCGATCCGAGATCCGATGAGGGGATTTTTGTTGGATATTCTACGCGTAGCAAAGCCTACCGGATATTCAACAAACGAACCTCAACGATCGAGGAATCGCTTCATGTCTCATTTAATGAAGGATTTGTTCCAACTAGAATTTCAAATGATAATGATTCTATGGATGTTTTATGTGATTCGTTTGATAATTCTAAGTCTAATGATTCTATTGATTCTATTGAGACTAACCCAACTAATGAAGTTGTTGAGAATGTTCCAAGTGATCAAGGTATTCCCAAACGGCTTCATTCGGTTCGTGACCATCCCCATGAGCAAGTCATTGGCAATATCTATGATAGTGTCAAGACGAGATCGCAAGTTCACCACTTCGCAAATTGTGCCTTTGCCTCATCGATAGAGCCAAAGAATATTAATGAAGCATGCGAAGATAGCGCTTGGATCTTAGCCATGGAGGAGGAGCTCATTCAATTCGAGAGGAATGAAGTTTGGGAGCTTGTTCCATTGCCATCGAAGAACCACACCGTCATAGGGACAAAGTGGATCTTCAAGAACAAAACCGACGAAAACCAAGTCGTCGTCCGGAACAAAGCTCGGTTAGTAGCTCAAGGCTATCGTCAAGAGGAAGGTATCGATTTCGAAGAATCTTTCGCTCCGGTAGCTAGATTAGAATCAATTAGATTACTTTTGTCTTTTGCATGCCATAAGAATTTTAAATTATTTCAAATAGATGTTAAAAGTGCATTTTTAAACGGAGATGTCATTGAGGAAGTTTACGTTTCTCAACCTCCGGGCTTCGTAAATGAAAAATTTCCAAATCACGTTTTTAAACTAAAGAAAGCTCTTTATGGTTTGAGACAAGCTCCTCGAGCTTGGTATGATCGCCTAAAGAATTTTCTTTTGGATTTGAATTTTAAAATGGGCGAAGCCGATTCAACACTTTTTATTAAGCATGCGAATAATGATATTTTATTAGTTCAAATTTATGTTGATGATATCATTTTCGGTGCTACTAACTTCGCTCTTTGCGAAGAGTTTTCTAATGTGATGAAGGAACAATTTGAGATGAGCCACATGGGCGAACTCAAATATTTCTTAGGACTCCAAATTCGCCAAATGAACGATGCAATCTTCATCCACCAAACGAAGTACACGGTGGAGTTGCTAAAGCGATTTGGAATGGAGAATGCCTCCGGGAAAAAGACTCCAATGAGCACGACTACGCATCTTGACAAAGATACGGGCGGTAAGGATGTAGACATTCGTCTATATCGAGGTATGATAGGTAGTTTGCTTTATCTTACCGCAAGTAGGCCCGATATTATGTTTGCCGTATGTATATGTGCTCGTTATCAGTCTCAACCTAAGGAGTCTCACTTAGTAGCGGTAAAGCGTATTTTTCGCTATCTAAGTTACACATTAGATTTTGGATTACTTTATTCGAGATCTAGCACATATGAGTTAGTCTCATATAGTGACGCTGATTATGCGGGATGCAAATCCGACAGGAAAAGTACTAGTGGCACTTGCCATTTTCTAGGAAATTCTCTTGTCTCTTGGTTTTCCAAGAAGCAAAATTCGGTATCACTTTCAACCACCGAGGCAGAATATATTGCCGCCGGTGCCGCGTGTGCCCAGGTTCTTTGGATGAGACACACATTGAAGGATTTTGGTATTCATTGTGATACTAGCCCTATCATGGTGGATAACCAAAGTGCTATTTGTCTTTCAAATAATCCGGTGCACCATTCCCGATCGAAACACATAGATGTCCGACACCATTTCTTAGATGATCATGTTGCTAAAAAGGACATCATTTTAGTGTACGTTGAAACCCAAAAGCAAATCGCCGATATTTTCACGAAACCCCTAAAGGAGGACTCCTTTGTGCGGTTGCGTCGAGAATTGGGGATTATGGGTGAATCCGAGATATAGGATTCATATTTCAATTCAATCATCTTACATGCTAATATATTTCGCGATATTTCATTCATGCTAGATTAATTGAATTTTTGGGAATTTTATGTGATTTATTTGAATTTATGATCGAATTCGTATTTCAATGTCGTATTTAAGATTTCGACGTTTTATGGGGTAATTTAGATGACTAATGAGTGAGTTAGGATGTTTCATCCAAGTGGTTTGTGAAGAGAAATCAAATTTCTACTTTTGGACTCTTCTAGTCGGTTTCAGTACACTTGTCAACCGACTAGATGCTCATCTAGTCGGTCAGCAAATGAACTCAGACCGACTAGATCATGCAAATATCCATCTCCTATCATTTTCTTTCGTTAGTCGGTCATAGTACACTTTCCGACCGACTAGATTGAAAACTAGTCGGTCAGTAAGTATACTGCGACCGACTAAATCTTGCCCTAAAAATCACTCTGAGCTACTGTTTCGACTTAGTCGGTTCAAGCTCATTGACCGACCGACTAGATCGTAATCTAGTCGGTCAGTGCTTGAACTGTGACCGACTAAGTGGGTTAGGGCAGTTGAGTCTTTTCGTCTTCCAACCGACTTATACTCATTTTTCATCCGACTAATTTCATTTTTAGTCGGTTTCCTCTCAGCTCAAACTCGAAAACCTCAAAACCCCGATCGAACCCTCCTTCAAAATCCGTCGTCTCCGGCCAAATCTCCGGCCATCCCCGCCGTCCGCCGCCGTCGACTCCACCTCCTAGGTATCTCCCTCCCTCTCCTAGGTCAATTTCTTGCCCTAGGGTTCGTTTTCTCCTCCTAGGTTTTCTAGGGTTTCGAAATTTCTCCTCTAGGGTTTGTGTGTTCGACTTCATTTGGTGTTCTAAGGTTTTGTGCTAGCTTCTAGGTTTTGTGCTTAGGGTTGTCGATCCTCCGTGATTTCTTGCTTGTGCTCGTAGTGCTATGGCTAAGACTCGAATTCCTATCGCCTCTTCCGGGGCCTCTCCTATGACCGTAGAACAACCTTCGGACCCTAGGAATCCCCCGAAGCCTAAGCGTCGTGCCAAGTCAACCCAAGGCTCTCCATCTTCGCATCCTCCTAAGAAGCCTAGGACTGCCATAGTTAAACCCCGTAAATCCAAGACCAAAAAGCCTATTCTTCACACTCCGGCTACTCCTCCCGATTCCGATACTGATTTTATCCCAGAGGATGAGCCTACTAGGGAACCTACCCCACCTCCGAAGACCCGTAAGGCCAAGGGTAAAGCTCCTATGCCAGTTGGCGGTGTAGACATATCGTTGTGCCACGATGACCCTCAGTGTCTCGCCGCGTACAACCGTATAGAACACTGTCCACTGTTGTTGGAGCATTACGTTCAGTTCTCTGATTTTCTCGGCCTTGCTGATCTTCTGTCTTATAGTGGCCTTCTAGATTATCTCTGATACGACCCCAAGGCCAATCCCAAACCGTACCCTCGTCTCGTGAAATTGTTCTATGCCAACCGTATTCGAGGCCAGTACGACGCCAGCCACTCCATTGAGACGACTGTCTTGGGAACTCCAATAGTTCTCACGGCAGAAATCTTGGGGGAGATCCTTGGTTGTGCGTCGTGTGGTCTCCTCCCCTCGGACATTTCCGTAGACGACATTTCTTCCTTGGATCAGTCTATTCTTTCAGAGATTTTCCAGGTTATCCCCTCCGCATTCATTGGTGTTCCATCGAAATCTTTTAAGCCGAATGCGTGGGTTCTTAACCTGATTTTGAAGTCGTGTCTCCTCCCTAAGTATGGATCCTCTTCTCTCCCCTCTCAGCCGTTTTTGAAGCTCATATACGCTCTTTTCTTGGGGTGCGAGATAAATTGGGCTCGCGTGATACTCGATAAGATGGATTCTTTCGAGTGTATACGCAAGACCAATAAGTCTGCGCACATTCCATACCCCTGCTTGTTGACCCTCGTATTTCGTCATTTTCGAGTTCCTCTCCCTCCTGACGATGAGCGTCCTTTGGGTACGCCTCTGAACGCGACGGCCGTGAAGAAATCTCTAGCGGCTCTTCGTCACGTGCAGAGGTCTACCGCATCTGCTTCTCAGTCTACTCCGTCAGCTGCTGCTGCCTCGTCTTCCCCTGCTACTTTGGACGATGTCGTACGCCTACTTCGTCAGCACGACTCCCGTTTGGCTCGTACTGAGGAGGTAGTCTGCCGTATGGCTCGTATGATGGGGATTGAGCTTCCTCCTTCGGTGTCTGAGGCCGAGGAGATGGACGATGAGGAGCTTGACGAGCTTGCTACTTCTTTTGCCCGTGGCGATGAGGCCACTGCTGCTGCTGTTGCTGGTACTACCACTTCTGCTCCTGGAGTTGGCACCACTTCCGGTGTTCCAGAGCCTTCTGCTTCAGCACTTCAGTCTTCTGAGCCTGCTGTAGACCCTGTTGCTGAGCCTGCTAATATTCCTGCTGACACATATGCTGTCAAGACCCATGCTGCTGTAGAGCCTGTTGCTGAGATCTCGACTCCTGCCCCGACGATTCCATCTGTTGAGACACCTCTACTCCCTGCAGAGCCTGAGTCCACTCCGTCGACTGGACCCACGGACGCTGCAGATCCAGCCTCCTCCTCGTGATCGTTGTTCCGAGGACTCTCCATATACGCTTTGGATGATATATCTTAGCGAGAGTATTTTGGGTTAGGATTGAGTATGAGGGTTATGATGTTTTGATGTATTTTGGATGTTGTCGATGTTGTAGTATTTATTTTGATGATGATGATGATGATGATGTATTTCTTTTTGATGATATGTAGCGCTTGATATGATGTATCTCATATATTTGATGTGATATTTTTTGGATATACTCACATTGTCTCTACATATATATATGTTCATCGTCATTCACTTTGTCTTTTATTCGTCGTGCAAATTTTAATATTCGGTGAATATATTTGAAATGTGATTTCGTCGCTCGACGCATAAAAACTTGGTTAAATGGATTTAAATTCTGTAATTTTATAGAATTGTTTTCCATGCACAAAATTAACCAAGAATATTGAATACTGAAGAGTATGTTTCTTTATTCAAGAAATGAATAATGATTTGGTGTTTTTGATGATTTTGATTTTTTTTATAATGGAAAATTTGGCACACCTTGTTTTGATTTCCACAATTTTTCCCTTGGTGTCAAGTTGGTCCATTGCCTTTGTCTACGACTCCCGATGTTGGATTTTACATTTCCTAATTGTTGTCGTTGTATGCCCCCCATTTTTTGGGATAATGCCAAAGGGGGAGAGATAATGATAATAAAATAGCGCAAATGAAAATTTAACTCAATTTCCAAGAATCTAGTTTGATATGTTAGATTCAGGGGGAGTTAAGATACATATACGGATTTTCAAAATCCGATATTTCAAAAATCAATTCATTTTATTTATCTTACTCGTCTGCTTGATGCAATTCATTTATATTCATTTTGGAATTAACGTGTCATCAATGCAGGGGGAGTAAGTATTTTACATTTGAATTATTATCTTTGATTATTATTTATGTTGGTTTGTCATCACCAAAAAGGGGGAGAATGTTGAATATTGGACTCCCCGGATTTGGTTTTGGATGATGAGCAAACATAAATAATTCATGAACTAACAATTTGTGAGCGCAGTATTGGAGATCGTCGCCAATTTCACGTGAACATTCAAAGCGACATCTCAACACTTTCCAAAGCTCATATTCATGCCTAAAGCTTCGTTGAAGCTCTTGCGACGCTTTGGAATATATGAAGATTCAATCGAAGCTATCGAAGACCGTTTATTAAGGTTTTATTTATAGTCTTTTAGCTTCGATATATAGAATGTTAAGCCTTGAGTATATCTTACGTCTATATCTTCATTACGCTCATTTCGTAGCTCTAGGATCCTTGCACAAGTTCATTCTAACTTCCTCGAAGCGTCGCGCTTCGATTCGGACTTTGTTGTGCATGTTAGTTGGTACAAGAACAAGTACTGACCGACTAGATGGTGATCTAGTCGGTCGGCAACTGTTCTTGGACCGACTAGTTTGATTCCTTAATTTCTTGGACTTTACTGTTTACAGTTAGTCGGTCTACGTTGACTCACCGACCGACTAGTTTGTGAACTAGTCGGTCAGTGATGCTTCTTTGACCGACTAGTTGTGACTTACTGTTCACTCTAAAATTCTCCTAAGCTACT
Source organism: Scilla litardierei (assembly GCA_030789695.1). Classification (NCBI taxonomy): domain Eukaryota; kingdom Viridiplantae; phylum Streptophyta; class Magnoliopsida; order Asparagales; family Asparagaceae; genus Scilla; species Scilla litardierei. The sequence continues at coordinate 124,166,558 of CM061132.1, read as the reverse complement.
GTTTACCGTTAGTCGGTCTAAGAACGTTTGATGACCGACTAGTTGACAATCTAGTCGGTCAACTTTTGTTCTTGGACCGACTAAGTCAACTTGCCTTCAGACTATGTTGTTTTGCCTCTTAGTCGGTCTACGTTCATTGGATGACCGACTAGTTGTGAAACTAGTCGGTCAGACAGTGTTCTTGGACCGACTAGATTTCTAGGTCTGAAATTCTATCTCTTCTCAGATCTGCTCTTAGTCGGTCCATGCTTTGTGACTGACCGACTAGTTGATGAACTAGTCGGTCAGTGAGTGTTCTTTGACCGACTAATTCTCACAGATTTCTTTCCGTTGGAGATTGACCTAACTTGTTTTTATGGGACCCTATAAATACGAACCTAGGTCATTTCTATCTTCAATAGAGCTGCCATTAAGAGATTCATTGAGTTCTAAAGAGATAGCTATTCTCCCTCAAATCTAAAGCTCTCTTCCTCACAAGAAACCCATTCTCTCTCATTTCTAGATCTAGAGAGAAGCTTGTTCTTGGTGAGCTCTTCAAGCTATTGCTTGATTCAAGTTTCCAAATCATCCCTAGGCACCCATTGCTGCTCATTTCCTTGGTGCTAGGGTTTGGTAACTTCATCTTCCTCAAATCCTTCATTCCACCTATTGGGTAAGAAAAACTCAAGGTATAGGATTTTGTGGTAAGCTTGTTTATTTCATATTAAACTCTTTAATATTGCTTTGTGATTCTCTTGGTTGTGAGAGAAGGTTGTGATCCCGGGTTGTGGGATTCACGTTTGCTATTGCATGTATGATTTGATCTTGTGAAGGTTTTTCACAAGATATTCATAGTGGAAATCTTGAGTTAGGGTTTCTAACTCAAGTATCCGGAAGGGATCCGGGTGGTTGGGACGTAGGATCACCGGGAACAAGTCGGGGAGACTTGGGTGGATCCGAACCCATTAACATCATTTGTTAGCATTGTTAATTTCATTGTTGTCATTCAATTTAAGCTTCCGCAAATTGACTTGGTAGTTGTGTGCAATTTAATTTGGAATAATACGCCTTATTATTTTAAAGTACTATTCACCCCCCCCCCTCTAGTACTTGTGCAGTAGCTGGTAGGGCATTACAAGTCGCTTCCTCGCTATTTTCATGCCACTGTCTCGCTGTCCAGAGGTGCCTCGCTGTGCTACCTACGGCCAAGGAGCTGCAGACGACGCTGACACATCGCCGTTCAGACCCGACATCCACTTTTTGGACGACGTCAAAAGGTTGGTCCCCCTAACGTGTAGTAAGAACCCACACGTAGCAAAATGTAAAACCTAATCTAAAATTTGTCAACGTAAACTAAAGTTAATTTCTGCATCTTTAAGATGTTGTCCATCGTAGAAAATCGATGAACGAACTGAATTTCTGTGAACATATGATAGACATCGATCTAGGCTGAACAAATCATCAAAAGACGTGACTTTTTGACTGTTAGGGTAGTCCCGCCAAATTTAGAAACAAACCGTAATAGGATTGACGACAAACACGATCTGACATTGTTGAGTATTGGTGTTTCATACCAATCTTATTTTGATGATGATCACAACATTATGTTGTTGCTAATGAATCTCATGTTTTAGTCTCTCAGTTTATTTTAAGGATATCTTTCTTGGAGACTAATCACTTGGTGTAAGGATGGACATCATGAGAAGAAGGGCCAAAGTTTGGACTCAAGGAGTGCCAAAGCTTGGAGATGGTGGAGAGCATTCAAGGCATCAAGATTGAAGACTTAGGCTCTAAGGAAAGAATTATAATCCATGTAATTTACTTTATTGCTTTCTCTCTCTTTTGAGTCTAGGGTTAATGTAATGCCTTGCTAGATGGTTTACTTTTCATGCATATGCATTTAACCATCTAGTCAACCTTAGGATTATCATAGAATCCAACCCAATAGGTTCACTCTGTCCAAAGACTCATTTGGAGTCTCTGGCTTTCCATCAGTCGCCTGATGAGGGAAACACAGTCGACTGGGTGATTTCCAGTCACATGTAGATCATTCTATAGTCGCCTGATATGCACAGCTCAAGTCAACATTTCAATTGACTCAAACTTGAGCTTTACGCACAGTCGCCTGTCCATCTGTTTACAGTCGCCTGTATTTTAACAGTCGCCTGGAGATTGGTCATCAGTCGACTGACTAGCGTAAGTGCAATCACTGCATCTCTCTGTCTTCTCTCCATATTGTACAGTAGTCGACTGATGAAGAATATACAGTCGCCTGACTATTTGACAGATGACTGTAGTATTAACATCAGTCGCCTGTGCGAAGAATTGGAGAAAGAGTGCAGCTCTCTGTTTCGTTCCATCCCCTGAAGCAGTCGTCTGCTGAAGGATTAACAGGCGCCTGTCCTATTTGTCAGTCGACTATATTGTCTTCTTCAGTCGACTGTCCTGGCTCAGATTATAGCCGTTGGATATTTTCTAGCCATTGATCAGTCGACTGTCTTATGATCATCAGTCGACTGTTCCTGTCGTTTTCACCCAGTTTGTAGCCGTTGCAGATCTGTTCATTTGGCTGTTTCTTTGGGTTTTGGGGCTTGATATAGGATTCCTATATATATGAGTGTGTTTCCATCACTTGAGAACTCTTGACAACACTTGATAACTCTTGACTCTATAGAAAATCTCAAGAGATCAATAAGCAACTCTCAAGCTCCCTCATTTCCCTCTATTGAGCACTCATCTCTCTTCATGTATTGAAGTCCAGCTCAATGGAAATCATCCAAGTGCTTTCAAGCATATTCCAACACTTGGAGATCATCTTCCATGCCTTGCATTCATTCATGAGTAATCATCTCAAGGCATATGTAAGAGTATTTACTTTACTTGGTGTAAATTGTCTTCCTATTTCTCTTTGTGGGATTAGGACACTCTCTTTGTGGGAGTTTATCTCTTTATGGGAGATTGTCTCTTTGTGGGACTAGGGAATTCTCTTTGTGGGAATTTAACTCTCTTTGTGGGAGTTCTAATGTCCTAGTGTAAGGCTAACCCTAATTCTCTGAGTGGGAGTTAGTGATTCTCTGTGTGGGAGTCTTGATCCTTGTGTAGGATTGGTTGGGTCCTTGTGTAGGGCATAAATCCTCTTTATGGGGTATCTCCTTGTGAGATTTGTATTCACTTCTCTTTGTGGGAATATAGTGAATATTGGTGTGGCTGGATGTACCCAAGTTTGGGGAACCAGGATAAAACTTTGTGTTTGCGTTTGGATTGATTGTGCCTTTTAATTCCTCTTGCATTTATAATTCCGCATTTGCAAGTTAAATTTTAATTGGACAATTTTATTACCATTACACTATTCACCCCCCCTCTAGTGTGTGTTGTTAGTATTACAAGGGTTAGACAATCCCTACAATTGGTATCAGAGCGAGGTTAAAGCATACTGCAACCATGGCATTCAACGCCTCATCCGCGTCTCATGAAGAATGTCACTCAACCATTCGACCTCCGCTCTTCAACGGAACCACCTACCCGAGTTGGAAGATCAGGATGATGGTTTACTTGAAGAGTCATGACCTTTGTGACATAACGGAGTCACCTTTCGAGGAGCCTACTTCTCCCGCGGCCATGAGAACTAAAGCGGAGAAGGACTTGATCAAAGTCAATGTTAGGGCTATGTGTGTTCTCCATTACACCCTCACTCCGGATGAGTTCGATCGCATCTTCATGTGCAAATCGGCAAATAGTATTTGGCACACATTGGAGATCTCTCAGAAATGTTACTTCAACACAAGGAAGAGATTCAGTCAACCAAGCCCGAGAAGAAAAAGGGTGTTGCTCTTCATGATGAGAAGGAGTCTTTCAAATGGAAAAAGCTGTTCCAACAAGAAGCTCCAAGTGAAGATGAAGAAGATCTTAGCGACGATGACTACATCGAACTTGCCAAGCAATTCAAGAATTTCAAGGCATTCCTCAAGGATAATCAAGGTATGTCTTCATCAAAGTTTACCTCTCAGTCTAACAAGTTGGTTTGTTTCAACTGCAGTGGAATAGGTCATGTGGCTACCGAATGCCCTTCCAAACCCAAATAGATACCTATAAGGGTAAAGGGAAGAAACATTTGAAAGCCAAGTCCGAGGTCAAGAACCAAAAGAAGGGACTTATTGCCTCGTCTCAAATGATGTGAGAACTACTCCCAAGCGCAGGAGATCGTGCAAGTAATATCCTGGTGAGTCCAGGTATCGAATCCACGGGACAACTGACCTGCAAAACTACGATCGTCAATCTAAAAAGAGTAATAATACGATGTTAACCAACCACCTATCGAACACAAAGATATAGGATCAAGAGTATGGAATAAGAAATGAAAATCCTACGATATTTACGGTGACTTTGGAAGGGATACAAGTATGGGGAGTATGTGTTGGGTTTGATTTCGTTAGGGTGTGTGCAATCAATGAATATCAATACCTTTTCTATAACTCAACGTCTCGTCCGGTCAGGGCACGAGAACGTCGGAAAGTATGGCGATCAAGCGTATGAAAACGTGCCAAAGAATTACACAATTGCAAATAGGGCGAAAAGATATAAGAAGTCAATAATCACGACACCCTAACTACGTCAACTCCAACACGTATGAAGTGAATGTGCTACGGTTGTGATTTCATTAGGAGATAATAATCGCTGAAATATCACGTCTTTCATATAACTCAACGCTTCGTCCGGTCAGGGCACGAAGGCGTCGGAAGATGAAACGATGAAAACTAGTCAAAATAGCCGTATAAGCATCACTAGCAACATTGATTTCATTAAACGATGAACGCAATAATAAGTTCAGATTAGTGAACATAAATTGACTAGCCTTGTCAGGGCCTAGCCATACGGGATGTAAATAATATCGACAATAAGCAAATACCCAACAAATACGTTGTAGAAATCAATGTTACGAGTGATTTTGACATGAAAATAGGGCTAAAGACATGAAATTCATCAACTAAATACTCCTAATTACATCACAACCATAGCACAAGGAGATTAGCCACGCATGGTGCAATAAAAATCAGATTTCATAGCCAAATGCATCGTTATTATAGCCAAAATACGATAAAATACACCAAATACGGGGTATAAGTTCAAGAATTTATCACCAAATCTCCACTTTAAAGCCCAAAACTCCTTTAGAATAGGAAGAATAGCCTCTGGAATTTTTCAGAATTTTCCCTGTAGAAATACGCACAGTAGCCGCTCCAAAAGCCCCAAAATACGCCAGAATCATCCCAAAAACCCTAGAATACGCTTAAATAATAGCATTGCGGGTTTAAGGGGGTTAACGGGTCCAAAACCCGCTTCCGCAATCAACTAAACCCGAACCCGCTTGTCGCCGCAAATCTACACCGCACATCTCAGGCGGGATCGATCAAGAGAAAGCCACGTGTGCTTTGAGATTTGCGCGCGCCCGCTCCGCTATCGCATCCGAATTCGCTTCGGCCTCGATCTGGATCGTTGGTTCGCCATCGGACGGACAGGAAGTCGCCACGTCGCCACTTGTACGCTCATTTTCGAATACGAGGCGGGGCCGCTCTGGACCGCTGGATCTTAATCGAACGGCGCTGGGAACGCCGCGTTCGATCGAACGATCATCAAATGGCCACGTCGCTGCCTCAGTGGGATTTTGAATTTCGAATCGAAATTCGTCTGCGCCGTTGGATTCAGCGGCAAGCTCGTAAGATCACGCCACGTGGCCGGATGAAAGCCCCAGCGCCGCTCCATTCTTTGTGCGATCCGATCCGTTGGATTGAAATCCAACGGGTACTATAAAGCCGCGTCTCCAATCGCTGTAGAACGTTGGATCTGAGCGGGAAAGCATGGATGCGCGCCACGTGTCCCGACCCGCGTATTTACGCGCGTATTTGCGTATTTATGAGCGTATTTCTCCATTTAAACTGTATTCTGCATTCAAAAATACACAGTAATTAGCACAGATCTCAGAAAAATACAAATAAATATTCGTTGGAATCGTGGGATCGAGACGATGCTATGAAAAATATAAAAATGCAGATATACTCAATAAAATTCATGTTTTGTGCACAAATAAAGTAAATTCCCTAATAAATGATGATGAGAAAAATACGAACGCATTAGAGATCAATTAAGCATTATATGAGCACAAAATAAGACTAATTAGGGGGTTGAATACGCAATATTCACTTCGAATCACACCCCCCAACTAGCGTTTTGCTAGTCCCTAGCAAAAAAAGCGATAAATACGGATGATACCCAAAAAAAATAATTCTATCAATCGCTTATGGCGTGGCTCAATAATACACATTCCAACATGATCTTCACCATCAATATACACATCCATGAACAAAATCAATCACATGATATTTTCTCTAATTTAGTCTGAATAAACAACATACAAGCATCGTTTTGCGCAAGCGAAAGTATAACACGTCGTTTTTCTCTAGTTTTCTTGTTTCCAAGGAATTGGCCTATCAAAATAATCATTCAAGACATGGGTATTGAAGTTGCTTAGTATTTTCACCATTTCTTTTCTTTTATTCGTTCCGCGTAACGCGCATCAAGCAACATTCGCTGAAAAATGTATAACTTGGATCGCTCCATCAAATGAGTGAGTTTCCGGTCAATGGCTCCCAAATCAGACGATAATAGGGCATTAGGCCAAAAAGGACCCCTCGGACTGTACTACTCGAGCCAACCAAGTTATTTATTAGTGACATACTTATTCATACATTTTTCATCATTCTTTTGTCATTCATTTTTTCTTTTCTCTTCTTCATCTTTTTCTCTTTTTTCTTTGTAAGCAACTCAACACCCATTCTTTGAATATAAACATCAATAACCAAGGCCAAATTCCTCTTCAACTTGAAGACTTTTCAAAAAAAAATCGCGTATACTCAAGCTTTTTCATCACATTAGCATGCATGAAATAAATTCAAACTATTTCGAGATATTAATCATGGCAATTGAAAATTTTTCATGAATAGCATATGAACGATAATTCATGAAGGAAAAAATTAATTCAAGCCATAAACAATTTTTAGAACTCAGTTAATGCATAATCATCCGCATTTGAGGTATATGAAGGAGTTTAAAATTGTGAGATTGGTGGTTCATTCTTTCCTTATGACATGCTTTTGAAAAAAATCCTAAAAAAAATCCTAAGGTCTCATACACACCCCCCAACTAAAGATGGACATTGTCCTCAATGTCGAAGAGGGTACGAGTTTATTCAAGCAAGCATCCTAGAAAGCAAATAAAATTCTACGCTACTGGAAAGAACACACCGTGTTCAAATGGCGGATCCCGAATCTTTAATGGTGGAGGAAGTTGTTCAATTTGTTCCTTGCGCTCCTCGGCGAGTGATCTTCCTCCTTTAGCTAAATTGGACTCCAGCAACACAACTCCAAGCATCTCTATAAGCTGTTTACCAATGTCCTGCAGGAGACGAGTTATGTCAGTCCAAATTATTTTAAAATTCTTTGCTACGAACATATTCCAAATATAGTCATCAAAATAGGTGAAGTAAAATAGAGCATGGTGATGACAACTCCCTGAAAAATGTGCACTACGCTCGGTATGATGCTCAGTCAATGTGGGGAGGGGTAAATGATTTTGGGAAAGAACTGGGGAAGGGAATGGTTCGGGCTCCATGGCGATATTCTTTAAACCAATGTCCCTAGTCGTCTCCTCCTCCTGTTCATCCAAAATTGCTCGCTCATACTCTACTTTGCACACACTTCCTGCCATGTCAAGGTTTTCATTCGTGACTTCATCGTGACATTGCTCGCTCGATATACCTGTAATAGAAGATGAAGTCAAATTAGATTTTGAAAATTGAATTTCAAACGAATTATTTTCTTCTACGCAAGTGGAAATCAGCTTAAGATTTTCAATAGATTGCTGAATCTGCCGACTCCGAGCAAGGAAGTTTTCTTGGAATTGATGGGATGTGGCCTCCTGTGTCTGAATGAGCAATTGAACTTCCTCTTTCAAGTGGTGCAAAGGTACGTCTACGCTTTGCTCTCCTTGATCAAGGCTTGAAGGTCCCGTTGAATCGCACTCTGAAGTCTCTTTCATGATTTCATCATCCTCTTGCAAAGACTCCATATAATTCCACGCCTCTGTCGGCGTCATGACTCCCAAGAATTCCTGCAGCTGTGGTCGTAGTCCACCTAGGAAGGACTCCATAAGTTCTTTCTTCGTAAACCCATGCTGCGGATAGCTCGAAATTATGTCTGTGAACCTCCTCCAGGCCTGAAAGAAAGTTTCACAATCAGTCTGATTAAAGCCAACGATCTTGAGCTTCTCCATCCTATGTTTGTGTGCCTTAAAATATTCTGCATCATACAAATTGTTCATGCAATAGAATTTCATGTATTCCATATACTCCATTTTTTAAAAAGAAAACAAAAATAATAAAATAAAAAAAATAAAAAAAAATCCTAGACTATAAGATGGAAGGATCTCACCGAATGTTCCTCCAAACGAACTGAAATCGTAGATTGCAAGTACTGTTATCCCCGGCAACGGCGCCAAAAACTTGCCTCGTCTCAAATGATGTGAGAACTACTCCCAAGCGTAGGAGATTGTGCAAGTAATATCCTGGTGAGTCCAGGTATCGAATCCACGGGACAACTGACCTGCAAAACTACGATCGTCAATCTGAAAAGAGTAATAATACGATGTTAACCAACCACCTATCGAACACAAAGATATAGGATCAAGAGTATGGAATAAGAAATGAAAATCCTACGATATTTACGGTGACTTTGGTAGGGGTACAAGTGTGGGGAGTATGTGTTGGGTTTGATTTCGTTAGGGTGTGTGCAACCAATGAATATCAATACCTTTTCTATAACTCAACGTTTCGTCCGGTCAAGGCACGAGAACGTCGGAAAGTATGGCGATCAAGCGTATGAAAACGTGCCAAAGAATTAATCAAGTGCAAATAGGGCGAAAAGATATAAGCATCAATAATTACAACACCCTAACTACGTCAACACCAACACATATGAAGTAGATGTGCTACGGTTGTGAGTTCATTAGGAGTTAATAATCGCTGAAATATCATGTCTTTCATATAACTCAACGCTTCGTCCGGTCAGGGCACGAAGGCGTCGGAAGATGAAACGATGAAAACTAGTCAAAATAGCCGTATAAGCATCACTAGCAACATTGATTTCATTAAACGATGAACGCAATAATAAGTTCAGATTAGTGAACATAAATTGACTAGCCTTGTCAGGGCCTAGCCATACGGGATGTAAATAATATCGACAATAAGCAAATACCCAACAAATACGTTGTAGAAATCAATGTTACGAGTGATTTTGACATGAAAATAGGGCTAAAGACATGAAATTCATCAAATAAATACTCCTAATTACATCACAACCATAGCACAAGGAGATTAGCCACGCATGGTGCAAAGAAAATCAGATTTCATAGCCAAATACATCGTTATAATAGCCAAAATACGATAAAATACACCAAATACGGGGTATAAGTTCAAGAATTTATCACCAAATCTCCACTTTAAAGCCCAAAACTCCTTTAGAATAGGAAGAATAGCCTCTGGAATTTTTCAGAATTTTCCCTGTAGAAATACGCACAGTAGCCACTCCAAAAGCCCCAAAATACGCCAGAATCATCCCAAAACCCGTAGAATACGCTTAAATAATAGCATTGCGGGTTTAAGGGGGTTAACGGGTCCAAAACCCGCTTCCGCAATCAACTAAACCCGAACCCGCTTGTCGCCGCAAATCTACACCGCACATCTCAGGCGGGATCGATCAAGAGAAAGCCACGTGTGCTTTGAGATTTGCGCGCGCCCGCTCCGCTATCGCATCCGAATTCGCTTCGGCCTCGATCTGGATCGTTGGTTCGCCATCGGACGGACAGGAAGTCACCACGTCGCCACTTGTACGCTCATTTTCGAATACGAGGCGGGGCCGCTCTGGACCGCTGGATCTTAATCGAACGACGCTGGGAACGCCGCGTCGCCCGCTCCGTTGAGTTCATCCGCATCCGTTCGATCTCGATCGAACGATCATCAAATGGCCACGTCACTGCCTCAGTGGGATTTTGAATTTCGAATCGAAATTCGTCTGCGCCGTTGGATTCAGCGGCAAGCACGTAAGATCACGCCACGTGGCCGGATGAAAGCCCCAGCGCCGCTCCATTCTTTGTGCGATCCGATCCGTTGGATTGAAATCCAACGGGTACTATAAAGCCGCGTCTCCAATCGCTGTAGAACGTTGGATCTGAGCGGGAAAGCATGGATGCGCGCCACGTGTCCCGACCCGCGTATTTACGCGTGTATTTGCGTATTTATGAGCGTATTTCTCCATTTAAACTGTATTCTGCATTCAAAAATACACAGTAATTAGCACAGATCTCAGAAAAATACAAATAAATATTCGTTGGAATCGTGGGATCGAGACGATGCTATGAAAAATATAAAAATGCAGATATACTCAATAAAATTCATGTTTTGTGCACAAATAAAGTAAATTCCCTAATAAATGATGATGAGAAAAATACGAACGCATTAGAGATCAATTAAGCATTATATGAGCACAAAATAAGACTAATTAGGGGGTTGAATACGCAATATTCACTTCGAATCACTTATCGGCACATTTGATGATTCCGATGGGGACACATCTAATGATGAAGAAGATGATGACAAGGAGCACGATCAAAGGTGTTTCGTTGCCTTTGATGATTCTTCATCAACTTCATCTAATTCTAGCAATGAAGAGATAGAGACATGGCTCAACTCCAAAGAAGAAAGTTGCTTCATGGCTAATGGGGAAGAGTCTTCGTCAAGCTCAAGCGAGGAGGAAAGTGATGAAGAAGCCGAGGAGGAAAAGCCATCCTATGAGGAGCTTGAATACCGCCAAAATGTGGCCTCTAATTTGGCAAGTAAGTGCATCGATTCATATGATAAAATGAAAGCTAAACTTGATAATGCTATGAGTAGGATGCATGAGTTAGAATCATCTAATGTAAATATTCATGATGAAAGACATGTGTATGACACTTGTGAGAGACACACACTTCTCTCTCAAGTTAAGGAATTGAGCCTTTCTAATGAAAAACTCATTGCTCAAAACCTTAGCTTAGATGCTCACATTCAACAACTTACGTTGAAATGTGAAGAGGAAACCTGGAAGTTCATAAGCTTTGTGTATTCTAGGGATTCACTCCACGATTTGTTGGAAAAACAACATCCAGCAAATCATAGAGGAGGTTTGGGTTATATTCAAAATGTGGTTCCCAAACCCACCTCTAATTCCTCTTTTGGTGCAAATTCAAGAAATATTGCTAAAGCACCTAAGAAGAATCACCATGCCTTCTTGTACAACAAGAACACCAACAAGAAGCATGTAGATCACAAGGTGATGAGGAAGAATGAAAAATCTTCATTTTTTGCTAAGAAGCAAAATCATCATTCTTTGCATGCTAAGAAATTTGTTTCTACACCTAAGCATGCCACATCCTTCCCTCTTGCAAAGGCAAACCCCTTGCCTAGGAAATCCTTGAGATTATGGATTCCCACTAAAGTTAGTGTGCAAGAGAGAGATAATTACATCAACTCTCTAGTTAGGGATGTGATCACCTCGTGTGATTACGTTAGAAAATCAAACTCCTCTTCGGTTTGGTTACCTAATGTCTAGGTTCCCCACACACATTTGCATATTGCATGGGTATTATGCTTAATGCTATATTTTTGCATACCCATTGGTTGTGTGTGTGTTTCATGATTTTTGAAAATACTTTCAAATTGTATGAATTTTCATGAAAATGGGAATCTTGGGGTTTATTGACATGCATGCATTTTTATCCATGTGTATGTCAATGGGGGAGTTAATATATTATATGTTTAAATTATTTTAAGACATATTTTAACTCTCATTTCGGAGGTTATTTGAGATCATTATTTACATTTGGTTATTTTGGGTCTCAAACCAAACCTCTTGTTTATTGCAACATGTTTCATGTCTCATTGTTTTTGGCAATATCCTTGTGTATCATTGAAGCTTGATGTATTTCCATATCTATTGCTTTGATACACTTTTGGCTCATGGCTCCATTAATTATGGTATTAGATCCTAGAAGTCAAAAGTTGACCATTTCTATGATCTAGGGGGAGCATGGGATAGTGAATTGATACACACTAAATTTTTAAATTTGGTATCATACATATCTTTTGTTCTTGCATATTGTCACATCTTGGTTAAGATGACAAAGGGGGATATTTTTGATGTCCACCTTTTTGACGATGTCAAGGGGGAGAGATATATGCATTATGTGATCATATCCATAGGGGGAGAGATATATACATATGCATATGGGGAGAGATATCTCTATAGGGAGAGATATATGGGATTAGATAAACCATTCATGTTTGCATGTTTTTATTCTTTGCAATTGGTTTATGTAATCCATGCCTATTATATGTCACCATGTTTTCTATTGGTATTATGAGTATTTACCTTTGTGTAGCTCATTATGTAATTGGTGCATATAAGTAGGGGAGATCATTAGCATTGTGCTTTAATTCTTTATGATTTACATAATGTGTGTCATCATCAAAAATGGGGAGATTGTTGAGTATTGGTGTTACATACCAATCTTATTTTGATGATGATCACAACATTATGTTGTTGCTAATGAATCTCATGTTTTAGTCTCTCAGTTTATTTCAAGGATATCTTTCTTGGAGACTAATCACTTGGTGTAAGGATGAACATCATGAGAAGAAGGGCCAAAGTTTGGACTCAAGGAGTGCCAAAGCTTGGAGATGGTGGAGAGCATTCAAGGCATCAAGATTGAAGACTTAGACTCTACGGAAAGCATTGTAATCCATGTAATTTACTTTATTGCTTTCTCTCTCTTTTCACTCTGTCCAAAGACTCATTTGGAGTCTCTGGCTTTCCATCAGTCGCCTGATGAGGGAAACACAGTCGACTGGGTGATTTTCAGTCACCTGTAGATCCTTCTACAGTCGCCTGATATGCACAGCTTAAGTCAACATTTCAATTGACTCAAACTTGAGCTTTACGCACAGTCGCCTGTCCATCTGTTTACAGTCGCCTGTATTTTAACAGTCGCCTGGAGATTGGTCATCAGTCGACTGACTAGCGTAAGTGCAATCACTGCATCTCTCTGTCTTCTCTCCATATTGTACAGTAGTCGACTGATGAAGAATTTACAGTCGCCTGACTATTTGACAGACGATTGTAGTATTAACATCAGTCGCATGTGCGAAGAATTGGAGAAAGAGTGCAGCTCTCTGTTTCGTTCCATCCCCCGAAGCAGTCGTCTGCTGAAGGATTAACAGGCGCCTATCATGTTTGTTAGTCGACTATATTGTCTTCTTCAGTCGACTGTCCTGGCTCAGATTATAGCCGTTGGATATTTTCTAGCCGTTGATCAATCGACTGTCTTATGATCATTGTTCTAAAAAAACTCGCCATGGCGGCAAAGCTCCACCCTCATAACCCGTTAATGCCCAAGTTGGCTCTTTAAGGTGGCACGCCGCCATGGCACGCCATGGCGACACAAGGCACACCACAAAACATAAGGCACGCCTTAAAAAACAAAATAAAAAATAAAAAAGCACCCGGGTCCGCATTATAGGGCTAAGAGAATCCGAACCCGACCCGTTCTCATTATTTAAGGCTTCTTTTCATCTCGTAGCCGCCCGCATTCGATTTGGGGCCTAGGGATTTTCATCTCGCTCGCAGCAGCCAATTCACGACGCCTTCGTCTCCGGCCGCCCTCGTCTCCGGTCCTCCCTCTGAACGGCATCAGCGTCACCGTCTTCTTCAGTTCTCCGGTCGCCCTTGTCTCTGGTCCTCCATCTGAACGGCATCAGCGTCCCGGCTTCTTCAGTTCTTCAGTTCTTCGTCGTCGGCTTCTTCAGTTCTTCAGCTCAAAAGGACATCTCTGCGTCTTCTTCAGTTCTTCCTCACTTGTAAGTATTCAATTTAATTATTCAATATAAGTTTTATTTTTTTCTCTAATGTCTCACGTTTACTGTTGGGGGTCAGAATTTGTGCATTTCGGTCTATTTCGTACTCTTGGAAAATTTTAGACTTTTCGAATACTCAGCTCGTCATTTTCTGGCTTTAGGCAGCACTTGTGAACAAAGTTTATTCAAGATGTTGAACTAGAACATGCAAAAATCAATATTTCTTCAAGTATCAGCAAATTTCGTTTAGATCCAATTATCCAAATAGCTTTAACAACTGTGTTAATCTATTGCTTTGATATTAATGATGTATTAAGGTCATATGTGTTTTAGTTATGTAAACAATTGCTTTTTAGTGAAATAACACTTTAGTTAATTGTAAGCAGTAAGCACACATATCAATGTAGGTGGAAGGCTATGGATTTGGTAGGATTTGGAAACTAATCCATCTAAGTGGATCATAGTTTACAGTCTACCTCTATATATAGTATATAATATATACACACATTTGCCGCCTTAAGCCACGCCTTGAAAAATGTCGTGGCTCCGCCAAGGCTCCTAAGGCTTGAGGCTTGACCTCGCCGCCACGCCACGCCTCACGCCATTTATAACCTTGCTTATGATCATCAGTCGACTGTTCCTGTCATTTTCACCCAGTTTCTAGCCGTTGCAGATCTGTTCATTTGGCTGTTTCGTTGGGTTTTTGGGCTTGATATAGGATTCCTATATATATGAGTGTGCTGCCATCACTTGAGAACTCTTGACAACACTTGATAACTCTTGACTCTATAGAAAATCTCAAGAGATCAATAAGCAACTCTCAAGCTCCCTCATTTCTCTCTATTGAGCACTCATCTCTCTTCATGTATTGAAGTCCAGCTCAAGGGAAATCATCCAAGTGCTTTCAAGCATATTCCAACACTTGGAGATCCTCTTCCATGCCTTGCATTCATTCATGAGTAATTATCTCAAGGCATAGGTAAGAGTATTTACTTTACTTGGTGTAAATTGTCTTCCTATTTCTCTTTGTGGGATTAGGATACTCTCTTTGTGGGAGTTTATCTCTTTATGGTAGATTGTCTCTTTGTGGGACTAGGGAATTCTCTTTGTGGGAATTTAACTCTCTTTGTGGAAATTCTAGTGTCCTAGTGTAGGGCTAACCCTAATTCTCTGAGTGGGAGTTAGTGATTCTCTGTGTGGGAGTCTTGATCCTTGTGTAGGATTGGTTGGGTCCTTGTGTATGGCATAAATCCTCTTTGTGGGGTATCTCCTTGTGAGATTTGTATTCACTTCTCTTTGTGGGAAGATAGTGAATATTGGTGTGGCTGGATGTACCCAAGTTTGGGGAATCAGGGTAAAACTTTGTGTTTGCGTTTGGATTGATTGTGCCTTTTAATTCCTCTTGCATTTATAATTCCGCATTTGCAAGTTAAATTTTAATTGGACAATTTTATTACCATTACACTATTCCCCCCCTAGTGTGGGTTGTTAGTATTGCAAGGGTTAGACGATCCTGTTTCAGACGGACCATCACCGACGCGACGCTTTGACGGGACGCTCCGGACAGACGATGCACTCGCCACCACAGGTAAGTGTATACACTTGTACTTTCGGCCGTGTTTAGGGCATAGACTCTTAGAACTGTTAAAATGTAACAAAGAGAACTGGACGTGAAATGATAGCGTCCGGGCCCCCGTGACAGTTTAGACTTGACGACGAAGTCTAAGTGCAACAACAACAACTGATACCTTAGAACTATTCTGTGTGTGCGTGCGTGTGGACCCTCTAGAAAGAACTATCCCTTTCACTTGTCATGTCGTGTCATGTTACAAAAAGCCTGTGGGCGAATAGGGCACTCTCCAAGCTAGAGAGAGTGATCCCTTGTCACGATTGGAAATGGTTAAACCTATGGGCGAATAAGGCACTCTCCAAGCCAGAGAGAGTGATCCCTTATACGGATACACATCCTATAGGTAATAGGGCACTCTCCAAGCCAGAGAGAGTGATCCCTTGTACTGATACACAGCCTGCGGGCAATATGGCACTCTCCAAGCCAGAGAGTGGTCCCTGTACGGATACACAGCCTGCGGGCAATAGGGCACTCACCTAGAAGGGTGAGTGATCCCTTGTACGGACTTGTCTTGTGCACTTGGGTGGGGTAGGGTTGAGCGTGCGCACGGGGAGAGGGTTTGATCCCCCTCAAACTGTAAGGCGTGTACCCTTCGAGTCACACGTGTCTTGTCTTATCTTGTCCTGTCCCGACTAGCTTAGTCCCGTAGCCGGTAGCACACGCTCCGGCTACTGCCTGTCACCTTTTACTTTTCTGCACCCTTTTACTTCTTGTATAGTGTAACTGTCATGTCATAACAACAGCATGTTAACCAACCAGTAAAATGTTGCTCTTAATTACCTACACTTGCAGTAGAGCTTAACCCTTTCTTGTAGACTTTACTTGACGTACAGTTCCTTTTCTCTTGGGTGTTGTACGTCAGGTGTTGAGCCGGAGTACGTGGACGAGCCGGACAAACCAGAGTACGTGGAGCCAGTGGACGTAGACCCGGAGTACGTTCCTGATGAGGACCAGACCTAGAGGTCTTTTCCGTCGATGCCTTTCAGAGGTTACTACTTTTAGCTTACCTTCTTTCGGTAGTTTGTTGACATGCTTAGGCTTCTCTTTTTAGACTTTTGTACTCGCTGGATATTATCTCTTTATATTAATGAATGCAACTTTCTTTCTGTACTTTCTGTTGTTCTGAATTTTACAAATGCAAGAACCTGAAAATTTTAAAATGGTACCCCTGCAGACGCTTATTGGGTCCGAGCTTCACAGTCCGGCCGAAGCGGGCCTCAGTCATGCTTCGCCTCCGTAGTTTTGGGAAGCGGGGAGTGACAGGTTTTAGTGGTGGCCCATGCAGGTCATGCAAAAAGTTCGAAACAATTAGAGTACTGCATTCATTTAATATTCATGTACAAGTCTAAATTAGGTTTTCCTCGTCCTAGATGGTAGGAAGACTTAGATAGACGTCCAGGTTCGATAGTTAGGCGCCTTGGTTAAGATTTAGTCATACTTGTCTTAGGATACCTTAGTAGCCCTCACTTGACTCTGACCGTGTTAGATTTCTAGAGTCCTTTCTTTTAGTCGTTCGCTCGGATCCATCAACTTCGGGCCCAGCAGAACGTGATCTTGATTCTCTTAGGGCCCTTCCCTGAGATCTCTCTATTACAGTCTAGTTCATTAGGAAGACTTAGTACTGAGTTCTCCTGAACTTTAGATGGTCCGATAATTAGAACCCCTGACTTCTAGCATCTTCCTGATCATTACACTTTTGTGTTATCGGCCGTAGAGTTCCATCGTAGCTTTCATGAATCATATCTGAGGCGTATTCATTATACGATCCCATTACTTTCCCCCGATTCACGTGATCGCTTCCTGACGATTATCGTTGATCCTTCGAATCTTTCCCTTTGCCAATTCTGTTTTCTCTAAAAGTATTTTCGAAATTCATTATTAAATTCTTCGCCCAGTTTAACTTCTTTGAAAACCCTTATTATATATTTAAAATTTCTTGCTTTTCGGTTGAACTAAAGTTCCTTCTTGGATTTTGAAATCTCCTTGTTTGTAAATTTCAAGTTACTATCTTGTAATTATTTCTAACAGGTATCTCTCGTATTTCTGTTTTTAAAACCTTGTTATTATTTTGAAAATTCAATATATCACCTTTTTCTAAAACTACGAAATTTATTTTTGTAACAACTTATCATACGTACTTTCAGAATATTTTTCTAAGCTAAATAGAATTTCAATTTCTTTTATATATGTCAGTTCCATGTTCATCGTGCTCACATTTCAAAAAAGATCTTTGTAAAAACCTATTTTCATTTGCAAAACAATCGCTACCTCACCCTACTCTTCATTCCTCCGTCTAACTCTTTTTCCAAATTGTAATTTTCTACCAACTGCTCACTTTTTCTACATATTTTAATAGGTATAAAAGTATGCGAAACCATATTTTACACGTAGTTATTTTTTTCATCTATTTAATTATTTTGAGCAATATTTTTGTTCCACACAACCAGATATCTCTTTATCTCGCCTTATTTGAACTCGTTCTTTCCTATCTTGTTCCGTTTCACTTTTGGCTTTGGTTTCCATTCTTTTGTGCAGACGTGCTTGTAGTTGCCTGTGTCATCTCTAGTTTAGTAGTGGGCCCTTTGGTTTATGATGTCGTCGTGGTGCATGTATATAGGTAGAGTGTGTGGACCGGTATGAGTGTGTGGACCGGTATGAGTGTGCTACCCATAGGATCTTAATGATTTTCTCTTGTGTCTTAGATGTATACTTAGTGTTATCTGTGATATACGTATGGAGTTGTATGAGTGATGGTATTTATATATGTGGGGATAGTGTCGTTGCAGGTAATTCTATAGACTTAGTCTTTCATATTATAGTTTAGCTTATTTTTAGCTGCTTATGTATGTTTCAAAACTTTTTGTTTCCTCTCAAATCAGACCTTTAATGTTTTGGAAATTATCCTACAAGATCACAACCCACCTATCTTCCCTCGTCCATTACCACAACTCCACACGTTTTTTCCAATGTTTTAAAATATGTCATAGGCCTTAAACTTTCTTTCTTTTCTTTCCCTCTTCGGGAGTGTTATTTTTTTATTATTATGATGTTGTTAGTCCTAGCTATTTTGTTATAGGGTTATGTTTGCGGGTAGGCTCAGAGTGAGATGAGATATGTTGTATCAGTGATTAGTTGGTTTTGAATAACAAGAATATTAGATTAGATTTCTTTGGATGAAAAGAATGAGGTGTCCAAGCATCATTAATGATACCAATGTGTAATGGACTCGATGGGGACTCTGGATGAATGAAATTATACACAGTGAAATGAGTACTTAATCGACCTGAAACTTAGACGAGTGGTAGGCAGGAGTAGCTATGGAGGTATAGTATGATTTAGAGTGATCATGAAATGAGTAGAGCATTTGAAGCATCAGGATTTGACTATATGTTGGGGTGAGAAGACATTGGAAGTAACACGACATGTTTAGATGAATGGATAGTTAAGAAGACGGATTTTTATATGATTAGGAGATTAGATGATAGGGGTAAGGATATAGGTGGTCAGATAGTTCATTGATTATAGAGAATATATTTATGAGTTGATATGATGGATGATATATTGGGGACGAGATGATTGATAACTGGTAGACAATAATATGGATTTATGGTTAAGTGCGAGGGTGTGATTCTAGTTGTAGCATTATCCAGTGGAGAGACGCGTTATGATGGATTATTGAGGAATGATGTTTGAAGTTATGGGATTAGCGATCATTATGTGTAGATATGGGAGTCTTAGGTATAAGTGTTATAGATATTATTATTATTATTAGTATAAGTGATTCTGAGGACGGAATCATTTCTAAGGTTGGTAGAATGTAACGGCCACTTTCCGACCGCTCGTATTTTCGGCGCGTACGACTCTTTTCGTGTGCGTATTTTATTTGGCCTCTTCTTGGATCCGGATTATGCGATGTGATATGTCGTTGTGACCGTATGGAAGTATAGATTTTATAGTAATTTTTGGGGACGTCATTTCATGGCTCGTTCTTTCGCAGAACAGCTTTGAATGGAAGGGTGTTTTGGTCTTTTGACTTCAACGCTCAGTCCTCGATTTTATGATCTTTCTCGGTAGGTGTAGCACGCGGTCAGACCCAGTAGCCCCGTACTTCTTGTCTCTGCGATCGTCCTGGTATTTTCGGAATATTTTTCGGATGCCCATAGTGTGACTTATCCCTTAATCAAATTTCAACCCTCATTAGCCTTTGACCTTTTCAAATTCAAATTTAATTGGAATCCTAATCAAATCCCCCTAATATCTCCAATGTATGAGGGAGATATGATTCAGCCACTATTGTCACCTTCTTTTTTCCCAAACTCTACTCCCCATATCTCTATCTCTCTCCCTCAATAACCCTAAACCCTATAGGTGTTCAGGAACTCTCCTCTTCAAAACACAAACACCAGGCCGAATTGGTTGCCCACGCAAAACCCAAACCCTAGCCTCCCTTGCTTCTCCTCCGGCCACCCAAGGCTGCCCCCAGCCTCCCCTGGCCGTCGGCCATCCCTCCACCTCTTCCCCCTCTTCTCTCTCCTCTCTCTCTCCTCACAAAAGACCCATAAAAACACCTCAGGCCGCCACTTTGTACACAGTAGCCCCTGGAGTTCGACGTCGGTGCCGTCGCCCTCCGGCCATCGCCTATAGCCACCCCTACCACCTACAGATCCCCGTCGACCTCCTCTGTTAACTGCAACCTTCCGCCTTCCTTTTCTCTCCCTCCTTCTCTCTCTCTCCCTCTCAAAACACACAAAACCCCAGATCTGGGCGCCGCCGGAGTTTGCCGCCGGCCGCTGCCTTCTGGCCACCCCAGCCACCGTTGCCACCTCCACTTGACTCCTCTCGAACCCCCCGATCATCTGTAACACCCCTTACGCTCTTCCCTCACCTCTAGCTCCTTGAAAACTCGTCGAAACAAGCCGTATTGGCTGTTTTTGACAGATCTGGGTGCTGATCTTCAACGCCGGAGCACGACCACCTCCGACCACTTCCGAAGACCACTCCACCACCGTTGGCCTCCTCTTGAAGTTCTTTAGCTACTGCAATTTTCCTTTGACGCTGTTCATTGCTGGTTTTGTGCTGAGACACGCGACAACGAACATTGCGCGAATCTGTCCTCTTCGACTTATCACGGCCACCCACCACCGTACGCTCACGCAGTCGGACATCCACCGGGCCGAGCAAATCTCACTGACCTACTTCAACTACCGACAGCCCGTGGACCCTCGAAGTTCATGTGTGTTACCGTACCCACGTGTTTTTACTCGACGTCGCCGCCGTCGTGAAGATATGTTGCGCTACCCGCAACGGGAGGGAGATAGTCACTTGCTCGCTGTTTTCGTGCCACCGTCTCGCTGTCCAGAGGTGCCTCGCTGTGCTACCCGCAGCCGAGGAGCTGCAGACGACGCTGACACATCGCCGTTCAGACCCGACATCCGCTTTTGGACGACATCAAAAGGTTGGTCCCCCTAACGTGTAGTAAGAACCCACACGTAACAAAACGTAAAACCTAATCTAAAATTTGTCAACATAAACTAAAGTTAATTTCTGCATCTTTAAAACACTGTCCACCATAGAAAATCGACGAACGAACTGAATTTCTGTGCACATAGGATAGACGTCGATCTAGGCTGAATAAATCATCAAAGACGTGACTTTTTGACTATTAGGGTAGTCCCGCCAAATTTAGAAACAAACCGTAATAGGATTGACGACAAACGCGATCTGACATCGCCGTTATCCTGTTTCAGACGGACCATCGTCGACGCGACACTTCGACGGGACGCTCCGGACAGACGACGCACTTGTCACCGTAGGCAAGTGTATACACTTGTATTTCGGCCGTGTTTAGGCCATAGACTCTTAGAACTGTTAAAACGTAAACAAAGAGAACCGGACGTAAAATGATAGCGTCCGGGACCCCCCTTGACAGCTTAGACTTGACGACAAAGTCTAAGCGCAACAACAACAACTGATACTTTCGGACTATTCTGTGTGTGCGTGCGTGTGGACCCCCTAGAAAGAACTATCTCTTTCACTTGTCATGTCGTGTCATGTTACAAAAAGCCTGCGGGCGAATAGGGCAATCTCCAAGCTAGATAGAGTGATCCCTTGTCACGATTGGAAATGGTTAAGCTTGCGGGCAAATAAGACACTCTCCAAGCCAGAGAGAGTGATCCCTTGTACAGATACACAGCCTGCGGGCAATAGAGCACTCTCCAAGCTAGAGAGAGGATCCCTTGTACGGATACACAGCCTGCGGGCAATAGGGCACTCTCCAAGCCAGAGAGAGTGATCCCTTGTACGGATACACAGCCTGTGGACAATAGGGCACTCACATAGAAGGGTGAGTGATCCCTTGTACGGACTTATCTTGTGCACTTGGGTGGGGTGGGGTTGAGCGTGCGCACGGGGAGAGGGTTTGATCCCCTCGAACCGTAAGGCATGAACCCTTCGAGTCATATGTGTCTTGTCTTGTCTTGTCCTGTCCCGACTAGCTTAGTCCCGTAGCTGCTAGCACACCCTCTGGCTACTGCTAGTCACGTTTTACTTTTCTGCACCGTTTTTATAGTGTAACTGTCATGTCATAACAGCAGTATGTTAACCAACCAGTAAAATGTTGTTTAATTACCTACACTTGCAGTAGAGTATAACCCTTTCTTGTAGACTTTACCTGACGTACATTTCCTTTTCTTTTGGGTACTGTACGTCAGGTGTTGAGCCGGAGTACGTGGACAAGCCGAACATACCAGAGTACATGGAGCCAGTGGACATAGACCCGGAGTACGTTCCTGACGAGGACCAGACCTAGAGGTCTTTTTCGTCGCTGCCTTTCAGAGGTTACTACTTTTAGCTTACCTTCTTTCGTAGTTTGTTGCCATGCTTAGGCTTCTATTTTTAGACTTTTATACTCGCTGGATATTATCTCTTTATATTAATGAATGCAACTTTCTTTCTGTACTTTCTATTGTTCCAAATTTTATAAATGTAAGAACCTGACAATTTTAAAATATTACCCCCTACAGACGCTTATTGGGTCCGAGCTTCACAGCTCTGGCCCAAGCGGGCCTTAGTCACGGTTCGCATCCATAGTTTTGGGAAGCGAGGTGTGACAGATACTAATGCAGCAATACCGTTAACGAAAATTTACCAAGTATTCTGAACTGCTGTCATGTTTACTCATGGCTGAACAAAACATAGAGCTTCTCCTCGTCACTCACAACATGCGCCCCTGGCACTGTCCCCTACCAGAAGCTTACAATGCATCTTCTTTTTCCAAAAAGAAGAGAGACAATAAATGAAAAGAAAGACCATGCAAAGGGGGATAGAACAAAAGGCCAGGGGCCAAGTCAGCAACAAAGAAATGAAGGGAGGCGAAAGTTCACTTGGTGCAGAAATAACAAAAAAAGAAATGATGCACCCCCATCCAAGAGGGATT
Source organism: Scilla litardierei (assembly GCA_030789695.1). NCBI lineage: Eukaryota > Viridiplantae > Streptophyta > Magnoliopsida > Asparagales > Asparagaceae > Scilla > Scilla litardierei. The sequence continues at coordinate 124,143,518 of CM061132.1, read as the reverse complement.
AGGAAGACCAGTTGCATAGCTGTGGCATGAATGGCCACTGGTCCAGAGTGTGTCGAACTCTGCAGCATCTCAAGGATTTGTATAAAGAAAACAAGAAAAATAAAGCTGAAACAAACCTGGTGACCTCTTATGCTCCAGTCAAGTTTACAGCTGACGACTTCGAAAATGAAAACCTGCTTAATTAGCCTTCTATGTTTATCTTAGCTACTTGTTTTAAGAACATTTCATGTTATGAGAGCTTTTTGAATTATGTAATTTGATTTTGAATGAAAATATTTCTCTGAAAATGTGCATGTATGATTCATCTTTCAATATATGAACTGCTCTCATAACTGATTAGTAGAGAATAAATAAACACATACGACTCTTCAAATCAAAGCCCAATATCAGGACCATATTGAAGGTTCTGGGAACGCAACACTGTTGCTCCCAAATGACACAAAAATAAAGGATGCGCTAATCTCTCCGAATTCCAACCGAAACTTACTAAGTTTCAAGGACATCCGTTTCAATGGATTCCATTTGGAAACAGCAAATACAAATGAAAAAGAATTACTGTATGTAACGTCTCAAGAAAAAAAGAGTAAAATCCATACTTGAATGTTTTGAGAGACTTTCAGGCCTCTACCATACAAAGATTCGGATGGAGGAAGCGAATTTAACGGAGCACCAGAAGTGCATGACATCGGCCAAGTTTTTACTTTTGTATGTTAGACTTGGCCAACCTGAATCAGTGATGATGCATCACATATTATCCTATGAGTATGTTTTAAAGAACCCGAAGATTCTTTAGAAGGAAGAATTCCATCGCATCCCTTGCTATAAGAGAAAACAAATTACAATGACATCTCTACTAAAAGTTGACAAAGAATCTTCACGCTTCCTCAAAAAGAATATAAGGAGATAGATGTGGAAAAATCCATCCCCCTAGTGAGATATTTCGGTACCTTATTGTACTGATAATTGCATCCTCAAAATATTTGTATGTGTGTCTACTATCGACCTGCAACCTAGCTTTTTCAAAGCTATTGGTACAAATAATAATGTTACGGGCATATTTTCCAGACAATCAACTAAAGAAAATAAGTCTGGTTAATGTTAGAGAATTTACCTCCCGGTCATTTAAGAGTACTGCCAAGTAACGAGAATAAAAAATGAACATACAGTACCACATGTTCATTCCCAAAATGGGTCGGCAGAGTCATTTATAAATAGACTCCAATGGATTGCACGTCCATTGTTAATGAAATCATGATTGCCGGTGGATGCATGGGGACATGCAAATTCTGCATGCTGCATCGTAAATGAAAAAAGACCCTCTGGAGGTTAGAGTCTCCAATGCAACTTGCATATGGAATGGCACCGAACATTTCTCACTTGAGAATCTTCGGTCATGCAGTTTAAATCCCCATCGCACCACCATAGAGGAAAAAAATCGGTCCTCAACGTCGCCTAGATATCTATGTAGGGTTTGACTCATCCTCAATTATAAGATACCTAGAACCCCAAACGGGGGGACGTATTTAAGGCACATATTGAAGACTGTGATGAGACGAGTTTCCCCAAAATAGGCCCAGATACTGAAAAATCTGGCAGAAAGCAAGTTATAACATGGGATACAAAAGGTTTGACCCACTATGATCTGCTAACAATACAATATGAAGATGAGATCCTGAAGATACTCCGCATATAGAACATTGTTCACCAATTACCGGAATCATTTATTGACAACCAGAAGATTGTCAGATCACACATCCCTGCTATAAATACTCCAGCTAGAATTGACATCCCCGAGAATGGATGCAATCCACCAGCAGCAGAAGTGGCTGATCCTCAACAGAAAAGAGGCAGACCACAAGGCTACAAGGACAGAAATCTACGAAAAAGAATAATACCTGGAGACCTTGAGACAATACTTCCACATGAGAATGAGCTCATGTCCACAACCTTACCCTTCTCGGAATCCATTACAGAGGAACTACCGGGAAAAACTGAAATGAAAGTAAATGTTGTACGTACTGGAGAGATGTTGGACAGAACGAACATAATTGTCGACAATGTATTCACGTATCTTATTTCCATATACATCGCAAAAGCGATGATATTTATATAATATCGTTTCATACTTCGTTGCTAAAATGCAAACGTAGAGATTGGCCAAATATGGAACGTGGCAATAAAAGATGAGCTGGACTCACTTATAAAACGTGAAATGTTCGGACCTGAAGTCCAGACACCAAAAGGTGTCAAACCTGTGGGTAAAATAAGTATAGCATACATAATAAAAATAAATACAAGATCGTATGCTATAAGGTACAACCTATAGCCCAAGGAAAATTTCGCTAAAACTAGGAAATGAACAAATTAAAATGAGCATGACTCATAAATGATGTATCAGATTTCCTAAATTATCAGATGCGAATACCTTACGATTTGGCAAAGGAAATTTTGGATATGCTGTTATTGGATGTTATGACGGATACTTTTGTGGGTATCTTGGTAAAGATAAAGTCCATATTTCCTTAAATGACTGAATAGACTTCAGAACGTCTATTCTATTGAAGAAAAACAATAAGAATAATAAATAATGTATAACGAAGAGAATCACTTGACAAAGCAATGATTCCTACTGAGGGTTGTCTTTGCATCTAACAAAGAACATGATTTGAGATCATAGTTGAAAATAACTTAAATTTCATCGGATCTCCTGAAGAGAAAACCGAAATATCTGTTCAAGCTTGACTATTAAACAAGAAATGAAAGACCTAGTCAAAAATAAATTAATTCATGGCTCACAGATTTATTATCTTAATAGAATCCTGTTACATACGCCCAGAAGTGCGTTGAAGAAATTAAAAGGACCATTGTCATCCAAAGTACGCCTTTGGTAGTACACTATGGATGTACAAAAAGACCCCTTTCGATCGCTGGAAGAGGTGGAGGATATAATTGGTCCTAAAGTCCCTTATCTAAGTGTAATCAGACACTCCTGGCTAACTGCATGCGTCCCGATATAGCAGTTGTAGTAAACTCATTAGCCAGAGATAATAAGGCACCTAAAAGGGCCATTAGACCGGAGTTAAGAATCTTCTGTACTTCCTCCAAGGGACGAAAGATTTGGGCTTACATTATAAAGTATCATCTCCATGTTTATGCAAATGTAGGTTAACAGGTCTGATCCCTATACTAAGAAATCACAGACTGGGTATCCACAGTGGGATAACCATCTACTACAGATTTGCAAAGCAAATTATGAAGGCAACATCATCCTATCATTCTGAGATCCTCACCACACCAATGGTGTATTAGACGGCACCTGGTGGTACATCACATTCTAGTGACGATTGGGATAGAGGCTGGTATTGTGAAGCTGACCACATAGTCTGAAGACCACATCAGAAACTTAGCGTCCCTCTCCAGAGTTTCTGGATTCAGCAGCTGCTTAATGGTGATAATATTTGTAATCTGTGTATATCCTCGGAATGTTGTAAATAGGAGTGATGAGATAAGCCTAAGAGATCTAAAAGCCTAAGGGCTTTTACAGGACAGGGGGAGGGGGAGTTTAGTGAATTTGTACTCTTTTCCCTTAGCTATGGTTTTTTCCACAGCGTTTTTCATAGTCAAATGTTTTAACGAGATAAATCACATCAACTCTATATCCTGAAGTATCTACCCCTTCGCGACGCTCAGAATCCCGAAGTGTTCATGAGCAAAGTTGCTTATACAAATCAGAGGGAGTTAGAGAGCGTCTGTACTCTTTTTCCTTAACTATGGTTTCTCCCACAGTGTTTTTCATAGCTAAAGGTTTTAACAATGCAAACCTCACCAACTCAGGATCCTAACGTATCCACCACATATGAGACTCATACTACGCTCAGAATCCTGAAGTATTCATGAGCAGAGTCCACACCTATGGCTGGATAAGGGGGAGTGTTGTGAATGGATAATCCAGAGTTGGTTAAGAACACCGCTATCTTATAGATAGACACATATCTTCTATATCCTATCTATGTACGCTCCTTTATGTACTATAAATAAAGAGCTAGAGGTTTCTCCCCAAATGATGATTCATAAAGTATTGATTGTTTTGTTTTTGAAGTTTAGCATGTTTCTGTCCAAAAATTGTGAGCAGGTTTTAAGGCTAAAACTGTTAACGTGTTTTGCATTGTGAGCTTGCAGGTTTAGAGTCGGTTCACATCGAAAAAATTGTTAAAAATAACAAAAAATATTTAAAAATCATAGAAACATTTTAATCATTATTTAAAATTATTTTAAAAATGTTTACATAATGAAATATGTATTGACTGGTTTGGACGGTCACATTATATCTCTGTGGGTTACATTGTGATGCTATGACTTATATATTTGTCTTCTGAACCTCTTTTACTGACAAATGATCTTTGCAGATGCATTTGGATCCACTTTTCCTGACAAGTGGCCTAGAGAGAAATTTTAAAAAGGTTGAATTTTTCTGGTTTGGTCAAGCTTTGATGATAAAGGATAATGTCAGGAATCAAACATGTTAATGTATATGTATATTTTTGTAGTTCTGTCATCAGAGAAACTAGGGAAAAAAGGAATAAAATCTCTATATATAAGATTGTTTGGAGCCAACATAGATCCCTTCCATAAGTGTAGATTTATGTTACATTCATTAACAAAGTGTATATACATACATAATCTACATACAGGCTTGCTCAGAATCTTCTGAGATGATGGATAATACACTGACAGATGTTTCTGAGCTAAATCGTTCAAGAGATGCCGCTGGTTGTGGTGAAGAATAGAAAGGCTTGGGTGGCATCGGCAAAGTATCAGAGTCTGCCTCCAGCATTTCTATGACTTCGCTCATAGGGGGACGGTTGGATGGGCGCATCTGAATGCACCATAATCCAACTTTGCATAGCTTTCTTTCTGCATCCCCAATCTCGGTACCATTATCAGTAATATCATTGACTACAAACTCCTCCCTCTTATTCAGTCGATCATAAATCCACGAAGGATAGTAAGTTTGGCTCGAGTCATCTGCCCAAAGATTCATATTCCTCCTCCATCCGGCTATTTCCAGTAGTAACATGCCATAACTATAGACATCAGACTTATGAGATACGCACCCAAAACTTCTTGATACAAGCTCAGGGGCTATGTATCCTATCGTCCCTCGTGCAATGCTGAGAGACACTATGCTATGCTCCTTTGGATACATCTTGGCAAGCCCGAAATCAGAAACCTTTGGACAGAAATCATGATCTAGTAGAATATTTTGAGGCTTGATGTCGAAATGCAAAATCCTCATGTCACAACCGCGGTGCAAGTAGTCTATTCCTCGAGCCACGCCCAACGCTATGTCATTGAGCTTGTCCCATGTGAAGGAACTCCGATTGGCTCCATTCGACGTTGAGAAAATGTACTTGTCCAGAGACCCGTTAGGCATGTACTCATAGACCAAAGCTCTTCTTGATCCTTCCGAGCAGTACCCAAGAAGTCGAACGACATTTTTGTGATGAATCCTACCGATTGTTGCGACCTCATTGATGAAATCTTCGCCATTGTAGGTAGAATTGCCTAGCATCTTTATAGCAACCAGTAGCCCCCCAGGGATATTTCCTTTGAATACGGATCCGAATCCTCCTTGTCCTATTTTTTCCTTGAAGTGACACGTTATATTTGCAATTTCTCTGTATTCATACCTTGTTGGTGTCAGCGGCGGCTGGTCTCGTAGAAATTTCTCTATCGCATTGATGGGTAGCAGCATCTTTCGATATTGATATACGAGAAATGCAGCCAGACACACTTTAGAAAATATTAATCTGCCAAGTAGCACAAACACTGCAAGAAGAAGCCAATAGATGTTCTCAGACGGCATGATAAATTGAATTTCAGAATGTGCTGATGTAGATAAGAATGGAGAAAGATCCTTACGAATTAAGTTCAATATCATGACGAAGGCTATGGCAATAGGAAGACCACTTGCATCCTTGCTTTTATACACGCAGTCCAGAAATCCTATCTCAAGAAAGATTGTATATGGAATCGCCTGATAAATTCCGCCTGAATCTACTATCAAATACTTGGCTAACCTGCACCAACGAGTTTCCCATATTCTTGAGTTCGGCCTTTGAGTTCTTCATCTTGTTGTATATTTAAGAAACGAAGAATGGGATATTGAAAAAACTGAAGATATCTATATCCACTTACCTAAAGTATGCGGTGAAGCAGTAGCCGAATGTCCTAGGATTGCTGATCCAAGAAAGAGCAAACCCTTTTCGCATAACCTGGAACACATCCTCATTCAGACTCTCGTTGATGAAACCTTGTATCGGAACCATAGCCATAAACGAACATGAAGGCTTGAGCTCCTTCACATCATAGCCCGATACAACATGCACAAAAGTATCGTTCTGACTTAGACAAGGAATCAGCCTGTAAGAAACATCATGTACAACCCTACTGCAATTCACAAACGATGCCCAACTGCTTGATGTTAATTGGAATCTTTTGCCTCTCTTTAATGCTCGAGGAGAAATAGACCCAGTAGGGAGACGACACTCACCTCTTGTCAGAACAACATCAATAATTCGGAGCACATTAGGACTGTAGGAAAGGTTAGTAACATGGTACTTGCCGGACTCAAGATTTAGGATGGTGTTGTTGCCATCATCACAGATGAGTTCATGGTTCCTGTCGCCACAGTAGCCTGGATCGCCTTTCAAACGGAACGGTGGATGGATGTTTTGGAGATGTCCGCAGGAGGAAGAACAGATTTCTTTGAAAGGCCATAGAGCTAGGCCAATACCAGAGAAGAGGGAATATGAGAGCATAGAACAGATGAGAAATTTATTCATCGCTGTGCGAAAACTAACCAGAAAACTCTCCCATTCCATCATATAATGAATAGGAACTAAGAACCAATGCAAATCTGACTGACTTATTCAAATGTTTTTGCATTGCACTTTCCATGCCCTTTCTATGATTTCATAAGCCAACTAATATTTCTGATGTGATTTCATAATCCAACTAATATCATGTCAGCTCAATACATCTATTCAATATATAGTTTCTTTCAAATGACTTTCTTGTTTTAAATTTTAAGTCTCAAAGTCATGACACGCTTCCAGCTTTAGAAACTAATTTAAAGGTCATGATCATCTGCATATTATTTGTATACATTATCATCAGTGATTCTGCCATAAGATAAAATAAGGATGTTTTGTAAAATATTCAGTCTAGCTAGACTGATACTCGATCGTTTTCTCAGTCAAATACATTGCTTCTATTTATTTCTTCATTAAATTTAAATAAGTGGCAAACAATTCAGATTGGTAGGATGTAATAATAAATCGGAGTATGTCTGAATTGGGATATCATACAATGAGAGTCTGATTTTTTTTTTTTTTTTGCACACTTCTACACTTTCTGGGAAAGTTCTGAGCTTGGTTTATGGGAAGACATCATATCTTATATTCTGTCTAATATAATCTGAACTCTATTGCATTCTTCATTGTAATCGCTCAACAGTCCCTATCCACATATTTCATATATGCAATTTATTAACAATATGAAGTGTATGCTACCTCCCATTGATAATCTCCAATCTTTGACTTAGATATTCTAATTGCAACTAAACATTTCCATCGTTTTGGGTGAGCTAGATTAATCAACCATGTTGAGCTCAAACTGACATGAAAACTAGGAAGTTTCTCCTTGATTCGTTAACGAAATTAAATAGAAATGCATTGATTTCAAAAAAAATTGAAGATTTTACTTTCCAAACGTTAAATATTCACGCATACATCCTTCTGTTTTGATTTTGCTTCGTTTTTTTAAATGCACATATCTCTCTCATCTTCATATTCACACTAGCTACAAGCTGTACAAGGTTTAAATCATACAAAATATTTATATGAATATAAGAAATATAACAGATGACATGTAGTAGTCTCATCCTGTTAACATCTATAAAATCAAGTGAACAATATGTAGTAGTGTATCCACAAGGGTAACTAACTACGTCAAGTTTGTTGGATTTAGGAGCTGAATCACATTCTTATTGGGCTTGGGACCCGATCAGGATCTAACCCAATAAGGGACTCGATGGCTGCCTCCTTCCTAAGTTGGCTTAGGCTAACCCTACCTGACCTAGGGTAAATGAAAGGCTTTCCCAATGCAAAAGAAATCATATAGCTAGATCTGCCTACGAGGGAGTGGCTCCCGACCGTATAACCAGATCTGCCCGCGAGATTTTCTGAAAGCGATCCATGCTGAAACCTGCATACTTAAAGAAAGTAAAGAGGGGAAAGCCATTTATGGTTTTCCCGTTAATGTTCTCTTGACCGGATATAATCAAAGGAGCTGAAAAGAAATAGTATAAGGGTTTGCTAGATCGATCTGTGATCATATAGCTAGATTGGCCTGCGAGGGAGTAACCCTCGATCGTATAGCCGAGCAGCACGTGAGGTCTTCTGAGTTATACCCGATAATGTAGCTGAATCAGCAGGAGTGGCCCCCTAATCATATAACCGACCAGTCCACGAGGTCTTCTGAAAGTTTTTCCAGATCGTATAGCTAGATCGACTCATGAAGACGTCCCCCCGATCGTATAGCCAAGCAGCCTGCGGGGTCTTCTCGCATCTCTGATCGTATAGTTGTATCGGCTCGCGAGGGAATGGCACCCGATCGTATAACTGAGCAACCCGCGAGGTCATCTGTAATCCCTGATCGTATAGCTGGATCAACCCGCGAGAAAGTGGCCCTCGATAGTATAGCCGAGCAGCCCGCAAGGTCTTCTGACATATCCCCGATCGTATAGATGGATCGGCCCGCGAGGGAGTGGCCGCCAATCATATAGCCGAGTAGTCCGCGAGGTCTTTCGTAATCCCTGATCGTATAGCTGGATCAATACGCGAGCAAGTGGCCCTAGATCGTATAGCAGAGCGGCCCGTAATGTCTTCTGACATATCTCTAATCATATAGCTGGATCGGTCTGTGAGAGAGTGGCCCCCAAATGTATAGTCGAGCAGCCCGCGAGGTCTTCTGACATTCCCGATCATATAGCCGGATCGGCTCGCAAGGAAGTGACCCCTGATTATATAGTGGACCAACTCGCAAGGTCTTGAGAGTTATCCCCGATCATATAGCTAGATCAGCCCGTAAGGGCGTCCCCTTGACCATATAGTCGACCAGCCCACAATGTCTTCTGACGTATCATATACACTCCAAAGAAAGTGAAATGGGAGAAGCTATTTATGGTCTTCCAATTAGTGCTCTTTTGGAGTTATTAGCTCAATAAGATATAAGTTATAAAACAGAAAACTAAGATGAGAAACATCATAAGTGTTTGCTCGGTTTACTTGTCTTTTATAGATAATACCTCTGCGGTTTCTCTGCATTCTAAGGACGGATGAGCTCTCTATCGTCCTTTGTTGGTTGTCTTCATAGGTCGTCCATGTATGTCGTCCTCCTAGGCCGTTCATATAGGTCATCCTTATATGTTGTCTTGTCTGATCAGAATGTCCATGTGAGCTATTCTGGTCAGCGCCTCCTCTGCCATCATAAACTGCTTCACTCTGGCAAGGAGCTGGTCCAAGCTACGGGGTGGTCTGTGGTGCAGAGACTTCATCAGGTCTTTGCATCGAACCCCCTTCTTGAGTGTATCGATGGCCATCTCGCCATTATAGCTCTCAACGTTCAGTTTCTCTGAGTTGAAGGGCTTCAAGAAGCTTCTTAGCATCTCACCATCTTTCTACACAAATGTGAAGAGGTGGTCTGAGCTTAGTTCCTCCTCCACCCTGCTATAAACGGTCGATATAAGGCTTAGGCCAAGGACGTGAACGACCCAATAGACCGACTGGGGAATTCATTATACCACTCCTTTATGGCATTACGTAGGATTGTCTAGAATGCTTGACAAAGGAGGGAGTCGTTGGCCCCCTGTAGCTCCATCATCCCTTTGTAGTTCTAGATGTGTTCATGCGGATCGCCCGTGCCATTATATTTGTCTAGGTCGGGCATTTTAAATTTGGTCGGTAGCAATGCCGAGGTGATTCTCTTCTTCAAGGGGGTTTGCTCCTCATCTGAGCTATTGGAAGAGCTCGGATGACAGAGTTTGAATCTCCGAGCCTTCTTCTTGAGGCCTGCATGAGCCCCATGGTGAAGGCTACGACTTTGGCCATGATGGTTCTCTTCTTGTCGATGGAGTAAGGCGGCAGTCCTCAGCTCCACCAAGTGAGGGCGGCATGCCCCTGAGACTGGCCATAGTTAAGATGATTGGTGGGTTGCGGTTGTCTGGGGCTGTGAAACAGTCAATCATTCTTTTACGATAGTCAGCACCCAAATATTGGTGCTTATCTCATGTGAGAATGCATGAAACTACTCCAAGGTCACAACTTGCAGCAAGGGTATTCCATGAGTAGAAGACTTAAGATCCATCTGGTGCATCATAGAATCTGTCGCCCTTATGGCAGTTGGCCTTTTAGGCCCTTGGTTGGTGGCTAGAGTCATCGTCGGTGTGGCTGAAACCGTGGGTGTTGACTCGTTTACACATATGGCACCAATTATTTACGGGTGTTTTCTCACCATGTATATTATTACATGAGAGTACAATAGCAGTAGCTGATGTAGGGGGACGTTGACGGTTGATTGGACCCTCGGCAAGCTAACTCCAAGCTGAGCAGGCCTTAATCCAGGCTGACTAGATGTAAGCTGGAGACTAGACGAGCTCTGGCGACTTGTTGGAGACTGGGTGAGCTACTAGCAGCTTGCCGAAGACTGGGCGAGCCGACCATGTGTTAAACATGCCATGATCTAAGCTATTAAGGGCACGTCCAAGCTATCCACTGGCTGCCTCTAACGGTTGTAGTCGTGTCCAGTGTAATACACTGTTGTACTAGGTACTTTTGACCATATTTTATACGCGTATATTTTTCACGTATTTTGGATATTTTTCCTTAATTTTTAAATTTTATAATAAAATAAAACCTATTTTTAAATGTTTTAAATCATTGTTAGTCTTTGTAACGGCCGGTATTTTCTAGGCGTATTATTATTGTATGTCCGTATTTCCATCCGGATATTTTTGTGCGCAAATTCTTTGTGCGTCGACGCGAGCGCGTATCCGCTTTTTGTTTTACCGTACCAACATTTATTGACTATCAATTTTTACAAATTACCTTAATTTAATTATCCCACTCCTTACAAATTTCTAATCACCGTTAACTTCACTAATTACTACATCTATTTTTAATAATCACATCTTATTTAATTTCTTAATTTGTTATTATTGACTAAAAATCAAATCACAAATTTGATAAACTAATTTTACCCTAATTAAATCATCCCTAAATCAAACATTGATTAACTTAGCCCTAATTAAATCACTAATTAAACCCTATTGAATCCCACCTCCTCCTGTTGGTGAGATCCAACAGGGCTCATCAATTTCTCCCCACCCCCAGCTACTTCCATCATGCTGCCCCCTACTGTTATTATAACAGTAACCCAACAACGACGGAGGAAGCGCCAACAGTCATCATCTTCTTCCTCCTGCAAAACAAATCCCTGCAACCCATTCAACCAGCAACCAATTTCCCAAAAATTTTTCCCAAAAACAAAAATCAAATTCTCAATACAAATCAAACCAGAATCCAACATCCAAACATCAACCCAATCTGAAAACAAAGATCCAAATCCCAAATCAAACAAATCAGCCCCTCCAACAAATTCTTCCCCAAAACCATAAACAACCCAAAACCCAAATTCCATTTCAGATTCAGATCGAGGGAAGAAACCAAAACAAATCTGAAAATAGTTTCACATACAAACCCATTTCAGATTCAATTCAAAACCCAAATAAACCCTCTTCATTTCCCTTCCTCCTCCTTCCCTCTCCCTTGGCCGAACCCCTCCCCCAGCCCTAGCCGCCGTCGGAGCTCAACCACCGCCGCCGCCTGCGCCGGAGCCCGGCGACCGTCGCCTGGGAAGCCGCGCCGCCGCCTGGGCCGCCGAAGCCTCGCCTTGCGCCGCCGACGGCCGGGAACCCCCTCCTCCCCTCCACGCGAGTAAGACCCCCCTGCTGTGCGTGGGCTCCCTTGCTGCAAACGTGTTAAAACAAAAAAAAGAAATAAAAAGCAAAGACAGTAAGAGAAGAAGAGAAAGGCTGAGAGAGAGATAAGAGACAGTAAATGACAGTGAATGAGAGAAAGGGAGTGAGACCGAGAGAGATAGAGCTTTGACTATTAAAACATAAGGGTATGGGTGCTAGCCCTATTAAAAGTAATAGACAAATAATGTTAGGGGATAGTGGCAGCCTTAATAAGAGTATAGAGAGAGATAGTATTATGAATCGTAGTGAAGAGATACCTTTTTATCCATCATCAAGAGTCTGGCAGACACATCTTATTCTTAGCATTTGATCTATTGATATTATCTATGTCATTTATGTTGGGGCCTAAATGTTATGGGAGAAGGTTTCTGCAAGTTTAACTGGGGTTGCCAATCAATGACTTCTTAACTAACTAATTGATCATGAGGTCATCATCTAATAGGTTAGTTAGTGTTAACCTAATTGATAATTCGTTAAATTATTTCAGTAAATTATTAGTCGTAATTAATGTTGGGTTAATAATATTACATGGAATAAGGTATAACATGTTAGTGTAATACAAAACAAATATCACCCTAGCCAGAGAACCCGATAAGATTAGACGAACCCAATTCGGGTGTTATTTTAATATTGCACGTATTTCGCAGAAATCTAATTCAGTGATTTGTTTAACCAAAACAACGAACCGGACTCACCGTAACGTAACGCTCGAACCCACGACGATCGATACCACCGGAAACAGGCAAGTGATACTTGCCAGTAATTGTTTAGGCCATGGTTTAGGCCAATTTGTAAAATTGTGTAAAAGAGACTAGGCGGTGAAATGATAGTCGCTTAGACGCCCTATTTGATCTAGTTTGACAACGAAACTAGATCCGACAATTTACCTGCTTTCATTCATGGTGTCATGTCACGTTTACTTTAAATTAAATGTACGCACTTTGACTGCTCATTACATGTTATGCATCAAATTGTTCTATCATGATTGCGTAGCACACGCTACAATAATTGTAACGATTAAGGCTAGGCACCTGCTTTTGCGGGCACAACCCTATGCCATATTGAAAAACACTTCCTGGCTCGTGATCCAAAAGCGAGCACAGTGTTGTTGGGAAACCAACGCTCGATACACGTGGAGGGGTAGGGTTAAGCGATCACTTGAGCGTAGAAGTGTGCCCGTACAGCCACTTCAGCCAAAAGGCGTAAACCCTGTGCACATCGTGAATACAAGTAAATCGTGAAATCGTGAAATAGTGATTTTGTAGCTTTCTGCTACGACGTGCTTAATTATTTTCATCTTGTTAATTTAATTGTTGCACTCTTTTAATGTCATGCCATATCATCATTGTAGAACTGCTAGTTGCATTATTTTATTTGTATCCTTGCACAAAAGTTCTTCGCTTCCATTGGGAGACTTTTGCTGACATGTGCCCTTTTCTCTTTGGGTGTCACATGTCAGGATTTGAGACAGAGCAGGTTGTTGAGGACGAGCAGTTCGTTGACGCTGAGTTCGAGGTCCCTGCAGAGACCGAGTTCGAGGACACGGGTGACCAGTCCTAGACTCGTTTGGAGTCTCCCCTTAGTTGTTACCTTTCCTTAGTTGTTGTTAGGTTTCGGTGCGTATCACCTATCCCTCTTTGTTTTGTTTGGCCATGCTTTAGGCCTCGTTCAGACTCGTACTTTTGTGACTATTCTATGATGTTGTAATATTTGTTGGATGTTGTTGGTGGATATTTTCTTATCTGCTTTATTATTGTTGTTGTTTCGTCGCGATGCAAGGACCTGCTACATTTTGAAATTTTTACAGACGCTTATCAGACTGCAGCTTCACAGCTCCACGTCTGAGCGGACCTCCTCACGTCTTACCTTCCATATTAGGGAAGCGGGGCGTGACAGTCTTATAATACGATTGTATTATATATGGTATACATGGTATATAGTATGGCTACTAGTATTACCAATGGTATTTTCCCTTTTCCAAAATTAATCTTATATGTGTCATTCATTTAGCCATTTGCAACCTACTAATGCCTCCTAAACCTCCACTTGGCACTCTCTTAATTCTTGCAATGTGATTAGGATTAGTATGAGAATTTAAAGGAGAAAAAAAAAGAAAAAAAGAAAAAAAAAGGGAAAACAAGTTAGCATTTTCTTTTCATCTTCATGTTTGGCCGAACCTATACCCCTCTATTTCTCCCCACTTGGCCGGCCCCATCTCCTCCCATTACTCCTCTCCCACCACCAGGGCCGACCACCATACACCCCTTTCTCCTCCTCCTCTAGGCCAAAATACACCAATATACTCTTCCGTTGGTTTGAAGAAGGAGGAAAGAGAAGGCTAGATGAAGTAGTTGTTTGAAGGAAAAGAGCAAGAGCTTGGAGAAGAAGCTTTATTAAAGGTAGGATTATAGCCACCTTAGCTAGGATGCAATTCTTAGAATTGTGTAGGAAGGAGGAATCACATTATGTTAATTAGGCTTAGAAAACAACCATGCTTAGGCTATGTTGTTATACATGCTCAAATGGTGTTGATTATACTATGATTCATATTGTTGTGTATGTTGAAAATACGTGCTTAGATGGGAATGTTATACATGCTTAAGCTATGTGGTTATCCATGCTTAATTTGTGTTAAATTATACCATGGATTCATGTTGATCTGTATGGTGAAAATTCATGCCTAGGTTGGGATGGTAATTATATCATTATGTCATAGAGCTCATGCTATACATATTTTTCTTTATGTCCATATGCTAATATTATGATAAGTAGGATTGCTATACTACATGTTATATTAGTATGTCATGCCATGTTGAGCCCAAAATTAATTGTATGAAGATATTTTTCCATGTCATGTTACATGTTATGCTAAGTATGTTTAGTATGCTCATACAATATGTTAGTAGCTCATTTTTAGTATGCCATATGTTATTTTTCTTTCCATATGTTAGTAGCTCATTTTTAGTATGCCATATGATAGTCTGCTTGCCATATGTTAGTTGCTCATTTTTTAGTATGCCATATGTTAGTATGATTGCCATATGTTAGTAGCTCATTTTTAGCATGTCATATGTTATTATGATAGCCATATGTGAGTATACAACATGTTATTGGCATCATTTGTTAGTAGCTTGTCGTATGTTAATATGCCATGTTAATATGTGAGTTATGCTCAAGTCATGAAAGCATATTGTGTTGTAATGTTCTTCCTTATGAACTTTGTAATGCGATGCTCGTTGTTAATCACGACATCAACGAAATAATGATGGAAATGATATGATGTGTATAGCAATAAATGAGACCGCCTAAAAATGTTGAGAATGTTGGACTTTATTATATGTTGAGTGAGGAATTGAGAGTAATAATAAACTGGATGACTCGGTCTACCCCCGAGGTAGGTGAGGATTCCAGACATTGGGTTTGGGGGAACACCGGGTAAAATGTATGCTTAAGGACAAAACTAGACTGGATAAGTATCTCACTCGCACTCTCGATAACGGGGGAGTTGACATAGTTGAAGAGGCCCATGGTGTATTCGTGATGCACCATGAGGTAATTGATATGTATGACATGATAGTTTCACTCCCAAAACGGGAGAGTTACGAGAGGCCCCGTTAAAATTGATCAGTGCTTGTGTTCCACTAGCAGGGTACCACTTTTCCATCCACACTGGGTGAGGTCCAGTGCCTTATGTCCTAAGCTTTAACCGGGGTTTTCAAATTATAATTATAACTGAAAAACTATGGAAAGTTCTAATAAAACTCTTAATTATATCTTGTAATTGTTCACTTATTGTTTATCTGTATTGTTGTATGCTTTAATATATGTCTGTAAGCGCACAGTATCGTGTGTAGCTGGTGTCGAACTTAAGGAGGCAAGAGTTGACATGGGTAAAGTGCAATTAATTGGGAAGGAATTCAATTAAGGAAGGAGCTAGGGCTAGCGTATCACCGACATTGTAAGGGTTAAGTTAAATGGATCTAACTTCTCGACACAAGGATTATAGTCATCGATCAAGGTGAAGTGGGCGTAGTGTGGTGATGCCTTAACTTAATTGAGTTTACTAACTTATTCCATGAAGCTTAACAAAACACCATGCATGCTTGAAACTTTTTTATCATGACATATTTATACTCCTTAGAGAATGAGTTGTGAACATTGGATTCGTCTCTGTGAACTTAGTATAATTCATGATAAACTGTGATAGGATGTAACTCTACTCTAATTTCATTGTTTATCAAGTTCATTATGCTTATTGACATCCATAATATGTTCATCAGTAGCGAGACTTAAGTATTTTGCATGAATATGTGTTCTGATTATTTATTGGTGTGTGTTTACGTGTTCTTGTATCCATGAGTTCTATATTTACTGAGTTTGAGATTGAGTCTATTGATTCTACCACATCTTCAAAACCTCACTTTCCATTGTATTCCTCTCCCGGGTTTACTTTTATTCGTATTCCTAGAGGACGAGTAAGATGTAAACTTGGGGATTTTGATGTGTCTCTAAATTCCACATATTATCTATATGATTACACATCAAAATGATTGCTCAAAGTCCTAGTTATTTTATTATTTCTTATATTTCCTGAACTATTTTACTTTTGGAGTGTTTATCGTTATTTCAGGGAATATCGAGCATTTCGGAGCAAATAGGAGATGAATGCATAAATATGGATTCTTGAGCAGCTAGAGTACTCATGGAAACACGCTTGGATGGATAGAAGAAGAGGAGATACAAGATGATGATGAAGAGCTGCAAAGAAGAGAGCAAAGGAAGCCAAAGAGTTGAGCTACACAACTCTACTCGACCGAGTGCATTAGCCACTCGGTCGAGTGGATGTCACGGCCGCATTCAAGCAAGAAGAAGAAAAGGGGGCAGCTGGAGCCAATGGCGCTCGGCCGGCCGAGCGGCCCCCTCAACTCTACACTAGAATTTATTTGTTGAATTAACTCGGCCAAGTGCTAGGGTGTGCTCAACCGAGCGGCACTTGCGCTCGGCCGTGCGAAGTAGAAAGTGCAAAAAACTGGACAACCCTTCACTCATTGAAGATCTTCTATCATCCAAGATTTTAAAATATTTTTCTCATATTTTTTTCCAATAGTAGACTTCATGATGGTTCCAAATCTACCAAGAACATGCAAAACAGAGGTCGGATGAGTCCTAGGAAATTTCTTCAAGTTGACGAATCTGTGCTGGAAATTATGCTCGGGTAGAACTATGCAAAGTGCTCGGCCGAGCACCTGTATGGCATAACCGAGCTAACTGGGTTGCCAGATTGGGCCCAGGTCAAGTTAAGTGTATTTTAGGGTTTTCTTGGGGTTATGTATATATACTTGTAATGCCCTGATAGCTACTGCACAAGTACTAGGGGGTGAATAGTACTTTAAAATAATTAAGAAGATAATTCCTAATTATCGTGCAAACTCAACCAACAATGCGGAAATGTAAAAGTGACAACAACGAAATGCAATCGCAAACAAACGATATAACGGGTTCGGATCCACCCAAGTCTCCCCGACTTGTTCCCGGTGATCCTACGTCTCAAATACCCGGATCCCCTCCGGATACTTGAGTTAGAAACTTCTAACTCAAATTTGCACAATGAAATACTTGTAGAAAACCTCTACAAGATCAAATCATACACAAATGAAATGTGACTCCCACAAACCGGGACCACACACAACTCTCACAACCGAGAGTAAAACTAGCAATATTCAAAGTAAATGAAATACGAAATGCTTACCACAAAACCCTATGCCTTGAGTAAAACTTACGATTTTAGGGCAAGAAGGATTTTGGGGAAGATGAAGGCACCAAACCCTAGCTCCAAGATGTTGACCAGCAATGGGAGGCTAGGAAGATGTTGGTGACCTTGGATCAAGCTCTTGGCTTGAATGGCTCACAATCAATGTGAATCTCTCTTTGGAAATAAGAGTGAGTGAGAGATTCTAGAGAAATGAATGAGCTTGGAAATGAGAATAAATGCTTCTCTTTGATTCTCTAAACTTCAATAACTATCAGCCTTGAATGCTATGAAAGAAGCCCTTCAAGTATATATAGGATAGAGGAAAGAGAGAGCAAAAAATCGTGGCATTTAATGCTCCAACGGCTCTATTCTGAAGCAGACTAGTCGGTCAAAGAAGGATCACTGACCGACTAGTTTCTCAACTAGTCGGTCGGTGATTCAACATGAACCGACTAACAAGAGAACAGCCAAAAGGTGAAGTTCAGGGAATATATAACTAGTCGGTCTAAGAAGACTTGCCAACCGACTAGTTTCACAACTAGTCGGTCGATGAGTGTTCTTTGACCGACTAACAGATGAAATCAAAGTGGCTGAATCCAAAGACAGCTAGTCGGTTTAAGAACAACTTCTAACCGACTAGTTTCTCAACTAGTCGGTCGGTCGTTGTGCTTTGACCGACTAACTGTAAACAGTAAGCTAGGTTGGAAAATGAAAGCTCAACTAGTCGGTCTAAGAAGGACTCCTAACCGACTAGTTTCACAACTAGTCGGTCGGTGAACCTTCTTGGACCGACTAACTGTAAACAGTAAGTGGGCTGAAATTGAACAAGGCATTCTAGTCGGTTCAAGAAGGATTGCCGACCGACTAGATTCCCATCTAGTCGGTTGGTTCTTCTTCTTGAACCAACTAACATGCACAAGAAGCCGCGATGAGAAGCGTTAAGCTTCGGGAAAGATTCTATGGGCTTCTAATAAGATCCTAGCTCTAAGATATGAGCGTTAAGAAGATTAAAACTTAAGACCTACTCAAGGCTTAACATTCTACGAAAAGAAGCTAGAAGACAATAAATAAAACTTGACGAACCGTCTTCAAAAAGCTTCAATCGAATCTTCTTGACTTCAATAATGGTCCTTGAGCTTCAACGAAGCTTCAAGCACACGATCACGCGCTTTGAGAAGTCTCGAGACGTCGCTTTTGATGTTCATAGAAATTTGGCGACGATCTCCATAACTGCGCTCACAAAGAGTTAGTTCACGATATTTATGTTTGTTCATCATCAAAACCAAATCCGGGGAATCAATACTCAACATTCTCCCCCTTTTTGGTGATGACAAACCAACATAAATAATAATCAATAATAATGATTCAAATGAAATTTACTTACTCCCCCTGCATTGATGACACGTTAATTCCATATTAAATAATAATCATAAGCATCAAGCAGACGAGGAAAGTATAAAATGTGAATCCAATTATCGAAATTTAGGATCTAAATCCATTTTTATATCTTAACTCCCCCTGAATCTAACATATCAAATTAGATTCACGGTAAATTGCTTTAAATTATCATTTAGCACATCGTCTTTATTAATTCTCTCCCCCTTTGGCATTAGCAAAAAGAGCGGAAGGAGAACAACGACAACAACAATGGCTAAAATAAAATAAAAGCACGGGAGTCGTAGAATACGACCACGGTCTAAATGACACCAAAATAAAATATGAAGTAAATCAAAGCGTGCCAATGAGACCATAGTTGATAATCGAAAAACGAAATCATCAAAACTCAAATCAATTGCACATATTGTGTTATGGAACATACTCTCCAATATCAACATTCTTGATGAATTAAGTGCATGGAAAACGATTCTATGTTTTCATAGAATTAATTTCTATTAAATCAAATGTAATCGTCGAGCGACGAAGTCAACATCAGAGACAAAAAATAATGTGCACACTGAAGTAAATGTCAACACGATGTATATATATAAAAACATGGATACATCAAAAGTATACATCTGCTAACAATAATATAAACGATCCTCAGATCGGGGCACATCATACAACATATGTCACAGCGGACACCAAAATGAACATACAACATCAAAAATTGTAACATCATAGCATCCCAAAATATCAAAAATCCAGAACCACCCAAACTATCCTACCCCATACTCTCACTACAAAGTATATCATCCAATGTGCATAGGGAGAGTCCTCCAACGCAAGCTCAGGAGGCAGAGGGAGGGTCAGCAGCAGCTGCAGGCTCTGCAGACGGAGTGGTGGTCTCAGGAACGACCGGAGTGTCAACTGATGGGAGAGTGGCAACGGGAGTGGTCTCGGGAGCACCAACAGACGAAGTATCCACCGGAGGAATGGTGGCAGCAGGTGTGCTCTCGGGATCACCAGCAGAAGTAGCAGTAGCACGAGCAGACGTACCCTCTGGGGCACGAGCAGCAGATCCAACAAGCTCCTGGAGCTCATCCTCATCCATTTCCTCATCGTCAGAAACTGGCGGAGGAACCTCAATGCCCAAGTGAGAGCAGATGCGAGCTAGCATCACCTCAGAATGAGAGACACGAGACTCCACACGTCTCAAGGAAACGGCAAACTCAGCGAGTGTAGGAGCAGGAGGAGGAGCTGAAGCTGAAGGGGTCGTCCTCTGAACGTGACGAAGCGCCGCAAGAGACTTCTTGACGGTCGTCGCATTCAGAGGAGGACCAAAAGGACGCTGGTCATCTGGAGGGAGAGGGACGCCGAAGTGACGGAAAACGAGAGTCAATAGGCAAGGATATGGAATGTGGGCTGACTTGGTGGATATCCTTATGCACTCAAAGAAATCCATCTTGTCAAGAATAATCCATGCCCAATTGATCTCGCTCCCCATGAAAAGAGCGTAGATCAGCTTAAGAAATGGCTGGGAGGGTAAGCTAGATGAGCCGTACTTCGGAAGGAGGCACGACTTCAGGATAATATTAAGAACCCAGGCATTCGGCTTAAAAGATTTAGAAAGGACGCCAATCATGGCAGGAGGGATAACATGAAACATTTCGGCAAGTGTCGCCTGGTCAAGATCAGAAATATCATCCACAGAGATATCAGCTGGAAGAAGGCCAGAAGATGACACACCTATCAACTCCCCTAAAATCTCTGCAGTGAGGACAATACGTGTCCCCAGACAGTGGACTTGATGGAGTGGGTGTCGTCATACTGACCCTGGACACGATTCGCATGAATAATTTGACGAGACGTGGGTACGGAGGAGGATTCGCCTTAGGGTCATGGCGAAGATAGTCTATGAGACCGCTATCGGAAAGAAGATCGGCGAGATGTGGAAAATTGGAGAACTGAACGAAGTGCTCCAATAGCAATGGATAGTGCGCAATACGGTTGTAAGCCGCGAGACACAACGGGTCATCGCGACACAACGATATATCGACACCACCCACTGGCATGGGAGCCTTCCCCTTAAACGGAGGAGTACTAGACCGAGGAGGAGGAGTAGGAGCCCTAGCGGTATGCTCGGTCTCCGGAATATACTCGTTGTCAGAGTCATCGGGAGGAGTGGGAGCACGAAATGAGCTGGGCTTAGATTGAGTAGATCAGGCTCTAGGTTTCGCAGTCGCCATCCTCTTCTTCTTAAGAGGAGGCGAAGAAGAAGATGGATGGGTCGATTTCAATCTAGTCGGTCGGCCAATGAACTAGAACCGACTAAGAGAGTCCAAAAATTTGAAATGACGAAATTTTGAGTTCTCTCCTACGCGCACTTGGACGAAATATCGAAATACTCTCATACATCATTATACTACCCCATAAAACATCGAAAATCTTAAATACGACGTTCATGAATATTTCGAGCATAAATTCCGAAAATTCAACCAAAAAATCCAGAAAATTTCAACACATCTAGCATGAACAAATATAACGAAGATTATTAGCATGCAAGATTATTGAAAAATATGAATCCTAAATCTCGGATTCACCCATAATCCCCAATTCTCGATGTAACCGCACAAAGGAGTCTTCCTTGAGTGGTTTCGTGAAAATATCGACGATTTGCTTCTGGGTTTCAACGTACACTAAAATGATGTCCTTTTTAGCAACATGATCATCTAGGAAATGATGATGGACATCTATGTGTTTAGAACGGGAATGGTGTACCGGATTCTTAGAGAGACAAATTGCACTTTGGTTATCCACCATGATAGGGCGAGTATCACAGTTTATACCAAAGTCTTTAAGAGTGTGTCTCATCCAAAGAACCTGAGCACACGCAGCACCGGCGGCAATATATTCCGCCTCGGTGGTTGAAAGTGATACGGAATCCTGCTTCTTGGAAAACCAAGAGACAAGAGAATTTCCTATAAAATGGCAAGTGCCACTAGTACTTTTCCTGTCGGATTTGCATCCCGCATAATCTGCGTCACTATATGAGATTAACTCATATGTGCTAGACTTTGGATAAAGTAATCCAAAGTCGAGTGTGTAACTTAAATAACGGAAAATACGTTTTACCGCTACTAAGTGAGATTCCTTAGGTTGAGACTGATAACGAGCACATACACATACATCAAACATAATATCGGGCCTACTAGCAGTAAGATATAATAAGCTACCTATCATACCTCGATATAGACGAATGTCTACATCTTTGCCGCCCGTATCTTTATCAAGATGTGTAGTAGTGCTCATTGGAGTCTTCTTGCCCGAGGCATTCTCCATTCCAAATCGCTTTAGCAACTCCATCGTGTACTTGGTTTGGTGGATGAAGATTGCAGCGTTCATTTGATGAATTTGGAGACCTAAGAAATATTTGAGCTCACCCATGTGGCTCATCTCAAATTGGTCCTTCATAACATTAGGAAACTCTTCGCAAAGAGTGAAGTTAGTAGCACTGAAAATGATATCATCAACATAAATTTGAACTAAAATAATATCATTATTCGAATACTTAACAAATAATGTAGAATCAACTTCACCCATTTTAAAACCCAAATCCAAAAGAAAGTTCGTTAGACGGTCATACCAAGCTCGAGGAGCTTGTCTCAAACCGTAAAGTTCTTTCTTAAGTTTGAAACCATGATTTGGAAATATTTCATTTATAAAACCCAGAGGTTGAGAAACATAAACTTCCTCAACGACATCTCCGTTTAAAAACACACTTTTTACATCCATTTGAAAGAGTTTAAAATCTTTATGGCATGCAAAAGATAACAATAATCTAATAGATTCTAATCTAGCTACCGGAGCAAAGGATTCTTCGAAATCTATACCTTCCTCTTGCCTGTAGCCTTGAGCTACTAACCGAGCTTTGTTCCGGACGACGATTTGGTTCTCGTCGGTCTTGTTCTTGAAAATCCACTTCGTTCCTATAACGGTGTGGTTCTTCGAAGGCAATGGAACAAGTTCCCAAACCTCATTCCTCTCAAATTGAATGAGTTCTTCCTCCATGGCTAGGATCCAAGCACTATCTTCGCACACTTCGTTAATATTCTTTGGCTCTATTGAGGAGGCAAAGGCACAATGAGTGAAGTAGTTGACTTGAGATCTCGTCTTGACACTATCACGTATGTTGCCAATGACTTGCTCATGGGGATGATCACGAACTGTATGAAGCCGTTTGGAAATTCCCTGATCACTAAGAACATTCTCAAAAGATTCATTAGTAGGGTTAGTATCAATAGAATCAATAGAATTAGAATTACCAATAGAATCATATAAGACATCCATGGAGTCATCATCATTTGTAATTCTAGTCGGGACAAAACCTTCATTGAATGAAACATGAAGTGATTCCTCGATCGTTGAGGTTCATTTGTTGTATATCCGGTAGGCTTTGCTACAGGAGGAATATCCAACAAATATCCCCTCATCGGATCTTGGATCAAATTTGTCCAAACTACCATACGTGTTTTTAATAAAACATTTTGCGCCGAAAACTCGAAAATGTTTAACTTAAGGCAATCTACCAAACAACAATTCATAACAAGTTTGTTTGGTGCCGGGCCTCAAAAGTATTCTATTAAACACATAGCAAGCGGTATGTACCGCTTCCGCCCAAAATTGATGGCCAAGTTGGCTATCATCAAGCATAGTGCGAGCACATTCCACTAGCGTCCTATTCTTCCTCTCAACAACACCATTTTGAGGAGGTGCGCGAGGGAAAGAAAAGGTGTGAGTAATACCAACTTCATCACAAAAATTTGACAAATACGCATTCTCAAATTCCCCTCCATGATCACTACGAATAGTGACAATGGTGGTTCCAATGAGATTTTGTACTTTCTTAACAAATATCGTGAAGTTTTCAAAAGCATCATTTTTATTACTTAAAGAAAATACCCAAGTAAATCTAGAAAAGTCATCAACGATGACAAGTCCATATCGTGCATTTCCTAATGAAGCAACTCTAGTTGGCCCAAAAAGATCTAGATGTAATAGCTCTAGAGGCCGCTTAGATGAAATGCTTTTCTTAGGTTTAAATGACGATTTAGGAAGCTTGACTCGTTGACACGAGTCACAAAAGCTTTTCTTTTGAAAGACAAGCTTAGGAAAGCCTCTAATGGAATTTAACTTGGAAAGCTTAAAAAGTGTTCCAAAGTTCACAAGACCAAAATGTCGATGCCATAAGTGTTGTTCACTTGTGTTGGCAATGAGACATTGTTCATGTGATTTTGAAAGATCTAATATATACATATCCTTATGGCGTGTGCCAGAGAATAATACATCATTATTATCTTTTCTTAAAATATGGCACATTCCTTTCGCAAAGCTAACTTTGTAACCTTTGTCACAAAGTTGGCTTATTGAAATAAGATTGTGGTTTAAACCTTTAACAAGGTAAACATCACTTATTAGTGGTTTAGAAGAATTACCTAATTTACCAACACCTATGATGGTTCCGCTCTCGTTGCCTCCAAAGACGACTCGGTTCCCATTTGCAATGGGTACCACTCCGGAGAGCAATTGAGCATCACCCGTCATGTGTTTTGAACACCGCTATCGAGTATCCAATTATTCTTGGAGCTAAATTTGGATTTGTTGCTCCGTTTCTTTTTCTTGAGTACCTAAAGATAAATATATCATTCCATGGTACCCAAGGTCATTGGGTCCTAAAAGATTAGACCTTTGGAAGCCAAGTCCAATTGGACTTAGACTTCCCCACATAATCATCATTATGCACTACATTCATGAAATAAGAATTCATATAAGCTTGTTTTTCATGCATATTGGTGTTCTTCGGGCCCCAAATAGTGAATATTTTGGGAACCATATTCCTATCGGGAGCATGCATACGTTGTTGATTTCTACGTGATGCATGTCGTTGATATGCATATGGCACATGATGAAATGGTGGTGGAATCATATGATATGGTGCATGATGATAATTGTTCATATGATAATGTGGATGAACATATGCATGTGAAGGAACACGTGCGTGAGGGTGTCTCACTTCGTGTGCACGTGCTCGTGGACGTGGTGCATAAAAATCATCATAATTGTGAACCGGTGGAGTAGGATGTGTGTTCCTACGTGGCATGGTATTGGTGTACATATATGCATGACCCTTCTTTGGAGGTCCACCCAAAGTGGGTTTCTTTCCAAATGGGGATGTGTACGAGGTGGAAGCACCATTGGTAGATGAACTACCAATAGAGTGTTTGCTCCCATTTGTTGAGGCATCGGAAGTTGGCCTAACAAAGGTAGTGGCCGAATTGGATGAATTTCCCATCTTATACCCCAAGCCAATGCAATGATTGGCCGGAAGTAAGTCATTTAGGATATTATCCAAATGGTCCTTACCTTTATTGAATTTATTAATCCGGCCTAATGTGGACTCATACTTCTCGGTGAGAGAAAGTATAGAAGCATCCAAAATGGACACTTGAGTTGTGAGTACACAAACATGAGACTTGATATTCTCATTCTCAATACTCAAAGTTGAGTTTCGAGAAATCAAATCCGCTATCTCATGTTCATCCGATTCCTCAATATGAACATGCTCAAGTTGAGATTTGAGATTTACAATCTCATCTCTCAAACCTTCAACAACAGTGTCGTTGTTGATGATGATAGGTTTAGGCGAGGTTTGGATACTAGCTAGCTCATCTTTTATCTTAGTATATCTATTTACTAATTTAGAATACTTAGACCATATTTGCTCGTTAGCTAATCTAAGGTCATCCATAGTTACCTCATCGCCTTCATCCTCACTATCATCGGAGGAGGATCCTTGATCATGTTCCTCTCTAGCCATGAAGCATATGTGTGCTTGCTCCACTTGTTCATCGTCCGACTCTCCACTTGAGGAGTCCTCGTCGGAGTCGGTGAATGTGCCGACAAGCCCTTTCTTGTACCCTTTCTTGTACTTCTTTGACTTGTCGAACTTTGGCACCTTCTACTTCTCCTTTTGCTTGCTTTGAGGACAATCCGCTTTCATGTGTCCTTTCCGGAAGAATCGGTTGAACTTCTTTGCCTTGAGGGCAATGGATTCCAAGTGCAACTCGTCTTCCGAGTCTTCATCATCGGTAGATGTAGATGTAGATGGAGCGGCCTTGAACGCAATCGCCTTTTTCTTTGGCTCGTCTTGCTTCAAATAAGACTTCATCTTGTCCTGCAACTTTAGTTTGCTATCCTTGCGTACCTCATAAGACATCAAGGTACACATTAGTTGGATAACAGTATATTTACTCATATCATTATCTTCCTCGATGGCGAAGGTACGCTTTTCCCAACAAGAAGGAAGTCTGTCAATGATCTTTGAGACTTTCTCCTTTTGGGTGTAGGTCTTTCCAAGAGCCTCCAACTCGTTGGTGATGTCGACAAAGCGAGCATAGTACTCCTTCATCTTCTCACCCTATTGCATATGAAATAACTCATAATCTTTATTTACAACAACGAGTTTGGAGTCTCTTACCCTACTCGTTTCTTCATGCAAGATGAGGAGAGAGTTCCAGATTTGATATGCACTCTTACATGTGCATATCTTGTTGAAGTCTTCGGGCTCCAAAGTGCATTGCAAGGCATTCATTGCCTTGGCATTGCTAACCTCCACGGCGACCTCCGCGGTAGTCCACTTCGCGAAATCTTCTTTGGCGGGCTCGACATACTCCGTCATCGTGGCTCTCCATAGTGAAGCACTCCGGAGGAACGTTTTCATCCGGCATTTCCAGTACCCGTAATTGGTACCGTTGAAGAAAGGAGGCCTAGTCGAGGAGTGTCCTTCCATCACCGAAGAAGCTCCTTCACGGTTCCTAAAGGTGCTATATTCTGAAGGTGGACGAACGTTCTTGTTGTCGTTGGAAGACATAGCTAGGTACTTGGCTCTGATACCAAATGTAATGCCCTGATAGCTACTGCACAAGTACTAGAGGGGGGGTGAATAGTACTTTAAAATAATTAAGAAGATAATTCCTAATTATCTTGCAAACTCAACCAACAATGCGGAAATGTAAAAGTGACAACAACGAAATGCAATTGCAAACAAACGATATAACGGGTTCGGATCCACCCAAGTCTCCCCGACTTGTTCCCGGTGATCCTACGTCTCAAATACCCGGATCCCCTCCGGATACTTGAGTTAGAAACTTCTAACTCAAATTTGCACAATGAAATACTTGTAGAAAACCTCTACAAGATCAAATCATACACAAATGAAATGTGACTCCCACAAACCGGGACCACACACAACTCTCACAACCGAGAGTAAAACTAGCAATATTCAAAGTAAATGAAATACGAAATGCTTACCACAAAACCCTATGCCTTGAGTAAAACTTACGATTTTGGGGCAAGAAGGATTTTGGGGAAGATGAAGGCACCAAACCCTAGCTCCAAGATGTTGACCAGCAATGGGAGGCTAGGAAGATGTTGGTGACCTTGGATCAAGCTCTTGGCTTGAATGGCTCACAATCAATGTGAATCTCTCTTTGGAAATAAGAGTGAGTGAGAGATTCTAGAGAAATGAATGAGCTTGGAAATGAGAATAAATGCTTCTCTTTGATTCTCTAAACTTCAATAACTATCAGCCTTGAATGCTATGAAAGAAGCCCTTCAAGTATATATAGGATAGAGGAAAGAGAGAGCAAAAAATCGTGGCATTTAATGCTCCAACGGCTCTATTCTGAAGCAGACTAGTCGGTCAAAGAAGGATCACTGACCGACTAGTTTCTCAACTAGTCGGTCGGTGATTCAACATGAACCGACTAACAAGAGAACAGCCAAAAGGTGAAGTTCAGGGAATATATAACTAGTCGGTCTAAGAAGACTTGCCAACCGACTACTTTCACAACTAGTCGGTCGGTGAGTGTTCTTTGACCGACTAACAGATGAAATCAAAGTGGCTGAATCCAAAGACAGCTAGTCGGTTTAAGAACAACTTCCAACCGACTAGTTTCTCAACTAGTCGATCGGTCGTTGTGCTTTGACCGACTAACTGTAAACAGTAAGTTAGGCTGGAAAATGAAAGCTCAACTAGTCGGTCTAAGAAGGACTCTTAACCGACTAGTTTCACAACTAGTCGGTCGGTGAACCTTCTTGGACCGACTAACTGTAAACATCAAGTGAGCTGAAATTGAACAAGGCATTCTAGTCGGTTCAAGAAGGATTGCCGACTGACTAGATTGCCATCTAGTCGGTTGGTTCTTCTTCTTGAACCAACTAACATGCACAAGAAGCCACGATGAGAAGCGTTAAGCTTCGGGAAAGATTCTATGGGCTTCTAATAAGATCCTAGCTCTAAGATATGAGCGTTAAGAAGATTAAAACTTAAGACCTATTCAAGGCTTAACATTCTACGAAAAGAAGCTAGAAGACAATAAATAAAACTTGACGAACCGTCTTCAAAAAGCTTCAATCGAATCTTCTTGACTTCAATAATGGTCCTTGAGCTTCAACGAAGCTTCAAGCACACGATCACGCGCTTTGAGAAGTCTCGAGACGTCGCTTTTGATGTTCATAGAAATTTGGCGACGATCTCCATAACTACGCTCACAAAGAGTTAGTTTACGATATTTATGTTTGTTCATCATCAAAACCAAATCCGGGGAATCAATACTCAACAATACTTTGGGTAGCAGTCATTAGGGGGATCTCTCTTTTGGTTTGGGACGACATTTTCAGAGGTTAGGCTACGTCATCGGCCCCCTCTTATTTGATGGAAGCTTATTTTGGATCTTGAATCGCATTGAGCTAAGTACTTTATTTGTTTATTTGATGATTGATTATCTTTTGATGCTTGCTTTGATTATTTCTGTGATGTTTTCTATTGCTATTGAATTGCTATCCATGATCATGTCTAAGTAATCATTTTTCTGGGATTTAGGGATAAACCTTAGAGTTATAGGGTTGATGTGATTAATTTCTTGCTATTGGTTCTAGATCAGGGTTATTCTATGATTGTTTGAACCCAGATATTAGGGATTAGCTCTAGAATTGGAGGACCATGAGAACGACTCCAAGGCTAGATAAAATCCCCAAGAATCTTATTAGGGTTTAGTAGTCGTCTTCTACAGTTCGTAATCACGAGAGTGAGATGCACACTAGGGATCATTACTAATCTCTAATCCGCTAGTCGGTACGAGAGTATCCCGATTGTTAGAACCTATTGGATCATGTGGATGGCAAACAATACTAGAAGGGGGTTGAATAGTGTTGTTCAAATTATAAACTTTTTTCGATGGTTATTATAACACAATTATATCCCTTCCAATGTTGCCTAGGAAACCAAGTAGACTAATCTACGATTGGTTCTTAATCAACAAGTTAATCTTAAAAATTATTACCAAGATAAGTTATAAGCAAATAAGATTACAAATAAATAGTTCTTTACACAGCGGAATTAAAAGGATGAACTTTGCAATTATATAAATAAAGAATTACAAAGATATAATATCGACAAATAAATAAAAGAATGCTTGCACAGATAAACAATCACAGACACAGAAATCAACGCATAGACACGAGATTTTTATCCTGGTTCCCCGCAACCTGTGTACGTCCAGTCTCCGACCAATTTGGTACGAGATTTTAATCCAATATTGTCGTGGCAATACAATTACCTAACTCCACTTGTTAGGATTTCCAACCACCTAGACTTGTCTAGGATTTTCCACAACCCTTATCACAAAGGAAATCCAAAATGCAAACAAAGATCCAATTATCCACCATATTTGATGGAGATTGGGTTTACACTCAACACGAATTCTATAGCCAAGATAATATTGCAATTGTGCATTATATGGCAAAAGAATTTAAATGATTCTTAGATCACACAAAGAATATAAATGGATTCGTTGTGATCTAGATCTCTTGTTTTCAAAAACCTTTCAAGAATATAAAATAACAAGTAAGCGATTTTGAAAAACAATTTAAATAGCCAAAATAAAAAATGGATCTCTAAAAGAATTTCATATTAGAACTTGAGATCAGAAAATTAAATCAGAAATTGGCTATAACGTTGAGAGCGATTGAGATCTTTAGAATATAACTTTTAGCTCAAAATAATATAGAGATTGGTTTTTTTGTAGAAATGATCTCAAAGGGGCTCTATTTATAGAGTTTCAAAGGTGAATTCGAAATTCAAATCGTTTGACTTACAGCCCAATAATCAAGGCAATAAGAGTGAAATCAGGAAATCAAAACGCAGAAAAACGACAGCTGGTAGTCGACTCCTATATGAGGTAGTTGACTCCGAGAGAATTTCACTGAAAATTCTGCTCACAGCTGGTAGTCGACTCACTCCTTTGGTAGTCGACTCCCAGAGCACTTTTTCACTGAAACTCAGCTAGTGAATGTGTAATCAACTTCTGGGTGTTTGGAGGTTGACTACGAAGATTAGATCAACTAGTTAATACTCTCAAAGAGTTTAAAATTGATTTAAAACGTTTTTGTTTCGAGAACATTTTGTGTGTGTGCAATAATATTTGGCTTTAACATAATCCTAAAGAGACCAACTCACACACTAGACTTAAACGAGAACTTCTTAAAGCCGATCAGATGTTGATGTAGATACACGCTTCTCTTGAATTTGAGCTCCTCTTTCATTAAGCTTGATCACATGCATGAGCTTCAACATTGAGCTACGCTTGTGCTTGTCGTAGAGCTATCAAATTTGTCTCCGTCTTCTGAGTGTGGTTGAGCTTCTTCAGAGTATGCGTAAAACTATCGATCGCACAACCTGCACACTTTTGATAGTGTTTATAAGTACACTAACATCATCGGTGTGCTCATCATCAAAACTACGTAGGGGTGGGATTCGATTTTCCATCACTCTCCCCCTTTTTGATGATGACACCCAAATAAAAAATAAAATGAATAATAACTCAATAAGATACCAAGTAAGATAACTTAAGTAAGATAACTTACTCCCCCTGCTTAGATGAGGTACTCCCACTACATCAAAGCTGGTTAGCATATATCACTTATTTATTTTCATGTTTTCATTACCAAATATTTCTCCCACTTGTCATCAATCAAAAAGATGATAATAATATAGTCACAATTTATTGAATACTTTAAGCATTAACATCAAAGCTTATTCAACAATCAAACCAAGCATATATCATGTGTAGGAGAAAACAAAATTTTCAAATAAATGTATATATCTGCAAAACAAAGTTAGTAGATCACTGCTCACTGCTGTGCCAACTGCTGTGCCAACTGATCTGCAAAACAAAGTTAGCATATAATGCGTCTCGTCGTGTTACAAAGGCGGAGTGCGGAGGCGGGCTTCGAGAGGGACTTGCTCACTGCTGTGCCAACGTGGGTCCAGTTTCCAAACCTTCCGACTAACCTATGGACCTTGAGGATCCTCAACACCATTGCAAGCGTCATCGGCGTCCCTATTTGTCTCGACCGTGCGATGGCAAGGCATGAAAGGTTGTCGTATGCCAGATGCCTGATCGAAGTGCACGCTAAAGATACTCTTCCTAGATCCATAGCGGTGCAGCTTGGGGATAAAGAGATGATTGAGATCGGGGTCAGGTATGAGTGTGAACCTCCCCGATGTGTAAATTGTATTTGCTTTGGCCATAGTCAAGAGCAATGCCCTGTTGTGGAAGCTGAGAGAGTGAGGGTGGCTCAGCCTGCCGTTGTTACGGATGTTGAAGGCGACCTGGAGGCGAATGGCAATGTTACCCAGGTTTGTGTTGACCTGGAGGATGCTATTGTAAAGGAGGGGCCAGAGTTACGGAATTTGGATGATACTGTGAGTAGTAAGGAGAATTGTAGTAGGGGGGATGTTTGTATTAAAGATGGAGGGGAAAAGCTGTGCGAGGTAGACGAGAGGAGATGTCTGTACTCTTGTAACGTCAAAGCTGTGACGGTGGCTGATAGTGGGCTGGGGGTTAGAAATCTGGCTGCGTCCAGATACGAAGAGCAATGTAATATTGGGGATACCCATGCTGCTGTGCTTGCAGATGTTAGACGAGAGCATGTGGCAAATGGCGAGAGCAGCGCTCCGAAGCCAAGGAAGCTGGGTACAGAATCAGCAAGTTATCTAGGGGAAGCTACTCCTCTAAATCTGGGTGAACATCATGATGGGCAAGACATAGGTGGTGATGCCCC
This sequence comes from Scilla litardierei, assembly GCA_030789695.1. Taxonomy (NCBI): domain Eukaryota; kingdom Viridiplantae; phylum Streptophyta; class Magnoliopsida; order Asparagales; family Asparagaceae; genus Scilla; species Scilla litardierei. The sequence goes on along the minus strand of CM061132.1, from coordinate 124,111,104 downwards.
TGTAAGTACTATTAGACAGAGCAAGTCAAATGTGCTGTATGCTAATGAGCTAGCTGCGACTAGCAAGTTGGGGGTTGGGGACGCCCATTGTATTAGGAAGGGATGTAACATCATTAATAAGATTGGGGGGAAGGGGCGGGGGTCTCGAAGATCACAGGGAGCACGGCATCCGCCAGTCCCTCATTCACTAAACAAACACCAACAATGCCACCTCCCATCGAGAGCGTGAAGCGAGATGATAACCCCTTCAGTATCCTTAGGTTGGGGGATGGGTTTCGGCAAGGAGCTTCTCTTTTGCACGATAGCACTCATAATGAAGAGGAGCCCGATGATATGACTATCGCTAATGATGCTTGGTATGAGGAACAAGAGGAATTGAAATTAAAAAGTAAAGATAAGAAAAAGTCTAAAAGCAATGGGGGCGGGGCCTCTCTTAAAGGCATTCGTAGAAGCAATAGAATCAACAAGGATGTGGAACACCCTTCATCCTCCGTTCAATGACTCTCCTCATTTGGAACACCCGGGGGCTTAATAACGTCGCTAGGCGTAATGAGCTCAAATTCCGGGTTCGTAAACATTCTCCTTCTATGGTCGGTCTCCTTGAAACTAAAGTTGTTGCTGATAAGGCTAATCGCATCCTTAAATGCTTCCCTAATAACTGGATGTCTGTGGATAATCGGGCCTCCCATCGTAATGGGCGCATCATCATTATGTTCAATCCCAATGTTTGGAAGTGCATGGTTGATGAGATGTCGGCGCAGCACATATCCTTGAAATGCATCAACGTTGCGGGGTTTACTATGATAGCTAATTTTTTCTATGCATCCAACTCTCATCATGATCGTAGGAAGCTGTGGAAGGATATTATAGGCTCTGCTTCCAAATATAAAAACATCCCTTGGATCTTGGGGGTGACTTTAATTGTGTCAGATATTCCATGGATAAAGTTGGGGGCAGGGCTATTGATAGTCACATTGTGGATGAGTTCAATGACTGTATTAACACTAGTGCCCTCCTGGAGCTTAAAACTATTGGTAATACTCTGAGTTGGTCCAATCGTAGCATTGGTCAACGTCGTATCATGGCCACTCTGGATCGTTCGTTTTGTAATATTTCTTGGATGACTGTGCTCACTTCCTCCTACTGTGAATATTGCGCTGGGGGTACTAGTGATCATTCCATGCTTATCATTCATACCCATCGGTCTGAGGGGTCGGACCCCAAACCCTTCAAATTCTTTAATGCTTGGCAACGTAATCCTGATTACCTCAGTGTAGTGAAGGAAAAATGGAGAATCAGGGTGGAAGGTTGCCCGATGATTAGACTCGTTGCCAAGCTGAAAAATCTGAAAATGGGGCTTAAAAGGTTTGGGGAGGTTTTTAGAGATGCAAATGATATATCTAGAATTCGGGTTGAGCTTGACAACATTCAGAATAATGCTAATCTGGGATCATGTGCTGAATTACAAAAGAAGGAACATGATCTTATAAAGCAGTTGGCTGATGCCATTGATGTTGAAGAATCTATTCTTAAACAAAAAAGTAGACAAGACTGGCTTCTTCTTGGAGATAGTAACTCCAGGTTCTTCTATTCGGCCATGAAGGCCAGGCAAAGCCATAATAATCTTAGGCATCTCATCTCAGCTGATGGCTCTCACAATAAGTCATTTGAGTTACTTAAAGTTGATGCTCCAAAATTCTATTCCAGCTTATATAATCAGAGCGATTACTGGAGGGTTTTTCCTTGCCTTACCGCCAAAAGAATTCTTACAAAAAATGCTGCTGATTGGGTGGAAAGGCTTGTGAGGGCTGAGGAGGTCAAAACTGCTGTCTTTCAGATTGGGGCTGATAAAGCCCCAGGGCCCGATGGGTTCAATGGGTTCTTTTATCAAAACTCTTGGGATATTATTGGCAATGATGTTACTACTGCCGTTCTCAATTTTTTCAGATCAGGGAAATTATTTCGGCAGATTAATCACACATTCCTCACTCTCATTCCCAAGGGTGCTAATGCTTCTGAGCTTGGTGACTACAGACCGATTTCTTGTTGCAATGTCATTTATAAGATCATTAGCAAAATTATATGTAACCGTTTGAGCAGAGCTGTCATTGACCTCATCTCCCCTAACCAAGCTGCATTCCTTCAAGATCGGTTGCTTGCTGATTGTGCTCTCCTTGCTCATGAACATATTAGGGGGTTTAATAATCCCATGGGAGCCCGGGCTTGTCTTAAATTGGACCTTCGCAAAGCTTTTGATAGCGTTAACAGGGAATTTGTTTTCTATATGCTGCATCGGATGGGGTTCAAGCACATATTCATTAGTTGGATAAGCGAGTGTATATCCACTCCCTCATTCTCAGTTATGATAAATGGGTCCCCTTATGGCATGTTTCAGTCTAACAGAGGGCTTAGGCAAGGAGATCCGCTTTCTCCCTATCTGTTTGTGATTGTCATGGAGGCCTTTTCACTTCTCATGGCCAAAGCCAATGCAACTAGAAGCATAATGCCTATGAATAGAGTTGGGGCTGTCACTCACCTGCTCTTTGCTGATGATCTTTTGGTTTTTTGTCGAGCTAACACCAAATCATTTGAGGGGCTTAGAGATTTCCTTGTTATGTTCAAGTCCTTCACTGGCCTTGAGGTGAATTGGAACAAAAGTGCAGGGATTTTCAGTAAAGGTGTTCAGGGCCCTGGGGGCCTTGCTGATATTTTGGGAATTCGTCGCGTCCAATCTCTCTTCACATACTTGGGTCTCCCGCTATCCCCCAAATACCCGAATGCTTCCATGTACAGTCGGCTGCTTGATAAATGTAAAAACAGACTGCAGGGATGGTCTTCATCTCTTCTATCCATAGCTGGGTGCATTGAACTTGTCAGATCAGTTATATATGGCATGGTTAGTTTCTGGATGCAAGCCTTCCGACTGCCTAGATCTGTTATTTGCTCTCTTACGTCCATATGCAGAAAATTCATTTGGGGGAATAACAATCTTTGGGCTTGGAATGATATGTGTGCCCCTAAGCATGAAGGGGGTGTGGGGATCAGAAGTTTCGATGAGCTTAATAATGCTTATGGTATCAAGTTAACATGGCGTATGCTTACTCACAAGGGTATTTGGTCGGCTCATATGAGGAGCCATTACTTGAGCTGCACGGGTTTGTTTCAAGCCAAAGCTCACCCTATGCAATCCGGCACCTGGAAATTCATTCTGCACTGTCATGAGTTCACTAAAAAGCTCACCAAATGTAATATCAGGGATGGCGCTTCTACCTTTTTTTGGTATGATAATTGGTTACCCTGTGGTCTGCTTAGCGATTCTTATGAGGTCCCTGCTGGTGAGGAGATGAAGACGGTTAATGATTATTGGTCTTCTGAAGGATGGGTTAACAGCAGATTCCTTATCCCTGTTCGTCATCTCATTGAGGCTGTGACTTTGACTACGGGTAGTGATGACTGGTCCTGGGTTTCAAAATCTCCCTCTCTACACAATGCTTGGGATGGATCGAGGGTGCTTAGGCCTCTATTTCCTTATTACAAAGTGGTTTGGTTTCAGGGACACATTCCCAAGATGGCTATCACTCTCTTACGGGCTTTTCACGGGAAACTCCTCACCCGGGATAAGCTCGTGCAATGGGGAGTGCCTACTTCACCCTACTGTGTCTTATGCCCTGACAATATTCATGAAAGTGTTAATCATATATTTTTTGAGTGTAGCTACACTAATTACCTCCTTTGCAGGAGTTTTCTGAAACTGGGAGTCACTACTATCTTACCAACTTCTCTTGAGGGTATTAGTGATATGATTCTTTCTCAGTTCCAACCAAAGGATAACATGGGTAGGCTGGTCAAGACTGTCATTGCAACGCTAATTTGGCACATTTGGAGAGAGCGCAATAGGAGGATATTTGAGGGCAATAGCCAGATGCGGACTCACCTTTTTGAGGATATTGCTGAGGATGTTAAAATTGCCTTGAGGCATGTGGACTGGGCGCAGGATGATACTGAAGCTCCCTCAAATTGGGGACTTATGGACTAGTTTTTGTATATACGTGTATTTGTATTCTTGTTGGCTCTACGAATAGCGGGAGGTGCTTTGTTTGGTTAGCGTGATGGCGCCTGTGCCTAACACTACCTCACAAGCATCCTTCTTCCATTCAGGAGAGTCTTGTACCTTTTTGTGATATCAATAAAGATGCAAAGCATATTCTCCAAAAAAAAAGTTAGTAGATCAAGATATATATATAAGATGACATGAATGATATATCAATGATTAAAGCATGTCAAAACATAAGTATAAGCATTGTACCATAAGTTCAAGCCATCACACCATAGTAAGAGTTATTACAAACCAAAACACATTGTTTTCCAGAGGCATTATTTTAAAATACAAACCAAACGATTTTAAGAAGATCCGCCGTTCTTCTTCTCCTTCTTCAGCTCCTTGATCTCATTAAGGATCATATCAAGGGTCTTCTCGGTCATTTCGTTGCTTTGGGCCACAAATTCCTTCAAGTTAGCTACCTTTTGGATGAGCTTTTCAAAGCCTTTCTTTTGAGAAATCTTTAGATTCTCAATTTTCTTCAAGAGCATGTCTTAAAGCTCAATGATGTAATCAGGCACATCCTCAGGTGGCGCTTCTTCTTCTCCTTCACTTTCATTCTCTTCTTCATCTGAATCAACAACAACAGGTTTCTTACCTTTCCTCCTTGAGGTTGAGCAAGCTTCTCCGACTAGTTTCTCTTCTAGAACATTTTGATCGAGATCCCTATGAACACCCATTCGGCTGAGTGCATGTGCATCAAACACACGGGCATGTTCCAGATCCTCAGTTTCATTATCCAAAGAAATGTCATAGGCATGGAATAGGCTGGTGAGAAAGTGACATGAGCTAGAGGGGATGCAAGTCTATTGGAAGCAGCAGATGAAAGAATTGAGGCCATGATAACTCTGGACCAATTGACTCGAATATTTTCAAGCATTGCATAGATGCACTTAGCTTGTTTCTCAGACAGAATAGAGTGACTGCCAGACTTTTGGGTTATATTGTATGATAAAATATTTGCCAAAATTCTACCAGGATAATGAAGATCCCCACACGGTAGTTTAGTTTAGAAAATTTTTCCAGTCAAGTACATTTTATCCAATGTATCCACATCGGTCATTTCGATCTCATCTAGCAGTTTTCCTGTAAAAGGAATTCCTAAAGCATGTCCTACTGATTTAATGATAATATCAAGCTTGGTGTCAAGGACTTTGGTGATGAAACGAAATGATGAAACAAAATTTAGCAAGATCGGTGTCTATGTTAGCATAGAATAAGTGGACAAGTCTTAGATAGTAGAGATGCATGTTATCAGATAAAAATAGAATAGACAGATTTTGGAACTCTAGAATACTATCAATTCCATAGTTTTCAACATCCTCAAGTTTGACAAATCTCTCATGGAGAATTTGCCTTTTGGTGATATTGATAAACTTATCATAACTAGTTGATTTAAAGAGATATGGTTCAATAATCTCTCTTTCACTTAGAGAGGGATCATTGATCTTCCTCCTCTTTCCAATCACTTTCTTAAAAGGCACGTTGATAGTGAACTAAAGTATGAAGGATTTCAAAGAGGCAACATGAAGTATTCAAGAGAGGAGATAGAGAGTATACCTTGATCTTTGAAATTCTCTTTGAAAGAAGATGCGGGAATGAAAGCTCCTAGGAAGAGAAAACAAGAACCCAAGAAATTTTAATGGAGATGATCTCAAAGGGGGGTAGTTGGCTACCTAGGGCATGTGTTGAGGGTGTTTTAAAATGTTGGAATGAAGAGAAGTGATGAATGATAGCCTTTGGATCTTGAGAGTGAAGGGCTAGGATCAATTTCTCTTAGTGGGTTTAAGTCATTTCTTGGATATGAACCCAATAGGCTGAACAAAAGCCAATATGAGTTAGTCAAATATCAGGAAATCAAACACAGATTTTCGGCTCAGCACTCTGATAGTCGACTCCCTAGAGGTGGTAATCGACTCCATGCTAGGTTAAGCAGTTTTCTCATCCCGAGGGGGTTTAAAGCAATGGTTTGAATGTTTGGCCAAAAATCTTTTACGGGCAAACATAATCAACATATATAAGAACTTATATGAGGCAAAAAAAATTAAACAAACATTTGAATATTCATCTAATTAAGTTTTGCGAAGAAATTTTATTTTTCTCGCAAAGCGTTGATATGATTTGCGTTCCTCCTCCTTGGTGTAGAGACTGAAAAATATGATCGTTTATGGTACTCTTTATATATTGAGTCTAAGAGGTTAGCCTTTAGAAAACCAAACCCAATACGGTTTAGTTCCTTCAATAGAAATATACTTATAATTTTTATTTAAATGAACATTCTGAACAAAATCGACTGCGAACCTTTTTCTCCTTTGATCTGTCAAGATTTTGGGAACCCATATGCTCAAAACGTTTGGGTTAGTATGATGCATCCTAGTATGCTTAATCCTTTTCTTGGTATGATTAGAATCATAACCAAGTCTGGTTTTGCTAGATGATGCTTTTTGACTATTTATTAAACTATCTAACTTTCCTTTCCCTTTATTGAAGTTTTCAACAATCTTCATCGTAGAATCATATTTGTCTTTAATAGACACAAGAAGATTATCCAAACCTTCAATTTTCACTTTCATGGAATGTACATCCTTTTCAATACATCATTTTTTTCTTTTAAAACAACGTTTTCTTTAAGAAGTTTTTCTTTTTCTTTTTCATCCTTTTTAACTAATCTAAGTGTTCTTCTATGTTCTTTAATGAGCTTTTCATGCATTGAGCAAAGCTCCTTATATGCTCCTATATAGTCCATGTCTTCATCATCACTTGATGATGAATCATTATCGCTAAATGATGAATCATGCAATGAACTCACCTTTGATGACGTGGAGGCTAAGAAACACATATGAGCTGGTTCTCTTCTCTCATCTTTGTCATCTGATGATGATTCGTCTGAAGTAGAATCATCGCTTTGATCGAAGGCTGCATAAGCTTCCTTCCTTGGTCGTCGAAGCGTGTTCCTTCTATCGCTCCTTCTCTCATTGTTCTCTCTGCTCTTGCCACGATATTTGGAGTCTCGGTTGTTCTTCTCCAAGAGACAGTCTCTTTTTCATATGCCCTGGTTTGTTGCAACCAAAACAGATAATACTACTAGTAGGACGAAATGATCGTTTACCATACTTACTTGTGGTGAAATCTTTGAAGTTCTTCGAGACAAAGGCAATGTGATCTTCTTTGTCGGTGTAGTCGGAGTCTTCTTGTGCTTTGAACACTAGGTTCTTTTTATTTGGCTTCTCCTCTATCTCCTTATCTTCCTCAAGCTTTATCTCATATGCCATGAGATTTCCCATCAGTTCTTCGATGGTAAGGTCTTTCACGTTGTGAGCTTCTCGAATGGCCGTTGTCTTCCCTTTTCAGTCAGGTCTAAGAGATCTTTAGTATCTTCATTACCTGATCATTCTCAGATAATTTCTTGCCAAGACATGCGAGCTCGTTTGTGATGTTAGTAAAATGAGTATTCACATCTGTGATACTCTCTCATTCTTCCATCTTAAAAGATTCAAATTTAGAGTGTAAAACATTTATATGATATTCTTTTACTTTCTCGGTTCCTTCGTGACGTACCTGAAGAGTATGCCATATATAATGTGCCGTCTGACATTGAGAGACACGATTGAACTCATTACCTGTTACTACACAGAATAATACGTTCATGGCTTTGGCGTTGAGGTTGGCCTTCTTCTTTTCGTCGACAGAGCATTTCTCGGTGTCTACTTCAATGGGTGTTTTGTATGGATCCTTGGTGATGATCTATGCTTCAATGTCTCGCGACTCTAAATGAGTCTTCATGCGTATCTTCCAGCTTGCGTAGTTTGTTCCATTGAATAACGGTGGCATGGTGTTGAGTCATTCAGAGTGAAAGGATATTGATGCCATCGTCTTTTAAACAGGCTCCGATACCAAGTGTTGGATCCTGTGGATGGCAAACAACACTTGAAGGGGGGTTGAATAGTGTTGTTTAAATTATAAACTTTTTCCGATGGTTATTATAACAAAATTATATCCCTTTCAATGTTACCTAAGAAACCAAGTAGAATGATCTATGCTTCGTTCTTAATCAACAAGTTAATCTTAAAAATGATTACAAAGATAAGTTATAAGAAAATAAGATTACAAACAAATAGTTCTTTACACAACGGAATTAAAAGGATGAGCTTTGCAATTATATAAATAAAGAATTACAAAGATACAATATCGACAAATAAATAAAAGAATGCTTGCACAGATAAATAATCACAGACACAGAAAATCAACGCAGAGACACGAGATTATTATCCTGGTTCCCCGCACCCTGAGTACGTCCAGTCCCCGACCAATCCGGTATGAGATTTTAATCCACTATTGCCTTGGCTATACAATTACCTAACTCCACTTGTTAGGATTTTCAACCACCTAGACTTGTCTAGGATTTTCCACAACCCTTATCACAAAGGGAATCCAAAATACAAACAAAGATCCAATTATCCACAATACTTGATGGAGATTGGTATTACACTCAACACGAATTCTATAGCCAAGATAATATTGCAATTGTGCTTTATGTGGCTAAAAAAATTTAAATGAATCTTAGATCACACAAAGAATATAAATTGATTCGTTGTGATCTAGATCTCTTGTTTTCAAAAACCTTTCAAGAATATAAAATAACAAGTAAGTGATTTTGAAAAACAATTTAAATAGCTAAAATAAAAAATGGATCTCAAAAAGAATTTCAGATTAGAACTTGAGATCAGAAAATTAAATCAGAAATTGGATATAACGTTGAGAGTGATTGAGATCTTTAGAATATAACTTTTAGCTCAAAATAATAGAGAGATTGGTTTTTTTGTAGAAATGATCTCAAAGGGGCTCTATTTATAGAGTTTCAGAGGTGAATTCGAAATTCAAATCGTTTGACTTACAGCCCAATATTCAAGGAAGTAAGAGTGAAATCAGGAAGTCAAAACGCAGAAAAACGACAGCTGGTAGTCGACTCCTATATGAGGTAGTTGACTCCTAGAGAATTTCACTGAAAATTCTGCTCACAGCTGGTAGTTGACTCACTCCTTTGGTAGTCGACTCCCCGAGCACTTTTTCACTGAAACTCGGCTAGGAATGTGTAATCAACTCCTGGGTGTTTCGAGGTTAACTACGAAGATTAGATCAACTAGCTAATGCTCTCAAAGAGTTTAAAATTGATTTAAAATGTTTTTGTTTCGAAAACATTTTGTGTGTGCGCAATAATATTTGTCTTTAACATAATCCTAAAGAGACCAACTCACACACTAGACTTAGACAAGAACTTCTTGAAGCAGATCAGAAGTTGATGTAGATACACGCTTCTCTTGAATTTGTGATCCTCTTTCATTAAGCTTGAGCACATGCATGAGCTTCAACATTGAGCATGCTTGTGCTTGTCGTAGAGCTATCAAATTCGTCTCTATCTTCTGAGTGTGGTTGAGCTTCTTTGGAGTATGCGTAAAGTTATCGATCGCACAAAATTCACACTTTAGATAGTGTTTATAAGTACACTAACATCATTTGATGTGCTCATCATCAAAACTACTTAGGGGTGGGATTCGATTTCCCATCAGAACCGATCATGGTGTAGTATTCCAACTGTCGACCATGAGAATGGATACTGATTGTGATACGGGAATCATGTCAAGTGTACTACACGTATCCTTATGTAAGGCCTATCACGAGAGTGAGGCTGAGCATAAAGATACGTTAGATGAGCAGGACAATGAGAGTTGACTACTCGCTCTCATTCTCAGATGCGACATTGTCACCCTTGCATAAACTCGATAGTAAGACCAACAATTGAACACTGAAAACCTGAATGACCCTAGCGGGGATTCTCACGTCATAGATACTTATTATAATTGTGACAAACTTCTTAGGTGGAGTAGATAGGTTATGTCTAATTGATCATGACACCCTCACATTTCACTTCCATCACCATTACGACCCCCTTCGTAATCCATCTCCGCAATAAAACTGGAGTGTGATCAACTTAGGAATCGATAGGTAGTATAGCAACATCTCACTGTGCATTCAACCTCGAACTCATCGGAAATATATTGCTCTGACACCCTTACACTTGGGGGTGAGTGGGTGCATACCTTTCTGGGAGTGTGCATCCTCGTGTCAACAAAATGGCACCGTTGTCGGGGAGGCGTTCCGCCATATTACCTATTTATCATAATTAGGTTAATTAGACTATGAATATAAAAAGAAAAAAAATCGTAAAACAACAAAAACTATAAAAATAAATAAAAAGAGATTTTCCCTACTACTTGCTATTATTATTATCTTTATCTCTCTTTGTACCACTGACGTCTTTTCCAGGTTGTTTATTTATGCGATTGTTCAGTTTCTATTTCTTCGAAAATGTGGGGGAGGTACACCCCAATAAACCAAGAATTTAGCACGATCGTTAGCTTTGCCTAAGCTGACGGAGTGAGTCTCTGCCAAGCTTGGGGGAGGTACATCGACCTATTATGTAAGTTACTGTATCGTGCATTATATGATGCAGAGCTATTTTGTCGCTTCGCTGGAGAGCTAAAGGGACTCTCATGTGAGTTTATGCGAAGGATGCATGTGAGAAAAGTTTGGTGATCTGTAGTTGGCAACAGTCTTGGAACAAATGACAGATGAGGCTCGATCTACCGGTTCGCTAGCCTTTATGGCAAGTGACCCATCTGATCATGAATTCATCGATTTCGTTATGGCTAATGTCTCTGATGCAGGTACTATCGTAGACAGAGTGTATGTTTCGCTTGAAGGTGATCATCTCCACCTTTACTCCATCAACACTTCACAAATAGAGACATCTGAGCTGCCATAGGAAGACACATTTCTGGGCCTATTGAGAAGCATTGTGGACGTAGTTCGGTCCATCGCTCCAATGACACTAACTGCAGGTGATCCTTCAGAGCATGAATTTCAAAATTTTATTATTCATTGCATCTCTTCTGCAGAAACAATTTAAGATGGAATCCACGCTCAAGTTGAGGGGGACACGATATACTTTTATATCGTGGTTGAGATACATGAGCCCATAAAGCAGCATGCAGCACAAGAGGACATTGTTAAGGAGACCGTGCTAGCAGAGCCGAAGCAGACAGTGGAGGAGGACGCTATTCAGGACGAGGATTCATATATTCACATGGAACCCGAGAATTGCCCACCTTTAGTTGAGCTTCCGCAGCCACCTCCACCATTCGCTGCAGCCGAAGACCACCCACCAGAGCTTATTGCTCCCACTCAGGAAGACCTTTTTACCCACTACATTTCTAAATCCAGTATTCCATTTGATATTTATTTTGATTCAGATGTATTTGACACGTCGTACCTATTGCAATACACATGCGATTATGGACCTGATGTATGCGTGGACGTGTCACTGCTTAAAGAACCTGACAAGCACATCGAGGAGTCGCCTGAGGAGGATCATGGATGTTACCTGGGACTTTTGGAGATGCTACCGAGGAAAGAACCGTCTTAGTACACGAGAGTAGAAACCTATTTCCAGGGAAGTACCATCAACTTATTTTAATTTTGCATATCTTATTTGACGATCCTATTTGGGATACTTTTATTTCAAGGGGAAAATCTTCACATAAGTTTTTTATGCTTGTTTTTCGCAAGGGATAGGTGGCATACTGCGGAAGATGATGGGGTCCGCATTGTTGGAATCTGATGGGGTCTGTGGAGATACGCAACTTGCGGAGCCACGGAAGGTGATGATAGGACAGCTAGATGCACCGCTAACAATCCTGGATCCACCATTTGAACCAGTTATATTCTCATCTAATAATATAGTTTTATGCTTTCAATAAACATGAATCCTCTCGATAGCGAGAGGACCGTATAGATTTGCTTGATTAGTTAGTTTAAATAAATTTATCACCTCATATGATGGCACAATTATCTTTTACACCTAACACTCTATATGTTATCGTTGCATTCCCCTATCTTGATGCATATTTTCCTCTCCCCACTTTTTATGCCCATTTGTCCAAACCGGGCACTCTGATATAGCTTGGGGGAGAGGACAATCATTTTGATGTGTAGCCCCTGATTTTTGCCATTGTCCTTTATCATGATTTTTCATATTCATATCGAGGACAATGTGATGTTCAGCTTGGGGGAGTGCAATGTCATTTTGCATGTCACACACCAACATTTTAAAATTTTTTGCCACTATTCATGAATTTTCATGTGTCTTATTAGTACTCTGATATATTTCTTTTTGATATATCGATGTTGTGAATAATTGATGCCTTATGACCCCAAGTAAATCGATTAGCATTATTAGTATACCTTCAACGGAAACACACCAAGATTCATGCATTACTAGTCTAACTCAAGCAAAATGCATTATCATCTCTATTCATATTGCTTTTTTTTGCATGCCTGTGCTTGAAACTGTGTAGATAAGCCACCACACTCATTGATATAACTAGATAACCCACCCTTATGAGAAATTTAGGTATGAATAATTCTATCCTAGCCGTGATGCACAAACTGGAAAATTTGAGTGAACCGATAGATTTATTATTTCCTTCTCCACAAATATCGTAAAATCTCTACATGTCACTTGATTTTTCTTCCCAACTATTGATGTCATATCCATTTCCCAAAAATTTCCGTCAAATGAAAATTTTTATCTCCAAATTCTAAATATTCAAAAATGAGCCAATGTGCCAAAAAGGAGCCCAAAAATCTACGGCCCATTGTGAACAGCGGGCCGCGCCCGCTGCGAATTCCAAATTCTTTGCTCCTACAAAAATTCCATGAAACAAAGTTTCAAAAATTCAAAGAAAAATCAAAAATCTCATTTCTTGGAGCTAATTACATATCTTTTGGGAAAATGAAAACCTAGAACCAAAAATTCCAAATTCCTTTCCATTTCTTGGATGTGATACACCAAGCTAAGCTTGGGGGGAAAACTCTTGTGACCAATTGAGTGAGTATACCATTAGAGTGGAGTTTGTGCATTGACGGCGAAAGTTAGAAAAATTCCACCGCTTAGAAATTGATTGAGGTGTGACATAATCTCTAGGAGTTGATGTGGGTGTGTGTTTTCCTTGAAACTTTCCATTCTCTATTGCATATATTGCATGCTATTCTGTGCTTCAGTAGGGATTAGCAATTGAAAAGTGTGCGGTCATTGCAGTGTATACCATGTATGCTATGTAGTCTAGGAGGGGAATAAACGCGGATTTTATAAACTTCGGTGAGATCCCTTAGCTTCATTCTACTCTTGAATACTATGTGTTGATATGAATATGAAAACTTTACAAGGGTGTGCAATAACTTTTATCATGGTGTGTGCATGCGTGCGTGCATGAGATTCTATTTCTTTAAGCCGATTTGATAATATCATATTATTCTGAGATTGTTTTATTGGTTCCTTGCTTCTGACACCTCCCTCACCTCATCTTTTCATATATCTCAATTCCCCCATTTTAATCTTATTTGTCTTCCTCGAGGACGAGTAAGAGGTAAGATTGAGGGTTTTGATGTATTTGTATTTTACATGTTTTATACCCCACATCCACATCATATTTGATTGCTTAAATTTCAATTTTATACGTTTTTATGTTGATAATTGGAACTATTTGACTTTGAGAGTGTTTGGTTGCATTTCAGGGAATATCGAGCGTTTCGGAGCAAATATGAGATGAAGGCATGATCATGGATTCTGGAGCAGCTAGAGTACTCATGGAAATAATCTTGGAGGGATAGAAAAAGAGGAGAGACAAGATGAAGAAGAAGAGCCGCAAAAAAGAGATTAAAAGAAGCCAAAGAGTTGAGCTATACAGCTCCACTCGACCGAGTGCATTAGCCACTCGGTCGAGTGGATGTCACGGTCGCATTCGAGTAAGAAGAAGAAAAGGGGTAGCTGGAGCCAATGGCGCTCGGTCGAGCGCACTTGCACTCGGGCCGAGCGGCCCCCTCAACTCTACACTAGAATTTCTCTATTAAATTAACTCGGCCATGCACTAGGGTGTGCTAGACCGAGCGGCACTTGCGCTCGACCGCGCAGAGTAGAAATTACAGAAAACTGGACAACCCTTCACTCTTTGAAGATCTGCTATCATCCACGATTTTACACTATTTTTCTCATATTTTTTCCAGATAGTAGACTTCATGAAAATTCAACGCAGCCAAGAACGTGCGAAATGGAGGTCGGATGAGTCCTAGAGAATTTCTGCAAGTTAACGAATCTTTGCTGGAAATTGTGCTCTGGCAAAACTGTGCAAAGTGCTCGGCCGAGCACCTGTGTGGCATGGCCGAGCTAACTAGGCTGCCAGATTGGGCCCAGGTCGAGTTAAGGGTATTTTTAGGGATTTTTCAGGTTTATATATATACTTGGGTAGCCGTCATTAGGGGGATCTCTCTTTTGGTTTGGGATGACATTTTCAGAGGTTAGGCTACGCCATCAGCCCCCTCTTATTTGATGAAAGCTTATATTGGATCTTGAATCACCATTGAACTAAGTAATTTATTGGTTTATTTGATGATTGATTATCTTTTTATGCTTGCTTTGATGATTTCTGCGATGTTCTCTATTGCTATTTAATTGCTATCCGTGATCTTGTCTAAGTAATCATTTTTCTGGGATTTAGGGATGAACCCTAGAGTTATAGAGGCGATGTGATTAATTACTTGCTATTGGGTCTAGATTAGGATTATGCTATGATTGTTTGAATCCGGATTTTGGGGGATTTTCTAGAATTGAAGGACCGTGAGAACGACTCCAATCCTAGGGAAAATCATCACCAATCTGATTAGGGTTTAGTGGTCGCCTTCTAGGGTTCGTGGTCACGAGAGTGAGATGCACACTAGGGATCATTGCTAATCTCTAATCTGCTAGTCGGTGACTATGATAGTAGCCCGATTGCTAGAACCGATTATGGTGTAGTATCCCAACTGTCGACCATGAGAATAGATACTGATTGTGATACGGGAATCGTGTTAAGTGTAATGCATGTATCCTTATGTGAGGCCTATCATGAGAGTGGAGCTTAGCATAAAGATACGTTAGACGAGTAGGATAACGAGAGTTGACTACTTGCTCTCATTATGTAACATTCTCACAATTGCATAAACTCGATAGTAAGACCAACAATTGAACATTGAAAACCTGAATGACCATAGCAGGGATTCCCACATCCTGATACTTATTATACTTGTGACAAACTTCTCAGGTGGAGTAGATAGGTTGTCTCTTGTTGATCGTGACACCCTCACATTTCACTTCCATCACCATTACGAACCCCTTCGTAATCCATCTCCACAATAAAACCAAAGTCTAATCAACCTAAGAATCGATAGGCAGTATATCAACGCCTCCCTGTGGATTCGACCCTGAACTCATCGGAAATATATTGATCTGTCACACTTCCACTTGGGGGTGATGATATGCATACCTTTCTGGTGGTGTGCATCCTCATGTCAACATGAAGCCTCAATCCTCATCCCCTCGACGTCTAACTACGAGAGAGTGGACTCGGATGATAGAATGGATCCCTTTTGTAGCCCCGATGATTAGTCGGTCGCTACGATATAAGTAGTTCTAGTGAGTGTGCCCGATTGGTCATCGACACCGGTCACTAGATAATCAACCCTCCGTTAGAGGCATCAAATCAAAACCCAATGACTGTTTATGGTTAGGATTGTGTAGCACCCTAAGGGGACAGGTTGAATTTGGCTCATCATCTAGTCCTACCTCTAGACTACATCTAAGTTGTGACGATATTTTGGGTGATCCAACACGATCAATCCAAACAATAAGGCTCTACATGGCCCTAGCTTATCGAATTACTCACTAAACACAACTACAACAAATGGAATCAAAATAATAGGGTTCATAATTAACAAATATGAAATGAGTTAGAGAAATAACCACTGATGCAAGAAATCACAATGCAATAGAGCAATAGAGGCAATTAACTAATAAGGGCAAAGATTAAGATTCTTACAATCAAGATTAGGAAATCCAACAAGAAAAAACCCAGAAATTCTGCTTCAAGATGCCCAACAAAAGTTTTAGATAATAAAAATCTCTCCAAGTTCGTTACATTGATTTCTTTAAATAAAAATCCTTGCGCACGTCCATGTCAAGGCCAAAAACCTAGGGTAGGCGTGCACCACCGTTGATCCGCACGGCTGTGCCACTAATCGGCATGGCCATGTCATCCCATTTCTGCACCCAGCTGCCCCAATCCGGTACAGCCGTGCGGGACATCCGTGCATTTCTCCATTGCTCTGGAATAATTATGGCATGGCCGTGTAGCACGACTGTGTCGACCTTCTGCAGCTCTCCTTAGCAGCTGGTGCATTGACACGGCCGTGCAAGTGCACGTACGATCGTGTCAAGCTTCTCTTCCTCCTCCTTGCCTCCGAGCTCAACCACGGCATCTCTTTCTCCTCGGCTTCCCTCCTTAGGCCTCAACATCGCCTAGAATGCATCGTTTCGAGTCCAATCACCTGCAACATGGAAATAAACAACCACATGCGTAAAAATGGTAAAAGATAATAAAATACAACGAAAATAAAAGCGACAGTGTAAAATAAAGCGGAAAAAAAACGGGAAAAGGGTGGAAAATAGGTGTAAAATATGCTTAACATGTATTTCCTTATATATACTATTCCTGTAGTGTCTACCTTTATGCTCAGCACCATGCCTGTGGATGTGTCTATTTTAAATTATGCAATTAATTCATTTGTCATTATTATCATTGGTAGTCTGACCCTTAGTTAGGTAGGACAATTTTGAGATTGGCATACCGACTTAGGGTTGTTAGTTTCCTACTGGGCACGCGTTGACGTGTCCCCCATTTTCCCAGGATTAGAGTTTGAGATGGCATGACCCTATCTAGGAGACTATCCAGAGCTTTGAGTTGGAGATGGAGCCCTCAGAGGACGATTTCGTGGAGCTGGCATTTTAGGGGTAGATTAGGGAGTGAGTTGTATCGGGTGTGTGGACACAGTTCTCTGTTTTCTTTTTGTGGGTTGGGGAGCTCATCTGTCATCCTCTCTTGTACTTGTACAGTCCGTGTATGTAGTTGTATCATTTCAACTTAATGAATATAAATACTTTGTGATCTCTTTGCTGTATTTATGGGCTATCTGTGTTGGAGCATTTTTCTTTTGTATGTACTATTCCAACATTCGCAGTGGCCTGTGAAAATTAATAGTTAAATCACGAATTACGCTTGTTTGTATTTAGAGTCAAGGGGTCAAAGTCTTGGGTCTAAATACGGCTGATGCCTTGTCTCTCCTCGTACTATATGAATACCCCGGGAATGTACGTATTTCTGCGTATTTTGAAGAACGGGGCGTGACATTCTGGCTACCTTTGTCAGGTTTGATCAATCTCTGCCAAATTCGAGATGGTCCGAACTCACTACAAGAAGGGAAAATGGTAGAAGCAGTTGTTGAATCAATTATTAGCAGGTCTTAACTGCTACTATTACCGTTTCAAGTGGTTTAGGAAACAACTACAAAAAGGGTTGTGAGAAATGTATTTGCTGGCAGTTACGAATCGCAAAAACCAAACTGCTTGCAACGCAATTTTGTAACGGTTTCGAACCGCCACAACCTATATTTTTGGTAGGTTATTTATTACAAAAATTTAATTTAATACCGCTAGTCTTTGGCGGTTAAGGACCGCCACAAAGCTTGTTTATGGATGTTCGAAACTACCACAAAAGAAATCGGTTTGCATCGGTTCCGAACTGCCACAAAATACATTTTGAGTGGCACTTTTATTACGCAAAACTAATTTAATAACGACGTTTATGGCGGTTGCTAACTGCCACAAGTTTATAACCACGGTCTGTTGCGGCGCTGCTAAACCGACACTAATTATCGTTTATATCAGTTCTAAACCGCTAAAAATCAAATCAAAATTTAAAAAACTAAAAACTAAAACTTGTTTATGGCGGTTCTAAACTGCCGATAACTAAAATAATCAAAAATAAAAAATAAAAAATGGCATCAAGAAAACACAAAATATGACCACATGATAATATTTTAATACAAAAACGTAAGTCTCCAACACAAAATACACTACATGATAATATTTATTAAAAACATATATAAGTCTTTAACAAAAAAGAAACTAAGGCTGGGCCGACGAGTTTTGGAGTACAGAGTGTTGGAAATAATAGGCTCTCAAAAGCCTTTGTTTAATTCCCACTATTCTATTTAGTCCCATATTGCTTGGGCAATTTGGCTTGGAGGAGTTTATCAGGGGAGTTGGAGAGACTTGGGTTGTGCCCCAAGGGATACGACACTTTTGTGAAGGAGAGAGGACCTACACGATCATGGGTCCACCACACACGTGTGCACCGCCGTGGTCGTCCGTCTGTACACCGACCGTGACGTGACGTGCACCACTCGCCCACCTGCCGTGTCGTGACGCATGCACCATTCCTTTTTTTGGACGACATGACTTTTCTGTTTTGGACCTAGCCCATTGATGTCTAATTCAAAACCTCTCCTTAATATGCGATTAAAGATTTGCTTTAATACGCAGCATTCAAATCCTCTTTAATATGCGATTAAAGTGTTGCTTTAATACGAAGCATTCAAATCCTAATTTTAATTCACATTAATATTTGGTCGTTTGAATTTTGAATTCTTATATACCTTCTTCATTCCTTAAGAAATAACATGAAAAATACGCAGAAAGAATTCTTCACTCAAAAATTTCTTCTCTCTCACTCCTGGAAAATCTGTACTGTGCAAACTCCAAAGCTTCTAACCTGCAAGTGGACGCATATAGAGGCTAATGTGTTAACCTTGGGGTGCAACCGACGCTATCGATTATCACCGAGGTTGAGCCGTAATTGCTTTCAAGTCAATGGTCCTCCCATGGCACAGCCTTGAAACTCTTTTGATAAGTACTTTGTTTCTCTGATCCTCCTTGTATAGCCATGCTATTCTACCTATTTTTCATAAAATTTGAAAGCAATTAATCCGGTATTATACTTTGGCTACCATTGCAAGCAATGAGTAGAAGTTTGCGACTTGATATATTGTTTGTTCCCCATAAACTTCATTTATATGCACAGTGAGACATCGTAAAAAATATTTGGATATCTTAGTATTGTTACAGTCAAACGATACAACTTACTATTATTGCTGATTTATCTAGTTGCTACTGTTGTGACTTATTCGCGTAGCTTGACACAACTTTTAAGCCGATTGGTATTAAAGAAGTCGATCATGTACATGTTACACTGCAAAGCTATTCAGAATGAAGCAACTCTAACTATGCAATATCTTTTTGAGTGCTTGGGTATATTTGAATATTAATATGACTCTAAATCATATCGTTCTTATGTGGAAAATTGTAGTTTTCACCTGGGCAGTAAATTCTTGCAGTTTAATTCATATTAGCTTTGCAATCCTAATGAAATGTAGCTATCAGCATCTTTTGTTGTTACAAGAATGCATAAGCTGAACTTTGCATCCCATCAAATTGTTAGCAGAAAAAAACCATTTGGTGTTTAGGTTAACAAATATGCTAGTGCAGTAGAAACATGCATATATAACTGTGTTCCTTTGTGTCTGTGATTTTGAGGAGAGATTATTTGTGGATTTGGAGGACTACCTTATCTGACTCAGGAGAGATTATTTTTGCATATATAACTTTGTGTCTATGTGAGAATTTGACACATGTTTCCATGTTCACCGGCCTTAGTTCTTTATTGACCTCCTACTCTTGCATATGTCAAACATACACTTGTGTGAGAAATTGTAATATTCATATAAATAAATATGTGCTATTTTTCTGATTGATGTTCCTTGAGATGTTCTGTTGAAGTAACTGGTGTGCTAAGTTTTAGATAGCAATGAATTGAAAGTTGAAAACCCACTTTGCATGGAAATGGAATACTAGTAATTTGAAAGTTTTCTAATTCTGAAATGTATGTAACTTTGTAAATGAGATGAATATCAAAATGAAAGAATCAGACAGGAAAAAATTAAGAGGATATGGTTTGGGGGTTGGAGTTTCGACGCTAGCCAAGGAGAAAATTTATGATTACTCTAGGTTCATTAGGGTGTACCTTCTTAGACCTAAAGGCGAAGTAGAAGAGATGTTTATTATATACAAGGCAGAAGCAGAAAACCAAATACGAAATTCAAGAGAGTTAGGACTGACAGAGATGGAGAAATAGTACCAACACCCTAAAAGGACGATTGTAAGAAGATTGAAATTAAACATAATTTTAGTGCCCCCTTACTTACCACAACAAAATAGTATAGCTGAACATAAGAATAGAACCTTGAAGGAAATGATGAATTCTATGCTTTTAAGTTCAGAGATGTTTGATAACATGTGGGAGGAAGCTATTCTTTCAGCTTGTCATGTTCTTAACCGTGTATCCCATAAGAAACTAGACAAAACACCGTATGAGATGTGGAAAGGATATACTTCTAACCTGTATTTTCCTAGAGTGTGGGGTTTGTTTGGCTAAAGTATGTCTACCTGACTTTAAGAAGTCTAACATTGGATCTAAGACCTATGACATGGTATTCATATGTTATTCTCATCATAGGTGATGAGCTTGTGTTTGCCCTTATGATAGAAGAAGACCCATAAACTTATGATAAGAAAATGAGATCGATTGATGCTAGTTTTTAGAAATGGGCTATTAAAAGCGAGCTTGATTCTATTGTTTCTAACCAAACTTGGAAATTGTCTGAGTTACCAAAAGATAGTTCAAAGCTAGACTTGTGAATAGGGATTTTACCCAAAAGAAAGACTTAGGCTATTTTGATACTTATTCTTATATGACCAAGATTGCTACGATAAGGAATCTAATAGCATCAACTGCAATTCATGAGTTAGTTGTATATCAAATGGATATCAAGACAGCCTACTTAAATGGCGACTTAGAGGGAAAAATCTACATGTCCCAACCCGAGGGGTTTGTGATTGTTGGTCAAGAGAATAAGATATGCAAACTATGTGGGAGGAAGCTATTCTTTCAACTTGTCATGTTCTTAACCGTGTATCCCATAAGAAATTAGACAAAACACCATATGAGATGTGGAAAGGATATACTTCTAACCTGTATTTTCCTAGAGTGTGGGGGGTGTTTGGCTAAAGTATGTCTACCTGACTTTAAGAAGTCTAACATTGGATCTAAGACCTATGACACGATATTCATATGTTATTCTCATCATAGGTGATGAGCTTGTGTTTGCCTTTATGATAGAAGAAGACCCATAAACTTATGATAAAAAAATGAGATCGATTGATGCTAGTTTTTAGAAATGGGCTATTAAAAGCGAGCTTGATTCTATTGTTTCTAACCAAACTTGGAAATTGTCTGAGTTACCAAAAGATAGTTCAAAGCTAGACTTGTGAATAGGGATTTTACCCAAAAGAAAGACTTAGGCTATTTTGATACTTATTCTTATATGACCAAGATTGCTACGATAAGGAATCTAATAGCATCAACTGCAATTCATGAGTTAGTTGTATATCAAATGGATATCAAGACAGCCTACTTAAATGGCGACTTAGAGGGAAAAATCTACATGTCCCAACCCGAGGGGTTTGTGATTGTTGGTCAAGAGAATAAGGTATGCAAACTTAGAAAAACTCTATATGGTCTAAAGTAAGCACCTAAGCAATGTTATGAGAAGTTTAACAGCACTTTAGTGAGGAATGACTATATTGTGAATATCTTTGAATCTTGTGTTTATTCTAAACTAATAGGATCAGATTGTGTGATTATATGCCTATATGTAGATGACATGTTGATTTTTGGGAACAGTCTGGACGTTGTGAAAGATACCACAAATTTCTTGTCATCCCAATTTGAGATGAAAGACCTACGAGAAGCTGATGTAGTTTTAAGAGTTAGAGTTATTAGAAACTACAGTGGCATCTCCTTGTGTCAATCTTATTACATTGAAAAATTGCTGGAAAAGTTCAATTGTTTTGAAGTTGTGACTGCTAGAACTCCCTATGATCCTAGCATACATTTGAAAAAGAATTTGGACGAGAGTGTTTCCCAATCTGAATATGCTAATATCATAGGAAGTGTGACGTTCCTCATAAACTGCACTCGACCTGATATAGCCTATGCAGTTAGTAGGCTAAAGTCGTTATACACATAACCCTAGTAATGAACATTGGAATGCACTTCATCGTTGGCTAAAATACCTGAAAGGAACAATTGATTGGTGGTTGCATTTTAGCAGATTTCCGGCTGCTTTAGAAGGATTTTGTGATGCAAACTGGGTTTCAGGTAATGCTGAAATTAGTTCAACTAGTTGTTTTGTTTTTACTCTGGGTAGAGGAGCTAAATCATGGAAGTCTTCCAAACAGACATGTATAGCATGATTCACCATGGAATCTGAATTCATTGCTCTTGAGTTGGCAGGGCAAGAAGCTGAATGGTTACGAAACTTGTTAGCAGACGTGCAATTGTGAGGGAAAATCTGCGGCAGTTTCCATTCATTTTGATTCTCAAGCAGCCATTGGAGTTGCTAAAAATAGTGTCTATAACGGGAAGAAAAGACATATATGCATCAGGCACGGTGTGGTTAAACAACTTCTGAAAAATGATGTAATTTCTTTGGAATATGTGAGGTCCGAAAGAAATCTTGCAGATCCGCTAACCAAGGGGTTGCCAAGGAAAGATGTTCTTGATTCGTCGAGGGGGATGGGGCTAAAGTCCATGAGTTAAGATAATATAGTTGATATCCAGTGTGGTCTAATGAAACCATATGATTCTTAACATACACTACATTTCCATCCCTATGACTTGTGGTAGTGTTTTTAAATCCATAGCCAAGTTTTGGTGGTGCAATTGAGAACCACTTGATGGATTCACATTGAGATACGTCAATAACCAGTTTTGGTGGTGCTATAGAGAAGCACTTGATGGACTCATTATCTGTTGAGAGGTTGAGAAATATGCTCTTAATGGTTTCATATCCTTTGTGATGGTGCTATAGAGAAGCACTTCATGGACCACCTACGTGTGTGTGAAGGTTGGCCGCCTTCTATGAAAGATAAGGGCAGTCTTTCTAGAGCACTCATGAGACTTGTGTGTGCATGACCTTAAAGCGCTTGATTTGTATCGCGGAGTTTGCACATACTCAAGGTTCAATACGTGTTGTGGGGGTCTTAACTGAACTCTAATGAGTTCAAGAGAAATTCACTAATTAGGAAGTAAGTTGTTGCCTCACTTCACTACGTATCAATTCAATCGAAAGATATTGATACTTAAGTATATATCCTTTCATTATCCATGATTCTTTGTTTCTTTTATCAAGCCATTAGTTGGGATTGTTGAAAATAATAGGCTCTCAAAAGCCTTTGTTTCATTCACACTATTCTTTTTAGTCCCACATTGCTTGGGCAATTTGCATTGGAGGATTTTATAAGGGGAGTTGTAAAGACTTGGGATGTGTCCTAAGGGATACGACACTTTTGTAAAGGTGAGAGGACCTACATGGTTATGGGTCCACTACACACGCACGCACAGCTGTCGCCGCCGTCCGTCCGTCTGCCGGTCGTGACATGACGTGTGTTGCCCGCCCGACTGCCGTGTCGTGTCGTGTGCGCCTTTCCTTTTGTGGATGCCATGACTTTCCTTTTTTGGACCTAGGCCATTGATGTCTCATTCATTACCTCTCCTTAATATGCGATTAAAGCTTTGCTTTAATACGCAGCATTCAAATCCTCCTTATTATGCGATTAAAGATTTGCTTTAATACGCAGCATTCAAATCCTCTTTAATAGGTGATTAAAATGTTGCTTTAATACGAAGCATTCAAATCTTCATTTTAATTCACAATAATATTTGGCCGTTTGAATTTTGAATTCTTATATACCTTCTTAATTCCTCAAGAAACAACATGAAAAATACGCAGAAAGAATTCTTCACTCAAAAATTTCTTCTCTCTCACTCATGGAAAATCTGTACAGTGCAAACTCCAAAGCTTCTACCCGCGAGTGGACGCATATAGAGGCTGATGTGTTAACCTTGGGGGCAACCGGTGCTATTGATTACTACCGAGGTCGAGCCCTAATTGCTTTCAAGTCAGTGGTCCTCCCACGACGCAGCCTTGAAACCTGTAACGCCCCAGTCACCCAAATACTCAAGGGAAGAGAAGGTGTTCTCGATTCCCCGAGTCAGAGGGGGTGGGTTGCCCGACAGGCCGCGGTATTGTACCAAGATGTAACGACTCATATTTTTTTCAATACATTTAACGTATTTTCATTTTTAGAAAATATTTTATAGTGGTTGATCAGGAGTTTAATGAATTCAAAATTTTCTTATAAAAATATTTTGAAACATCAAACTAGTTATGTAGTATTCTAGTAAGTTTGAGATTCATCAAATACCTCTAAACAATTTTGAAAAAAATTAAATTTTCAATTATTACTGTTTTGGCTTAATGAATAATTTTCTATACAAATATTATCAAAACGTTTTCAAAATTCTACAGTATCATTCTATGATCTTTTAGGGCTCCCCACATTAATTTCGTAATTTCCTGAAGTCAAATCAATAGAGAACCTGCAAACCCGCTTCCTAAACGTTTTGACCTAAAACTAGTATCTCCGTAGCTCAAACCCCAACATGGATCTCATATTCGTGATCTTTGCGACGATACGATCCCGTGGGTATGTTTTCGTAATTCTTCGGAGTCGTTTGACTTCAGGGGCAAAATCGTAATTTCGTTACAAAAGGACCTTCGCTAATTACTTTTCAACTAACCTTAATTACATTAACCTAACCAATTTTTACCCTAATCATGACTAACACATGGGGAAGAAACGTTTACAAATTGTCTAAGCTTAGTCAAAAAGGCTAACAACCGTATTAATATTGTCTAAGTTCGTCAACAAAGCTAACCACCATATTAAATGCTAATTAACCCATTAAATACCCCCATTAACCCCTCTCCTCTCTCTAATTAACACACACAGTTATCTCTCTCTCTCTCTCTCTCTCTCTCTCTCTCTCTCTCTCTCTCTCTCTCTGCACGTTCGAACAAAACCCAGGCCGTTCGAATTTTCTCTCCTTCTCAATCTCTCTCACTCTCGTTCTCTCTCCCAAACCCACGGCAGCCGAATCCAACCCCCTCTCCTCCTTCTCCCACCGTCGGAGGCCTCATCCGTCACCTGCAGTCCAGCACCGCTGCCCCCCAAGTAGCTCCCGACACCCAGCGCTCCCTCGTGCTCCTCCTCTTGTCCACGCAACAACGGCGACACCCCCAACCTCGCACGACGACCACCTTGTTGCCGCATCCACCCTCCAACGACGAAGCACCCAACTCTCCATGGCGAGCTCGACGTCGTCGCGCCACTGTACGCTTGCCCTGCCGCCGAGAGCCCCCACGCTGCGAAGACGACGTCACCGCTGTATAGCAGCCTCGCACGACACCCCCGAGCTCATCTCGAAGCCCACGCCTCTCGCCGCTCTCGCCGTCCCTCTGTAAACATCGCCGCTGAGCTCCCCGCCTCCGCCCTCCGAAGCCAGCAGACCGCTTCGAAGCGTCTTCGAGCAAGCCCCCTCCTCTTCCATCGCACCCCGTGGCATTCCTCGCCGTCGCTCGTCGCCGCCGCTGCTACTGCCTTCCGCCGCCGTCGACACGCCCCCGTTGCCATCTCGCAGTCGCCGTCCGCTCACAAACGCCACCCCACGCAGCGAACGAGAAGAACGGAGTGGGTTTTGAAATGAATACGTAAAAATACGTATTCGTATTTTAAGAATATACGATATATTATAAATATTATATGGGAATAAATGGTTTTAAATTCATTAGTAATTAGACCTCAGAAAAATGCAAGGCTAGCTTCAGAAATCAGAAATGACACTCTGGATCCAATGGCACTAGCCTCATCTCGATCAGACGCTTAATTTTTCCAGAATAAATTTTTAACCCTAAAACTTAAATACATAAATTCCTTTTAAAAATCCACAACTTCTAATTTTCACATACATTGATACGTGAGAAAATTATATGTTGTAGTACTCTTCGAGATGGTCGTTTTGACTGCTCACTTGAACAATTCCGATTAATATTGCATCCAGAATAAATTGTTAAATAATTATATTACTTAATTAAAATTAGTTTTTAAATTGATTTTTGAGCTTCTAAAAAGTATAAAAATTACCAGAATCTTCTGAAAATATTTTCCTTTTGCGCTAAAATTATAATCTTCATTTTTAGCCTATATAAAAATTTAGAACGTTTTTTGACACCGTTTCAATCAGTTTTAAAAATCAAAACGAGCAAATTATTTAGATAGGAAATGTCGTGTTCTTTAACCAATTTCTTTTGTGTTACAGGTACCAGTTCTTGTGCACCATCTTCAGCGAAAGCCATAGATCTAGTCCTGGTTTGCTACGTCAATCTCAAATTATGTAAGTCACGACTAATTCTAGAATTAGAAAATTAGCTAGTGTCCTTGTACGAACTTAAGAACACTACTTATAGCCTCAGAACGGTTATTCGGCTTGAACCAAACTAGAAACCTAATTTAATAGGAAAGTAATCAACTACATATTACTTTGCCAACTTTCAACTTTGGTGGTTGTAGCACACAACCATCAACTTGGGTAAATTGTGTGCTAAACAACACTACCACGTGCTCGAAGCATGGAAGTGACACCTCTAATGTTGGACTTGTCTTTATCCTCTTTTCCTTAGTATCCATTGTGCTTTGGCACAGTCTGCTTGAAACGAGATTCCTACTTTCTGGTTTTCAATAAGAAAGTCAACCAGTTGTCTTGGTTTGACTAGTAACATGTGGAACAACATATGCAACATCTTGTGGAACATCCCGTATAACACTTGACACTTCACTGGGGATTTTGGGGTAACTCATAGTTTGAGAGAGTGCGGGAGTGACTGGAGTTCATTTTCCCATCCTGCCGCCTGAGTTTCAGTATCCCGTTCTGCTGCCTGAGTTTCGGCAAAATACATGTACCGCTGCCTGTGTTTTGGCATTCGTTTGGGTAAGCACACACAGATAAGAGATGAACTCGATGGTCACATATTGTACTCTTGACTTGAGTCACGTAATTCTAGTGTAGCTTGCACGGTCACCTTCTTTACAGTACATGCACTTTACCTTCTACTGTACAGTCATCGTACTTTAATTGTCGTACTTTTAGCTACAGGAGTAGCCTGTTACACTTGCACTCCCATGTACAGTTGTTCTCTCGTTTCAGTGTTGTTTACTTTTACCACTCAGTTGTGTACAGTTACTTTACTTTTCACTCTGCTCTGCTTGTACGTAGTTACTTTTGTCATACTTGTACACTGCTTATTTTCTATATTTAGAATTGTTGTGACTTACCTTCTTTTCCATTTATGGCACCGATAGACGACGACCAGATCGAAGAAATTGCCCCTGAGTTTACAGAGCCAGAGTTCGACCCGGAGACTGCAGACTTCTAGCTGTTTGTGTTGTTGTGCGAACTATGTTATGTATTTCCTTTCCATATTTCCCTTCCGTATTTCCTTTATTTATTTGGTGAGAGAGTGCTGCTTGTTGTTGTACTTTAAATTT
This sequence comes from Scilla litardierei, assembly GCA_030789695.1. NCBI lineage: Eukaryota > Viridiplantae > Streptophyta > Magnoliopsida > Asparagales > Asparagaceae > Scilla > Scilla litardierei. The sequence continues at coordinate 124,083,454 of CM061132.1, read as the reverse complement.
GGACTGTAATAATGTACGCTGGTTTGAGTATTGGTACATCTCTGGATTGTGTCTATATTGATTTCACTGGTAAACTGCGGACCTACATTTAAAATCAAAAACGTAACGGGCCCCCGAGAGCGGGTCGTTACAAGTTTGTTGGCCCACGCAGGTCCGCATAAAATACCTCGTGAACAGTATAGTAAAACCGGGATGTACTTATTCAATACTCGACTAAGCTGACATTTTCCTATGTATGCAGGTTCGACACTCAAAAGATGGATATGAACACTTCCGAAAGTCCCAATTGAGCTAAGCTATTTGCAGCCAGCAACCAGACCAGCAATGGACCTCCTTCCACGGTGCATTAGATTTTCGATCTCACATTGTGAGAGATGGTTCAAGCTATCAGAGGAGAACAGAAGCCCGGAGGAGGCATACAACAATTCCGGTCACTCCACCCAAAGACCTGGAATGGTGTGGATGGCCCTCTAAAGGTCGAAGAATGGCTGCAAAGCACCGAAGATAATTTGAGAGCCGCTCAGATCGCAGAACATGCATGGGTTGACACTGCCAAATCCCAGCTTACTGACGGAGCCTGAATCTGGTGGAACTTCACTGAAGGTCGTCTACAACGACCCATCGACTGGGAAACATTCATCGACCACTTCCACACCCAATACTTCTCACCCGAATCTCAGATGGAACTGCAAGCTCAATTCGTTGGGTTGAAGCAATGTTCCATGTATATGGAACAGTATGATGCCCAATTCACAATGCTGAGTCGTTTTGCTCTTGGGATGGTTGCCACGCCTTTGACCCGAGCCCAACACTTCAAGCAAGGTCTGAACATAGAGATCCGACGGAACTTGGTCGGACGTCAACTCTGCATACATACCGAGGTCCTGGCTGCAACTCGTGAACATGAGTTCATTGAGAGAGAAGAAAGGCGTGAGATGGCTGCCCCTCCCAGAAGGCCCCCACCTCCAACCACTACTGATGGACCCAGCAGACGACCTCCACCCAACCAGATGTACCGGCCCACTTAGCAGATGCAATTCAATAGACAGGCCCCACCACTGCGTCAAGTATGTCATCATTACGAGAAGCCAGCACACTTTCGATCCGAATGTCGGTCCTTTCTGAACCTTTGCCTGATCTGTGGGTCGAAGGACCATAGTGCAAGGGATTGTCCTGAGAGGAAGTCTCGGTCTCCTAACCCTGCTCCAGCAAATGCCCCTGCCAGGAATGTTCCACAACGACCACCACCAACTGCTCCGCAGCGACAGCCACTCCCTTTGTAGCAGCGAGTGTTCCAGCAAGCACAACCACAGGCTCCACCTCCAAGACACCAAGCTTATACTATGACTGTAGAAGAGGCCGAAGCTACGGACCAAGTGATCATAGGTACAAGATATCCCATTCCGCATCATATTCAATTATTTAGAAACAGTAAGCTTAGAAATGATCCTCGTAACCGTAGGTGTCGTCTTAGTAGCTGGTAAACCCGCCGTCACTTTATTCGACTCGGGAGCTACACATTGCTTCTTGGTGAGTCGATTCGTCAACACACATGACATCCCTGTCGAACCTCTGGCTTCCCGTTGGAAGGTCGACACCGCTGGCGGTCCCCTACCGATAACTAGCGGATGCCTTCACTGCTCTGTAGTGATTTGTGGACGAGATATTTTTGCCGACTTCATGGTGATATAGATGCCAAGTTTTGATGCTGTCCTTGGAATGGATTGGTTAGGGACATTTCATGCCACCATTGACTGTCGTCAAAGGAGTGTAGAATTCGAAATAACCAACCATCCTAAGTTCGAATTCCACAGCGGAAGCCGATCGGAAGGACCAGTGAAGTTTCGGGCCAAACTTTTAGAGGCAGTGGCAACTGCAATGGAAGTCGAGCAAGAGAAACCGGAAGTAGTACAAGAATTCTTGGACGTATTTTCGGACGAACTCTCAGGTTTGCCTCTGGATCGCGGCCTCAAATTTACCATTGATCTTATACCAGGTGCACAGTCGATATCCAAGGGACCTTATCGCATGGCACCGCCTGAGCTTGAAGAGATTCGGGCTCAGCTGGATGACCTCATATAGAAGGGATGGATACGACTTAGTGTATCTCCATGGGGTGCCCCTGTGTTACTTGTGAAGAAGAAGGATGGATCACATCGCATGTGCATCGACTACCGCGAGCTGAACAAGATGACGGTGAAGAACAAGTATCCACTGCCTCGCATCGACGACATTTTCGACCAGCTTGGAGGATCGAGCGTGTATTCGAAGTTGGACTTGAAGACCGGATTCCATCAAGTGAAGGTGAAGAAGGAGGATGTCCACAAGACCGCTTTTCGGACAAGATATGGACACTACGAATTCTTGGTGATGCCATTTGGTGTGACTAATGCACCTGCTGTATTCATGAGTCTCATGAACCAGGTTCTGTACAACCATCTGGATAAGTTCGTAGTTGTATACATCGACGACATCCTCATCTACTCGAAGAACGCTCAGGAACACAGAGAACATCTGAGGAAGGTCTTGGAGATGCTAAGACAACACCAACTGTATGCCAAGTACAGCAAGTGTGAGTTCTGGCTCGACAAGGTGGCTTTCTTGGGCCACATCGTGTCGGGAGAAGGAATATCTGTTGACCCTGAGAAAGTAGCTGTTGTTCGAGACTAGCCGGTTCCCAAGACTGTGACGGAGATTCGAAGTTTCTTGGGTCTGGCTGGTTACTATAGACGATTCATCCAAGACTTCTCGAAGATCGCGGGGGCTATGACGCGATTGACGAGAAAGGACGTGGCATTCGTCTGGTCGAAGGTTTGTGAAGATGCATTCCAGGAGCTAAAGAAAAGATTGACTTCGGCCCTGATTCTAGTCATTCCAGATAGGACCGGAGGTTTTGAAGTATTTTGTGACGCTTCTGGCAAAGGACTTAGGTGCGTGGTACATCAGCATGGCCGAGTCGTTGCCTATGCATCCAGACAACTGAAGAACCACGAGAAGAACTACCTCACTTATGATCTTGAGTTGGCGGTAGTTATCTTTGCTCTGAAGATATGGAGACACTTTTTGCTGGGCAAACATGTGAAGATATTCTCAGATCATAAGAGTCTCAAGTACCTGTTCACCCAGAAGGAGCTCAACACGCGACAACGACAATGGATCGAGCTGATGGCAGACTATGATATTGACCTTCAGTACCATCCTGGAAAGGTCAATATCGTAATGGATGCATTGAGTCGTCTCCCTGCAGTGATGACCCTCGCATAACAATGGAGGCTACGGCATGAGATACGAGCGATGGAGATGGATGTCATATTGCCTGGAGTAACGTCGTCATTACTCAACCTTCAGATCCAGTCGAATTTGGTGGACAAGATCAAGGATGCCCAAGCAGGAGATGAGAAGCTGCAAAGGATCAGAGACATGGTGATGGCAGGTCAGAGGCCTGAATTCAAGATCCACAAGGACGAATCTTTAAGATTCGGCAACCGCATCTGTGTACCATCTGGAGACGACAGAGAAGCTCTATTGGAGTAAGCTCACAGTTCCCCATATTCCATTCATCCAGGCGGTACCAAGATGTATCAGGACTTGCGACAACACTACTGGTGGCACGGTATGAAGAGAAGCGTTGCACAGAGTGTGGCAAAGTGTATAGTGTGCCAACAGGTGAAGGCCGAGCATCACCGGTCTACCGATTTGTTACAGCCTTTGCCCATTCCAGAGTGAAAGTGGCAACACATCACGATGTATTTTGTGACGGGACTGCCCAAGAGTACAAAGCATAACGATGCTATCTAGGTGATCGTTGATCGATTGACCAAGTCAGCACACTTCATCCCTTTCAGAGTGGGCCAGTCGACCGAGGTGCTTGCCAAGAAGTACATGGAAGAGATAGTGAAGTTACATAGTGTTCCTGTCAGTATTGTTTCAGATAGAGACACTCGATTAGGAGTGTCTGGGGTACCCACTTAAGATTCAGTATGGCTTATCATCCTCAGACAGATGGCCAATCAGAACGCACCATTCAGATACTGGAGGACATGTTACGTCCGTGTATGCTGGACTTCAAGGGATCTTGGAAAGACCATCTTCATCTTGTGGATTTTGCTTACAACAACAGTTATCATGCCAGCATTGGTATGGCACCCTTTGCAGCGCTATATGGCAGGAAGTGTCGTTCTCCCTTGAGTTGGGACGAGATTGGTGATCGAGAGCTCGTCGGTCCAGACTTGATTGTTGAAGCAGTGATAGTAGTTCGGACCATCAGAGAGAAGCTACAGTTGGCTCAAGATCGATACAAGCATTGGACAGATGCAAAGCGACGACATTTGGAGTTCCAGCCTGACGACAATATGTTCTTGAAGATTTCTTCGAATCGGGGAATGATTCGTTTTGGACGAAGAGGGAAGCTCAGTCCTTGATACATTGGTCCATTTGATATCTTGGAGCGAGTAGGCGAAGTGGCCTATTGCCTTGCTTTTCCACCTGCATTGGAAGGAGTACATGACGTTTTTCATGTCTCACAGCTTCGATGATACGTAAGTGATCCTAGTCATGTTGTGGATTACTCCGAGATTGTTGTTCGATCGGATCTATCTTACGAGCAACAACCAGTCAAGATCCTGGATCGACGGCAGAAGACCCTCAAGAATCGAGTAATCAACCTTGTCATGATAATGTGGCGTCACGACTCACCTGGAGAATCTACTTGGGAGCAAGAAGACGATATGCAAGAACGCTACCCGTACCTATTTACCAAGTCAGAGGATCTTACTAGTCTCGAGACTAGTTACGGAAGCTATGGTGATGTCAATAGTAAGTATCCATAAACATCATCTCTGATTTTTTTGATGCTATGATATCACATTATATTTCATGTTATTTACAACCTGATTTATTAGATCATTATCATCATTTATTTGCTTGAGCTTCTTCATAACAAAGATTATCTGTTTCAGAAAGTTCGAAAAATTCTGAGGACGGAATTATTTTAGGGAGGGTGGGATGTAACGACTTGTATTTTTTTCAATACATTCAACGTATTTTCATTTTAAGAAAATATTTTATAGTGGTTGATCAGGAGTTTAATGATTTCAAAAATTTCTTATAAAAATATTTTGAAGCATCAAAATAGTTATGGAGTATTTTAGTAAGTTTGGGATTCATTAAATACCTCTAAACAATTTTGATAAAAATTAATTTTCAATTATTACTGTTTTGGCTTAATGAATTAATTTTCTGTACAAACATTATCAAACCGTTTTTAAAATTCTACAGTATCATTCTATGATCATTTAGGGCTCCCCACATTAATTTCGTAATTTTCTGAAGTCAAATCAATAGAGAACACGCAAACCCGCTTCTTAAAAATTTTGGCCTAAAACTAGTATCTCCATAGCTCAAACCCCAAAATGGGTCTCGTATTCACGATCCTCGCGACGATACGATCCCGTGGGTATGTTTTCGTAATTTTTCGAAATCGTTTGACTCCAGGGGTAAAATCGTAATTTCGTTATAAAATGACCTTCACTAATTACTTTTCAGCTAACCTTAATTACATTAACCTAATCAATTTTTACCCTAACCATGACTAACATATGGGGGAGAAACGTTTAAAAATTGTCTAAGCTTAGTCAAAAAGGCTAACAACCGTATTAATATTGTCTAGGTTAGTCAACAAAGCTAACCACCCTATTAAATGCTAATTAACATTATAAATACCCCCTTAACCCCCCTCTCTTTAATTAACACACATAGCTATCTCTCTCTCTCTCTCTCTCTCTCCACGTTCGAACAAAACCCAGGTCGTTCGAATTTTCTCTCCCTCTCAATCTCTCTCACTCTTGTTCTCTCTCTTGAACCCACGGCAGCTGAACCCAACCCCCTCTCCTCCTTCTCCCACAGCCGGAGGCCTCGTCCGCCGCCCGCCGTCCAACACCGCTGCCCCCCCAAGCAGCTCCCGACGCCCAGCGCTCACCCATGCACATCCGACTGTCCATGCAACGATGGAGACACCCCCAACCTCGCATGACGACCGCCTCGTTGCCTCGGCCTCCCTCTGACGACGAAGCACCCAACTCTCCATGGTGAGCTTGACGTCGTCGCGCCATCGTAGGCTCGCCCTGCATTCGAGAGCCCCCACGCTGCAAAGACGATGTCGCCACCATACAGCAGCCTCGTACGACACCCCCGAGCTCGTCTCGAAGCCCACGCCTCCCACCGCTCTCGTCGTCCCTCTGTAAACGTCGCCGCTGAGCTCCCTGCCTCCGCTCTCCGAAGCCAGCAGACCATCGCTGCTTCGAAGCGTCTCCGAGCAAGCCCCCTCCTCTTCCATCGCACCCCGTGGCATTCCTCGCCGCCGCTTGTCGCCACCGTTGCTACTGCCTTCCATTGCCGCTGACACGCCCCCGTTGCCGTCCCGTCGTTACCGTCTGCTCACAAACGCCACCCCACGCAGCGAACGAGAAGAACTGTCACGCCCCGCTTCCCAAAAATATGGAGGCGAAGCGTGAGAAGGTCCGCTCAGACTTGAAGCTACAAAGCTGCAAGTCCGATAAGCGTCAAAAAACTTCAAACGGCAGGTCCTTGCAATTGCGATACGGAACAAAGATAATAATAAAGGAAAATGAGACAAACGAAATCTCAGAATATCCATAAAAACAAACTCCAACATCACAGAAAAGCCACCAGGCTAAAAGAAAAGAGTCTAAAAAGGGCCCCAGCACGGCCAACAAAAGTACAACGTACAAAAAAAAAGTAATGGTGCTACGCACCGACAACTAACAGCAACCTAAAGCAAAGCAACACAGAACAGCCTCTAAGACTGGTCACCGGTGTCCACAAACTCCTCGTCAAACGTAGGCTCCGGCTCAGCGTCAGCAAACACCTCGTCCTCAGCTATGGTCTCTGGCTCAGGGTCTAACATGTGACACCCAAAAGAGCAAGGGGCACATGTCAACAAGTTTACAAGAGACTTGTGCAAGGAAACTGAAAGTAAAGCAAAGCAACCTAGCAGTTCTAGCATGATGCAATGACATGGCAGTTAAAGTATGAGTGCAACAGGTAAAGTAAAGTACAACAACAAGTACAAGAGGACACTAGCATGGCATGGCAAGAGTAGCAAACTACTAACAATCACAAGTCACGTTTTCATGTCGTGCATAGAGTTCACGCCTTACAGCTGAAGTGGATGTACGGGCACACTTCTACGCTGAGTGGTCGCCTAACCCTACCCCTCCACGTGTATCGAGCCATGGCTTTACCCCCGAACGTGAATGCTCGCTTCTGGATCATGAGCCAGGAAGTGTTTTTGGCATAGGGGTGCACCTAGCCTGGACAAGCAAGTACAAGTATGTAGCGTGTGCTACGAATGCAACATTCAATGCATGGATGACATGGCATGGCAAGTAGCAAGGCGTACAGATAAGGAATTTAAACATGGCAGATAACAATGCATGAATGACATGGTAGGGTGACCGATCTAGCTTCGTTGTCAAGCTAGATCTTAAAGTTGCGTCTAGACAGCTATCATTTCACTGTCTAGTCTCTTTTACGCTAAAATCAAGGAAATGGCCTAAAACATGGCCCTAAGCAAAAGTTTGGCAAGTTTCACTTGCCTGAAAGAGATGTGCTACAAGTCTCAGATCGATGAGTCCAGATACTTCCTATGTGTTCAAACCATCGCCCAACCTCAACACGACGCGAACGCTACTCTGACGTCAGGTAGCGACGTCAAGGGTTGGATTCCGGCATCACGAACGGTACGGGGCAAACGGTTCTCTGCTGATAAAACACGGTTCAATAAGTACATTACGGCGGACCAGAGTTATTAGGCAATCCTAAAAACGTCTAATGATCCAGTTTTATTAGGTTTTCTATCTTGTGACGAGGGTTCATCTGATCGTTGAGTTACTAACATGCCACTGGTTTAAGTTGCTAAATACGAGAAATATACAATGTTACTATCATAACAACCCAGACTATCATTAGTTAGAAATCACGTACACAAGTTATCAAACCTACGAGTAATTAGGCTAACATCAATATTAATGCCCACTAGCACACTAACATCATTTTATTAAATAACTAAGTTGTTAACTAGGTTAACTTACTACTTAGGAAATAATAGAAGATTCCACATGAAAAAGAAGCATGTGATTACTCCTCATGCAGCAATGTCTTAAAATACTGAAGGTAAAAAGATGTAGTTATTCTAAAATTTCTTATTAGACATTAGTATATGATTTTGCTACACCCCAGTTTATAAATATTCATCATCAAACATATAACAACTTAATATATCATATAATAAATGACTCGCATGCATGCTGGTAATAAGGGCTTACGTGGTTTGTTAAGTATCCACCTCTCCACGCGTTTTGCGGATGAAGCGGCGACATCGGGACCGGATGCGGCAGTGTTGGCGACTTCGGGGCGTTGGCATGCGTAACGTCACCAGAGAGGGTGAACGACGGCGAGCAAAGGGCGGAGGATGGCCGGAGTGGGTTCAGGCGGCCGGGGTTGCGGGCTGACAGTGCTTGAAGAGGATAGGGCGGTGCTCGGCTTGGTTTCGAGGGGGATGAGGTCGCCGGAGCGACGAGGGGTCGCCGGCAAAGAGAGGCCGCCGAGTTTCCTACGGTGGTCGCCGCGAAGAGCAGTACCCTGCTGCTAAAACGGCGCTCGGAGAAGTGCTGTGCCGCCCACGGCGGTGCTCGCCGGTGGGGAGAACGGGCGGAGACGAGGGGGTGATGAAGGGGATGCTCGTGTGGTGTTGCCATAGGATGAGGGGGTTGCTCCGGAGACAGGGCCGCGGGGGTGCGTCGCCGTGAGTAGAGAGGGAGAGGGCAGGCGATGGAGAGGGAGCCGGAGAGATGGTCGGAGGGCCGGATAGCGTGGGGGCCACCGTGTGAAGTCGGTGCGCAGGTTGAATGGCGAGGGGAGGCCTCTGTACGAGCACAATGACGGAGAGCACCGGGGGTTTCGTTGCGTGCGGGAAAAGCTTAGCGGCGACGGGTTTCGTTTTGTGTTTGCTGTAACGACTGGTTTTCATGTATCTGGATTTATTATATTATATTATATGTTTTGGCGGATTTTCTCCTCATGCGTGGTTTTCGTCTCCGTAACTTTCATTTTCGATCGTTTCGTCGTGTTTTCTTAGCTTCTTCCTTAGAATCGTCGATTTTGGAGCAAGTCATTCATGATGGGCTCCGTATCGGTCATATCTTATTGTTAGATCAAGCCTAGGAGTCTTAGGAATCGAGCCCGGAGCTTCGCGCTCCATTTCGGAACTTTTGGTGCTCATTAGCCGGTGTAAGAAGGGGCACCGACCGACGAGATGACGATCCAGTCGGTCGGAAAACCTTCTTGAACCGACTAGTTGGCTTTCTAAATTTCTCAGGAGTTACTGTTTATCGTTAGTCGGTCTAAGAACGTTGGTTGACCGACTAGGTTGCAAACTAGTCGGTCGGCAATGCTTCTTTAACCGACTAACTCATTAACTATTTTTGGTGCCAGTTACTGTTCCCTCTTAGTCGGTCTAAGAACGTTCATCGACCGACTAGATGTCAAACTAGTCGGTCAGTAATTGTTCTTTGACCGATTAAATCTAAATCCTATTTTTGTACAGGAGTTACTTTTTGGACTTAGTCGGTCTGCGTTGGTCAACCGACCGACTAGTTCCCAAACTAGTCGATCAGTGGTTGTTCTCTGACCGACTAATCAGTGTCGAAACCCTAATTTCTGGGCAGCCGCCAGCCCTTCCTATTTAAACCCCTCCCAAACGTTTTCTTCTTCTTCCTCACGACCTAAAACCCTAGTTTCTCCCCCATTGAGCCCCCTACTACCTCAAACCCTTATTCCTTCATCCCAAGCCCAAAATCCATCATCCAAACACTCCCTTAACACATTCCACCTCTCATCTTCCTCAAAATCTCATCAAACCCCCAAAATCCCCCAAAACCATATTTCTCCAAACTTCTCCATCCATTTCCAGATCTGAACCCTAGGTTCCCCGGAGCGTTTCTTCCATCGTCGTGGTTGCTCGGCATCATTCTTCCGTTTCCTACGGTAATAATCGATCTCTTAATTTTTTCATAACCCGTTGTGTTTTTGTGAAACCCTAATGAAATGAATGTTGTTTTGATGATTGTTTCTCCATAACAGCGACTTCCCCGTAGATTAGCATCCGTGAGACGAACCCTCGTTGATCGTCATCCTCGGTGCTAGGCAAGTGAAACTTGTCACTTAGGGTTTAGGCCATGTTTTAGGCCATTTGTTTGTTGTAGGCGTAAAAGAGACTAGGCGACGAAATGATACTCGCCTAGGCGCAAATTTAGGAACTAGCTTGACAACGAAGCTAGATCCGACATTTATCATGTTGCACAATTACCATGTCATGTTTAATTTCCATTAACGGTACGCAAGTTAATTGTCATGTCAGTGCATCCTTTAAGTGTTTCCGTGATTGCGTAACTTTGCTACAATGCTGTGTTCCTGGCTCGTGTTCCAGAAGCGGGCCATGTGTTGGTTGATAGCCAATGCCCGAACTGCTTGTTTCCGGATAGGTGCACCCCTATGCCAAATGCTTATGAATCGTGAACTAGAATGCAAGCTCCTGTGCGGGCAACCCTGGCTCATTTACTGAGCACGTGTGCAGGGACCCTGGCTCGTTTACATATGGGTATTGGGGTAAGAGTTAAGCGGCCATTCAACTGGGAGTCTGCCCGATCAGCAACTGCAATTGTAAGGCGTAAACTCTGGGTTTTGGGGTAGTGTTAAGCGGCCAATCAGCGTGAATGCCAAACCGTTCAGCTGTAAGGTGTAAACATCTACAAACAACTTGAAACGTGACTAGTGAAATGATTGAGATTGTTAGTAGCTTGGCTAGTCTTGAATTGTCCCGATAATTGTTCTCTTGTACTTATTGTTTCACAATGTCTTACTTGTGCACTCATGTTATAACTGCCATGGCATGCATACTATAACTGCTAGGTTGCTAGTTGCCTTAATTTCAGTTTCCTTGCCCAAGTCTTTTAGACTTGCTGACATGTGCCCCTTTACTCTTTTGGGTGACACATGTTAGATCTTGAGCCTGAGTACATTGTGGAGGACGAGGTGTTTGCTGAGCCCGAGCTCGAGCCTGTGTTTGGTGAGGAGTACGTGGACACTGGGGACCAGTCCTAGTGTCTTCATTGTACTTTCCCTTTTGTTTAGACTGTTGTTTTGTTGTCGGTGCGTAGCACCTATACTTTGTTACGTTGTTGCTTTTGTTGGCCTTGTTCTGGGCCTTTAGACTCTTTCTTTTAGCCTGGTGGCTTTTCTGGATGTTGAACTTAATTTTCCCTGTTGGACAAATTATGAGATATGAGATTTTATTTATGTCTCTCCTTGTGTTATTATTGTTGTTCCGTTTGTGGTTACAGGGACCTGCTTATGTTTTATTGACGCTTATCGGGTTTGGGGCTTCACAGCTCCACTCTCGTGCGGACCTTCTCACGTCTCGCCTCCATTTTAGGGAAGCGGGGCGTGACAGGTTTTGTTGGTGACCCATGCAGGTCCTTCTGTAACTGCGATTATCGGAGTGACGATAATAATATTAGAATGTCCAATAAACTAAGTTCGACGTCCGAGTCATAAGTTATGAGTCTAATCTGGTTCGTTTTCTGTGTCATTAGATGGCAGGAAGGCGATTCACCCATGGTGGAGATAGTGGTGCGCCCCCTCATGATGAGGAGCCTGAGCGGGAACCCACCAACGGAGAGATGATGCGGATGATGCTTCAGATGATGCAAGTGCAGCAGGGCGTGCTCATGCAAGTCCAGAATGCTCCACTTGCTCGAGCTGCCCGGGCACTTCTGGATGTCCCTCGCTCCGAGCCGGGAGCGAAGCAATTTCGGGAGCTGGGTCCCGCATATTTTGATGGGTCTGAGGGTCCTCTGGCTGCCGATGAGTGGATTTGAAACATTGAGGATAACTTGAAGATGGCCAAGATCACCCCGGCTGGATGTGTTGATTTGGCGAAGAGGCAACTCAAGGATAATGCTCGGAACTGGTGGGATGCGGAAGAGAAGATGCTGGTGGGGCCGATAGCTTGGACTACCTTTAAGTCCAGGTTTGATGAGGAGTTCTTTCCGAAGGCTGCTAGGAAGGAGATGCTACAGCGCTTTATTGATCTGAAGCAAGGGAGCTTGACGATGGACCTGTACCACCAAGAGTTCACTAGGCTGAGTCGGTTCGCGCCGAAGATGGTGCAGGATGCTGATGAGAGGGCTCAGAGGTTCCTGCAGGGACTTGCTTTGGAGCTCTAGAGTTTTGTGTCTTCCTCTGATCTGGACTCTTATCAGAAGGTTCTGGTCGTTGCGAGGAGGCAGGAGCTGAACTTGAGTCAGAGGAGGGGACATGTTTCTGGTGCTGGGAAGAGGCCTATGGAGCAGGCCAGGGCGGTGGTTAGGCCTGGTTTCAAGCCTAATCAGCCAGCTCAGTTCAAGAGGCTAGGAGGGCCTATTCAGAAGAATTGCCATTTCTGCGGCAAGCCTGGCCACATCAAGGATCAGTGTAGGAAGTTTCTGGGCCAGTGTTTGGTTTGTGGTGATGCTTCTCATGTCGCGAAGGATTGTCGGCATGTGAATCAGCTGCGGAGGGCACCTGTTGCAGCACAGTCGTTGCAGCAGCGAGCGTCTGTTCCTGCTAGACGTGGAGCAGCCTTGTTCCACAGAGGCAGGCTTTTCAGCAGGCTATTCCGCCGAGGAGGCAGGCTTTTCTGTTGACCGCTGTGGAGAGCGAGGCTGTGGATGAGGTTATCGCAGGTAATCCTCAATCTAGCTGTTACTTTCCTAGCTGGTTTTGATTGTTAGATTGTGTTGTTTGCTTGAACATGATTGTTTGCTAGACTAGGGTTTGATTGTTAATTGCTTGTTAGGTGTGGTTTTGGTGTGCACATTTCCTGCACGAGTCCTCTTTGACTCTGGTGCATCGATGTGCATTATTTATCGGAGCTTCGTGGAGAAGCATTCCTTGTCGACGTCCCCTCTTCCCAAGAGTTGGAATATCGTTACAGGGAATGGCGTGGTCTCGGTGCATATTGGTTGTAATTCTTGCTCGTTGGTGGTCTGTGGACATGAGCTTTACGCTGATTTCATTGTACACGACATCATCAACTATGATGCAGTTCTTGGGATGGACTGGCTTGTGATCTTCTATGCTACGATCGAATTTCGGAGGAAGAATGTGGTGTTCGAGATTCCCGAACATCCAGTATTTGAGTTCAGACGTGGTAGCAGTTCGCTTGGTCCTGTCAGATTTCGGGCCAGGCCGGTGGAGATTGTGGCTATGCAGATGGAGCTGGAGAGGCCAGCTGTGGTGCGAGATTTTGATGACGTCTTCCCTGTGGAGGTGTCTGGTTTGCCACCTGATCGAGCTCTAGAATTTTCTATCGATCTTGTTCCGGGAGCGCAGCTGATTTCGAAGGCACCATATCAAATGGCGCCTGCAGAATTGGAAGAATTGCGGAAGCAGCTGGATGAGCTTTTGCAGAAGGGTTATATCAACCCTAGTGTGTCTCCGTGGGGAGCACCGGTGCTGTTGGTGAAGAAGAAGGATGGTTCGCGTCGCATGTGCGTGGACTATCGGGAGTTGAATGTGGTGACCATCAAGAATAAATACCCGTTGCCTCGCATCGATGATATTTTTGATCAGCTTGGAGGTTCGAGGGTGTTTTCTAAATTGGATTTGAGGAGTGGTTACCATCAGTTGAAGGTGAAGAAGGGAGATGTTCCGAAGACAGCGTTCAGGACGAAGTATGGACACTACGAGTTTGTGGTTATGCCTTTCGGTGTAACCAATGCACCCGCAGTTTTCATGAATCTGATGAACCTGATTTTCTACGACTTTTTGGATAAGTTTGTCGTTATCTTTATTGACGACATTCTGATCTATTCAAAGTCGGAGGAGGAGCATGCCTCGCACTTGAGGACAGTATTGGAGATTTTGAGTAAGCATCGGTTGTATGCTAAATTTTCGAAGTGCGAGTTTTGGCTGGACAGAGTTGCTTTTCTCGGGCATGTGGTGACTGGAGAGGGTATTTCAGTGGATCCCGAGAAGATTAGGGCCATCAGAGAGTGGCCTGTTCCGTCGTCTGCGTCTGAGATCCAGAGTTTCCTTGGGCTTGCTGGTTACTATCGGCGTTTCATTAAGGACTTTTTCCGTATTGCTGAGCCGATGACCAGGTTGACGCGGAAGGATGTACCTTTTGTTTGGTCGGGTGATTGTAAGAGTGCTTTTGGTGTTCTGAGGGAGAGGTTGACGACTGCCTCTATTCTTGTTGTGCCTGATCGCAGTGGTGGATTTGAGATCTTTTGCGATGCTTCTGGCAAGGGTCTCGGTTGTGTGTTGCATCAGCACGGGCACGTTGTGGCGTATGCTTCTCGTCAGCTCAAGGTTCATGAGAAGAATTACCCGACGCATGATTTGGAGTTGGCTGCCGTTGTGTTTGCTCTTAAGATTTGGAGGCACTTCTTGCTGAGTGAGAAAGTGAAAATCTTCACCGATCATAAAAGCTTGAAGTATATTTTTACTCAGAAGGAGCTCAACATGTGACAGCGTCGATGGTTGGAGCTCATGGCGGATTATGATATTGATTTGCAGTACCACCCTGGCAAGGTGAATGTGGTTCCTGATGCGCTGAGTAGGCTTCCAGCGGTGATGATTTTGACTTCGCAGTGGAGATTGCAGCAGGATTTTTGCGAGTCTGGTGTGGAGATTGTTCTTCCTGGGGAGGTTTCCTCGTTGATGTGTATGCAGGTACAGTCGACGATTTTGGATCGGATCAAGGCTGGCCAGGCTGAGGATCCGAAGCTGGCAAAGATTCGGGAGCAGGTGGAAGCCGGTCTGCGGACTGACTTTTTGATTCATGAGGATGGCTCGCTGAGGTTTGGAGCCAGGTTGTGTGTGCCAGCTGGAGATATTAGAGAGGAGTTGATGGTGGAGGCACACAGTTCGCCGTATTCTGTGCATCCTGGTGGCACCAAGATGTACCAGGATCTTCGTCTGAACTATTGGTGGCATGGCATGAAGAGGAGTGTGGCTCGGAGTGTAGCCAAGTGCTTGGTTTATCAGCAAGTAAAGGCGGAGCATCAGCGTACGGCCGGGTTGCTACAACCGCTTCCGATTCTGGAGTGGAAATGGCAACACATCACTATGGATTGCATGACTGGACTACCTCGGAGTCCGAAACAGAATGACGCGATTTGGGTGATCGTGGATCGATTGACCAAATCCGCGCACTTTATTCCATTCCGAGTGGGGCAGTCCACTGAGGCGCTAGCGAGGAGATATATGGAGGTAAAATTCTTTTACTCTCCGTTTTTATTTCCTTTTCCTAGTTTAGATAGTGATGTAACGCGAATCGTGCAGGAGGTCGTGCGACTTCACGGAGTCCCCGTGAGTATCGTGTCGGACAGAGACACAAGGTTCACATCTCAGTTCTGGCAAAGTTTGCAGAAGAGTTTGGGTACGCGTCTGAGTTTCAGCACGGCGTACCATCCGCAGACGGATGGCCAGTCCGAGAGGACGATTCAGATTTTGGAAGACATGCTGAGGGCGTGCATGTTGGATTTCAAGGGTTCGTGGGAGGACCATCTACATTTGGTGGAGTTTTCTTACAACAACAGCTTCCAGGCGAGTATTGGCATGGCGCCTTTCGCCGCTCTTTATGGGAGGAAATGTCGATTGCCATTGAGTTGGGATGACGTTGGTGATCGTGAGTTGTTGGGACCTGAGATGATTGTGGAGGCCGTGGATATCGTCAGGAATATTCGGGAGAGGTTGAGGATTGCTCAGGACCGTTTTAAGCATTGGGCGGATGCTAAATGTCGTCCTTTGGAGTTTCAGCCAGGCGATCATATGTTTCTGAGGATTTCCCCGAATCGTGGAGTGATTCGTTTTGGGAAGCGAGGGAAGTTGAGCCCGCGATACATTGGACCGTTTGACATTCTGGAGAAAGTTGGCGAGGTAGCTTATCGCTTAGCATTGCCGCCATCTTTGGAGGGAGTTCACAATGTTTTCCATGTGTCGCAGCTTCGTCGATACATTAGCGATCCATCTCATGCTGTGGATTTCTCGGAGATTACCGTTCACCCTGATATGACGTATGACCAACAGCCAGTGCAGATTCTGGACAGGCGTCAGAAGTCACTTCAGAACAAGGTTGTCAATCTGGTGAGGGTGATGTGGCGACAAGGCTCGCCTGGAGAGTCTACTTGGGAGAATGAGGATGAGATGTGAGAGCGTTTCCCACTTTTGTTCCCGGACACGTGAGTGTTGGGAAATTCCGAGGACGGAATTTTTCTTAAGTTGGGGAGGATGTAACGACTGGTTTTCATGTATCTGGATTTATTATATTATATTATATGTTTTGGCGGATTTTCTCCTCATGCGTGGTTTTCGTCTCCATAACTTTCATTTTCGATCGTTTCGTCGTGTTTTCTTAGCTTCTTTCTTAGAATCATCGATTTTGGAGCAAGTCATTCATGACGGGCTCCGTATCGGTCATATCTTATTGTTAGATCAAGCCTAGGAGTCTTAGGAATCGATCCCGGAGCTTCGCGCTCCATTTCGGAACTTTTGGTGCTCATTAGCCGGTGTAAGAAGGGGCACCGACCGACTAGATGACGATCCAGTCGGTCGGAAAATCTTCTTGAACCGACTAGTTGGCTTTCTAAATTTCTCAGGAGTTACTGTTTATCGTTAGTCAGTCTAAGAACGTTGGTTGACCGACTAGGTTACAAACTAGTCGGTCGGCAATGCTTCTTTAACCGACTAACTCATTAACTATTTTTGGTGCCAGTTACTGTTCCCTCTTAGTCGGTCTAAGAACGTTCATCGACCGACTAGATGTCAAACTAGTCGGTCAGTAATTGTTCTTTGACCGACTAAATCTAAATCCTATTTTTGTACAGGAGTTACTGTTTGGACTTAGTCGGTCTGCGTTGGTCAACCGACCGACTAGTTCCCAAACTAGTCGGTCAGTGGTTGTTCTCTGACCGACTAATCAGTGTCGAAACCCTAATTTCTGGGCAGCCGCCAGCCCTTCCTATTTAAACCCCTCCCAAACGTTTTCTTCTTCTTCCTCACGACCTAAAACCCTAGTTTCTCCCCCATTGAGCCCCCTACTACCTCAAACCCTTATTCCTTCATCCCAAGCCCAAAATCCATCATCCAAACACTCCCTTAACACATTCCACCTCTCATCTTCCTCAAAATCTCATCAAACCCCCAAAATCCCCCAAAACCCTATTTCTCCAAACTTCTCCATCCATTTCCAGATCTGAACCCTAGGTTCCCCGGAGCGTTTCTTCCGTCGCCGTGGTTGCTCGGCATCATTCTTCCGTTTCCTACGGTAATAATCGATCTCTTAATGTTTTCATAACCCGTTGTGTTTTTTGTGAAACCCTAATGAAATGAATGTTGTTTTGATGATTGTTTCTCCATAACAGCGACTTCCTCGTAGATTAGCATCCGTGAGACGAACCCTCGTTGATCGTCATCCTCGGTGCTAGGCAAGTGAAACTTGTCACTTAGGGTTTAGGCCATGTTTTAGGCCATTTGTTTGTTGTAGGCGTAAAAGAGACTAGGCGACGAAATGATACTCGCCTAGGCACAAATTTAGGAACTAGCTTGACAACGAAGCTAGATCCGACATTTATCATGTTGCACAATTACCATGTCATGTTTAATTTCCATTAACGGTACGCAAGTTAATTGTCATGTCAGTGCATCCTTTAAGTGTTTCCGTGATTGCGTAGCTTTGCTACAATGCTGTGTTCCTGGCTCGTGTTCCAGAAGCGGGCCATGTGTTGGTTGATAGCCAATGCCCGAACTGCTTGTTTCCGGCTAGGTGCACCCCTACGCCAAATGCTTATGAATCGTGAACTAGAATGCGAGCTCCTGTGCGGGGCAACCCTGGCTCATTTACTGAGCACGTGTGCAGGGACCCTGGCTCGTTTACATGTGGGTATTGGGGTAAGAGTTAAGCGGCCATTCAACTGGGAGTCTGCCCGATTAGCAACTACAGTTGTAAGGCGTAAACTCTGGGTTTTGGGGTAGTGTTAAGCGGCCAATCAGCGTGAATGCCAAACCGTTCAGCTGTAAGGCGTAAACATCTACAAACAACTTGAAACGTGACTAGTGAAATGATTGAGATTGTTAGTAGCTTGGCTACTCTTGACTTGTCCCGATAATTGTTCTCTTGTACTTATTGTTTCACAATGTCTTACTTGTGCACTCATGTTATAACTGCCATGGCATGCATACTATAACTGCTAGGTTGCTAGTTGCCTTAATTTCAGTTTCCTTGCCCAAGTCTTTTAGACTTGCTGACATGTGCCCCTTTACTCTTTTGGGTGACACATGTTAGATCTTGAGCCTGAGTACATTGTGGAGGACGAGGTGTTTGCTGAGCCCGAGCCCGAGCCTGTGTTTGGCGAGGAGTACGTGGACACTGGGGACCAGTCCTAGTGTCTTCATTGTACTTTCCCTTTTGTTTAGACTGCTGTTTTGTTGTCGGTGCATAGCACCTATACTTTGTTACGTTGTTGCTTTTGTTGGCCTTGTTCTGGGCCTTTAGACTCTTTCTTTTAGCCTGGTGGCTTTTCTGGATGTTGAACTTAATTTTCCCTGTTGGACAAATTATGAGATATGAGATTTTATTTCTGTCTCTCCTTGTGTTATTATTGTTGTTCCGTTTGTGGTTACAGGGACCTGCTTATGTTTTATTGACGCTTATCGGGTTTGGGGCTTCACAGCTCCACTCTCGTGCGGACATTCTCACGTCTCGCCTCCATTTTAGGGAAGCGGGGCGTGACATTTGCTGTGAAAGGGAATAGCCTTAGGTTAAAGATCTGCGTATTTATATCGTTATAGCTAGGGTCCAATGGGAAAATAGGGTGTGGGTTTCAAGAGCCCAGCACGTGGGTGAGGATATTTTAGGTTCCTAGGGGTTTTACATAGTATTAAGTGATTGGGTAGAGTTAAAGGCTACTGCGTACTGATGTTAGCCTAGGTTTTGGGTTTTAGAAATTTATTTGCGTGTAAGTTGTGTAAGTGTGCGGCCTGGGGTAAATGGCTAGTGGTTCTAGGTTTAATTAGTTAACTATATCTATAATAAAACGATTTTAATCCCCTCCCTCTAACATGTCGTATGTGTGGGGCCAAGCGAGAAAACGTGGGCTGGATCAACATAATATGGGTGTGTATTATCATAAATAAATTATTAGGGGATAATACCTAGGTGAAACTTAGGGTTAATCCAATAATTGGTTGGGGAAAAGTGAAAGTGGGTCAGACGGAGTCCCAAAATTGTGAGATAATTACTGGGACGACCGTGCTGACGAGAGAAATGAAACTAAGAAGATGGATCACAAGTTCGACGACGAGAAATGAAACTAAAAATAGAAAGGCCTCACGACAAAAGTGAAAATCGTGACGCCTCATCAGACAAGGTCAAATCGTGGGAGAATGACCCGTGAAATGACGTTCCAAAATAATTCCACGACTTAATACACTTCGAGAGGGTCGCAACGGCATATCACACCATAGGGTTCGAATTCGGACAAGATCTAAAATAAATACGTGAACGAACAAGATTACGTGCACGAAAGCGTACATAGGATACGGGGTCCAAAAGCGACAGTAATCCCACGTTGGGCACACGTCGGGGTGGCTTGCTAAGGATGCAACCAATGTACTACGGCTCTATCAACTCAACGACACGACTCACATACCAAGCACAAAACCAATCAGGTACTCGAAATTGCTATACGCACAGCCGTATGACGAATAGCAAGTACCGGCCGTTACATCCTACCCACCTTAGGATAAAGTCCGTTCTCGGACTTTCTAACATATCTAGTCGCTCTAGTAACTACCCCAATCATATCACATTATAATTTAAACCATGTATAGTCATTACAAGTGCTTATATACGCACTAGGTAGTCAAACATTAATGCTACTAACATGTGTGTGTGTGTGTGTGTGTGTGTGTGTGTGTGTGTGTGTGTGTGTGTGTGTGTGTGTGTGTGTGTGTATACATACATCCCTTATATAACTACTACTTACCTAGCACAAAACAATAGTTCAGACACTCACAACCAATTTAAATAATTCACACCAGCAATTACCATCGTAATACTCCAAGTTTAGATAACTACATATGAACAAAACAATAATGATACACTACTCCCTATATCTCTTAGTGTACATCCAATGTCAACATATCAACACAAGTAACCACACCACTCAATATTCAATCATATTTTTATATCTAAGATACACTTACCACTACTATAATTTCACAATTATATAGTCATTCAAATGCATGCACATATTTCACCATATATTCACATCCCATACGGTCCTATAACTATATTCACGACACGCCACACATACCATAGTTACCAATACCTATAACTAAGCACGTACTTACCCGTGCATGGTGCACACCCACACACGCTAACATTTCATTCATACATACTAATTATACCACTTTATACTCGGCACATTGACACACCTAGTTTAGCTAGCACACATACGTTCACACAGGCAAGTCCTTAGTAATTAACTATACCACAAGATCAACACTTATAACTATATACTGGTATAGCGACCCACAATCATGTGTGTAACACAACCAGGCACATACAATCCTATCACTATACATACACCACCCATTGCTATATTCATGGTACTACACGCAACCACAAACATATGTAACAATATACTTAGAGTATACCCGCTCAAGCTTGAGTGAGACTCAAAACACATATCAGAATACTCTATATACATAGCACGATACTTATATCTACACCAACACAATACCCTAATATACTCATATACCTACCAACGTACCACACATACATATCATAGTATCAATCACAACTTAACATTTAATCAAATAACTCCCACATAATTCAATCACTCTACATACCGAAATAATATTACGAATATCAACACACGTATACAATTAAATACATCCTCTTAAGCAAGCATACATCGTATATTCACATACATGTGTTATATATTCACACCATAGCCATCTACCCATAATTAGTATACTAACACATCTACTTATCCATACATAGTTAAGATATGAAATAATCGTGCATACCTCATGGTATACACGCTCACAACATCCCGTAAAGGCAAACAATACCAACCAAATTTTATAACCCTATTACCGTACATATATCACTCATATTCATATAGTAAGCACATACCTACGTACGAGCACACGCCCACACGTACTAACACATAGATCAAATAATAGGCATGCACATTCAACCATAGGTACCCTAGTGTCATTATACCTAATATACACACAATTTTTACCTACATATTATTTCAACCATTATTAAGCATCTCCAACTACATACACCCCAGTAGATATTCCAACTCTAATTCTTATATACACAGACATCCTTATGGTGGTTTAGCTATCCACACACATATATATAAATACTAACACACATACAACTTCATATATACCAAGTAATTATATGCACTACCACGACATCACAATCCATACTAATGGGCCCACCATACGTTAATAAGGTTAACGTTGGCAACGGTAAGCACTAACGTGATAACCAAACGATAGTAAGGAAAACCGAAAACGAAATTGAAATGAAACAACAACGGAATAAACGGGTTCAGGTGAGGCGACATACAAGGGAAAAGCTTGGTTGGGTGGAACAAAATATAGTTCAGAATAGTCAAGCAGGGAAGAAGGATATAAAATACGAAATAAGGATAAAATGAAATGTAAGTTATAAAATATAATAATATCCTCATAAAACGTAGGAGGGTAACTTGAAAATTAAATCACGACATAAGAATTAGACGCAGAATAATGAGCATGGGGGTGAATGAATTATTCTACAATTGGAGATAAATTTAAATGGAGATAGTATTTTACAAAAAAAAATTTGAAGTAGGAAAATGATGAGGATAAAATCGACACGTTGAAAGCTGGAGTTCTATGTAACTTAGAAAAATATATTAAAGGTAGGCGCGATGAGTTATTCGAATAGGTTTTAATGGCATACGTAAGAAATTACAAAACGAATTAGAGAAAATAGAAGTACGGTCCAGAATAAAATTAGTAGATGAAAAGGGACAAGGTATTTATAGATATGAAAAGTATAGGCTGGAAAATATTATAAAATAGTAATAAAAATCTCGACAAAAGTCTCGAAATTCAAAAAAAATGGATTTAAGTCAACGTTAGAGTATGAAATCTAAATATATATATATATTAAAAGTTTTCGAACGAATTTAAACTTAGCGATTAAGAAATATCGAAAATACTTTCAGGAAGTTCAAGATTTGTAACGAAGAGATTCGAAAATTAACGACGATCGTCATGAGGCAATCTTATGAATTGAGGGCAAGGAAAATAGTCGTATGCTCGAAACTTAGATACGCCTAGGATATGACTCAGGAAATCTACGGGAAACTCCTACGGTCGACCAGCTAAAGATTAAGAAACTTGGCGCTACGACTTCCTAAGGAACAAGACTGTAATGAATTGCGTTCAGTTTGGCCCGAAATCGATGGACCCAAGTGAACGACTAAAGAAATTCTAGAAGTCTAATATGGTCAGAGTTAGGCAAGAACCACTAAGGTAACTCCTACGACGATTAAATCGATTCCTAGCAGTGAGTCTAACTAACAATCAGGGACCTCTAACTAGCAAGCACAGACGTCTAACTAAGTCTCCTTACCACCTAGTGACATAGAAAAAACGATTAGAACTAGGCTCAAGGCTTATGACTCGGATGTTGCAATTTATTTAATGGACATTCCATAGTTATTATCGTTGTTCCGATAATTCGCAGTTACAAGACGGGACCTGCATGGGCCACCAACAAAAACATGTCACGCCCCGCTTCCCAAAAATATGGAGGTGAAGCGTGAGAAGGTCCGCTCAGACTTGAAGCTACAAAGCTGCAAGTCCGATAAGCGTCAAAAAACTTCAAACGGCAGGTCCTTGCAATTGCGATACGGAACAAAGATAATAATAAAGGAAAATGAGACAAAAGAAATCTCAGAATATCCATAAAAACAAACTCCAACATCGCAGAAAAGCCACCAGGCTAAAAGAAAAGAGTCTAAAAAGGGCCCCAGCAAGGCCAACAAAAGTACAACGTACAAAAACAAAGTAATGGTGCTACGCACCGACAACTAACAGCAACCTAAAGCAAAGCAACACAGAACAGCCTCTAAGACTGGTCACCGGTGTCCACAAACTCCTCGTCAAACGTAGGCTCCGGCTCAGCGTCAGCAAACACCTCGTCCTCAGCTACGGTCTCTGGCTCAGGGTCTAACATGTGACACCCAAAAGAGCAAGGGGCGCATGTCAGCAAGTCTACAAGAGACTTGTGCAAGGAAACTGAAAGTAAAGCAAAGCAACCTAGCAGTTCTAGCATGATGCAATGACATGGCAGTTAAAGTATGAGTGCAACAGGTAAAGTAAAGTACAACAACAAGTACAAGAGGACACTAGCATGGCATGGCAAGAGTAGCAAACTACTAACAATCACAAGTCACGTTTTCATGTCGTGCACAGAGTTCACGCCTTACAGTTGAAGTGGCTGTACGTGCACACTTCTACGCTGAGTGGTCGCTCAACCCCACCCCTCCACGTGTATCGAGCCAGGGCTTTACCCCCCGAACGTGAATGCTCGCTTCTGGATCACGAGCCAGGAAGTGTTTTTGGCATAGGGGTACACCTAGCCTGGACAGGCAAGTACAAGTATGTAGCGTGTGCTACAAATGCAACATTCAATGCATGGATGACATGGCATGGCAAGTAGCAAGGCGTACAGATAAGGAATTTAAACATGGCAGATAACAATGCATGAATGACATGGCAGGGTGACCGATCTAGCTTCGTTGTCAAGCTAGATCTTAAAGTTGCGTCTAGACAGCTATCATTTCACTGTCTAGTCTCTTTTACGCTAAAATCAAGGAAGTGGCCTAAAACATGGCCCTAAGCAAAAGTTTGGCAAGTTTCACTTGCCTGAAAGAGATGTGCTGCAAGTCTCAGATCGATGAGTCCAGATACTTCCTATGTGTTCAAACCATCGCCCAACCTCAACACGACGCGAACGCTACTCTGACGTCAGGTAGACGTCGGATAGCGACGTCAGGGGTTGGATTCCGGCATCACGAACGGTATGGGGCAAACGGTTCTCTGCTGATAAAACACGGTTCAATAAGTACGTTACGTCGGACCAGAGTTATTGGGCAATCCTAAAAACGTCTAATGATCCAGTTTTATTAGGTTTTCTATCTTGTGACGAGGGTTCACCTGATCGTTGAGTTACTAACATGCCACTGGTTTAAGTTGCTAAATACGAGAAATATACAACGTTACTATCATAACAACCCAGACTATAATTAGTTAGAAATCGTGTACACAAGTTATCAAACCTACGAGTAATTAGGCTAACATCAATATTAATGCCCACTAGCACACTAACATCATTTTATTAAATAACTAAGTTGTTAACTAGGTTAACTTACTGCTTAGGAAATAATAGAAGATTCCACATGAAAAAGAAGCATGTGATTACTCCTCATGCAGCAATGTCTTAAAATACTGAAGGTAAAAAGATGTAGTTATTCTAAAATTTCTTATTAGACATTAGTATATGAATTTGCTACACCCCAGTTTATAAATATTCATCATCAAACATAGAACAACTTAATATATCATATAATACATGACTCGCATGCATGCTGGTAATAAGGGCTTACGTGGTTTGTTAAGTATCCACCTCTCCACGCGTTTTGCGGATGAAGCGGCGACGGCGCGACCGGATGCGGCGGTGTTGGTGACTTCGGGGCGTTGGCATGCGTAACGTCACCAGAGAGGGTGAACGACGGCGAGCAAAGGGCGGAGGATGGCCGGAGTGGGTTCAGGCGGCCGGGGTTGCGGGCTGACAGTGCTTGAAGAGGATAGGGCGGTGCTCGGCTTGGTTTCGAGGGGGATGAGGTCACCGGAGCGACGAGGGGTCGTTGACAAAGAGAGGCCACCGAGTTTCCTGCGGCGGTCGTCGCGAAGAGCAGCACCCTGCTGCTGAAACGGCGCTCGGAGAAGTGCTGTGCCGCCCACGGCGGTGCTCGCCGGCGGGGAGAACGGGCGGAGACGAGGGGGTGATGAAGGGGCTGCTCGTGTGGTGTTGCCGCGGGATGAGGGGGTTGCTCCGGAGACAGGGCCACCGGGGTGCGTCGTCGTGAGTAGAGAGGGAGAAGGCAGGCGATGGAGAGGGAGCCGGAGAGATGGTCGGAGGGCCGGACAGCGTGGGGGCCGCCGTGTGAAGTCGGGGCGCGGGTTGATCGGCGAGGGGAGGCCTCCGTACGAGCACAATGACGGAGAGCACCGGGGGTTTCGTTGCGTGCAGGAAAAGCTTAGCGGCGGCAGGTTTCGTTTTGTGTTTGCTGTGAAAGGGAATAGCCTTAGGTTAAAGATCTGCGTATTTATATCGTTATAGCTAGGGTCCAATGGGAAAATAGGGTGTGGGTTTCAAGAGCCCAGCACGTGGGTGAGGATATTTTAGGTTCCTAGGGGTTTTACATAGTATTAAGTGATTGGGTAGAGTTAAAGGCTACTGCGTACTGATGTTAGCCTAGGTTTTGGGTTTTAGAAATTTATTTGCGTGTAAGTTGTGTAAGTGTGCGGCCTGGGGTAAATGGCTAGTGGTTCTAGGTTTAATTAGTTAACTATATCTATAATAAAACGATTTTAATCCCCTCCCTCTAACATGTCGTATGTGTGGGGCCAAGCGAGAAAACGTGGGCTGGATCAACATAATATGGGTGTGTATTATCATAAATAAATTATTAGGGGATAATACCTAGGTGAAACTTAGGGTTAATCCAATAATTGGTTGGGGAAAAGTGAAAGTGGGTCAGACGGAGTCCCAAAATTGTGAGATAATTACTGGGACGACCGTGCTGACGAGAGAAACGAAACTAAGAAGACGGATCACAAGTTCGACGACGAGAAACGAAACTAAAAATAGAAAGGCCTCACGACAAAAGTGAAAATCGCGACGCCTCATCAGACAAGGTCAAATCGTGGGAGAATGACCCGTGAAATGACGTTCCAAAATAATTCCACGACTTAATACACTTCGAGAGGGTCGCAACGGCATATCTCACCATAGGGTTCGGATTCGGACAAGATCTAAAATAAATACGTGCACGAACAAGACTACGTGCATGAAAGCGTACATAGGATACGGGGTCCAAAAGCGACAGTAATCCCAAGTTGGGCACACATCGGGGTGGCTTGCTAAGGATGCAACCAAGGTGCTACGGCCTTATCAACTCAACGACACGACTCACATACCAAGCACAAAACCAATCAGGTACTCGAAATTGCTATACGCACATCCGTATGACGAATAGCGAGTACCGGCCGTTACAAGAACGGAGGTGGGTTTTGAAATGAATACGTAAAAATACGTATTCGTATTTTAAGAATATACGGTATATTATAAATATTATATGGGAATAAATGGTTTTAAATTCATTAGCAATTATACAGACCTCAGAAAAATGCAAGGCTAGCTTCAAAAAATCAGAAATGACATTCTGGATCCAATGGCACTAGTCTCATCTCGATCAGACGCTTAATTTTTCCAGAATAAATCTTTAACCCTAAATCTTAAATACATAAATTCCTTTTAAAAATCCGTAACTTCTAATTTTCACATACACTGATACGTGAGAAAAATATATGTTGTAGTACTCTTCGAGACGGTCGTTTTGACTACTCACTTGAACAATTTCGATTAGTATTGCATCCAGAATAAATTGTTAAATAATTACATTACTTAATTAAAATTAGTTTTTAAATTGATTTTTGAGCTTCTAAAAAATATAAAAATTACCAGAATCTTCTGAAAATATTTTTCTCTTGCAGTAAAATTATAATCTTCATTTTCAGCCTATATAAAATTTAGAACGTTTTTCGACACCGTTTCAATCAGTTTTAAAAATCAAAACGAGCAAATTATTTAGATAGGAAATATCGTGTTCTTTAACCAATTTCTTTTGTGTTACAGGTACCAGTTCTTGTGCACCATCTTTAACGGAAGCCATAGATCCAGTCCCGGTATGCTACGTCAACCTCGAATTTTGTAAGTCTTGACTAATTCTAGAATTAGAAAATTAGCTAGTGTCCTTGTACAAACTTAAGAACACTACTTATAGCCTCAGAAAGGCTATTCGCCTTGAACCAAACTAGAAACCTAATTTAATAGGAAAGTAATCAACTACAGATTACTTTGCCAACTTTCAACTTTGGTGGTTGTAGCACACAACAATCAGCTTGGGTAAATTGTGTTCTAAACAACACTACCACGTGCTCGAAGCATGGAAGTGACACCTCTATTGTTGGACTTGTCTTTATCCTCTTTTCCTTAGTATCCACTGTGCTTTGGCACAGTCTGCTTGAAACGAGGTTCCTACTTTCTGGTTTTCAATAAGAAAGTCAACCAGTTGTCTTAGTTTGACTAGTAACATGTGGAACAACATATGCAACATCTTGTGGAACATCCTGTATAACACTTGACACTTCACTGGGGATTTTTGGGTAACTCATAGTTTGAGAGAGTGCGACAGTGACTGGAGTTCATCTTCCCGTCACGTCGCCTGAGTTTCAGCATCCCGTCCTGCTGCTTGAGTTTCGGCAAAATACATGTACCGCTGCCTGTGTTTCGGCATTCGTCTAGGTAAGCGCATTCGGACAAGAGATAAACTCGATGGTCACATATTGTACTCTTCGACTTGAGTCACGTAATTCTAGTGTAGCTTGCACGGTCACCTTTTTACAGTACATGCACTTTACCTTCTACACTTGTACAGTCACCGTACTTTACTTGTCGTACTTTTAGCTACAGCAGTAGCCTGTTACACTTGCACTCCCACGTACAATTGTTCTCTCGTTTCAGTGTTGTTTACTTTTACCACTCAGTTGTATACAGTTACTTTACTTTTCACTCTGCTCTGCTTGTACGTAGTTACTTTTGTCATACTTGTACACTGCTTCTTTTCTATATTTAGAATTGTTATGACGTACCTTCGTTTCCATTTATGGCACCGACAGAAGATGACCAGATCGAAGAAATTGCCCCCGAGTTTGCAAAGCCAGAGTTCAACCCGGAGACTGTAGACTTCTAGCTGTTTGTGTTGTTGTGCTACTATGTTATGTATTTACTTTCTGTATTTCCTTTCCGTATTTTCTTATGTATTTGGTGAGAGAGTGTTGTTTGTTGCTGTACTTTAAATTTGGATTGTTATAATGTACGCTGGTTTGAGTATTGGTACATCTCTGGATTATGGCTATATTGATTTCACTGGTAAACTGTAGACCAACATTTAAAATTCAAATAAGTAACGGGCCTCCGAGAGCGGGTCGTTACACAAGCGTAATAGAATAATGAGAGTACAGTAGGCCACTGCTCCCAGTGGAACAACACAAAGTAGCTCAGAATATAAGTACAAAGCATCATTCACAAGTGGTACTAAAATTACATCATAACGGAAACAACTACTACTACACGCCCACAAAGTCCACTGAGTACAACTGCAATTACCCGATAGTGCAACAAAACAAGATTACAACAGTAGCCACAGCAGTGGCAACAACAACAACAACATCGTCTCCCACTAAGCCCGCGTATACCCACATCATCCCGATAAGTGGCACTCTCAACTGACTAGAAGACTATAGACGTCTGGCAGTGTCCGGCTCCAGGCACTGCTCCTGGGTACCTGCTCCCAAAACCACGGGGAGGGGACACGTCAAAGTGTGTCTAGTAGAGAACTCAACACACACATGGTACTAAACACACCAACAATCATCACACAGTTCAATTACAGAGTTAAACGTTCATGATTCGAAGTTCATTATATTTTGAATGTTATTGAATTTGGAGACTCCGTGACCGAGACTAGAGTACGAGGACTAAACCTCATCCCTAAAGTAGGGATGGAAAACGGCACCCGCCAGCTGGTCGGGGCTCCCCACTCCCGAGAGATCTCAGCAAGTGGAGTCACACTCCGCGGAAAATCTCATGCGAGTGGAAGTCTACTGAAGCTCAGTGCACGGTCAACGGCCGCCACTCAGTGCACGGTCAACAGTCGTCACTCATAACACAAGTCTCGTCCTCATACACTAATCCGACATGGTATCTTTCCCCAACCCCAACCTAGAGGGCCAACCCGCTTTGAGCGGTACGGACACCTCTGGTTTTTAACCCTACTCTAATTTAGTTGCTCATTTGTCAACATAATTAGCTTCACTTTTTCCACATTTCTCTTTCTACACATAACCAATTTCCACAACATAAGCACAATCCTTGCACATGCATCATAACAAACCATGAGCAACTAGGCTAGAGTAGTAATTAATCATCTTAACATGTATTAGAGGCCGCGTAATATCATTTCAGATCTTAACAACAAATTAACATAACATACATGAGCCAAACATAACCACTTAATCAATTTCAGAATCTGTTTCTTAACTGCAGCAGCCACTTCAACAGCAGAATGCTCTAAAATTTTGCATAACACATGAAAAACTATACTGAAGGGAGTTATAGCATCATGAATCTAGTTTCCAAAATTTCAAGTTTCAGGTCTAAATTCATCCGGGTTGATGTTATATGAACTAAACACTAAACAAGATTCTGGCTGTTTTAAAACTGCAGATTTGGAGTTGAAAGATTAAAACTTTAAAACTAATTAGAGGCAGAATTAAAATAGGCTCAAGAAGGTAAAATTGTAGACCTGGGGCTTAGATTTTAAATGAGCTAAAGAAGACAAAAATCCAATAAGTGGTTAAACAGGTATGACCTTTTTTCTAGGTGTCTGGCCTATGAAAACAGGACAGGTTTCAGGAATTGATTTTTAAAAAATAGCTAGAGTGGGAATTAGACTTCGGCCAAGTTGAAGAATTTGTAGAGGACTTATCCAAGACCAACATATTTAAAATTCAAAAGAAAACACTTTGATTTAAAGGGTGAACAGTTCAAAACAAAATCGGGTAGAGTCTCTCCTGAAAAGGGCAGATCTGACATGGTTTTATAATTACTGAAAATAATGCAATTAATAACCAAAAATTATGAAATTTTTACAGAGATTCAAAATAACATAAGAAAGTCATAGAAGCACGAAATTTTGATCAAACATAAGCTTGCAACTTTCAAGAACATGTACCATAAACTAGCATGAACTTCACCATAAACTTCACCAACATGCAAAATTTATCAAAGAGCATGAGAAATCCTTAACATGCAACACAAGCCCTAGTCCTAAGGGTGTATAGATCCTCTACCTTGGTGTTTCAATTGAACTTGAAGGCCTTGGATGGAACCCTAGCCTCCTTTCTCCAAAATCCAAGCTCTAGCTTGCTTTAGGGTGAAATCCTCAAACATGCATGGCCATCTCCTAGCTCCAACCCTCCTCCTTCTTCCTCAAGCTCCCTATAGATCTCTCTCAGGTTTCTCTCACGAAATTAGGCATAAATTCAGAGAAAAAGATGGATAATTACAAGTGGAATGACCCTAATAATTTGGGAGTGTAGAAGCCCCTTGTGGGTAATATGGACATTTCACTTTACTTAATCACTAAGCTAACCAACCAAAGTTTGCCAAGCTCAATTCTTATCTCCAGCAATCAAGTGAAATGACCCTAATATCCTCGCTTGGCATTTTTGCATAAAACCCCTCCTTTTTGCCTTATTGCGTTTTTACCCAAAATTGGACCAATTTGCAAAAGTGAGGGGTTTTAATTCAAAACTCTTCAATCCCCAATGGCCACATTGCATAATTGTCACTAACGTCCCATTTATGTCTCAAGACGGTCATGATAGCCACGAGACACCTTTGCACGCACGCATCCCAATACGCGGGGGTTATTCTCGATATCCGCGTGCACGATTTGAAGGACGAGTGTGCCCAAGGCTAAACTCTTTAGTCTAAATACCCATGGTAAGTCCACATATCATACTCGTAGTGGTGATGTATGCATGTGTCCATGCACGACGTGTGCACGTGACTGAGCACAAGTGTGCATGAAAATGACTAGTCGGTCGATCAACATACTCGGCCCGACTAGTTTACACCATTTTTCCATAAACACACCACAGCCTTTCGTCATGCTTTCCAACACATGTGAGCCTCATTTGTCAGAAGGATCCTCCAAATGGGTCCCACTCTCTAATGATCCTACTCCACTACCTTCAATACGTCGTACATGGGCACAACGCGTACCCTATCCCGTAGACTGGACTACGAGGGTTACAAAACTCTTTTGATAAGTACTCTGTTTCTCTAATCATCCTCGTATAGTCACGATATTCTACCTATTTTTCTTAAAATTTGAAAGCAATTAATCTGGTATTATACTTGGCTACCATTGCAAGCAATGAGTAGAAGTTTTCGACTTGATATATTGTTTGTGCACCATAAACTTCATTTATATGCACAGTGAGACATCGTAAAAAGTATTTGGATATCTTAGTTTTGTTACAGTCAAACGATACAACTTACTGATATTGCTGATTTATCTAGTTGCTACTATTGTGACTTACTCGCGTAGCTTGACACAACTTTTAAGCTGATTGGTATTGAAGAAGTCGATCATGTACATGTTACACTGC
This sequence comes from Scilla litardierei, assembly GCA_030789695.1. Taxonomy (NCBI): domain Eukaryota; kingdom Viridiplantae; phylum Streptophyta; class Magnoliopsida; order Asparagales; family Asparagaceae; genus Scilla; species Scilla litardierei. Next base: position 124,051,723 of record CM061132.1, on the reverse strand, counting down.
AAAGCTCTTCAGAATGAAGCAACTCTAACTATACATATCTTTTGAGTGCTTGAGTATATTTGAATATTAATATGACTCTAAATCATATCGTTCTTATGCAAAAAATTGTACTTTTCACCTGAGCAGTAAATTCTTGCAGTTTAAATCATATTAGCTTTGCGATCCTAATGAAATGTAGCTATCAGCATCTTTTGTTATTACAAGAATGCATGAGCTGAACTTTGCATCCCATCAAATTGTTAGCAGAAAAAAACATTTGGTGTTTAGGTTAACAAATATGCTAGTGCAGTAGAAACATGCATATATAACTGTGTTCCTTCGTGTCTGTGATTTTGAAGAGAGATTATTTGTGGATTTGGAGGACTACCTTATCTGACTCAGGAGAGATTATTTGTGCATATATAAATCTGTGTCTATGTGAGAATTTGACACATGTTTCCTTGTTCACCGACATTAGTTCTTTATTGACCTCCTACTCTTGCATATGTCAAACATACACTTGTGTGAGAAATTGTAATATTCATATAAATAAATATGTTATATTTTTCTGATTGATGTTCCTTGAGAGGTTCTGTTATTGAGTACTTGGTGTGCTAAGTTTTAGCTAGCAATGAATTGAAAGTTGAAAACCCACTCTGTATGGAAATGGAATACTAGTATTTCAAAGTTTTCTAATTCTAAAATGTATGTAACTTTGTAAATGAGATGAATATCAAAATGAAAGAATCAGACAGGAAAAAATTAAGGGGAGATTGTTGGGGTGTTGGAGTTTCGATGCTAGCCAAGGAGGAAATTTCTGATTACTCTAGGTTCACTAAGGTGTACCTTCTTAGAACAAAAGGTGAAGTAGAAGAGATGTTTATTATATACAAGGCCGAAGAAAAAAACCAACTTGATAAGAAAATCAAGAGAGTTAGGACTGACAGAGATGGAGAAATAGTACCAACACCCTAAAAGGACGATTGTAAGAAAAATGGAATTAAACATAATTTTAGTGCCCCCTTACTTACCACAACAAAATGGTATAGCTGAACGTAAGAATAGAACCTTGAAGGAAATGATGAATTCTATGCTTTCAAGTTCAGATATGTCTGATAACATGTGGGAGTAAGCTATTCTTTCAGCTTGTCATGTTCTTAACCGTGTATCCCATAAGAAACTAGACAAAACACCGTATGAGATGGGGAAAGGATATACTTCCAACCTGTATTTTCTTAGAGTGTGGGGGTGTTTGGCTAAAGTATGTCTACCTGACTTTAAGAAGTCTAACATTGGACCTAAGACCTATGACACTGTATTCAATATTATTCTCATCATAGGTAATGAGCTTGTGTTTACCTTTATGATAGAAGAAGACCCATAAACTGATGATAAGAAAATGAGATCCATTGATACTAGTTTTTGAAAATGGGATATTAAAAGCGAGATTGACTCTATTGTTTCTAACCAAACTTGGAAATTGTCTGAGTTACCTAAAGATAGTTCAAAGCTAGACTTGTGATTAGGGTTTTACCCAAAAGAAAGGCTTAGACTATTTTGATACTTATTCTCATGTGACCAAGATTGCTATGATAAGGAATCTAATTGCCTCAGCTGCAATTCATGAGTTAGTTGTACATCAAATGGATGTCAAGACAGCCTCTTTAAATGGTGACTTAGAGGGAGAAATCTACATGTCCCAACCCGAGGGGTTTGTGATTGTTGGTCAAGAAAATAATGTATGCAAACTTAGGAAAACTATATATGGTCTAAAGCAAGCACCTAAGCAATGCTATGAGAAGTTTACCGGTGCTTTAGTGAAGAATGACTATATTGTGAATACCTCTGAATCATGTGTTTATCTAAACTATTAGGATCAGATTGTGTGATTATATGCCTATAAGTAGATGACATGTTGATTTTTGGGAATAATCTGGACGTTGTGAAAGATACCACGAATTTCTTGTCATCCCAATTTGAGATGAAAGACCTAGGAGAATCTTATGTAATTTTAGGAGTTAGAGTTATTAGAAACTCCAGTGGCATCACCTTGTGTCAATCTCATTACATTGAAAAAGTGCTGGAAAAGTTCAACGGTTTTGAAGTTGTGCCTGCTAGAACTCCATATGATCCTAGCATACATTTGAAAAAGAATTTGGACGAGAGTGTTTTCCAATCTAAATATGCTAATATCATAGGAAGTGTGACATTCCTCATAAATTGCACTCGACCTGATATAGCCTATGCAGTTAGTAGGCTAAAGTTGTCATACACATAACCCTAGTAATGAACATTGGAATGCACTTCATCGTTGGCTAAAATACATGAAAGGAACAATTGATTGGTGTTTGCATTTTAGCAGATTTCTTGTTGTTTTAGAAGGATTTTGTGATGCAAACTGGGTTTCAAGTAATGATGAAATTAGTTCAACTAGTTATTTTGTTTTTACTTTGGGTGGAGGCGCTATATCATGGAAGTCTTCCAAACAGACATGTATAGCACGATCCACCATAGAATCTGAATTCATTGCTCTTGAGTTGGCAGGGCAAGAAGCTGAATGGTTACGAAACTTGTTAGCAGACGTGTCATTGTGGGGGAAATCTGCGGCAGTTTCCATTCATTGTGATTCTCAAGCAGCCATTGGAGTTGCTAAAAACAGTGTCTATATCGGGAAGAAAAGACACATATGCATCAGACACAGTATGGTTAAACAACTCCTGAAAAATGGAGTAATTTCTTTGGAATATGTGAGGTCCAAAAGAAATCTTGCAGATCCGCTAACCAAGGGTTGCCAAGGAAAGTGGTTCTTGATTCGTCGAGGGGGATAGGGCTAAAGTCCATGAGTTAAGATAATATGATTGATATCCAGTGTGCTCTAACGAAACCATATGATTCTTAACGTACACTATATTTCCATCCCTATGACATGTGGTAGTGTTTTTAAATCCATAGCCAAGTTTTGGTGGTGCTATTAAGAAGCACTTGATGGATTCACATTGAGATAAGTCCATAACTAGTTTTGGTGGTGCTATAGAGAAGCACTTGATGGACTCATTATCTGTTGAGAGGTTGAGCAATATGCTCTTAATGGTCCATATCCTTTGTGATGGTGCTATAGAGAAGCACTTGATGGACCACCTACGTTTGTGAAGGTTTGGCCGCCTTCTATGAAAGACAAGGGCAGTCTTTCTAGAGCACTTATGAGACCCAAGGTGTGTGCATGGCCTTAAAACGCTTGATTTGTATCGCAGAGTTTGCACATACTCAAGGTTTAATACGTGTTGTGGGGGTCTCAACTGAACTCTAATGAGTTCAAGAGAAATTCACTAATTAGAAAGTAAGTTGTTGCCTCACTTCACTTCGTATCAATTCAATCGAAAGACATTTATACTTAAGTATATATCCTTTCATTATCCATGATTCTTTCTTTCTTTTATCGAGCCATTAGTGGGGGATTTTTGAAAATAATAGGCTCTCAAAAGCATTTGTTTCATTCCCACTATTCTTTTTAGTCCCACATTGTTTGGGCAAGTTGCCTTGGAGGAGTTTATTAGGAGAGTTGTAGAGACTTGGTCTGTGCCCCAAGGGGTACGACACTTTTTTGAAAGGAAGAGGACCTACATGCATGGTTATGGGTCCACTACACATGCGTGCGCAGCCGCCGCCGCCGTCCCTCCGCCCGCCGGTCGTGACGTAACGTGTGTCGCCCGCCCGCTTGCTGTGTCGTGTCACATGTGCCTTTCTTTTTTTTGGATGCAATGACTTTCCATTTTTGGACCTAGCCCATTGATGTCCCGTTCAAAACCTCTCCTTAATGTGCGATTAAAGATTTGCTTTAATACGCAGCATTCAAATCCTCCTTAATATGCGATTAAAGCGTTACTTAATTACGCAACATTCAAATCCTCAATTTAATTTACATTAATATTTGGCCGTTTGAATTTTGAATATACAGCTTCTTCATTCCTCAAGAAACAACATGAAAAATACGCAGAAAGAATGCTTCACTAAAAAATTTCTTCTCTCTCACTCCTGGAAAATCTGTACTGTGCAAACTCCAAAGCTTTTACCCGCGAGTGGACGCATATAGAGGCGATGTGTTAACCTTGGAGAGCAACCGGTGTTATCGATTACCACTGAGGTCGAGCCATAATTGCTTTCAAGTCAGTGGTACTCCCATGACACAGCCCTGAAACTCTTTTGATAAGTACTCTGTTTCTCTGATCCTCCTCGTATAGCCACGGTATTCTACCTATTTTTTCTAAACAGTGTTGTGTCATGAAGAAGATCAAGAGAGACATGCACTGATCAAGCTGTTGTTGCTAACTCTCAAACGCCTATTGCTGCCTCTCATACTCCTCCCGTGTCACCATATTTGAACCGGGACGTGATGAACCGAATCGAAGGAATGAGAATGGACAAATCTTCTATGTGTCCCGAAGATCCGAGAATGGGACCGACTTGAACCAAGACCAACCACCCGACCTGGGTGATCTTCTCCTAAAACAGGAGCCATAGCAAATTCTCGTCCTTGCCTCTCAACTCCCTCATGTTGTGAGTGTACTCGAATTCTCTCATGTACAATAAAAAAGTGATTAGTTACTGTCATTCTAATTCCAGCCATTTTAGTCTAACAAAAAAACATATTCAAATAACTTATAGAATAGAAAAGTGAACATGTAAACCTGCAAATTAAACAATAAACAAGTTGATAAAATAAAAAAGTGAGCTTGTAAATAAAAAGGTCTAACAAAAATAAACACATTTCAGCCAACCTATAAATTAGCATTCTTAATTGAGGCTGGTAAATACATATCTCATATAAAAAGATTTGGCCAAGATTTTCATCATTTGACATCATTATGTGCTCATTCCTACAAATTTGTAGCGTCAGTAACGAATGGCAAAAAGTTCTGTAGGTTAGAAACATTCTATATAATGTAGTTTCTTAAAGACATATGCACATGATTTAAAAAAGAGTGTCCTATATAAAAAGACATCTAATACATTTAAAAAGTAAATTGCAGCTGTCCAGACAGAGAATATTTTTCATGTTCAATGATTAAATAATGTGATTCCTGATCCAACTAAGGTGATGGTTGCATTCAAACTACAAATAATCAAAAATTTATCTAGTTATAAAAGTTTCCTTACTATTAGTTAAATATTGGTTATGCTAGTTTTGACAGTGAAACATGTTTCTTAGTGACATGGAGGAATGTAGAAGAAATAAGATGAATGCGGGGACTGCTATGCTACTCGGGCTGAAGCTCTAAGACAAAATAATTTTAATTAAGGTTAGTGGAGGTGAAGGGCTGAAAAACATGGGCTGTGAATTTTTTTTATTTATATTTATATATTTAAAATTTAGCACGTTTCGGGTCTGAAAATGTGAGCCGGTTTTAAGGCTAAAACTGCTAAGGTGTTTTGCATTGCGAATTTGCAGGTTCAGAGTCGTTCACATCGAAAAAATTGTTAAAACTCACAAAAAAATTAAAGATCATAGAAACATTTTAAAAATTATTTAAAAATATTTTAAAAATATTTACATTATGAAATAGGTATTGACTGCTTCAGACCGTCACATTATATCTTCCAGATGCATTAGGATCCACTTTTCCTGACAATTGGCCCTAGAGAGAAATTTTTAAAAGGTTGAATTTTTCTGGTTTGGTCAAGATCAGAGAAACTAGGAAAAGAACAGGAATAAACTCTCTATATATAAGATTGTTTGGAGCCAACATAGAGCCCTTCCATACGTGTAGATTTAAGTTACATCGAGTTTTACATTCATTAACAAAGTGTGTGTACATACATAATCTACATATAGGCTCGCTCAGAATGTTCTGAGATGATGGATAATTCACTGACAAATGTTTCTGAGCTAAATCGTTCAAGAGATGCCGCGGGTTGTGGTGAAGAATAGAAAGGCTTGGGTGGCATCGGCAAAGTATCAGAGTCAGCCTCCAGCATTTCGATGACTTTGCTCATAGGGGGACGGTTAGATGGGCACATCTGAATGCACCATAATCCAACTTTACATAGCTTTTTTTCTGCATCACCAATCTCGGTACCAATATCAGCAATATCATTGACTACAAACTCATCTGTCTTATTCAGTCGATCAGAAATCCACGAAGGATAGTATATTTGGCTCCAGTCATCTGCCCAAATATTCATATTCCTCCTCCACCCGGCTATTTCCAGTAGTAACATGCCATAACTATAGACATCAGACTTGTGAGATACGCACCCGAAACTTCTTGATACAAGCTCAGGGGCTATGTATCCTATCGTCCCTCGTGCAATGCTGAGAGACACTATGCTATGCTCCTTTGGATACATCTTGGCAAGCCCGAAATCAGAAACCTTTGGACAGAAATCATGATCTAGTAGAATATTTTGAGGCTTGATGTCGAAATGCAAAATCCTCATGTCACAACCGCTGTGCAAGTAGTCTATTCCTCGAGCCACGCCCAACGCTATCTCCTTAAGCTTGTCCCATGTGAAGGAACGCCGATTGGCTCCATTCGACGTTGAGAAAATGTACTTGTCAAGAGACCCGTTAGGCATGTACTCATAGACCAACGCTCTTCTTGATCTTTCCGAGCAGTACCCAAGAAGTCGAACAACATTTTTGTGATGAATCCTACCGATTGTTGCGACCTCGTTGATGAAGTCTTCGCCATTGTAGGTAGAGTTGCCTAGCATCTTTACAGCAACCAGCAGCCCTCCTGGGATACTTCCTTTGAATACGCATCCAAAGCCTCCTTGTCCTAATTTTTCTTTGAAGTGACATGTTATATTTGCAATTTCGCTGTATTCATACCTTGTTGGTGTCAGCGGCGGCTGGTCTCGAAGAAATTTCTCTATCGCATTGATGGGTACAAGCATCTTTCGAAATTGATATAAGAGAAATGCAACCACACACAAGCTAGAAAATATTAATCTGCCAAGTATCACAAACACTGCAAGAAGAAGCCAATAGATGTTTTCAGACGGTATGATAAATTAAATTTCGGAATTTGTTGCTGCAGATCAATATGGGGAAAGATCCTTACGAATTAAGTTCAATATCATGACGAAGGCTATGGCAATAGGAAGACTATTTGCATCCTTGCTTTGGTACACACATTCCAGAAATCCTATCTCAAGAAAGATTGTATAGGGAATCACCTGATAACCTCCCGAATTTAGTGTCAGATACTTGGCTGCCCTGCACCAAAGAGTTTCTCTTATTCATGAGTTCGGCCTTTGAGTTCTCACATCTTGTTGTATATTTAAGCAATGAAGAATGGGATAAAGAATCGAAAATCTGAAGCTGATCTATTTGAAGATGTCCACTTACCTTAAGTACGCGATGAAGCAGTAGCTGAATGTCCTAGGATTGCTGATCCATGAAAGAGCCAACCCTTTTCGCATAACCTGGAACACGTCCTCATTCAAACTCTCGTTGATGAAACCTTGTATCGGAACCATAGCCATAAACGAACATGAAGGCTTGAGCTCCTTCACATCATAGCCCGATACAACATGCACAAAAGTATCGTTCTGACTTAGACAAGGAATCAGCCTATAAGAAACATCATGTACAACCCTACTGCAATTCACAAACGATGCCCAACTGCTTGATGTTAATTGGAATCTTTTGCCTCTCTTTAATGCTCGAGGAGAAATAGAAAGTTCTCATTGGGAAAACTTGTATGATGTCCTATTGAAAGTTCCATAGGATCATTGAGGGCCATCTTTGAGAGAGCCAATTGTGAGGATTTCTTAGGAAGAGTATGTGATTGCCTTTTGTATCTCCTAATTGCTATCAAGAGAAGTGTTTACTTGGTCGTTAAGGCGACCTAAATCTTTTGTTTGCTTTTTCTCTATTTGTTCTTCGTGCTAGATACTTCGGCGATCTGATTGCTTCCGCTCGGCGCACAACAATTGGTATCAGAGCTTTCGCGACGAAGATCTAGACGAAGAAGATGAGCAAAGGTGGTGACGATGCTTCTACTTCATTGGCGCAATCTTCAACAATGCGAACTAGCGTATCCAGTACGAAGTTCGAAATTGAGAAGTTCGATGGGCGTATCAACTTCGGTATGTGGAGATGCGAAGTACTTGACATCTTGAACCAACTTGGTCAAGATCAAGTACTAGATGAGAGGCCGACTACGACGTCAGATGCGGAGCGGAAGATGATGAACCGGACTGCTTGCAGCACGATCCGTCTTCACTTGACAAAGGAAAAGAAGTATCCTTTCATGGAGGAGACAAACGCAAAAGCGTTATGGGATGCACTTGGTGAGAAGTACATGAAGAAGAACATTTAGAATCACCTACACCTAAAGAAGAAGCTTTTTGGCCTCAAGATGGAGAAAGGAGTTTCAGTTGAAGAACACCTCGACTACTACAACAAACTCCTCACAGATTTGAGGAACATCGACGTCAAGGTGAAAGATGAGAACAAGGCGATGATTCTCCTCAACTCCTTGAATAAAGACTATGAGCACATCGTTTCGATCTTAACCTATGGTATAGAATCTATCACCTTCAATGAAGTTTCTAAAGCTCTTACTAGCAATGAATTTAGAAAGAAGGATGATGAGAAGATGAGGGGCCAATGGTCTGAACCGCTTACCGTGGTTAGAGGTCGGAGCAATGAAAGAGGTGGAGTCCGCAAAGGAAATCATAGATCCGAGACAAGAAACAATAATAGAGCTTCGTGCACAGACATCGAGAGGGATCAACGTGCCTTTTGCAAGGAAAGAGGACATTGGACGAGGGAGTGCCCAAAGTTCAACAAGAAGAAGGATGCTACCGCCAACATCGTTAAAAGCGAGGAGGTGGATGAGTGGGTCCTAGTTGGTGCGACATAGGGGGTGATGAATGGGGATGGGTGCTCGACTCAGGTTGCTCCTTCCATATGACACCCCACAGAGATTACTTTACTACTTTCCATGAAGGTAGTAAGCGCAAAGTCCTTCTTGGAGACAATGGAGCTTGCACGACGACGGACATTGGAACGGTCCGAATAAAGATGAGTGATGGTGGCACACGGGACATATGCGATGTTCATTATGTGCTCGACTTGAAGTATAATTTGATATCGCTTGGTTCACTTGAAGCCAAGAGTTGCAAAGTGACTATGGAGGACGGCGCTTTGAAGGTGACACGAGGAGCAATGATCTTGATGAAGGGGGAGCGTGAAGGCAACATCTATTACTTAGATGGCACGGTGATGATGAAGACGACGAGAGTTCTAGATGAGCGAGCTACCGACTCAAGCACACATACACCAAAGACGACGTCATTGCATGATCTCCGGAGAGGTGGTGCTAATATATGTGATGGTTCAAGTCAGTATGGTGGAGATATTTTGTCCCCACAATTTGCACAGCAGATGGATTCTATCAAAGTTTGGAGACCAAGGTATGAGTGATGCCAACATGTAAGAAGGGTCTCGTTTGCTTTCTTTGTCAGGTGTGATGAGTCTCTGACCTTATTCGGTGAGGTGGAGCACAATGATGACCTATGTGGATGAATGAAAGATTGATGTGATGAGATGGAATCAACGACTGATGAAGCCAAGTATCGGATGAAGCTACTTGGCACTAGTGATTGTTCGACGGACGAGCTTATGAAGGTCGATAATGGAGTCAAGTTTGATTATGACTCGGACTTGTATGTTGACGATATGAGATGACTTTGATGGCCCCTTTTAGGGCAATGAGGCTCTGCGCGGAGCCATATGAGCCTTTCGAGGCAAGATGACGGGAACACGAGATGATTCTCACCGAGGAGGAGCGATGACCGTCGATTGTGTGACATAGACCTAATATCTCACCAATGTGGAGTTTTTTGGTTGTTGGATTGATAAGCCCAATGTGGGCTGCCCTTTGATTGTCAAAAATGCACAACCCAAGGGGGGTTGGTGCACCGACCTCCTCCCCTTCATCCCTATAAAAGGAGGGAGGGTTTTGGTTATTTAGCATCGAAAATTGGAAATCCAATTGAGCTTCTATTGAAACATTGGGAAAACTTGTATGATGTCCTATTGGAAGTACCATAGGATCATTGAGTGTCATCTTTGAGAGAGCCAATTGTGAGGATTTCTTAGGAAGAGTATGTGAGTGCCTTTTGTATCTCGTAATTGCTATCAAGAGAAGTGTTCCCTTGGTCGTTAAGGCGACCTAAATCTTTGGTTTGCTTTTTCTCTATTTGTTCATACTTCAGGAATCTGATTGCTTCTGCTCGACGCACAACAATTTCTTCATTAAATTTCTAGTAACGATCCAAGTGGCAAACAATTCAGATTGGTAGGATGTAAGAATAAATCGGAGTATGTTTGAATTGGATATCATACAATGAAATTTTGATTTATTTATTTTTGCACACTTCTTCACTTTCTGGGAAAGTTCTGAGCTTGGCAGGCTATGGGGTCGAATGTTAAGTTTTTGCCCAGTTATCGCCATCTAAGAAGACATCATATCTCATACGCTGACTAATCTAATCTGAACGCTAGTGCATTCTTCATTGTAATCGATCAACAGTCCCTACCCACATATTTTATATATGCAATTTATTAACAGTTTTAAGTACGTGTTAGCTCTCATTGATAATCTCCCATCTTTGACCTATATAGTCTAATTGCGACTAAACTTTTCAATCGTTTTGGGTGAGCTATATTAATCAACCATTTTGAGATCACACTGACATGAAAACTAGGAAGTTCCTCACTGACTCGTTTGCCACGAAACTGAACGAAATTAAAAAGAAATGCATTGGTTTCAACAAAAAAAATGCAGGTTTTACTAATTTCCGAGCTTTAAATCTTCACGCATACATCCTTCTGTTCTGATTTTGCTTCGTTTTTTTAAATGAATCACATATCTCTCTCATCTTCATATTCACACTAGCTACAAGCTGTACAAGGTTTAAATCATACACAATATTCATCTGAATATAAGAAATATAAAAGGTGACAGGTAGTATTCTCATTCTGTTAACATCTATAAAATCAAGCGAACAATATTTGGTAGTTTCTGATCCACAAGGGTAACTAACTACGTCACGTTGCAAGTTTGTTGGATATAGGAACTGAATCACGTTATTATTGGGCTTGGGACCCGATAAGGATCTAACCCAATATGGGGCTCGATGGCTGCCTCCTTCCTAAGTTGGCTTAGGCTAACCCTACCTGACCTAGGGTAAATGGAAGTCTTTCCCAATGCAAAAGAAATCATATAGCTAGATCTGCCCGCGAGGGAGTGGCTCCCGATCATATAACCATATCTGCCCACGAGATTTTCTAAAAGTGAGCTATGCTGAATTGTAGACCTGCGCACTTAGAGAAAGTAAAGAGGGGAAAGCCATTTATGGTTTTCCTGTTAATGTTCTCTTGACAAGATATAATCAAAGGAACTGAAAAAAATAGTATAAGGGTTTGCTAGATTGATCTGTGATCATATAGCTAGATCGACCCGCGAAGGAGTGACCCTCGATCGTATAGCCGAGCAGCATGTGAGGTCTTTTGATTTATCCCCGATAGTGTGGCTGAATCAGCCCATGAGGGAGTGGCCCCTGATCGTATAACCGACCAGCCCACGAGGTCTTCTGAAAGTTTTTCCCGATCGTATAGCTAGATCGGCCCACGAGGATGTCCCCACGATCGTATAGCCAAGCAGCCTGCAAGGTCTTCTCACATCCCTGAGTATCGGCCCACGAGAGAATGGCACCCGATCGTATAACTGAGCAACACGCGAGGTCATCCGTAATCCCTGATTGTATAGCTGGATCGACCTGCGAGAGAGTGCCCCCCCGATCGTATAACCGAGCAGCCCACGAGGTCTTCTGATATATCCTCAATCGTATAAATGGATCGGCATGCGAGGGAGTGGCCCCCAATCATATAGCCAAGCAGCCCGCGAGGTCTTCCGTAATCCCTGATCGTATAGATGGATCAACACGCGAGCAGTGGCCCTAGATCGTATAGCCAAGCAGCCCGTGAGATCTTCTGACATATCCCTAATCATATAGCTGGATCGACCTGTGAGAGAGTGGCCAGCCCCCAATCGTATAGCCGAGCAGCCCACGAGTTCTTCTGACATTCCCGATCATATAGCTGAATCGGCTCGCAAGGGAGCGACCCCCGATTATATAGTGGACCAACTCGCGAGGTTTTGAGAGTTATCCACGATCATATAGCTAGATCGGCCCGCAATGGCGTCCCCCTGACCATATAGCCAACCAGTCCACAATGTCTTCTGACGTATCATGCACACTCCATAGAAAGTGAATTGGGAGAAGCTATTTATGGTCTTCCCATTAGTGCTCTTTTGGAGTTATTAGCTCAGTAAGATATAAATTATAAAACAGAAAACTAAAATGAGAAACATCATAAGTGTTTGCTCGGTTTACTTGTCTTTTATCGATAATACCTCTGCAGTTTCTCTGCATTCTAAGGACGGATGAGCTCCCTATCGTCCTTTGTTGTTTGTCTTCATAAGTCGTCCCTGTAGGTCGTCCTCATATGCCGTTCCAATAGGTCATCCTTATATGTTGTCTTGTCTGATCAGAATGTCCATGTGAACTCTTCTGGTCAGTGCCACCTCTACCATCATAAATTGCGTCACTCTGGCAAGGAGCTGGTTGATTAGGGTTCAATATTTCATATTTTACCCCTCATTAGATGGCATTTTGTGCATAATTTATGTTCATTTTGGCTCCGATACACGCATTTTGATGATATCACTTAATTTTGGAGCTTATCGTTTTTATATGCATAAAACGTAATTTTTACAGCTTATTATCATCTTTATCTTAGTCTCCTATTATTTTTCTGTTGAAGCTCGTGAAGTCTCGATTACAACGCATATTTTTCCAGAATTTTTAGAGGTTAGAGCAATTTACTGCATTTTTGGAAGACAGTGTGACAGTGCTGAAAATTTCTGGTCTGGAAATTCTACTTTTCCCCTCTTGTGCAGAATTATGCTATCATTACAGTGTATATTCTGGCCTAGTGATATTTTTCAGTCGTAGTACATTTTGTTATAGTTCCATCGCCACCTAAAACATGTCATTCCGAGGTCGAATGATTTTTCTAGAATTTTCGCAAGACAGGGTGATTGTGCTTGAAATTTCTGCTGATTTGTGCTTTAGTTGCGGGTTTTGGCCGTGGATCCGACCTGTTAGTGCTGTTTCCAGACCTGAACTGTTGGGTTTATATTTTGGGGCTTCTCCCCCTCTATTTCTCTCATTCCTTCTTCCTCATTCTTCATCTTATGGTTAGGGTTTTGGTGGAGCAACAAAGAAGCAAGGAGGAGCAAATGGGTTTTGGTTTGGGTTTTCCTTGGAGATCTTGGTGAACTCGTTCCCTCTCCATTTGTATTTTGATTTAGTGATTTGTAATGATAATGGATGATGTTTTAGAAGTAAAAATCCATCTTTTCTTGTTGTAATGAGCTAGATCTTCTTCTTGTGTGGTTATATGGCGATTTGAGTTTGTTGTGCTATGGTTATTCAATCTTGCATGTTTAAATGTTTATGTGGTAGGATGTTTGTGATATACTTTGTATTAGGGGCCCTAGTGGATATCCCTAGAGTGGAGTTTTCCTAGTGGTACCACTCATGTATGCTTGATTGTTTATTATCTCAATTTTCCATACCCTACTTTCTTTACACACCAAGTGTTCGAAAAAATGTCCAATCCACCGATTGCTCATTCCTTAGCTGTAAAGACAATTGAGTTATCCTCGGATTGAACACATATGCTTAATAACCACATTCCCACACACCACACAAGCTTCCTCGCCTATTTACCTCTCTGATTTTCGAACCATATGATGTTGATTTGGTAGATGGTCTCACCCACATTTTCACACACTTTTCCACCATTAGCTTAGTTGGTTGTAGCTTCGTCGTTATCTCTCCTTTATTAATTGAATTCGTGATTGCAAAGCGACTTGTCCCCGTGATCCGACCCAGTCTCACCGGATATAAATTTATTACTTGACGTCCTCCTACACTTGAGAGTATCACTCAAGCATCACATACCTGAGACGGGTTCAACCAATTGGCGCCGTTGTCGGGGACAATGGTTTCTATTATTTGCATTTTTTTGATTGATTTTGAAAGGTTTAGTGTGATACTTCTATCTCTTAGTGTTGTGTCTTTCCATTTTTCCACTTATTGAGTCTTTTGGTTGTTTATTTTCATTTTCTTGAAAAAAAATTACAAAAAATGGCATCATCTTCAGACTTTTCCGACACAGAATTAGTGGATATTCCACTCCCACCATACTTTTATGGTTCAGAGTGGGAGAACCCTCATTTACATATGAAAAAGTTTGAAGAGTGGATGTATTCTTATCTTGGTGGGAATATTTGTGATGATTGCATATATTTTAGATTCTTCCCCTATTCTTTGCAAGATAATGCTAGAATGTGGTTTGATTCATTATCTCTTGACTCACATTTTACTTGGTTGTCATTTCAAGCTGAATTTCTCCGAGTGTTTTTGCCTGTTTTCTTGGAGCAGGTACAGGGGCGGCAGGCCATGGAGCAGCATATAGCGTGCTTTACTCAAGCTGATGGAGAGGCCTACCATCAAGCTTGGCGGAGGTTCAGTGATTTGATGTTTGCGTGCCCACATCATTGTTTCCATGAGGATCATCTCCTGCAGATATTTTATACGGGGTTATCATCATCTGGGCGAGATTTCGTGCAGATGAGTTGCGGTGGAGAATTCTTTAATTATTCGATCGATGATTCATGGTGTTACCTGAGGGACCTTGGAGTATGAGGACGTAGTCCAACAGGTTCCGGAGTAGCCCGAAGAGCCAGTTGTGGGCTCATTCCAATGCGACCCTATTGAAGAACAAGAAGAACAGGATGATGGGGTGCATTGGAGCCAAGTAGAGGAAGCTGAATGTCCACATCTTGAGGAGCCAGAGGAGATGGATGATGGGGTGCGTGTCGACCATGTTGATGACACGATGCATTTCTTTATCTGTGGTGATGTTGAGGTGGAGGCGTGTGAAGGCACGAGCGAGATTGATGATTTTGGAGAGACAGATTCTTGTTTTCCACCTACGTCATATTCCTATTTTGAGGTGTATGAGTGCATGGGACGAACTGCTGAGATGGCTTACTTTGATTATGAGGAGGAAGATATGGGCAAGGGAGTGAGTTTACAGACCATGACAGTGCCCGAGCCAGACCTTCCTCCTACTTCAGTGCAGCAGGTCATATACCCTTCACCTCGGGATGCGCACCAGGCCATCATCCACGATGATCTTCAGGACAGCCTGGGGAAGACTGCAGAGCTTACACTTCTTGACAGCCGGGATGAGGAGAGCGAAGGCGAAGGCGAAATAATTTATATCGAGCCTGAGTTTTCTTTTTCTCCAGATTTGTCTCTGCAGCCAGTTCCCTCTCCTCCTGAGTTCGTGCATCAACCACATCCTAGCGCCATTATTGAGGGAAGTTTCCACAATATCATGCCTTGCATTTCTGAATTCCAATTTTCACTTCCGCACATTTTTGATTCAGATTGTCGTTGTTTACATTTAAATTCTTTTTCTAACAACCCATTTTGGAATTCTTTTGTTGCAGGGTATGAGGACACAGATTAGATTGATGCAGCTCGTCTCCCACATGACACATATTATCCAAAGGGGACGCTGGGAGTTGCATTGCTAGAATCCAAGGAGGCCGGTGGAGGCCTAGCTCCAAAGCAGCTAGTGGAGGAGCGAAAGGAGCTGATGGATCAGTTACCTCCACTGTTATACATCCGAGATCCGCCCTTCGATCACGGTGCTTTCAATCCATTAGTGTAGATAAATAAAATTAGTGTTTTAGTTTTATTTGCTTTAGTAGCATGTTTTTCCTTTCTTTTTTTATATATGCTTTTGTTCTAGGATCTTTTGTGAGATCTAATACTCTCCCAACATTGAGGACAATGTGTATTTTAAGTTGGAGGAAGAGAGTTAGAATCTTTATAAATGCTAGGATTTTTGCTTAGAAATTTTTTTTGACATCAATTTTGCCATCACCTAATATCATGCATATATATCATTTACCCTCCTTGCTCACTTGCTAGCTTTATGCTTAATCCCTTACATGCTTCATATTCATGCATATATTTGGATTCAAACTTTCTTTTCAAACTTCTAAATTGTGATTGGCATGCATTTTATTGCTTTTTCTTCATGGGATCAATTTTAATATGCCATTTATGATGTGAGTGCATAACTCCATGAATTTTATCTTCAAAATGGGTTAAATTAGTTTTGAACAAGCTTTGCGATGCATGAGTATGGATTAAGCCAATTGAGTAGAGTAGTTTTCAATTCGATGGGTTTTAATTATGTGCCTAGTGTGGTTGGTTGGTGTGTTGAAAAACAGAAAAAAGAAAGAAAGCAAAAAAGAAAGCAACAGAAAAAGAAATCAATAGAAAAAGAAAACAAAAAAAGAGAAAGAAAGAATAAGTGCATCGTTCTTCTAATTTTGTCGAGTAGCCGGGTCCTCGTGCCTCAAGAAGCATTGGGAATTCGCGTCGAAAGATAGGATTTAGGGGAGGGCACGAGAAAAGAATAAGTGAATCTTAGGTGATTCGGGTTATTAAATCAGCGGGGTCCTTTTTGGCCCAATGCCCTGAAATCGTCTGATTTGGGAGTCATTGACCGAAAACTCATTACATGGGTCATCCTAAGTTTCATACAAAGTAAAAGAAGAATAAATTCACACATCCAACTTCCACAAATTAGGAAAGTATTGTTTTGGCAAACCCTGAGATTTGTGAAAGTATGATACAATGTTGTGTTTTAATCCTCAATCGTGCAAAACATTACTTGTTCTTATTTATTTGAACCAAATTGAAGTGTTGTTCATGGGTTTGTTCTCATTTATGGATTGTTATATTGAATTTGAGATTTTTGTTGAAAACTTTATTTTCGCCGTGAATAATTTTGAGTTTGATATGTGCTTTTATTGAGAATCCGAATATACCGCTTGTTTTGCTAGGGACTAGCAAAAAGCTAGTTGGGGGTGTGATTAGAGTTCAATATTGCATATTTTACCCCTCATTAGATAGCATTTTATGCATAATTCATGTTCATTTTGGCTCCGATACACGCATTTTGATGATATCACTTAATTTTGGAGCTTATCGCTTTTATTTGCATAAAACATAATTTTTACAGCTTATTAGCAGCTTCATCTTAGTCTCCTAATATTTTTAGTTGAAGTTCGTGAAGTCTCGATTCCAATGCATACTTGTCCAGAATATTTGGAGGTCGGAGCAATTTACTGCATTTTTTGAAAGACATGGTGACGGTGCTGAAAATATCTGGTCGGGAAATTCTTATTTTCCCCTCTTGTGCAAAATTCTTCTATTATTCCATTGTATATTCCAGCCTAGTGATGTTTTTCAGTCGTAGTACACTTTGTTACGGTTCCATCTCCACCTGGAACACGTCATTCCGAGGTCGGATGATTTTTCTAGAATTTTCGCAAGACTGGGTGACAGTGCTGGAAATTTCTGCTGATTTGTGCTTTAGTTCCAGGTTTTGGACATGGATCCGACCAGTTAGTGCTGTTTCCAGACCTAAACTGCTGGGTTTATATTTTAGGTCTTCTTCCCCTCTATTTCTCTCCTTCCTTCTTCCTCATTCTTCATCTTAGGGTTAGGGTTTTGGTGGAGCAACACAGAAACAAGGAGGAGCAATTGGGTTGTATTTTGATTTAGTGATTTGTAATGATAATGGATGATGTTTTTAGAATTAAAAATCCATCTTTTCTTGTTGTAATGAGCTAGATCTTCTTCTTGTATGGTTATGTGGTGATTTGTGTTTGTTGTGCTATGGTTATTCAATCTTGCATGTTTAAATGTTTATGTGGTAGAATGTTTTGTGATATACTTTGTATTAGGGACCCTAGTGGATATCCCTAGAGTGGAGTTTTCCTAGTGGTACGACTCATGTATGCTTGGTTGTTTATTATCTCAATTTTCCATACCCTACTTTCATTGCACACCAAGTGTTCGATAATATGCACAATCCACCGATTGCTCATTCCTTAGCTGTAAAGACAATTGAGTTATCCTCGGATTGAACCCATATACTTAACAACCTCATTCCCACACACCACATAAGGTTCCTCGCTAATTTACCTCTCCGATTCTCGAACCACAGAGGATGTTGATTTGGTAGATGGTCCCACCCACATTTTCACACACTTTTCCACCGTTAGCTTAGTTGGTTGTAGCTTTGCCATTATCTCTCCTTTATTAATTGAATTCGTGATTGTAAAGTGACTTGTCTCCGTGATCCGACCCGGTCTCACCGGATATAAATTTATTACTTGACGTTCTCCTACACTTGGGAGTAGCGCTCAAGCATCACATACTTGAGACGCGTCCAAGCACTGGTCCAAGCTACGGGGTGGTCTGTGGTGCAGAGACTTCATCAGGTCTTCACATCGAACCCCCTTCTTGATTGCATCGATGGCCACCTCGTCATTTTATCTTTCGACGTTCAGTCTCTTTGAGTTGAAGAGTTTCAAGAAGCTTCTTAGCATCTCACCATCTTTCTGCAAAAATGTGAACAGGTGGTCCAAGCTTAGCTTCCTCCTCCTTCCTTCCATAAATTGTTGGTATAAGGCTTAGGCCAAGGACATGAATGACTCAATAGACTGACTGGGAATCCGTTGTACCACTTCTTCGCGGCCTTCGTAGGGTTGTCTGGAATGCCTAACAGAGGAGGGATTCGTTGGTCCCCTGTAGCTCCATCATCCCTTTGTAGTTTTAGATGTGTTCATGCGGATCGCCCATGCTGTTATATTTGTCTAAGTCGGACATCTTGAATCTGGTCGGCAGTAATGCCGATGTGATTCTCTTCTTCAAGGGGGTTTGCTCCTCATCAGAGCTATTGGAAGAGCTCAGATGGCGGAGTTTGAATCTCCGAGCCTTTCTCTCGAGGCCTATATGAGGCCCATGGTGAAGGCTACGACTTTTCCCATGATGGTTCTCTTCTTGTTGATCATCAGCTGGAGTAAGGCGGTAGTCCGTAACTCCACCGAGTGAGGGCTGCGAGCCCCTGGGACTGGCCGCAGTTGAGATGATTGGTGGGTTTGTGGCTATGAACTAGTCAATCATTCTATCACGGCAGTCAACACCTGAATATTGGCGCTTATCTCCTGTGAGAATGCATGGAACTACTCTAAAGTCACAACTTGCAGCAATGGTATTCCATGAGTAGAAGACTTGAGATCCATCTGGTGCATCATAGAATCTGTCGCCCATATGGTCGTTAGCTTTTAGGCCCTTGGTTAGTGGCTAGAGTCATCGTCGGTGTGGCTGAAGACGTGGGTGTCGACTTGTTTCCACATATGGCACCAATTATTTACGGGTGTTGTCTCACCATGTATATCATTACATGAGAGTACAATAGCAGTAGCTGATGTAGGGGACATTGACAGTTGATTGGACCTTGGGTGAGCTAACCCCAAGCTGAGCATGCATTATCCAGGCTGACTAGATGCAAGCTGGAGACTAGACGAGCGCTAGAAACTTGTTAGAGACTGGGTGAGCTACTGGCAGCTTGCCGGAGACTGGGCGAGCTGACCCTATGTTGAACATGCCAAGATCTAATCTATTAAGGGCACATCCAAGCTACCCATGGGCTGCCTTTAACGTTTGTAGTCATGTCTAGTGTAATACATTGTTTCCATATGTACGTGTATTGTACTATGTATTTTGACCAAATTTTATACGCGTATATTTTTCACGTATTTTGGAGATTTTTCATTAATTTTTTAAAATTTATAATAAAATAAAACCTATTTTTAAATGTTTTAAATCATTATTATTCTTATAATAAGTGATGAGTGTTTATTGTATATAGTTTTTTTCCTCTTTTTCATGCACGTTTTACATCGTTTTATTCTCCATTCCTCTCCGTTTTCCCCGTTTTGTCTCCTCTTTTGCTTTTGTGGTTTCTCATGTGTTTTGCAGTAAATATGTGCCGATTAGAGACCATATGGCGAGATTCTAGCGCAAAGAGGTGAAAGGAGCGAAGCCGGGGGTCAATTGGTGCAAGGGAAGGAGATTTTATGAACAACAAGAACTCACATGGTCGCGTCAGAATGTAACACACGACCGCGTCAAACTGCATTGGAGAAGACATCGACGTGGCCGCGTCGAAGACCACCAAACGGCCGCATCAAGGAAGACAAAGATTGAAGATTTGAAGCCTATGCGGCCCGCGCAGACGAAGACGACGCGGCCACGATTCTACGAAGACTGAAGCTGATCGATGCAGCCACAGCAAAGATAACACGGCCACGTAGCTGTTTTCTATGAGGTCGCGTCTCTAATGACACGACCGCGTCGCTGAAGCCCTGCTTCCCTATTTTACGCAAGGGATTGACGCGACCACGTCATTTCCGACGCGGTCGCATCAGACTGGTTTCCTGAGGTGACTAGGGCGAAATCTGGGGTCATTTTGGTCTTTTAGGCACACGTATATAAGCACCCCTTCGTCCTCCTGCGAGAAGATCTTTTTTTCAGGATTTTTCTGTTATTTTCTAGGGTTTGGAGAAGTTTTGTAAGAATTCTAAACTCCATTACTTTGTTATTTTTGTTGTTCTTATTGCTTATTAGTGTAATAGCCTAGCTTTTGTCAATAGAAATTCTCTCTTTGTTGCTACTACGGTGTTTTATCATTCACTGCCTATTAAATCCGACTCTATGGCTTTATATACTTACCCATTGCTAGAAATCTCTTCTATTATAATGGGTAGTGAGTAGTTTCCTTTTAGGGCAATCAGATGAACCCCATTGGATTAGAGCTAAAGGTTGGAGTAATTAATTAACTTAGTTGCTAGGCTAATTAAGATTAGGGGTACATTGGGATGATTATTATCGTCGTAGATTCGACCCCTTCCCTTCGGGCCGATCAGATTGGCCGTCGACTAAAAATCAGGACCAATCTGTGGATCTGATCCCTACCACGATCCATACTATCGGTTGTGACTGACAACCAACATGTGTCGATCGATTAAGAGTTTTCTCAATGTATGTCTAATTCCCGAATGCCACTGTGGACGGGAGGAAGCTTGGGGATATTCGTCGAGTGTAATGCACCCAACAGACACCGATGCATCAGAGACCACTAATATCAGTGTAGGTTGGGTTGGCCTATCATTGCATCTCAACAGCAGTGGGTAGGACAAGACATAAGAGAATAACCTATCATGCATCACAATAGTGGGGGATAGGCAAATGCCCTTAAGTCACACGGCCTCTTTTGAGCCCCAATGAACCCGGCAACCGGTTGATTACTAGTCTAATTATAACCTTGGTCCAATGGTGGGGATTCTCCATGCCCTAGAGCCTTTATTCCTTGATTCACACTTTTTCTATTTTCACCGACCAATCACCGATTTTATTGCGTAGCTTTCACTCGAAGACCACGAATCGATACTCACAATCTGCATCCCTATGTTCGACCCGTTAGCGCTACACATGACCCGTGTGCTGCTGTATTATTATTAGCGTCGTCGTCTGGACGACGATTAGCTTTTTGGCTCCGTTGCCGAGGAGGCACGGTTTGATATTAGTTCTAGTCTTTGTCGAGAGACTACGTGTTTCTTTTTCTTTTTTTTTGCTCATATTTCCTTTTTCATCGATTCTTGGTGCTTTTAACATTTCCTTTTGGTGTAGCCCTCTTTGCATGCACATGAGATCTCAAGGCATTACGGATTTACGTCTGCTAGACCCAGAGATCGAAGCCACCACAAGAAGACTAACCGCCGAAAGGAGGAGGAGACAAGCCCTCGAGACGATGGAGGCAGTACACAACCCCGAGAATGGTCCCCAACCACCACCAGCTAGGTCGCTCCTGTATTATTACATGCCTCACAATAGATCGACATCTAGCATTAGAAGCCGGTGGTGGAGCCAAACAACTTCGAGCTCAAGTCATCTTTGGTTGACTTCGTACAAAAGGACCAATTCTCAGGGGCCCCGATGGAGAATCAGAACGACCATTTCAACACCTTTTTGGAGAAGATGGACACGCTGAAGATAAATGGCGTCACCAATGACACCATCAGGCTGAGATTATTCCCTTTCTCACTTAGGGATATAGCCAAAGATTGTCTTAGAAGTCATAGTCCCAACATGTTCACTACATGGGAAAGCTTATCTATTGCGTTTCTAACGAAATATTTTCCTCCAGGAAGAATTGATAAGCTGTGCAATGAGATCACCAATTTCAAGCACTCGGAGCGTGAATCTCTGTATGAAGCCTGGAAGAGGCTTAAGGACCTCCAAAGAATCTACCCCCACCACGGCATACCCGACTGGTTACTTATTCAAGCCTTCTACAATAGGTTAATGCTACCGATGAGGATGTTTATCGATGTCGTCGCTAATGGTGCTATAATGAGCAAGACTCCAGATGAAGCAAAGAGACTGCTGGAGGCCATGTCAAAAAACAATGACTCCTGGAGCAATGAGAGAAGCGCCTCCATGAGGAGAAGAAAGTAAGATGTTAATGAGGAATCAATGCTTTCAACAAAATTTGAAGCCTTGACTAAACAGCTTTCCCTCAATGGACTCGGTATTGCTAAGCCACCTACGACGGCAATTTGTGAAATTTGTGGTATGCAGGGGCACAAGGGTACTGAATGCTTTTCACCCATGGCGTCGCCTCCGAATATGACCATTAAGCCAGCAAATGCCCTATACAGAAGCAATCTAAGGCCACCGAACAATCCATACTCTGGGACTTACAATCAGGGGTGGAGGAACCACCCGAACTTTTCTTACCGGACTCCAGATTTGCAAGCCCCTCTGTCATACCCTCAGCATCCCCAAGAGTTCCAGCCTCCGCCTCCTCGGGGTCAGTTTCAAAATTTCAACCAGAGGCCCCCTATGAATGCACCCCCCGTCCAGAAATCCAGTTTAGAAGTGCTAATCGAGGGCCATATCCATACCCAGAGCCAATGGAATGACTACTTCCAGAGCTCGATCCAGCAATTGATGACAATGATGCAGCAACTCGCGTCCACCACACAGCAGCTAGCGTCGGGCCAGAAATCTATGGAAACCACCATGGCGCAAATGGCGCAGCAGCTCTCCCAACTCTCTAAGTTATAAGGGAAGCTGCCATGCCGAGCTGAAGAGAACCCCCACAGACACATCAATGCCATCACACTAAGGAGCGAAAGGAAATTTGATGGCCAGGACATGCCCATCGTAGAGAAAGAATCTGAAGTGAAAGGAGAAGCTCACATTGAACTTGGATCTGAAAATGACAAGGAAGATGAGCGGGAGGTAGAGCCTCCGCATCCCGAACCCTCCCAGGATAAGGAAGTAGAAAAGGAGCATGGGAAGCCTGCTGACGAGCCTCCCAGGAATTATATGCCAAGGATTTTGTTCCCATCAAGATTAGCAAGGGCCAAATTGGACGAAAAGTATGGAAAGTTCCTTGAGCTCCTGAAGCAGCCGAACATTTCCATCCCCTTCCTCGACGCAATTTTGGAAATACCCACCTACGCCAAGTTTCTGAAGGAGATAATCACTAAGGGTGGTAGGCAGGAGAAAGTGGTGCTATCTGCAGAGTGCAACGCCATTATTCAAAGTAAGTCGGTGGAAAAGTTACAGGATCCGGAGAGCTTCTTAATCTTGTGTGCCATAGGAGATTTGATGATCACAAGCACTCTATGCAACTTAGGGGAAAGCATCAGCTTGATGCCTATAAGGATTTGTGAGAAGCTTAATCTAGGAGAGCTTGAGACTATAAACATGTCGCTCCAACTAGCGGATCGCTCGGTGAAGTATCCTCTCGGAGTGGTCGAAGACGTGCCGGTACAAATTGGAAGGATAGTAGTTCCATGTGACTTCACCGTCATGGATATGCCCGAAGATGCACGCATCACGATCATCCTTAGGTGACCATTCCTAGTCACGGCGGGAGTCCTCATCAACGTGAAGGGAGTGAGACTCTCCCTCAATGTCGGGAAAGATAAGGTCGAGTTCGACCTCAAAAAGTCGATGAGGAGATTCGCGAAAGTCGATCACATGGACCAAGTGGATCTCCTTGAGGAAGCCATCAAGGAGACTAATTGTAGGAGCTCTTTCTTAGCAACAACGTGGAGCCCCCCATTGGGCGAGAGGCCAAGCTGAAAGAGATGGCGACAAAGGAGGATAACGAGGAAGCCTCCAAGGGGAATCTTAAGGAGAAGCCACCGCGATCACACCCACTTGACCTCGAGGAGAAGAAAAAGCGATGAGTGAACCACCATAAGATGAACAAGAAGAAGGAACATGGAGATGAGCAATTCCGAGACTTGTCCACCCTCAAACCCCCATGACGACACCAATGGAGGGAGTCGAGCTCACGACTTAAAACAAGCGCTTCTTGGAAGGCAACCCAAGTGTTATGATTTACATTTTTCATTTAAATTTTCATCTACATTTTAGATTAGGTTAGTCTATATTTATGTTCTTGAATAAGCCCCCAAACCCAATGATTTAACTAAGTTATTTGATTGTAGGAGGAAGAAGAAGGAACATGGAGAAGAAGGACCCACACGGCTGCGTCACACAAATTCACACGGCCGCATGGAGAATAGGAGAATAAGCAAATAACGCGCCTGCGCTAGAATGACACGAACGACCGTGTCAAGCAGGGTAATCCTTAGCCCTAGTTTTCCAATTCCACACGGCCACGTCGTTAAGTCGACACGACCGCGTAACTTACTATAGGATCAAGCCCATATCACACTTCGCAGAAGATTTTTGCGACCGTGTTGTTTCACACGACACGACCGCAAAAATTCTTTCTTTTAACCCAATCTAAGTGGCTGTTTAAACCATTCTCAAACGGGCCGCGTATATCTCTGTAATTTGAGCCCAAAATTCCACTTCTCAGAAGGCTTTCATGACCATGTCATTTTACACGACGCGACTGTGTCGATCTCCATTTTTGGACAAATTGACGCGGCCGTTTTAAATCAATCAAAGTGGCCGAAAAACTCTTAGTATTTCAGGCCCAAAATTTTTGAAAACGTGACATGATTTACGAGGCCGCGTCGTTCGTACGATGCGACCACGTCTATCCCGTCTTCAGAACCGTTCCATGCGGCCATTTCATGTATCCATGCGGCCAGTGCCTCATGCCTATAAAAAGCCCTCAACACCGAAACGGCCCGATCAAACTCATTTCTCTTCGAAACTGTTCGCATTCAAGGTTTTTCGCTCGAGACGATCTCCCTCCAAAGCTCTCCAAACCCTCTCCAACCTTCCTAATCACTCTCCAAGCTCCCCTCATCTCCACCGACTCCTCTCCACTGCCCCTCTCTACTCCTCAGCCGTTTTAGCAAACCCTAGCAACCCAACTTTAGAGTTTTGGGCAACTCAATCGACGCGGCCAGTAAGGGATCATTTCATAGCTCTAGATCAGCTTGGGGGAGTCATCTACTAGCATTGGTGACATCGATCTCAGCTAGGAGCATCAACTTGGTTAACTTCGATCCTTTACTCGCTAATTTTTCAATATTTATCACTGAAATCGCTAAGCTTCGCGAGAGTCTGTACTCACATCATTTCACACATCTTGCATTGCTCACTTCTTCACATGATGCCTACCAGAGAGCGCAAGAAGAAGGCTACCACCACTAGCCCTACCCAAAGCAAGGGCAAACGTCGAAAGACACAGGATTTTTAAGTCGAACTTGCCTGAGCCCATGCCATCAGTGAGAGGGGGGTGTACCACTTCTTGCCCCTCAGTTGGACACACTAGGCATCAATTTCATGAGTGAGGACGAGTGCGCAAAGTTTCATATCACTTAACTCCCATGCGATAGTGCCTACCAAATTCTTGAGCATCACCGCTCTTTAATTATTGGGCCTCCTCGACACGTCACCATCCCATCCCAGCCATCTCAGGTGCCCGAGGACACCACCGCCATCACATCCTGCATCATTACTACACCACCACCTTCCCCACAGCCTAAGCGTAAATTTGGGCACATTTCTACCCCTCCACCATCACCCCATCCCGATCCCGTGATTCCACACACTTCTCCACCACCCATCACGAACTCTGTTCCCATTCCATCCCCTTCAAATACCCCCTTACCTCCTCGCACATCTCCACCACATGACGGCACCATCATCCTTCTCTCCTCATCCTCAGAGGACGACTGGGCCACTCCATCACCACCTCCACCTCCACCTCCACCAATAATGTCTAAGCTTATCCACACCACTCCATCACCACCACACGTTGACACGACATCTGAGCATTCAGCTGATCCTGCTATCCCATCCACCCCCCACCCCACCCACTCCACCCAGCCAGCCACCACCTGACGATGTCTCAGCTTGATTGGAGCACCACATTTTTTGGCACTCCCTCATCATTTAGCTCATACATCACACACTTGTCTTATTTTCGAGCACAGCTTTATATTACTTGGGGGAGATGCACATGGGTCTCCTTCCCCTCAATTTATTTTTCCTCCCGTCGATTTTCTGTGTTTTCTTTGTGTTGAGGACAATGCTTGGTTTAGCTGGGGGGAGGAGCTCTTTCGCGCCAACTTTCTTTTTTCTCTCTCTTATTTTCCTATGTTTATCGTTATTTTCGTGTTCATTTCACTTTTTCTTTCTTATTTTTCCATCTTTCTTTCTTTTTCATATGCATCATGTTTAAATTCAATATGTGCATTCAAAAGCCAAAAAATGAAAAAAAAAAATCAATAACTCCAAAAATATTCGCATTCGCATCATTCATCTTGTACCTTCATGCATACATTTGTATATACTTACATTCGCCTCGAGAATTTTTCAAAAACCGAGTTTTTATATGTGCTGAATCCTGAATTGAAATTCATTTTCCAAACTTTTATGCTCGTTTTCCATAATGTCGATTTGAATATGTGAATAGTTCGTAACTAAAGTGTCATTATATTCCAAATTATATCTAATTATTTACACTCATAATGATTGCTCAAATCCCAATTCTATACGCTTTTACACTCATAATTGGAACTATTTGACTCCGAGAGTGTTTGGTTGATTTTCAGGGAATATCAAGCGATTTGGAACATATTGGAGAGGATGATACAATCGTCAATGCCGGAGTATTAATGGCATCATATATGGGGAGCAAAGGAGGAGAAAGAAAGAAGAAGCAAAGGAGAGAAAGAAAAGAGAGAAGAAGGCAAGAATTTCCCAGATCTCTCGACCGAGTGGGGTCATGCGCTCGGCCGAGCTATGACACCAAGGGAAGGAGCCAAGCTGTAAGGGGCCGCTCAGCCGAGCGATCCGACTCGTTCGACCGAGTGGCACCCAATGTTCGACCGAGCCAGTCGTCAGTGAGCTCCTAATTTTTGCCTTGCAACTCTCTTGGAAGTTCGTATCTAATTCACTCGGTCGAGCGGCCAACCGCTCGACCGAGCGACATCAATCCCGACGGGGCGACATGGATTCCACGAGGAGGTCACTCGGTTGAGCGGCTACCCTGCTCGACCGAGCGGCCGCTTTTCGCGCACCAAGAAGCCATAGCACAAGGGAGGGCTCGGCCTAGCACTATGTTGGCAGACCACTTTTAGGTCATTTTTAGGGTTTTGGGGGGGAGGCTATAAATAGGAGTTGTAGCCACCATTTGGAGGAGGCCGGTTTTTAGCCCCTTTCACTTATTTTCTGTTTTTGGGGACGATTTTCAGAGGTTAGACTATGCCCTAGGCCCCCTCTTGGATGTTTATGTATCGGATCTTCATTAGTTAAGTATATTTTCCCTTGTGAATCTCTTTTATTGTCTCTCTCATATGTTTTTATTTTTGAATCTTTTATTGCTTTCTTTTTAGTTGCTTATGATGTTTATTCCTGTTGTTCTCATCTCTTGTGTAATGATTGAGTAGATCTATTGCTAGGATTCAGGATGAACCATAAGATTCTAGAGCTTGGATGATAGGTTAACCTTAGTTGGATGAATCTAGGGTTGCTCTACGGTAATTTGGATAAGGGGTTTGGGGGATTAGCCCTAGGATTGGAGGATCGCGAAAGCAACGCCATATCTTAGGAAGAATCCTCACGAATCCGTTTCGGCCTTAGTGGCCATTTTTGGGGCTCGTGTTCACGAGAGTGACTTGAGAGATGGAGGCGATCACTAATCCTAAATCTGCTAGTCGGTGACTACGAGAGTAGCTCAACTGCCTGAATCAACCGTAGAATGGTACCCCAGTCCGTATATCATGAGAGTGAATACGGATTTATGGTACATGAACCAAGTGTCGAGCGTAATGCACGCATCCCCATGCAAAGCCAACTACAAAAGCACGGATGCGCATAGGGAGGCGTTAAATGAGCGTGACGATGAAAGTCAAGTGCTCGTTCCCATCTCCTAATGTGACACTCCTACCCGCATTAGTCATTCGACAAAGGGATCCTTGACCCGTTATCTAAACCCGAAATCCCTAGCGAGGATTTTCGACACCCTAGTGATATTTCTCCTCACTCGTTTTCTCTTTGTTTTATTTGTTCTCTTTTGTGTTTTGATGTGCCTTGCTGACAGTGACACCCTCGCATTCCACATCCACCACCATTACGACACTCCATAATCCATCTCCACCTAATAAGACATCGAAGCCTAACCTAGCCTAGGATCGATTGGTAGCATGACAACCGCCTCCCTGTGGATACGATACCTGCTCACCACTGTTTACACCGTGCGCTTGCGGTAAGACGACATTCGACCACCGTCCCGATTACGAGAGCAAAGGGACGGCCAAATAAGTTTTTTGGCGCCATTGCTGGGAAGGCGTTCCATCATATTATCTCTTTATCACAATTAGGTTGCTAGACTTCGAATAAAAATTAAAATTTATAAAAAGAAACAAAAAGAGATATTTTTCCCCACCACTTACTTTATTATTATCTTTATCTCCTTGTACCACTGATATCTTTTCCAGGTTGTTTGTTTTTTACTATTTAGGTACAATGGAATAATTTTGGGATTATTTAGGCGAAGATTATTCGGCACAATATGAGGTTCTAATGGAAGAATACAGATATTATCCACAGGACCCATACTATCAGATGGATGGATATGACCACTACTCAGAGTGTTATCCCTACTGCGAGTCTTGTGACCGGGAGGCACACACGCCTTACGAAAGCTGCGTTTGTCTCTTGAGTCCAGACCATCCCTTCAATTTGGCACTCGCACAGATGGAGGAGAGCAGGGCGACTCTTCAATTTCACCATGAGGAAACATGTGCCAAGCTGAAGGAGACCCTTGATCAACTACAATAGGTGGTCGATGATACCAGCATGACTCTTCCATCTCATGTGCCCGAGGGAGAGAACAAGGACACATTCTCAGACATATTGAGTAGCATCGTGGACGAAGTTTGGTCCACCGGTCCAATGACGCTAGTTGCAGGTGATCCTTCTGAACGTAAATTTCACAATTTTATATCTCATCGCATCTCTTTTGCAGGTATCATTGATGATGGAGTCCACGCTTGAGTTGATGGGGGACAAGATATATTTTTATATCGTAGAAGAGATGCCTGAGCCCATAGTGTCACCTGCACCCACCATTGAGAGCACCAAGCCATGCCATCTGACGCTTCGAGTTCCGGGAAGAAAACGAAGTCATAGGCGTAAAAAGGAGAAGATGAAATTTACTTTGCCTTCCATACCTGAGTAGCCTGAGAAGGAGTCCGAAGCAGTGCATGCTGAGGAGGCCGTGCTAGCGAAGCCGGAGTAGACCGTTGAGGGGGACACTATTTGGGATGAGGATACAGATATTCACATAGATCCCGAGTATTGCACACCTTCAAATGAGCTCTCGCAGCCGCCTCCACCATGTACTACGACAGAGGACCACCCACCAGAGCTTACTGCTCCCACTCAGGGATATGTTTTTAAACATTCCATCTCTAAATCTTGTATTCCATTTAATATTTATTTTGATTCAGATGTCTGTGACACGTTGTACCTTTTGCATGACACATACGATTACGGACCGGAAGTATGTTTGGACGTGTCACTGCTTGAGGAACCTGCCAGGAGCACAATGAGGAGCCGCCTGATGAGACTCACGCTTATATGTCGGAGTTGCCTGAAAAGCCTGAAACAAACGACGAGGATTTTCTCGTCGTGGTGCATGAGATCAGAGATACAATCTCAGTGAAGTATAATCTACCGATTCGATTTCCATTATTTCTGTCGATGATTTCTTTGGGATCCTTATATCATGGGCGAAAATTTTCAGAGACGAACTGATGTAGCTCGTCTCCTACAGGGTACAGGTGGAATCCTTGGAGAGATGCTTGGAGCTGCATTGCTAGAGTTCGTCGGTATAAGTGGCTACACGTAGCTGGCAGAGC
The DNA here is from genome assembly GCA_030789695.1 of Scilla litardierei. Taxonomy (NCBI): domain Eukaryota; kingdom Viridiplantae; phylum Streptophyta; class Magnoliopsida; order Asparagales; family Asparagaceae; genus Scilla; species Scilla litardierei. Next base: position 124,021,346 of record CM061132.1, on the reverse strand, counting down.
CACGAAAGGTGCAGATAGAGTAGCTGCCTGCACCGTCAAAGATACTGGATCCGCCTTTTCTACAGATGGTATCAATCCAGTAGTGTAGATATAGTGTAGATTTTTATGCTTTAAATAATCACGAATCCTCTCGACAGCGAGAGGACCGTACAGTATTTTTATGCTTTCATAGTTTAATAAATTCACCCAATTTGATAGTTCACAATTATCTTCTGCACCCCACCCAATTCCATGATTTAACTGCCCGCCCTTATATTATAATGCTTACTTTGCCTCTCTCCCCATTTTTATGCCCATCTGTCCACACCGGGCACCATATGAGATAGCTTGGGGGAGAGATATTATTTTGTTGTGTAACTCACTATTTCACCATTGTCCTCTTTCCATGTCATACACACATTGAGGACAATGTGACATTTCAGCTTGGGGGAGTGCACAGTGCACGCACTTTGCTTCGTCATGATACACACTTTGAAATTCTCAGATAAACCATATTCACCTCTCTATTTATGTCTCATATGCTTCATTTTTCATGGAATATCGTGGCTTTTTTATGAACTCTGATATCTGTTAGATTAGAGTTTAATTCCTTGATTAGAGTGTCATTGTTAATACGCTTTTTCATAGTAGAATCCATAGTTTCACAATCATATTCTCGAAATAGTTAAGCTAAAAATGAATGAATCAAATCTGAAAATTATTTGACCCTAGCGTGATTTGATTGATAATTCAATTGCTTCATGGATGTTTAGTAATTCAAAAGAGATAGGATAACCCCAAGACAACCAAAGTAGTGATGATTAGAATTCCTGAAACCGAGACATGTCTAGATTCTATGCTTTTTCGTTTTCTTTTGTGAATAGCCAATAAATGATCTTTGATCATGTTTTGCATTCCATCGTGTTTACGTGAGTTTGCAAAGATCCCAATAATACAAAAAGCAATCAAATATCTTAAATAAAAGGCCCTATGGGTACTTTGTAACGCAATGCCCCAAGACTGTCTAGTCTGGGATGCATAGGCCGCTTTTTGTATATATTGAGTTATCTTGTGTATATAAAGAAAGAAATATGTATAAAAGAAAATTGTATAGCCAAAAAACAATTGTAAAAAGAAAAATCCCACATCCTTACCTCCACTTTCTATATAGAATAGGGACATGGCAAAGTTGATGGGTTCTAAGAGTCATGAAACGGACGTAGTGTGGTGACGCCTTGACTTAATTGAATTCACTAACTCATTCCGTAAAGCTTAACAAAATACCATGCATGCTTGAAAATATTTGATCATGACATATTTATACTGCTTAGAAAATGAGTTGTTGATGGTGGATTCATTTCTTTGAACTTAGCATATTTCATGATAAATTAGGATAGGATGTAGCTCTACTCTCATTTTATTATTTATCGAGTTCATTACATTTATTGAAGTCCACAATATCTTCATTTGAGCGAGACTTAAGTATTTTACGTGAAATTGTGTTCTAATCGTTCTTGTGTGTGTTCACGCATTCTTGTATTCCTTGGGTTCATATTTCGATGAGTTTTAAAAATGAGCCCCTTGTCTCCATTGCACGCCATCGCCCCACCTCTCCATTGTATTCCTCTCCCAGATTCGCTTCTTACTAGTCTCCCTCAAGGACGAGTAAGAGGCAAGATTGGGGGATTTTGATGTGTCATTATCTTCCACATTATATCTAATTATGTTCACATCATAATGATTGCTCAAATCCCAATTCTATACGCTTGTATGCTCATAATTGGAACTATTTAACTCCGAGAGCGTTTGGTTGCTTTTTAGAGAATATCGAGCAATTTGAAGCGTAGTGGAGAGGATGATATAATCGTCGATGCCGGAGTATTAATGGCATCATATATGGGGAGCAAAGGAGGAGCAAGAAAGAAGAAGCAAAGGAGAGAAAGAAAAGAGAGAAGAAGGCAAGAATTTCCCAGATCGCTCGGTCGAGTGGGGTCATGCGCCCGGCCGAGCTATGACACCAAGGGAAGGAGCCAAGCTGCGAGGGGCCACTTGGCCGAGCGATCCGACTCGCTCGACTGAGCGGTACCCAATGCTCAGCTAAGCCAGTCGTCAGTGAGCTCCTAATTTTTGCCTTGCAACTCTCTAGAAAGTTCGCGTCTAATTTACTCGGTCGAGCGGCCAACCGCTCGACCGAGTGACATCAATTTCGACCGAGCGACATGGATTCCATGAGGAGGTCACTCGGTCAAGCAGCTACCCTGCTCGACCGAGCGGTCGCTTTTCATGCACCAAGTAGCCGTAGCATAAGGGAGCGCTCGGCCGAGCGCTAGGGCACGCTCGACCGAGCGCTATGTCGGCAGACCACTTTTAGGTCATTTTAGGGTTTTTGGGGGAGGCTATAAATAGGAGTTGTAGCCACCATTTGGAGGACACCAATTTTTAGCCACTTTCACTTATTGTCTATCTTTGGGGACGATTTTCAGAGGTTAGGCTACGCCCTAGGCCCCCTCTTGGATGTATATGTACCGGATCTTCATTAGTTAAGTATATTTTCCCTTGTGAATCTCGTTTCTTGTCTCTCTCATATGTTTTTATTGTTGAATCTTTTATTGCTTTCATTTTTACTTGCTTGTGATGTTTATTCCTATTGTTCTCATCTCTTGTGTAATGATTGAGTAGATCTATTGCTAGGATTAGGAATGAACCCTAAATTCTAGGGCGTGGATGATTGGTTAACCTTAGTTGGACGAAACTAGGGTTGCTCTATGATAGTTTGGATAAGGGGTTTTGGGGGATTAGCCCTAGGATTGGAGGATCGGGAAATCAACTCCATATCTTAGGAAGAATCCCCGTGAATCCATTTCGGTCTTAGTGGCCGTTTTCAGGGCTCGTGTTAAAGAGAGTGACTCGAGAGCTGGGGGTGATCATTAATCTTAAATCCACTAGTCTGTGACTACAAGAGTAGCCCGACTACCTGAACCAACTGTAGAATGGTACCCCCAGTCCGTTGATCATGAGAGTGAATACAGATTTGTGGTACGGGAACCAAGTGTCGAGCATAATGCATGCATCATCATGCAAAGCCAACTACAAAAGCACGGATGCGCATGAGGAGGCGTTAGACGAGCGTGACGATGAAAGTTAAGTGCTCGTTCTCATCTCCGAATGTAACACTCCTACCTGCATTCGTCGTTCGACAAAGGGATCCTTGACCCGTTATCCAAACTCGAAAGCCCTAGCAGGGATTCCCAACACCCTAGTGATATTTTCCCTTACTCATTTCTCTTTGTTTTATTTGTTCTCTTTTGTGTTTTGATGTGCCTTGCTGACAGTGACACCCTCACATTCAATATCCACCACCATTACGACACTCCATAATCCATCTCCACCTAATAAGACATCGAAGTCTAACTCAGCCTATGATCGATAGGTAGTGTGACAACCGCCTCCCTGTGGATACGATACCCGCTCGCCACTATTTACACTGTGTGCTTGCAGTAAGACGATATTCGACCACCGTCCTGATTGCGAGAGCAAAGGGACGGCCGAACAGTAACCTTAGCTTAAATACCTTGTATTACACTAGCTTTGGCCGTCCTCACAATCTCTAAAATAGGAATACTTAAAACCGACCTAGATTGACACATAGGAACCCACGCTATGCATGGACCATAGAGCCGATAGTTGTGTATAATGGTTTATAATCCCTTGAGACTTGGATAACCACACTTCACCTAGTAATGAGGATTGAATATGCCTAGTTTACTCCATGCTTTTCAAAAAACTCAAAAAGAAAAAAACTTTGTGAATAGAAAAAATATATGCACCGTTCCCCAGCGAAGCTGTATAACCGGATCACCACGATAGTGACCGTCGGGGCCTCACGTAAAAAGGCCTAGCTTGGTGAGTGCGTATGAATAAGGATTCTATTTGGGTTGAGTTAGTGATTAGGGTTCAATATTGCATATTTTACCCCTCATTAGATTGCATTTTGTGCATAATTTATGTTCATTTTGGCTCCGATACACGCATTTTGATGATATCACTTAATTTTGGAGGTTATCGTTTTTATATGCATAAAACATAATTTTTACAGCTTATTAACATCTTCATCTTAGTCTCCTATTATTTTTCAATTGAAGTTCGTGAAGTCTCGATTCCAACACATATTTTTCCAGAATTTTTGGAGGTCGGAGTAATTTACTGCATTTTTGGACGACAGTGTGACAGTGCTGAAAATTTCTGGTCTAGAAATTCTGCTTTTCCCCTCTTGTGTAGAATTCTGCTATCATTTCAGTGTATATTCCGGCCTAGTGATATTTTTTAGTCGTAGTACACTTTGTTACGGTTCCATCACCACCTGGAACACGTCATTCCAATGTCGGATGATTTTTCTAGAATTTTCGCAAGACATGGTGATGGTGTTGAAAATTTCTGCTGATATGTGCTTTAGTTGCGGGTTTTTGGCACGAATCCGATCCGTTAGTGCTGTTTCCAGACCTGAACTGCTGGGTTTATATTTGGGGCTTCTCCCCCTCTATTTCCCTCATTCCTTCTTCCTCATTCTTCATCTTAGGGTTAGGGTTTTGGTGGAGCAACAAAGAAGCAAGGAGAATCAATTGGGTTTTGGTTTGGGTTTTCCTTGGAGATCTAGGTGAACTCTTTTCCTCTCCATTTATATTTTGATTTAGTGATTTGTAATGATAATGAATGATATTTTTAGAAGTAAAAAATCCATCTTTTCTTGTTTTAATGAGCTAGATCTTCTTCTTGTGTGGTTATGTGGTGATTTGTGTTTGTTGTGCTATGGTTCTTCAATCTTGCATGTTTAAATGTTTATGTGGTAGGATTTTTTGTGATATAATTTGTATTAGGGACCCTAGTGGATATCCCTAAAGTGGAGTTTGCCTAGTGGTACCACTCATGTATGCTTGGTTGTTTATTATCTCATTGCACACCAAGTGTTCGATAAAATGCCCAATCCATCGATTGCTCATTCCTTAGCCGAAAAGACAATTGAGTTATCCTCGGATTGAACCCATATACTTAACAACCACATTCCCACACACCAGACAAGCTTCATCGTCTATTTACCTCTCCGATTCTCGAACCATAGGGTGTTGATTTGGTAGATGGTCTCACCCACATTTCCGCACACTTTTCCACCGTTAACTTAGTGCGGTGGTTGTATCACGCTTTATCTTTCTTTATCGATAAAACTTGCAAGTGTAGAACGACTTGTCCCCGTGATCCGACCCGGTACTCATCGGTTATAAATTTTTTATTGCATTGACGCTCCTACACTTGGGAGTGGAAGGCGCACTTCCTTTGTATGTTTCCCGGTTCAATCAGTTAGTAGATCCGAGGGGTCCTTCTTGGCCCCGTGACCTAAGGTCATCTGATCTGGAAGTCACCGACCCAATGTTCCTTATATAACCCAATTGCAAATCCAAAAAAATGTGTATATAAAAAAATTTGTATATACATGTGTATATATGAAATCATGAATAAAACTTGGCAATTTCTTGAATTAAGGAACCGTGTCGTGTCGTGTCGTGTCGTGTCGTGTCGTGAGCACCACTTCCTCAATCGACCAATATCCCATTATTCCATACTTATTCCATCTTCGACCACCGTATAGTTTCGGTTCCTACACTTTCAATCTAAGGTCGGTTTAGAGGAAATGTTTTAGAATGTCAGTGTAGCCATCTTCTAGTGTATTGCTTGGCGATTTGAGTAGGGATGAAATTCTAGGAACATATTCTCGTCAACAGAAATATTTTCGAGCATGTAAGTTTCTCAAATTCGAGTTTTCAGTTCACTCACGTATATATTCTCGATTTTTTAAAATTCTCGAAGTTTCATCGCATCATTTGCATGTGAGCTGCATTCCTCCAATCTACGCTCTCTCTTGTCTTCCTTGAGGACAATGAAGAGTTTAGCTTGGTGGATTTTGATGTTTATTGCATATAGTTTTTCCCTCTTTTTCATGCACGTTTTACATAGTTTTATTCTCCATTCATCCCGGTTTTCCCCGTTTTCTCTCCTCTTTTGCTTTTGTGGTACATCATGTGCTTTACAGGAAATATGTGTTGATTAGGGACCATATGGTGAGATTCTAGCGCAAAAAGGTGAAAGGAGTGAAGCCAGGGGTCAATTGGTGCAAGGGAAGGAGATTTTGTGAACAACAGGAACCCACGTGGCCGCGTCAGAATGTAACGCATGGACGCTTAAACTGCATTTGAGAAGACATCGATGCAGCCACATCAAAGACCACCAAATGGACGTGTCAAAGAAGATAAAGATTGAAGATTTGAAGCCTACGCGGCCCGCGTAGAAGAATACGATGTGGCTGCGATTCTACGAAGACTGAAGCTGATCGACGCATCCATAGCAAAGATATCGCGGTCGCGTAGCCGTTTTCGACGCGGCCTCATCTCTAATGACACGATCGTGTCGTTGAAGCCCCGCTTCCCCATTTTACGCAAGGGATCGACACGATCGCGTATTTTCCCGATGCGATCATGTCAGACTGGTTTCCTGAGGCAGCTAGGGCAAAATCTGGGAGTCATTTTGGTCTTTTGGGCACGCTTATATAAGCGCCCATTCTTCCTCCTGCGAGAGGATATTCTTTTGCTGGATTTTTCTGTTATTTTCTAGGGTTTGGGGAAGTTTTGTAAGAACTCTAAACTCCATTACTTTGTTATTTTTGTTGTTCTTATTGCTTATTAGTGTAATAGCCTAGCATTTCTCAATAGAAATTCTCTCTTTTTGTTGCTACTGCGGTGTTTTATCATCCACTGCCTATTAAATCTGACTCTATGGCTTTAGATGCTTACACATTGCTAGAAATCTCTTCTATTATAATGGGTAGTGAGTAGTTTCCTTTTAGGGCAATCAGATGAACCCCATTAGATTAGAGATATAGGTTGGACTAATTAATTAAATTAGTTGCTAGGCTAATTAAGATTAGGGGTACATTGGGATGATTATTATCATCGTAGATTCGACCCCTTCCCTTCGGGGCGATCAGATTGGCCGTCGACTAAAAATCGGAACTAATCTGGGGATCTGATCCCTACAACGATCCATACTATCGGTTGTGACTGACAACCAACAGGCGTCGATCGATTAAGAGCTTTCTCAATGTAGGTCTAATTCTCGAACGCCACAGTGGGCGGGAGGAAGATTGGAGATATTCGTCGAGTGTTATGCACCCAACAGACACCGATGCATCGGAGACCACTAATATCGGTGTAGGTTGGGTTGGCCTATCATTGCATCGCAACAGCAGGGGATAGGACATGACATAAGGGAATAACCTATCATGCATCACGACAGTGGGGGATAGGCGAATGCCCTTAGGTCACACGACCTCTCCCGAGTCCCAATGAACCCGACAATCGGTTGATTACTAGTCTAACTCTAACCTTGGTCCACTGGCGAGGATTCCCCATGCCCTAGAGCCTTTTGTCATGGCCAGTTTTGCCCTATACGGGAACTGACACGTGTAGCCCTCTATACATGAGTAGATGGAGTGTACGTAGTTGATAAGAGGTGATATGGACGTATATGTGGATAGTGGTAGTCGTGTTATTATGTGGAAGGTATGAGGGATTTTGGTCATTTGGCAGTACGTGGTGGATGTGTGCGTAGAGAAATGGTGGGTGTGTAAAGTAATGGCATATTTGTAATTTCTTAGAAGTGGGATAGTGTAAGAGGGGCTAGTGTGAAAAGGGGTTGGGTTAGTGGCATGATTGTAAATAGTTAGAAATGTGAGGGGCAAAATGGTAATTTGGATTAAATGAGGGGGTGTGTGTATAGTAAAGAAGTGTGCATAAAGTAATGGAAAACTTGTAATTACCTATAAGTTGAGGTGTGTCTTGGTCATTGTCCTCATGGAATATTCCCTTAGAATATTCCATTCTTGGAAGAGAAGAAAAAGATGAGAAGAGAGAAGAAAAGAAGAGATAGATCTAGAGAACTCTATCTCATTCTCTCATTTTCTTCTCATTTCCTCTCTTCCCTTCTCCCCTCTCCCCTCCTACCATGGCCGGCCACCTCCCCCTCCCTTTCCTCCTTCTCCTTCAAATGAAAACCCTAGTTTCCATTTCCAATTAGAAGGAATCCGAGCTTGCTTCAAGAGAGAAGAAAATAGAGAAGAAAGAAAGAGAAGGACAGAAGAAGGATCAAGCTTTTGAGGTAGGAATTTACTTGGATACGGAATTCTATTAATTTGTTCTTGCTATCATGTTTTAATACCATGTTTTTACTCAATATGTGATATGGGTAGTCAAATTTATATGCCGTGATTCAATTTCACAAACTACCCCTTGAAATTCTTAGCAAAACCATCCCTTTGGAATTCTGAAATTCTGTTGTATGGTGTTACTTCAATTCTGGTTATGGTGGCTTGAATTAATTTTCGAAAAATTTATATACTTGTAGATTGTCACGACCAGCTTCCCTAAAATGGAGGCGAGACGTGAAAAGGTCCGCACGAGAGTGGAGCTGTGAAACCCAAAACCCGATAAGCGTCCACAATACATAAACAGGTCCCTGTAACCACAACGGAATAACAATAATAACACAAGGAGAGACTGAAATAAAATTCACATCTCATACATAGTCCAACAAGAAAATAAGTCCAACATCCAGAAAAGCCACCAGGCTAGAAGAAAAGAGTCTAAAGGCCCAGAACAAGGCCAACAAAAGCAGCGACTACATAACAAGTATAGGTGCCACGCACCGATAACAAAACAACTGTCTAACAAAAGTAAAACACGACGAAGACACTTGGACTGGTCCCCAGTGTCCACGTACTCCCCGTCAAACACAAGCTCGGGCTCGGCGTCAGCAAACACCTCGTCCTCAACAAGGTACTCAGGCTCAGGATCTAACATGTGTCACCCAAAAGAGTAAAGGGGCACATGTCAGCAAGTCTAAAAGACTTGGGCAAGGAAACTGAAAGTAAGGCAACTAGCAACCTAGCAGTTTAGTATGCATGACATGGCAATTATAACATGAGTGCACAATTTAAAACATGGCAAGACAATTTGTACAAAAGAGCAATTATCGGTACAAGACAAGACAAGATAAGAGTAGCCACGCTACTATCAATATCAATCAATTCACATTGTTGGTGTTTACGCCCTTCGCTGAATGGTAAACATTTCAGACCGATCGGCACTAAACACAAATCACATTTCACGGTTGTTTTGTAGATGTTTACGCCCTTCGCTGAATGGCATAGCATTTCAGACCGATCGGCACTAAACACTACCCCACCCCAAAGAGTTTATGCCTTACAACTGCAGTTGTTGATCAAACAGACTCCCAGTTGAATGGCCGCTTAACCCTCACCCCATCCCGCACTAAACAAGCCAGGGTCCCTGAACATGAGCCCAGCAAGTGAGCCAGGGTTGCCCCGCACGGGAGCTTGTTTCTTAGTTCACAATTTAATATATCGAGCGTTGGGGTTAGCAACTCATTATGCTCGCTTCTGGTCACGAGCCAGGAACACAAGTATTGTAGCGATGCTACGCAATCACGGGATCACCAAAAGAATGCAATGACATGACATTTAAATTGCGTACTGTTAATGGAAAGTAAACATGACATGGTAATTGTGCAACATGCTAAATGTCGGAACTAGCTTCGTTGTCAAGCTAGTTCCCCAATTTGCGCCTAGGCGAGTATCATTTCGTCGCCTAGCCTCTTTTACGCCTACAACAAGCAAATGGCCTAAAACATGGCCTAAACCCTAAGTGGCAAGTTTCACTTGCCTAGCACCGGGGATGGCGACTACTTCGTCACACGGACGCCAATCTACGGGGAAATCGCTGTTTTGGGAGAACAATCATCAAATAACATGAAATTATATTAGGGTTTCATAAAAATATAAATAGGTTAAGAAAACAACGGTAGATCGATTTCTTACCAAGAGGAGACGGAAGAAACACTCCGGGGAACCCTGGGATCAGATCTGGAAAAGATTGGAGAAGTTTGGGGAAAACTAGGGTTTTGGGGGATTTGGGGATTTTGATGGATTTGGGGGAAGATGAGAGGTAGATAGAGTGGATGGATGGTTTGGATGATGGATTTAGGGCTTGGAATGAAGGATTGAAGCTTGGAGGAAGATGGGGGCTCAAAGGGGAAGATTTTAGGGTTTTGGGTCGTGTTAGGGAAGAAGAAAACGATTGGGTTGGGTTTAAATAGGTTGAGCTGGCGGCTGCCCAGAAATTACGGTATTAACACAGGTTAGTCGGTCAAAGAGCAACCACTGACCGACTAGTTTGGCAACTAGTCGGTCGGTCGACCAACGCAGACCGACTAAGTGCAAACAGTAACTCCTGAACGAAAATAGGATTTAGAGTTAGTCGGTCCATGAACAAGTACTGACCGACTAGTTTAGCATCTAGTCGGTCGATGAACGTTCTTAGACCGACTAAGAGTAAACAGTAACTCGACTGTACAGTAGAACCAAGAATTAGTCGGTCTGAGTACAAAACTTAACCGACTAGTTTAACAACTAGTCGGTCGAAAGATGAACTTAGACCGACTAAGAATGAACAATACTGATACTAAAATTTAGATGATGTGTTAGTCGGTTAAAGAAGCATTGCTGATCGACTAGTTTGCAACCTAGTCGGTCAACCAACGTTCTTAGACCGACTAACGATAAACAGTAACTCCTGAGAAATTTAGAAAGCTAACTAGTCGGTCCAAGAAGGATTGCCGACCGACTGGATCGTCATCTAGTCGGTCGGTGGCCCTTCTTACACCGGCTAATGAGCACCAAAAGTTCCGATACGGAGCGCGGGGCCCTGAGATCGATTCCTAAGACTCCTAGGCTTGATCTAATAGTTAGATACGACCGTTATGAAGTCCGTCACGAGTGACATACTTCGAAATCGACAATCCTAAGGAAGAAGCGAGAAAATACGACGAATCGATCGAAAATGAAATCTACGGAGACGAGAACCACACAAGAGGAGAAAATCCACCAAAACATATATTATATTATATTAAATCCAGATACATGAAAAGCAGTCGTTACATCCTCCCCAACTTAAGAAAAATTCCGTCCTCGGAATTTCCAAACACTCACGAGTCCGGAAACAAAAGTGGGAAATGCTCTCGCATCTCATCTTCATTCTCCCAAGTAGACTCTCCAGGTGAGCCGTGTCGCCACATCACCCTCACAAGATTGACAATCTTGTTCCGAAGCGATTTCTGACGCCTGTCCAGGATCTGCACTGGATGCTGGTCATACGTCATATCGGGGCGAACGGTAATCTCCGAAAAATCCACCGCATGAGACGGATCGCTAATGTATCGACGAAGCTGCGACACATGGAAAACATTGTGAACTCCTTCCAAAGACGGCGGCAAGGCCAAGCAATAAGCTACCTCGCCAACCCTCTCCAAAATGTCAAACGGTCCAATGTATCGCGGGCTCAACTTCCCACGCTTCCCGAAACGAATCACACCACGATTCGGGGAAATCTTCAAGAACACATGGTCGCCCGGCTGAAACTCCAAAGGACGACGTTTAGCATCCGCCCAATGCTTAAAACGGTCCTGAGCAATTCTCAACCTCTCCCGAATATTCCTGACGACATCCACGGCCTCCACGATCATCTCAGGTCCCAACAACTCCCGATCTCCAACGTCATCCCAACTCAATAGCGATCGACATTTCCTCCCATAAAGAGCGGCGAAAGGCGCCATGCCAATACTCGCCTGAAAGCTGTTGTTGTAAGAGAACTCCACCAAATGTAGATGGTCCTCCCACGAACCCTTGAAATCCAACATACACGCCCTCAGCATGTCTTCCAAAATCTGAATCGTCCTCTCGGACTGGCCATCCGTCTGCGGATGGTACGCCGTGCTGAAACTCAGACGCGTACCCAAGCTCTTCTGCAAACTCTGCCAGAACTGAGATGTGAACCTCGTGTCTCTGTCAGACACGATACTCACGGGGACTCCATGAAGTCGCACAACCTCCTGCACGATTCACGTTACATCACTATCCAAACTAGGAAAAGGAAATAAAAACGGAGAGTAAAAGAATTTTACCTCCATATATCTCCTCACTAGCGCCTCAGTGGACTGTCCCACTCGGAACAGAATAAAGTGCGCAGATTTGGTCAATCGATCTACGATCACCCAAATCGCGTCATTCTGCTTCGGACTCCGAGGTAGTCCAGTCACGAAATCCATAGTGATGTGTTGCCATTTCCACTCCGGAATCGGAAGCGGTTGTAGCAACCCGGCCGTACGCTGATGCTCCGCCTTCACTTGCTGGCAAACCAAGCACTTGGCTACACTCCGAGCCACGCTCCTCTTCATGCCATGCCACCAATAATTCAGACGAAGATCCTGGTACATCTTGGTGCCACCAGGATGCACAGAATACGGCGAACTGTGTGCCTCCACCATCAGCTCCTCTCTGATATCCCCAGCTGGCACACACAACCTGGCTCCAAACCTCAGCGAGCCATCCACATGAATCAAAAAGTCAGTCCGCAGACCGGCTTCCACCTGCTCCTGAATCTTCACCAGCTTCGGATCCTCAGCCTGGCCAGCCTTAATCCGATCCACGATCGTCGACTGTACCTGCATGTACATCAACGAAGAAGCCTCCCCAGGAAGAACAATCTCCACACCAGACTCGCAAAAATCCTGCTGCAATCTCCACTGCGAGGTCAAAATCATCACCGCCGGAAGCCTACTCAAAGCATCCGGAACCACATTCACCTTGCCAGGGTGAAATTGCAAATCAATATCATAATCCGCCATAATCTCCAACCATCGATGCTGTCGCATGTTGAGCTCCTTCTGAGTGAAAATGTACTTCAAGCTTTTGTGATCGGTGAAAATCTTCACTTTCTCACTCAGCAAGAAGTGCCTCCAAATCTTAAGAGCAAACACAACGGCAGCCAGCTCCAAATCATGCGTCGGGTAATTCTTCTCATGAACCTTAAGCTGACGAGATGCATACGCCACAACATGCCCGTGCTGATGCAACACACAACCGAGACCCTTGCCAGAAGCATCACAAAAGATCTCAAATCCACCGATGCGATCAGGCACAACAAGAATAGGGGCAGTCGTCAACCTCTCCTTCAGAACACCAAAAGCACTCTCGCAATCACCCGACCAAACAAAAGCAACATCCTTCCACGTCAACCTGGTCATCAGCTCAGCAATACGAGAAAAGTCCTTAATGAATCGCCGATAATAACCAGCAAGTCCAAGTAAACTCCGAAATCTCAGACGCAGACGACGGAACAGGCCACTCCCTGATGGCCCTAATCTTCTCGGGATCCACTGAAATACCATCTCCAGTCACCACATGCCCGAGGAAAGCAACTCTATCCAGCCAAAACTCGCACTTCGAAAACTTAGCATACAACCGATGCTTCCTCAAGATCTCCAACACCGTCTTTAAGTGCGAGGCATGCTCTTCCTCCGACTTCGAATAGATCAGAATGTCGTCAATAAAGATAACGACAAACTTATCCAAAAAGTCGTAGAAAATCAGGTTCATCAGATTCATGAAAACTGCGGGCGCGTTAGTTACACCGAAAGGCATAACCACAAACTCATAGTGTCCATACTTCGTCCTGAACGCTGTCTTCGGAACATCTCCCTTCTTCACCTTCAACTGATGGTAACCACTTCTCAAATCCAATTTAGAAAACACCCTCGAACCTCCAAGCTGATCAAAAATATCATCGATGCGAGGCAACGGGTATTTATTCTTAATGGTCACCGCATTCAACTCCCGATAGTCCACGCACATGCGACGCGAACCATCCTTCTTCTTCACCAGCAACACCGGTGCTCCCCACAGAGACACGCTAGGATTAATATAACCCTTCTGCAAAAGCACATCCAACTGCTTCCGCAACTCTTCCAACTCTGCAGGTGCCATACGATACGGCGCCTTCGAAATCGGCTGCGCACCTGGAACAAGATCGATAGAAAATTCTAAAGCCCGATCAGGCGGCAAACCAGACATCTCCTCGTGGAAGACGTCGCCAAAATCTCGCACCACAGCTGGCCACTCCAGCTCCATCTGCATAGCCACAGCCTCCACCGGCCTGGCCCGAAATCTGACAGGACCAAGCGAACTGCTACCACGACTGAACTCAAATACTGGATGTCCAGGAATCTCGAACACCACCTTCTTCCTCCGGCAGTCGATCGTAGCATAGAAGCTCGCAAGCCAGTCCATCCCAAGAACTGCATCATAGTTGATAATGTCGTGGACAATGAAATCAGCGAAAAGCTCATGTCCACAGACCACCAACGAGCAAGAATTACAACCACGATGCACCGAGACCACACCATTCCCTGTAACGATATTCCAACTCTTGGAAGAGGGGACGTCGACAAGGAATGCCTCTCCACGAAGCTCCGAGAAATAATGCACATCGATGCACCAGAGTCAAAGAGGACTCGTGCAGGAAATGTGCACACCAAAACCACACCTAACAAGCAATTAACAATCAAACCCTAGTCTAGCAAACAACCATGTTCAAGCAAACAACATAATCTAACAATCAAAACCAGCTAGGAAAGTAACAGCTAGATTGAGGATTACCTGCGATAACCTCATCCACAGCCTCGCTCTCCGCAGCGGTCATCAGAAAAGCCTGCCTCCTCGACGGAACAGCCTGCTGAAAAGCCTGCCTCTGCGGAACAAGAGCTGCTCCACGTCCAGCAGGAACAGACGCTCGCTGCTGCAACGGCTGAGCTGCAACAGGTGCCCTCCGCAGCAGACCCGCATGCCGACAATCCTTCGTGACATGGGAAGCATCACCACAAACCAGACACTGGCCCAAAAACTTCCGACACTGATCCTTGATATGGCCAGGCTTGCCGCAGAAATGGCAAGACTTCAGAATAGGCCCTCATGGCCTCTTAAACTGAGCGGACTGATTAGGCCTGAATCCAGGTCTAACCACAGCTCTCGCCTGTTCCACATGCCTCTTCCCAGCACCAACAACAGACCCCATCCTCTGGTTCACGAGCAGCTCCTGCCTCTTAGCCGCCACCAGAACCTTCTGATAAGACTCCCGGTCAGAAGAGGTCACAAAACTCTGGAGCTTCGAAGCAAGCCCCTGCAGGAACCTCTAAGCCTTCTCCTCAGCGTCCTGCACCATCTTTGGTGCAAACCAACTCAGCCTCATGAACTCTTGGTGATACATGTCCACCGACGAGCTCCTTTGCTTCAAATCGATAAAACGCTGCAGCATCTCCTCCCTGGCAGCTTTCGGGAAGAACTCACCCTCAAATCTGGCCTTGAAGGTAGCCCAAGCTATCGGCTCCACCAACAACTTTTCTTCCGCATCCCACCAATTCCGAGCATTATCCTTGAGTTGCCTCTTTGCCAAATCAACCCATCCAGCCGGGGTGATCTTGGCCATCTTCAGATTGTCCTCGATGTTCCGAATCCACTCATCGGCAGCCAGAGGACCCTCAGAACCATCAAAATATGCGGGACCCAGCTCCCGAAATTGCTTCGCACCTGACTCAGAGCGAGGGGCATCCAGAAGAGCCCGGGCAGCTCGAGCAAGTGGAGCATTCTGGACTTGCAGAAGCACGCCCTGCTGCACTTGCATCATCTGGAGCATCATCCGCATCATCTCACCGCTGGTGGGTTCCCGCTCAGGCTCCTCATCATGAGGGACCGCACCACTACCCCCACCACGGGTGAAACGTCTTCCTGCCATCTAGCGACACAGAAAACGAATCAGATTAGACTCATAGCTTATGACATCGGATGTCGAACTTAATTTATTGGACATTTAAATATTATTATCGCTATTCCAAAATCGCAGTTACAGAGGAACCTGCATGGGCCACCAACAAAACCTGTCACGACCCGCTTCCCTAAAATGGAGGCGAAACATGAAAAGGTCCGCACGAGAGTGGAGCTGTGAAGCCCCAAACCTGATAAGCGTCCACAATACATAAACAGGTCCCTGTAACCACAACGGAATAACAATAATAACACAAGGAGAGACTGAAATAAAATTCACATCTCATACATAGTCCAACAAGAAAATAAGTCCAACATCCAGAAAAGCCACCAGGCTAGAAGAAAAGAGTCTAAAGGCCCAGAACAAGGCCAACAAAAGCAGCGACTACATAACAAGTATAGGTGCCACGCACCGATAACAAAACAACTGTCTAACAAAAGTAAAACACGACGAAGACACTAGGACTGGTCCCCAGTGTCCACGTACTCCCCGTCAAACACAAGCTCGGGCTCGGCGTCAGCAAACACCTCGTCCTCAACAAGGTACTCAGGCTCAGGATCTAACATGTGTCACCCAAAAGAGTAAAGGGGCACATGTCAGCAAGTCTAAAAGACTTGGACAAGGAAACTGAAAGTAAGGCAACTAGCAACCTAGCAGTTTAGTATGCATGACATGGCAATTATAACATGAGTGCACAATTTAAAACATGGCAAGACAATTTGTACAAGAGAGCAATTATCGGTACAAGACAAGACAAGACAAGAGTAGCCACGCTACTATCAATATCAATCAATTCACATTGTTGGTGTTTACGCCCTTCGCTGAATGGTAAACATTTCAGACCAATCGGCACTAAACACAAATCACATTTCACGGTTGTTTTGTAGATGTTTACGCCCTTCGCTGAATGGCATAGCATTTCAGACCGATCGGCACTAAACACTACCCCACCCCAAAGAGTTTACGCCTTACAACTACAGTTGTTGATCAAACAGACTCCCAGTTGAATGGCCGCTTAACCCTCACCCCATCCCGCACTAAACAAGCCAGGGTCCCTGAACATGAGCCCAGCAAGTGAGCCAGGGTTGCCCCGCACGGGAGCTTGTTTCTTAGTTCACAATTTAATATATCGAGCGTTGGGGTTAGCAACTCATTATGCTCGCTTCTGGTCACGAGCCAGGAACACAAGTATTGTAGCGATGCTACGCAATCACGGGATCACCAAAAGAATGCAATGACATGACATTTAAATTGCGTACCGTTAATGGAAAGTAAACATGACATGGTAATTGTGCAACATGTTAAATGTCGGAACTAGCTTCGTTGTCAAGCTAGTTCCCCAATTTGCGCCTAGGCGAGTATCATTTCGTCGCCTAGCCTCTTTTACGCCTACAACAAGCAAATGGCCTAAAACATGGCCTAAACCCTAAGTGGCAAGTTTCACTTGCCTAGCACCGGGGATGGCGACTACTTCGTCACACGGACGCCAATCTACGGGGAAATCGCTGTTTTGGGAGAACAATCATCAAATAACATGAAATTATATTAGGGTTTCATAAAAATATAAATAGGTTAAGAAAACAACGGTAGATCGATTTCTTACCAAGAGGAGACGGAAGAAACACTCCGGGGAACCCTGGGATCAGATCTGGAAAAGATTGGAGAAGTTTGGGGAAAACTAGGGTTTTGGGGGATTTGGGGATTTTGATGGATTTGGGGGGAAGATGAGAGGTAGATAGAGTGGATGGATGGTTTGGATGATGGATTTAGGGCTTGGAATGAAGGATTGAAGCTTGGAGGAAGATGGGGGCTCAAACGGGAAGATTTTAGGGTTTTGGGTCGTGTTAGGGAAGAAGAAAACGATTGGGTTGGGTTTAAATAGGTTGAGCTGGAGGCTGCCCAGAAATTACGGTTTTAACACAGGTTAGTCGGTCAAAGAGCAACCACTGACCGACTAGTTTGGCAACTAGTCGGTCGGTCGACCAACGCAGACCGACTAAGTGCAAACAGTAACTCCTGAACGAAAATAGGATTTAGAGTTAGTCGGTCCATGAACAAGTACTGACCGACTAGTTTAGCATCTAGTCGGTCGATGAACGTTCTTAGACCGACTAAGAGTAAACAGTAACTCGACTGTACAGTAGAACCAAGAATTAGTCGGTCTGAGTACAAAACTTAACCGACTAGTTTAACAACTAGTCGGTCGAAAGATGAACTTAGACCGACTAAGAATGAACAGTACTGATACTAAAATTTAGATGATGTGTTAGTCGGTTAAAGAAGCATTGCTGATCGACTAGTTTGCAACCTAGTCGGTCAACCAACGTTCTTAGACCGACTAACGATAAACAATAACTCCTGAGAAATTTAGAAAGCTAACTAGTCGGTCCAAGAAGGATTGCCGACCGACTGGATCGTCATCTAGTCGGTCGGTGGCCCTTCTTACACCGGCTAATGAGCACCAAAAGTTCCGATACGGAGCGCGAGGCCCCGGGATCGATTCCTAAGACTCCTAGGCTTGATCTAATAGTTAGATACGACCGTTATGAAGTCTGTCACGAGTGACATACTTCGAAATCGACAATCCTAAGGAAGAAGCGAGAAAATACGACGAATCGATCGAAAATGAAATCTACGGAGACGAGAACCACACAAGAGGAGAAAATCCACCAAAACATATATTATATTATATTAAATCCAGATACATGAAAAGCAGTCGTTACATAGATCTTGAAGTTCTACCCCAAAATCATATATAATTTGACATATGTTCAATTCAGAAATTAGGAGTAAAAATTCCATCTTTACAACATGTCTGTATTTCATCCAGTCTGGATACATTTTAGAAAAACTGAGCTCAGTCTCTGAACACTATGGAATTTTCTGTTCTTAGTCTCGTTGTAAATTTAACAACGTTTCCTACAACTTTGTCACCATGCATATTTTTGTGATTCGAACTGCAAAATAACTTAAAACAGCAATCTTTACAGCCCTCAGAATCTATCTGAAAAACAGTTTTGACAGGGCTGACCAAACAATTCACCATAAATCATATAGTTCATATTTTTGCATGAAATGTTATCTGTGAATCCAGAACTACAATATCTACAACTTTCATTTAGGAAGTTGTGCTAAATTCTGACTATAATTGGGTAGCACTTGGTATGAGCTGTAGCCTTGTATTGTGACTTGGTTGTCTTGGGAGGTGGAGAGTGACAGTGTATATATAGTGATGCACCTGGACTATGTATATGAATGAATGTTGTTTGTTCTATGTTATTTATGAGGTTATTTTGATATCATAGTGGAGCTTCACTTGTACTATCCCAGCATGTGCGCAGTGGCCTACATGTTCTGTTTTTTCTTCTTTCCCTCTCTTTTCCCCTCTCATCACCCTCGCTCTTCAGAATACCTGAAAAAAATAAAAAAAATGTAAAAATTTTGGGTATTCTAGAGATCGGGGCGTGACTGTTTTTGGTGGCCCATACATGTCACTGCACTACGGCGTGCATAAGATAGTACATGTAATGTTCCATAGAATAGATGTATCTTAAGGTGGGTAGATGGCCCCTAATGTCTAGTATAATCCGTCCTCACCCTAGTCCCTCTAGGTATGTGTATTGTTGTACAGATGAGTATGGACATATAGGTGTGTGAATCTATTCGACTATATGGTCGTGCGAGTATGAATACATATATGTATGTATGTATGCATGCATGGTAGTGATATGTTTATTTACCAGGTATACTTATATGGATATGGATGGCTATTAGGATGAATATATTTGGATGTATAAATGGAAGAACATGTGTATGAGTGTTATGTGTACATGAATACTTGTGTGTATATGTTTAGTTAGAGTACACAGTGTGTGTGTATGCATATATGGATGCATTTGTAGGGCATGTATACCATGATAGTGTATGTACCTAAGATAGTATGCGTTGACTACTCGCTCTCATTCTCAGATGTGACATTCTCACCCTTGCATAAACTCGATAGTAAGACCAATAATTGAACACTGAAAACCTGAATGACCCGAGCGGGGATTCCCGCGTCCTAGATACTTATTATACTTGTGACAAACTTCTTAGGTGGAGCAGATATGTTATCTCTTGTTGATCGTGATACCCTCATATTTCACTTCCATCACCATTACGACCCCCTTCGTAATCCATCTCCACAATAAAACCGAAGTCTAATCAACCTAGGAATCGATAGGTAGTATAGTAACGCATCCCTGTGGATTCGACCCCGAACTCATCGGAAATATATTGCTCTGTCACACTTGCACTTGGGGGTGAGGATATGCATACCTTTTAGGGGTGTGCATCGTCATGTGATCACTCCTTATTTTACACCTTTCTCCCGCATGTTTGCATGCCATTTAGATCGTCCAAATCATGCTTTTCACGATATATCGATGATATTGCGATGCTTTTCACGATTTGTTGTTTTTGTCGCATTTCAGGTGATTTGGAGCGATTCGGAGTGATCTCGAGATACGCCTACTCCAGAGTGTCACCGATGACCTCCCCGAGGGGTATTTTACTGTTGGAGAGGAGCGGAAGAAGAAAGAACGTTGCAGGAGCGACGAGGAGGCCAAAACAAGCTGTTTGGGCATTTTTGGTGTCCCACTCGGCCGAGTGAAGGAGTCACTCGGCCGACAAGCGAGACACCGCTCGGCCGACCAGAACGGATACGCTCCATACGTGCACTCGGCCGAGCAGCGGAAGCCACATCGGCCGAGTGACGAGATCCCGTCCGCCCGAGTGGCACCCAGACGACGCATGTCAAAAATCGCCAACTTACTGTTTTTCGTCTGCCTGAGCTTTAGAAGACCCACTCAGCCGAGTGGCAATTGCCGACCGCCCGAGTACTAAGAAGCCATCGGCCGAGTGACGACAACTCACTCGGCCGAGCGACTCCTGAAGTGAAGACCCCCGAAGACCCAGACTTACTGGAAATTTACAGGGTTTCTCACTCGGCCGAGCGACTTTTGTCACTCGGCCGAGCGACTTTTGTCACTCGGCCGAGTGCGACGCGCTGCCTGTAGCGAAAATTGCGGATTTCAGGCTGCGCAGGGGCATTTTGGTCAGAGTTTTTTGGATGATTTTGAGGGGTATTTAACCCCTGTTTTTACCCTAGGTTAGAGAGCTTTTTCTCTTAGATTTTTGCAGCTTTTTAGATTAACTTCTTAGCTTTATTCTTGTGATTGGAGAGGAGACAAAAAGTTGGTTTTTGTTGAATTATTTGAAGAACTTCATTGGTTTGTGTCTCTCCTCTCTAAAAATTCTATTTTTATTGCATACCTCAATATTGTGATGAATTCTCTTATTAATTTCATTGATTATTTTTGTGTTTGTGCTATGAATTGTGAGTAGTCTCCACGTCTTGGGACGTGGGGATGAACCCTACGAGCCCAATTTCACATTTGTGATGAATTGGTAGGAACTTTGCTAGAATTGCTATTAGGGATTAAATTGGGATCGATTTACTACGGATGGCTAGGTATTCATATCGATTGGGATTTGCAAGACATTGGATCCCAATTCGTTAGGAAACCCTAGAAATCCGAATTGGGTTGGAATCGAATTTCCGTAGTATCGGTTTGCAAGAGATTGAACCGATACTAGGGTTTCCGGTTGCAATTCCGTGCCGATACCCGTTTGCAAGAGATTGGACGGGTAGGAACTATCCCAACCTAGGTCGTGGCCCGAGTTTGCACGAGAGTGGGCTCGGGGCACGATTGAACGATGATGTTGATCCTAATGCTAGCTTCCCTAGGCTAGTGTTTGCAAGAGATTGGACCCGAAAACCTAGAATAGCTATAGACCGGCAACAGCGCGAGAGCGTGAGCTAGGTTCTACATTCAGTTGCAACTAGTTCATCCAAATTTTATCCTAGTAATTTTGATACCAATGAACCACATTGACGAGATACGGTGAGTAGCTGGGATTCCCCATTCCCTAGACGTTCTTTGTTTGATTTGATATTTCCGTACTTTGTCTGACGATTGTGACAGGATCGCCAAAGGCAAATTTCTCTCTTCTTAATAGCCAGGTTGATTGGAACAAGCACGGTCATTCGTCCTCCCTGTGTTCGATAACCCGCTCGCCGCTATACCGTGCGCTTGTGGTAAAACTACAACCGTTCTTTGGGTTACATTCCAGAGCGATCAAGTTTTTGGCGCCGTTACCGGGGAGGCGATTGCGTTTGATCTTATCACCCTAGCTATTTCTTTCTTTTTATTTTATTTCTTTATTTTTACCTAACCCTTCCATTGTGCTAATCGCTTCTTTGAAACTTTGTTCTCCTGTGCATGTACACGAGATCCACTGCGGACCCTGAAGGTATATTATTTGATCCCGAGATTGAACGTACGGTGCGGAGAATCAGAGCGGAAAGGAGACAAGAACCGGAAGGGAGGTTTATGACCAACCCGGAAACTGCGGACCAATTAGCGGCAAGAATGGCAAGGATAATTTCTATTCGCGATAGGCTCTGGCCTAAGACCTCGTCTACGACCTCATCCATTGCCATGCCGGAGTTGGCGGCCGACAAGAACTTTGAGCTGAAGACTGGATTAGTGGTTCTGATGTAGCAGGATCCATTTCATGGGAATGCCCATGAAAATCCCCACTACCACATCCAATTATTCTTGTCGAAGTGCGCCACATTTCAGATGCCGGGGGTCTCCATCGATGCCATCAGACTGCGTCTCTTCCCCTTCACACTAAAGGACAAGGCACTTTATTGGTTAAGGACGCAAGCTGAGGGAGTTGTTACCACTTGGGACGAGTTGGCGAGTGCATTCATTGACAAGTTCTATCCGCCCTCCAAGACGGTGAAGATTCGGAGCGCTCTTATGTCCTTCAAGCAAGGACCCCAAGAGACGCTCTATGAGGCTTGGGAGCATTTTAAAGATCTGCAGCATCAGTGCCCGCACCATAGCATTGAAGATTGGGAGCTAGTTCATAGCTTCTACAATGGTCTCCAACCGGGGACCAAACAAATTATTGATGCCGTGGCGAATGGTGCTATCTTATCAAAGACTCCCGAAGAAGCTACGGCCCTAATTGAGGAGATGGCCTCAAACAATCAACAATGGGGCGATGAGCGAGGACACTCTACGTCCTCCTTGAAGCCAACTAGTATCTATGAGGCGAAGGCCGTAGCGGAGCTTACAAGCAAGTTTGATTCTCTCCACAAGGTAGTGGAGAGACTGGAGAAGTTTATCACGGAGCCCCAAGGAACCCCTTCCACCTCCGCACCAACAAACCAAATGTGTGATTGGCAAGACCAATCTCAAGCCATGTATTTGGGAGGAGAGCAAGGAGAAGGATCCTTGGAGCAAGTACAATATGTCGCGGGGAACGAAAGATATTGGGCCAATCCAGCCACAAGAAATCATCCCGGATTCTCTTACGCCAACAATGAAGGAGCTTTGAACCCGTCACAACAACCACCTCAACAAGCTCGACCACCACCACCACCCCAACAACAACACTATCCGCCGAGGGGGCCTCCACAACAAAATTTCCAACCGAAGCAACAAGTTCCACCTTATAGGCCGCCCGGATACAATCAAGGGTGGAGAAATCAAAATCAAAACCCTCCACAAGCTCAACAACAATCCGACTTCGAAGCTAGAGTGGAGGCGTTTATGGTCGAGCAAAAGAAGGTCAATGCTACCTTGAAGGCGGGCCAAGACTCCCTTACAACTGTTGTAGCTCAAATCTCGGAGCAATTGGCGTTGCTCAATCGGAATACTCAACAATTACCGGCGCAACCCGAGCAAAACCCACGGGGCAACACCGGCCACATCAATGCCGTGGTTGCCGTTACTACTAGAGGCGGGAAGGAAACCACCCCCGCCATGATTCCTACCGAGGAGCCGGTGGAGGAAAGTTTAGAGCCAATTGAGCCGGTAGTTGAAGTTGAGAAGGAGAAAGAGCCGCAAGAAAAGGAGAAATCTAGAGCGGAGCAATTGATTGAGGAGAGGCGCTTCATGCCACCGGTCCCATTCCCCCAAAGGCTTGCTAGAGCGAAAATGGAGAAAAGGCTAGCAAAGTTTCTCGAGTATCTGAGAGGAGTTAGCCTCAACATTCCCTTCCTCGACGCCATCGTGGAAATACCCACATATGCTAAATTTCTAAAGGATTTGATTTCGGGGGGGAAGAGGAAGGAAAAGATCATGCTAGCCGAGGAGGGCTCTTGGTTCACCAAGAGAGAGAAGGAGCCGGCCAAATTCAAAGATCCGGGGAGTTTTCGAATTCCTTGCACCTTGGGCGGCGTCCCTCTACAAAAGGCGTTGGTGGATTTAGGGGCTAGTGTGAGCCTCATGCCTCTCTCCATGTTCTTAAGGCTAAACACCGGGACGAAGTTGAAACCTACCGACATGCGGATACAATTAGCCGATGGACGGATAACAAGGCCGGTAGGGATCGCCGAAGACATCCCGCTACAAGTCCCGGGGGGCATATGCTTGCCATGTGACTTCGTGATCATGGACGTTAATGAGGAGGGAGATACGTCATTGATACTTGGACGCCCGTTCCTCGCCACCGCCGGTGTCATTGTCGACGTGCGAGAAGGTACCCTAACTTTAAACGTCGGCAACATCGAGGTGGAGCTTCACATTCCAAAGGCTATGAAACACATGCATTACCACGAGGAGCTTGACTACATGGACCTCCTTGATGAGGTAATTGAGGAGGCGATCCCCCACTCCATTGGCGCTCTATTTGATGAGGATTTCGAGGAAGGCCCAGGTTTAGGCCGAGATGAGAAGATAGATGATTCCCCCGACCTCTCTGTTGAAAATGATGAAGGCGACGCTGATGTCGCAAGGATTCGAGAGCTCTGCAAGCTCTCGAAATTAAAGTCTCCGAAGAAAGCTCCGCCGATACGGAAATCGGCGTCACCGGTGAAGCCGTTGACCGGAGCAAATGCTAGCTTGGGGGAGCCTCCCCCAAACACTATTCGAGACGGGAGACCACCGAGAGAGAACACGCCACCGCAACTTCCGAATCCAAGCGTTCTCCCCGGAAAGTTTGATGGGTGCATCTCATATGCACCAAACATCCCGCATTAATTGAAAATCATAGGGGGTCGAGCTCACGACCTTAAACGAGCGCTTGTCGGGAGGCAACCCGACGGTTACTGCTTTATTTCCACTTTTCTTTTATTTTTGTTTTAGAAATTTTTAGTGTTTTGAGTCGTTCGCCCAAAAATCTTGTGATAACGGGTCCTATTTTTCCTGACAGGAGAGGAGAATGAGGTACCCATCATTAGGAGGATGCACAAGGCGACGAGGAGCGCCCCAGGAAGGCGCTCGATGCTTAGGAGGAAGATGAAATCGACTGGAGGAAGAAAGACGGAGTTTAGAGCCCAAACGAAGACAAACAGCAGAACACAAGGCTCACTCGGCCGAGTATACTAGTCACTCGGCCGAGCACACAAGTTCGTCCGGCCGAGCCGCCCATGAACGAGGGAAGTCTGCTGTACCCAACTCTCTGTTTATTTTCCTGATTTCAGTATAACTGCTACTCGGCCGAGTATATATATTCACTCGGCCGAGTAAAACGGATACGCTCCTAGGGCGAGTCTTGCCGAGTAGCTTGAGCCACTCGGCCGAATGGACTTACTCCACTCGGCCGAGGCTGGCAAGGCCACTCGGCCGAAGCGTAAGCGGGTAGGGATTTTTCAATTGATCTCACTCGGCCGAGTGACACAGTCACTCGGCCGAGTCGTAACTTTTCCAATAAAAGGGGGCGGGGTCGGGCTCGTTTTTCGAAACGACACAAACCGCAGATCGCCCGACCCCTCAGCTCCCTCGCCCAAACCCCTCGCTCACTCGCCCGATCATCGACCCGCGCCGCCGCTCGGCCACCCACCGCCGGCCGAGCCGCCGCCGCTCCTCGCCCGAGTCGTCGCCGGCGGCCACGTCTCCGGCCACCTCCGGTATCGCTTATTTAGCCTATTTCTCCTCTTTTTGTGTATTTTTCGAGGATCCATGTGCCTAACGAACCCCAAACCCAAATTAATTTCTATTTCTATCTATTATACCCCTAATGCTCCATACGTTTTGAATATTACCCGCTGATATCTCTGTTTCATGCGCAGGTTATTTCTGGGAGCTTAGGGGAGCCCAGGGGAGCTTCCAGGGACTGATTTGGGCTTCGTGGAGGCGTCGTCTTCGCACGTTTCCATTGCTTTGCACTCGTGGCATGTCGTGGTACATTCTCTCCTTTATTTTACGCACGCCGCACTTTTCACGCTTTTCGGTAAGCGCTCGGGGCCCATATGCCGCCCCGGACACGGCCGAGGTCGAGGAGAGCTTCCGCCAAGCGGAAGCGGTCGGATGATGCCGGCCCCTCCCACGAGGTGGAGGACTCTCCTCCGCCTTCTCCACCATACTCCATTCACCCTGCAGGCCCCACACACCCCGCACAGCCTGCAGAGCCCGCACAGCCCATACACCCCGCACAGCCGCTCCCTGCCGCTCCACAGCCACCACCTCCGGCTCCACTTATCGGGCCGCTGGGGATCACGTTCCGAAACGACGCACACCGCGACGCTTTCGAGCGTATCTCCCAGCGCTCGATCGTACCCTCCAGGTTTGCACACCCTGTCGACCTAGGACGCCTGGGGGTACTAGAGGGGATGCTCACGTTGTACGACAACGTGGGCTGGCGAGATTTCTTTCAGGTGTCGGCGGACACGTTTATCCGCCCGACACTTGAGGTACTTAGTTCGATCGCCCGGACCGACGAGGGATGCTCGTTTCGGTTCATGGACCGGGAGTGCCAGGTCACTCTCGGTATGATGAGAGCCTTCTTCTTGTGGCCCGATGTCCCCGGGGTCGACCGAGGTTACGCCCCCACCTATATCCCCCCACCTTCCTTCGACACCGGTGCCTTCTGGGCCAGGATTACAGGTCTTCACGCTGCCTTTGACCCTAGTAGGGCCAAGGCCTCGGCCATTGTCCATCCCTGCCTCCGTATAGCTCAGCGCCTTATGGCGACGACCTTTTTGACTAGATATGAGCCGGGTACGATGTCCACGCCAGAGCTCTATATGCTCTACGCGATGACACGGCCCAGAGCTCTATCTAGGGAGGGCGATGAGTTGGTCCCCACCGTCGTGATTGATGTCGCGGCTTGGTTTTTGGACCGCATCATCGTATCGGTGGGCGCTCGCTCACCGATATGCTGCGGCGGCCTGATCACCTTGCTTGCCCTTATGACCGGCGAGGACTTCCCTGACGACCTGCGACGTGCACCGGGCCCCACTTCTCTGTCGATTGATGTTATGGCCCGGATGAAGATGTTGCGTCCGCACGGTGAGCGACACTAGGTCTGGCTGCACGGCCCTTACGGTGCCGATTACATGATTCTTCCGAGCCCAGCTCGGACTCAGATTGCACCGGCCCATGTGGACTGGCTCCCTGTGATGGATGTTCTGATCCCAGCCGCTTACGTGCTCGAGGCCGAGGAGGCCGAGCAGGCCCACGCTGCCCCCGCAGACCCTGTTGCACCTGTCGCGCCTGCTGCCCCTGTTGACCCCGTGGACCCTCAGCCTATCCCAGATATTTCCGCTGCTCCAGACACCTCTGTCCACACCTCTGTCGGTGTCGGGAGTACCTTAGCTGAGCCCACCTCCACTGCTTCCACGCCTGTCACCACCCTCACTGGCCCTCTGTCTGCCGAGCCCGTTTCCTCTGCCCCACCCGAGCGCCCGCCGACTATAGTTGAGTGCGGAGAGCCCTCTTTTGCCACCGCTGTAGAGACCGTAGTCTCCACCCCTGTCTCCACCGTTGCTGTGTTTTCCGAGAGTGTCGTGGCGTCTGTCCACACTTCTGTGTCACCGACCTCTCTGGCAGCCTCGCCGTCATTTTTGTATTCTTCTTTCGCTGCTGCTGCCTCCACTTCTCACCGTCCTGCCCAGCCTCGCACTGAGGCCAGGCCCCCACTAGCGAGTGCAGCTCCTTTTGTTCCCTTGCCTGCTGAGCCCGTCACCTACGCCACCAGAGTACGCCAGCCCCGACCTGCACACCCCCGTGCGGTGCGTCCCTCTGCACCACCTCCCCCCGACACTGTACTTCAGAGCATTCATGCTCTCGAGGGGGCGGTGAGTGGCCTCAGAGGCGACCTTCGGACCCTGTCCGCCACCGTCACTGCGATGGCTGGCCGCTTTGACCTGCTCCCGCACATTCACTACTGTCTTACCCAGGTCCTGGAGCGTCTCCCATGCGTACCCCCGCCCACCCAGCAGGTTCCCACCCCCACTTCCACGCACACTCAGCCTGCTACCACTTCCACACCCACACCCGCTCAGCAGCCTGCACCACCACCACCTCCTCCTCCGCCTCAGGACGGAGACGGCGCAGCACCACCTTCTTAGGCACCCTTGATGCCATCGTTTATTTTTGCCGTTGTGCTACCCGTTTCTGCTGGGTCCTGATGCTTTTTGACCACCCCCCCTCCCCTCACTTATTTTGGATTCTCATTCCACTCATTTCTTTATATATCTTTTTTGGGAGAGAGGGAGAGTTTTTGGTGCCACACCTATATATATGTATCACTCCTATATTTGCATGCATCATGTCCGCCTCATATTTTTCGTTTCATTATTTTTCCTTTTTTCCTTCCATCATGCATGCATCCTCACTTTCCCCTCACACTACTTGTCTCTCTGTGTGCCCCATTTTGCACATTGAGGACACTGTGCCATTTAGCTTGGGGGAGTGAGTTCTCACGTTCTTTTTGATTTACCACCTTTATTTTTAGTTTTTCACGCCATTTTCCGCTTTTGCACTTATTTTCATCATTTTTTCTTTTATTTTACCATGCATCACGTTTTTCTTATTTTTCTGTGTGCCGCATTGTAAATAGTTCTATTTTCCCCTTTATCTTTATTTTCTTTTTCATCTCATGCTAGAGATGACTTTCCTATGATGATGATTACGTGGAGTTAGCTTCCTTTATATGCATGCTATATTTGTCATGTCTTTGACTTTATTTCTGATATCATATGCTATGACTTGCCTTGCATCTAGAGATAATAACCCACACTTTTTCCACATGAAAATGGATGAAATTTTATTATTAGCCTAGTCTGAATATTCATATGTATGCTATCACAGAAAACACACCAAGATTCACGCATTGAATGCCTATATCTGGAGTACCGATTTCTTTTCCTATATCACTTCTATATGCATGAACTATACATTTCACTTCAGGATGATTGAATGATGTTAGCTATGATAAATCTGGATTAGTTAGCTTTTTTGTGATCGAAACTGAGTAGATTAGATTACCCTGCTGAAGTTGTCGTGCATGTCTTATAGAGTGAACCGAGAGATACATTTATTTCTTTCTCCACAAATCTTGAACATCATTTCTCTATTTTAAAATCATTGGTGAATCTCCCCTTAGCGATTCTATTATATGGCATTTCCCCCGCTATTAATTCCTAGCTCCAAATTTCCCGAATTCAAAAAAAAAGAGAGAGAATATTCTTGTATATCATTATCTCTCTTTGAGTTGGGATCATTGTGTATATATGCTATATCAAAAAAAACAAAAGAGAAAAAAAACAAAAGAAAAAGAAAAAGAAAAAGAAAAGAGGAAAAATCCTCAATAAAAGATCCCATCTCACTTTCTTTCTTTCTTCTCTCTTTTCGTGTTCATTTTCATTACTTTTGGAGCTTTATAAAAATGGGGATGTGAATATTTTTTATGCCACCATGCTTATAGACAAGCTTGGGGGAGGGAATCCAATGATGTGTGAGAGAGTGACTACTTGACGTTGCACGACAACCTAGGCTAAGTAATATTCTATACTCGGTGAGATTATTTTTAGCTTTACGAAGTCCAGAAATCTAAGCCTAGCACTCATATCATGAAATCCACACTTTTCTATTCTCTCTATTCTATTGTGTGATACTCTTATACTCCTCATAGAAAGCATTCAATTGAAAAGTGTGTGATCTGCGATTTGTATACCGCTTTAGATGATTCAGACGATGTTAATTCTAAAATTATTCCGTTTTTCATGATTATATCGTTGTTCGTGGGTTTTCTATTTCTATTTGCACTATTATACTATGATATCAAAATAAAACTCTTTGACATGTATTTTTCATTCAGTGCATGCTATATGAGTAAGCGAAACACACGTCCTGAGAAAATGATCTAGCAGCTTCCCTCTTCGCTTCTTTCTTTCTTCTTTGTTTTTATTTCGTTTTTCATTCTTCTCCGTTTTTCATTTTTCATTTTTCATTTTTCGCCATTTTCGTTTTCCGAATCCACCGGGTTCACCTTTTACTTATCTTCCTCGAGGACGAGTAAGAGGTAAGCTTGGGGGATTTTGATCACTCCTTATTTTACACCTTTTTCCCGCATGTTTGCATGCCATTTAGATCGCCCAAATCATGCTTTTCACGATATATCGACGATATTGCGATGCTTTTCTCGATTTGTTGTTTTTGTCGCATTTCAGGTGATTTGGAGCGATTCGGAGTGATCTCGAGATACGCCTACTCCAGAGTGTCACCGATGGCCTCCCCGAGGGGTATTTTGCTGTTGGAGAGGAGCTGAAGAAGAAAGAACGTCGCAGGAGCGACGAGGAGGCCAAAACAAGCTGTTTGGGCATTTTTGGTGTCCCACTCGGCCGAGTGAAGGAGTCACTCGGCCGACCAGCGAGACACCGCTCGGCCGACCAGAACGGATACGCTCCATACATGCACTCGGCCGAGCAGCGGAAGCCACATCGGCCGAGTGACGAGATCCCGTCCGCCCGAGTGGCACCCAGACGACGCATGTCAAAAATCGCCAACTTACTGTTTTTCGTCTGCCTGAGCTTCAGAAGACCCACTCGGCCGAGTGGCAATTGCCGACCGCCCGAGTACTAAGAAGCCATCGGCCGAGTGACGACAACTCACTCGGCCGAGCGACTCCCGAAGTGAAGACCTCCGAAGACCCAGACTTACTGGAAATTTACAGGGTTTCTCACTCGGCCGAGCGACTTTTGTCACTCGGCCGAGTGCGACGCGCTGCCTGTAGAGAAAATTGCGGATTTCAGGCTGCGCAGGGGCATTTTGGTCAGAGTTTTTTGGACGATTTTGAGGGGTATTTAACCCCTGTTTTTACCCTAGGTTAGAGAGCTTTTTCTCTTAGATTATTGCAGCTTTTTAGATTAACTTCTTAGCTTTATTCTTGTGATTGGAGAGGAGACAAAAAGTTGGTTTTTGTTGAATTATTTGAAGAACTTCATTGGTTTGTGTCTCTCCTCTCTAAAAATTCTATTTTTATTGCATACCTCAATATTGTGATGAATTCTCTTATTAATTTCATTGATTATTTTTGTGTTTGTGCTATGAATTGTGAGTAGTCTCCACGTCTTGGGGCGTGGGGATGAACCCTACGAGCCCAATTTCACATTTGTGATGAATTGGTAGGAACTTTGCTAGAATTGCTATTAGGGATTAGATTGGGATCGATTTACTACGGATGGCTAGGTATTCATATCGATTGGGATTTGCAAGACATTGGATCCCAATTCGTTAGGAAACCCTAGAAATCCGAATTGGGTTGGAATCGAATTTCCGTAGTATCGGTTTGCAAGAGATTGAACCGATACTAGGGTTTCCGGTTGCAATTCCGTGCCGATACCCGTTTGCAAGAGATTGGACGGGTAGGAACTATCCCAACCTAGGTCGTGGCCCGAGTTTGCACGAGAGTGGGCTCGGGGCGCGATTGAACGATGATGTTGATCCTAATGCTAGCTTCCCTAGGCTAGGGTTTGCAAGAGATTGGACCCAAAACCTAGAATAGCTATAGACCGGCAACAGCGCGAGAGTGTGAGCTAGGTTCTACATTCAGTTGCAACTAGTTCATCCAAATTTTATCCTAGTAATTTTGATACCAATGAACCACATTGACGAGATACGGTGAGTAGCGGGGATTCCACATTCCCTAGACGTTCTTTGTTTGATTTGATATTTCCGTACTTTGTCTGACGATTGTGACAGGATCGCCAAAGGCAAATTTCTCTCTTTTTAATAGCCAGGTTGATTGGAACAAGCACGGTCATTCGTCCTCCCTGTGTTCGATAACCCGCTCGCCACTATACCGTGCGCTTGCGATAAAACTACAACCGTTCTTTGGGTTACATTCCAGAGCGATCATCATGTCAACACGAAGCCTTAATTCTCGTCCCCTCGGCATCTAACCACAAGAGATCCTGGGAGGATATGATGGTTCCCTTTTGTAGCCCCGATGGTTAGTCGGTCGCTACGATATAAGTAGTTCTAGTGAGTGTGCCCGATTGATCATCGGCGCCGGTCACTAGATAATCAACCCTCCGTTAGGGGCATCAAATCAAAACCCAATAACTATTTATGGTTAGGATTGTGTAGCACCCTAAAGGGACGGGTAGAATTTGGCTCGTCATGCAGTCCTACCTCTAGACTCAATCTTAGTTGTGACGATATTTTGGGTGATCCAACATGATCAATCAAAACAATGAGGCTCTTCATGGCCCTAGCTTATGGAACTATTCACTAAACAAAACTACAACAAATGGAATCAATATAATAGGGTTCATAATTAACAAATATGAAATGGGCTAGAGAAATAACAACCGATGCAAGCAATCACAATGTAATAGAGCAATATAGGCAATTAAATAATAAGGGCAAAGATTAAGATTCTCACCATCAAGATTATAAAACCCAACAAGAAAAAACCCAGAAATTCTGCTCCAAAATGCCCAACAAAAGTTTTAGATAATAAAAAGCTCTACATGTTCGTTACATTGATTTCTTGAAATAGAAAGCCTTGTGTTAAGGCCAAAAACGTAGGGTAAGCGTGCACCGCCGTTGATCCGCACGACCGTGCCACTAATCGGCACGGTCATGTTATCTAATTTCCACACCTAGCTGCCCCAATCCGGTACGGCTGTATGGGACATCCGTGCATTTCGCCATTGCTCTGTAATAATTACGGCATGGCTATGTAGCACGACCGTGCCGACCTTCTGTAGCTCTTCTTAGCAGCTGGTGCACTGACACAGACGTGCAAGTGCATGCACGACCGTGTCAAGTCTTCTCTTCCTCCTCCTTCCCTCCGAGCTTAACCACGGCAGCTCTTTCTCCTTGGCTTCCCTCCTTAGGCCTCAACACCGCCTAGAATGCATCGTTTCGAGGCCAATCACCTGCAACATGGAAAGAAACAACCCAGGCGTAAAAGTGGTAAAAGATAATAAAATGCGACGAAAATAAAAGCGGCGATGTAAAATAAAGCGGGAAAACAAGGGAAAAGGATGGAAAATAGGTGTAAAATATGCCTAACATGTATTTCCTTATGCGAACTATTCCTGTAGTGTCTACCTTTATGCTCAGCACCATGCCTGTGGATGTGTCTATTTTAAATTATGTAATTAATTCGTTTGTCATTATTATCATTGGTAGTCTGACCCGTAGTTAGGTAGGACAATTTTGAGATTGGCATACCGACTATGGTTATTAGTTTCCTACTGGGCACATGTTGACGTGTTCCTCCCCCCTTTTCCCAGGATTAGAGTCTTAGATGGCAGAGCAGGACCATATCCAGGAGACTATCCAGAGCTTCAGAGGGCTCGTGGAGCAGGCATTCCAGGGGTAGATTAGGGAGTGATTTGTATCGTGTGTGTAGACACAATTCTCTGTTTTCTTTTTGTGGGTTGGGGATCTCATCTGTCATTGATTCGGGTTCAATATTACATATTTAACCCCCCATTTAGCCCTATTTTGTGCTCATGTGATGCTACATTGTTCTCTAATTCATACGTATTTTCTACACATTTATTTATTAGAGAAAACACACTATTTGAGCACAAAACAGCATTTAGCGATGCAATTCTGCACATTTTATATTTTTCCTAGCTTGGTCTCGATCTTACGATTCCAACGACTATTTATTTGTATTTTTCTGAGATCTGTACTAATTACTATGAATTTTTGAATGAAGAATACCAATTAATTGGAGAAATACGCTCAAAATACGAGAAATACGATCGCCGACCAATCAGCGCTCGACACGTGGCTGCATCTACGCCGACCGCTGCTCCATCCAACGGCTGCTATCGATTCAAGACCGTACGCGTACGCGAGCGGACAGCAGAGATCGTGGCCATCGATCACAGATCGAACGGCCACGATTGGCCATCAGATTACGAAGACGCGGAGAGATCGTGATCGTCGTTGCAAGATCCAACAGCCACTACTTCACCCGCTCGAACTCAACGAGCGCATCACGTCTGGGCGACGTGGCCAGATCGTGACCGACGGATGAAGATCCTACGGCCGCGAGATCTCCCGCATTCAAACTCGCAGAGCAGGCGACGTGGCCCGTTGTGCGCCCTTGATGCGTGATCGAACGGTCGAAATAAACTCCGAGTTTGGTTCGGATGCGGATGCGGGTTTGGCACGAACATTAAAGAACACGTGGCAGCTCCGTGTTAAATCCAGCTTGATCGAGCGGCCGTGGTTTGATCCGGTTGAGATGTGCGGCTCAGATGCCATCAGGCGTGAAGCGGGTGCGGATTTTGAACCCGTTAAGAGCCCCAAACCCGCAATGCTATTATATAAGCGTATTTCTAGGGTTTTGGGGCGTATTCTGGCGTATTGGAGCACTTAGAAGCCGTATTCTCTCTCTGAAAAATTCTGTAAATTTCCAGAGTCCTTTCTTATTATTTCCAGAGAGTTTGAAGTCGAAACTTGGAGATTTGGTGATATTTCCTTTAACTCAAACCCCGTATTTTGGTGTTTTCTAGCGTATTTT
This sequence comes from Scilla litardierei, assembly GCA_030789695.1. NCBI lineage: Eukaryota > Viridiplantae > Streptophyta > Magnoliopsida > Asparagales > Asparagaceae > Scilla > Scilla litardierei. Next base: position 123,986,757 of record CM061132.1, on the reverse strand, counting down.
GCTATAAACTTGATGTATTTTGCTATGGAAGTTGTTTATTTTTGCATGATGTGTAGCTAAATCTCTGTTGTGCATGATATGGAGTAGTTAGATGATGTGATTCGTGCTATTTAGGTTGAATATTGTTGTTCTTCATCGTAAAAGTCGCTAAAATTGTATGTTTTTGCTATTTAATCCTCTTTTCGTCTTCCAAAAGAAGCGAATACGTTGATGATCACCCCACAAGGGTGAGATTTGATCTCTCCAAAAGAGAGCTTCATACCATATTCGTAGAACTATAGTTTTAGCGACGTTTTTATTCATATCGTGCTTGAACCCCCAAAAGGGTATTTTCCGACAAATCGCTCCCAAAAGGAGGATTTGTTAAGTTATATTTAATCAACCAAAATACACGAATCGCTGATCCTAACGAGCCCATATCATGTGCATGTTTCTCATATATTTTCATACACGACTCTTTCGTTGTTCGCTTTGATTACGTATTCACGACACACTTTCACACCATCATCACTTTCATTATTAAAGTGTTTAGTTTCTCTACGTAGACTTTCTATTTGATTTAAGCTTGTGGTTTCAACAGATTTCTCCTGAGAATTCGACATCTGGACTCCCAGATTTTACTACTTAAACGGACTCTTGCGCTTGAGAGAAGCACCTTTCGGAGCCCACCAAGTTTTTGGCGTCGTTGCCGGGGAGAACGGTTTGTTACTACGGTTTATTTCACTCAGAAGACCTTCAATGAGATCTTTCCACTTTATTGTATATAGACTTTTGTTTGCTTTCATATTAAAAAAATATATTTGTGCTAGTTTATGTGGCATAGGACTCCTTGGACACATAGGTTGACTCGACGTTTTGATATGGCTAATAATAATATGGATGAAAATTTTAGCAACAACAACGAAAATAATGTGCAACCTGGAGTGCCTAGGACTTTAAAAGATTTACTTCGACCCACTAGGACTAGCACTGCTTCATGCTTTGTTTTACCTGCCGATGCAAATTCTTTCAATTTTAAACCTGGGGTGATCCAACTCTTACCCACCTTTCATGGGTTAGACAAGGAAAATCCATATCTTCATATTAAAGGATTTGAGGAGGTTTGCTTGACATGCTTTGATGGGAAAACTAGCGAGGACACGATATATCTTAAACTGTTCCCATTTTCATTAAAAGACAAAGCTAAAAATTGGTTGAATGCATTGCCATCACGCTCTATTACTACATGGATTGATTTGCATGCTGAATTTCTAAAGAAGTTTTTTCCTATTCACAGGACACAGGGACTGAAGCGGCAGATCATGAACTTTGCCCAGAAAAGCGAGGAGACATTCTACCAGGCGTTTGAAAGGTTCAATGAGCTGTTGCTTGCATGCCCGCACAATGGCTTCGACAAAAGCAGGATTATTGGCTTCTTCTACGATGGACTGCAGCCGCAAATGAAGCAATTTGTAAAGACGATGTGCAATGGGGGATTCTTTGATAAAGAGCCAGATGAAGCTTGGACGTACCTGGAGAAGATAGCAGAAAATGCGCAGACATGGGACACTACTTCAGACTACGAGAGAGGAGGCCACTCTGCACCATCCCAGCCCACACGAGGAGTGGTATTTAATTTGAAGCAAGAGGATGCGTTGGAGGCAAATATGGAGGCCATGATCTCAAAGAAGCTTCATGCCATGAATTTGAAAGAGGCCAAGGCGGTTGAGATAGAGCAGACTTGCGCACTTTGCGACGTCAGTGGCCATGACACCAGTGCATGCCCCACACTTCCAGCCTTGAAGAGCATGCTAGAAAATCCTACTGGGGTGAATCAAGTGTCTTCGAATTACCAGAACTTCAATTCCAACAAGGGGTGGCGCAACAATCCAAACTTGAACTGGGGCCCCAATCAACAGACTCAGCAGCAGCAGGCTCCCCCTCAGTTCTGACAATCTCAATACAACAGCAACAACTATCAAGGTGGGAACCAGAGGAGGGACCATGAGCCAGTGCAACAACAGCAGATGCAACCATTTGGCAATGCGCTTCAGCAGCTTATCCAATTGCAACAAGCTCAGATGCAGCAACATCAAGCTCAATTTCAGGCTCAACAGACTCAGAATCAGCAGATGAGCGAGAGCTTGGCGAGGCTTACAGCGACATTAGAAAAAGGTAGGCTACCATCTCAGTCAATTCCAAATCCTAATATGGGCTCATCTTCTTCTGCAGGAAATAATATGAAGCCTTGCCAAGCGGTGTCCACTTTGAGGAGTGGAAAAGAGATTCAGAAGCCTGACCCACAGAGCAGAGAAGCTGAGCAAGAAGAGGGAATTCAGATCCAAGAAGATGGAATTAAAGAACAAGAGGAGGTGCAGGAAGAGAGCACGGACGTGGGTGTGAGCAAAAGCGTCATTAAAGAGAAGGAACCCGCAGCATATGTACCTGCAGCACCCTACCCTCATCGGCTACTTCAGAAAAGCAAAGATAAGTATCAAACTGAGATTCGAGAAATTTTTCAGAAGTGTCAGATCAATATTCCATTGCTTGATGCTATTAATCAAATACCTGCCTATGCTAAATTTCTGAAAGATTTGTGCACTGTTAAAAGAAAATTAAATGTGAAAAAGAAAGCATTCTTGACTGAACAGGTTAGCTCTATTGTGCAACAAAATACACCACCTAAATTTAGAGACCCTGGATCACCCACCATCACTTGCACCATTGGCACTAAAAAGATTGGAAATGCTTTATTGGATTTAGGTTCTAGTGTCAATATATTGCCATATCCTATTTTTGTGCAGCTTGGGTTAGGACAGCTAAAGCCTACATCTGTTATATTGCAACTAGCTGATAGATCTATTAAAGTTTCAAAGGGATGCATTGAGGATGTCCTCGTTCAGGTGGACAAATTTTACTACCCCGCGGACTTTATAGTTCTAGACATCCAAGGACCCTAAACTGCCAATGCTACTCCCATCATTCTAGGTAGACCATTCCTAGCGACATGCAATGCTTTAATAAATTGTAGGGATGCTCAACTGAAAATTACTTTTGGCAACATGACTTTGGACTTGAATATTTTTAATACTTGCAAGTTGCCACATGTGGATGATGAGATTGAGAGGGTGCATATGATTGATTCATTGGTGGATGATTATATTTGTTCTGAATTTTGTGATGATGCTTCTATTGTTGAGACTTTTATTGGTGATTCTGATGACATATCTTTTATGCAGGAGAACGTGAAGGAGCTTAACGCGGTATGGGAGCCTAGGTTTGAGGCCTTGCCACCTAATGCATCAATTCAAATTTCATCAGAGATGGAGGATCCAAAGCCCGAATTAAAGCCACTTCCTGAATATCTCAAGTATGCCTTCCTAGGAAATGAAAACAGCTTCCCTGTGGTAATATCTTCTAAACTCTCTTTAGAACAGGAAAGCTCTTTACTTGATGTGCTGAGAAAACATAGAGGTTCTATTGGTTGGTCCATTACTGACATAAAAGGTATAAGCCCTATTGTATGCATGCATCACATTTATTTGGAGGATGACGCCAAACCCACTAGAGAAATGTAACGTAGGTTAAATCCAACATTAAAAGAAGTGTTTAAAGGCGAGGTACTAAAATTATTGGATGCAGGCATTATATATCCTATGTCTGACAGCAAGTGGGTTAGCCCTACACAGGTTGTTCCTAAAAAGTCTGGCCTCACCGTGGTTAAAAATGAGAATAATGAGCTTATCCCAGTTAGAGCCACCACAGGTTGGAGGATGTGCATAGACTATAGGAAGTTGAACTCCCGAACTAGAAAAGATCATTTCCCTCTTCCATTTCTTGACCAAATTTTAGAGAGGGTAGCTGGACATGAGTACTATTGCTTTTTAGACGGTTATTCAGGTTATTATCAGATTGAGATTGCACCTGAGGACCAGGAAAAGACCACTTTTACCTGTCCCTTTGGTACTTTTGCATTTAAAAGAATGCCGTTTGGTTTATGTAATGCTCCAGCTACTTTTCAGCGATGCATGCTCAGTATTTTTGATGATATGGTTGAGAAAATTGTTGAGGTATTTATGGATGATTTTTCAGTATATGGTAGCTCTTTTCATGATTGTTTAGCTAACTTGGCTCTTGTTCTTGACAGGTGCATTGAAAAGAATCTCCTATTGAATTGGGAGAAGTGTCATTTTATGACCACAGAGGGACTTGTCCTAGGTCACCTGGTTTCTAAAGATGGTATACAGGTAGACAGAGCCAAGGTACCAGACTGGTCCCTTCCATTTGAAATAATGTGTGACGCGAGCAACTACGCAGTTGGTGCAGTCCTAGGCCAAAGGAAAGATAAAGTTCCAGTTGTGATCTACTACGCCAGCAAGACATTAAATGACGCTCAAAGGAATTATACAACCACAGAGAAGGAGTTGCTGGCTGTAGTATTCGCGTTGGAAAAATTCAGGAGCTATATTTAGGGATCACCAAGTTTGATAAATACTGATCACTCTGCTTTAAAATATTTATTGTCTAAAAAGATGCTAAGCCTCGATTGATACGATGGATTTTATTGTTGCATGAGTTCAATGTCACAATCAAGGACAAGAAAGGCGTGGAGAATATAGTAGCTGACCATTTATCAAGATTGACAGTAGGCCTTGATTCAGCAGATGTGCCTTTGAAGGACTCCTTTCCTGACGAGCATCTTTTTAGCGTTTCCACCTCTCCATGGTTTGGAGTGCCAAAGGCCTTGATCAGTGATGGAGGGTCTCATTTTTGCAACCGCATGTTCGCTACTTTAATGAAGAGGTTTGGGGTCACACATAAAGTTTCTACTCCGTATCACCCCCAAACCAATGGTCAAGCAGAGCTGGCAAATAGAGAGATCAAAGGAATTCTACAGAAAATGGTGAATCCATCAAGAAAAGATTGGAGTTTGCGCTTACCTGAAGCGTTGTGGGCCTACAGGACGGCCTACAAAACAATTTTGGGGATGTCACCTTACCGTCTTGTATTTGGGAAGTCTTGTCACTTACCTGTTGAGATAGAGCATAGATCTTATTGGGCTATAAAGAAAATGAATTTTGATACTGATGTCTCTTTTTCTTCTCGCAGGTTACAATTGTTGGAGCTGGAGGAGTTGAGGAGAAATGCGTACGACAACGCTAAAATATCAAAAGAGAGGATGAAATCCGTCCACGACATGATGATCTTGAGGAGGGAGTTCACCCCAGGCCAAAAAGTTCTTCTATACAATTCTAGGCTACACATCTTTCCCGGGAAGCTTCGTTCTAGGTGGTATGGACCTTTCGTCGTCAAAGAAGTTTTCCCACATGGCGTTGTGCTCTTACTAAATGAAAAAGATGGAAGCGAGTTCAAGGTGAATGGCCAGAGATTGAAGCATTTTCACGAGCCTTGGACCAAGGAAGCGAGCACCATGGATCTCACAGACCCACCTTCGGGTGGGGACTAATCAGGTGTGTTCTTTCCATGATTCCCTCTTCCTAACATTGAGGACAATGTCTATTTTTAGTTGGGGGGGAGGGAAATAACTTTTAGGATTTTTATTTTATTTTCTTTTTCTTTTTCTTTTATGGTTTTCCCTTTTTAGTTCCCTTTTTGCATTGAAAAAAAAAATCTCTTTGAGTTAAGATATATCACCAAAACCTATTTTTTTACCTAGAAATGAACCTCATGTGATGAAATTTCTCGTTATTTATTCACCACCGTACACTCGGGATTTAATTTTCCTCCACCACTATTGTTCAACATTTCAGTCTCATTTTACATGAACTTGAGTACTTGTGGTGAATTTCTTTTTATACATCTCAATGGCAAGATTAATCGATGACTTAATGAATCTAGTAATTATGGATTAGCAAGTGGTATGCTTTCATTGGAACACACCAAAGTTCATGCACCAATAATTCATAAATTAACTGGAGCATTGTTCTTTATCTCGCATTCATTGCCATTTGCATGCTTGGTGTGATTTTGGGTAGAAAAACGTACCACGTCATTTGAAATGATTAGGATACCCATTCTTGTGAAAAATTAAAGAAGATGAAGTTATCTTGCCACGTTGTTTATGCACACACAAAAGAAGAAAAAATGAGATGACTGAGGAAGAAAAAAAATGAATAAATGTGCTATTAAAGAAATAACTTGGTTGGCTCGAGTAGTACAGTCCGAGGGGCCCTTCTTGGCCTAATGCCCTATTATCATCTGATTGGGAGCCATTGACCGGAACCTCAATTATTTGATGGAGCGATCCAAGTTATATACTTTTCCGCGAATGTTGCTCGATGCGCGTTACGCGGAACTATGGAAAAAAGCGAAAGAAAATAGAGAATAAGTGTGCATAATTAGCAAGGCAAGAGAACTTCCAAAGCTTAAAGAAAACACAAGATGTGGTGTGATCTCTTATGAATGAAGATTGACGTGTGTATGCTTTGATACCATTTTATTTTTAATGCTTGCTTTGCATGAAAAATTCACGCTCCAAGTTAAAATATGTGATTGAACGGTGTGTACCATTGCTTTAGTATACTATGAGCCATGAAGTAATTGATAGTGAGTTTGAGTCTATTTTATAACCATTTGAGATGCTTGACATTCATTTTTGAAAACCCACAAGTACCATTACTTGATGAGCTTGAAATTTTGATATTAGTGTGCGGTTATCTCTTTTGTCGTAGTAGTATGATGGTGAGTAATTTGAGATCTGATAAGGTGATCTAGGCGTATTTTTAATCGCTCTTTTTGCTAGAGACTAGTAAAACGCTAGTTGGGAGGTATGATTCGGGTTCAATATTACATATTTAACCCCCCATTTAGCCCTATTTTGTGCTCATGTGATGCTTTACATATTTAACCCCCCATTTAGCCCTATTTTGTGCTCATGTGATGCTACATTGTTCTCTAATTCATACGTATTTTCTACACATTTATTTATTAGAGAAAACACACTATTTGAGCACAAAACAGCATTTAACGATGCAATTCTGCACATTTTATATTTTTCCTAGCTTGGTCTCGATCTTACGATTCCAACGACTATTTATTTGTATTTTTCTGAGATCTGTACTAATTAATATGAATTTTTGAATGCAGAATACCAATTAATTGGAGAAATACGATCAAAATACGAGAAATACGATCGCCGACCAATCAGCGCTCGACACGTGGCTGCATCTACGCCGACCGCTGCTCCATCCAACGACTGCTATCGATTCAAGACCGTACGCGTACGCGAGCGGACAGCAGAGATCGTGGCCATCGATCACAGATCGAACGGCCACGATTGGCCATCAGATTACGAAGACGCAGAGAGATCGTGATCGTCGTTGCAAGATCCAACGGCCACTACTTCACCCGCTCGAACTCAACGAGCGCATCACGTCTGGGCGACGTGGCCAGATCGTGACCGACGGATGAAGATCCTACGGCCGCGAGATCTCCCGCATTCAAACTCGCAGAGCAGGCGACGTGGCCCGTTGTGCGCCCTTGATGCGTGATCGAACGGTCGAAATAAACTCCGAGTTTGGTTCGGATGCGGATGCGGGTTTGGCACGAACATTAAAGAACACGTGGCAGCTCCGTGTTAAATCCCGCTTGATCGAGCGGCCGTGGTTTGATCCGGTTGAGATGTGCGGCTCAGATGCGATCGGGCGTGAAGCGGGTGCGGATTTTGAACCCGTTAAGAGCCCCAAACCCGCAATGCTATTATATAAGCGTATTTCTAAGGTTTTGGGGCGTATTCTGGCGTATTGGAGCACTTAGGAGCCGTATTCTCTCTCTGAAAAATTCTGTAAATTTCCAGAGTCCTTTCTTATTATTTCCAGAGAGTTTGAAGTCGAAACTTGGAGATTTGGTGATATTTCCTTTAACTCAAACCCCGTATTTTGGTGTTTTCTAGCGTATTTTGCTATAAACTTGATGTATTTTGCTATGGAAGTTGTTTATTTTTGCATGATGTGTAGCTAAATCTCTGTTGTGCATGATATGGAGTAGTTAGATGATGTGATTCGTGCTATTTAGGTTGAATATTGTTGTTCTTCATCGTAAAAGTCGCTAAAATTGTATGTTTTTGCTATTTAATCCTCTTTTCGTCTTCCAAAAGAAGCGAATACGTTGATGATCACCCCACAAGGGTGAGATTTGATCTCTCCAAAAGAGATCTTCATACCATATTCGTAGAACTATAGTTTTAGCGACGTTTTTATCCATATCGTGCTTGAACCCCCAAAAGGGTATTTTCCGACAAATCGCTCCCAAAAGGAGGATTTGTTGAGTTATATTTAATCAACCAAAATACACGAATCGCTGATCCTAACGAGCCCATATCATGTGCATGTGTCTCATATATTTTCATACACGACTCTTTCGTTGTTCGCTTTGATTACGTATTCACGACACACTTTCACACCATCATCACTTTCATTATTAAAGTGTTTAGTTTCTCTACGTAGACTTTCTATTTGATTTAAGCTTGTGGTTTCAACAGATTTCTCCCGAGGATTCGACATCTGGACTCCCAGATTTTACTACTTGAACGGACTCGTGCGCTTGAGAGAAGCACCTTTCGGAGCCCACCAGTCATCCTCTCTTATAGTTGTACAGTCCGTGTATGTAGTTGAATCTTTTCAACTTAATGAATGTAAATACTTTTTGATCTCTGTGGTGTAATTGTGGGCTATCTGTGTTGGAGCAGTTTCTTTTGTATGTACTATTCCAGCATTCGCAGTGGCCTGCGAAAATTTATAGTTAATCACGAATTACGCTTGGTAGTATTTAGAGTCAAGGGGTCAAAGCCTTGGGTCTAAATACTGTTGCGCCTTGTCTCTCCTCGTTCTCTATGAATATCCCGGGAATGTAAGTATTTCTGCGTATTTTGAAGAACGGGGCATGACATCCTGGCTACCTTTGTCAGGTTTGATCAATATCCGCCAAATTCGAGATGGTCCAAACTCACTACAAGAAGGGTGAATGGTAGAAGCAGTTTCCGAATCAATTATTAGCGGGTCATAACTGCTACTATTACCGTTTCAAGTGGTTTAGGAAACGACTACAAAAAGGGCTGTGAGAAATGTATTTGCTGGCTGTTACAAATCGCAAAAGCCAAACCGCTTGCAACGCAATTTTGTAGCGGTTTCGAACCGCCGCAACCTATATTTCTGGCAGGTTATTTATAGCAAAAATTTAATTTAATACCACTAGTCTTTGACGGTTAAGGACCGTCACAAAGCTTGTTTATGCATGTTTGAAACTGCCACAAAAGAAATCGTTTTGTACCGGTTTCGAACCACCACAAAATATGTTTTGAGTGGCTCTTTTATTACGGAAAATTGTTTTAATAACGACGTTTATTGCGGTTGCTAACCACAACAAGTTTATAACCACGGTTTGTTGTGGCGCTGCTAAACCGACACTGATTATCATTTGTAGCGGTTCTAAACCGCTAAAAATCAAATCAAATTTTAAAAAACTAATAACTTAAACTTGCTTATGGCGGTTCTAAACCGTCGATAACTAAAATAATTAACAAAAAAATAAAAACTGGCATCAAGAAAACACAAAATATAACCACATGATAATATTTAATACAAAAACGTAAGTCTCCAACACAAAATACACTACATGATAATATTTATTAAAAAACATATATAAGTCTTTAACAAAAAAGAAACTAAGGCTGGGACGACGAGTTCTGGAGTACAGTGTTGTGTCATGAAGAAGATCAAGAGAGACATGCACTGATCAAGCCTGTTGCTAACTCTCAAATGCATATTGCTGCATCTCAAACTCCTTCCGTGTCATCATATTTGAACCGGGACGTGATGAACCGTCAGAATCGAAGGAAGGAGAATGGACAAATCTTCTATGTGTCCCGAAGATCCGAGAATGAGACTGACTTGAACCAAGACCAACCACCCGACCTGGGTGATCTTCTCCTAAAACACGAGCCATAACATCATATCTTCCTTGCCTCTCAGCTCCTTCATGTTGTGAGTGTACTCGAATCCTCTCATGTACAATAAAAAAGTGATTAGTTACTGACATTCTAATTCCATCCATTTTAGTCTAACAAAAAAACATATTCAAATAACTTATATAATAGAAAAGTGAACATCTAAACCTGCAAATTAAACAATAAAAAAGTTGATAAAATAAAAAAGTCAGCTTGTAAATAAAAAAGTCTAACAAAAATAAACACATTTCAGCCAACCTATAAATTAGCATTCTTAATTGAGGCTGGTAAATACATATCTCATATAAAATGATCTGGCCAAGATTTTCATCATTTGACAGCGTTATGTGCTCATTCCTACAAATTTGTAGCTTCAGTAACGAATGGCAAAAAGTTCTGTAGGTTAGAAACATTCTATATGTTTCTTAAAGCCAATGCACATGATTTAAAAAAGAGTATCCTATTTAAAAAGACATATAATACAATTAAAAATTAAATTGCAGCAGTCCAGACAGAGAATATTTTTCATGTTCAATGGTTAAATAATGTGATCACTGATCCAACTAAGGTGATGGTTGCATTCAAATCTACAAATAATCACAGATTTATCTAGTTATAAAAGTTTCCTTACTATTTGTTAAATATTGGTTATGCTAGTTTTGACAGTGAAACATGTTTCTTAGTGACATGGAGGAATGTAGAAGAAATAAGATGAATGAGGGGACTGCTATGCTACTCGGGCTGAAGCTCTAAGACAAAATAATTTTAATTAAGGTTGTTGGAGGTTAAGGGCTGAAAAACAAGGGCTATGATTTTTTTAAATTATATTTATATTTTAAAATTTAGCACGTTCGGGTCCGAAAATGTGAGCCGGTTTTAATGCTAAAACTGTTAAGGTGTTTTGCATTGCGAGTTTGCAGGTTCATAGTCGTTCACATCGAAAAAATTGTTAAAAATCACCAAAAATAATTAAAGACCAACCACCCGACCTATTATATAAGTCAACATATTTAGCTTCACTTTTTCCACATTTCTCTTTCTACACATAACCAATTTCCACAACATAAGCACAATCCTTGCACATGCATCATAACAAACCATGAGCAACTAGGCTAGAGTAGTAATTAATCATCTTAACATGTATTAGAGGCCGCGTAATATCATTTCAGAGCTTAACAACAAATTAACATAACATACATGAGCCAAACATAACCACTTAATCAATTTTAGAATCTGTTTCTTAACTGCAGCAGCCACCTCAACAGCAGAATGCTCTAAAATTTTGCATAACACATGAAAAAATATACTGAAGGGAGTTATAGCATCATGAATCTAGTTTCCAAAATTTCAAGTTTCAGGTCTAAATTCATCCGGGTTGATGTTATATGAACTAAACACTAAACAAGATTCTGGCTGTTTTAAAACTGCAGATTTGGAGTTGAAAGATTAAAACTTTAAAACTAATTAGAGGCAGAATTAAAATAGGCTCAAGAAGGTAAAATTGTATGTCTGGGGCTTAGCTTTAAAATGAGCTAAAGAAGACAAAAATCCAATAAGTGATTAAACAGGTATGACCTTTTTTCTAGGTGTCTGGGCTGATGAAAACAGGACAGGTTTCAGGAATTGATTTTTAAAAATAGCTAGAGTGGGAATTAAACTTCGGCCAAGTTAAAGAATTTGTAGAGGACTTATCCGAGAACAACATATTAAAAATTCAAAAGAAAAAACTTTGATTTAAAGGGTGAACCGTTCGAAACAAAATCAAGCAGAGTCTCTCCTGAAAAGGGCAGATCTGACCTAATTTTATAATTACTGAAAATAATGCAATTAATAACCAAAAATTATGAAATTTTTTACAGAGATTCAAAATAACATAAGAAAGCCATAGAAGCACGAAATTTTGATCAAACATAAGCTTGCAACTTTCAAGAACATGTACCATAAACTAGCATGAACTTCACCATAAACTTCACCAACATGCAAAATTTATCAAAGAGCATGAGAAATCCTTAACGTGCAACACAAGACCTAGTCCTAAGGGTGTAGAGATCCTCTACCTTGGTGTTTCAATTGAAGTTGAAGGCCTTGGATGGAACCCTAGCCTCCTTTCTCCAAAATCCAAGCTCTAGCTTGCTTTAGGGTGAAATCCTCAAACATGCATGGCCATCTCCTAGCTCCAACCCTCCTCCTTCTTCCTCAAGCTCCCTCTAGCTCTCTCTCAGGTTTCTCTCATGAAATTAGGCATAAATTCAGAGAAAAAGATGGATAATTATAAGTGGAGGGCTTATATAGGAGCTTTAAGAGTGTAGAAACCCTTTGTGGGTAATATGGACATTTCACTTTACTTAATCACTAAGCTAACCAACCAAAGTTTGCCAAGCTCAATTCTTATCTCTAGCAATCAAGTGAAATGACCCAAATATCCTCACTTGGCATTTTTGCATAAAACCCCTCCTTTTTGCCTTATTACGTTTTTACCCAAAATTGGACCAATTTGCAAAAGTGAGGGGTTTTAATGCAAAAATCTCCAACCCCCAGTGGCCACATTGCATAATTGTCACTAAGGTCCCATTTATGTCTCAAGACGGTCATGATAGCCACGAGACACCTTTGCATGCACGCATCCCAATACAGGGGGGTTATTCTCGATATCCGCGTGCACGATTTGAAGGACGAGTGTGCCCAAGGCTAAACGCTTTAGTCTAAATACCCATGGTAAGTCTACATATCATACTCGTAGTGGTGATGTAAGCATGTATCCATGCACGAAGTGTGCACGTGACTGAGCACAAGTGTGCATGAAAATGACTAGTCGGTCGATCAACATACTCGGCCCGACTAGTTTACACCATTTTTTCCATAAACACACCACAACCTTTCGTCATGCTTTCCAACACATGTGAGCCTCATGTTGAGTATTGATTCCCCGGATTTGGTTTTGGATGATGAGCAAACATAAATATCGTGTACTAACTCTTTGTGAGCGCAGTTATGGAGATTGTCGCCAAAATACTATGTACATCAAAAGCGATGTCTCAAGACTTCTCAATACGTGTGATCGTGTGCCTGAAGCTTCGTTGAAGCTCAAGGAGTTTTATTAAAGTCAAGAGTGTATATTGAAGCTTTGAAGACGATTCGTCATGTTTAATTTAATGTCTTCTAGCTTTATAGAATAGAATGTTAAGCCTTGAGTAGGACTTACATTATAATCTTCATTTCGCTCATATCTTAGAGCTAGGATTATCTTAGAAGCCATTAGAAACTTTCTCGAAGCCTATCGCTTCTTCCCTTGGCTTCTAGTGCATGTTAGTTGGTTCAAGTAGAAGAACCAACCGACTAGATGACAATCTAGTCGGTCAGTAATTCCTCTTGAACCGACTAGATGTCCTTGCTCAATTCAGCCTGGCACTGTTGATCAATTAGTCGGTCAAAGAAGGTTCACCGACCGACTAGATGATGATCTAGTCGGTTAGGAATCCTTCTCAGACCGACTAGTTATCATTGCCTCTGTACAGCCTATCTTACTGTTTACAGTTAGTCGGTCAAAGCACATCGACCGACATACTAGTTGAGAAACTAGTCGGTTGGAAGTTGTTCTTAAACCGACTAGATGTACTTGATTTCAGCCTATTCGATTTCGACTCTTAATCGGTCAAAGAACACTCACCGACCGACTAGTTGTGAAACTAGTCGGTTGGCATGTCTTCTTAGACCGACTAGTTCCTTATTGTCTGAACTTTCTCTTTTGGCTGTCGAGCTGTTAGTCGGTTCATGTTGATTCACCGACCGACTAGTTGATGAACTAGTCGGTCAGTGATCCTTCTTTGACCGACTAGTCTGCTTCAGAATAGAGCCGTTGGGAACTTTTTCAACACGATTTTTCTTGCCTCTATAAATACAAACCTGATTCGTTTGAGGCAAGACAAGAGGTCCATTATCAAAGTTATTTCAGACCTAAGAGAGGATTTTTCTCAAGCTATTTTCAAGCTCTCTCTTCTCACCAATAATCTCTCCCTCACTTCTTGAGCCATAATTCCTCAAGAGAGATTCTCTCTATTGTGAGCCTCTCAAGATAAGAGCTTGATCCAAGGTCACCAACTCCACCCTAGGCTTCCATTGCTGGTCAACTTCTTAGAGCTAGGGTTTGGTGACATCTTCTTCCTCATAATCCCTCTTTGCCCTAATTTGGTAAGTATACTCAAGGCATAGGATTTTGTGGTAAGTGTTTCATTATCATCGCATTTGATATTTGAATTTTTCTCTCGGTTGTGAGAGAAGTGTGTGATCCCGGGTTGTGGGAGTCACATGTTCATTGTGTATGATTTGGTCTTGTAGAGGTTTTTCTACAAGAATTTCATAGTGCAAAATCTTGGGTTAGTAGTTTCTAACTCAAGTATCCGGAGGGGATCCGGGTGGTTGGGACGTAGGATCACCGGGAACAAGTCGGGGAGACTTGGGTGGATCCGAATCCGTTACATCATTTGTTTGCGTTGTCTATTCTTGTTGTTTGTAGTCTATTCCGCATTGTTGTTTGTGTGTTTGCACAATAATTAGGAATAACTCTCTTGATTATTTTAAAGTACTATTCACCCCCCCTCTAGTACATGTGCAGTAGCTTCACAGGGCACTACAATTGGTATCAGAGCCAGAGTTCAAAGATATGACAAACAACGACTACAACGTCTTCAAGGATCGTCAAGGATCTTCTTCAATTATGGAAGGACAATCCTCTGTCAGGCCTCCTCACTTCAACGGTACCAACTATGGGTACTGGAAATTCCGGATGGAAACCTTCCTCCGGAGCGCTTCACTTTGGAGAGCCACATTGACGGAGTATGTCAAGCCCACCGAACAAGAATTCACGAAGTGGACTACCGCGGAGGTTGCCGCGGAGGTAAACAATGCCAAGGCAATGAATGCCTTGCAATGTGCATTGGAGCCCGAAGACTTCAACAAGATATGCACATGTAAGAGTGCATATCAAGTATGGAACCAACTCCTCATCTTGCACGAAGGAACGAGTACGGTAAAAGATTCTGAACTCGTTGTCGCTAACAAAGAATTCGAGTTGTTTCACATGGAACAGGGTGAAACTATGAAGGACTACTATGCTCGCTTCGTGGACATATCCAACGAATTGGAAGCTCTTGGGAAGATCTACACCCAAACGGAGAAAGTCGCGAAGATTATTGACGGACTTCCTTCTTGTTGGGAAAAGCGTACCTTCGCCATCGAGGAAGGTAACGATATGAATAAGTACACTGTTGTACAACTAATGGGTACCTTGTTGTCTTACGAGGTACGCAAGGAAAGTAAGATCAAGATGAAGGAGAAGATGAAGGCGTACTTGAAGCAAGACGAGCCAAAGAAAAAGGCGATTGCGTACAAGGCCGCTCCATCTACCGATGATGAAGAATCGGAAGACGAGTTGGGCATAGAATCCATTGCACGTATGGCAAAGGAGTTCGACCGATTCTTCCGAAAAGGTAACTTTAGAAATAAATCTAAAGTTAGTTCGACTAATACTTCTACTCACATGTGTTATAAATGCAACAAGCCAGGACACATCAAGCCGGATTGTCCTCTCAACAAACACAAGGAGAAGTGGAAGGCATCCAAATACAACAAGTCGAGGAAGTACAAGAAAGGGTACAAGAAAGGACTTGTTGGCACATTCACCGACTCCGAAGAGGACTCCTCAAGTGGAGAGTCGGATGATGAACAAGTGGAGAAAGCACACACGTGCTTCATGGGAAAAGAGGAACGTGATCAAGAGACCTCCTCCGATGAAAGCGAGGATGAAGGCGAAGAGGTAACTATGGATGAACTTAGATTAGCCAACGAACAACTTTGGAATAAGTTTTCTAATTTGGCTACTAGATTTATTAAGACTAAAAATGAGCTAACTAGTCTTTAAACCTCGCCTAAGCCTATCATCGTCAACAACGACACCGTTGTTGAAGGGTTAAGAAATGAGATTGTAAATCTCAAATCTCAACTTGAACATGTTCATATAGAGGATTCGAATGAACATGTGATAGCGGATTTGACGTCTCAAAACTCAACTTTGAGTATTGAGAATAAAAATCTCAAGTCACGTGTTTGTGCACTCACATCGCAAGTGTCCACCTTGGATGCTTCTATGCATTCTCTCACTGAGAAGTAAGAGTGCACATTAGGCCGAATTCATGAATTCAATAAAGGTAAGGACCATTTGGATAATATCCTATGTAACGACCCGCTCCCGGGGGCCCGTTACTTATTTGATATTTGCGCAGGTCCTGCAGGTTACCAGTGAAACCAAAATATCCACGATGCAGAGATGTACAAAAATACTCAAATAGTGTCCAATTATTACAATCCATACTGTACAAGATGTCCCAACAGATATACATGAAAGAAGAAAAGTACATAAGTGAAAATAACTCCGGAGGCTGCGATCTCATGGTTGAATTCTGGCGCTATTAGCTCAAGAGCATCTACCTCCATATGTACGTCGTCTGCGGTGCCACAAAGATGGAACCGTAGGTAAGTCACAATAATTCTAAATATAGAAAAGAAGCAGTGCACAAGTATGACAAAAGTAACTACGTACGAGCAGATCAGAGTGAAAAGTAAGTACTGAGCAACAACTGTACACAGCTAAGTAGTAAAGTAAACAGTACTGAAAGGAGAGACAACTGTACGGTGGTAGTGTAAGTGTAAAGCAGGCTGAGCAAGCTAATAGTACGACAAGTAAAGTACTGGTGACTGTACAAGTGTAGTAGGTGAAGTGCATGCAATGCGTAAAGTAAAGGTGACTGTGATGCGTAAAGTAAAAGTGACTGTGCAAAAGTAACTACACTACGTGACTCAAGTCGGAGAGTACAATATGTGACCATCAAGTCCATCTCTTGCCTGGGCGCGACCCAGACTAATGCCAAAAACACAGGCAGCAGGACATGTATTTTGCCAAAACCCAGGCAGCAGGACAGGATGCCAAAACTCAGGCGACAGGACGGGAAGATCGAACTCCAGTCACTCCCGCACTCTCTCGAACTATGCGTTACCCCAAAAAACCCCAGTGAAGTGTCAAGTGTTCTATGTACATGTTTTATACGGGATGTTCCACAAGATGTTCCATGAGATGTTCCACCGGATATTCCACAAGATATTCCACAACATGTTTCACAAGATGTTAGCAATTCCTTGTTCACAATGATAGTTAACCAGGACCACTGGTTTAAAAACCAGAAAGTAAAGCAAAGTGGATGCTAAGAAATTTGAGGATAAAGACAAGTCCAACAAACATGGACTACAAAAATTGTTGGTTTAAGGGTGGTAGTTTCGTTAGCACACAATTTACCCAAGTTGATGGTTGTGTGTTACAACCACCAAAGTTGAAAGTTGGCAAAGTAATCCATAGTTGATTATTTTCCGATTTGATTAGGTTTCTAGTACAGTTCAAGGCAAGTAGCCGTTCAGATGCTGTAGTGATGTCCTAAGTACATACGAGGACACTAACTAATTTTCTAACTTTAGAATTAGTCGTGACTTACAGAATTTCGTGATTGACGTAGCAAGCCGAAAATGAATCTAAGGCTTCCACAGAAGCTGGTGCACAAGAATTTGGTACCTGCAAAACACAAGAACAATCGGTTACACACAACACCTATTTTCTACCTATTTAACTTACGTGTTTGATTTTATAATCGATTGAAACGGTGTCGAAAAGCGTTCTAAATTTTTCTATAGGCTAGATATGTTGAAAATAATTTTATCGTAGGAGGAAAATAATTTTCTGAAGCTTACATTAATTTTTATTATTTTTAAGAGCTCAAAAATAATTTAAAAACTATTTTTTCAATTTGTGACGTAATTATTCAAACATTTCTTCTGGGTGCAATCGGTATCGGAAAGTTGCAAATGAACTGTCAAAATGGCCGTCTCGGAGAGTACTTTAACATATATTTTTCTCACATATTAGTGTATGTGAAAATAACATGTTACGGATTTTTAATCGAAAATAACGTATTTAACTTTTAGGCTTAAAAATTAATTCTGGAGAAACCAAGCGTCAGATTGAGATGAAACTAGTGCCATTGGGTTCGTTTCGACGTTTCTTATTTCTGAGACTAGTCTCGCAATTTTCTGAGGCCTGTATGAATTACTATCAATTTAAATCCAATAATATCAATTTATAAAATTAGAAAATACCTAAATACGTATTCAAATACGTATTCAATACGTAATAAAATTTAAAAACGATACAGCGTTCGTTTTCTTACCCGCGAGAGAGAGCGAAGCGAGCGAGAGCGAGAGCGAGAGCGGGGGAGGTCCTCGCCAGCGGCGATGGCGGGCGGGGTGGCGAGGCGGAGGCGGTGCTCCGGCGACGAGGCGACGCGGGCGGGCGATGGTGGTCCGGCAAGCAGCAATCCGCGGAGTTGCAGACGGTGGTGGGAGGTGCTGCTCGGAGATGGCGGATGCATGGAGGAGCTCGCAGTGTGCACAGCTCGACGACGTGACGGAGAGGCCTCGTCGATGTCGGGGGTCCTCATCGGAGCACGAAGGAGGGCGGTGGGCGTAGCTCGAGGGAGGGCGTGACTGTGGCCGGAGCGTTTCGAGGGCGGTGGTCGAGCAGCTCGGAGCGGCGGCGGACTGTGGAGTGTCCACAAGTGGAGGGGGGTCGGGGTTCGACACGGGGAAGTCGAAGGGAGGCAGTCGGGGGCTCTACGTGGTTCGGGTTGGCCTTGGGGGAGAGAGAAAAGACCGGTGTGTGTGTAGGTTCGGGAACGAGGGAATGAAAGAGTAATAGGGGGAGCCTAGGTTCGAGAATTTTTTTGAGAGAATGGGTTTAGTTGCGTGATGAACGGAGCAGAGAATGAAGGGAAGGGTATTTATAACTAAAAATAATTATTATTATATGATGCCAATTAAGTAAGTATTAATGATAGTAGGTGTGGAAAGTTGACTAAGAGTAGAAATTTGATTAGGGTTACTGGAGGGTTACGGAAAAATTCGTTAGATGTGATTCTCGTGGGCTGCTAATAAGTCACGTAAATAATTAGGATAGATAATTAGGGCAACGTAAAATGGTAAGTAGTGAAAATAATTAATTAACGGTAATTAGTAAAACTTGAAATTACGATTTTGCCCCTGGAGTCAAACGGTGTCCGAAAAAATTACGAAAACATACCCACGGGATCGTATCGTCGTGAGGATTGCGAATACGATATCCATTTCATTGTTTGAGCTACGAGGATACGACTTTTAGGCCAAAACGTTTAGGAAGCGGGTTTGCGGGTTCTAGGTCGAAACCATATCAGGAAATTACGAAATTAATGTGGAAAGCCCTAAATGATCATTTGAATGTTACTGTAAAAGTTTGAAAACATTTTGAAGATGTTTGATAGAAAATAAATTCATCAAGCCAAAACGGTAATAACTGAAAATGAATTTTATCAGATCTTGTAGAGGTATTTGTTGAAACCCGATCGTACTAAAATACTCCATAACTAGTCTGATATCTCAAAATATTTTTATAAGAAATTTTTGAAATCGTAAAACTCCTGACAACCATTATAAAATAGTTTAAAAAAATTTGAAAATAGGTTAACTGTGTAAATAGTTGTCTTGATGAAAACAGGCCGTTACACTTCTACCCTCCTTAAAATAATTCCGTCCTCGGAATTTTAAAAATCTTTTTGAAATAGATAATTGATGTTATGAAGAAGCTCAAACAAATAAATGATAGAAAAGATTGTTATCTAGTAAATCAGGTTGTAAATAACATGAATTATAATGTGATAATTATAGCATCAAGAAAACAAGAGATGTTACATATCATAGCTTCCGTAACTATTCCTGAGACCAGTATTATCACAATAGTTACTCTGACTTCTCAGGTAGCCTAAGATTTACATGAGATGATAATATCACATGAAAATGAGGGCTATTACGATGACAACATCTGTTCGAACTTGGAACCTGAGGTGGTAAGACAGTAGCAAGCTATTTAAACCACATAAACCGGAATACCATAAAGTTTATTCGTGCTACTGGTAACTAACTAGGTCTAGCATGTATCGACTAAATCCACGGTACCAACAACATCAATCTCCATAATGCCCAACCACATGCTATTGTCCAAATCAACGCCCAAGTAAGTACAACAGAGTATGGCCAACACCCAAAATAAGTACTCACTTCTAGTATTCCCTCCATCAAGCTCCATAATATCCCACAATAAGGCAAGATCCAAGCTCTCATCCAGAGCCAAGCACAAGGCCTACATCCAACTTCAACACCCAATGCCAATATCATGCCAATAATCATCGCCATCACTCCCTTCCGTAGAACAAATACTTGACATTCGCAACTCCCAACATCACCCAACAAATAAACAACCAAAAACACACTTTCCCGCAAACCAAAAGGAGTAGACGCAAGAGGAAGCCTAAACGAGATCTCAACTTGGGTGAGACCCCAGGGCAGAGAGCTCAAGAGAAGCCCAAGGATCACGGGCTTCCCAAGATCTCAGCCACACAGCGGTAGCGAAGGGTGGCGGCGAGGGTTGTCGCCAAGGCCCAAAAATCCCAAAACATATTGTCGGAGGGCCATCGGTGGGTTGTCGATCTATGGTGGCTGCGACTGCTTGACGTGGTGGATGTCATCGGAGGTGGGGTGAAGTGGTGGAGCTTCGGGTGAGACCGAAGGAGCTGGAGGCGAGATGGGTCGAGTTCGCTTGGGGAAGAGGCCGGGAGGAGGGGTGGAAGTCGTAGGGGGAAGCCACGGAATGGCTTGGCGAGGGAAGAGAGGAGGGTTTAAAGAGGGGCACCGAAAGTCTTTGGAAGGTAGGCTAGGTTAGGCGGGACGGGGCTCGAGGAGAGGAAGCGGACAAAGGAAATAAAGAGGGGGGAATGGTAGGTGGAAAAAGAGGTTTCACTCGAGGAGAATCTGACACAAGATGAAAATAGGGGCTAGAAGATAATTACGATCTCAAGAAGATGTAACAGCCTACACTTGCACGTCTCGGTTTGGTTTGTCTCAAATTCTCTAGCACCATCCTCGAATACTTGTGAGCGTCCTTTGATTCGCTTCCGTTGTCGAACTCGAACTTCTGTTGATCGAAAAGTCGAACGCTACCCTCCTTAAAATAGACGTAACTAGAGTTCAACGTACTAAAAATAGAAAGATTCTAAGAAGGTCAATCGAAAGGTCATCAAGCTAAAGAAAGGGTGATAGTGAAGAAGATCGATGGCGTTACATAATCATGATTCACGTCATTGCGGTCCAGCGGAACACGGCCAGGGAAGTGACTAAGCCAGGATCACTTACCCCAAGTCTAGCAAGGGTGATCCAACAAACTTAGCCAAGCACATTGACCGGATCATGGTCCATTGAAGGAAGCTTATCATTTATATGCGTGCCATCATCAACTGAAGCAAGGGTGATGAAGTGGGTAGATAGTTCAACATATAAAAAATCATTATTAACTGCTAGCAAAAGAGGTTACTAGGGAGGGTATAACCAAGAATGGAGCACGAGTTCCTAAGCAAGGGTTAAGAGTTCAAAGGAAGTGATGAGGATCAAAGAAGCCCCAATGAAGATGGTAATAAGGACGCTTCACCCGTATATCCAATACAGGTGAACACTCGAGACAACCTGTACTCGAGGTTAATTTGAGTATTTTATATTGTACACCCTGATCTTGCTATATTGTTCACGAGGTAGTTAGCGCGGACCTGCGTGGGCCACCAAACTTGTAACGACCCGCTCCCTGGGGCCCGTTACTTATTGATATTTGCGCAGGTCCTGCAGGTTACCAGTGAAACCAAAATAGACACGATGCAGAGATGTACAAAAATACTCAAATAGTGTCCCAATTATTACAATCCATACTGTACAAGATGTCCAACAGATATACATGAAAGAAGAAAGTACATAAGTGAAAATAACTCCGGAGGCTGCGATCTCATGGTTGAATTCTGGCGCTATTAGCTCAAGAGCATCTACCTCCGTATGTACGTCGTCTGCGGTGCCATGGAGATGGAACCGTAGGTAAGTCACAACAATTCTAAATATAGAAAAGAAGCAGTGCACAAGTATGACAAAAGTAACTACGTACGAGCAGATCAGAGTGAAAAGTAAGTACTGAGCAACAACTGTAAACAGCTAAGTAGTAAGGTAAACAGTACTGAAAGGAGAGACAACTGTACGGTGGTAGTGTAAGTGTAAAGGCAGGCTGAGCAAGCTAATAGTACGACAAGTAAAGTACTGGTGACTGTACAAGTGTAGTAGGTGAAGTGCATGCAATGCGTAAAGTAAAGGTGACTGTGATGCGTAAAGTAAAAGTGACTGTGCAAAAGTAACTACACTACGTGACTCAAGTCGGAGAGTACAATATGTGACCATCAAGTCCATCTCTTGCCTGGGTGCGACCCAGACGAATGCCAAAAACACAGGCAGTAGGACATGTATTTTGCCAAAACCCAGGCAGCAGGACGGGGATGCCAAAACTCAGGCGACAGGACGGGAAGATCGAACTCCAGTCACTCCCGCACTCTCTCGAACTATGAGTTACCCCAAAAACCCCAGTGAAGTGTCAAGTGTTCTATGTACATGTTTTATAACGGGATGTTCCACTAGATGTTCCATGAGATGTTCCACCAGATATTCCACAAGATATTCCACAACATGTTTCACAAGATGTTATCAATTCCTTGTTCACGATGATAGTTAACCAGGACCACTGGTTTAAAAACCAGAAAGTAAAGCAAAGTGGATGCTAAGAAATTTGAGGATAAAGACAAGTCCAACAAACATGGACTACAAAAATTGTTGGTTTAAGGGTGGTAGTATTCGTTAGCACACCAATTTACCCAAGTTGATGGTTGTGTGTTTACAACCACCAAAGTTGAAAGTTGGCAAAGTAATCTATAGTTGATTATTTTCCGATTTGATTAGGTTTTCTAGTACAGTTCAAGGCAAGTAGCCGTTCAGATGCTACAGTGATGTCCTAAGTACATACGGAGGACACTAACTAATTTTCTAACTTTAGAATTAGTCGTGACTTACAGATTTCGTGATTGACGTAGCAAGCCGAAAATGAATCTAAGGCTTCCACAGAAGCTGGTGCACAAGAATTTGTACCTGCAAAACACAAGAACAATCGGTTACACAACACCTATTTTCTACCTATTTAACTTAACGTGTTTGATTTTATAATCGATTGAAACGGTGTCGAAAAGCGTTCTAAATTTTTCTATAGGCTAGATATGTTGAAAATAATTTTATCGTAGGAGGAAATAATTTTCTGAAGCTTACATTAATTTTTATTATTTTTAAGA
Organism: Scilla litardierei; assembly: GCA_030789695.1. Lineage (NCBI taxonomy): Eukaryota > Viridiplantae > Streptophyta > Magnoliopsida > Asparagales > Asparagaceae > Scilla > Scilla litardierei. The sequence continues at coordinate 123,963,486 of CM061132.1, read as the reverse complement.
GCTCAAAAATAATTTAAAAACTATTTTTCAATTTGTGACGTAATTATTCAAACATTTCTTCTGGGTGCAATCGGTATCGGAAAGTTGCAAATGAACTGTCAAAATGGCCGTCTCGGAGAGTACTTTAACATATATTTTTCTCACATATTAGTGTATGTGAAAATAACATGTTACGGATTTTTAATCGAAAATAACGTATTTAACTTTTAGGCTTAAAAATTAATTCTGGAGAAACCAAGCGTCAGATTGAGATGAAACTAGTGCCATTGGGTTCGTTTCGACGTTTCTTATTTTCTGAGACTAGTCTCGCAATTTTCTGAGGCCTGTATGAATTACTATCAATTTAAATCCAATAATATCAATTTATAAAATTAGAAAATACCTAAATACGTATTCAAATACGTATTCAATACGTATAAAATTTAAAACGATACAGCGTTCGTTTTCTTACCCGCGAGAGAGAGCGAGCGAGCGAGAGCGAGAGCGAGAGCGGGGGAGGTCTCGCCAGCGGCGATGGCGGCGGGGTGGCGAGGCGGAGGCGGTGCTCCGGCGACGAGGCGACGCGGCGGCGATGGTGGTCCGGCAGCAGCAATCCGCGGAGTTGCAGACGGTGGTGGGAGGTGCTGCTCGGAGATGGCGGATGCATGGAGGAGCTCGCAGTGTGCACAGCTCGACGACGTGACGGAGGCCTCGTCGATGTCGGGGGTCTCAATCGGAGCACGAAGGAGGGCGGTGGGCGTAGCTCGAGGGAGGGCGGTGACTGTGGCCGGAGCGTTTCGAGGGCGGTGGTCGAGCAGCTCGGAGCGGCGGCGGACTGTGGAGTGTCCACAGTGGAGGGGGGTCGGGGTTCGACACGGGGAAGTCGAAGGGAGGCAGTCGGGGCTCTACGTGGTTCGGGTTGGCCTTGGGGGAGAGAGAAAGACCGGTGTGTGTGTAGGTTCGGGAACGAGGGAATGAAAGAGTAATAGGGGGAGCCTAGGTTCGAGAATTTTTTTGAGAGAATGGGTTTAGTTGCGTGATGAACGGAGCAGAGAATGAAGGGAAGGGTATTTATAACTAAAAATAATTATTATTATATGATGCCAATTAAGTAAGTATTAATGATAGTAGGTGTGGAAAGTTGACTAAGAGTAGAAATTTGATTAGGGTTACTGGAGGGTTACGGAAAAATTCGTTAGATGTGATTCTCGTGGGCTGCTAATAAGTCACGTAAATAATTAGGATAGATAATTAGGGCAACGTAAAATGGTAAGTAGTGAAAATAATTAATTAACGGTAATTAGTAAAACTTGAAATTACGATTTTGCCCCTGGAGTCAAACGTGTCCGAAAAATTACGAAAACATACCCACGGGATCGTATCGTCGTGAGGATTGCGAATACGATATCCATTTCATTGTTTGAGCTACGAGGATACGACTTTTAGGCCAAAACGTTTAGGAAGCGGGTTTGCGGGTTCTAGGTCGAAACCATATCAGGAAATTACGAAATTAATGTGGAAAGCCCTAAATGATCATTGAATGTTACTGTAAAAGTTTGAAAACATTTTGAAGATGTTTGAATAGAAAATAAATTCATCAAGCCAAAACGGTAATAACTGAAAATGAATTTTATCAGATCTTGTAGAGGTATTTGTTGAAACCCGATCGTACTAAAATACTCCATAACTAGTCTGATATCTCAAAATATTTTTATAAGAAATTTTTGAAATCGTAAAACTCCTGACAAACCATTATAAAATAGTTTAAAAAAATTTGAAAATAGGTTAACTGTGTAAATAGTTGTCTTGATGAAAACAGGCCGTTACATTCTACCCTCCTTAAAATAATTCCGTCCTCGGAATTTAAAAATCTTTTTGAAATAGATAATTGATGTTATGAAGAAGCTCAAACAAATAAATGATAGAAAAGATTGTTATCTAGTAAATCAGGTTGTAAATAACATGAATTATAATGTGATATTATAGCATCAAGAAAACAAGAGATGTTACATATCATAGCTTCCGTAACTATTCCTGAGACCAGTATTATCACAATAGTTACTCTGACTTCTCAGGTAGCCTAAGATTTACATGAGATGATAATATCACATGAAAATGAGGGCTATTACGATGACAACATCTGTTCGAACTTGGAACCTGAGGTGGTAAGACAGTAGCAAGCTATTTAAACCACATAAACCGGAATACCATAAAGTTTATTCGTGCTACTGGTAACTAACTAGGTCTAGCATGTATCGACTAATCCACGGGTACCAACAACATCAATCTCCATAATGCCCAACCACATGCTATTGTCCAAATCAACGCCCAAAGGTAAGTACATGGCCAACACCCAAAATAAGTACTCACTTCTAGTATTCCCTCCATCAAGCTCCATAATATCCCACAATAAGGCAAGATCCAAGCTCTCATCCAGAGCCAAGCACAAGGCCTACATCCAACTTCAACACCCAATGCCAATATCATGCCAATAATCATCGCCATCACTCCTTCCGTAGACCAATACTTGACATTCGCAACTCCCAACATCACCCAACAAATAAACAACCAAAAACACACTTTCCCGCAAACCAAAAGGAGTAGACGCAAGAGGAAGCCTAAACGAGATCTCAACTTGGGTGAGACCCAGGGCAGAGAGCTCAAGAGAAGCCCAAGGATCACGGCTTCCCAAGATCTCAGCCACACAGCGGTAGCGAAGGTGGCGGCGAGGGTTGTCGCCAAGGCCAAAAATCCCAAAACATATTGTCGGAGGGCCATCGGTGGTTGTCGATCTATGGTGGCTGCGACTGCTTGACGTGGTGGATGTCATCGGAGTGGGGTGAAGTGGTGGAGCTTCGGGTGAGACCGAAGGAGCTGGAGGCGAGATGGGTCGAGTTCGCTTGGGGAAGAGGCCGGGAGGAGGGGTGGAAGTCGTAGGGGAAGCCACGGAATGGCTTGGCGAGGAAGAGAGGAGGGTTTAAAGAGGGGCACCGAAAGTCTTTGGAAGGTAGGCTAGGTTAGGCGGGACCGGGGCTCGAGGAGAGGAAGCGGACAAAGGAAATAAAGAGGGGGGAATGGTAGGTGGAAAAAGAGGTTTCACTCGAGGAGAATCTGACACAAGATGAAAATAGGGGCTAGAAGATAATTACGATCTCAAGAAGATGTAACAGCCTACACTTGCACGTCTCGGTTTGGTTTGTCTCAAATTCTCTAGCACCATCCTCGAATACTTGTGAGCGTCCTTTGATTCGCTTCCGTTGTCGAACTCGAACTTCTGTTGATCGAAAAGTCGAACGCTACCCTCCTTAAAATAGACGTAACTAGAGTTCAAACGTACTAAAAATAGAAAGATTCTAAGAAGGTCAATCGAAAGGTCATCAAGCTAAAGAAAGGGTGATAGTGAAGAAGATCGATGGCGTTACATAATCATGATTCACGTCATTGCGGTCCAGCGGAACACGGCCAGGGAAGTGACTAAGCCAGGATCACTTACCCCAAGTCTAGCAAGGGTGATCCAACAAACTTAGCCAAGCACATTGACCGGATCATGGTCCATTGAAGGAAGCTTATCATTTATATGCGTGCCATCATCAACTGAAGCAAGGGTGATGAAGTGGGTAGATAGTTCAACATATAAAAAATCATTATAACTGCTAGCAAAAGAGGTTACTAGGGAGGGTATAACCAAGAATGGAGCACGAGTTCCTAAGCAAGGGTTAAGAGTTCAAAGGAAGTGATGAGGATCAAAGAAGCCCAATGAAGATGGTAATAAGGACGCTTCACCCGTATATCCAATACAGGTGAACACTCGAGACAACCTGTACTCGAGGTTAATTTGAGTATTTTATATTGTACACCCTGATCTTGCTATATTGTTCACGAGGTAGTTAGCGCGGACCTGCGTGGGCCACCAAACTTGTAACGACCCGCTCCCTGGGGCCCGTTACTTATTTGATATTTGCGCAGGTCCTGCAGGTTACCAGTGAAACCAAAATAGACACGATGCAGAGATGTACAAAAATACTCAAATAGTGTCCAATTATTACAATCCATACTGTACAAGATGTCCCAACAGATATACATGAAAGAAGAAAAGTACATAAGTGAAAATAACTCCGGAGGCTGCGATCTCATGGTTGAATTCTGGCGCTATTAGCTCAAGAGCATCTACCTCCGTATGTACGTCGTCTGCGGTGCCATGGAGATGGAACCGTAGGTAAGTCACAACAATTCTAAATATAGAAAAGAAGCAGTGCACAAGTATGACAAAAGTAACTACGTACGAGCAGATCAGAGTGAAAAGTAAGTACTGAGCAACAACTGTAAACAGCTAAGTAGTAAGGTAAACAGTACTGAAAGGAGAGACAACTGTACGGTGGTAGTGTAAGTGTAAAGCAGGCTGAGCAAGCTAATAGTACGACAAGTAAAGTACTGGTGACTGTACAAGTGTAGTAGGTGAAGTGCATGCAATGCGTAAAGTAAAGGTGACTGTGATGCGTAAAGTAAAAGTGACTGTGCAAAAGTAACTACACTACGTGACTCAAGTCGGAGAGTACAATATGTGACCATCAAGTCCATCTCTTGCCTGGGTGCGACCCAGACGAATGCCAAAAACACAGGCAGTAGGACATGTATTTTGCCAAAACCCAGGCAGCAGGACGGGATGCCAAAACTCAGGCGACAGGACGGGAAGATCGAACTCCAGTCACTCCCGCACTCTCTCGAACTATGAGTTACCCCAAAAACCCCAGTGAAGTGTCAAGTGTTCTATGTACATGTTTTATACGGGATGTTCCACTAGATGTTCCATGAGATGTTCCACCAGATATTCCACAAGATATTCCACAACATGTTTCACAAGATGTTATCAATTCCTTGTTCACGATGATAGTTAACCAGGACCACTGGTTTAAAAACCAGAAAGTAAAGCAAAGTGGATGCTAAGAAATTTGAGGATAAAGACAAGTCCAACAAACATGGACTACAAAAATTGTTGGTTTAAGGGTGGTAGTTTCGTTAGCACACAATTTACCCAAGTTGATGGTTGTGTGTTACAACCACCAAAGTTGAAAGTTGGCAAAGTAATCTATAGTTGATTATTTTCCGATTTGATTAGGTTTCTAGTACAGTTCAAGGCAAGTAGCCGTTCAGATGCTACAGTGATGTCCTAAGTACATACGAGGACACTAACTAATTTTCTAACTTTAGAATTAGTCGTGACTTACAGATTTCGTGATTGACGTAGCAAGCCGAAAATGAATCTAAGGCTTCCACAGAAGCTGGTGCACAAGAATTTGTACCTGCAAAACACAAGAACAATCGGTTACACAACACCTATTTTCTACCTATTTAACTTAACGTGTTTGATTTTATAATCGATTGAAACGGTGTCGGAAAGCGTTCTAAATTTTTCTATAGGCTAGATATGTTGAAAATAATTTTATCGTAGGAGGAAATAATTTTCTGAAGCTTACATTAATTTTTATTATTTTTAAGAGCTCAAAAATAATTTAAAAACTATTTTTCAATTTGTGACGTAATTATTCAAACATTTCTTCTGGGTGCAATCGGTATCGAAAAGTTGCAAATGAACTGTCAAAATGGCCGTCTCGGAGAGTACTTTAACATATATTTTTCTCACATATTAGTGTATGTTTTCTTACCCGCGAGAGAGAGCGAGCGAGCGAGAGCGAGAGCGAGAGCGGGGGAGGTCTCGCCAGCGGCGATGGCGGCGGGGTGGCGAGGCGGAGGCGGTGCTCCGGCGACGAGGCGACGCGGCGGCGATGGTGGTCCGGCAGCAGCAATCCGCGGAGTTGCAGACGGTGGTGGGAGGTGCTGCTCGGAGATGGCGGATGCATGGAGGAGCTCGCAGTGTGCACAGCTCGACGACGTGACGGAGGCCTCGTCGATGTCGGGGTCTCAATCGGAGCACGAAGGAGGGCGGTGGGCGTAGCTCGAGGGAGGGCGGTGACTGTGGCCGGAGCGTTTCGAGGGCGGTGGTCGAGCAGCTCGGAGCGGCGGCGGACTGTGGAGTGTCCACAGTGGAGGGGGGTCGGGGTTCGACACGGGGAAGTCGAAGGGAGGCAGTCGGGGCTCTACGTGGTTCGGGTTGGCCTTGGGGGAGAGAGAAAGACCGGTGTGTGTGTAGGTTCGGGAACGAGGGAATGAAAGAGTAATAGGGGGAGCCTAGGTTCGAGAATTTTTTTGAGAGAATGGGTTTAGTTGCGTGATGAACGGAGCAGAGAATGAAGGGAAGGGTATTTATAACTAAAAATAATTATTATTATATGATGCCAATTAAGTAAGTATTAATGATAGTAGGTGTGGAAAGTTGACTAAGAGTAGAAATTTGATTAGGGTTACTGGAGGGTTACGGAAAAATTCGTTAGATGTGATTCTCGTGGGCTGCTAATAAGTCACGTAAATAATTAGGATAGATAATTAGGGCAACGTAAAATGGTAAGTAGTGAAAATAATTAATTAACGGTAATTAGTAAAACTTGAAATTACGATTTTGCCCCTGGAGTCAAACGTGTCCGAAAAATTACGAAAACATACCCACGGGATCGTATCGTCGTGAGGATTGCGAATACGATATCCATTTCATTGTTTGAGCTACGAGGATACGACTTTTAGGCCAAAACGTTTAGGAAGCGGGTTTGCGGGTTCTAGGTCGAAACCATATCAGGAAATTACGAAATTAATGTGGAAAGCCCTAAATGATCATTGAATGTTACTGTAAAAGTTTGAAAACATTTTGAAGATGTTTGAATAGAAAATAAATTCATCAAGCCAAAACGGTAATAACTGAAAATGAATTTTATCAGATCTTGTAGAGGTATTTGTTGAAACCCGATCGTACTAAAATACTCCATAACTAGTCTGATATCTCAAAATATTTTTATAAGAAATTTTTGAAATCGTAAAACTCCTGACAAACCATTATAAAATAGTTTAAAAAAATTTGAAAATAGGTTAACTGTGTAAATAGTTGTCTTGATGAAAACAGGCCGTTACATTCTACCCTCCTTAAAATAATTCCGTCCTCGGAATTTAAAAATCTTTTTGAAATAGATAATTGATGTTATGAAGAAGCTCAAACAAATAAATGATAGAAAAGATTGTTATCTAGTAAATCAGGTTGTAAATAACATGAATTATAATGTGATATTATAGCATCAAGAAAACAAGAGATGTTACATATCATAGCTTCCGTAACTATTCCTGAGACCAGTATTATCACAATAGTTACTCTGACTTCTCAGGTAGCCTAAGATTTACATGAGATGATAATATCACATGAAAATGAGGGCTATTACGATGACAACATCTGTTCGAACTTGGAACCTGAGGTGGTAAGACAGTAGCAAGCTATTTAAACCACATAAACCGGAATACCATAAAGTTTATTCGTGCTACTGGTAACTAACTAGGTCTAGCATGTATCGACTAATCCACGGGTACCAACAACATCAATCTCCATAATGCCCAACCACATGCTATTGTCCAAATCAACGCCCAAAGGTAAGTACATGGCCAACACCCAAAATAAGTACTCACTTCTAGTATTCCCTCCATCAAGCTCCATAATATCCCACAATAAGGCAAGATCCAAGCTCTCATCCAGAGCCAAGCACAAGGCCTACATCCAACTTCAACACCCAATGCCAATATCATGCCAATAATCATCGCCATCACTCCTTCCGTAGACCAATACTTGACATTCGCAACTCCCAACATCACCCAACAAATAAACAACCAAAAACACACTTTCCCGCAAACCAAAAGGAGTAGACGCAAGAGGAAGCCTAAACGAGATCTCAACTTGGGTGAGACCCAGGGCAGAGAGCTCAAGAGAAGCCCAAGGATCACGGCTTCCCAAGATCTCAGCCACACAGCGGTAGCGAAGGTGGCGGCGAGGGTTGTCGCCAAGGCCAAAAATCCCAAAACATATTGTCGGAGGGCCATCGGTGGTTGTCGATCTATGGTGGCTGCGACTGCTTGACGTGGTGGATGTCATCGGAGTGGGGTGAAGTGGTGGAGCTTCGGGTGAGACCGAAGGAGCTGGAGGCGAGATGGGTCGAGTTCGCTTGGGGAAGAGGCCCCGGGAGGAGGGGTGGAAGTCGTAGGGGAAGCCACGGAATGGCTTGGCGAGGAAGAGAGGAGGGTTTAAAGAGGGGCACCGAAAGTCTTTGGAAGGTAGGCTAGGTTAGGCGGGACCGGGGCTCGAGGAGAGGAAGCGGACAAAGGAAATAAAGAGGGGGGAATGGTAGGTGGAAAAGAGGTTTCACTCGAGGAGAATCTGACACAAGATGAAAATAGGGGCTAGAAGATAATTACGATCTCAAGAAGATGTAACAGCCTACACTTGCACGTCTCGGTTTGTTTGTCTCAAATTCTCTAGCACCATCCTCGAATACTTGTGAGCGTCCTTTGATTCGCTTCCGTTGTCGAACTCGAACTTCTGTTGATCGAAAAGTCGAACGCTACCCTCCTTAAAATAGACGTAACTAGAGTTCAAACGTACTAAAAATAGAAAGATTCTAAGAAGGTCAATCGAAAGGTCATCAAGCTAAAGAAAGGGTGATAGTGAAGAAGATCGATGGCGTTACATAATCATGATTCACGTCATTGCGGTCCAGCGGAACACGGCCAGGGAAGTGACTAAGCCAGGATCACTTACCCCAAGTCTAGCAAGGGTGATCCAACAAACTTAGCCAAGCACATTGACCGGATCATGGTCCATTGAAGGAAGCTTATCATTTATATGCGTGCCATCATCAACTGAAGCAAGGGTGATGAAGTGGGTAGATAGTTCAACATATAAAAAATCATTATAACTGCTAGCAAAAGAGGTTACTAGGGAGGGTATAACCAAGAATGGAGCACGAGTTCCTAAGCAAGGGTTAAGAGTTCAAAGGAAGTGATGAGGATCAAAGAAGCCCAATGAAGATGGTAATAAGGACGCTTCACCCGTATATCCAATACAGGTGAACACTCGAGACAACCTGTACTCGAGGTTAATTTGAGTATTTTATATTGTACACCCTGATCTTGCTATATTGTTCACGAGGTAGTTAGCGCGGACCTGCGTGGGCCACCAAACTTGTAACGACCCGCTCCCTGGGGCCCGTTACTTATTTGATATTTGCGCAGGTCCTGCAGGTTACCAGTGAAACCAAAATAGACACGATGCAGAGATGTACAAAAATACTCAAATAGTGTCCAATTATTACAATCCATACTGTACAAGATGTCCCAACAGATATACATGAAAGAAGAAAAGTACATAAGTGAAAATAACTCCGGAGGCTGCGATCTCATGGTTGAATTCTGGCGCTATTAGCTCAAGAGCATCTACCTCCGTATGTACGTCGTCTGCGGTGCCATGGAGATGGAACCGTAGGTAAGTCACAACAATTCTAAATATAGAAAAGAAGCAGTGCACAAGTATGACAAAAGTAACTACGTACGAGCAGATCAGAGTGAAAAGTAAGTACTGAGCAACAACTGTAAACAGCTAAGTAGTAAGGTAAACAGTACTGAAAGGAGAGACAACTGTACGGTGGTAGTGTAAGTGTAAAGCAGGCTGAGCAAGCTAATAGTACGACAAGTAAAGTACTGGTGACTGTACAAGTGTAGTAGGTGAAGTGCATGCAATGCGTAAAGTAAAGGTGACTGTGATGCGTAAAGTAAAAGTGACTGTGCAAAAGTAACTACACTACGTGACTCAAGTCGGAGAGTACAATATGTGACCATCAAGTCCATCTCTTGCCTGGGTGCGACCCAGACGAATGCCAAAAACACAGGCAGTAGGACATGTATTTTGCCAAAACCCAGGCAGCAGGACGGGATGCCAAAACTCAGGCGACAGGACGGGAAGATCGAACTCCAGTCACTCCCGCACTCTCTCGAACTATGAGTTACCCCCAAAAACCCCAGTGAAGTGTCAAGTGTTCTATGTACATGTTTTATACGGGATGTTCCACTAGATGTTCCATGAGATGTTCCACCAGATATTCCACAAGATATTCCACAACATGTTTCACAAGATGTTATCAATTCCTTGTTCACGATGATAGTTAACCAGACCACTGGTTTAAAAACCAGAAAGTAAAGCAAAGTGGATGCTAAGAAATTTGAGGATAAAGACAAGTCCAACAAACATGGACTACAAAAATTGTTGGTTTAAGGGTGGTAGTTTCGTTAGCACACAATTTACCCAAGTTGATGGTTGTGTGTTACAACCACCAAAGTTGAAAGTTGGCAAAGTAATCTATAGTTGATTATTTTCCGATTTGATTAGGTTTCTAGTACAGTTCAAGGCAAGTAGCCGTTCAGATGCTACAGTGATGTCCTAAGTACATACGAGGACACTAACTAATTTTCTAACTTTAGAATTAGTCGTGACTTACAGATTTCGTGATTGACGTAGCAAGCCGAAAATGAATCTAAGGCTTCCACAGAAGCTGGTGCACAAGAATTTGTACCTGCAAAACACAAGAACAATCGGTTACACAACACTTATTTTCTACCTATTTAACTTAACGTGTTTGATTTTATAATCGATTGAAACGGTGTCGGAAAGCGTTCTAAATTTTTCTATAGGCTAGATATGTTGAAAATAATTTTATCGTAGGAGGAAATAATTTTCTGAAGCTTACATTAATTTTTATTATTTTAAGAGCTCAAAAATAATTTAAAAACTATTTTTCAATTTGTGACGTAATTATTCAAACATTTCTTCTGGGTGCAATCGGTATCGAAAAGTTGCAAATGAACTGTCAAAATGGCCGTCTCGGAGAGTACTTTAACATATATTTTTCTCACATATTAGTGTATGTGAAAATAACATGTTACGGATTTTTAATCGAAAATAACGTATTTAACTTTTAGGCTTAAAATTTAATTCTGGAGAAACCAAGCGTCAGATTGAGATGAAACTTGTGCCATTGGGTTCGTTTCGACGTTTCTTATTTTCTGAGACTAGTCTCGTAATTTTCTGATGCCTGTATGAATTACTATCAATTTAAATCCAATAATATCAATTTATAAATATTAGAAAATACCTAAATACGTATTCAAATACGTATTCAATACGTATAAAATTTAAAACGATACAGCGTTCGTTTTCTTACCCGCGAGAGAGAGAGAGAGAGAGAGAGAGAGAGCGAGCGAGCGAGCGAGAGCGGGGGAGGTCTCGCCAGCGGCGATGGCGGTGGGGTGGCGAGGCGGAGGCGAGGCTCCGGCGACGCGGCGACGCGGCGGCGATGGTGGTCCGGCAGCAGCAATCCGCGGATGTTGTCGATGGTGAAGCTCCGTTCATGCAGGCGGCGGAGCTTGGGGCTGCTCGAGGGGCGATGCTTCGTCGGAGATGCCTCGAGGTGAAGCGGAGGAGCTTGCAGAGGGGTTCGTCGGTGTACGGGGCCAGGCGAAGTTGCAGACGGTGGTGGGAGGTGCTGCTCGGAGATGGCGGATGCATGGAGGAGCTCGCAGTGTGCACAGCTCGACGACGTGGCGGAGGCCTCGTCGATGTCGGGGGTCTCAATCGGAGCACGAAGGAGGGCGGTGGGCGTAGCTCGAGGGAGGGCGGTGACTGTGGCCGGAGCGTTTCGAGGGCGGTGGTCGAGCAGCTCGGAGCGGCGGCGGACTGTGGAGTGTCCACAGTGGAGGGGGGTCGGGGTTCGACAAGGGGAAGTCGAAGGGAGGCAGTCGGGGCTCTACGTGGTTCGGGTTGGCCTTGGAGGAGAGAGAGACCGGTGTGTGTGTGGGTTCGGGAACGAGGGAATGAAAGAGTGATAGGGGGAGCTCGGGTTCGAGAATTTTTTTGAGAGAATGGGTTTCGTTGCGTGATGAACGGAGCAGAGAATGAAGGAAAGGGTATTTATAACTAAAAATAATTATTATTATAAGATGCCAATTAAGTAAGTATTAATGATAGTAGGTGTGGAAAGTTGACTAAGAGTAGAAATTTGATTAGGGTTACTGGAGGGTTGCGGAAAAATTCGTTAGATGTGATTCTCGTGGGCTGCTAATAAGTCACGTAAATGATTAGGATAGATAATTAGGGTAACGTAAAATGGTAAGTAGTGAAAATAATTAATTAACGGTAATTAGTAAAACTTGAAATTACGATTTTGCCCCTGGAGTCAAACGTGTCCGAAAAATTACGAAAACATACCCACGGGATCGTACCGTCGCGAGGATTGCGAATATGATATCCATTTCATTGTTTGAGCTACGAGGATACGACTTTTAGGCCAAAACGTTTAGGAAGCGGGTTTGCGGGTTCTAGGTCGAAACCATATCAGGAAATTACGAAATTAATGTGGGAAGCCCTAAATGATCATTGAATGTTACTGTAAAAGTTTGAATACGTTTTGAAGATGTTTGAATAGAAAATAAATTCATCAAGCCAAAACGGTAATAACTGAAAATGAATTTTATCAGATCTTGTAAAGGTATTTGTTGAAACCTGATCATACTAAAATACTCCATAACTAGTCTGATATCTCAAAATATTTTTATAAGAAATTTTTGAAATCGTAAAACTCCTGACAAACCATTATAAAATAGTTTTAAAAAAATTTGAAAATAGGTTAACTGTGTAAATAGTTGTCTTGATGAAAACAGGCCGTTACATCCTAAATGACTTACTTCCGGCCAATCATCACATTGGCTTAGGGTATAAGATGGGAGACTCGTCCAAATCGTCTGCCACCTTTGTTAGGCCAACTTCCGATGCCTCTACTAGTGGGAATAAACACTTCATGTGTAGTTCTTCTACCAATGGTGCTTCCGCTAGGTACACACCCCCATTTGGAAAGAAACCCACTTTGGGTGGACCTCCAAAGAAGGGTCATGCTTTCATGTATACCATGCCACGTAGGAACACACATCCTACTCCACATGTTAGCACGAATGATGATTTTTATGCTCCGCATCCACGAGCACATGCGCACCATGTGAGACACACTCATGCACGTTTCCACCACATGCATATGTTCATCCACATTCTCATATGAACAATTATCATCATGCACCATTTCATCATATGTCATATGCTTATCCACGACATGCATCACATAGACATCAACAACGTATGCATGCTCCCATTAGGATTAGGACTCCCAAGACATACACTATTTGGGGTCCGAAGAACACAAGCATGCATGCTAAGGATATGTATGTGCAATCATATATTAATGATATTATTTTGAATGATGATTATGTTGGGAAATCACGGTCCTCGTGGACTTGGTTTCCGAAGGGTTAGTTTCCTTTGACCCTTCATTGCTTGGTACCATAAGTTTAATTTCATTTTATGGGTACCAAAGAAATTATGGTAAGAATTGGTTTAGTTTTTTATTTGCGTATTGGTCTTGGATGTGCATGTTTGTTTGAAACTTAAATTCATAATGAATTTAAATTTAGTTGAGCTATGGGTTACGTTAATTTGAATTTAGTTTGTTAAAATTGTTGCCTAACCCATAGGATCCAAAAGGGTTTTTTGGATATCAAGAATTGTGTTTTCTAGGTTCAATCCACCATGGGATACCAACCCTACCAACTCATTGTTTTGCTAAGGATTTTTTTTTCTCATTCAAATGGAGTTGATGGTGCTTAAGTGATGCACCAAAGTAGGGGGAGCTTAATGTTGTAAGTATATTCATACATTTGATTTACATTGGTATCCATGTGTGTTGAATGCATCCATTGGTAGACTATATTACAATTGATGTCATTTTGTGCTAGAATTGTGTATGCCATAGTTTTATGATGTTCTATCTATTTTTGGCATAACACTTTTGCATATTACTTTTGGTATCAATTCGCTACATTTGGTATTCTCATTGGATTTATGTCTCTGATATTGATTTCGTCGCTCGACGATTATTTTGGTTAAATAGATTTACTTTTATGAAAACATAGAATTGTTTTCCATGCACTAAATTAACCAAGAATGTTGATATTGGAGAGTATGTTTCATAACTCAATAAGTGAAATTGATTTGAGTTTTGATGATTTCGTTTTTCGTTTTTCGACTATGGTCACGTTGGCACGCTTTGATTTTCTTCGGTATTTTACATTTGGTATTTTACATTGGTGTCATTTGGATCGTGGTCGTATTCTTAGACTCTCATGCTTTTACTTTTAGCCATTGTAATCTTATCGTTGATCTCCTCCCGCTCTTTTTGCTAATGCCAAAGGGGGAGAGAATTAATAATGACAATGTGCTAATTGATAATTCAAAGCAATTTACCATGAATCTAATTTGATATGTTAGATTCAGGGGGAGTTAAGATATAAAATGGATTTAGAGATCCTAAATTGCAATAATAGGATTCATATTTTATATCTCCCTCGCCTGCTTGATGCGTATGATTATTGTTTAATACGGAACTAACGTGTCATCAATGCAGGGGGAGTAAGTAAATTTCTTCTGAATCATTATTATTGATTATTATTTATGTTGGTTTGTCATCACCAAAAGGGGGAGAATGTTGAGTATTGATTCCCCGGATTTGGTTTTGGATGATGAGCAAACATAAATATCGTGTACTAACTCTTTGTGAGCGCAGTTATGGAGATCGTCGCCAAAATACTATGTACATCAAAAGTGACGTCTCAAGACTTCTCAATACGCGTGATCGTGTGCCTGAAGCTTCGTTGAAGCTCAAGGAGTTTTATTGAAGTCAAGAGTGAAGATTGAAGCTTTGAAGACGGTTCGTCATGTTTAATTTAATGTCTTCTAGCTTTATAGAATAGAATGTTAAGCCTTGAGTAGGACTTACATTATAATCTTCATTTCGCTCATATCTTAGAGCTAGGATTATCTTAGAAGCCATTAGAAACTTTCCCGAAGCCTATCGCTTCTTCCCTCGGCTTCTAGTGCATGTTAGTTGGTTCAAGTAGAAAAACCAACCGATTAGATGACGATCTAGTCTGTCGGTAATTTCTCTTGAACCGACTAGATGTCCTTGCTCAATTCAGCCTGGCACTGTTGATCAATTAGTCGGTCAAAGAAGGTTCACCGACCGACTAGATGACGATCTAGTCGGTTAGGAATCCTTCTCAGACCGACTAGTTATCATTGCCTCTGTACAGCCTATCTTACTGTTTACAGTTAGTCGGTCAAAGCACATCGACCGACCGACTAGTTGAGAAACTAGTCGGTTGGAAGTTGTTCTTAAACCGACTAGCTGTACTTGATTTCAGCCTATTCGATTTCGACTCTTAGTCGGTCAAAGAACACTCACCGACCGACTAGTTGTGAAACTAGTTGGTTGGCAAGTCTTCTTAGACCGACTAGTTCCTTATTGTCTGAACTTTCTCTTTTGGCTGTCGAGCTGTTAGTCGGTTTATGTTGATTCACCGACTGACTAGTTGATGAACTAGTCGGTCAGTGATCCTTCTTTGGCCGACTAGTCTGCTTCAGAATAGAGCCGTTGGGAACTTTTTCAACGCGATTTTTTTTGCCTCTATAAATACAAACCTGATTCGTTTGAGGCAAGACAAGAGGTCCATTATCAAATTTATTTCAGACGTAAGAGAGGAGTTTTCTCAAGCTATTTCCAAGCTCTCTCTTCTCACCAAGAATCTCTCCCTCACTTCTTGAGCCCTAATTCCTCAAGAGAGATTCTCTCTATTGTGAGCCTCTCAAGCTAAGAGCTTAATCCAAGGTCACCAACTCCACCCTAGGCTTCCATTGCTGGTCAACTTCTTGGAGCTAAGGTTTGGTGACATCTTCTTCCTCAAAATCCCTCTTTGCCCTAATTTGGTAAGTATACTCAAGGCATAGGATTTTGTGGTAAGTGTTTCATTATTTCATCGCATTTGATATTTGAATTGTTCTCTCGGTTGTGAGAGAAGTGTGTGATCCCGCGTTGTGGGAGTCACATGTTCATTGTGTATGATTTGGTCTTGTAGAGGTTTTTCTACAAGAATTTCATATTGCAAAATCTTGGGTTAGTGGTTTCTAACTCAAGTATCCGGAGGGGATCCGGGTGGTTGGGACGTAGGATCACCGGGAACAAGTCGGGGAGACTTGGGTGGATCCGAACCCGTTACATCATTTGTTTGCGTTGTCTATTCTTGTTGTTTGTAGTCTATTCCGTATTGTTGTTTGTGTGTTTGCACAATAATTAGGAATAACTCTCTTGATTATTTTAAAGTACTATTCACCCCCCCCCCCTCTGTACATGTGCAGTAGCTTCACAGGGCACTACACCTCATTTGTCAGAAGGATGCTCCAAATGGGTCCCACTCTCTAATTATACTATTCCACTACCTTCAATACGCCGTACATGGGCACAACGCCCTATCCTGTAGACTGGACTACGGAGGGTTACAAAACTCTTTTGATAAGTACTCTGTTTCTCTTATCCTCCTCGTATATCCACGATATTCTACCTATTTTTCCTAAAATTTGAAAGCAATTAATCCGGTATTATACTTGGCTACCATTGCAAGCAATGAGTAGAAGTTTGCGACTTGATATATTGTTTATGCCCAATAAACTTCATTTATATGCACAGTGAGACATCGTAAAAAGTATTTGGATATCTTAGTATTGTTACAGTCAAACGATACAACTTACTGCTATTACTGATTTTCTAGTTGCTACTGTTGTGACTTACTCGCGTAGCTTGACACAACTTTTAAGCCGATTGGTATTGAAGAAGTCGATCATGTACGTGTTACACTGCAAAGCTCTTCAGAATGAAGCAACTCTAACTATGCAATATCTTTTTGAGTGCTTAGGTATATTTGAATATTAATATGACTTTAAATCATATCATTCTTATGCAGAAAATTGTACTTTTCACCTGAGCAGTAAATTCTTGCAGTTTAAATCATATTAGCTTTGCGATCCTAATGAAATGTAGCTATCAGCATCTTTTGTTATTACAAGAATGCATGAGCTGAACTTTGCATCCCATCAAATTGTTAGCAGAAAAAAACATTTGGTGTTTAGGTTAACAAATATGCTAGTGCAGTAGAAACATGCATATATGACTGTGTTCCTTTGTGTCTGTGATTTTGAAGAGAGATTATTTGTGTACTTGGAGGACTACCTTATCTGACTCAGGAGAGATTATGTGCATATATAAATCTGTGTCTATGTGAGAATTTGACACATGTTACCTTGTTCACTGGCATTAGTTCTTTATTGACTCCTACTCTTGCATATGTCAAACATACACTTGTGTGAGAAATTGTAATATTCATATAAATAAATATGTGCTATTTTTCTGATTGATGTTCCTTGAGAGGTTCTGTTATTGAGTACTTGGTGTGCTAAGTTTTAGCTAGAAATGAATTGAAAGTTGAAAACCCACTCTGTATGGAAACGGAATACTAGTATTTCAAAGTTTTCTAATTCTAAAATGTATGTAACTTTGTAAATGAGATGAATATCAAAGAATCAGACGGGAAAAAATTAAGAGGAGATTGTTGGGGTTTGGAGTTTCAACGCTAGCCAAGGAGGAAATTTATGATTACTCTAGGTTCACTAAGGTGTACCTTCATAGAACAAAAGGTGAAGTAGAAGAAGAGATGTTTATTATATACAAGGCCGAAGAAAAAACCAACTTGATAAGAAAATCAAGAGAGTTAGGACTGACAGAGATGGAGAAATAGTACCAACACCGTAAAAGGACGATTGTAAGAAAAATGGAATTAAACATAATTTTAGTGCCCCCTTACTTATCATAACAAAATGGTATAACTGAACGTAAGAATAGAACCTTGAAGGAAATGATGAATTCTATGCTTTTAAGTTCTCTGATAACATGTGGGAGTAAGCTATTCTTCCAGCTTGTCATGTTCTTAACCGTGTATCCCATAAGAAACTCGACAAAACACCGTATGAGATGTGGAAAGGATATACTTCCAACCTGTATTTTCTTAGAGTGTGGGGGTGTTTGGCTAAAGTATATCTACCTGACTTTAAGAAGTCTAACATTGGACCTAATACCTATGACACTGTATTCATATGTTATTCTCATCATAGGTGATGAGCTTGTGTTTACCTTTATGATAGAAGAAGATCCATAAACTGATGATAAGAAAATGAGATCCATTGATGCTAGTTTTTGAAAATGGGATATTAAAAGCGAGCTTGATTCTATTGTTTCTAACCAAACTTGGAAATTGTCTGAGTTACCTAAAGATAGTTCAAAGCTAGACTTGTGATTAGGGGTTTTACCCAAAAGAAAGGCTTAGACTATGTTGATACTTATTCTCATGTGACCAAGATTGCTACGATAAGGAATCTAATTGCATCAGCTGCAATTCATGAGTTAGTTGTACATCAAATGGATGTCAAGACAGCCTCTTTAAATGGTGACTTAGAGGGAGAAATCTACATGTCCCAACCCGAGGGGTTTGTGATTGTTGGTCAAGAGAATAATGTATGCAAACTTAGAAACACTATATATGGTCTAAAGCAAGCACCTAACCAATGTTATGAGAAGTTTAACAGTACTTTAGTAAGGAATGAGTATATTGTGAATACCTCTGAATCCTGTGTTTATCTAAACTATTAGGATCAGATTGTGTGATTATATGCCTATAAGTAGATGACATGTTGATTTTTGGGAATAATCTGGACGTTGTGAAAGATACCACGAATTTCTTGTCATCCCAATTTGAGATGAAAGTCCTAGGACAAGCTTATGTAATTTTAGGAGTTAGAGTTATTAGAAACTCCAGTGGCATCTCATTGTGTCAATCTCATTACATTGAAAAAGTGCTGGAAAAGTTCAACGGTTTTGAAGTTGTGCCTGCTAGAACTCCATATGATCCTAGCATACATTTGAAAAAGAATTAGAACGAGAGTGTTTTCCAATCTAAATATGCTAATATCATAGGAAGTGTGACATTCCTCATAAATTGCACTCGACCTGATATAGCCTATGCAGTTAGTAGGCTAAAGTCGTTATACACATAACCCTAGTTATGAACATTGGAATGCACTTCATCGTTGGCTAAAATACATGAAAGGAACAATTGATTGGTGTTTGCATTTTAGCAGATTTCTTGCTATTTTAGAAGGATTTTGTGATGCAAACTGGGTTTCAAGTAATGATGAAATTAGTTCAACTAGTTATTTTGTTTTTACTTTGGGTGGAGGCGCTATATCATGGAAGTCTTCCAAACAGACATGTATAGCACGATCCACCATAGAATCTGAATTCATTGCTCTTGAGTTGGCAGGACAAGAAGCTGAATGGTTACGAAACTTGTTAGCAGACGTGTCATTGTGGGGGGAAATCTGCGGTAGTTTCCATTCATTGTGATTCTCAAGCAGCCATTGGAGTTGCTAAAACAGTGTCTATATCGGGAAGAAAAGATACATATGCATCAGACACGGTGTGGTTAAACAACTCCTGAAAATGGAGTAATTTCTTTGGAATATGTGAGGTCCAAAAGAAATCTTGCAGATCTGCTAACCAAGGGTTGCCAAGGAAAGTGGTTCTTGATTTGTCGAGGGGGATAGGGCTAAAGTCCATGAGTTAAGATAATATGACTGATATCCAGTGTGCGCTAACGAAATCATATGATTCTTAACGTACACTATATTTCCATCCCTATGACATGTGGTAGTGTTTTTAAATCCATAGCCAAGTTTTGGTGGTGCTATTAAGAAGCACTTGATGGATTCACATTGAGATAAGTCCATAACCAGTTTTGGTGGTGCTATAGAGAAGCACTTGATGGACTCATTATCTGTTGATAGGTTGAGCAATATGCTCTTAATGGTCCAGATCCTTTGTGATGGTGCTATAGAGAAGCACTTGATGGACCATCTATGTGTGTGTGAAGGTTTGGCCGCCTTCTATGAAAGACAAGGGCAGTCTTTCTAGAGCACTCATGAGACCAAAGGTGTGTGCATGGCCTTAAAACGCTTGATTTGTATCACAGAGTTTGCACATACTCAAGGTTTAATACGTGTTGTGGGGGTCTCAACTGAAATTTAATGAGTTCAAGAGAAATTCACTAATTAAAAAGTAAGTTGTTGCCTCACTTCACTTCGTATCAATTCAATCGAAAGACATTTATACTTAAGTATATATCCTTTCATTATCCATGATTCTTTCTTTCTTTTATCGAGCCATTAGTGGGGGATTTTTGAAAATAATAGGCTCTCAAAAGTATTTGTTTCATTCCCACTATTCTTTTTAGTCCCACATTGCTTGGGCAATTTGCCTTGGAGGAGTTTATTAGGAGAGTTGTAGAGACTTGAGCTGTGCCCCAAGGGGTACGACACTTTTTGGAAAGGGAGATGACATACATGGTTAAGGGTCCACTACACATGCGTGTGCAGCCGACGCCGCCGTCCCTCCGCCCGCCGGTCGTGACGTGACGTGTCGCCTGCTCGCTTGCCGTGTCGTGTCACATGCGCCTTTCTTTTTTTTGGATGCAACGACTTTCCTTTTTTGGACCTAGCCCATTGATGTCCCATTCAAACCCTCTCCTTAATATGCGATTAAAGATTTGCTTTAATACGCAGCATTCAAATCCTCCTTAATATGCGATTAAAGCGTTACTTAAATACGCAGCATTCAAATCCTCATTTAAATTCACATTAATATTTGGCCGTTTGAATTTTGAATATATATCTTCTTCATTCCTTAAGAAACAACAAGAAAAATACGCAGAAAGAATTCTTCACTAAAAATTTTCTTCTCTCTCACTCCTGGAAAATCTGTACTATGCAAACTCCAAACCTTTTACCCGCGAGTGGACGCGTATAGAGTCTGCTGTGTTAACCTTGGAGAGCAACCGGTGTTATAGATTAACACTGAGGTCGAGCCATAATTGCTTTCAATTCAGTGGTACTCCCACGACACAGCCTTGAAACTCTTTTGATAAGTACTTTGTTTCTCTGATCCTCCTCGTATAGCTACGGTATTCTACCTATTTTTTCTAAACAGTGATGTGTCATGAAGAAGATCAAGAGAGACATGCACTGATCAAGCTATTGTTGCTAACTCTCAAACGCCTATTGCTGCCTCTCAAACTCCTCCCGTGTCACCATATTTGAACCGGGACGTGATGAACCGTCAGAATCGAAGGAAGGAGAATGGACAAATCTTCTATGTGTCCCGAAGATCCGAGAATGAGATCGAATTGAACCAAGACCAACCACCCGACCTGGGTGATCTTCTCCTAAAACAGAAGCCATAGCAAATTCTCGTCATTGCCTCTCAACTCCTTCATGTTGTGAGTGTACTCGAATTCTCTCATGTACAATAAAAAAGTGATTAGTTACTGTCATTCTAATTCCAGCCATTTTAGTCTAACAAAAAAACATATTCAAATAACTTATAGAATAGAAAAGTGAACATGTAAACCTGCAAATTAAAAAAAATAAACAAGTTGATAAAATAAAAAAGTGAGCTTGTAAATAAAAAAAGTCTAATAGAAATAAACACATTTCAGCCAACCTATAAATTAGCATTCTTAATTGAGGCTGGTAAATACATATCTCATATAAAATGATCTGGCCAAGATTTTCATCATTTGACACATTATGTGCTCATTCCTACAAATTTGTAGCGTCAGTAACGAATGGCAAAAAGTTCTGTAGGTTAGAAACATTCTATATGTTTCTTAAAGCCAATGTACATGATTTAAAAAAGAGTATCCTATTTAAAAAGACATATAATACAATTAAAAATTAAATTGCAGCAGTCCAGAAGCAGTCCAGACAGAGAATATTTTTCATGTTCAATGGTTAAATAATGTGATCCCTGATCCAACTAAGGTGATGGTTGCATTCAAATCTACAAATAATCACAGATTTATCTAGTTATAAAAGTTTCCTTACTATTTGTTAAATATTGGTTATGCTAGTTTTGACAGTGAAACATGTTTCTTAGTGACATGGAGGAATGTAGAAGAAATAAGATGAATGAGGGGACTCCTATGCTACTCGGGCTGAAGCTCTAAGACAAAATAATTTTAATTAAGGTCGTTGGAGGTTAAGGGCTGAAAAACATGGGCTATGAATTTTTCTATTTTTATTTATATAGTTAAAATTTAGCACGTTTCAGGTCCGAAAATGTGAGCCGGTTTTAAGGCTAAAACTGTTAAGGTGTTTTGCATTGAGAGTTTGCAGGTTCAGAGTCGTTCACATCGAAAAAATTGTTAAAAATCACAAAAAATTTAAAGATCATAGAAACATTTTAAACATTATTTGAAATTATTTTAAAAATATTTACATTATGACATAGGTATTGACTGGTTCAGACCGTCACATAATATCTTCTTGGTTTACATTGTGATGATATGACTTATATATATGTCTTAATACTATATATGTCTTTCCAGATGCATTAGGATCCACTTTTCCTTGACAATTGGCCTAGAGAGAAATTTTAAAAAGGTTGAATTTTTCAGGTTTGGTCCAAGATCAGATAAACTAGGAAAAGAACAGGAATAAACTATATGGGATTAATGTAGAACAGGTGATACCTGATCCAATGGATCAGGTGCAAGACACAAAAAGATGGGACCCAGCGAGTACAAGCCCATGTCGGGGCTTGTACTGCCCACCTTTTTTGTGTCTTAGCACCTGATCCAATGGATCAGGTGACAGCTTTTCTACATTAAATCCAAACTATATATATAAAAGATTGTTTGGAGCCAACATAGATCCCTTCCATAAATGTAGATTTAAGTTACATCGAGTTTTACACTCATGAGCAAAGTGTATGTACATACATAATCTACATATAGGCTCGCTCAGAATGTTCTGAGATGATGGATAATTCGCTGACAGATGTTTCTGAGCTAAATCGTTCAAGAGATGCAGCCGGTTGTGGCGAAGAAAAGAAAGGCTTGGGTGGCATCGGCAAAGTATCAGAGTCTGCCTCCAGCATTTCTATGACCTTGCTCATAGGAGGACGGTTAGATGGGCGCATCTGAATGCACCATAATCCAACTTTACATAGCTTTTTTTCTGCATCACCAATCTCGGTACCAATATCAGTAATGTCATCGACTACAAACTCATCTATCTTATTCAGTCGATCATAAATCCAAGAAGGATAGTAAATCTGGCTCGATTCATCTGCCCAAAGATTCATATTCCTCCTCCACCCGGCTATTTCCAGTAGTAACATGCCGTAACTATAGACATCAGACTTGTGAGATACGCACCCGAAACTTCTTGATACAAGCTCAGGGGCTATGTATCCTATCGTCCCTCGTGCAATGCTGAGAGACACTATGCTATGCTCCTTTGGATACATCTTGGCAAGCCCGAAGTCAGAAACCTTTGGACAGAAATCATGATCTAGTAGAATATTTTGAGGCTTGATGTCAAAATGCAAAATCCTCATGTCACAACCGCGGTGCAAGTAGTCTATTCCTTGAGCCACGCCCAACGCTATCTCATTGAGCTTGTCCCATGTGAAGGAATGCCGATTGGCTCCATTCGACGTTGAGAAAATGTACTTGTCGAGAGATCCGTTAGGCATGTACTCATAGACCAAAGCTCTTCTTGATCCTTCCGAGCAGTACCCAAGAAGTCGAACGACATTTTTGTGATGAATCCTACCGATTGTTGCGACCTCATTGATGAAGTCTTCGCCATTGTAGGTAGAATTGCCTAGCATCTTTACAGCAACCAGTAGCCCTCCTGGGATACTTCCTTTGAATACGCATCCGAAGCCTCCTTGTCCTATTTTTTCCTTGAAGTGACATGTAATATTTGCAATTTCGCTGTATTCATACCTTGTTGGTGTCAGCGGCGGCTGGTCTCGTAGAAATTTCTCTATCACATTGATGGGTACCAGCATCTTTCGATATTGATATACGAGAAATGCGAACACGCACAAGTTGGAAAATATTAATCTGCCAAGTAGCACAAACACTGCAAGAAGACGAATATTAGATGTTTTCAGGCGGCAGGATAAATTGAATTTCAGAATGGGTTGATGTAGCTAGATCAATATGGAGAAAGATCCTTACGAATGAAGTTCAATATCATGACGAAGGCTATGGCAATAGGAAGACCACTTGCATCCTTGCTTTCATACACGCATTCCAGAAATCCTATCTCAATCATGATCGTATAGGGAATCGCCTGATAACTACCGCCTGAATCTACTATCAAATACTTGGCTAACCTGCACCAACGAGTTTCTCTTATTCTTGAGTTCGGCCTTTGAGTACTGCATCTTGTTGTATACTTAAGAAACGAAGAATGTGAAATTGAAAAAAAAAACAAAGAGCTGAAGCTGATATATTTGAAGAGGTAGATAGATATCTATATACACTCACCTAAAGTATGCGGTGAAGCAGTAGCCGAATGTCCTAGGATTGCTGACCCAATAAAGAGCGAACCCTTTTCGCATAACCTGGAACACATCCTCATTCAGACTCTCGTTGATGAAACCTTGTATCGGAACCATGGTCATAAACGCACACGAAGGCTTGAGCTCCTTCACCTCATAGCCAGATACAACATGCACAAACGTAGCGTTCTGACTTAGACAAGGGATCAGCCTATAAGCAACATCATGTACAACCCCGCTGCAATTCACAAAGGATGCCCAACTGCTCGATGTTAATTGGTATCTTTTGCCTCTCTGTAATGCTCGAGGAGAAATAGACCCAAGAGGGAGACGACACTCGCCTCTTGTCAGGCCAACATCAATACTTCGGAGCACATTAGGACTGTAGGAAAGTTTAGTAACATAGTACTTGCCGGACTCAAGATTCAGGATGGTGTGGTTGCCATCATCACAGATGAGCTCATGTTTCGTGTCGCCGCAGTAGCCTGGATCGCCTTTCAAACGGAACGGTGGATGGATGTTTTGGAGCTGTCCGCAGGAGGAAGAGCAGATTTCTTTGAATGGCCATAGAGCTAGGCCAATTCCAGAGAAGAGGGAATATGAGAGAATAAAACAGATGAGAAATTTATTCATGGCTGCGCAAAAAACTAACCAGAAAACTCTCCCATTTCATCATATAATGAATGGGTCCGGGTTAGGTCCTTCTCGCGTTGGACCAACGCGCGTTGAGCCGTTCGATTTTAAAAAAAATCTGACTGACTTGTGCAAATGTTTTTGCATTGCACTTTCCACCCACTTTCTATGATTATCATCAGAAATGATTTTTATATTGTAAAATCGTTTTGCTATGTCTAAAGTCTACACTATCATGTCAGCTCAATACCTCTGTTCAATATATAGTTTCTTTCAAATGACTTTCTTGTTTTAAAATTTAAGTCTCAAAGTCATGACACTGCTTGCAGCTTTAGAAACTAATTTAAAGGTCATGATCATCTGCATATTATTTGTATACATTATCATCAGTGATTCTGCCATAAGATAAAATAACGGGTGATTTGTAAAATATTCAGTCTAGCTAGACTGATCCTCGATCGTTTCCTCAGTCAAATACAATGCTTCTATTTATTTCTTTATTAAATTTTAAATAAGTGGCAAACAATTCAGCTTGGTAGGATGCAAGAATAAATCGGAGTATGTTTGAATTGGGATATCATAAAATGAACTTTTGATTTATTATTTTTTTCGCACACGTCTTCGCTTTCTGGGAAAGTTCTGAGCTTGACAGGCTATGGGGTCGAATCTTAAGTTTTTGCCCAGTTATCGCCATCTGAGAACAAATCATATCTCATATGCTGTCTAATCTAATCTGAACTCTATAGCATCCTTCGTTGTAATTGCTCAACAGTCCCTATCCACATATTTTATATATGCAATCTATTAACAGTTTCAACTGCGTGTTAGCTCTCATTGACAATCTCCCATCTTTGACCTAGATATTCTAATTGCGACTAAATTTTTCAGGTTTGTTGGAAACAGGAGCTGAATCAGGCTCTTACTGGGCCTGGGACCCGATCGGTATCTAACCCAATAAGGGGCTCGATGGCTGCCTCCTTCCTAAGTTGGCCATTAGTAGGCAATTCAAATGCGACTGAACCTCTTAGCTCTCGGCAAAAAAATGTGCCAATATACCAAGTCAACCTTCAATCCTAACATTCACGAGAAAATTGGGTAAATAACACTGGTCAACGCTGAGTTTTAATATTTACCACCCAATTTAAAAAGTTTGCTAGAATACCATCCCCCTTAAAAAAGAGACTAAAATACCCCCTTCTTCCCAAACACTAAAACCCAACAAAACGACGTTCTCCCTCCGGCGAACGAACGACGTTCTCCCTCCGGCGAGCGAAGCCCAGCACCTCGCACCGCTTCGAACTCCTCTCGACAGCCTCGACACCGCTCATCGCCGCCATCCCACAACCCAACGCCGACAACACCCCCCATAAACGTCTACGTCGACGCCGAACTCCGACCACCCTGCTTCGCCGTACTCCGACCACCCCGAATCTACGGCAACGCCTCACCGTACTCCGACAAAGCCATATGAGGCAATTTGCGCCAAGTTGCGCCAATTTGCGCCAATATACGCCAATATACGTCACGAAACGTGACGTATATTAGCGTATATTAGCGTATATTGGCGCAAATTGGTGCAAATTGGCTCGTATGGCTTTGTCGGAGTACGGCGAGGCGTTGCCGTACATGCGGGGTGGTCGGAGTACGGCGAAGCGAGGTGGTCGGAGTTCGGCGTCAACGTAGAGGTATTGTCGGCGTTGGGTTCCGACCACCCCGCTTCGCCGTACTCCGACCACCCCACATCTACGGCAACGCCTCGCCGTACTCCGACGAAGCCATATGAGGCAATTTGCGCCAATTTGCGCCACTAAGCGCCAATATACGCCAATATACGTCCAATATACGCCAATATACGTCACGAAACGTGACGTATATTAGCGTATATTGGCGTATACTGGCGCAAATTAGAGCAAATTGACGCAAATTGACTCGTAGGGCTTTGTCGGAATACGACGAAGCATGTATGGTAAGTTCATATGACGTGTGGTAAATTCCAAGTCCAAATAAAGAAGGCCATTGGATCCATAACTTGTTGCGGGCGTGCATCCAAAATATTTGGTCTTCTAGTGTTTTTTTCCTATATTTGGTCTGAAAAGAGATTCGGTGCATGACGATAGGGTTTGAAAAGGGTTGGCCTTTTGTACATGGTATTTGGTGGGATGGAAGTGGATGGTTAGGCCATCTATTTAGTATCAGCTGAGGTTTATGTAAAATTCCACTACTCTGGGCTGATATGTAAAATTGTTAAGTAAATAGGATAAGATGAACAATGGAAGAAATCATATCTTATTGCAAAGGGATTCATTTTACAGGGAACAGCATCGAAGTGTACCTTAACACCCACACAATTTCACACTCGTCCAGCCAATCACCTCAAAATTTTGGAACAAGTTCAACTCTAATAAATAACATACAATCTGCATTTTTTTCTCAATGAATCTACCAATATGGATTATTGCCTCCCCCAAAAACTTGGGGGGCCTCCTAGCAGGGGTAAGCCAAAAAAATTGATGCATGGTGAACTTGTGGCGCGGCGCTTCACCACAGACCGATATTAAAATAAGATGGAAAGAGAAGATAAGACGGTGGATTCATTGGGTTGACAAGTTGAAATAATTTTTTTGTGGTTGATTATTGAGTTTTATTTTTTTAACTAAAAATAAAAGTTGAAATAACCCAACGCCGACAATACCTCTACGTCTACGCCGAACTCCGACCACCTCGCTTCACCGTACTCCGACCACCCCGCATCTACGGCAACGCCTCGCCGTACTCCGACAAAGCCCTACGAGCCAATTTGCGCCAATTTGCACCAATTTGCGCCAATATACGCTAATATACGCTAATATACGTCACGTTTCGTGACGTATATTGGCGTATATTGGCGCAAATTGACGTAAATTGGCGCAAATTGCCTCATAGGGCTTTGTCGGAGTACGGTGAGGCGTTGCCGTAGATTCAGGGTGGTTGGAGTACGGCGAAGCGGGGTGGTTGGAGTTCGGCATCGACGTAGACGTTTATGGGGGGTGTTGTCGGCGTTGGGTTGTGGGATGGCGGCGATGAGCGGTGTCGAGGCTGTCGAGGGGAGTTCGAGGCGGTGCGAGGTGATGGGCTTCGCTCGCCGGAGGGAGAACGTCGTTCGTTCGCCGGAGGGAGAACGTCGTTTTGTTGGGTTTTAGTGTTTGGGAAGAATAGGGTATTTTAGTCTCTTTTTTAAAGGGAATGGTATTCTAGCAAACTTTTTAAATTGGGTGATAGATATTAAAACTCATCGTTGACTATTGTTATTTACCCAATTTTCTCAACATTCACTCCCCTCAAGTTCATTCTAAGTCAAACCTTTCTAATTCTCCTCGAATTTTGTTGTTCTCTCTTCGATCTCTCCGAACTCTTGAAGCCTGAACAGCAAACACCCAACGCCCCCTCCCCCAAAGATCATGTCCCCGCTCTTCATCCCCCTCCTCTTTCTCTCTCTCCTCCCCTCCGAATCCGTACCCGCCGACGCCAAACCCGACCCGCACGCCGACTTCTTCCGGTCCTGCCCGCCCGTCCCTTGCGGATCCGGGTCCAACTCCCTGTCCATCCGCTTCCCCCTCCGCCTCCGATCCTCACCCTCCTCCTGCGGCCTCCCGGGCCTTGAACTCACCTGCTCCGCCGACAACCACCCCCTCCTCTCCCTCCCCTCCCTCCCTCCCCTCAGAGTCACCGACATCGACTACCAGCACAGCTCCCTCACTGTCCTCATCGGATCCGGGCCCGGGTCCTTACCGGACCCTTGCCCGATCCGAAACCTCACTTCGCTGAAGCTCCTCACCACAGACATCTACTCGCCTTACACCATCAACGCCAGCCTATTCAGTTGTCCGTACAGGTTTGCACCCGGCCCTGATTCGGGCTCCATGACGGGCCCGGTGCCGTGCCTTAGCGGGCCGGGCTATTTTGTGTACGTTGTGAACGCCGAGGAGTCCATGGAGGTGATCCCGGATGGATGCATGGTTGTTCAGGGTGGGCTTGAGATGCCCGGGCCTATTTATTTCGGCCAATATGATTATGGCTACTATTATCAAAGCAATGAGGTTGCTTTTAGAGAGGCAGTCGAGAGTTTTGAAGCAAGGAGGGAGGTTAATTTGAGGTGGGATTTGGGGGAAGTTGGTACGGTGTGTGAGAGTTGTGAGAATCTTTGCGGGTATGATTTGGAGTTGAAGCAAAGCTTCTGCCAGGGATCAAGCAATCATGGTAACATTTATATTCCTTTCTTTTTTCTCCCTAATTACTTTCCTTTTCCTGGTTTATTGATCATGAATTAGAGAAATATGGGCATCATCTACCTAAGAAGTAATTTCTTTTTATGTCCCTTCAAAAGGTCAACTATCCATAATTTTTTTTGGATGATTTTCATTTAGTTTATTTCATCTTCGTGTTCTAAAACCTTCATGGACCAAAGGTTTTAGTGAACCCAAATGTTTTCCTTGTTAATCTAGTCATTGTAAATTTAACGGTTTTATAGTAATTCAACTTTTTAGATCAATAAGCAAAACATTTTAGGTTTATTAGATTTTTAGTGTAATGGGGTTTTAGATTATGCGCACAATGAATCATCTAATAAGTTAATGAATAATGAACTATTAACCAGGCATGTGAGTGAGGGAATTCCTCGACTCCACTGATACCTTTATTTCTTTACCTACATACCTGCGTGTGTGAGCGAAAAATAGGCATCAGCTACTCAAGGAAGAAATTTTCTCGTTGGCTAGCGTCAAACCTCCACCCACATTTTCCTTCGATCCGATCCGTTTATTTTGACCCTCGTGTTTTAAAATCTCATATCATCAATTTTCAAGTGAATTCAAGTGATTTTTCTAGTTCATCCACCCTCCACAAGTTTAACAGTTTTGCAGTAACATAATTTTTTGCAACGGTTAGATGAACAAGTAAAACCCACATGTTTCACTTGAAAATTAGTAGTTTGGGATTTCAGAAAATAAAGATCAACATGAACAGAACCGATCGTCGAAAATGCGAGGATTTGGGGTTGCGTAAGCTAGCCAAAGAGGAAATTTCCTCCTTGGCTAGCTGACACATATATTGCTATATATATGAAGGTTAGTTAACTAAGAAGTAAATTTTTTCATTGGCTAACATCAAAAACCTCATAGCTTATATTTTTTTCAATGATCGAATCTATTTGTCTTGATCATTATGTTCCAAAAACTCAAATCATCAATTTTCAGTGAACCCAAGTGGTTCCATTCGTTCATCTATTTGTTGCAAAAAGTTTTGTTACTGCGAAATCTTTAAATTTGCGACGAGTGGATGAATGAGCAAAACTCATTGGTTTCCCTTTAAATTTGATGGTTTAAGATTTTTGAGTATGAAGATCAAAATGAACGGATTCGATCATCAACAAAAATAAGGGGATGTTGTTTTAATGCTAGCCAAGAAGGAAATTTCCTTATTTGCTAGCTGATGCACATTTTTCTCATATATATATACTAGTCATAACCCGTGCCCGTGGGCACGGTTTATTTAAGATTTCCCCTCGCGAAATCTTTGTTCCCAAAAAAATTATTTTCACATCCAAAATTGCGCGGAACAATAAATTAGCGTAAAAATATTTAGCGGCTTGGACGCCTTCAGTGTGGAACAACAAATTCGACGCAAACGCCTTCGACACGAAACAACAAATTAGCGTAAAAAATCGGCACGGGTGCCTTTGGCAACAAATTAGCGTAAAAAAATTTAGCGGGCGCCGAAATTTAAGATTTTCCCCGCGAAATCTTTGTTCCCAAAAAATTAGCGTAAAAATATTTAGAGGCACGGGCACCTTTGGTGCATAACAACAAATTCGATGCGGAACAACAAATTCGGCTCGGACACATTCGACACGGAACAACAAATTAGCGTAAAAAATCAGCACAGGAGCCTTCGATGCGGAACAACAAATTAACGTAAAAAATTTAGCGGTACGGCCCCCGCGTTGAGGGAAATATCATTCGATCTGCAGCAACATTCGATCTGCAGCATTAAGTGCAAGTTAATGTTTTTACCCAAATGCATTAATTGTGTGCACTCTTTTATTCCCAAAAAACTTTCATTCCCCATAAAGTTTCATTTCCCCATAAAGTTTCATTTCCATAGAAATGTTTTTCCCTCCAAAATTTCCACAAAATCTCATCTTAACCATTTCATTACTCAAGATTAAATCCAAGCCGTCTTTCTATCATTATGTTTGTCCTAGTCAGCCCTAGAATTCAAAAACAATTGTATTTTAATATATAGATACACACACACACCAGTCATAACCCGTGTCCACGGACCAATGCAGTTAAGTCGGTGAGTCAGCAGCGAGTCGGACAAGTACTGACTCATGCCTAGTCGAACGAGTCGACGACTAGTCACACCCAGATGGTAACATATTTTATTTCCTGTATCAGATGTTACTTCTTTTTTTAGGTTTTTTAGGTTTGTACCATGCATAAAATTTTCTAGCTCAGATAAATTCTTTGAAAATTCACCATTTTTTAATCTTTTGCCTGCATATTATTGCAGATACTGTCATATTAGAGTTCAATCAGTATACACATGGTTCGCGATGAAGGCGAACAACCATCATTCGGAAGGATCATAGGGAAACAGGCAATGCGACAGTTGGATTCTATGGAGGAATCAGGAAACTATACGCCAAGAATGAGATATCAACATGGAAACGGATGTGGCTAGTCACAATTTTAGAGTGAACATTTTCTAGAGTTCATTATTAATGGTCATCTGCAGAAAATCTCTTGGTGGGAAGAGTTTCAAGGCCTGCTTGGCTTCCTCTTGGAATTCAACTCGATCCCATGTGAATGTTTTGATTACCACGAAGTTAGAACGGGAGACAAACAATTTTCTCTCTTATATTTTGATTGTAGAAATATGCTGAAAAAGTCGGACCAAGTCGGACCAAAAGTCGGTCCAAATCGGTCAAAAAGTCTGACCAAGTCGACACCTAGTCAGTGATTTCCTGGTCAATCTAGTCATTGTAAATTTAACCAGGAAAACAATTTCCTGGTTTATTGATCATGAATTAGAGAAATATGGGCATCATCTACCTAAGAAGTAATTTCTTTTTATGTCCCTTCAAAAGGTCAACTATCCATAATTTTTTTTGGATGATTTTCATTTAGTTTATTTCATCTTCGTGTTCTAAAACCTTCATGGACCAAAGGTTTAGTGAACCCAAATGTTTTCCGGGTCAATCTAGTCATTGTAAATTTAACGGTTTTATAGTAATTCAACTTTTTTAGATCAATAAGCAAAACATTTTAGGTTTATTAGATTTTTAGTGTAATGTGGTTTTAGATTATGAGCACAATGAATCATCTAATAAGTTAATGAATAATGAACATTTAACCAGGCATGTGAGTGAGGGAATTCCTCGACTCCACTGATACCTTTATTTCTTTACCTACATACCTGCGTGTGTGAGTGAAAAATAGGCATCCGCTACTCAAGGAAGAAATTTTCTCGTTGGCTAGCGTCAAACCTCCACCCACATTTTCCTTCGATCTGATCCATTTATTTTGATCCTCGTGTTTTAAAACGCCATATCATCAATTTTCAAGTGAATTCAAGTGATTTTTCTAGTTCATCCACCCTCCGCAAGTTTAACAGTTTTGCAGTAACATAATTTTTTGCTACGGTTAGATGAACAAGTAAAACCCACATGTTTCACTTGAAAATTAGTGTTTGGGATTTCAGAAAAGAAAGATCAACATGAACAGAGCCGATTGTCAAAAATGCGAGGATTTGGGGTTGCGTAAGCTAGCCAAGGAGGAAATTTTCTCCTTGGCTAGCTGACACACACACACACACATATGAAGGTTAGTTAACTAAGAAGTAAATTTTTTATTGGCTAACACATCAAAAACCTCATAGCTTATATTTTTTCAATCGAATCTATTTGTCTTGATCATTATGTTCTAAAAACTCAAATCATCAATTTTCAAGTGAACCCAAGTGGTTCCATTCGTTCATCTATTTGTTACAAAAAGTTTTGTTACTGCGAAATATTTAAATTTGCGACGAAGGGATGAATGAGCAAAACACATTGGATTCACTTTAAATTTGATGATTTAAGATTTTTGAGTATGAAGATCAAAATGAACGGATTCGATCGTCAGAAAAAAATAAGGGGATGTTGTTTTAATGATAGCCAATGAGGAAATTTCCTTATTTGCTAGTTGATGCACATTTTTCTCATATATATATAGTCATAACCCGTGCCCACGGGCACGGTTCATTTAAGATTTCCCCTCGCGAAATCTTTGTTCCCAAAAAAATTATTTTCACATCCAAAATTGCGCGGAACAATAAATTAGCGTAAAAATATTTAGCGGCTTGGACGCCTTCAGTGTGGAACAACAAATTCGACGCAAACGCCTTCGACACGAAACAACAAATTAGCGTAAAAAATCGACACGGGTGCCTTTGGCAACAAATTAGCGTAAAAAAATTTAGCGGGCGCCGAAATTTAAGATTTTCCCCGCGAAATCTTTGTTCCCAAAAAATTAGCATAAAAATATTTAGAGGCACGGGCACCTTTGGTGCATAACAACAAATTCGATGCGGAACAACAAATTCGGCTCGGACACATTCGACACGGAACAACAAATTAGCGTAAAAAATCAGCACAGGAGCCTTCGATGCGGAACAACAAATTAACGTAAAAAATTTAGCGGTACGGCCCCCGCGTTGAGGGAAAGATCATTCGATCTGCAGCAACATTCGATCTGCAGCATTAAGTGCAAGTTAATGTTTTTACCCAAATGCATTAATTGTGTGCACTCTTTTATTCCCAAAAAACTTTCATTCCCCATAAAGTTTCATTTCCCCATAAAGTTTCATTTCCATAGAAATGTTTTTCCCTCCAAAATTTCCACAAAATCTCATCTTAACCATTTCATTACTCAAGATTAAATCCAAGCCGTCTTTCTATCATTATGTTTGTCCTAGTCAGCCCTAGAATTCAAAAACAATTGTATTTTAATATATAGATACACACACACACCAGTCATAACCCGTGTCCACGGACCAATGCAGTTAAGTCGGTGAGTCAGCAGCGAGTCGGACAAGTACTGACTCATGCCTAGTCGAACGAGTCGACGACTAGTCACACCCAGATGGTAACATATTTTATTTCCTGTATCAGATGTTACTTCTTTTTTTAGGTTTGTACCATGCATAAAATTTTCTAGCTCATATAAATTCTTTGAAAATTCACCATTTTTTAATCTTTTGCCTGCATATTATTGCAGATACTGTCATATTAGAGTTCAATCAGTATACACATGGTTCGCGATGAAGGCGAACAACCATCATTCGGAAGGATCATAGGGAAACAGGCAATGCGACAGTTGGATTCTATGGAGGAATCAGGAAACTATACGCCAAGAATGAGATATCAACATGGAAACGGATGTGGCTAGTCACAATTTTAGAGTGAACATTTTCTAGAGTTCATTATTAATGGTCATCTGCAGAAAATCTCTTGGTGGGAAGAGTTTCAAGGCCTGCTTGGCTTCCTCTTGGAATTCAACTCGATCCCATGTGAATGTTTTGATTACCACGAAGTTAGAACGGGAGACAAACAATTTTCTCTCTTATATTTTGATTGTAGAAATATGCTGAAAAAGTCGGACCAAAAGTCGGTCCAAATCGGTCAAAAAGTCTGACCAAGTCGACACCTAGTCAGTGTCCGACTCACCTGCCGACTTTTGAAAATTTTCAAGTCGGTCCTCCACCGACTCTCGACTAGTCGGCGACTAGTCGATGACTAGTTAGTGCCTCGATAGTATAGCCGCGGACACAGTTTATTTATGATTTTCCTCGGTGAAATCTTTATTCCCCAAAAATTATTTCCACAGCCAAAATTTAAAAAAATAATAAATTAGCATAAAAATATTTAGCAGCGCGGGCGACTTTGGTACGGGCTACTTCGGCGCGGAACAACAAATTTGGCACATGCACATTCGACACGGAACAACAAATTCGGCTGGAACAAAAAATCAGCGTAGAACAACAAATTTGGTGCGGACGCCTTGGGTACCAAACAACAAATTAGCGTAAAAAATTTAGCAGGCGAGCGCCTTTGGCTCTTTTTCTTTCTTTATTCATATTTCAAAGCTTTGGTTTTTACCTCCAACACTGTTCAAAATTTAAAATTTCCCCTCGCATAATTTTTTCAAACCCTCGGGTGCAGTGAAGAGATTTGGCCCACCCACGTGCATTGAAGATAGTTGGACCATCCGTGTTTAACAGAATTGAGTTCCCCCTCCCCAATTAGTGGGCCCCACGTGCATTGAAGAGATTTGGCACCCTCATGTTTCGGAATTGAGTTTCCTCTCCCCAAATAGTGAGCCCCGCGTGTAATGCCCTACAAGCTACTGCACAAGTACTAGAGGGGGGGTGAATAGTACTTTAAAAATAACAAGGAGTATAATGATAGGATCCAAGAGCAAATCTGAAATTTTATTAATAAAACAGCGAATAAAAGATAACTTGGCTACAATTAATAGGTGTAACCTCCCTCCCAAGACGCCTTTAAGCGAGGACGTCCGCACTCTCCTAGATCTACCTGAGAATTCTCGAAGAACTCTCTTTCTAATTATCAAATAACTCTCAATTTCAACATATCTCCTACCACCTCTCCTCTACTTCGTCATTTATAATAATACTCTCATGAATTAGGTAATTAGTCAAAATGACTAAATCACCCTCCCTATTTAAAATATTGCCAAATAAAATCCTAATATTATTCTCCAATTAAATGACACGATTCTCACATTAAATCATTTCCAAATGAGATCACGCCCATGTTCGCCGCATCTACCACATTCGTCGTACCGTCCACATTTGGATTCTCGCATTAAATCCTTTCCAAATGAGATCACGCCCATGTTCGCCGCATCGACCACATTCGTCGTACCGTCCACGTTTGGATTCTCGCATTAAATCATTTCCAAATAAGGTCATGTCCATGTTCGTCGTACCATCCGAATTCGTTGTACCGTCCGTCCTCATTCGACGTATCCCGATCGCATCATTACTCCGCCCCCAAAGAACCACCTTGGCCTCAAGGTGGTGCATGAAGTGCGTAAGATACTCATCTCCGACTGATGGTGCTCACCTCCACCTGGATCAAAAGGCCATCCAATGTCTCCATCATCCTCCACGAAGTGCGGAAAGAAGCTACAGCAATCACCAAGGTTCCTCGTCGATTCATCATGGTATGAAACTAGTCGCAATACTCGAATGAGCCCACCGTCTACCTCTGAAGCTCTGCGAGGCTCCTCTGTGGGTCCGCAGGGGCCTGTGAGGGGGCCGTTGCCCCCTTCTGTATCCTTTCGATGGTCGGGATGCCTTGGATCTTCGTCGGAGTCGTCGGCTGGGTTCAAATCTGAAGCTCGATCTTTTTGTTGGACATCCTTCTCCATAGAGATGATTTTGCCATTGTCATTTTCCAAAGCTGGCGTCTTTTGTTCCGTGTCGTTGTCTTTGTCTTTGTTCAGATTTGATGTCGTGTCGCCCTTCGGACGGGTCTCCTCCTCAGGAAAAATCCCATAAAATTTCATCATCTCCGAGTCAGCAGCTTCAAGAAAACCAAGTGCTCTATAAGCTTGTTCTCTATAAAGAATAACTGTAACATTCTTTGGATCAAAAATTAAGATCTCTGAACCTAATGCAATGCAACTTTGATAGCATCCAGTCACCAGATAACAACCCATCAATTTAACTAGACATCGCAAATGTTGAATTCCACCCTTCGCTGTGGGAATATTGTTGAATTGAGTTTTTGCGAGAACATACTTGTTAGCTGCCTCCTAAAATTTTTCATATCGATAAAGATTGTTCCCTTCTTGTCGCAACACGTCAGCTCTTTGTAGCATTTCATCAAACACCTGGTGATCTTCCATCATAGCCGCAGAATCGTCGTGCTTTGATACCAAATTGATAGGATCCAAGAGCAAATCTGAAATTTTATTAATAAAACAGCGAATAAAAGATAACTTGGCTACAATTAATAGGTGTAACCTCCCTCCCAAGACGCCTTTAAGCGAGGACGTCCGCACTCTCCTAGATCTACCTGAGAATTCTCGAAGAACTCTCTTTCTAATTATCAAATAACTCTCAATTTCAACATATCTCCTACCACCTCTCCTCTACTTCGTCATTTATAATAATACTCTCATGCATTAGGTAATTAGTCAAAATGACTAAATCACCCTCCCTATTTAAAATATTGCCAAATAAAATCCTAATATTATTCTCCAATTAAATGACACGATTCTCACATTAAATCATTTCCAAATGAGATCACGCCCATGTTCGCCGCATCTACCACATTCGTCGTACCGTCCACATTTGGATTCTCGCATTAAATCCTTTCCAAATGAGATCACGCCCATGTTCGCCGCATCGACCACATTCGTCGTACCGTCCACGTTTGGATTCTCGCATTAAATCATTTCCAAATAAGGTCATGTCCATGTTCGTCGTACCATCCGAATTCGTTGTACCGTCCGTCCTCATTCGACGTATCCCGATCGCATCATATAATTCCTAATTATAATGCAAACAACTACCAAATCAATTTGCGGAAGCTTAAATTGAATGACAACAACAAAATTAACAATGCTAACAAGAGATGTTACTGGGTTCGGATCCACCCAAGTCTCCCCGACTTGTTCCCGGTGATCCTACGTCCCAACCACCCGGATCCCCTCCGGATACTTGAGTTAGAAACCCTAACTCAAGATTTCCATTATGAAATACTTGTGAAAATCCTCCACAAGTCAAATCATACAAAATGTAATTTGTGACTCCCACAACCCGGGATCACAACCACACTCTCACAACCGAGAGTGAAACTTACAAATCAAATATGAAATGAAATAAGAAAACTTCTTACCGAACAAAATACATATGTCTTGAGTATTGCTTACGAATTAGGGCAAGGATGATTTTGGGGAAGAAGTGGCACCAAACCCTAGCTCCAAGATGTAGATCAGCGATGGAGAGCTTTGGGGATGTTGGTGACCTAGAATCAAGCACTTGGCTTGGAAGGCTTCACACTCAATGAATCTCTCTTTGGAAGTAAGAGTGAGGAGAGATTATTGAATGGAATGAATGAGCTTTGAATGAGCTTGGAATGATTTCTCTTGATCTCT
This sequence comes from Scilla litardierei, assembly GCA_030789695.1. Taxonomy (NCBI): domain Eukaryota; kingdom Viridiplantae; phylum Streptophyta; class Magnoliopsida; order Asparagales; family Asparagaceae; genus Scilla; species Scilla litardierei. The sequence continues at coordinate 123,925,355 of CM061132.1, read as the reverse complement.
AAACTTGCAATAATATCAGCCTTGGCAGCAATGAATGCATCCCATCAAGTATATATAGGATAGAGGAGAGAGAGAGAGAAACGTTTCAATTAAAGCTCCAACGGCTCTTTTCTGAACCCAACTAGTCGGTCAAAGAACAACCACCGACCGACTAGTTCATCAACTAGTCGGTCGGTCAATTAACGTAAACCGACTAATGAGTAAACTGAGAAAAGATCAAAGTACAGACTAAGGAACTAGTCGGTCTAAGAAGAGTAGCTAACCGACTAGTTTCACAACTAGTCGGTCGGTTACTCAACGTGGACCGACTAACAGATAAAACTGAAGTCTGAGAAGAATTAGACGTAGTCGGTCCAAGAACAAATGTTGACCGACTAATTCACCAACTAGTCGGTCACCAAATGAACATAGACCGACTAACAATAAACAGTAAGTATGGTGAAAAATTTGGCATGTACAGTAAACTAAACTAGTCGGTCTAAGAAGGAATGTTGACCGACTAGTTCATCTACTAGTCGGTCGATCAATGAGCACAGACCGACTAATGATAAACAGTAGCTCAAGCTCAAATGTGCATGTTCAGGGAAAGCTCAACTAGTCGGTCACAGAAGCATCACTGACCGACTAGTTCACAAACTAGTCGGTCGGTGAGTCAACTTAGACCGACTAACTGTAAACAGTAAAGAGTTAAGAATTAACTGAGAAGAACTAGTCGGTCCAAGAAGCTTGGCTGACCGACTAGATCACCATCTAGTCGGTCAGTTCTTCTTCTTGAACCAACTAACATGCACAAGAAGTCCCGAATCGAAGCGCGAAGCTTCGAGAAGAATTGTATGGACTTCTACAAAGATCCTAGAGCTAAGATATGAGCGTTATGAAGAATTAAAACGTAAGACCTACTCAAGGCTTAACATTCTACGAAAGAAGCTTAAAGACTATAAATTAAACTTGACGATACCGTCTTCAATAGCTTCAATCGAATCTTCATGACTTCTAAATAGGTCCATAAGCTTCAACGAAGCTTTAGGCATACGATCACGTGCTTTGAGAAGTCTTGAGACGTCGTAATTGATATTCATGTGAATTTGGCGATGATCTCCATAACTGCGCTCACAAAGTGTTAGTTCATATTATATTTATGTTTGTTCATCATCCAAAACCAAATCCGGGGAGTCCAATATCCAACATTCTCCCCCTTTTTGGTGATGACAAACCAACATAAATAATAATCAAAAATAATAATTCAAAAGAAATTTACTTACTCCCCCTGCATTGATGACACGTTAATTCCAATTTAAACAAAAATAATACGCATCAAGCAGACGAGTGAAGTATATTAAATGTGAATCGATTATTGAATTATTGAAATATCAAACGTAGGTTATTGAAATATCGGATTTGAAAATCCATTTATATATCTTAACTCCCCCTGAATCTAACACATCAAGTTAGATTCTTGGAGAAATGCTTTAAATTTTCATTTGGCACATCGTTATTATTATATCTCTCCCCCTTTGGCATAAGCAAAAAGAGCGGGAGGATAACAACGACAACAACAATGGCCTTAAATTAAAAAAGCACGGGAGTCGTAGAATACGACGACGGTTCAAGTGACACCAAAGAGAAAAATACGAATAGAATCAAGGCGTGTCAATGAAACCAAAGTCGAAAAATCGTAAATCGAAATCATCAAAACTCAATTCAATTTAACGGATTGAGTTATAGAATATACTCTCCAATATCAACATTTCTTGGTTAATTTAGTGCATGGAAAACAATTCTATGTTTCCATAGAGGAAATTTCTATTAAACAAAGTGAATATCGTAGAGCGTAGAAATCAAACATCAGAGACATACAAATTATACATTGCACAATATAATGAAATGTCAACTGCGATGTATTTATATATATATATAATATGAAGCAGAGTACATCACCGACATACAAAACATCGATCGACTGATCGGGGCACAAAAATACATCATCATATGACAAAATATCGGAGTGTCAAAAAAATACATCATCATCAAACATATCAAAATACATCATCACAGATATCAAAAAGACATCAAAATGATCCAAAATACATAGCCATCCACACTATCCTACCCAACATCTCTCACAACTAGATATATCATCCAATGAGTATCAGGAGAGGCCTCGGAGAAACTCAAGAGGCAGCGGGAGGATCAGAAGCAACTGCAGGCTCAGCAGGAGCAGAAGAGGTGACTGGATCAGCAGCGACGTTCGGAAGATCAGCAGGAGCGACAGCTGAAGTGGCAACCTCTGAAGCAGCAACCGTAGTGGCCTCGGGAGCACCAGTCGGAGTATCCACCACAGGAGTGGCGGCAACAGGTGTGCTCTCGGGGGCACCAGCAGACGAAGCAGCAACATCATCACCGGAAGTGGTAGCACCAGCAGCAGCAGTACCAGCAGAAGTGCCCTCGGGGGCACGAGTCGAAGCACGACAAAGCTCCTCAACGTCCTCCTCAGCCATCTCATCTAACTCCTCATCCTCAGAAACGGAAGGAGGAAGAACAACACCCAACAGACGAGCCATACGGCAGACTACCTCCTCGGTACGAGCCAAGCGAGACTCGTGACGACGAAGTAACCGTACGACCTCATCCAGGGTGGCAGAGGGAGCAGCAGAGGCACTGGCAGAGGCAGGGGCAGACGCTGAAGGTGTCGTCCTCTGAACGTGACGAAGCGCCGCAAGAGATTTCTTGACGGCCGTCGCGTTCAAGGGAGGACCAAGGGGACGCTCATCGTCACGAGGCAACGTGACACGAAAATGACGAAACACGAGGGTCAATAAGCAAGGAAATGGGATATGAGCCGATTTATTGGATTTGCGAATACACTCGAAAGAATCAATCTTATCGAGTATAATGCGAGCCCAATTAATCGAGCTCCCGATGAAGATAGCATAGATAAGCTTCAGAAAGGGCTGGGACGGGAGAGATGAGGAGCCGTACTTGGGAAGCAAGCACGACTTCAGAATCAGATTTAGGACCCATGCATTTGGCTTGAACGATTTAGATGGCACGCCAATCATGGCAGGAGGGATCTGATGGAAAATCTCTGAAAGGATGGTCTGATCAAGAGAAGTAATATCGTCAACCGAGATATTAGAGGGAAGGAGGCCAGACGAAGAGATACCCAAAATCTCTCCTAAGATTTCCGCTGTGAGGACTATAGGAGTCCCCAAAACGGTCGTCTCAACAGAGTGGGTCTGATCGTACTGACCCCGGATCCTATTCGCATAGAAAAGCTTTACTAATCTAGGGTAGGGGTGAGGATTCGCCTTCGGGTCAAATCGAAGGTAATCGAGGAGACCCGACGACGAGAGAAGATCAGCTAACCCTATGAAGTCGCTAAACTGGACGAAATGCTCCAGAAGCAGCGTGCAATGTTCGATACGGTTGTACGCCGCGAGACACATAGGGTCGTCGCGACACAACGAAATATCGACACCGCCCACCGGCATCGGAGCCTTTCCCTTAGGCTTACGAGTAGACGTACGAGGGTGGGTGCTAGACTCGGGATGGGTAGGAGGAGTGGGGTCCCTATGAGTCTCGGTCTCGGGGTTATACTCCGTATCGGAATCGGTAGGAGTATGGAATGAAGAATGAGAGACAAGAACTTTGGGCTTGGGCTTAGGCTTGGGCTTGGGTTGACCTCTAGGCTTGGCGGTCGTCGTCCTCTTCTTCTTGAGAGGAGGCGAAGACGACGAAGGATGGGTGGTCTTGGCACGGCGTTTCGGAGGGGTTGGATGCTCGGGATCCGAAGGGTTTTGTTCTACGGTCATCGGCGATGGGCTAGACGGAGTGATCGGGATACGTGTTCTTGCCATAATCGATGCAAGACACGACGCACGAGAGATCAAAAGCGAAGAACCCTAGCCGAAATAGAGAAACCCTATTCGAAACCCTAGACAGATGAAACCCTAGAGAAATACCTAAAGCTAACCAGGAAATGAGCCCTAGACAGGAGAGAGGGTGAGGGGAGGTTACCCTAGGAGGAGGACGACGGCCGGCGACGGCGAGGTTGGTCGGAAAGAGGCCGGAAGACGAAGGGTCAGCGAGGGGGGTCGGAGTTTTGATCTGAGGGAGATAGGATTTGATCGACTAGAATGAGAAAGGACAGACTAAAAAGAATTTAAGTCGGTCGAGGTCGCAAATGACAAAACAGTCCCTGTCACAACTAGTCGGTCACAGTTCAAGCACTGACCGACTAGATCACGATCTAGTCGGTCGGTCAATGAGCTTGAACCGACTAGTTGCAAACAGCGGATGAAACCAAGATTTACTGACAAGATTTAGTCGGTCTGTGTTCATTTACTGACCGACTAGATCTAAATCTAGTCGGTCGGTCACTGAACATGAACCGACTAAAGAGTTAAAAATGAAGAGGAAACTCAAAAAGCATGAGTTAGTCGGTCTAAGTTCTTCTACTAACCGACTAGATGAACATCTAGTCGATTGGTGGTTGAACTGAAACCGACTAAAAGAGTCCAAAAGTGATAATCAAGTTCTCGCCTCAATACGCTTGGACGATATATCGCAAAACTCTCAATAATCATCTAAACTACCCCATTAAACATCGAAATCTTAAATACGACATTCAAAACATGAATTCGAGCAAAAATTCAAAATATCACATAAATTCCCGAAAAATCCAATAAGTCTAGCATGAACGAAATATTTCGAAATATAATAGCATGCAAGATTATTGAATGAAACATGAATCCTATATCTCGGATTCACCCATAATCCCCAATTCTCGACGCAACCGCACAAAGGAGTCCTCCTTTAGGGGTTTCGTGAAAATATCGGCGATTTGCTTTTGGGTTTCAACGTACACTAAAATGATGTCCTTTTTAGCAATATGATCATCTAAAAAGTGGTGTCGGACATCTATGTGTTTTGATCGGGAATGGTGTACCGGGTTCTTGGAAAGACATATTGCACTTTGGTTGTCAACCATGATAGAGCAAGTATCACAATTAATACCAAAGTCTTTAAGTGTGTGTCTCATCCAAAGAACTTGAGCACACGCGGCACCGGCGGCAATATATTCCGCCTCGGTGGTTGAAAGTGACACGGAATTTTGCTTCTTGGAAAACCAAGAGACAAGGGAATTTCCTATAAAATGACAAGTGCCACTAGTACTTTTCCTGTCGGATTTGCATCCCGCATAATCGGCATCACTATATGAGATTAACTCATACGTGCTAGATTTTGGATAAAGTAATCCAAAATCAAGTGTATAACTTAGATAACGGAAAATACGTTTTACCGCAACTAAGTGAGACTCCTTAGGTTGAGACTGATAACGAGCACATACGCATACGGCAAACATAATATCGGGCCTACTTGCGGTAAGATAAAGTAAACTACCTATCATACCTCGATATAGACGAATGTCTACATCCTTACCGCCCGTATCCTTGTCAAGATGTGTAGTCGTGCTCATTGGAGTCTTTTTCCCGGAAGCACTCTTCATTCCAAATCGCTTAAGCAACTCCACCGTATACTTCGTTTGGTGGATGAAGATTGCATCGTCCATTTGGCGAATTTGGAGACCTAAGAAATACTTGAGCTCACCCATGTGGCTCATCTCAAACTGTTCCTTCATAACATTAGAAAACTCTTCGCAAAGAGCAAAGTTAGTAGCACCGAAAATGATATCATCAACATATATTTGAACTAAAATTATATCATTATTCGCATGCTTAACAAAAAGTGTAGAATCGGCTTCTCCCATTTTAAAATTCAAATCCAAAAGAAAATTCTTTAGGCGATCATACCAAGCTCGAGGAGCTTGTCTCAAACCGTAAAGTGCTTTCTTTAGTTTAAAAACATGATTTGGAAATTTTTCATTTATGAATCCCGGAGGTTGAGAAACGTAAACTTCCTCAACGACATCTCCGTTTAAAATGCACTTTTAACATCCATTTGAAATAATTTGAAATCCTTATGGCATGCAAAAGACAATAATAATCTAATTGATTCTAATCTAGCTACCGGAGCGAAGGATTCTTCGAAATCAATACCTTCCTCTTGACGGTAGCCTTGAGCAACTAACCGAGCTTTGTTCCGGACGACGACTTGGTTTTCGTCGGTTTTGTTCTTGAAGATCCACTTTGTCTCTATGACGGTGTGGTTCTTCGATGGCAATGGAATAAGCTCCCAAACTTCATTCCTCTCGAATTGAATGAGCTCCTCCTCCATGGCTAAGATCCAAGCGCTATCTTCGCATGCTTCATTAACATTCTTTGGCTCTATCGAGGAGGCAAAAGCACAATGAGCGAAGTAGTTCACTTGCGATCTCGTCTTGACACTATCATAGATATTGCCAATGACTTGCTCATGAGGATGGTCACGAACGGTATGAAGCCGTTTGGGAATACCTTGATCACTAGGAACATTTTCAACAACTTCATTAGTTGGGTTAGTCTCAATAGAATCAATAGAATTATTAGACTTAGAATTATCAAACGAATCACATAAAACATCCATAGAATCATTATCATTTGAAATTCTAGTTGGAACAAATCCTTCATTAAATGAGACATGAAGCGATTCCTCGATCGTTGAGGTTCGTTTGTTGAATATCCGGTAGGCTTTGCTACGCGAAGAATATCCAACATTTTAAAATCCCCTCATCGGATCTTGGATCGAATTTGTCCAAACTACCATACGTGTTCTTAATAAAACATTTCAAACCAAAAACACGAAAATGTTTAACTTGAGGCAACCTACCAAACAACAATTCATAACAAGTTTGTTTAGTGCCGGGCCTCAAAAGTATTCTATTAAACACATAGCAAGCGGTGTGTACCGCTTCCGCCCAAAATTGATGGTCAAGTTGGCTATCATCAAGCATAGTGCGAGCACACTCCACTAGCGTCCTATTCTTTCTCTCAACTACACCATTTTGAGGAGGTGCACGAGGGAAAGAGAAGGTGTGAGTAATACCAACTTCATCACAAAATGTCTCAAAAGACTCATTCTCAAATTCACCTCCATGATCACTACTAATAGTGACAATGGTGGTTCCTAAAAGATTTTGTACTTTCTTAACAAAAATTGTGAAGTTTTCAAAAGCTTCATTTTTATTACATAATGAAAATACTCATGTAAATCTCGAATAGTCATCTACGATAACAAGTTCATATCTTGCATTTCCTAAGGAAGCAACTCTAGTTGGCCCAAATAAGTCTAGATGTAATAGCTCTAGTGGCCGTTTAGTAGAAATGCTTTTCTTAGGTTTAAATGAAGATTTAGAAAGCTTGCCACGTTGACAACAATCACAAAAACTTTTCTTTTCAAAAACAAGCTTCGGAAAACCTTTAATGGAATTTAATTTTGAAAGCTTATAAAGTGTTCCAAAGTTCACATGTCCAAAGCGTCGATGCGATAAGTGTTGTTCACTTGTGTTGGCAACAAGACATTGTTCATAGGACTTAGGAAGATCCAAAATATAAATATCTTTATGACGAGTGCCGGAAAATAATAATTTATCATTATCTTTTCTTAAAATATGACACAATCCTTTCGCAAAGCTAACTTTGTAACCTTTGTCACAAAGTTGGCTTATTGAAATAAGATTATGATTTAAACCATTAACAAGATAAACATCACTAATTAAGGGTTTAGATGGGTTACCCACTTTACCAACACCTATGATGGTTCCGCTCTCGTTGCCTCCAAATACGACGCGGTTTCCATTTGCTATGGGAACCACTCCGGAGAGCAAACTAGCGTCACCCGTCATGTGTTTTGAACATCCGCTATCGAGTATCCAATTTCCCTTGGAGCTAAATTTAAATTTGTTGCTCCTTTTCTTTTTCTTTTCCTTGAGTACCTAAAGATAGAGAATTTCATATCATGGTACCCAAGGTCATTGGGTCCAAAAGATTAGACCTTTGGAAGCCAAGTCCAATTGGACTAAGACTTCCCCACATAATTTCTACTATGCACAACATCCGAAAAATAAGCATTCATATACATTTGTTTTTCGTCCATGCTTGTGTCCTTTGGGCTCCAAATTGTGAAAATCTTGGGAGCCATCATCCTATTGGGTGCATGCATTCGACGTTGATTTCTACGTGATGCATGTTGTGGATAGGCATAAGGAACATGATGGAATGGTGCACGACGAGAATTATTCATATGATGTTGTGGGTGAACATATGCATGTGTGGGAACACGTGCGTGAGGGTGTCTCACATGGTGTGCACGTGCTCGAGAATGTGTTGCATAAAAATCATCATATGTGTGAGACGGTGGAGTAGGACGTGTGTTCCTACGTGGCATGGTATTGGTGTACATATAAGCATGCCCCTTCTTTGGAGGTCCACCCAAAGTGGGTTTCTTTCCAAAAGAGGGTGTGGACGAGGTGGAAGCACCATTGGTAGATGAACTACCAATAGAGTGTTTGCTACCACTCGTAGAGTCACCGGAAGTTGGCCTAACAAAAGTAGTGGCCGCTTTGGACGGACATCCCATCGTATACCCCAAACCAATGTGGTGATTGGCCGGAAGTAAGTCATTTAGGATTTTATCCAAATGGTCCTTACCCTTATTGAATCTATTGATTCGGCCTAATGTGTTCTCATATTTCTCTTTGAGAGAACGCATAGAAGTATCCAAGTTGGATACTTGCGATGTGAGCACATAAACACGAGATTTAAGATTCTCGTTCTCATTACTCAAAGTCGAGTTTTGAGAAGTTAAATCCGCTATCTTATGTTCTTCCGGATCATCAATGCTAACATGTTCAAGTTTAGATTTGAGATTAATAATCTCATTTCTCAACTCTTCAACAACGGTGTCGTTGTTGGTGATGATAGTCTTAGGCGAGGTTTGAATGCTAGCTAGGTCATCTTTTACCTTAGTATATCTATTTACTAATTTAGTGTATTTTGACCATAATTGAGAGTTAGCATTCCTAAGATCATCCATAGTTACCTCATCGTTGCCTTCGTCATCACTATCATCGGAAGAGGAGGATCCTTGATCATGCTCCTCTCTTGCCATGAAGCACATGTGCGCTTGCTCCACTTGCTCATCGTCCGACTCTCCACTTGAAGAATCCTCGGAGTCGGTGAATGTTGCTCCGACAAGTCCCTTCTTGTACCCCTTTATGTACTTCTTGGACTTATCGAATTTTGGCGCCTTCCACTTCTCCTTTTGCTTGTTGAGAGGACACTCCGCTTTCATGTGTCCTGGCTTATTGCACTTGAAACACAAAGGAGAGGAAGAGGCGTTAGAAGAACCAAATTTAGCTTTGTTCTTATAGTTACCTTTTCGGAAGAAACGGTTGAACTTCTTGGCCATGAGTGCCATGGACTCCAAGTCCAACTCGTTTTCCGAGTCTTCATCATCGGTTGATGTGGATGTGGATGGAGCGGCCTTGAAAGCAATGGCCTTCTTCTTTGGCTCGTCTTGCTTTAGGTAGGACTTCATCTTTTCCTGCAATTTGAGCTTGCTATCCTTGCGTACCTCGTATGACATTAAAGTACCCATTAGTTGAACTACGGTGTACTTATTCATGTCATTACCTTCCTCGATGGCGAAGATATGTTTCTCCCAAGAAGAAGGAAGTCCTTCGATAAGCTTCGAGCACTTCTCCTTTTGGGTGTAGGATTTGCCGAGAGCCTCTAACTCGTTTATGATGTCGACGAAGCGAGCGTAATACTCCTTCATCTTCTCGCCCTGTTGCATATGAAACATTTCGTAATCTTTGTTTACAACGAGTTTAGAGTCTCTTACCCTACTCGTCCCTTCATGAAGAATGAGGAGGGAGTTCCAAATTTGATATGCACTCTTACATGTGCATATCTTATTGAAGTCCTCGGGCTCCAATGCGCATTGCAAGGCGTTCATTGCCTTGGCATTGCTTACCTCCGCGGCGACCTCCGCGGTTGTCCATTTCTCGAAGTCTTCTTCTTCGGGCTCGATGTATTCCTTCATTGTGGTCCTCCATAAAGATGCACTCCGGCGGAAGGTTTCCATCCGGCATTTCCAGTACCCGTAGTTGGTACCGTTGAAGAATGGAGGCCTCGTAGAGGAATGTCCTTCCATCACCGAAGATGCTCCTTCACGGTTCCTGAAGGTGTCATAGTTGGAAGGTGGACGCACGGTCTTGTTGTAGTTGGCAGACATAGCTAAGTATCTGGCTCCGATACCAAATGTAATGCCCTACAAGCTACTGCACAAGTACTAAGGGGGGGTGAATAGTACTTTAAAAATAACAAGGAGTATAATTCCTAATTATAATGCAAACAACTACCAAATCAATTTGCGGAAGCTTAAATTGAATGACAACAACAAAATTAACAATGCTAACAAGAGATATTACTGGGTTCGGATCCACCCAAGTCTCCCCGACTTGTTCCCGGTGATCCTACGTCCCAACCACCCGGATCCCCTCCGGATACTTGAGTTAGAAACCCTAACTCAAGATTTCCACTATGAAATACTTGTGAAAATCCTTCACAAGTCAAATCATACAAAATGTAATTTGTGACTCCCACAACCCGGGATCACAACCACACTCTCACAACCGAGAGTGAAACTTACAAATCAAATATGAAATGAAATAAGAAAACTTCTTACCGAACAAAATACATATGCCTTGAGTATTGCTTACGAATTAGGGCAAGGATGATTTTGGGGAAGAAGTGGCACCAAACCCTAGCTCCAAGATGTAGATCAGCGATGGAGAGCTTTGGGGATGTTGGTGACCTAGAATCAAGCACTTGGCTTGGAAGGCTTCACACTCAATGAATCTCTCTTTGGAAGTAAGAGTGAGGAGAGATTATTGAATGGAATGAATGAGCTTTGAATGAGCTTGGAATGATTTCTCTTGATCTCTAAACTTGCAATAATATCAGCCTTGGCAGCAATGAATGCATCCCATCAAGTATATATAGGATAGAGGAGAGAGAGAGAGAGAAAAACGTTTCAATTAAAGCTCCAACGGCTCTTTTCTGAACCCAACTAGTCGGTCAAAGAACAACCACCGACCGACTAGTTCATCAACTAGTCGGTCGGTCAATTAACGTAAACCGACTAATGAGTAAACTGAGAAAAGATCAAAGTACAGACTAAGGAACTAGTCGGTCTAAGAAGAGTAGCTGACCGACTAGTTTCACAACTAGTCGGTCGGTTACTCAACGTGGACCGACTAACAGATAAAACTGAAGTCTGAGAAGAATTAGACGTAGTCGGTCCAAGAACAAATGTTGACCGACTAATTCACCAACTAGTCGGTCACCAAATGAACATAGATCGACTAACAATAAACAGTAAGTATGGTGAAAAATTTGGCATGTACAGTAAACTAAACTAGTCGGTCTAAGAAGGAAAGTTGACCGACTAGTTCATCTACTAGTCGGTCGATCAATGAGCACAGACCGACTAATGATAAACAGTAGCTCAAGCTCAAATGTGCATGTTCAGGGAAAGCTCAACTAGTCGGTCACAGAAGCATCACTGACCGACTAGTTCACAAACTAGTCGGTCGGTGAGTCAACTTAGACCGACTAACTGTAAACAGTAAAGAGCTAAGAATTAACTGAGAAGAACTAGTCGGTCCAAGAAGCTTGGCTGACCGACTAGATCACCATCTAGTCGGTCAGTTCTTCTTCTTGAACCAACTAACATGCACAAGAAGTCCCGAATCGAAGCGCGAAGCTTCGGAAAGAATTGTATGGACTTCTACAAAGATCCTAGAACTAAGATATGAGCGTTATGAAGAATTAAAACGTAAGACCTACTCAAGGCTTAACATTCTACGAAAGAAGCTTAAAGACTATAAATTAAACTTGACGATACCGTCTTCAATAGCTTCAATCGAATCTTCATGACTTCTAAATAGGTCCATAAGCTTCAACGAAGTTTTAGGCATACGATCACGTGCTTTGAGAAGTCTTGAGACGTCGTAATTGATATTCATGTGAATTTGGCGACGATCTTCATAACTGCGCTCACAAAGTGTTAGTTCATATTATATTTATGTTTGTTCATCATCCAAAACCAAATCCGGGGAGTCCAATATCCAACACCGCGTGCATTGAAGAGTTGTGCCCCCTGCGTGCATTGAACACAGACTTGAGTTTCCCCCTCCCTAATTAGTGGGCCATGCACATTGAAGAGATGTGCTTTGCACCCCGCATGCATTGACCGCAACCCGTGCTTGCGTTGAAGAGTTAGTGGGCCCAGGTTGAGAGAGCGGTCAGTCGCTTTGCAGCAACATTAAAGTAGAATAATTAATAAACAATAAGTATAAAACAATTATAAAGTTCTTCCCTCCCAAAATTTTCGTCAAAACCTCATTCCAATCCTTGATTCCCCAAGATTACATCTCAACCGTATTTCTATTAGCCCATTTGTCCTAGTCAGCTTGTCCTAGTTAGCAAGGCAATTCAAAAAAGTCCTCAAATGTAATATAAATAGATAGATAGATATTATATATATAGTAATATGCGCTTGACCTAACAGCGTATGAAATTTTTCCTGTGCTGTCAGCAATTTTGGGCCCAAAAATAATTTGTTTTCAAATTTTTTTTGCAAAGTGTTCTACAATTTGTTGGCTACCTTCCCAGCAAATTTCAAGCCAATCCCACACATTTTAAGCCTCCATCCATGAGTTTCGAAAAAAACCGCTCCAGAAATCCGAACTGTCAGTGCAACTTTTTTGAAACGCATGGATATAGGCTTAAAAGTGTTGGATTGGCTTGAAAGTTGGTGGGGATGAAGCCAATAAGGTGTAAAACAATTACAAAAAAAATTCGAAAAAAAAAATTATTTTTGGGCCCAAAATCGCTGACAGCGTAGGAAAAATTTCATACTTTGTCTGCTCATGTCCATATTATTCATATATATATATGGGATTAATGTAGAGCAGGTGTCACCTGATCCCATTGGATTAGGTGTAAGACACAAAAAGGTGGGGCCCCACAGGTACAAGCCAATGTGGGGCTTGTTTTTCCCACCTTTTTTGTGTCTAAGCACCTGATCCAATGGATCAGGTGCCACCTTTTCTACATTAAATCATATATATATATATATATATATATATATATATATATATATATGGGCTTGAGGGAGGTGAGCATTCGGTGTAGAAAATTTCCTACACCGCCCTTCAAAAACACCACATTCCACTTAATTTTCTGAAATTTTTTTGCTTAGACTTGTTATACACATTCTAAAAACCCAAACCCCCAAATATGGGTGAACCCTAGGGGGGTTTGACCTTCGATCGGCTCGTGAAAAAAAGTTCTATTGTTCTGAAAACGTTGAATTTGTAACAATCGGATCGAGGGTAAAATTGCGTTGGATTCACTTGATTTTTGGTATGTTCATCATCCATAATAAGTACATCAAGATGAACATTGGTGATTATTGGAAAAAAGATTGGAAATTGAAGTTTTAATAGGACGGTGTAGGAAATTTCCTACACCGAATGCTCATATCCCTATATATATATATATATATATATATATATATAATCCTTTACAAATAGATAGAGTATTGTTAGACCTGGCGGGTCTAACCCGCCAGCCCCACCTTTGGGCCGGGCCCTTGTAGCCGCCGGCCCCTTTGGCTCCCATTTACGCGCGTGCCCTTAGCCTAGGAAAACCCTAGTTTCTTTTATTTATAGGGCTAGCCGTCATTTGTGATTTTTTATGCTTGATATTGAGATTATTCTATTGAGCGTCATTAGGAGTAGTTCTTAGATTAAACGAGTGCGGACGTCCTCTTAGGCATCTTGGGAGGAGAGCGCACCTCTTTTGCGCTCAATTATCGTGTTCGGCTACTTTTTATCTATAAAAATTGTCTTTTTTATCTTGGTTCCTAACATTTTGGTATCAGAGCACGTGACGATCCATGGCGGCTACGACAAGATCGCACGACAAATTTGAGGCTTTGGAAGCCAAGTTCACAAGCGAAATCGACGGGATCAAAAAATCGTTGGCGGCTAACGATGAATCCATGGCAAAGTTGACGGCTTCCATCAACCAATTGACGGCAAATCAAGCGAAGCACGACGACCAATTCGTGCAAATGATGGCAACCCTAAATCAATTGGCGACGAACAACAAAGTGGAGGGAAACCCTAATTCGGGGGGAAAAGTCGGCACCTTTGAAGAAAGAGAAGGAAAAAGAGGAGCTTTTGACCCAAAATCAACCCTTTTTGGTGGAGGAATTGGATGATGACGACGACGGCGAGCCATGGAAGGTGGACTACCGCGAGGAGGTACGGCGGAAGGCGTTGGAGAGCCAAAGATGGGGCGGCGGCGCTAGCCGCCCCCACGAGGGGGGCCACACCCATGAGGAGGGCCGGCCGAACCCCCACAGCACTCTAGGGGGTCGGCCGGCGCAGGATACAGGCGGGGGGCCTCCCCCCGCCTTCGCCGGACCCCGGCAAGGGCGGCCAAGCCCTGCCGGGGCTCGGTAGGGTTCGGCGACCCTGCCAGAGACCCGGCAGGGCCTGCCGCCCCTCCGGGCCCCCCGAAGGGGCCTGTTTCCAGACCGCGAAGGGCCGGAGGCCCCCCTGGCAGGCGCCATGGGCGGGGGATCTCACGGTTGGGGCCGCCAGGGGCGGGAACCCCCTGGCAGCCTCCCGAAGGACAGAGGACGCGTGGACAGCCACCGGATGATTTTTTTGAGCCACCCGGACAGCGGACAGCAAACGAGGAGGGCTACGGGCAGTCTTCGGGAGACTATTTTGACCCTCCGAAGCAGCGACCAGCAGCAGAGGACCCTCTATACAGCGACAGACGTGGGAGATATTATTATTCTGACGGTAGGGGTGGCTACGAGGCAGAGGTCGGCGACGACGTAGGTTGGGACGAATTTGAGGGCCGACGTGGAGATTGCCGTGGGGACCACGGGGGTCGCGGAGGGCCACCTGGCGCCACGAGACACTGGATGAGAGGCGTCAGCACTACCGTCCGCGTCACAGAGACGATGGGAGGCCCGAGCAGGGGCACTTTGGAGGAGATTAGAGTCCGGAAGCTGAAGATGCCGATTTTTTCTGGGGAGGATCCACACGCCTGGTTGTTCACAGCGGAGATATTTCGCGGCGCATCACATGACCGAGGCACAGAAGCTGGAGGCAGCAGCCATTTGCATGGAAGGAAGAGCCTTGGGGTGGTTCCAGTGAAAGGAGAGGAGGCAGCAGATCCGGAGCTGGGAGGAGCTGAAGGACTTGGTTCTGGAGAAGTTTCGAGACCCCCGCTTGGGGAACCTACACGAGCAGCTATTTGCCCTCAGGCAGGAGGGGCCGGTGCGAGAGTACATTGAGAGATTTGAGACGCTGACAGGGCGAGTTCATGGTGTGTCGGACGAGTCGCTGGAGGGCACCTTTTTGAAGGGGCTACGACCTAGTCTTCGAGCGGCGGTGAGGCCCTACAAGCCTCTGGGACTTTTGGAGGTCATCGAGATGGCGCAGATGGTGGAATACTCCTGAGCTGAGGATCGGCGAGGCGGGAGCGGCTACAGTGGGCAGATACAACGGGGCATCACGACTGGGGCAGGCGGAGCAGGGGTCACTACTGAGACAGTTCCTGCAGGTCTTGAGAAGATGGGTGAGCAGAACCCACTACCGGATGGGGGCCCATTCCGATGGATGACCGATGCAGAGATGAGGGAGAAGCGGTAAAAGGGGCTCTGTTTCAGATGTGACGAGCGCTTCACTCCCGGACACCGATGTGTGGATCGAAAGCTGCAAGTGTTGATAGCGGAAGCTGATGAGGACGATGACGTGGAGGACGAAGGAATCGATGGGGAGGACGACTCCCACTCGGAGTAGCGTCGCCGGTAATTACACAACCTTGAGGACAAGGTAGTTCTTTGGGGAAGTATTGTTAGACCTGGCGGGTCTAACCAGCCGGCCCCATCTTTGGGCCGGGCCCTTGTAGCCGCCGGCCCCTTTGGCTCCCATTTACGTGCGTGTCCTTAGCCTAGGAAAACCATAGTTTCTTTTATTTATAGGGCTAGCCGTCATTTGTGATTTTTATGCTTGATATTGAGATTATTTTATTGAGCGTCATTAGGAGTAATTCTTAGATTAAATGAGTGCGGACGTCCTCTTAGGCATCTTGGGAGGAGAGCGCACTACTTTTGCGCTTAATTATCGTGTTCGGTTACTTTTTATCTATAAAAATTGTCTTTTTTATCTTGGTTCCTAACAAGTATATGCTTGTTTACAAACGGGAGTAGATGAGGTAAACAATATCTTATACAAACTTCTACAAAGTAATATTGTAGGAGAAGATCCTCAAAAACATTGGTATAAAAATAAGATTCTTTGTAAATTAGAATTAAAAAACCCTGAACTAATTATAAGATGTAAAAAACTGGTCACCACTAATGAAAACTTAGAAGAATTTAAGAAACACATATCAGAAATAGAAAATTTAAACATAATCAGAAAATCAACATAATCAGAAACTCATTATCGAAATGTAAAGCCCTATTTTGAAACCTTATATATATATATATATGAGAATAATATGTATCATATATCGTATGAGGTTAAGCCGCATATGCAACCTCAAAAGCTCCATCCTAGTGTATTTTTTGACGTTAGGAATCGTTCATTTTGATCTTTATATTCTAAAAACGTAAAATACCAAATATCAGGTGAACCTAAGGAATTTTGCTCTTTCATCTATCCATCGTAAAAAGTTCTATTTTTGAGTAACCATTACATTTGTGACGGATAGATGAACGATTAAAATCTCCTGTATTCACTTGACATTCGATGTTTTACGGGTTTAGAATATGAAGATTAAAATTAATGGTTCCGATCATTCAAAAAATATATAAGCGGGTTGAGTTTTGAGGATGCATATGAGGTCATACATCATAAGTCATATGATACCCATTGTTTTATGTATATATATAAGTTAAGATAGAGCATTTGGTGTAAAAAATTTCCTTCACCGCATGTTAAAAATTTCACATTCTATTATTTCAGATTTTTAGTTTGGGGTTATTGTATATATTTTAATAATCCCAAAACCCTAAATATGGATGAACTCTGGGGGTTTGATCCTTGTTCGGTTCGTTACAAGAAGTGTTATTATTTAGAAATCATTGAATTTTAAAAAATCGGATTGAGTGCTACATAGTATTGGATTCAATTGATTTTTGGTATATTGATTATCCTTAATTTGTAAATCAAGATAAATGGTATTGATCTTTGAAAAAAAATTAGAAATTAAATTTTTATATGGCCGATATAGGAAATTTCTTGCATAGAATGCTCATATACTTTATTCTCTTATGTGTGTGTGGCCATCTTCCTGCATGAAATTTTTGCACAAGAATATGGTGTGAAATTTTTTGAATTTTTTTTCATATATATACATGTGGAAAATAATGGGTGAGCCCTAAGGGAATTTGATCATCGATTAAAGCATTACAAATTTAACGGTTTCATACCAATAAAACATATTATAATGATCCGATTGAGGGACACGTATGTGGATTTTTTGAATTTTGGTGTGTATGTATATTAGAATATGTAGATCATCTCCAATGGTTTGGATCTTTAAAATGCCTAAATAAAAATCCTTTTCACACATTTTTCACTTGGGAGGTATTTTACACATGAAAATTTTCCTATATATGTATAGGAAAATGATGGGTAGCTTGTCAAGGAGGAAACTTTCCCCTTGGCAAGCATCAAAACCCCACCATCCTATTTTTACCGACGATTGCATCCGTTCATTTTGATCTTCATGTTATAAAACCACATTCTACCAATTTTCAAGTGAGCCCACACGACTGTGCTTGATCATCTAACTGTTTTAAAAAGTTTTGTTTTACTAAATTGTTAAATTTCATCATTTGCTAGCTAACGCACGTATTGCTTATATGTGTGTGTGTGTGTGTGTCTATATATCGGACTAATGTAAATGTACTGGAAGTGCAGGAAAATTTCCATTATTATTTTTCAATTTTTTAATTTTTTTTCAAAATTGATCTATACATAATGGAGGATCAACATACCAAAAATTAAGTAAATCCAACGTTATTATTGTTACAAATTCAATGGTTTCAGACCATACAACTTTTTGTAACTAGTGGATCGAGGGTCAAATTTCCATATGCTTCATCCATATTTGGGGTTTTTGAATGTGTATAATAATTTAGAAAAAAAGTTTCAAAAAAAACCACAAGAAAGTGATTTTTTAGTCCGCGCATGAAATTTCATGTTCTGACGGCACACATACTATATACTATATGTGTGTGTGTGTGTGGAAAAAATGGCTTCCAATATTACTATAAGCAGTAATCTTCGGCGAGCCAGTAAATTCCTTTTTTCGTCGTTGGATTTGTATTAAGATTATTGCAAAAACTTTTCATATTAATCTCAGTGCAGATTCAATGATGAAAAAAGAACTTTTAGTCTTCTACCTACAATGACATTGCAAATAAGCACCAATGTGCAATGTCTTCCTCAATGTTTTCTTTGATATGGGTGCATAGACTTCTTATGCATGTTTGGTTGATGAAAAACTTCAGAACATTACTATTTGAAAAACTTTTCAAGGGGACAAGGGGCAAGACACGCTTGCTAGGGAGTATTCCATCGCTTGGAAATGATTTCCAGGCTCTTGTAAATGGGTCAATGAAAATTTGACACTTCAGCAAACTTGGAAAACTCGTCTTCCTCATGTGACTAAACTTTGGAAGAACACTATAGAGGATGATTAACTAGAGTGCTCTTCACGTGGGAGATTTCTTTCAGAGTTTTCCACAACGCTTTTTTTTCTTTATCTTTTAATTATCGTACATGCAACCTGTTGGTATTCGGGTTCTGATTGTGCCCTGAGATGGACCTTTGAATCGGATAGGATTATTTTGGCTTCGATAAATTTTTGGTTAAATGGGTAACTGTACACAGTACCTTTGAACAGTCTTGGTAGCTCGACGGACAATGCTTCCTGCTACTCAGAATGGGAGTATCATTTGATGTCCATGACCTTCCCAGCATTCACCCGAAGGTCATGTGTCTCAATACCTAGCCAACGTGGATGGATCCTGTCATCCGCTATATATGAGACAATGTGCTGCGATAAGATGAAAAAAATAGTCAATAAATTCGGTGAAAGTCTTTATGCTATGCACTAGAAGGAGATTAACTAGTCAGGCCATCATTCTCCAGAACAGATGGACGACCAATGTTACACTTGTCTCCCATCTGACGAAGTAGACTATGTGCTTATAGAAATTCATGAATGAATTTGTGAGGATCATCGTGAAGTGAAGGTTTTGGTCCAAAAAATAATTCTATAGGTATATTATTGGCATACTATTTGGAAAGACTCAAACGCGCATGATCAATGCGACCCTTGTCAAAAGCATAGCCATGTGCCATGGCAAGGAGCCTCAGAGCTTTCCTTCATCTTATGTCCTATTCTGTTCACCTAGGGAGGAAGAATCAATAATTTTGTTTTTTTGGGTAAAGTTTCTGCTCCTTTTTTCTTTAATCTCTAGTTGATCCCCTTTGAGTTTTTTCACACTGTGAATTTTGGGCTTTATCATGTTTAAAGTTCAAATGTATATTTATCCATTAGTGAAGTTATTAATTTATTATTGTCACTTTTTTAGATATCTACTTGCGACTAAATTTAGAATTTAATGTCACTTAATCTCCGTTCTTTGATGAAACCTAATAGTGATACAGCATAGGGCCGGACCAAGGATCATGCAGCGGACATGCCCAAAAAAGCCCACAACCTCGGCCAAGTAGCTCTAGAGGTCGACCGCTTCTCCATGGAAGACAACGGCCGAGCTAACCTTTGGGCTCCTCAATCAGTATCGACCGTTAAGCTCGTCATCAATAAATGCATTCAATGACCGACCATTGAACTCGTCATTAATGCCAACAGCTAAGGCCAAAGCCAACAAGTGGCCTAAATGCTCGGAAGCTACTCTACAACGTCCCTCATTAGACGCACCTACATATAATCTCCCAAACAAAGGAAATAAGGGGGACTGGCTCTCTCTATCTCTCTCGTCTCGTGACAACCCTCTACAACTCTCAGGACAATCTTCTTGTATCTGCTCTACCCAAACCCTCACATTTCATCCATAGCTCGGCGCAATAACTAGCCGCCTGTCTTCCAACAGATTGACCATAGTTTCTCTCTATTGTTCTAAAAGGCATTTTCATTATGCATGCTGACCATGTATAGCGCATAAATGGATTATGCGCCTGATTATATGGATTATGCGGATTACATGAAAATGAATATGTTATGAACAAATAGTAAATATATATATATATATATATATATATATATATAGGAAAATTTTCAAATGAGAACATTTCGCACCGTGCGAAAATGTTTTTAGTTTTTTTTTGAAATTTTTTTTTTCAAAAATTCTTTTTCCCACCCTCATTATATGTTGTTATACCCCCCTCAAAAAATAATCATTGAGAAATAATGTCATTTGGCCTTCGATCAAGGCATTTCATCAAATTCGCACGTTTTGAGACCGTTAAATTTGTAACGGGTGGATGGGTGCTCTAATGCCCAACGGGTTCACCCATTATTTTCCCTGGGGTATATATTTGTATGGATTAAACATCAAAAAAAGAATTTTTGAAAAAAAAAATTTCAAAAAAAAAAAAAAAATGTTTTCGCACCGTGCGAAAACCCCTTTTTTCGCAACCGAAGATCACCCTATATATATATATGTATATATATATATATATGTATACACACATTCATATCTTAAATGTAAAAAATGCATAAAACCGAGGAAAAATTAGAAAAATATTATCAACTTATCATTGTCCATTGTCGTATATAGAAATTTGCATGCCGGTTAAGTACGAATGTGTGGAGGACTCCTTTCAACCGAGGTGGACTCCTCTCAAGTTGTTAATTGATCAGTGGATCCCCTCAAGTTTTGCTTTTTGAGTTTTGAGGCAGAGATTTTAAAGACAATGTTTATGGACTAGCCGTATCTGTATGATGTTGTGCCAGTTGCTGTTTTCCAACAATTTATCTAGCGATCTAAGTTTTCTTTTTAGTTTCTGTTAGTTTTTTCAATTTTGGATTAATTTCTTTGTTCTACTTCTTGCAGGTTTCAAAGTGAAGATCATTGCAGGTGAATCATCAATCAGTCGAACAATTCCCTCTTTTGAATCTACATTACAACAGCCATCTAATGAACAGTTATTGTAGACCATTTCTGGTTCAAAGTTACATAAATTTGATGTTCTGCTGCTAAGCTTGCGTTGATTCAAGATGTTTATTCTTTATCTGTTTACTATCATTCTAAAATAAGGCAATCATAGGTCGGAATTCAGTGAAAACACCCAGGAAACCTTGTCCACAATACATGATGCAGCTCTTTTATGCCGTCGTTATTATCAATTGATTTTCTAGTCTATACATTTTGAAAAAAAAACGTGAATATTTTTTTTGTAAAAGAAATTTTTTCTTAATTAAGTCATAGCGAGAGTTGCAAGCTTGTTTCATGCAGAAAATAGTTATGACATCCTCACACAGGTGCATCATAACATGAAAATGTATCCCCCCACGCGCTAACTATGCTAATTACTATACCTTTTCTTGTCCAGGCACATCAGTAGGTGGATTTGTTGTCATTTTTACAACTGTGTTACTCGTTTTCTTCTACATATCAAGACAATCGGAAAAGGAGAAAGAAACACGGCGGAAGGTAGAGAGGTTCCTAGCAACATATAAGACCACAAAGCCTGCCCGGTTCACTTTTTCTGACATTAAAAGGATAACCAAAAGGTTCAGGCATAAGTTGGGGCAAGGTGGCTTCGGAAGCGTATACAAGGGACAGCTTCCCAATGGGGTTCCCGTTGCAGTCAAGATGCTGGAGAGATCGAAAGGTGAGGCGGAAGAGTTCATAAATGAGGTAGCAACGATGGGAAGGATTCATCATGTAAATGTTGTTCGCCTCTTGGGATTTTGCTCAGAAGGAACACGGCATGCGCTTGTCTACGAATTTATGCCAAACGGATCACTTGAAAAGTTCATTTTCTCTGAAGAGGCTAGGTGTGATCCGTCGTTTAGCATGGAAAAACTGCAAGACATTGCAATTGGCATTGCTCGGGGCATTGAGTATCTGCACCAGGGATGCGATCAACGCATTCTACACTTCGACATCAAGCCTCACAATATCTTGTTAGACCACAACTTCAACCCAAAAATTTCAGACTTTGGTCTTGCGAAGCTGTGTGCAAGAGATCATAGCATCGTTACCATGACTGCTGCTAGGGGCACAATGGGCTATATTGCTCCAGAGATCTATTCTAGAAACTTTGGTACGGTGTCGTCTAAGTCCGATGTTTACAGTTTTGGGATGTTACTGCTGGAGATGGTGAGTGGCAAGCGGAATGTTGATCCTGAAATTGAAAACCACAGCGAGGCTTATTTCCCAGAAGAGGTATATGGCCGTCTGGTCAATGGGGAAGACTTGGGATTGGCAACGGAGAATGGAAATGATGCAGATATCGTGAAGAAGCTCGTTATGGTGGCATTGTGGTGCATACAGTGGAGTCCAACTGATCGGCCTACAATGTCCAGAGTGGTGCAGTTACTAGTGGGGAACTTGGAAAGCTTGCAGATTCCCCCGAAACCTTTTGTTTCTACTTCTGATCAAGACGACGATACATCTGTCAATGTAGTAGTAGATAGTGCGTACTTGTCTGGATCCGCTGCTGTTTGATACATCGACTCCATCTCATGCTCCTTCAGCACTCTGTATGTATAGTCCTCGTCTTTTCCTTAAACATTTTCACTTTTATATGTTCCATGTGCCAAAGCACGCTCATGTCATAATCTAGGCTTCCACATATTGCTCTTGTTCCATTTGAATAAGAATATATTTACTGTTCTTGACCTTTTTGGTCATTTTGTGAATTGCTTTCTTTTGTATACAACCGTACATAATGAATGGCATTATGTTGTGATATTCTGCACCTTCTGTCATCTGATTATAAGTAGAAGTGAGTTTCTTGAAAAATCAACAATGTGATGTTGTACTAGGAGATAGTTTATGAGATAGGGACCATGGTATTTAGGAGATAGTTTATGTGGTCTCGTAATTGACACAATCAACTATCGGCAGGGCTGAATCCGTAGATACACCAAGTCCCCAACCTGAAAACTCTTATCAGACCCGTGGAGATCTGCATATTTATTCAATCTCCCCCTAGTTTTATGTAAGTTTTCCTTCAAGAACTGCAAAACAACTTCCCTTGAAATAAAGATTCATCAATGGCTTGTACTAGGGAAGTACTGGGAACATAAGTGAGAAGAGTGGGGGTCTTCCGACCATATATAACCACAAAGGGGTCATTTGAGTTGGGCTTTTCCAAGTCGTATTGTACCAAAACTCTGCCAACGTAAGCCACTTGGACCACTTTCGGGGTTTATTTTGTGGGCTCATTAAATTTTTTTCCTTTGTAGCAATATATGCCAGCTATCTTTTGGTATTTACTTACACCTTCCTCCTCTGCTTGAAGTTTCCTATCAACATTACTGTAATGAGAATCCTGAGAAACCATGGCCTTAATTTCCTCTAGCCAGTCACATTATGTGGTAGACATAGGACAAAGAGAAAAGTAATCCTGTTGCAATTTTTCAGTCTTATAAATCTCTCAAGATAAACCATCTACCACTGCATTCTTCTTTCAAGGCTTGTATTCCACCTTATAGTCAAACTGCTGCAATTTCACCAACCATTTGTTCTGAATGCCATGTTGTAACTTTTACCCCAAAAGCTAGTGCAGACTGAGTCTGATTATCCGTGCGAATGACAAAATTTCATCCAATTAAGTACTGGCTCCACTTGGTCGTTGATATTATGATGGCTAACAGTTCTTTTTCATACATCGAGAGAAGTTCCTACCCTTCGATTTTGTGCTCAGGTACACAATGGGTCTGCCGAGCTGCATTAGTACAGTACCAATTCCCTTGCTTGGCGCGTTACATTCCAACACAAAGTCCATGGAGAAGTCGGGCAATGCAAAGACGGGAGATGTCGCCAAGGCTTCCTTTAGCCGCTCAAATGCCTCTTGATCCTCCTTCCCCTATTGGTATTCTCTATTTTTCAACAAATCAGTCAGCGGTATTGCGATACGACCGAAGCCTTTGATGAATTTTCCGTAGTACCCTGCCAAGCCTTGCAAGGCCTTCGCATTCTTTGGTTGGCTCCATCTAACTATGGCCTCCACTTTCTTTGGATCCACGACACTTCCTGGCTGGAGATTGTTGGGATCCTGTAAATGACAGACAAATACTAGAGGGGGGTGATTAGTCTTTATAATGCTTAAATAAAAACTTAAATCCTCAAGCTATGCATAAGTCTTCTAAGAGAGTTACCTTCTTAAGTATTTACTAGCTACTTGCAATAAAGAGATGTACACAGCGGAAATTAAACACAAGTACAAGTAATATAAAATGAGAAATGAGATACAATTGATCACAACACAAACAAAGGAATTTATCTTGGTTCACCCTCCCGTGGGCTACGTTCAGGCCCCAACCTCATTAGAATTTACTCTACTAATCCACTCTCAAACTAGAGAGCCACTTGTCTCAACTTAGGGGCTCCCAACCAATACCAATGCCTACTCCAATGAGTGGTCTTCCAATGCAACTCAACACAACCTCACCAAGTGAGAATCTCAACACTTGAGGCTTTTCACAACCGACACTTACACCTGAGAAATCTGACCACCACACTCGTGTGGCCCTTGATACATCCCTCCATCCGCAAGGTGTGGGCAGCTGGGATCCCGCAGATAGCCTGCAGGGAAATAGCCGGGTGTTCTACAACTTCTTCTTAATGATTATGTTGGGAGTTCTACATTCCTGATTTTTCAGTTCTTCCGTCCTCTCCAGGATCCAGAGTTTCTCCACTCCATTCTCCATCCAGAAAATAGAGTTGCTTCTCCTTGCATCTATGTTCCTTACTCCACTTTTTATTGCACATGTTATTTCTTCTTTTGTACTAAATTTCTTCAGGTGTTAATTGGTTGACAGAATTTGAAGTATTGCTAATGATAGAGTGATCAGCAACCTTGCTCTGGGAAACTGGAGTGCTATAGGGTTTGCTATTCTTTCAAACTTGAAGGAGCTTCTCTCCGTAATTCTTGGCCCGAAAAATTGCATCCCTGAGGTTCTTGGGTCAGGCAGCTAGAACCTCAAACTTGATGTTATTTTTAAGACCTCCAATGAACTTATCCACAATATACTCCTTTGGTAATTTATCTGGCTGCCCCATGAGCTGCTCAAATTTCTTCATATACTCGCAAACCATTCTGTGCTATTTAAGATTAGAGAACGAATGTAAGGGGTGCTCCATTTCAGTTGGGCCAAATCTAGCCACAAATTCTTACCGCAAGACATCCCAATTCTTAGCCACAAATGATTTCCAAGGCTGCCAGCTTCGTCTTTCGGATATCCTCTCCATGGCTCGAGCCATGCTTTGATACCACCTGTTGACTCCTCCCCGTCTGCCACCGTCCATGCTGCGCCATCGGACCACTTGCAGAACTCGAAACTCAACTACGGCTAGCAATTGAGAACAAAAGAAAATATTGTGACTCTGGTGAGTAGGGGATTATCTTCTCCAAATCCGAAGCCTACAGCAGAGAGGGGTTCCAATAAGACAGTACTTAGATTTGTTATGGGAAAAGACTCCTGAACTCTGCGTTTTAAGTCATTTTACAGAGAGTTTCAAAGGTGGACTCGGATTGGAAGGCCAAGCTACTGCATTTGCTGGTTAGGTCACTTTAGTTAGCTCGTTCTTACAAGCCAAGCAATCCTCTCATCTTTCGTCTCTAACCCTGTCACTTTGGTTAGGCAACAATTGATGTATAGCAGCTTGACGCCAAACCATCAGAAATGGAAAATTCTTCACTTTCACAACCATAGAAATCACTCAACAGCACTAGCTATGCTCTCGGAAGAACTTCCGAACTCTTGTACGTTTTAGGCAAGCACATACAAACACATACAAACTATGCAGAAACTGAAGGGTCCGGAGTACCAAGAAATTAAAAAAAACGATTTCGCATGTAACCCAAAGCTTTCAAGTTCAAATCGCCATCACAGCCGGTGGCCTCTTGCTGTGCCCCTGCAGCACCTGTCGCAGGTGATGATACCCGTCTCTGTAGTGCTCCAATGAGAAGCAAAGCTGTCTTATGGCCTCCCTCTTCCCCTCAGCCCCGTCTGAGATGGCAACCCTCTGCTTCTCGACCTCATCCTCCAGTTCTTTCACCCTCTCCCTTTGTTCCATGCCTGCTCTTCTTGCCTCCTCAATCTCCTTCCTCAAGTTAACATGCTCCAGATGCAGCTGGTGCAAGTGCTCGTCCATCTGACGGACGTGTTCATCACGGCACCTGATGTCCTCGTTGATCGCACTCACCCGCTGACCAAGTTCATCTTTTTCGAGCAATAGCATTGCAACTTTCTGCTTCAAAGCCTCTAAAGACAGATGCAGTTCCGAAATCTGTCCCTCTCTCTCAGCACATGACTCCGCCTTTTCGGTCTCTAACTGCAACAGTTTCCCCTCAAACAAGGCATTGGATTGTGAAAGAGCAGAAATTTCTGCTTTCAACGATGTTCTCTCTAGGGAGAACTTGTCAGCTGAAACTTCTGCCGCGGCTTTCAATTCATCAATAAGATGTTGCTGCTGTAGAGTGAGAGTCTCAAGCTGCATTTTCTCCACCGAAATTCTTTCAATCTCTTCCTTCAACCCGTCGATACCCGCTTCAAGGTTTACAATATCAGCTTCAAGATGGCATCTCTCTTGCAAAAGATTCTCAGAATTTGCTGCCGCAGCCTTCAATTGCCCGATAAGATGCCGCTGCTCTGAAGTGCTGGTCTCAAGCTGCAATTTCTCATGCGAAATTCTGTCAATCTCTTCCTTCAATTCCATGATGACAGCTTCAAGTTTTGTGATATCAGCTTCAAGATGAGATTTCTCCTCTAAGAAGTTCTCAGATGCATCGGCAAGCTGTGCTTTATACTGCTCAATTTCTCGATTGCTGGCAGATATCACGCTCTTCAAATCCTCAATCTCATGTCTACTACCCCTCACCTCACTTTCCAACTCGACAACTCGTGTCTCTAATTTAGATATGATCATATTTTCATGGCTGAGCTCCACACTCATAGCCTCTGACGATACATTATTCTCCTTGAGCCTTTCATGAAGACTCGTTATCTCTGCTTCTGAAACTTGGAGCCTCTCATTTGCAACTACAAGATCGTTCTCCAGCTCTGTAATTTTTGCCCTAAGATCTGCATTATAATTGGCAAACTCTCCACATTTCTCGTGTTCGGTAAGCTTCTCCTTCACTATGCACAGCTCATTTTCAAGCTCTAGTATCCGCTGATTCACCCCAGAAGAGAGTGCATCGCCATTCCCATTCAGCTCTTTAGTGTCATCAGAATCTGAATCAGATTCTGAGGATGAGGATGAGTCCTCACTTCCTTTCCTGGATTTGTCCGAGCTTCCACCAGAGCCAAGGAAGAATTCAAACCCAGCTGCTCTATGGCCTGGCTTGGGAATTCTTGGCTTGGGTTCAGGAGTGTGGTCAAATGACGGTACCGATGGAGATGGTGGTTCAGAACCAAAGTCAGACCCACTGCCAGAACCTTGAGAATTCAGTTCAGATTGGACGTTCTTCCGAAGCTCGCCAGTGACATGATCATAACGCTCAGCAAGGGCTCGGTACATACGGTAGAAGTCCTCCACATGGGAGACGAGCGCAGGACGTTTCTGGTAATACATCTCAGCTTTTTTTGCAAATGTATCCCCTTCCTCTTCAATCAATTTCAGCATTTCCTTGACACAGCGATCCATATCTGATATTACAAAAATTCATATTACTTCAAGTTTACCAGTTTACAAATGGATCAATTATTTCTTAGAGTTCATATCAAAATGCTTGACTGATTTGATCTACTAATAGAACAGAGTGAACATTCTCTCACACGCACTCTAGGAAAAAAAAAGACTAGGAAAAAAATGAACTAAAAGGTTTACAGAATAGGATGAAAAACGGATACAGAACTCAAACGACGCCTGCCACATGGAAACCATGATTCTTACCTTCCAGATTTTCTGCAAGCCATTTGGAATTCTTGGGGCTTATATGACTGTCCCACCACCAAGAATGAGATTTTCTAGAAACCATCCTCCTCATTTTTGCAGCATTGGCTGCCTTCAAATTAGAACTCATTACGCAAAGGGCTGAAATTAAAGGGGGGAAAATGCAATACACATATAAGAAAAGATGAGAAGATGATGTTGATATGATACTACAATTGGAATAAAAATAAAATAAAAAATAGTGAAGATGAAGAGATACTGAAGAATAATGACTTCGCGGCCAGAAAGTCCCATCATTATTCATTAGCAGTCAATATGCCTGAGTTATCATTACAGTATGCAGAAATTTGCTTTGGACACCACATAATTCATGCCAGAGAACTCCCTATCTTATAGTAGCTCTATATAAACATGTTCATACTTCATATCACGTGGTCTATGTAACGAATACATGAAAGTAGGACTGTATGATTACACAGGCAACGCTTCACTACCTAATCCCCAGGAGCATTCTGACGCAGTGCCATGATTATAATAACAATTTATTTTCAGCTGATTACTTCATGAATTCAATGTGTATCAAATCACTACACCAAGAGTTAATGTTTCCATTGTATGTTGTGTGCTAATAATAATCCAGAACTTCCAGCATCATCCGGATGAGTCATAAAATGTGATTTAGATTTTATAAAAGCAGCATAAGATGAAGTCATGCACTTCTTAAGACTGATTAAGGAAAAAAATGGGAAGAAAAAAAATTAAGAATCTATGTAGGTTGCATTACAGCAGATTGACAATGGTGTTAACTCTGGCCTAGGACACAACCAACACGACCCCCATTAAATAAATACAAACCACATTAACTAAAACACGATGAGTGTCTAGCTTTAAAATCCCAGTGACTTATTCCAGCTGTAATGCTACATGTAAGGTGAAAATAGCTGAATTATTTAACAAGGCCACGTGCATGTATCATCTTTATTATTAGAGAACAGTTTAAAAAGAAAATATCACTCAGCGACCCAACATCAGTGTTGATAGAGACATGACATATGAAATAATTTTTAAACTATTAACATAAATAGGGAGTCATTACTTTAACCCAAAGAAGATGCCCCCAGGATAATTAGTAGCCACGTTTAGCATTACGCAACCACTACATACTTCAGGCATTTTTGCAAGTCCAACAATTTTATTTTATTTTATTTTGGCGGGGTGGTGGGGGGCAAATGGACAGTTGATGGCATTAAAGAACACTCACTGACGGGTCAAATCATCAAGATGTTGCTGTCATCATACTAGATAATAGCGTGTATTCAAGGGATTAAATCCTAACATGACTCAAAGAAAATCGTAGAATATTACATCAAACTTGAAACAACTGCTCTAACCAATTATATATTCTATGGACAAATCCCCTAATGTTACACAAAATAGGTTGTTGGTATTCTGATCTACATAACTTGATGAATCACATGTCTAATTAATGCTTCGGTCAAGGAACATGAAGTCAATTAGGTAATATTGCTAACATATTAGAAGAGATGGGAGAACGGAAGTAAATAGTCATGATTGTTTCCATCTACTCAATATACATAAGAAAAATAAGCGGAAAAAATGTAAGATATTTGAAGTACGCAGCAATTAATTTGTTAACTAGGTGATGTAAGATATAGGATAACAGTTGGACCCCAAATCTATTGACCTAGTATATGGTTTCACATTGGAAGTGACACATCCACCCCTCCTGCATTGCACCCCTCAGATGGTCCTGGTCCATTGTCAATGGACCCGCATGCCATAACTCACATTTGCTCCACGGTCCCAGAAGTTGGTTCATGGGTCAAGTTCGTAATCATTTTTAGGATAAAAGAAAATTTTAATTTTTACAATGCACGATTATGTACTATTCAATGTTCGTATGATATTAGCTATTAGCTTAATTTTTATAGCCTAGTTTCTGAAATAATTAGTCTTAATAATATATTTATTGGCATATATTCTTGAAATCAATTTATTCTTGTGTAAGATTGTTACTAGGTCCGAACGCTTCATGTTAGGCTCCATCTCGTTGATGGCTCGCTCAGGCTTGCTCGATAACTTAGTGAACCAAGCTTGAACAAAATTTGACAAATCATCTTGCAACCTCAGCTGCCATGTAAGATGAGCGTATGGTAGTATAATTTTTGTAGTCCTATTAGCATTACCCATAAAACATGATGAAGTCAATAACCGCAACATTAAACATATAACTTCCTTCTCAGAGACAAACGCACACCTACTGACTATCGTACATCTTCCAAAACATGATGTTTTTTGACTTCACGGAAATTAGGCCCACAACCGCTGAAAAAGCATTTAGTGCTTAATAACAAGTTGACACAACCCACGAACAGAAAACAATTAAGCAACAGGTTTCATATGTGAGCATAAAAGGCCATAATTAAGTGTAATTTGATCCATTGTATTTCAAAAACTTTAATTTCAAGCTTCCATAGAAACAAAATAGACTAAGAAATTTCAGACCTAACAGCAGATATGCCTTAATTATATATCCTTTGTGAGCTTAGTCCCAAAACGATGGTGTCTTCACTGTCTTGGGGTTTCATAAGTCCTTCAGGGTGTTAGTGTGGCCCGGGGCCCGCCAGGCCCGCCGGCCCGGCCCGGGGTCCGGGCCGGCCCGGCCCGGGCCCGGGCCCGGCCCCGGGGCCGGGCTGGCCCCCCCCCCCCCCCCTTGGGCCCGGGCCCGGGCCCGGCCCGGCCCGGGGCCGGGCCGGCAACGGCTACTTTGTAGCCGTTGCCAAACGGGCAGATTTCTGCCCGTTTGGCAACGGCCAAAATTTTTTTTTTTATTTTTTTTTTTTTAAAACCTAAATTTCTTCTATAAATACCCTCCTCCCCATCTCTTCTTCTCTCACAAAATCTCTACATTCATCTCTTCCCTCACAAAATTCTCTAAACTCTAATTCTCTAAATACCTCTCTACGGCTCTACTCGGTGTTCTACAACTCTCGCTACTACCGTCTCTACGGTCGTCAATCTCGCGGCTATCGTCAACCGTCTCGCTACTCAAATTCGCTACTCCAATTCGCTACTCAAATTCGCTGCTTCCGGTCTCTACAACTCGGGTCAACTTCAAAGGCTCAAACAGGTTTCTGTAGTATAAAGTTTAGATTAGCACAATGTCAAGACCGCCGCATAGGAAGATAAATATGAATTTTAATATAGATGATGAGACTAATACTGCCGATTTTGAATATTATGCTGATTTACTACGTGGTAACGTAGGGGCTGGTTTTAATCCTGATATAGCAAATATTGAAACACAAGAACCAGATAACTTTGGGGCTAGTAATAATCCTAGCCCCGTCATGCCACCACCTGCACATTCACCTTTCTCGCATGCTGCTCACACGTACACAAGTTCACCGGCACAAACATCTACCCCTGCTTCACATGCTGCACCTTCTACACAAACCCAAAAGAAAGGACCAAAGTCCGGTGTTTGGGAGCACTTTACACGTGAAATTGTAAAAGACAGTAATGGCATCGACCAAATTCGTGCATTCTGTAAGATTTGTAGAACTAGTTTTGCTGCCGCACATACTGCCGGCACTTCGCATCTGCTAAGACACATGAAATCGCATGTTAAAAAAGATGCAAGACAACAAACATTAAATTTATCATCATCATCTTCCTCTCTTACTCCTTTCTCATATTCTGTTGAAAATATGAGAAAAGAGATGGCGAGATTTGTGTTATGCAGAGAGCAACCTCTAAATTATGCTGAAAACCCAGACTTTGAGCGATTACAGCAAAATGCATTTAACCCTGCATTTAGAAAATTATCTAGGCACACCCTTAGAAAAGATTGTATGAGCATGTTTCATGAAGGACAAGCAAAATTGTATCAGATTTTTCTTAATTTAGAATCTAGAATTTCTTTGACTTCTGACATATGGACTACAAAATGGGGTTCATCATACTTGTGTCCTACGGCCCATTTTACAGACGATGATTATATCATTCAGAAAAGAATTATATGTTTTAAGGTGTTAGAGTATGCACACAAGGGTGCACACATTGGTAGAACTTTGCAAAATATTTGTCATGATTATGATATTGAGAAACAAATTGTATCAATTACTTTTGATAATGCTTCGAATAATACTTTAGCCATTTCTTATTTGCAACGTTTATGGAACCCAGATCTAGATGGTTTAATTTTTCATCAACGTTGTGCATGCCATGTTTTAAACTTAGTAGTTCAGGATGGGCTAAAACTTACTTCTGTTTATCTGGAAAAACCTAGAGCCCTTATGCTTTTAATTACAACTAGTTCAAAAAAAAGAGAATATAAGCAGTTTTGTCGTAATAACCAACTGCCGTATAGGGCATTTAAATTTAGTGTCCCCCATAGGTGGAATTCAACGTATCTAATGATACGTTGCATTAGACAAAATAGAACCCAACTTACTGAGTTTGCAAGTGCATACCTTGCAAATGATAGTGACTATGAAATTAGTGATTATGAGTGGCTTATTATTGATGAACTTTATGAATTTTTTGAAATTTTCTACTTGACAACAAACAAGTTTTCTGGTATGTATTACTCTACTTCAGTTCTAGGCTTAGACCAATTAGCGGTGATCTCTGAAGTCATACAAAAACATAGAGATAATGACAACATTAGGACTCCAGACCTTAGGGCAATGATAGAACAGATGGAGATTAAACTACGTAAGTATTGGAATCCCGTTCCTTTGCTATACACTATAGCGAAGGTTTTAGATCCCCGGTTTAAAGAGGATGTAGTACTTGACTTCTTAGATACCTATTACGAAAACATGAACCTTCAAGATGTAGCAGAACAACACAAAGCTAGTTTTAAGAATAGCTTAAGATCACTTTTTACTGTATATGAGACACGATATGGTAGTTCTACACAAACATCTAATGTTCAAGCATCTTCAAGTGCTCCAAGCAGAGTCCGCCTTCTTATGTGCAAGAAGAAGCAAAAAACATCAGTCACAGCTAATGAACTGTCTAGGTATTTGTCAAGTTCTTTTGTATTTTTTGAAGAAGACTTCAATAATGAGGGTTTTGATGTTCTGTCATGGTGGAAACAGTCTAAGAATAGTTATCCAATTCTTTCCATGATGGCTCGTGATTTGTTAGCCGTACCCATATCCACTGTTGCTTCGGAGTCTGCTTTTAGTGCATGTAGTCGTGTTCTTAGCAACAAGAGGTCACGACTGAAACCAGATATAGTAGAAGCGTCGGTTTGTGCGAAGGATTGGTTCAGGGCTGAATCGAGAACCCAATATCAGACCGACCTGTCTGAAGACTCTGAAGAAGAGGTAGCAGAAGCAGCAGAGACTTGATATATTTACTTACTTGTATTAGCAGTTTATAACATGTATTAGTTTCTTTTTTTTAGCCAATGTATGAGGGGTTAGGCTGGCCAACGTATGTCCCCCCCTCAAAAAAATTTCAATTAATAAAATTTAAAGGTTCAACCCGGGACCTTCGCGAATTTCGGGATTAAAATTTTTCTGAAAAAATTTAAGAAGTGTTCAAAAAAATTTTAGATGTGTTCTATTATTTTTTTGGAATTTTTACATGTTTAAAATAATATTTTAGTTTTTTTGTTATTAGATTTTATGTTGTATAAATTTTTTTGATCATTTTTTAAAATTTTTTTGATCATTTTTTTTCAATTATTTTAACTTTTTTAAAATTTTAGTTTAAATTTTTAAATTTTTTTAAAATAATATCATTTGTTTGATAATAGTTTTTAAAATTTTATGTTGTATAGATATGTTGGAATTTTTAGAATTTACAGGGTTTTAAAAAAAAAAAATTTTTTTATTTACTCTTCCGGCCCGGCCTTGGCCTGGCCCGGCCTTGGCCCGGCCTAGCCGGGCCCGGGCCGCGGGGCCGGGCTGGGCCTGACTTTGGCCCACCCGGGCCAGGCCGGCCCGGCCTGGGTAAATTTTGAGCCCGGGCCGGCCCGGCCCATGGCCCGGGCGGGCCATGGCCGGGCCCGGGCCGGGCCGGCCCGGTGGGCCAAATTAACACCTTGATAAGTCCTCAAAAAAAAATTGTTAATGTGAATTATTGCCATAACTTCAAGCCTTTTGTTATAGAACTCTCTATATTAAACTCATTACAAATCCAGTTACTACAATTAAGCTTTTCTAAAAAGATTTATATTAATAGACAACATTAATTCAAGTGTTATTGTTCAAATATATGGTATGTTCAAATTTCAGCTGAATTCCCTTGAATTTTAGAACCGTTGAACCATAAAATGGACAGAAAGATTACTAAATTAGCAACTTGATATTTAAAGTTAGCTTAAAGACAGTAATATCATCATACAAACAGTGATAATGACATTAATCATTTTACATATCCACAACCAAAAAAAGTCAACATGGCAGAGAGATGGAACGCAGCTAAAAATAATATCAAAAAAAAGACAGCTATCATCGATTTAAATATACCTCGTTGCCCCACACCCAACTAATTAAAGTTTCAGCTACAGCCCAGAAGCTACCACCTGAAAAATCCAGCAAATTAATTTTATTAAAAATTACCCAGTCAATGTATCATAATCAACGCAATTAAAAATGTCCATTTCTAGCAGTTAAATGCTATGATTTTTCGCCCCCCCAATTTGGCATATATCTTATAAGAAATCAGAAATCAACAATGCGTATTTTACCGAAATATCGAAGGATGAATAATATTTAACAGATTCAGGACAAGCTTAGCGGAAATAGAGCATAGACAATCTAGCCCGTCATTAATCTATATGTTTCTCGTTCTTTCTTATGGCAACCGTGGGCAAAATTCGGCCACCAAACTGTAAAAATTAATAGCATACCCTACATTAAGTACAAGATCTCAAAAAAAAATACCAATCTTAAATCTAAAACACCGAAAATAACCCATAAAAATAGAAGCTTTTCGGATGAACAACAAGAAATTACATAAAAAGTTGTAACATGAAACCAAAGGAAAAAAATCTTAAAAATTCACGAAATTATTAGCCGCTTGTCTAAAATTTTGCCATTTCGACATCTACTTAGGGTTCAAACGATCAGAATCACATTCTAATAAATTACTGAATATAAAACGCAAGATCAAGAACAGCTTTCACAGATAACAACAGAATCGAGATCGAAATGGACCGACTCACCGAGATCGAGACCGTGAGCTCGATGACAAAGCTCGGATCTTTGAGAACCGAATCGATTCGATTCGACCAAATGGGAAGAGAGAGAACGAGAGTTCACTTTGTACTGTGAGAGAGAGAATCACACACCCGTTTTTTTCGTCTCCGAGATCGTGGGCTTCTCCGTAACGTATATAAGGAGCAAATATTGACATAACTACCCCTCATTAGTCGTTAATTATGTAATTACTAGTCATAACCCGTGCCCGTAGGGCACGGTTCATTTAAGATATTTCTCTGTAAAAAGCGTAGTTTCCTGAAAATTTAGCTCATCTTAAGGAATTAAGCTCATCACAAAAATCTTAGTTTCCCAACAAAATTAGTACCGTCAAAATTGAGTTCATCATCAAAATTTTTGGGTTCGCCCGATAAATTTTTAAGTTCAAAATTTTTTAGTTTATATTTTAGTTCTACCTGATAAAATGTTTATCCGCACCAATAAGTTACATTGAACTTGGATACTTCAAACGACAAAAACAAAGCAAGTAGTAGAAACCCAAAAAAATTTGAAACCCAAACCTGGAACTGAACGTACCCCATGAAAATTTATGCATGGCTTAATAGTTCAACATCAATCATGTTCAACCATGAAAATTTCTGTTGCTTCATTGAAAATGGATAAAGTCTTTCTCAATGGGGACTGGATAGGAGTTTGTGCGGACTCGATGTCATTTGTTATAAGCTTCAGACGCTTACGTCGCGCTCAGTAAATTGATTCCCATGTAATTCTCTTTCTTGTCATCAAGTGGTTACTGGAAGGTTGCTCATATCTGGAATCTAGATAATAACATGAAGATTAGTTTTAATAGAATATCAACTACTCTATACAAAAGGACACTGAAGAAAAAATGACCATGAAGATTTTGCAAAATATAATTTGGACACATAATTTGGACACATTCAGTTCTTTTGCAAAAACATTAACAGTGTTCATACAAACTTTCAGAAATCTGTGAAAAAACATAATTTACAAACTTTCAGAAAGATTTTGCTTAAAATATAATGTCGATTAGAACTTGAAATAATTTCTACCTAAAATATAATGTCAATTAAGGTTTACTGTAACATAATTATTACATCACACCAAACTAAAAAATGAGAACCACCGAAAGGAAACCTCAGCGTTAGTCAAGAACAGAAAAGGAATCCTCAGAGTAAGAGAACCCTCAAAAAACATAAATTTCAGATTGTTTAATTACAATGCTCCTAAAATCCCCCACAAAATCCAATCGAAGGCAGTCGAAGGCTCTCGCGTCTCAAACCGCCGCTTACGTGGTAGTCGAATGCTCTCGCGTCTCAAACCGCCACAAGCTCGCTCCACGCTCAGATGCAGCGAGTCATGGCCGCCGCCGCCGCCGCCACGGCGCCGGCAAGCGGTGGGTCCGGCGGGTCGCCGGCCTAGGACGCCGGTTCGGCATGCGTTGACCCGAACCGGGCGGTCGAGGAAGGGAGGTTGCAGTGCAGGGCTTGCCGGAACCGGTCCGCGTCGGTTGTGGTGCTGCCGTGCCGCCATCTTTGCCTGTGTGAAGACTGCGACGCCGCCGGAGCTGCGAAGGTTTGCCGTCGGAGCTGTGAAGACTGCGACGCCGCCTGTGTGAAGACTGTGTGAAGATTGAAATGATCTTGCTGCTCTCTGACCATTTTGGCGAGAAAACTTACTGCGCTCTTTAATTTGGGGAAGATCAAGAGTCACGCCTGTTTCTATTCCCAAAAACGCTTCTATTCTCAAAAACGCCTCTTGCTCTCCTCCAATACAAACAGACTCGAGTTAATAAATGAGGGGATTGTTTTCCAAGCAACTCCAAAGCTTCATCTAAACCGTTCATCATCCAAGATTAAATCCTGGCCGTCTTTTATCTACCCCTTTGTCCTAGTCAGCTTGTCCTAGTCAGCCCTAGGATTCAAAAATCTCTGTCAAATGTATAATAGATTTAATTATAAACGCGCTTTTGTTTACATATCTAAAGTAATTAAAAAATGATTACGGGAAGCTCACGCGTGATTCACGCGTACAAGCTTGCCTAGAGGTAACTAAGTTGGTCACGTGTCCGTCGAAGTGGTGTCTGGGATTGTATTTTGGGGCGAGTTGAGGGGTAAATTGGGGAAGATAAAAGGAATGGTGGCCTCGTATACGGTGTATCACATGAGTGGGGCCCGCCACGTAAGTCTGAACGGCGCTGTTGGGGTGAGCCTGCTACAGCTGCAGGCGCGGGATCGGTTTCAAAACTTCGACAGAATAATAAAAGATAATAATTATTATAATAATAATTGGTTTCAAAACTTCGACAGAAGATTTCTTCTGTTTGTCCGATCTTTGACGAAAATGACTAAACAGTCCAGGATGATGATGTTAGGGGGATTCTTTTTTTTATAAAAAAACAACATAGTTTGGAGAAATTTCTCTGGTAAAAAACAACATAGTTAAATCTTGTATGTGACCTTCAAATCCATCCTCCGTACAGAACTGCTTTTGATTTTCTGAAACACCCAAACACCAAATAGTGTGTGAACCAATTAATATTGTGTGGACCAATTGGTTTTACCCGTTCATCCACATATCACAAAAGTTTATGCAATACCATTAAATTTGTGACGTGTCGATGAATGGGCAAAACACATTAAGTACACCCGATATTCGATGTTTTGGGGTAGTAGAATATGTAGATCAAAATGAACAGTTCAGATCGTCTACCAGATAGAGAATGATGGATTTTGAATGTGTATACGAGGCTTAGCCTCATATGCGATATGATACCCACTATTTTCATTTAATGAATACATATTATATATACCATATACGCTGTAGCGGCATTTTTTTCACTATTAGATTGTGATCATACTTAAATTATAATTAGGCCACTCCTCTTAAGTAAATTACTTTTCGGAAGCTCACTTTGTATATTTGAATGATAACACTTATATATTGTTTTTAATGATTCGAACTTAATTGACTATCACTTGTAAATATGATGATTCAAAGGTTTAAAAACTTATTTATTTTTAAATTTTATTTATTGAATTAGAATTTTTTTAACTTTTTTAGAATGATGTAGTTATTTTTTAGTTATTGCTTTTGGCATGGTCTAGTTATATATTTGATTATTAACATGATGCTCTTTGGTGTTAAAGTGACAGAACGACCTGTCTGGGCTGGGATTAGGGGTGGCAATTCTGGCCGGCCAGTCTTATCGGGCCGTGCCGGCCCGGTCCGGTTTTCTTAAAGGACTGGGCCGGCCCGGCCCGATAAGACTTCGGGCCATTCCGGAGAGGCCCGGGCACGGTCCGATAAAAATTCGGGTCGCCCGGCCCGGTCCGATAGGGTTGAATGAATTATGTATTGTGACAATATTTTATCATATATTTAAACACAAATTTGTCTCATATGCTTAAATATGCATCGAAATGGAGCACGAAAGAAGAGGATTAAGTGGGTTGCATAAGGTGATGTGTCCTATATTGTTTTCATTTATTTGGCAAGATGAAGTAACATGTTTGGTGGTTCTTTGTCTCTTCTCGAAAACTGAGATCGACCCCCCTAGATCCGAAGACATCAAAGTTGGCGCCGGCGGGAAGTTGTTAAAATTTATGATATTTGGACCTTGATCTTATAAGATTCATGAAATTGGACTCAACACCATAAATGGATGTACATTACTGAAATCCGCTTTAGATCAGTGTGTGGTCAAATTGAAGTTGGGCGATCAAATGCTTTTCGTGCCGTGTCGTGCCGTCCATGGGCTGAAAAGCTTGGCCCGGGTCCGGCCCGAAAATGAACCGGGCCGGGCCAGCCCGGTCCGATAAGGATTTCGGGCCAAAATTGTTGGCCCAAGCACGGTCTTATCGTGCCGGGCCCGTGCCGGGCTATCGTGCCGGGCCGAAAATTGCCACCCCTAGCTGGGATTGGCATGCGCTTATGTCGTCACGTGATCTGCACACCATAACAAACATAAATGTTGTGAGTCCAATCCAAAAAGGGATTTGTCTTCGACTCATTCAACGCTCAAATGAATATATAAAAGATAATATAAGGAAATCTCAAGCAATGAAACCGAGCTTACTGTTAGGAAATGGATTCCCTAACTCTTGTTTTGATGATGATCAAACATTGTTTGTGGTCTAACAAATTTCATTTAATATAACAGGATAATTAGACCAATGATTTGCTTAAGATTGCTTAAGCATAGAAGATAATGATTTCATAAGCAAGCTTGGCAAAATAGTGGTGTGACTCCAAGGCAATGTATTGAAGAAGAAGGATTTGATGACAAGAAGATGAAGAACTTGTAATGCCCTACAAGCTACTGCACAAGTACTAGAGGGGGGTGAATAGTACTTTAAAAATAACGAGGAGTATAATTCCTAATTATAATGCAAACAACTACCAAATAAATTTGCGGAAGCTTAAATTGAAGACAACAACAAAATTAACAATGCTAACAATAGATGTTACTGGGTTCGGATCCACCCAAGTCTCTCCGACTTGTTCCCGGTGATCCTACGTCCCAACCACTCGGATCCCCTCCGGATACTTGAGTTAGAAACCCTAACTCAAGATTTCCACTATGAAATACTTGTGAAAAACCTCCACAAGTCAAATCATACAAAATGTAATTTGTGACTCCCACAACCCGGGATCACAACCACACTCTCACAACCGAGAGTGAAACTTACAATTCAAATATGAAATGAAATAAGAAAAACTTCTTACCGACAAAATACATATGCCTTGAGTATTGCTTACGAATTAGGGCAAGGATGATTTTGAGGAAGAAGTGGCACCAAACCCTAGCTCCAAGATGTAGATCAGCGATGGAGAGCTTTGGGGATGTTGGTGACCTAGAATCAAGCACTTGGCTTGGAAGGCTTCACACTCAATGAATCTCTCTTTGGAAGTAAGAGTTA
Organism: Scilla litardierei; assembly: GCA_030789695.1. Classification (NCBI taxonomy): domain Eukaryota; kingdom Viridiplantae; phylum Streptophyta; class Magnoliopsida; order Asparagales; family Asparagaceae; genus Scilla; species Scilla litardierei. Next base: position 123,885,058 of record CM061132.1, on the reverse strand, counting down.
GGAGAGATTATTGAATGAAAAGAATGAGCTTTGAATGAGCTTGGAATGATTTCTCTTGATCTCTAAACTTGCAATAATATCAGCCTTGGCAGCAATGAATGCAGCCTATCAAGTATATATAGGTTAGAGGAGAGAGAGAAAGAAATTCGAGTCATTAAATGCTCCAACGGCTCTTTTCTGAACCCAACTAGTTGGTCAAAGAACAACCACCGACCGACTAGTTCATCAACTAGTCGGTCGGTCAATTAACGCATACCGACTAATGAGTGAACAGAGAAAAGATCAAAGCACAGACATAAGGAACTAGTCGGTCCAAGAAGAGTAGCTGACCGACTAGTTACACAACTAGTCGGTCGGTTACTCAACGTAGACCGACTAACAGATAAAACTGAAGTCTGAGCTAAAATAGACTTAGTCGGTCCAAGAGCAAATGTTGACCGACTAATTCACCAACTAGTCGGTCACCAAATGAACATAGACCGACTAACAATAAACAGTAAGTTAGGTGAAAATTTGGTATGTACAGTAAACTAAACTAGTCGGTCTAAGAAGGAAAGTTGACCAACTAGTTCATCAACTAGTCGGTCGATCAAAGAACACAGACCGACTAATGATAAACAGTAGTATAGGCTCAAATGTGCATGTACAGGGAAAGCTCAACTAGTCGGTCACAGAAGCATCACTGACCGACTAGTTCACAAACTAGTCGGTCGGTGAGTCAACTTAGACCGACTAACTGTAAACAGTAAAGAGCTTGGAAATGACTGAGAAGAACTAGTCGGTCCAAGAAGCTTTGCCGACCGACTAGATCACCATCTAGTCGGTCAGTTCTTCTTCTTGAACCAACTAACATGCACAAGAAGTCCCGAATCGAAGCGCGATGCTTCGAGAAGGATTGTATGGACTTCTACAAAGATCCTAGAGCTAAGATATGAGTGTTATGAAGATTTAAACCGTAAGACCTACTCAAGGCTTAACATTCTACGAAAGAAGCTTAAAGACTATAAATAAAACTTGACGATACCGTCTTCAATAGCTTCAATCGAATCTTCATGACTTCTAAATTGGTCCATAAGCTTCAACGAAGCTTTAGGCATACGATCACGTGCTTTGAGAAGTCTTGAGACGTCGTAATTGATATTCATATGAATTTGGCGACGATCTCCATAACTACGCTCACAAAGTGTTAGTTCACGTTATATTTATGTTTGTTCATCATCCAAAACCAAATCCAGGGAGTCCAATATCCAACATTCTCCCCCTTTTTTGGTGATGACAACCCAACATAAATAATAATCAAAAATAATAATTCAAATGAAATTTACTTACTCCCCCTGCATTGATGACATGTTAATTCCAATTTAAACAATAATAAAACGCATCAAGCAGACGAGTGAAGTATATAAAATGAGAATCAATTATTGAATTATCGAATACCAAATGAAGGTTATTGAAATATCAGATTTGAAAATCCATTTATATATCTTAACTCCCCCTGAATCTAACATATCAAGTTAGATTCTTGGAAAAATGCTTTAAATTTTCATTTAGCACATCGTTATTATTATATCTCTCCCCCTTTGGCATAAGCAAAAAGGTCGGGAGGATAACAACGACAACAACAATGGCCTCAAATAAAAAAGCACGGGAGTCGTAGAATACGACGACGGTTCAAGTGACACCAAATAAATACGAATAAAATCAAGGCGTGTCAATGAAACCATAGTCGAAAAATCGTAAAACGAAAGCATCAAAACTCAAATCAAAATTACGGACTGAGTTATGGAATATACTCTCCAATATCAACATTGTTGGTTAATTTAGTGCATGGAAAACAATTCTACGTTTCCATAGAAGAAATTTCTATTAAACCAAGTTAACATCGTCGAGCGACGAAATCAAACATCAGAGACATAAAAAAAATATAAATTGTGCACAATAGAATGAAATGTCAACTGCGATGTATATATATATAAAAAATATGAACCAGAGTACATCACTGACATAGAAAACATCGATCTACCGATCGGTGCACAAAAATATATCATCATATCACAGATATCGGAGTGTAAAAAAATATACACCATCATCAAAAGTATCAAAATGATCCAAAATACATCATCAACAAGATCATAAAAGTACATCAAAAAGATCCAAAATACATAGCCACCCAAACTATCCTACCCAACATCTCTCACAACTAGATATGTCATCCAATGAGTATCGGGAGAGGCCTCAAAGAAACTCAAGAGGCAGCGGGAGGATCAGAAGCAACTGCAGGCTCAGCAGGAGCAGAGGTGGTGACTGGATCAGCAGGAATGTCTGGAATATCAGCAGGAGCGACGGCAGAAGTGGCAATCTCTGGAGCAGCAACCGTAGTGGCCTCGGGAGCACCAATCGGAGTATCCACCGTAGGAGCGGTGGCAACAGGTGTGCTCTCGGGGGCACCAGCAGACGAAGCAGCAACAGCATCACCAAAAGAGGAAGCACCAGCAGCAGTACCAGAAGGGCCCTCGGGGGCACGAGTGGAAGCACGACAAAGCTCCTCAATGTCCTCCTCGGCCAACTCATCCATCTCCTCGTCCTCAGAAACAGGAGGAGGAAGCTGAACACCCATCAGACTAGCCATACGGCAAACTACCTCCTCGATACGAGCCAAGCGAGACTCGTGACGACGAAGTAACCGTACGACATCATCAAGGATGGCAGAGGGAGCAGTAGAGGCAGAGGCAGGGGCAGACGCTGAAGGTGTCGTCCGCTGAACGTGACGGAGCGCCGCAAGAGATTTCTTGACGGCCGTCGCGTTCAGGGGAGGACCAAGGGGACGCTCATCGTCACGAGGCAAGGTGACACGGAAATGACGGAACACAAGGGTCAACAAGCAAGGAAATGGGATATGAGCCGATTTAGGGGACTTGCGAATACACTCGAAAGAGTCAATCTTATCGAGTATAATGCGAGCCCAATTAATCGAGCTCCCCATGAATATGGCATAGATCAGCTTCAGAAAGGGCTGGGACGGTAAAGATGAGGAGCCGTACTTGGGAAGCAAGCACGACTTTAGAATCAAGTTTAGGACCCATGCATTCGGTTTGAAAGATTTAGATGGCACGCCAATCATGGCAGGAGGAATCTGATGGAAAATCTCAGAAAGGACGGTCTGATCAAGGGAAGAAATATCGTCAACAGAAATGTCTGAGGGGAGGAGGCCAGACGAAGAGATACCCAAAATCTCTCCCAAGATTTCTGCTGTGAGGACTATAGGAGTCCCCAAAACAGTCGTCTCAACAGAGTGGGTCTCATCGTAGTGACCCCGGATCCTATTGGCGTAGAATAGCTTCACTAATCGAGGGTAGGGGTGAGGATTCGCCTTCGGGTCATATCGAAGATAATCGAGAAGACCCGACGACGAAAGAAGATCGGCTAACCCTATGAAGTCACTGAACTGGACAAAATGCTCCAGAAGCAGTGGGCAATGTTCGATACGGTTGTAAGCCGCGAGACACATAGGGTCGTCGTGACACAACGAGATATCGACACCGCCCACCGGCATCGGACCCTTTCCCTTAGGCTTACGGGTAGACGTACGAGGGTGGGAGCTAGACTCAAGATGGGTAGGAGGAGTGGGTTCCCTATGAGTCTCTGTCTCGGGGTTATACTCGGAATCGGAATCGGTAGGAGTATGGAAAGAAGAGCGAGAGGCAAGATCCTTGGTCTTGGGCTTAGGCTTGGGCTTGGGTTGACCTCTAGGCTTGGCGGTCGTCGTCCTCTTCTTCTTGAGAGGAGGCGAAGACGACGAAGGTTGGGTGGTCTTAGCTCGGCATTTCGGAGGGGTTGGATGATCGGGATCCGTAGGGGTTGGTTCTGCGATCATCGGCGAGGGGCTAGATGGAGTGATCGGGATTCGTGTTCGGGCCATAATCGCGGCACTACACGAGACACGAGATCAAATCAAAGAATCCTAGCACAACCCTAGGAAATCTGAAACCCTAGAGGAAGAGATCTAGAACCCTAGGCTGAAAACCTAACCCTAAACTGAAAAAAAAACCCTAGACAGGAGAGGGAGGAGAGAGGGTTACCCTAGGAGGAAGAACGACGGCCGGCGACGGCGAGGATGGTCGGAAAGAGGCCGGAAGTCGAAGGGTCAGCGAGGGGGGTCGGGGTTTTCGAGCTGGAGATAGAAAAGGCAACCGACTAAAATTAAAATTAACCGGTTAGATCGAGTTTAAGTCGGTCGAAAGCTCAAAAGACCAAACAGTCCCTGGCACAACTAGTCGGTCACAGTTCAAGCACTGACCGACTAGATCACGATCTAGTCGGTCGGTCAATGAGCTTGAACCGACTAGTTGCAAACAGTGGCTGAATCCAAGTTTAACTGACAAGAATTAGTCGGTCTGTGTTCATTTACTGACCGACTAGATCTCAATCTAGTCGGTCGGTCACTGAACATGAACCGACTAAAGAGTTAAGATGGAGAGGAAACTCAAAAAGCTTGAGTTAGTCGGTCTAAGTTCTTCTACTAACCGACTAGATGGCAATCTAGTCGGTTGGTGGTTGAACTGAAACCGACTAAATGAGTCCAAAAGTTGATAATCAAGTTCTCTCCTCAATACACTTGGACGATACATCGCAATACGCTCAATAATCATCTAAACTACCCCATTAAACATCGAAATCTCAAATACGACATTCAAAACATGAATTCGAGCAAAAATTCAAAATATCACATAAATTCCCGAAAAATCCAATGAGTCTAGCATGAATGAAATATTGCGAAATATAATAGCATGCAAGATTATTGAATGAAACATGAATCCTATATCTCGGATTCACCCATAATCCCCAATTCTCGACACAACCGCACAAAGGAGTCCTCCTTTAGGGGTTTCATGAAAATATCGATGATTTGCTTTTGGGTTTCAACGTACACTAAAATGATGTCCTTTTTAGCAACATGATCATCTAAAAAGTGGTGTCGGACATCTATGTGTTTCGAACAGGAATGGTGTACCGGGTTCTTCGAAAGACATATTGCACTTTGGTTGTCCACCATGATAGTGCAAGTATCACAGTTTATACCAAAGTCTTTAAGTGTGTGTCTCATCCAAAGAACTTGAGCACACGCGGCACCGGCGGTAATGTATTCCGCCTCGGTGGTTGCAAGTGATACGGAATTTTGCTTCTTGGAAAACCAAGAGACAAGGGAATTTCCTATAAAATGGCAAGTGCCACTAGTACTTTTCCTGTCGGATTTGCATCCCGCATAATCGGCATCACTATATGAGATTAACTCATATGTGCTAGATTTTGGATAAAGTAATCCAAAATCTAAAGTGTAACTTAGATAGCGAAAAATACGTTTTACCGCTACTAAGTGAGACTCCTTAGGTTGAGACTGATAACGAGCACATACGCATACGGCAAACATAATATCGGGCCTACTTGCGGTAAGATAAAGTAAACTACCTATCATACCTCAATATAGACGAATGTCTACATCCTTACCGCCCGTATCCTTGTCAAGATGCGTAGTCGTGCTCATTGGAGTCTTTTTCCCGGAGGCACTCTCCATTCCAAATCGCTCAAGCAACTCCACCGTATACTTCGTTTGGTGGATGAAGATTGCATCATCCATTTGGTGAATTTGGAGACCTAAGAAATATTTGAGCTCACCCATGTGTCTCATCTCAAATTGTTCCTTCATAACATTAGAAAACTCTTCGCAAAGAGCAAAGGTAGTAGCACCGAAAATGATATCATCAACATATATTTGAACTAAAATTATATCATTATTCGAATGCTTAACAAAAAGTGTAGAATCGGCTTATCCCATTTTAAAATTCAAATCCAAAAGAAAATTCTTTAGGCGATCATACCAAGCTCGAGGAGCTTGTCTCAAACCGTAAAGTGCTTTCTTTAGTTTAAAAACAAGATTTGGAAACTTTTCATTTATGAAACCCGGAGGTTGAGAAACGTAAACTTTCTCAACAACATCTCCATTTAAAAATGCACTTTTAACATCCATTTGAAATAATTTAAAATCCTTATGGCATGCAAAAGACAATAATAACCTAATTGATTCTAATCTAGCTACCGGAGCGAAGGATTCTTCGAAATCAATACCTTCCTCTTGGCGATAGCCTTGAGCAACTAACCGAGCTTTGTTCCGGATGACGACTTGGTTTTCGTCGGTTTTGTTCTTGAAGATCCACTTTGTCCCTATGACGGTGTGGTTCTTCGATGGCAAAGGAACAAGCTCCCAAACTTCATTCCTCTCGAATTAAATGAGTTCCTCCTCCATGGCTAAGATCCAAGCGCTATCTTCGCATGCTTCATTAACATTCTTTGGCTCTATCGAGGAGGCAAAGGCACAATGAGCGAAGTAGTTCACTTGCGATCTCGTCTTGACACTATCATGGATATTGCCAATGACTTGCTCATGAGGATGGTCACGAACGGTATGAAGCCGTTTGGGAATACCTTGGTCACTAGGAACATTCTCAACAACTTCATTAGATGGGTTAGTCTCAATAGAATCAATAGAATCATTAGACTTAGAATTATCAAACGAATCACATAAAACATCCATAGATTCATTATCATTTGAAATTCTAGTTGGAACAAATCCTTCATTAAATGAGACATGAAGCGACTCCTCGATCGTTGAGGTTCGTTTGTTGAATATCCGGTAGGCTTTGCTACGCGAAGAATATCCAACAAAAATCCCCTCATCGGATCTTGGATCGAATTTGTCCAAACTACCATACGTGTTCTTAATAAAACATTTCGAACCAAAAACACGAAAATGTTTAACTTGAGGCAACCTACCAAACAACAATTCATAACAAGTTTGTTTAGTGCCGGGCCTCAAAAGTATTCTATTAAACACATAGCAAGCGGTGTGTACCGCTTCCGCCCAAAATTGATGGCCAAGTTGGCTATCATCAAGCATAGTGCGAGCACACTCCACTAGCGTCCTATTCTTTCTCTCAACTACACCATTTTGAGGAGGTGCACGAGGGAATGAAAAGGTGTGTGTAATACCAACTTCATCACAAAATGTCTCAAAAGACTCATTCTCAAATTCACCTCCATGATCACTACGAATAGTGACAATGGTGGTTCCTAAGAGATTTTGTACTTTCTTAACAAAAATTGTGAAGTTTTCAAAAGCTTCATTTTTATTACATAATGAAAACACCCATGTAAATCTCGAATAATCATCTACGATGACAAGTCCATATCTTGCATTTCCTAAGGAAGCAACTCTAGTTGGCCCAAATAAGTCTAGATGTAATAGCTCTAGTGGCCGTTTAGTAGAAATGCTTTTCTTAGGTTTAAATGAAGATTTAGGAAGATTGCCACGTTGAAAACAATCACAAAAACTTTTCTTTTCAAAAACGAGCTTCGGAAAACCTTTAATGGAATTTAATTTTGAAAGCTTATAAAGTGTTCCAAAGTTCACATGTCCAAAGCGTCGATGCCATAAGTGTTGTTCACTTGTGTTGGCAACGAGACATTGTTCATAAGACTTAGGAAGATCCAAAATATAAATATCTTTATGACGTGTGCCGGAAAATAATAAATTATTATTATCATTTGAAATATGACATAATCCTTTCGCAAAGCTAACTTTGTAACCTTTGTCACAAAGTTGGCTTGTTGAAATAAGATTATGATTTAAACCATTAACTAGATAAACATCACTAATTAAGGGTTTAGATGGGTTACCCACTTTACCAACACCGACAATGGTTCCGCTCTCGTTGCCTCCAAAGACTACCCGGTTCCCATTAGCAATGGGCACCACTCCGGAAAGCAATTGAGCATCGCCCGTCATGTGTTTTGAACACCCGCTATCGAGTATCCAATTCCCTTTGGAGCTAAATTTAAATTTGTTGCTCCTTTTCTTTTTCTTTTCCTTGAGTACCTAAAGATAGAGAATTTCATATCATGGTACCCAAGGTCATTGGGTCCAAAAGATTAGACCTTTGGAAGCCAAGTCCAATTGGACTTAGACTTCCCCACATAATTTCTACTATGCACAACATCCGAAAAATAAGCATTCATATACACTTGTTTTTCATCCATGCTTGTGTCTTTTGGGCTCCAAATAGTGAAAATCCTGGGAGCCCTCATCCTATTGGGTGCATGCATGCGTTATTGGTTTCTACGTGATGCATGTCGTGGATAGGCATAAGGAACATGATGGAATGGTGCATGCGGATAATTGTTCATATGATGTTGTGGGTGAACATATGCATGAGAGGGAACACGTGCATGTGGGTGTCTCACATGGTGTGCACGTGCCCGAGAATGTGTTGCATAAAAATCATCATATGTGTGAGCCGGTGGAGTAGGACGTGTGTTCCTACGTGGCATGGTATTGGTGTACATATAAGCATGCCCCTTCTTTGGAGGTCCACCCAAAGTGGGTTTCTTTTCGAAAGAGGGTGTGGACGAGGTGGAAGCACCATTGGTAGAAGAACTACCAATAGAGTGTTTGCTACCACTCGTAGAGTCACCGGAAGTTGGCCTAACAAAAGTAGTGGCCGATTTGGATGGACATCCCATCGTATACCCCAAGCCAATGTGGTGATTGGCCGGAAGTAAGTCACTTAGGATTTTATCCAAATGGTCCTTACCCTTATTGAATTTATTAATTCGGCCTAATGTGTTCTCATATTTCTCTTTGAGAGAACGCATAGAAGTATCCAAGTTGGATACTTGCGATGTGAGCACATAAACACGAGATTTAAGATTCTCATTCTCAATACTCAAAGTCGATTTTTGAGAAGTTAAATCCGCTATCTTATGTTCTTCCGGATCTTCAATGCAAACATGTTCAAGTTTAGATTTGAGATTAACAATCTCATTTCTTAACTCTTCAACAACGGTGTCGTTGTTGGTGATGATAGTCTTAGGCGAGGTTTGAATGCTAGCTAGGTCATCTTTTACTTTAGTATATCTATTTACTAATTTAGTGTATTTAGACCATAATTGAGAGTTAGCATTCCTAAGATCATCCATAGTTACCTCATCGCCTTCGTCGTCACTATCATCGGAAGAGGAGGATCCTTGATCATGCTCCTCTCTTGCCATGAAGCACATGTGCGCTTGCTCCACTTGCTCATCGTCCGACTCTCCACTTGAGGAATCCTCGGAGTCGGTGAATGTTGCTCCGACATGCCCCTTTTTGTTTCCTTTCTTGTACTTCTTGGACTTATCGAATTTCGGCGCCTTCCACTTCTCCTTTTGCTTGTTGAGAGGACACTCCGCTTTCATGTGTCCTGGCTTATTGCACTTGAAACACAAAGGAGAGGAAGAGGCGTTAGAAGAACCAAATTTAGCTTTATTCTTATAGTTACCTTTTCGGAAGAAACGGTTAAACTTCTTGGCCATGAGTGCCATGGACTCCAAGTCCAACTCGTTTTCCGAGTCTTCATCATCGGTTGATATGGATGTGGATGGAGCGGCCTTAAAAGCAATAGCCTTCTTCTTTGGCTCGTCTTGCTTTACGTAGGACTTCATCTTTTCTTGCAATTTTAGCTTGCTATCCTTGCGTACCTCGTATGACATTAAAGTACCCATTAGTTGAACTACGATGTACTTATTCATATCATTACCTTCCTCGATGGCGAAGGTACGCTTTTCCCAAGAAGAAGGAAGTCCTTCGATAAGCTTCGAACACTTCTCCTTTTGGGTGTAGGATTTGCCGAGAGCCTCTAACTCGTTTATGATGTCGACGAAGCGAGCATAATACTCCTTCATCTTCTCGCCCTGTTGCATATGAAATATTTCGTAATCTTTGTTAACAACTACGAGTTTAGAGTCTCTTACCCTACTCGTCCCTTCATGTAGTATGAGGAGGGAGTTCCAAATTTGATATGCACTCTTACATGTGCATATCTTATTGAAGTCCTCGTGCTCCAATGCGCATTGCAAGACGTTCATTGCCTTGGCATTGCTTACCTCCGCGACGACCTCCGCGGTTGTCCATTTCTCAAAGTCTTCTTCGGCGGGCTCGACATATTCCTTCATCGTGGTCCTCCATAGAGATGCACTCCGGAGGAAGGTTTCCATCCGGCATTTCTAGTACCCGTAGTTGGTACCGTTGAAGAATGGAGGCCTCGTTGAGGAATGTCCTTCCATCACCGAAGATGCTCCTTCACGGTTCCTGAAGGTGCCATAGTCAGAAGGTGGTCGCACGGTCTTGTTTTCGTTGGCAGACATAGCTAAGTATCTGGCTCTGATACCAAATGTAATGCCCTACAAGCTACTGTACAAGTACTAGAGGGGGGGTGAATAGTACTTTAAAAATAACGAGGAGTATAATTCCTAATTATAATAAACAACTACAAAATCAATTTGCGGAAGCTTAAATTGAAGACAACAACAAAATTAACAATGCTAACAATAGATGTTACTGGGTTCGGATCCACCCAAGTCTCTCCTACTTGTTCCCGGTGATCTTACGTCCCAACCACCCGGATCCCCTCCGGATACTTGAGTTAGAAACCCTAACTCAAGATTTCCACTATGAAATACTTGTGAAAAACCTCCACAAGTCAAATCATACAAAATGTAATTTGTGACTCCCACAACCCGGGATCACAACCACACTCTCACAACCGAGAGTGAAACTTACAATTCAAATATGAAATGAAATAAGAAAAACTTCTTACCGACAAAATACCTATGCCTTGAGTATTGCTTACGAATTAGGGCAAGGATGATTTTGAGGAAGAAGTGGCACCAAACCCTAGCTCCAAGATGTAGATCAGCGATGGAGAGCTTTGGGGATGTTGGTGACCTAGAATCAAACACTTGGCTTGGAAGGCTTCACACTCAATGAATCTCTCTTTGGAAGTAAGAGTTAGGAGAGATTATTGAATGGAAAGAATGAGCTTTGAATGAGCTTGGAATGATTTCTCTTGATCTCTAAACTTGCAATAATATCAGCCTTGGCAGCAATGAATGCAGCCTATCAAGTATATATAGGTTAGAGGAGAGAGAGAGAAATTCGAGTCATTAAATGCTCCAACGGCTCTTTTCTGAACCCAACTAGTCGGTCAAAGAACAACCACCGACCGACTAGTTCATCAACTAGTCGGTCGGTCAATTAACGCATACCGACTAATGAGTGAACAGAGAAAAGATCAAAGCACAGACATAAGGAACTAGTCGGTCCAAGAAGAGTAGCTGACCGACTAGTTACACAACTAGTCGGTCGGTTACTCAACGTAGACCGACTAACAGATAAAACTGAAGTCTGAGCTAAAATAGACTTAGTCGGTCCAAGAGCAAATGTTTGTTGAGTATTGGACTCCCCGGATTTGGTTTTGGATGATGAGCAAACATAAATATATCATGAACTAACAGTTTGTGAGCGCAGTTATGGAGATCGTCGCCAAAATACCACGTACAACAAAAGCGACATCTCAAGTCTTCTCAATACGCGTGATCGTATGCCTGGAGCTTCGTTGAAGCTCGAGGAGCAATATTGAAGTCAAGAGGAATGAAGATTGAAGCTTTGAAGACGGTTCGTAAGGTTTATTTTATAGTCTTCTAGCTTCATAGATTAGAATGTTAAGCCTTGAGTAGGACTTACTTTATAATCTTCATTTCGCTCATATCTTAGAGCTAGGATATTCTTAGAAGCCATTAGAAACTTTCCCGAAGCCTATCGCTTCTTCCCTCGGCTTCGGGTGCATGTTAGTTGGTTCAAGAAGAGTCACCAACCGACTAGATGACGATCTAGTCGGTCGGAAACTCTACTTAAACCGACTAGTTTGCCTTCTCTAATTCAGCTCTTTCTATGACTACAGTTAGTCGGTCAAAGAAGGGTCACCGACCGACTAGATGACGATTTAGTCGGTCAGAAATCCTTCTTAGACCGACTAGTTGTGCTCAGTCTTTTTCAGCCTGAGCTACTGTTTCGAGTTAGTCGGTCAAAGAACGTTTACCGACCGACTAGTTGAGAAACTAGTCGGTCAGCACTTGTTCTTAAACCGACTAAGTCATCTTGAAGTCACCCTATCCTATTTCGACGTTAGTCGGTCAAAGATCATTCACCGATCGACTAGTTGGGAAACTAGTCGGTCGCCAAGTCTTCTTAGACCGACTAGTTGTCATCTCCTGTACTTCGACCTTTTGGCTGTTCAACTGTTAGTCGGTCTACGTTATATCACCGACCGACTAGTTGATGAACTAGTCGGTCAGTGATCCTTCTTTGACCGACTAGTCTGGTTCAGAAAAGAGCCGTTGGGATCTTTTTGAACTCGTTTTTCCTTGCCCCTATAAATAGAATCCTGATTCATTTCTTGAAGGGGTTAAGCAACATATTGGAGATATTTTCAGATCAAAAGAGAAGAGCTATCAACTCTATTTCCAAGCTCTCTCTTCTCACAAGAATCTCTCCCTCAAGTTCTTGAGTCCTATATCCTCAAGAGAGATTCTCTCCATTGTGAGCCATTCAAGCTAGAAGCTTGATTCTAGGTCACCATCTCCACCCTAGGCTTCCATTGCTGGTCATCTTCTTGAAGCTAGGGTTTGGTGCCATCTTCCTCCATCAAAATCCTCTTTGCCCTAATTTGGTAAGAAATCTCAAGGCATAGGTATTTTGTTGGTAAGCATTTCATTTCAGTTATATTTGAATTGTATACTCTCGGTTGTGAGAGGTTTTGCGTGATCCCGGGTTGTGGGAGTCACGGTCATCGATTGTAGGTCGTTTGCACTTGTGAGGTTTTCGCAAGTGGTCATATTGGAAATCTTGAGTTAGGGTTTCTAACTCAAGTATCCGGAAGGGATCCGGGTGGTTGGGACGTAGGATCACCGGGAACAAGTCGGGGAGACTTGGGTGGATCCGAACCCATTAAACCATTTGTTTGCATTTGCATTTATTCTTGTTGATCGTTGTTATTCCGCATTGTTGTTTGTTAATTGCACGATAATTAGGAATAACTCTCCCTATTATTTAAAAGTACTATTCACCCCCCCTCTAGTACATGTGCAGTAGCTTCCCAGGGCACTACAATTGGTATCAGAGCCAAGTTCAAAGCTACACATAGCCAAAGTTCAAAGCTATGACGAACAACGACTACGTCTTCAAGAACCGCGATGGAGCTTCTTCAGTTATGGAAGGACTATCCTCCGTCAGGCCTCCACACTTCAACGGTACCAACTACGGGTACTGGAAATGCCGGATGCAAATTTTCCTCCGGAGCGCTTCACTATGGAGAGCCACCATGACGGAGTATGTCAAGCCTTCCGAAGAAAATTTCGCGAAGTGGACTCCCGCGGAGGTCGCCGCGGAAGTAGCAAATGCCAAGGCCATGAATGCCTTGAATTGCGTTGGAGCCCGAGGACTTCAACAAGATATGCACATGTAAGAGTGCATATCAAATATGGAACCAACTCCTCATATTGCACGAAGGATCGAGTACGGTAAAAGATTCTAAACTCGTCGTTGCTAATAAAGAATTTGAGTTGTTTCATATGGAGCAGGGCGAAACCATGAAGGAATATTACGCTCGCTTCGTGGATATATCAAACGACTTGGAAGCTCTTGGGAAGGTCTATACCCAAAAGGAGAAAGTCGCGAAGATTATCGACGGTCTTCCATCATATTGGGAAAAGCGTACCTTCGCCATCGAGGAAGGTAATGACATGAATAAATATACCGTCGTACAACTAATGGGTACCTTGTTGTCTTACGAGGTACGCAAGGATAGTAAGATCCGAATGAAGGAAAAGATGAAAGCGTACTTGAAGCAAGATGAGCCAAAGAGAAAGGCGATTGCCTTCAAGGCCGCTCCATCTACCGATGATGAAGAATCAGAAGACGAATTGGACATGGAATCCATTGCCCGTATGGCAATGAAGTTCGATCGATTCCTCCGAGAAGGTATATTTTTGAATAAATCTAAAGTTAGTTCGACTAATGCTTCTACTCCCGTGTGTTATAAATGCAACAAGCCAGGACACATCAAACCGGATTGTCCTCTCTACAAACACAAGGAGAAGGGGAAAGCATCGAAGTACGACAAGTCGAGAAAGTACAAGAAAGGACTTGTTGGCACATTCACCGACTCCGAAGAGGATTCCTCAAGTGGAGAGTCGGATGATGGAAGAGTGGAGAAAGCAAAACTTTGCTTCATGGCTAATGAGGCAAAAGATCGAAAGTCCTCCTTCGATGATAGCGAGGATGAAAGCGAGGATGGTAGCGAGGATGAAAGCGGAGAACCTACTATTGATGAAATGAGGTTAGCAAACCAAGAAATTTGGTCTAAATTTACTAAACTAGTAGATAGATATAATAAGACCAAAGATGAACTTGTTAACCTCCAAACCTCTCCTAAGTCTACCATCACCAACAATGACACCATTGTTGAGACACTTGCCAATGAGAAAGCAAGTTTGCTTACTCATAATGGCTTGTTGAGAAATGAGGTGAAGAACCTCAAATCTCAACTTGAGCATGTTCATTTTGAGAAATCGGATGAACACAAGATGGCGGATTTGACGTCTCAAAACTCAACCTTGAGTTTTGAGAATAAGAATCTCAAATCTCGTGTTTATGCACTCACGTCACAAGTATCCACTTTGGATGCTTCGATGCATTCTCTCAAAGAGAAGTATGAGTGCACGTTAGGCCGTATCAATGATTTCAATAGAGGTAATGGCCATTTGGATAATATCCTAAATGACTTACTTCCGGCCAAACACCACATTGGCTTGGGGTATAAGATGGGAGACTCATCCAAATCGCCTACCACTTTTGTTAGGCCGACATCCGATGCCTCGACGAGTGGGAGCAAACACCCCGTTGGTAGTTCTCCTACCAATAGTGCTTCCACTTCGTACACACCCCCGATTGGAAAGAAACCCACTTTGGGTAGACATCCAAAGAGGGGTCATGCATTTTTGTACTCTCATGCTATGCCACGTAGGAACACACATCCTACTCCACCGGTGCATGCTAATAATGATTTTTATGTTCCGCACCCACGAGCACGTGTGAACACTCATATGAGACACCCACATGCACGTAATCATGCTCATGCACATCCTAATGCTTATGTTCACACATCTAATCCTCATGTGAATGCCTTCTCTCATAATCATTCTCATGCTCATCATAATGTTATTGCTAGATCTCATGCTCCTAGGCCACATGCACCACATAGAAATCAACCTTTTGTGCATGCAACCACTAGGAAGAGGGTTCCCAAAATGTACACTATTTGGGGTCCCAAGAACACTAGCGATGATGCTATGAATGTTTATGTGAAATCATATATTAATGATGTTATTTTGAATGATGATTATGTTGGGAAGTCAAGTTCCTCTTGGACTTGGTTTCCGAAGGGTTAGTTCCTTTAACTCTTCAATGCTTGGTACCATGAGTTTATGATCATGTTATGGGTACCAAGGCATATGTTTATAAAATTGATTTTGATTATATTAACTCATGGGTTACAATTATTTTAATTTCATATTTCAAATTTGTTGTCTAACCCATTGGATCCAAAAGGGTTTTTGGATACCAAAATGAAGTTTTCTAGGTTCAATCCACCGTGGGATACCAACCCTACCAACTCCTCGATTTGCGAAGACTTTCATTCAAACGGAGTTGATGGTGCTTAGGTAATGCACCAATGTAGGGGGAGCTAATGTTGTAAGTATAATATTACATTTGGTATCCATGAGGGTTGAATGCATGCTTGGTTAGAATCTATTTCTTTACATTGGTATCATTTTGTTTCTCCTAGCATGATAGAATTGTGAATGCCATAAATGCTTTGAAATTCATATCTATTTTTGGCATGACATGTTTTAAAAGTTATAATGATAATTTT
This sequence comes from Scilla litardierei, assembly GCA_030789695.1. Lineage (NCBI taxonomy): Eukaryota > Viridiplantae > Streptophyta > Magnoliopsida > Asparagales > Asparagaceae > Scilla > Scilla litardierei. The sequence continues at coordinate 123,869,198 of CM061132.1, read as the reverse complement.
TGTATTACTTTTATCACATTGTCACTTCTCATCGCACACTTCACTTAGTTTTGATGTGCTTTTACTTTATGTTCATTTTCGATCGATATTGTGACATTTGATATTCTATGATGTGCACCACTCTTCTGATGGCTCATTCCTTTGTGCACATTTTATGTATGTCTCTGATATTGATTTCGTCGCTCGACGATTTATTTTGATTCAATAGCTTTAGTTGTATGAAAACATAGAATTGTTTTCCATGCACTAAAATAGCTATAAATGTTGATATTGGAGAGTAAATTCATTTCATCAATAAGTGAATTTACATTTGATATTTTGATGATTTAAGTTTTCGATTTTCGACTATGATCTCATTGACACGCTTTGATTTTATTCGAATTTTATTTTGGTGTCATATGAAACGTGGTCGTATTCTTAGACTCCCATGCTTAATGAATTATTTGGGCATGAATTATTGTCATTGGCTTCCTCCCGCTCTTTTTGGATTATGCCAAAGGGGGAGAGATATAATAATGGCATGTGCTAAATGATAATTTACCATGAATCTACTTTGATATGTTAGATTCAAGGGGAGTCAAGATATAAAAATGGATTATAAATCCTAAATCTCAAATATTGGATTTGCATTTTTACTTTCCTCGTCTGCTTGATGTAAGTGCTTATTATTTCATATGGAACTAATGTGTCATCAATGCAGGGGGAGTAAGTATATTCCATTTAGTTCATTATTTTTGATTATTATATATGTTGGTTTGTCATCACCAAAAAGGGGGAGAATGTTGAGTATTGGACTCACCGGATTTGGTTTTGGATGATGAGCAAACATAAATATATCATGAACTAACAGTTTGTGAGCGCAGTTATGGAGATCGTCGCCAAAATACCACGTACAACAAAAGCGACGTCTCAAGTCTTCTCAATACGCGTGATCGTATGCCTGGAGCTTCGTTGAAGCTCGAGGAGCAATATTGAAGTCAAGAGGAATGAAGATTGAAGCTTTGAAGACGGTTCGTAAGGTTTATTTTATAGTCTTCTAGCTTCATAGATTAGAATGTTAAGCCTTGAGTAGGACTTACTTTATAATCTTCATTTCGCTCATATCTTAGAGCTAGGATATTCTTAGAAGCCATTAGAAACTTTCCCGAAGCCTATCGCTTCTTCCCTCGGCTTCGGGTGCATGTTAGTTGGTTCAAGAAGAGTCACCAACCGACTAGATGACGATCTAGTCGGTCGGAAACTCTACTTAAACCGACTAGTTTGCCTTCTCTAATTCAGCTCTTTCTATGACTACAGTTAGTCGGTCAAAGAAGGGTCACCGACCGACTAGATGACGATTTAGTCGGTCAGAAATCCTTCTTAGACCGACTAGTTGTGCTCAGTCTTTTTCAGCCTGAGCTACTGTTTCGAGTTAGTCGGTCAAAGAACGTTTACCGACCGACTAGTTGAGAAACTAGTCGGTCAGCACTTGTTCTTAAACCGACTAAGTCATCTTGAAGTCACCCTATCCTATTTCGACGTTAGTCGGTCAAAGATCATTCACCGACCGACTAGTTGGGAAACTAGTCGGTCGCCAAGTCTTCTTAGACCGACTAGTTGTCATCTCCTGTACTTCGACCTTTTGGCTGTTCCACCGTTAGTCGGTCTACGTTATATCACCGACCGACTAGTTGATGAACTAGTCGGTCAGTGATCCTTCTTTGACCGACTAGTCTGGTTCAGAAAAGAGCCGTTGGGATCTTTTTGAACTCGTTTTTCCTTGCCCCTATAAATAGAATCCTGATTCATTTCTTGAAGGGGTTAAGCAACATATTGGAGATATTTTCAGATCAAAAGAGAAGAGCTATCAACTCTATTTCCAATCTCTCTTTTCTCACAAGAATCTCTCCCTCAAGTTCTTGAGTCCTATATCCTCAAGAGAGATTCTCTCCATTGTGAGCCATTCAAGCTAGAAGCTTGATTCTAGGTCACCATCTCCACCCTAGGCTTCCATTGCTGGTCATCTTCTTGAAGCTAGGGTTTGGTGCCATCTTCCTCCATCAAAATCCTCTTTGCCCTAATTTGGTAAGAAATCTCAAGGCATAGGTATTTTGTTGGTAAGCATTTCATTTCAGTTATATTTGAATTGTATACTCTCGGTTGTGAGAGGTTTTGCGTGATCCCGGGTTGTGGGAGTCACGGTCATCGATTGTAGGTCGTTTGCACTTGTGAGGTTTTCGCAAGTGGTCATATTGGAAATCTTGAGTTAGGGTTTCTAACTCAACTATCTGGAAGGGATCCGGGTGGTTGGGACGTAGGATCACCGGGAACAAGTCGGGGAGACTTGGGTGGATCCGAACCCATTAAACCATTTGTTTGCGTTTGCATTTATTCTTGTTGATCGTTGTTATTCCGCATTGTTGTTTGTTAATTGCACGATAATTAGGAATAACTCTCCCTATTATTTAAAAGTACTATTCACCCCCCCTCTAGTACATGTGCAGTAGCTTCCCAGGGCACTACAATGTTGACCGACTAATTCACCAACTAGTCAGTCACCAAATGAACATAGACCGACTAACAATAAACAGTAAGTTAGGTGAAAATTTGGTATGTACAATAAACTAAACTAATCGGTCTAAGAAGGAAAGTTGACCGACTAGTTCATCAACTAGTCGGTTGATCAAAGAACACAGACCGACTAATGATAAACAGTAGTATAGGCTCAAATGTGCATGTACAGGGAAAGCTCAACTAGTCGGTCACAGAAGCATCACTGACCGACTAGTTCACAAACTAGTCGGTCGGTGAGTCAACTTAGACCGACTAACTGTAAACAGTAAAGAGCTTGGAAATGACTGAGAAGAACTAGTCGGTCCAAGAAGCTTTGCCGACTGACTAGATCACCATCTAGTCGGTCAGTTCTTCTTCTTGAACCAACTAACATGCACAAGAAGTCCCGAATCGAAGCGCGACGCTTCGGGAAGGATTATATGGACTTCTACAAAGATCCTAGAGCTAAGATATGAGCGTTATGAAGATTTAAACCGTAAGACCTACTCAAGGCTTAACATTCTACGAAAGAAGCTTAAAGACTATAAATAAAACTTGACGATATCGTCTTCAATAGCTTCAATCGAATCTTCATGACTTCTAAATTGGTCCATAAGCTTCAACGAAGCTTTAGGCATACGATCACGTGCTTTGAGAAGTCTTGAGACGTCGTAATTGATATTCATATGAATTTGGCGACGATCTCCATAACTGTGCTCACAAAGTGTTAGTTCACGTTATATTTATGTTTGTTCATCATCCAAAACCAAATCCGGGGAGTCCAATATCCAACAGAACTTGCTACAAAAATGAAGTATTTTTATATTTGTTGTATTTTTGTTCTTGTCATTAGATTCATGTAAATGCATTGAAAATGTCACACACACACACACACACTTGGGAACACACATAAAATGTTATAAAAATGTTTTGAAAATCATTTCCTAAGTTTTAGAGCCGTATCACATGTATCAGCATATGAGTTGACTATCATTAACATATGAGTCAACTCTATCTTCACTGGCCCTTGGCTGACTTTCTGGAGTTGAAAGTAGTCTACTACAGTTGCCTAGGGAGTTGACTATTACCTCCAGTAGTCGACTACCTGGATAATAATAGTTGACTATTACAGGCTAAGTCAACCTACAACGGTCAGATTTTTGCCCATTTTTTCTGACCGCTGGGAGGGGCTTTTGGGGGTTTTCTTGACTGTTTTCACCCAATTTATTGGGGAATGATCTCTGATCAATAGGCAAGAATTCTAGATGAAAAAGTAAAGGAAAATTAAGAAGAAAAAGCCCAAAACCAAAGTGTTGGGCTTTTTACTATCATTAGGGCACAAAATTGACGTCTATCCTAAGTCGGGCAGCCGACGAAAACAAATAAGCAGCTGAAAACTTAAAATGTCATGCCCTGTTTTGAACGATATGTGCATTATACGATACAAGGGAGGTAAGACGTATGTTTTGGCGACATGTGTGCTTTGTGCATGTGTGGTGCTCGTGTGCAAGTGGGGGTATGTAAGAGTGTGTGGGGTGTGTAGAGGGCAAGTGTGAAAAGGTGTTAGGGGTTAATGGCATAACCGTAAATTTTTAGAAAGGTGAGGGACAAAATGGTCATTTGGACTAAATGGGGGTGTGTATGTAAAGAAGTGTGTGCATAAAGTAATGACATACTTTAAATACTTGAAGATATGAGGGGTAGTTTGGTTATTTAATAAATGGCTTTGCTTATGGCATAAGCCAAGGAAAATTCTAGATTTTTCTTCTTTACTCATTCTTATCTTTTCCCTTCCTTTCCTTTTTATTTTTCTTCCACACTCTTCTCCTCTTCTCCTCCTTCTTGGCCGAGTCTCTCCATATCCCCCTGCTGGCCGAAATCTCATTAAAAACAAAATAGAATGAAAAGGGGGAGAAAAAGAAGAGAAAAAGAAAAGAAGGAGAAGGAGAAGAAGAGGGCTTGAAAGGATGAGTTTTTTTTGAAGCAAGTTGCCATTTTTTATGCTTGGAGCTAGGAGGAGGAGGGACTCATGGAAAGGATACTTGGTGGCTGGGAAAGCTTGCATCTTTAGGTAGAAACCCTCCCCTAATGGTATATGATGTTTGGTTTAGCTTAATTGAACTATTATCTTGTTATGAAGTGTTTGAAATTTAGTTCGGATTCCCTTGCTTGCTGTTTTTAATTAAGGCAAGGGAAAATTCTAAAAAAAAATCTGATGAAAGGAATGGATAGTTATCTACAACTTCCATGTTTGAAGTTTTCAAAATTCGAACTGCAATTAGGCCTAAACTAGAGCTATTTCATGAGTGTCAGATTCTGACAGATTTTACACCCTTTCACTAAACTGACTACATCTCCTATTGTAGATATCTAAATTCTGCAAAATTAGACATTTTAAATAACTACACTTCAAGAACTACAGTTTTTGCATAGGATAAAAAAATCAAATTCTGACTGCAATAGTAGGAATTCGTTGATGAAATTGTGTCACATTTTCTGAATTTACCCAGATTTACTATGACTTAGTGTACATGCCACTTGTTGCGGGGTAGAACTCGCGTACAATGAATTTGTATTATGGGGAACCAAGGGCACGATGGTTAAGCTGATGATGGGATTAGGGTAAGCTATTTGACAGGTGATTAGTGAGGTGCATAGGCTGAACTTGCTGTCATGACAGACCACGGTGTCGAATCCGGTAGGATCCAGGCGAGGGGGGCCGAGCTGCCGGAGCTAAGGGCAGGCCATTTATTTCATTCTTTGATTTGTGTTAAAATACCAAAAAGGCCCAAAAAATCCAAAAATCCTAAAGGCCCAAGCTCCATCCATTTAAAAAAACATTTTCATTCCTTACGCGGGCTGAAGCACGCTGCTATCGCGAGCTTTAGCCCACTTGGTTGTGAGAAAAATAAATTTTTTAAATAAATGGTGGTGGGCCGGTCGGGAAAATACTTACGAGTGCTGGGAAAATACTTATGTTAGGGTTTGGGGGCAGCTGTGGCCGCTGCCGTCGCTTCCGAGTTACTGCAGGGGACTGTCAGCCGACGACTGCCACCCCTCAAGCCAACAAATTTTTTTAAAAGGGAGAAACCCTATGGGGTTTGCGCCGTCAAACGATCGCCGTCCCTTGGCGGCCTTGGTATCTGTGGGGCCGACGACCGATGGCTACCGCCCCTCTTTTGGGATCGGCGGCCGACGGTCGCGTCCCCTCTCCTATATATTTTTATTTAAGGGAAAAAAATTCAAACCCTAAGGGGTGTTTGATGGTGGCTGTGCCCCCCCTCCCCCCGGCCTGCCTGTTATACTGTGAGGACATGTGGCAAGCGACCTATGTCCCCTCAATTTTTTTTAAAGAAAACGAGAAAATAATCCCAAAAACCGTAAAAATTGAATTTTTTTATCTAAAATATTACCCAAAATTCCGAAAATTAATGATCTCATAGTCTAACATGTTGTGGCTCTAATACCACTTGTTATGGCTAATTTAAATCATTCCACGAAAACCATCGCTAAATAATCTAGTATTATCATGTCAAAACTACGAGAAATAAACTAAAACGTAATGCGAAAGCGTACCTGAATCCATAACGCCTAGAACTGTAGATCCGCTCACGTGGTTGGCCTTCTAGATCTACATTAATCACCAAGAGAAATCATTTAGCTTTTATCCGGCTCTAATTTATCGACGGGATGCAGAAAAGACGCTCTTCGTTCGTGTGATCTGGGGACCATGACCATCTATATATAAACAAAATTCCTAATGCCTATTAGGTTTCTAATGTAGCCCCTCATTAAAACAGAAAGCTTATAAGTCTGTACACATTAAAGGCACACACCTTAACAGATACATTAAAGCCGTTTAACCAAATTAGATCACTTTATTGGACTTCACTTAATATGACAACACCTACTACATAATTATTTTTCATATAAGCCAAACATTGGATTTATCGATCCAACAAAATGTCAAATGGATTAAAGCAAGCAGCCATTCTACTCTATACGGATCATTAGAGAAAGGATATTGTTGGCTAAATTTAACAAACCATTAAATAATTTAGTGTTTTTTGTTAAAATATCATAACATTTGAAAATTACCGTTAACTATAAAAATTTGGTATAAACTAACCAAAAACTTTTTTTAAAAAACAACTACTAAGTTTTAAAACTTTCATTAATATTACACTATAATTGAGTTGCTCAAACCGTAAGAGCTGATATAGTTGACTTGTTCAAAGATAAGAGTATGCTAATGTGTTTTTAAAATTTTCTAATCTAAAATGTGCCTCAAAACGTTATTATAATACAAATTATTATATTTAATTATTGTTGTGAAGTAGAAACAGGTTTGGAGAAGGTTGAGGCTAGGAAACCCCTAGCCCCCTTTATATAGTATTCATATTCATAACACTTCCCCTTATCCAACCAACGTGGTATACTTGACTTATGAATACTGAAATGATTCATTAGTACTAATGAGTATCTTAAAGGGTGAATACTTCTAGATCCAAGTTAGGGGTAACTGCCTCGTTAAAAACCCTTAGCTATGGAAAACCCTGTGGGAAAAAAACGATAGCGAAGGGAAAAGAGTACAACACTCCATAACTTCCCCTGATTTGGGGATGTGTCGAGGGGTGGATACTTCTGGATCCAGAGTCAATGTGGTTGCCTCATTAAAACCTTGACTATGAAAAACCCTGTGGGAAAAACCACTAGCCAAGGAAAAAGAGTACAACTCTACAGTTGACTCCCCCTTATCTGATCAAGCTTCAGGCTTGCAGATATCCTATGTACATATACATTAATCTCCTATGCGTCTATGCATCCATCTCATCTACAACATTCCAAAAGCAAATGTAAAATATAAACTTCACTCATCTATACAAATTTCACTCATATAAGGCAGTAGCTGAAACTAAAGGAGCGTTACGAACTTGGTAGACAGCTCCACGTCTCAATCGTCATTGTCTGCGAGGTACTACAGGACCTGGCTTTGTATGTTCTTGAACTGCTCCTTGGGCGATGAGCTTCTCGGGATGGTAGGAGGATGTAGACTTGGGAGGATTCTGTGTAGATCTTCAGGAGGTGGACCTTTTATGATATTCATCGCGATGATCTGTAACCTGCATATGCAAATACATTTAACATGGAGGATTTTTCCTCGACCCTTGGAGATAGCGCAGAAGCTACATATCTCTGTCCAGTGGCGCGCTGCAGGCGCTGCACTGTACCTGGTTAATAGCTATACTGCTAACGCTCAAAAGAGACGCATGCAGTTGGCTAGGTAAAAGAGTGTTTCAAAGACACTTAAGGTACTCCTGGACCATATATATTCTTCCCCTCTTCCAGCTAAAGGAAAGGGGTCTTTTAATGTGTATCCAAACAACCAAATAGGTGTATTTAGTGTAGAATGATTTTCATTTTTCCTTCATCAATCATCAGTGTATGAAGTTTTCATCTTCGGGATGATTAATAATAGTTCATCTTCAGGATGATTAATGTCATCTTCAGGATGATAGTTCATTTCCAGGATAATAGTTTGTAACGACCCGCTACCGGGGGCCCGTTACTTTTTTGATATTTGCGCAGGTCCTGCAGGTTACCAGTGAAAACAAAATAGCCACGATGCAGAGATGTAAAAAAATACTCAAATAGTGTCCAATTATTACAATCCATACTGTACAAGATGTCCCAACAAATATACATGAAAGAAAAAAAATACATAAGTGAAAATAACCCTGGAAGCTGCGGTCGAATTCTGGCGCTATTAGCTCAGGAGCATCTACCTCCATATGTACGTCGTCTGCGGTGCCACGAAGATGGAACCGTAGGTAAGTCACAACAATTCTAAATATAGAAAAGAATCAGTGCACAAGTATGACAAAAGTAACTACGTACGAGCAGATCAGAGTGAAAAGTAAAGGACTGAGCAACCACTGTACACAGCTGAGTAGTAAAAGTAAACAGAACTGAAAGGAAAGAACGACTGTATTGTGGTGGTGCAAGTGTAAAGCAGGCTAGGTAAGTGAAACATACTACTGCTGTAGCTAAAAGTACGACGAGTAAAGTACTGTGACTGCACAGGTGTAGTAGGTGAAGTGCATGCAATGCGTAAAGTAAAAGGTGACTGTAATGCGTGAGGTAACAGTGACCGTGCAAAAGTAACTACACTACGTGACTCAATTCGGAGAGTACAATATGTGACCATCAAGTCCATCTCTTGCCTGGGCGCGACCCAGACGAATGCCAAAAACACAGGCAGCGGGACATGTATTTTGCCGAAACTCAGGCAGCGGGACAGTATGCCGAAAACACAGGCAGCAGGATGGGAAGATTGAACTCCAGTCACTCCCATACTCTCTCAAACTATGAGTTACCCCAAAAACCCCAGTGAAGTGTCAAGTTTTCTATGTACATGTTATATACGGGATGTTTCACAAGATGTTTCATGAGATGTTCCACCAGATATTCCACAAGATATTCCACAACAAGTTTCACAAGATGTTCCATCCGGTGTAACACATGTTAGTCAACCCAAGTCCACTGGTTGACTTTTTCATTGAAAACCAGAGGGTGGTAACTCATTCCAAAGCTGACTGTGCCAAAGCGAACTGAGGATAAAGACAAGTCCAACAACAGTAATATCGATTCCATGCTTCGAGCATGTAGAAGTATTGTTTAGCACACAATTTACCCAAGTTGATGGTTGTGTTTAACAACCACCAAAGTTGAAAGTTGGCAAAGTAATCTATAGTTGATTACTTTCCTATTAGATTAGGTTTCTAGTTCGGTTCAAATCAAGTAGCCGTTCGGAGGCTATAGTGGTGTCCTAAGTTCATACGGGTACACTTATCTAATTTTCTAATTTTTAGAATTAGTCGTGACTTACCAATTTCGAGGCTCTCGTAACTAGCCGGAATTTGATCTAGGTCTTCCTCTGAAGTAGGTGTACAATAGTTTGTACCTGCAACACAAAAACATTGATCAAAACACACAACGTTCCTATCTAAATAATCTGATCGTTCTGATTTTCAAAACTGACTAAAACGGTGTCGGAAAACGTTCTAAATTTTTTTATAGCCTAGATATGATGAAAATAATTTTTCTGCAAGAGGAAATATTTTTCAGATGCTTCTGTTAATTTTTATAATTTTTCAAAGCTCAAAATCAATTTAAAATCTATTTTTCAATTACTAACGTATTTATTCAACAATTTATTCTGGATACAATCTACATCGGAATGTTGCAAGTGAGCTGTCAAAATGACCGTCTCGAAGAGTACTATAGCATATATTTTTCTCACGTATTAGTTTACGTGAAAAAAAACAAGTTACGGATGTTTAATCGAAAATAACGTAGTTAACTTTTAGGGTTAAAAATTAATTCTGGAAAAACTAAGCGTCGGATTGAAATGAAACTAGTGACATTGGGTCCAGAATGTCATTTCTGATTTTCTGGAGCTGGCCTTATAATTTTCTGAGACATATATAATTACTTATGAATTTAATACCTTAAAGCCCAATTATTAATTAATTAAAATGCGAAAATCCGAAAATATTTCTCATAATTATGGATATGCCATCATCATCATACCCGTCCCTCGTTTCGTTCTTCACCGCTGTTGGGCATGTGAGGGCGGAGCGTGGACGGAGGCGGGCGTCGGGGGCTCGGATGTCGGCGGAGCGGCGCAGTCGAAGGTGATGAGCGGTGGAAGACGGCGACGAGCGGCGGTGGCGTCAGGCATGGGCCACTTGCAGCGGTGGCGACGGCGGGGCTACGGCGAGGGTGGACTGGGAGAGCTGCTCTCGGAGCAGCGGCGTTCGCCGGCGTCGGGGTGAGGCAGCTGAGCCCCGGAGGTGCGGTGACATGGCGAAGTCGACGTCGGAGCTCGGAGGGAAGCTCGAGCGGTGCAGCAGCGTCGTCATCGGAGTGGAGCATCACCGTGCGTGGGCTGCTCGATCATTGTCCTGCGGCGAGCCTCACCGTTCGTCGGAGAGAAGCTCGGGTGAAGCTTCGAGCTTCGGAGTGAAGCTGACAGTGTGGCGGCTATGGCGGTGTGCTCTCGACGATGGGTGGTCGAAGGGCAGGGCGGTGTGCGTGGGTCGGGGTCGGAGATCGATGACGGTGGAGCTAGCTTGTCGGAGGCTGAGGGGAGCAGCGGGGGTGTTGCGGCGAAGCAAAGTCGGAGCTAGGGGAAGAGACGGTCGACGTGCATGGGTGGAGCTCCGGCGGTGTCTTCGGGGGCTTCGTCGGGCTGTTTCGTCGTCAGTGAGGTGATGGAGGCTGGGGGTGTTTTGGGGTTGCTCGAAGTGTAGGCGGGCAGCTGCGGCGTGGGGGTTTGGTGGTTGGGCGGTGCTCCGAGGGTTGTGGAGCAGTAGGCGTGCTCCGGTGGAAATGGGGGCCTCGCACTTCACCGGAGTGCCACAACGGCGGGCGAGGAGCTCGAAGGCGGAGCTTGAGCGGCGTGGGCGTGCATGGCGAAGGTGAGACGTCGGAGGAAGCTTGCGGGTTTAGCGAGGGCACTGGGTTGGAGAAGTGGCCGTGCGGGGTTCAGTCGGTGATCGGAGCGGCGACGCTTGGCGTGGCGGCAGACGAAGGCGAGCTCGAGGGGAGGCTGTGCTGCATTGGTGTACGGCGAGGGAGGCTCGGGCTTCGTCTCTGTGGGGCTTCGCTGGCGGAGAAAGGGGAGAGTAAGAGAGACTATGGGTGTGAGTTTTGCGGGCTGAGATAATTCGAACGGGGTGAGAGAGAGAAAATGAGAGGCTAGGTGTGTGTTAGCCTGGGTAGAGTGAGGAAGAGAGAGATATGAGATTAGGGTTATTTATATATGTTAATTATATCATATGTCAATTAGCTTAGTCAATGTTATTAATACAATTAGGTATAGGTATTAATGAGGTTAGGGTAGAATTTTGACTAAGCTTAGAATAAATGGATTAGGGGGGAAGAATCTTGTATGATGGTGTTAAACGTGTATCCACGTTAACTTGTTAGGGGGTTAGGGCAATGTTAAAAGTTAATTAGTAATAAGTAAAACTCCATTAGTGAAAGTCATTAGTGAAAATTTGAAACAAAATTACGATTTTGCCCCTACTAGTAAACTTGTCTGAAAAATTACGAAAACATACCCACGGGATCGTATCTTCATGAGGATCGCGAATACGAAGACCGTTTCAGGGTTTGAGCTACGGAAATACTAGTTTTAGGCCAAAACGTTTAGGAAGCGGGTCTGCAGGTTCTCTACTGATTTGATTTCAGAAAATTACGAAATTGATGTGGGAGGCCCTAAATGATCACAGAACGATACTGTAGAAGTTTGAAAACGTTTTGAAGCTGTTTGGATAGAAAATAAATTCATTGAGCCAAAACGGTAATAACTGAAAATGAATTTTTATCAGATCTTTTAGAGGTATTTAATGAAATCCGATCTTACTAAAATACTTCATAAATAGTCTGATACTTCAAAATATTTTTATAAGAAATTTTTGAAATCGTAAAACTCCTGACAAACCATTATAAAATAGTTTACAATTTGAAAATACGTGAATATTTATATTGAAAAAATCCGGACCGTTACATTCTATACTCCTTAAAATAATTCCGTCCTCGGAATTAAGAAGACTATTCATTGCCTAAGCAATTTAAACGATCGAAAGGAAGGCTTGATGAACGATCACAATATAGGAAAATAAGTTGTTAATAGCATGAAATATAATGTGATATCATAGCATAAAGAAAACAAGAGATGTTATATATGAATACATACTATTAACATCGGCTTAGCTTCCGTAACTATTCCTGAGACCAGTATCGTCACAATAGTTACTCTGACTTCTCAGGTAGCCCAAAATTAACATGAGATAATATCATCACATGAAAATGAGGGCTATTATGATGACAACATCTGCTCGAACTTGGAACCTGAGGTGATAAGCCAATAGCAAGCTATTTAAATCACATCAAAAAGATGAACATAACGTCTAAAATTTTCAACTCATGTTAATGATGACTACTGGGTCTGGATCTTAATCATGTAAATCATCGCCATAGCATACAAAAGCGTGAGGACTAAACCTAGTGCATCCGTGCTGTTACAACTTAACCAGCCGAGCACAAAAGATATCATCTGCATTACTACCCAATTACAAGCCACTATCCAGATCGACACCAAAAGGCAAATATAAGGCCAACTCTCAAGGATCAAGATCATTGTTAACACTATTTCCAGGAATCTCCATAACATCCAACAATAAGCCAGCAACATAGCTGTCTCCCAAATCCGAGCACAAGACTGGCATCCAATTTCAACACCCAAGGCCAGAAGCAAGCCGATACCCAAACCCAATGATACTGCTTGCCAATACCATTGGTCCACATCTACGATTATCACCATCAGTCCTAAGCAATTCAACGACCAAAAACTCACGAACCCACAAACACGAAGGAGCGGCTTTAAGAGGGAATCGAAGCGGGGAAGCTCGAGGGGGAAGAACCAGAAAAAGGAGCTCCAAATAATGCCAAGAGCGGCGGGTTCCCAATATCCCGACCACACGACAACAGTGAGGGCGGCGACGAGGGCCGTCGCTAAGGCCAAGAATCCCAAAACAGAACGTCGAGGGGCCATCGGCGGCTATCGATTTGTGGCGGTGAGGGCTGCGACTGGCTGACGGTCCATGGAGGTGAGGGCGATGACTGCTCGATGTGGCGGGGGCTTCCGGGGGGAGGTGGAGCGGAAGCTGGCGGAGCTTCAGGTGAGATGGGTCGAGCTCGCTTGGGGAAGAGGCCGGGAGGAGGAGTGGAAGTCGTAGGGGAAGCCACGGGATGGCTTGGCGAGGAAGAGAAGAGGATTTAAAGAGGGGACACCGAAAGTCGTCGGTAGGGTAGGCTAGGTTAGTCGGGATTGGGGCTCGAGGAGAGGAAGCGGACAAAAAGAAATAAAGAGGGGGGATGGTAGGTGGAAAAGGAGGTTTAACTCATGGAGAATCGGGCACAAGATAGAAAGTAGGGGCTAGAAGAGAAACACGAGCTCAAAAAGACGCAAACAGCCTACACTTGCACGTCAGGTTTGGCTCGTCTCAAATTTTCTAGCACCATTCTCTCATACTCCAGAGCGTCCTTCAATTCGTTTCTGTCGTCGAACTCGAACTTCTGGTGATCGAAAATCAAATGCTACCCTCCTTAAAATAGACGTAGCTAGAGTTCAGGCGAACTAATCGTGATTAGGAAGAATTATACGAATTAGTAGAATGATCAAAAGGCCATCATTAGCTAAAGAAAGGGTGATAGTGATGAAGATCGATGGCGTTACATAATCATGTTTCGCATTTCTTGCGGTCCAGTGGAACACGGCCAGGGAAGTGACTAAGCCAGAATCACTTACCCCAAGTCTAGCAAGGGTGATCCAACAAACTTAGCCAAGCACATTGACCGGATCATGGTCCATTAAAGGAAGCTTATCATTTATACGTGTACCATCATCAACTGAAGGAAGGGTGATGATGATGAAGTGGGTAGATAGCTCAACCTATGAAAAATCACTCTAACTGTTAGCAAAAGAGGTTACTAGGGAGGGTATAACCAAATAATGGAACACAAGTTCCTAAGCAAGGGTTAAGAGTTCAAAGGAAGATGATGGGAATCAAGGAAGATCAAGGAAGCTGGGTAATAAGAACACTTCACCCGTATATCCAATACATGTGAACACTCGAGACATCTTATACTCGAGAGTTCAATTTGAGTATTTTATATTGTACATCTTGATCTTGCTATATTGTTCACGAGGTAGTTAGCGCGGACCTGCGTGGGCCACCAAAACTTGTAACGACCCGCTACCGGAGGTCCGTTACTTTTTTGATATTTGCGCGGGTCCTGCAGGTTACCAGTGAAAACAAAATAGCCACGATGCAGAGATGTACAAAAATACTCAAATAGTGTCCAATTATTACAATCCATACTGTACAAGATGTCCCAACAAATATACATGAAAGAAGAAAAATACATAAGTGAAAATAACTCTGGAAGCTGCGGTCGAATTCTGGCGCTATTAGCTCAGGAGCATCTACCTCCATATGTACGTCGTCTGCGGTGCCACGGAGATGGAACCGTAGGTAAGTCACAACAATTCTAAATATAGAAAAGAATCAGTGCACAAGTATGACAAAAGTAACTACGTACGAGCAGATCAGAGTGAAAAGTAAAGTACTGAGCAACCACTGTACACAGCTGAGTAGTAAAAGTAAATAGAACTGAAAGGAAAGAACGACTGTACTGTGGTGGTGCAAGTGTAAAGCAGGCTAGGTAAGTGAAACATACTACTGCTGTAGCTAAAAGTACAACGAGTAAAGTACTGTGACTGCACAGATGTAGTAGGTGAAGTGCATGCAATGCGTAAAGTAAAAGGTGACTGTAATGTGTGAGGTAACAGTGACCGTGCAAAAGTAACTACACTACATGACTCAATTCGGAGAGTACAATATGTGACCATCAAGTCCATCTCTTGCCTGGGCGCAACCCAGACGAATGCCAAAAACACAGGCAGCGAGACATGTATTTTGTCGAAACTCAGGCAGCGGGACGGTATGCCGAAAACACAGGCAGCAGGACGGGAAGATTTAACTCCAGTCACTCCCATACTCTCTCAAACTATGAGTTACCCCAAAAACCCCAGTGAAGTGTCAAGTTTTCTATGTACATGTTATATACGGGATGTTCCACAAGATGTTTCATGAGATGTTCCACCATATATTCCACAAGATATTCCACAACAAGTTTCACAAGATGTTCCATACGGTGTATCACATGTTAGTCAACCCAAGTCCACTGGTTGACTTTTTCATTGAAAACCAGAGGGTGGTAACTCATTCCAAAGCTGACTGTGCCAAAGCGAACTGAGGATAAAGACAAGTCCAACAACAGTAATACCGATTCCATGCTTCGAGCATGTAGAAGTATTGTTTAGCACACAATTTACCCAAGTTGATGGTTGTGTTTAACAACCACCAAAGTTGAAAGTTGGCAAAGTAATCTATAGTTGATTACTTTCCTATTAGATTAGGTTTCTAGTTCGGTTCAAATCAAGTAGCCGTTCGGAGGCTATAGTGGTGTCCTAAGTTCATACGGGTACACTTATCTAATTTTCTAATTTTTAGAATTACTCGTGACTTACCAATTTCGAGGCTGTCGTAGCTAGCCGGAATTTGATCTAGGTCTTCCTCTGAAGTAGGTGTACAATAGTTTGTACCTGCAACACAAAAACATTGATCAAAACACACAACGTTCCTATCTAAATAATCTGATCGTTCTGATTTTAAAAACTGACTAAAACGGTGTCGGAAAACGTTCTAAATTTTTCTATAGACTAGATATGATGAAAATAATTTTTCTGCAAGAGGAAATATTTTTCAGATGCTTCTGTTAATTTTTATAATTTTTTCAAAGCTCAAAATCAATTTAAAATCTATTTTTCAATTACTAATGTATTTATTCAACAATTTATTCTGGATACAATCTACATCGGAATATTGCAAGTGAGCTGTCAAAATGACCGTCTCGAAGAGTACTATAGCATATATTTTTCTCACGTATTAGTTTACGTGAAAAAAAACAAGTTACGGATGTTTAATCGAAAATAACGTATTTAACTTTTAGGGTTAAAAATTAATTTTGGAAAAACTAAGCGTCGGATTGAGATGAAACTAGTGTCATTGGGTCCAGAATGTCATTTCTGATTTTCTAGAGCTGGCCTTATAATTTTCTGAGACCTATATAATTACTTATGAATTTAATATCTTAAAACCCAATTATTAATTAATTAAAATCCGAAAATCCGAAATTATTCCTCCTAATTATTGATATGCCATCGTCATCATACCTGTCCCTCGTTTCGTTCTTCACCGATGTTGGGCATGTGAGGGCTGAGCGTGGACGGAGGCGGGCGTCGGGGGCTCGGATGTCGGCAGAGCGGCGCAGTCGAAGGCGATGAGCGGCGGAAGACGGAGATGAGCGACGGTGGCGTCAGGCGTGGGCCGCTTGCAGCGGTGGTGGCGGAGCGGGGCTACGGTGAGGGTGGACTGGGAGAGCTGCTCTCGGAGCAGCGGCGTTCGCTGACGTCGGGGTGAGGCAGCTGAGCCCCGGAGGTGCGGTGACATGGCGAAGTCGACGTCGGAGCTCGGAGGGAAGCTCGAGTGGTGCAGCAGCGTCGTCATCGGAGTGGAGCATCGCCGAGCGTGGGCTGCTCGATCATTGTCCTGCGGCGAGCCTCACCGTTCGTCGGAGAGAAGCTCGGGTGAAGCTTCGAGCTTCGGAGTGAAGCTGACAGTGTGGCGGCTATGGCGGTGTGCTCTCGGCGATGGGTGGTCGAAGGGCAGGGCGGTGTGCGTGGGTCGGGGTCGGAGATCGATGACGGCGGAGCTAGCTTGTCAGAGGCTGAGGGGAGCAGCGGGGGTGTTGCGGCGAAGCAAAGTCGGAGCTAGGGGAAGAGACGGTCGACGTGCATGGGTGGAGCTCCGACGGTGTCTTCGGGGGCTTCGTCGGGCTGTTTCGTCGTCAGTGAGGCAATGAAGGCTAGGGGTGTTTTGGGGTTGCTCGGAGTGTAGGCGGGCAGCTGCGGCGTGGGGGTTTGGTGGTTGGGTGGTGCTCCGAGGGTTGTGGAGCAGTAGGCGTGCTCCGGTGGAAACGGGGGCCTCGCACTTCACCGGAGTGCCACGACGGCGGGCGAGGAGCTCGAAGGCGGAGCTTGAGTGGCGTGGGCGTGCATGGCGAAGGCGAGACATCGGAGGAAGCTTGCGAGTTTGGCGAGGGCACTGGGTTGGAGAAGTGGCCGTGCGGGGTTCAGTCGGTGATCGGAGCGGCGACCCTTGGCGTGGCGACAGACGAAGGCGAGCTCGAGGGGAGGCTGTGCTGCATCGGTGTACGGCGAGGGAGGCTCGAGCTTCGTCTCCGTGGGGCTTCGCTGGCGGAGAAAGGGGAGAGTAAGAGAGACTGTGGGTGTGAGTTTTGCGGGCTGAGATAATTCGAACGGGGTGTGAGAGAGAAAATGAGAGGCTAGGTGTGTGTTAGCCTGGGTAGAGTGAGGAAGAGAGAGATAGGAGATTAGGGTTATTTATATAGGTTAATTATATCATATGTCAATTAGCTTTGTCAATGTTATTAATACAATTAGGTATAGGTATTAATGAGGTTAGGGTAGAATTTTGACTAAGCTTAGAATAAATGGATTAGGGGGGAAGAATCTTGTATGATGGTGTTAAACGTGTATCCACGTTTAACTTGTTAGGGGGGTTAGGGCAATGTTAAAAGTTAATTAGTAATAAGTAAAACTCCATTAGTGAAAGTCATTAGTGAAAAATTGTAACAAAATTACGATTTTGTCCCTACTAGTAAACGTGTCCGAAAAATTACAAAAACATACCCACGGGATCGTATCTTCACGAGGATCGCGAATACGAAGACCGTTTCAGGGTTTGAGCTACGGAAATACTAGGTTTAGGCCAAAACGTTTAGGAAGCGGGTCTGCAGGTTCTCTACCGATTTGATTTCAGAAAATTACGAAATTAATGTGGGAGGCCCTAAATGATCATAGAACGATACTGTAGAAGTTTGAAAACGTTTTGAAGCTGTTTGGATAGAAAATAAATTCATTGAGCCAAAACGGTAATAACTGAAAATGAATTTTTATCAGATCTTTTAGAGGTATTTAATGAAATCCGATCTTACTAAAATACTTCATAAATAGTCTGATACTTCAAAATATTTTTATAAGAAATTTTTGAAATCGTAAAACTCCTGACAAACCATTATAAAATAGTTTACAATTTGAAAATACGTGAATATTTATTTTGAAAAAATCCGGACCGTTACATAGTTCTTCTTCAGGATGATAGTTCATATTTAGGATGATAAATGTTATCTTCAGGATGATTGTTCATCTTCAGGATGATTAATGTCATCTTCAGGATGATAGTTCATCTTTAGGATGATTGTATTCTGTAAGCCAAGAATTTATGCCTAGCAAGGACTTTCATATCATATCATATCATATCTGATAGATAGGCTTTAACAGATATTTAGGTATTTTCTCTTCTGGAAATCCGATAATATTTTGAGTTTATAAAATAATTTCAATTCTTTTAAGTTGCTCTCTTAAAAATAATACTATTTTTAAGAGGTGCAAACAACAACCTTTTAGTATGAGTCCTTTAAGGATCTCTGTCTAGGTTGTCTTTCCTTTAATCATATTTTCATTATATGTCCCAGAATAAAAGGAAAGAAAAGAAAATTTTTATACATTCATTTGAAGAAATTTTATATAGGTAATGTTGTCACGTCCAATAGCAACATCAACCAAAAATTTCCTCTTTTTTTCATTCGTTGGGTTACGCCTTGACATAAACCAGTCGATGCACCAGATTCATCTTGTAAGTGAGTTCAGCTCATCTTACTTGATTACTTCCTGGTTTGAGCGATTTATACCTCTAAAGCTATAACAAATTAAAATGCTTATAGTTAACGACTTTATTTTAATTCTCCTACAATACTCAGTTATCCCACAGGATTTGATGTCATTTCTGATATCAGGACTTCAGGTCCGTACACCCCATGTTTCATAAGTGAGTCCAGCTCACCTTATTATTGCCTCATTCCACATTATTATAATTTGGCCAAATCTCTATGTTTGCTTCAGGCAAAACAGAGTTGTGGAAATGATATTTTATATTTAACTGGCAAAATAAAATATGAGAGAATTTGACGACAAAATGTGTTCTTTCTTGCCCAAAACTCACCCCGTACGTACTATAATCATTTGATTTCTTCCAGAAGTGTCTCCTTCACGACGCGTTGAAGAAGTGAAGGTTCTGGGACGGGTAAAGAATATGGACAGATCCAGAATGGGTCCTTAGCAACCAAGTTGCAATAAGGTTCTGGATTTGAGCTTACTTTCCTGTGGTGGTATTGCTTTTTCGGTCTCCAGGAGTAGATTTCTCTCTTTGGAGCCTAGTGGTATGTCCTCTCATCCATTGAGGATATCCACTTCTGCTACTGGTGGATTGCATCCATTATATTTGGTATGTCAATCCTAGCTGGATTTTTAATACCAGGGATGTGTGAATTTGACAATATCTATATTGTCAGTAACTATGTCTGATAACTGTTTAACAGTTTCATAAGTGTGGATCTTCAGGATCTCATCACAATTCATGATAACCAGATCATAGGTATTAATGATTTAAATGGTCAATTGAGCTTCAGGCTCATGGATGATTATAGTATTTCAGTTGAAACTAATTGCTGGGAAATTAAAGTTGTGAGGGATCTTCAGGATCTCATCAAATCTTTAAAATAGGGTCATCAATGCACGTCTTAGGAGAAGTGATTTTAAATGCTTCCCATGTTCAGAGTGCTTAGACTCTATTTATCTGGGATAATTATTTCCGATAAATAGTTCTGCATTTTGATGGTCTATAGTGGTGATATGAGGATGTCTACTCATCATGGAAAAATCTATAAAATGTGCTCTAAACGCTTCCCCGTTAGGGGTTCTCGGAAACTGTTTATATGAGGTGATCAAGCTCATATAAATAGGTTCTAAGGAGGCATTTTGATGGTTTGCAATGTAATTGCATGTTCCCATGTGGTCACCTACAACTGGATTTTTAATGGATAAGTAATCAGTTTAAATCATTTTAATGATTTATATTACCCATTTTTGGGTGTGAACACAAGCTTCAGGGTGTTCGATATTTTTCCAGTTGCAAATACAGTTTAATTTCCCAGTGTTATCCAATGTTACCACCATTTTAAAAGAATGTGGTTGGATAATGACCATTTTTAAGAGGATATATTGATGAGTACACCAAAGGTACATCATCAGTCCTATTAAGGGAGTGGACAAAGCCTATTTATATCCCTTAAATACTCTCAAGAGACCTAAAGGTCTTCATTATCTTTAATGATGATAGAATATCATCTTAAATTCGTTTGAGGAAATGGGGAGAGTCAATGTCCATGTGAATGGAGATGATCTTATAATCATTTTTTCCTTTTGAATGGGACAATGAAAGTTTCACCCTTTTTGAAGAATCTTCGGGTTCGTCTGGTTGATGATGTCTTGCATCATCAATCCAGGGTGATATCGATCCAAAGTTGGTCAATTCTGGACACTTCTGGTGTTCCAAATTAATTCCTCCTTTTGAATTTATGTGGGACTTTTGAAAAGTCCATTAAAATGCTCAAGTTAATTTTGTCCGGTAATAGTTGAACTGTGTTCAAACTGTGAAGGATTACATCTTCACATTGATCATTATGGGACAAAGCTTCAGGCTTCATTTATTTCTTGAGTCATTATGGATTTCGTTTTGACGAATATCCTTTGAAACTGTATAAGTTTCAGAGAGTATATGGCATCCTCATTTTATCTTTAGGGGTATTCAAGATAGCAAATCATCCGCAGTAAAATAAAATGTGTTAAAACTGCAAGAGAATAATACTGTTAATTTTGTTAAGTCAACAAGTGACATAGTGTGATGTGTGCTCTTGAAAACATACAACTATAATAATGCTCATTAAGACTTATGTTATGACAACAGATTAAATTTGATTTCAAAATTTATTTGTCCTCGGGGAGTAGCTTAATATACATAAGGTCAATTTGACTTCCGTCGTCTAGACTAAATATGTATGTATTTTTATATGGCATAAGGTGATGCACATTCATGTTTGCAAAAACATTATGGGTCTTATCAGAACTTCTGGTCTGATACAATTTTGCCATTGCTTACTCCATGTCGAGGTATATCATATCTTCCCTTTCTCATTTTATTCAAGACTTCCCATGTTTTAAGTTTTCCTTATTTATAAAGGAAAATGAAAATTAGTCTTACTAAGAATACATAAGCAGGGGGTTTGAGCAAATTATTTTATACTTCCACTTTTCTAATTAAGTAGATACTTTTAAAAGTCTATTTGAATGCTCGAGTATGGCTTCAGGCCATTTTCTTGAGTCGTTCAAATTTTATGTGGATAGTTTATTATGCTCAGAGGGGAAACAAATACGTGGCTACGAAATTTATAATTTCTCACTTATCTATTAAGTCACGACTTCGGGCGTACACTTAAAAGTAAGGGTTAGATTCAAGAATCATACCTTGTAAAGTGAGATGACTCAAAAAGAGTTTAGCGGTGTTATGACAACTGCTGGTGTCAATATTGGATTATATAGACAATAAGTATGAGAAGTCTATTTACCGCAAAATGCGTATCTCTAAAAGATCGCATAAATGGTTTTCGCATTGTCCATCGTATTTGTTAATATTTATTTTATTAGGGTGAAAGGGTGTTGACTTTTGATTTGATTTTGAACTTCAGGTTCATTTTGTCAAAGTGGATATGATGTTAAACTTTTTGAAATCATAATTGGCTTGGTGTCATAAATATCGTCATATCATGAGCCCATCATACATATAATATAAAGCTTGTAAACTAAAAAGTTATGCTCAATTAACCTGAATTGAAACAAGTATGATGTATACACATGCTATTTATATGCTGCAGGCATTTAAATAATCTCATCACAGACATATAGTTTTGCTACAGGCATTAAACTATATCATAGTGATTTTAGCATGCTAACTAAAATGTACATCACAGAAATCATTAAATATACGACATGCATATAATTTTCTACACATGCATTTAATTATCACAGACATGTAATAATATCAAATGTTAAATCATGCAACGAGCAATGAAATGTATGCAATATTACAGGCATAGATTTAAGAAATAATTTAAAAAGGTGAAATGCGTGCTAAAAAAATTTTAGTCGTGATCCAATTTTTCATTTTTATTTATCTTTCCCCCAACCATATCACAATTTCAAATTTCTTTAATTATTGGGCTTTTGAGGCCAAAATAATTCAAAAAGAGATTTTTGAAAAAATTTGGCTAATTTCCAGGCCTTTTGGGCCATGAAAACAACGAAATCGGGTTAATGGGCCTCCCCAAAAGTAGCCCATTAGGGCTAGGGTTTCGAAAAACCCTAGGGCGGATTGCAGCGGCCACGCCTGTAGGCGCCGCCGCCACATCCATGGCGGACGACGGCACCTGCAGGGTGTCGCCGTCGCGGTCAGGCGGTGGCGCAGTGCCCCTTCAGGGGGGCAGCCTGCCTGCGCCTGTGCCCCCCTGAAGGGGGGCGGCCTGCCGGCGTCCCGGCGGTTAGGGGAGAAAAAACCACCTTTTTTTGTTAATCTATTTAAAAAACAGATTTTTATCTTAAAAAGGGGATTTTTAGACTCTAAATCGACGTTATATCTAATAAAAATTAGATTTTTGATGTAGAAACGTTGATTTCGCATATAAATAATCAAGTTTTTGATCTAATAATTTAGATCCATGCATAAACAATTATATTTTGATATCTAGATCACATAAAAATATGTATTAGATCTAGAAAATTGTTTAGGCTTACCCACTAAATCCGTCCTCCAGATCTAGCGACGTTTGATGAAGGATGCCCGAAGAATCCGCGTCGTCTCACGAAAATTTTGTGTCGCGAAAATTTTTTGACGGAGCTTCCGCGGGGTGCCTTCCTCTCACGAGCCGTCGCTTCTTCCATCGAGTGTGATCGTGCTGATAACGTGTTGTGAAGTAGAAACAGGTTTGGAGAAGGTTGATGCTAGGAAACCCCTAGCCCCTTTATATAGTATTCATATTGGTTACTCATGTGGGTGGATAACCAATAGGCCCAATGGGTCCTATTCATAACAATTATTTTATTTTAAAGACATAATAATCAATTTAATCAGAAAACTATATCAGATTTTAAACAACATGCGAAGAGCCGAGAGCCAAAGCCAAGATTTGGGACCACAAGCGTCTCCAGACGTGTAATTGCCATTAGTGGACAGATGAACTGTCAAGCTACCATGTACCAATTTCTGAACTAGATAGCGACCCCTCAGTCTCACCCATTACTTAAGAACTATGCTATCTGCACCCCTATTCATAGGGGTGCATTGACTTTTAATTACTAAAAGTAGTAAATTTGTTAATTTAATTTTCAAATCAATCTCTTTCTTTTCTAATTTTAGTTAATTTTGACACAAACACTTATATGCACCCCTACTTGTAGGGGTGCAAAGAGCAATTCTCTTACTTAAAAGATCACATTTGACCAAACTTTGAGGTAATTCTGTGTTGTTTTTTTGCTACAAAATCTGCCAAACAGCAGCCTGTAGCTGTGTGCTGCCGCCAGACGTCTGCTGAACAAGGCCCAGATGTCTGATCCTGGTGGTGTTGGTAGCAGATGTTAGAGACCCAGCAAGCTTCATCATTCTCGGCCGTCATCGCCGCCAATGAACGGAAGAACCTCCAGTACTGTCGTCCGATCTGACTTCTTACAAAGCCAACATCTCCAACTGTTAAAGTACGCCAGCTCATCTTAGCTTATCTTCTTCCTCTCGTTTGGCGGGAACTAACGTCTTCGTCGACAGGGAACCAACGTCTTCTTCCGGCTGGAGTTTGTTAGGCCGTTGGGAGATATCTGTTGGAGTTTGTTGAGGCGGTTGCCACTGTTTCCTATCGAGCTAGGTGGAAAAGTTGTAAAAATCTGGGTCTTGATGAAAGAAAAATTCATTCTGAAATTGAATGAAATTCCTCAGTTCACTGAGCATCTCTTTTGCCTTTGGTTTCTTTTTCCTTTTCCCCTTGTTTTCTTGTTTCTTTTGCTGCGATTTGCAGATTTCAAGTTCCACCAATGACGTTGCCTACAGATTCCATTCCTGAGGAGCAACAGAGGCGGTTGTTGGAGTCGAGGCCTCCATAGCAGACGTGCACGACAGGCGAGGTCCCAATTTTCGTGCAACAATGTGCACACAGACCTAACTTCTATATACACAAACCACTTTAACACACTCCCAAACAAATTTAAAAATCATTTTTTAACTTTACACACAATATCATATTCCCACATTAGTGTTCTCCTCACCCGCCTACTCCCCAACTTTCATGCTACCAGCCAGTGATGGTCGCAACATCTCCTCCCTCTGGCGCCGATGTCACCCATCTCCATCCTCTCCATCCTCCCCGCACTTCATTCCTCCTCCCATCCCCTCTTTTGTCGCCATATTTTCCTACGAGCCTCTGCCAGCAGCAATGAAAGAGGGGATGTGAGGAGGAATGAAGAGCGGGAAGAATAAAGAGGAGTCAGTGGGGATGGGATGGGAGGATGAAAGGGAGCGGTCGGTGACGCCGGGGGGGTGGGGGGTGGGGTGGGGGGTGTGTGTGTTTGTGTGTGGTAGTTGGGGGTGGTGGTAGATGTTGCAGCGACGGCGGAGAAGAAGAGGGAGAGGAGGGAGGACGAAGAGAGTTGCGGATAAAATAGGACAAAGTTTCAATTGCAGCCGTGTACATTTTGAATGGCAAAATTTTAAACAAATGGTCTATGCATTCAGCAATTAGGTCGGTGCTTATAGCGACTCCCAAATTTGGAGACTATGTGCCACACCTTTTTTTGTAGCTACGTCGAAAAGTATTTTAAACCGCATGCGCAAGGTCTCGATCCCTCATCTTATACGAGAAAGAGGGAGAGGATGCTAATCAAGCAAAGGCTTGTTCGCCCGTGCCACACCTTTTCACACACTACTGCGCATCATTAATCAAAAAGTCAAATATAAATAAATATGGTCCTTTTCTTAGGTCCCACATTTGTGCTGGTACAATTAAGGAGTCCATTACACTCACTTTAATATTGATTAATGTCCTTAATGAAGTTGACTCACCCAGTCCCAAAACTGTGACGTTAGATGTAGAATTGAGGCGTACATGTCAAGAAGAAAGAGGTTGTTACGTCCATGAATGCTCGTTATTTAATTCATACATGTGTGTGTGTCTCATTAGGCAATGTTTCCCTTGGTGTCCCATTGTCTCTTTCTTGATGTTGTCATGAGATTGTATGTGTCATTATTTGTGTGGTGTTGTTGGAAGAAAAATACAGGAGGTTTCACATTGTGGGTGTGTTGAGTAGAGTTTTTTCTTTACCACCTTCGGGCAGTTTCTGTAACTACACTATGAAACAAAAAAGAAATTTTAGATGAAGAGTTTCATTTTATTTGTTCGCAAGAACTGTTTGTATAAACCTCATCCTTAGTTATTATAACGCCACGTAACGAGAGAATTCTAGCATATCTATTATACAGAGGGGGAGGTTTCCCACGGTTGTGTCCCACTACGACAAAACGTGGGCCCCGCCTTTGTCTCATGTAGCAAGGGGGAAGGTGTGTCGCATAGGCATTGTGGGGCCCACTTTGGTGTGGGGTTGGCGGTGGTTTGGGATGAGGTTGTGGAGAAACCAAACAAAAGCCCACATCATTCCCATTATTTGCAAGCTTCCTTTGCTTTTTCATGAAAGTCAAATGACTCTCTCTGTTCCAAATATTTACGGGTTTGCCATTAGTCTTTTTCACTTTGACCACCTTCTTTGTTTGCACTTTAACGCATGCTTTTCACCCGTTCACCCATAGGTCTTTTTCACTTTGGACCCCTGTGTGTTTTTTCAAATTAACGACTGTTTTCCCCTTTTACGCCGACGATACTCGCACGCACACACACCCACACTTGTCTCTTTTTCGTTTGTTATGCCTCCTCCCGACGATACCCACACACGCACACCCCACACTCTTCTTGCTCCTTTTCGGTTGCACTCGTTCGCCGCATCCTTTTCGTGTGGTTTTTTTTTGGCGTTGTGCACTCTGTGCAGGGGTTATTTCTAGTCTATTATACAAATTCGTGATGTTTTTGCTGACTAGGACAACTATAGTTGGTAGGCTTTGTTCCATGTGGCAAGGGGAGGGGCGTGCCAGCTCATCCCCCACATGTGGGGTGAGTGTGTGGGTGCAAATTGGGGTGTGGGGTTGGAGACCCAAAACTAAGGCCACCCTCATTTCCATTAATTGCAAGCTTGACATTGCTTTCTCATAAAGCCCAAAACCCCTCCTTTTTCATAAACCCACCACCTCATCCCCCCACACACATGTTGGTGAGGGTGAGGGTGCTAATTGGGGTATGGATTTGGAGATCCAAAACAAAGACCGCCCTCATTCTCATTAATTGCAAGCTTGTCATTGCTTTTTCATAAAGCCCAAAGCCCATCCATTTTCCACATATTTACGGGTTTGTCATCAGTCTTTTTTCACTTTGGCCCCATGTGTTTTTTGCACTTTAACGCCTGCTTTTCCTCCTTTTAACCCTTGTGGTATGGGGTAGGACTTATGCATTCTGCAACCCCCACAATTTTTTTTTGCAATTTAACCCTTTATATCCACCGATGATACACACACACACACACACACACTCATCTCTCTCTTTTTTTAGTTGTGCGCGGGTCACTCCTCCCGACGATACCCACACACACACAACCTTCTCGCTCTTTTGTGGGTTTTGCGCGCGTGTCATATTCTGTGTTGGTTTTTTCTTAGGTTGTCGTGCACTATGTGCATGTGTTATTTTCTAGTGTACATTCAATATAAGGAATGAGATTACTTGTACACACACTGGTGATAACCAGTGCCAGTTTTCTCAGTGCATGGTTCATTTAAAATATTCTCCCCTCAAAATTTTGGATCATTTAAATCTTTTTACCCAAAAGATTTGTCATATTCCAAATTCTAAAAATCTTTTGGATCCACTTTTAACTTTAAAATTTCATCCCAATATTCCATCATACTAAAAAAATTATTATGTCATTCTAAATAGTTTTACCAACTCAAAAATAATCTCGGTGCTCAAAACAAATATCAATTCTTGATTTTTTAAAAGAAAAGTTTAGCTTCAAGGTCAATTCCCAAGAATTCCATCCAAAACCATCATTCCTCTAATTTTTTTCATACAAAAACAATGAAATTTTTACCTTCAAGATCTCATTATGACATGATTCCTAAGAATTACCCCAAAATAACCTTAATTTTTTAAGATTCAATCAGTCGTCTTTCTACTAACCCTTTTATCTTGGTCTGCAAACCCAATCAAAAACATTCATCATTTGTATTTTCTGTGTGTATGTATGTAATATGTAGATGTGCACGTACACAGCTAAGTTAGATATGCAAGTGCACTTGATTTTTGGTGTGTTGATCAGCGAGAGATACAAGAATCGAATTCAAAGTGGCACGGTTTTTTTAGCCGGAAATAATTTTTGTTTATTTTATTTATTGTATAATTGTAGCACGAAAAATTACATTGACTCAAGTGCATCCTTAAACAAGATGGTTGTAACGACTTAAACGGAATAGATGCATATGAAAAAAAATTCTAGACATGATTAAATTGCTGCTACATGCAAATAACAGAAAACCCTAGAACTGGAAAAAGATCAAATTTTGCTTTTCGGTGTATCAAAAAAAGATCAATTTTTTTGGAAAGATATTCACATAAATTTTGAAAAAAATTAACCGTCTATAAGTTGAAGAGATTTGCATAATGTTTTATATACTATAACTATCTCGAGAATCATACCAAAAAATAACTACCTTGAGAACGCCAACTTGTTGTTCGTCTGATGGCTGATGTGAAACCCAATGGCAGATCAAAGTTTTGACGAACTACCGTTCCTTTACAAAATGTCACGCCCCACTTTCCATAATACACGGGAGTGAGGAAGCGACGAAGGTCCGCATGTGCATAAAATGAGGAATTTTTTCTTCCTTGCTCGATGCACAATCGTTTGTAGTAAATCCATCGAAGGCAGATTCTTGTCATGCAAACTCAGAGAAACAACACACAACATCTTTATTATCCAATAGATGAAAATTAGTACAGGACTGTGCCTCATAGTACGGCCTACAACGACTCGACAGAAAGTAAAGTACATCACTCGAAAGTAAATAGCACACTGGCGGTACGAAAAGCACACTGACGGTAAGAAAGCTGATGCTGCGGTCGAGTCGGAGCCTCCTATTCCTCTGTAGGCGTGGGCTCAGTAACGTCCTTCAATCCCTGGTCTACGGGATCTTCCTCAGTGTAGTACTCCACGTACTCCATCGGCTTGTAGTCTGACATGCATTTCAAAGAAAACAATGAAATACATGTCAGCGCTAAGCGACAAGTAAAAACCAACAGAAAGTAAAGACAGTAAAGTAATGAGCGAGCAAGAGGAAACAACGTAGCTTGACTATCTAATAGTGTAGGCTGGCCTAATAATAAGAAGTCTAGCTTAACTCCCAAACCAGCCAGTCAGTCAGGGCTTGAAGGCACCGGTCACTTCTAAGACCGCAGGACAAGTCCTTTGGTTGACCAACCCCCATCCCATTGTTTTCTAAACACTGATCCAGTAGTAGTTTAAGACCGATTATTATTATACCGCTTTATCACGTTCGAGTAGTCTCGACTTAGTCAGTAGAACAGTCGTATCCATGAGCTCATATTTCTTTGTGAGTGAATAATTAATAGAATCCAATGTGGATACACGTAAAGTGAGCTCGTGCACTTGTGATTTGAGAGCCAAGTTATCGTTTCCCAACAGTGTGTTTTGAGATCGAAGTGTTTCAATCGCAATGCCATCACACTCAATGACATTGACTCCATACAATTGAGTTTTTGAGGGACTCATTTCTCAAAGTGTCGTTTTGAGAAAGCAAAGTAGCTTTCTCATTGACGAGTGTGTCAATTTTTGTGTTATCATATGGAATGATAGACATGGATAAAGTAGTGAGGCTAGCTAACCTATCTTTAGCAAGCATGTAAGAATTGAACAATTTTTGATACATATCAAATAATTGCTCATTAGCTAAGCATAAGTCATCTATTTTTACCTCATCTGTGTCGCTGTCGTTTTCGCTCAAAATTTCCTTTGGAGAGTCATATCGCGTCATGAAGCACATGTGCACAACCTCTCCCTTTTCCTCATCCGAATCCATGTTACTCAAATCATCACTCAAGTCATTCCATGTTCCTATCAAACCCTTCTTCTTATGTTCTCCTTGTACTTGGTTCCCTTCTTGTACTTGGGAGCCTTCCACTTCTCCTTGTTCTTTAGCAAGGGGCAATCATTCTTAATGTGCCATGACTTGTTACATTTATAGCATAGAGTGCAATGGTTAGAAGAATCAAATTTACACTTGGGTTTGAAGTTACCTTTACAGAAGAACTTTTGGAACTTATGTGCCATGATGGCCATGGACTCGAAGTCCATATCTTCATCAGGTTTCTCATTGTCCTATGAGGCTTTGAACGTAATGGCATTCTTCTTTGGCTCTCCAAGAGCCCTTTGAGCTTCCCTTTGCTCTCTATCATCTTTCCTAACCTTATAAGTCATGAGGTTGTTAATGAAGTTCTCCACGATGTATGTGATCATATCGTTGCCTTCCTCAATGGCTATAGTCTTCTTCTCCAACCCCGGAGTGGCATCCATGATGAGCTTTCTCACCTTCTCTACTTGAGTGTACATCTTCCCAAGTGCTTCTGAGGCATTCACACTATCTGTGAATCTGTGAATCTAGCATACATGCTTGAGATTTTCTCTTTGTTCTACATATGAAACATCTCAAAGCGTTGTACAAAAAAATGGAGTTCAGATAATTTCACCTAAATGGTCTCTTCATGTGTGACAAGGAGGTGATTCCATATTTGATATGCAGACATGCAATTTGACACCTTGTTGATCTCCATCGCAGTCAAAGCACAAATAATCGAATTCATCGCTTTTGCATTGTTCGCCTCCGCAGCCACTTGAACGGAAGTCCACTTGGAGAAGTCTTCTTCGAGGGGCTCGGCATACTCCTTCTCCACGGTTCTCCATAGATTGATGCTCTTTAGAAAGATCACAATATGAGCCTTCCAATAACCAAAATTTGACCCGTTGAAGAGAGGAGGCCGAATGGTAGATTGGCCTTCGGCGATAAAGGATGCACCATCACGATTGTTGTTCTTGTCGGTTGTCATATCTTTACCTCGCTCTGATACCAATTGTCGGAACTGAAACTATGGAAAAAACACTAGGGGTCAATAGTATTTTATGAAATTAAAAAGAAAATTATGCCTAATTAAAATCCATATGTAGTCAAGAGTGCGGAATGAAAGAATAGAGGCAACAACACAGAGAATCAATTGCAAACACAGAATATACCCTGGTTCGGATTCCTCTGAGTCAAATCCCGACTATCTGTAATCATACGCCAGCAACCCATTAGTGATTATTGAACATCCCACTTGCCAAAATACCGACAAGTATAAATCCAATATACTTTAACTCACCACTTTTCACAAACCGAAAATGGTCCACTCTCACAAACCAAGGGTAATTCTCAACAAATGAAATAGATAAATATAAACAATCAAATTGAAACAAATACACAATCATATGCCTTGAATATTAACTTAATTAGAAGTGAAGGCTAGGGGGTGTGTTTTTTTGCTCTAATATGAGAAATGGGAGCACTTACTACTTGTCTAAGAATATAGCAATGAATTCTAAATGTGTGAGCTTGAATGCTTGAGGACAAGTATAAAGGATGAAGCTTTGAATGCTTGAGAGAGCTTTGAATGTACTTCAATAATATTTGATCAGTTCTAAGAGTGTTCTAGAAGGCTCAATTGAATGCAACGAGTCCATATTAATAGCAACCAAAACCCCGCCAAATCTCTTAGCAAATCTACAACATTAAATACTAAAACGGACTAAGGTCACCAGTCGACTGGAGAAGACCCATCAACCGACTGGAGTATTATGCTGACACGGTCATAAATGCAGTCTAACGGCAAGTCGACAGACGTCTGCTGAAGGATTCACAGACTTCTGTGCTACTGTTCAGGCGTCTGGCTTTACAACATCATACGTCTGGCTTTACAGCATCAGACGTCTTAATAGTTAGGCCAAGGGAAAAAAATATTAGAATTTTTGGCAAAAAATACCATACGTTTGAAGAAGGGGTACCAGACGTCTGAGTGACTGTTCAGGCGACTGGCATAATAGTATCAGTCGTCTTAACAATCAAACTAAGAAAATTTGACTTACTGGAATTTTTCTCGGAATAAACCAGACGACTGATGCAGATCTCCTGGACGTCTGTCCAACTGTGTAGACGCCTCGAAAGACACTATCAGACATGACATGGTTAGGGTTCCTAGTACATTGCAATGCTATGCGTCTGGATGACATAGACCAGGCGCCTGGTCAAATGCTAAAAGGTCAATTTTGAGCTTTAAAGAAATCTAACCCTATGGTATCAACTCAACACATGTTCTAAAGAGTTGTGTGTGATAAGTAAGTACTTCTAGTAAGACTATTCAAGGCTTAACATTCTAATTCAATAATGAAGTAAAGAATTGAATATACATATTAATCTCCTTCACTTCCTATCGAATTCCTTGAAGTCTTCTCTTTGAATCTTTGAGTGCATGTCTCGATTTCCTCATGTCATCTCATCTTATCACAGTCGCATTTGATAATACTTGATCTACATTCAACGATGCTTTAACTAACTACAAAACAGAATGTTAGTTACAATTAATTATGTTTGCTCATCATCAAAACCAAATAGGAGGATTCAATACTCAACATGTGTGATCCTCGAGCGCACTTTGATGTTTCCACCTATATGAGTGTGGAATTGGGACCGCTTCCTATACAAACTTGGGTAGGTTCCCTAGACACTCACGAAAATACAAGAATAGCACATGGTCGTAACGTGCCAACTTGTTAGAGCAGCTTGTTTATTGATCTCTCAATAAAGATTGTAAGTCAATGATCCGCAATAAAGGAGATTGGTTCATAGAAACTATTAGTTTCACTAACTTCTTGTAGGACACATTTACATGCCCTAAGTAGTGCTTCATAGACCTAAAGTCACCACTGCCAACAATTGAGTTATTATATTCCTTCTCACATTTTCTATTGCCCTTCACATGATTCTTATATTCTTTGCCTTTGAATTTTAAAATAGTGGGGGATTGTTTGTCATATATGGTAATTCACAATTCAAAAAGATGTCCTTTTATGGTTAGTCCCAAAGATGCACCACTAGATGCGCTTATATTAGGACTTCCTCCATTGTACAATTGGACTTCAAGTATGGGTGTGAAATATGGGGAGGCTCTCGCGCACACGAGACCAAGCAAGGGGCCAATGTAAATTCGGATGGCCAATCTGGAAACCAATTAACCGGGTGTGTGCGCCACGATACTCGTGCGCATGGCGGGCAAAATCTCGGATTTGTGCTTCAAGGGTGCACGCTAATTGGGCATCGTTTTGCATCTCATTATAATGTTTTTTTCATTTTTATTTTACAACTAGATTCATTACCTTACAACTGATCAGATCAGTTATGAGATATTTTCTTAATTGACTAATCAGAGATTTGATTCAGTCTAACTTTATTCGACTTGACTGATCGAGACTTGACTCCTATCAACTTGACTTGAATTAGAATGACTTGATTTGACTTGACTATTCAGAGACTTGACTCCTATTAACCAGACTTGATTGACTAGTCTTTGTCAAAAATCTCTCTCTGTTTTGCCCAGTGATTCACAATCATAAAACCCAAAAGGGCTAGTTTCTTTTCTCCTCTAAAAGAGATCAATGTAGAACCCGATAGCATATCCTGAATATCATTCACCATCCGATATCATGTGTTACCTTCTGCTCTTCCTCTAGCTCTGTCTATGAGAAGGAATTGACAGTTGATGCTCACTGGAATTTTGTATTGCAAGTACACGCTTACAACTCCTAAAGAGTATTCTATCGATCCTGCCATGCACCGAGCATTAACTCCAAAAGACAGAAATCTACGTTTAAGGACATTACCTAGCACGACAAGTCTCTTCTTAAATTAGAACTATAGCTTCAACTTAATTTACGTTAATATTTTCCAATATTAAATTCTCATAAATTAATACAAACAACTCTCCAATCTTCTACTGACACAGGTTTCACCCACATTTCTTGCTCCATTTTGAAACCGGGTTGGAGTGGGTTTCATCTCCAAATTGAAGATTTGGAGATGGGTTAGAGTTGCTATAAGACAATCGACAGAGAGGTATCACGCGGGGTGAAAAACAAATAGTCGTTCCTATTGACCAAGGACTTTGGAGCATCATCCATATTTATAATGGATCTCCATGTAATTGTTGTAAAATCCAAGCCGTTGATGTGTGGATCGAACCAATTTTCCAAAAATGGACCACAACTGAAGAAGGATCAAGGCCAAGTCACAGGTGTCAAACTACCTTTCAGCCAACCACATAACAAAGGCATACAAATGTGCATTCTCATAAAGAAAAGGCGATACTAGCAAAGTGCGTTGTTTTAACGTATCCATCCATCGATCACGGTAATCAGCTTCCCTTTTCTGTAACCAAGAACACGCATTAACCACTAATCTTTGACAATGAATCTCGGCCTCATTCAAACAACATTTCCACACCACAAGATTAAGCTACACATATTTCGCCACTTTCTTCGCTGTCCCAACTTTTAAACAAACTTTTATAAGATTATTGGAATTTCCTTTCCTAGGTAAAGCGGTAGAGTTCTCCCCCCTCTTTTGATCTTTCCTTCATGTAATCGTCGTGCTTGCTTCCAAGTGGATACCATTCAGCATCAAAGGCTGCTTTTCCTGCCTCTATTGCTGATGTGAAATCTCATGCCCAGTTGCTGCGGTCCTGCAAGATAGTGTGTGGTCCAGAATCTTCAGTCTTGATACTCTCTGTATGTTGAAGGCCTCGGAAGGAGTCTCCCAGCTATCGCGTATCCATATCCCACTACACAGGAACTGCGGTATGAAGTATTCAGCATTGAGCAACACAGAGTTAGATCAATGCTTCTAGGTTTTCGGTCGTCATTGACCTGCAGTAGTAATAAGAGGATGGGACTGCCAGAACAAGGCAGTGTTAGGCACACCGTTTAGGCAAAAGTTTGCCATGTCATCATAACCATGGCAATGGCTGGATAGTCAAACGAAAAGAATTTAAAAATCGTATTGCTTATCAAAAACTTGGATATAATATATAAGCATATTCTATTCCAACTGTGCCCACATACCCTATTGTTAAAAGATTTGTTGGGACACTTGGGCGCACGTGTCCCGTGTGAAGGTAACACTGGCAGGAGGAAAAGAAACTAGCTCAAAAAGAACCTTATCAATTGTTTGATGATTGAATGAGTAGGCATTTGTTGCTATTGAAGTCTTATATCCATGGAGATAAAAGCTGGCTAGCTGATTAAAATTACCGAATCACCAAAATGTCTCGACATACAAATTGCCAAAACATGAAAATTTTCTCAAATATCATGAAGTTTAAAAGAGAATAATGGACATGTTATCATCAGTGCATGAAATTTTCTTGAGCTACAACTCAAAAATTCATGGCCACCTCTTTTTCAATGGTTGAATCCATTGGCATTGATCTACCCATGCTAAAACTCTAATACACCAAAATCTAGTGAATGCCATGCTATTTGCTAGTCGATTTGATCATTAGGAATCAAATGGTTTTATGGGATCGAAATTTTTTCCAACGCTCCAATCAACAAGCAAATGGTATGGTATTCGGTAACTTTTTTGTAGTTGAGTTTTAGCATGTGCAGATCAATGTCAATGGATCCCATCATGAAAAAAAAAATAAACAGAGGCTTGGGTTATTGGCACAGCAAATATTCTCGTGCCATTAGCACAAATCCATTATACTTAGTTTAATTTCTCAAGTATATTTGTGAATATAAAAATCAATAACAGAATTGACAATCTCTTCATAGATGTACATATGCATCATGTAACCTGGAATAAATCAAGTTAGGATTCTTTTAACATGGTTTACTACTTTTAAGAATAACAAGTGAAGAGTAAAAAATTTCCACCAAACATGAACTGCACTCTGCATCTCTTCTCATATGGATGTATACAGAGTAACAAGTGAAGTGTAAAAAATTTCTCCCAAAGTCACAGCAAGTAAATGGTAAGAACTCTGTCTTCGTTCCCATTTACTTGAAATAGCCCTATTTATATATATGACACTTTACCCCAGCCAGAAATGCTATAGAAACAAAGAAAGCAACTAGCAATGTTAAAACCTATCAAGCTGCAGCTGACATTGCAGAAATACTTTATTTCTGTAATCAAGAAGGTCACCCTCAGCTTTACATGTAGGAAGAAGAATGGCGGACCTTCAAGTGTTTCCCCCACATGCCCTCTTCTCATTCTCATCTACATTGAGTAGTTCTTGCGATGTCAGAGGATGAGTGGAGCCAGTACTATACCAACTATTTCAAAAGTTTCGAGAGGATCAAATGATATCTTCTTCCAATGCCAACCTAGCCAAGACACGTAATCGTATCACCTGTCTTTTTATATATGATCCTAGAACTTGCATAATTGATTTAGGTACATCTGATCTGATCATATTGTTGATAAAAAACCGTTGTCGCCCCGCGGAACAACAAGCCCTAACAACTAGCTAGGAAGCTAAAGCTTGAAAAATTGGGCCACACAACAAACCAAACAACCTATCCCTCTTCGGATCTTGCGTAAGCAAATTAGTAAACGAAATGCGACAATCTCAATTTGCAGAAAATAAATGAGGCGGAGGATTTTACCCTGGTTCGGTTGCGAACAACCTACTCCAGCATTCTGAGACGATCCACTACTAATCAAGGCGAGCACATGAGCTTACACCAACCCCTTCTTCTTCACACTCTTGTGAGTAACAACTTGGCAATTCCAAGCCCCCCACAAATCTCACAAAGGAAGAAGAAAAGAAAGAGCAACACTAGAAGATCAACACTCTTCTACACTCTCTAAAGCTCTCACACTTTCTCACCTCTGAAAATGGACGGCAGCAGCGGCTTCTTTTGAACACCAACGCATCTCTTCTTCACTCTCTGAAAACAAAACTGCAAGCACTCTTTTTTTCAGAGAGCTCTCTGTGAAATGATGGCATGCCCTCTGAAAACCAAAGAGGAGCACCTCATTTTTTTTGCTCTCTGTCGACACCAGAGACAGCCCAACAAAAAACATAAAGTCCCAACCACTAACTTAAATGCATGGGCCCCTTGAAGACAGCTGCAATGAAGATTTTTCAGCAAAAATTAACACTCTACCTTGCTGCAAAATCTTCAGTACTCCATACAAGCTATACCTTAATCAAAACTCTACGATCACTCCACGGACCTCCTCGTCGTCTCAGAATCTACGCCCTTCGGCGCCACACTCAAGCCAAACAGATCAAGCTCAAGCAGGTCTTGAGCTTGATGGCGGGAACGGGCTTGGTGACCATGTCTGCAGGGTTTCTCTCAGTTGGGACCTTCTGAAGCTCTATCTGTTTGCTCTCCTCCTCTAGGAAGCAATCACGGACCTCAATGTGCTTCGTCCTCGAACTGTAAGCCTGATGCTTCGCAAGATGAATGGCACTCTGGCTATCGCTGAAAACCAATGACAATCTCTGCGGCAACCCCAAATCCTCTAGCAGACATCTCAAATACTTGGCCTCCTTCACCGCTTCCACTGCGGCAATCAACTCGGCCTCCGTGGTTGACAACGCAGCCACCGACTGAAGGACTGATCGCCACGACACTGCTGCGGTGCCTAACGTAAACACGTAACCTGTGGTCGATCTCCGCCTGTCCCTGTCACCAGCATAATCAGAATCACAGTACCCTGTCAGCACCACACCGTCACCTCTGCCAAAGTACAAACCGACACCAACTGTGCCTCGCAGATATCGCAATATCCACTTGACGGCCTGCCAATGCTCCTTGCCTGGGTTCGCCATATATCTGCTCACTACTCCCACGGCCTGTGCAATATCTGGACGCGTGCAAACCATCGCGTACATCAAACTCCCCACTGCACTAGCATATGGCACCTGAGACATAGCCTTCTTCTCATCCTCGGTGCTCGGCGACTGCAACGCCGAAAGCTGAAAGTGCGCTCCAAGATGTGTCCCCACGGGCTTAGCACTCTCCATTCCATAACGGACGAGCACCTTCTCAATATACCCCTTCTGCGACAACCTCAACTCACCCTTCCTCCTATCCCAGGATATCTCCATCCCTAGGATTTTCTTTGTCGGGCCCAAATCCTTCATATCAAACTCCTTGCCCAACTTCACCTTTAGCTTCTTGACCTCTGACATGTTTGAGGAAGCAATCAACATGTCGTCAACATAAAGTAAGAGGTAGATGCGCGAGCCGTCATCCAATGTGCGCACATATACACACTGATCCTTCACGCTCCGCTCAAAACCTACACCTATCATGAAGCTATCAAATCGCTTGTACCACTGTCTGGGTGACTGTTTCAACCCGTACAAGGATTTCCTCAACCTGCAGACCATCCTCTCCTTGCCTTCCACCATAAATCCCTCTGGTTGGTGCATATAAATCTCCTCATCCAAATCACCATGCAGAAAAGCGGTCTTGACATCGAGTTGCTCCAACTCCATGTCCATGGATGCTACTAGTGCCAACAAAATACGAATGGAAGTGTGTCTCACCACTGGAGAAAATATCTCATTGTAGTCCTCTCCCTTCCTCTGTGCAAAACCCTTAGCTACTAGCCTTGCTTTGTACCGTACATCACCACCATCCTCGGTCGAGCTTTCCTTGACCTTATAGATCCACCTACATCCAATGGCACGTCTCTCATGTGGTAGAGGCACTAACTCCCACGTGTCATTGTGGTGGAGAGACTCCATCTCTTCCTCCATAGCTCCTTGCCAATTCGCTGCATCACTCGAGCTAATGGCTCCACTGTAGGTCATATGCTCCTCATGCTCAATGTTTAAGGCATACGACGCCATGTCGTCAAAGGAGAATGCCGTGTAATCCCATTCTCCAAATTTCTCGGGCGCCTTCTTGGTCCTCTTGGACCTCCGCACCTCATCTGCAACAAATTCATCACGTATCTGAGCTGGGACTGGTGTCTGCATATGGTCCTCAACATGAACCTCATCATGCCCCGCAACGGGGACCTCGACCATCGGCTCCTTGCCGGGTCGCCTCTGAAATAGGATCGGAAGATCAATCGTCTCTGGCGCGGTCTCCTCGGGTGACTCGTCCCCCTTCCAATGAGTATGCTTCGCCCTGAGCATCACAGACTCATCGAAGGTGACGTGCCTACTCAAAATCGCCTTGCGGCCCACCGGGTCCCACAAGCGATATCCTTTCACGCCATCGCCATATCCGAGAAAAATGTACTTCTTGGCCCTCGGATCCAACTTGTCGCCCCTCTCATGTGCATATGCCGGACAACCAACGATGCGTAAATAAGAGTAGTCACCAATTTTCCCACTCCACTTCTCTTCCGGAATTTGGTAGTCAATCGCCGCCGATGGAACTCGATTCACTATGTGCACGGCGGTAGTGAGTATCTCACCCCAAAATTCCTTCTCCAAACCGGCAGAGTGCCTCAAGCAACGCACTCTCTCCAACAACGTCCTGTTCATCCTCTCTACAACCCCGTTCGACTGAGGATCTACTGGTGTAGTAAAATGACGTCGAATCCCATGGGATCTGCAGAACCCTGTGAACTCCCTCGAGGTGTACTCGCCTCCGTTGTCGGATCTAAGGACTTTCACCGCCTTGCCAGTTTGCTTTTCAACCATCGCAAGCCATTGCTTGAACATCCCAAATATTTGATCTTTTGTCTTCATCAAGTACATCCAAACCTTTCGAGAATAATCATCGATGAAGAGGACAAAGTACCTAGCCCCACCTCCTGACGCTACAGGACACGGCCCCCAAACATCGGAATGAATGTAATCCAGTGGACCTCGGCTAGTGTGCTTCCCTGTGCTGAACTGTACCTTTGTCTTTTTTCCCGTACACACAGCTTTCACAAAATTCCACACTCTCATCACTAGCTCCAATCAAGTTTCTTCGGCGGAGAACATCGAGGGTCTTGTCACACGGGTGACCCAAACGATAATGCCATAACTTTGCTGAATCTCCGTCACTCGAGCTAGAAGAGGTGGCATCGGCTTCGCCTTCTACTGTGGCACCTTGTAGGGCATATAGATTCCCTACCTTTCTTCCCTTCATCACAACCATGGCTCCTTTGGATACCCTCAGCTGGCCATTCTCTACAACTGACTTGCATCCAACATTATCCAACACACCGATGGATATCAAGCTCTTCCTAAGATCAGGCACATGTCTGACATCGGTAAGGGTACGCACGATCCCATCGTGCATGCGGATCCGAACAGTTCCAATACCCGCGGTCTTACACGCCGCATTGTTTCCCATGAGAATAGAGCCTCCGTCTTCTTGGGAACGGTAAGTGGAAAACCAACTCCGATGTGGAGTCATATGGAAAGAACACCCACTGTCCATCAACCACGCAACTTGTGCCTCACCAGACACCCCCGCTGCGAACATCTCTGGATCTCTACCCCTTTCACTGTGGACTCTGTCATCACTGATATGCATGTCCTCCAAACCCAAGGAAGCTGAACCAGAAGCATCATTGCCTTTCTTCCCAAAACTATTGGGGCATTGGTTCCTCCAATGACCTCTCTGCTTGCATATGAAACATGAGGTGTCCTTCCTATCACGGGAATGCCGGGACTTCGAGCGGTCCTTCTTCTTGAAATGGCCTTGACCTCCTCGCCTGTCCTGCCTGCCTCTCACATGCAAAGCTTCATCGCGGTTTCCTCCAAAGTCTCTACCTTGGACCTTCTCACATAGCATCTCGGTATGGAGCGCCGCCTTCACCTCTTCCACGGTAAGCGTTGTTCGTCCATAGATCATGGACCGAACAAATTGGGAGAACTCCTCAGTCAACGAACATAACAAAATCACTGCTTGTTGCTCATCTTCGATCTTGACATCCATTCCCCGCAACTCCATCACAATCCGATTCAACTCATCTATGTGATCTTTTACCGCCGATCCGGGCTTCATTTTCAGAGTGTACAGCTGCTGTAATAAGTAGAGGCGGCTTGTAAAGGATTTCTTCATATACAACCCCTCTAGCTTATTCCACATATCCTTGGCCGTAGCCTCGTCCAACACCTCTCTCAAGACGGTGTCTACTAACGATAGCTGGATGGCGCTATACGCCATTCTCTCCATCTCGGCCCTCTGTGATGCCGTCACCTCCTTCTCAATGTTTTCCTCATCAAACACAATCTGAAAACATTTTGTCTGCCTCAAATAATTTTTCACCCTCGACTGCCATAACCTAAAGTCATTACGGCCGGTGAACCTCTCAATGTTGAGTGTCGCCAAACTAACCATCTTCGCTACTCAATTTCTCCACAAACAACCGAAGGCTCTGATACCACTTGTTGATAAAAAAACCGTTGTCGCCCCGCGGAACAACAAGCCCTAACAACTAGCTAGGAAGCTAAAGCTTGAAAAATTGGGCCACACAACAAACCAAACAACCTATCCCTCTTCGGATCTTGCGTAAGCAAATTAGTAAACGAAATGCGACAATCTCAATTTGCAGAAAATAAATGAGGCGGAGGATTTTACCCTGGTTCGGTTGCGAACAACCTACTCCAGCATTCCGAGACGATCCACTACTAATCAAGGCGAGCACACGAGCTTACACCAACCCCTTCTTCTTCACACTCTTGTGAGTAACAACTTGGCAATTCCAAGCCCCCACAAATCTCACAAAGGAAGAAGAAAAGAAAGAGCAACACTAGAAGATCAACACTCTTCTACACTCTCTAAAGCTCTCACACTTTCTCACCTCTGAAAATGGACGGCAGCAGCGGCTTCTTTTGAACACCAACGCATCTCTTCTTCACTCTCTGAAAACAAAACTGCAAGCACTCTTTTTTTCAGAGAGCTCTCTGTGAAATGATGGCATGCCCTCTGAAAACCAAAGAGGAGCACCTCATTTTTTTTGCTCTCTGTCGACACCAGAGACAGCCCAACAAAAAACATAAAGTCCCAACCACTAACTTAAATGCATGGGCCCCTTGAAGACAGCTGCAATGAAGATTTTTCAGCAAAAATTAACACATATAACCGAGGAGTCAAGCATACTATCATCTTTCCATTCCATTTTGAGTGCTCATACAATGACGTCTAATGGCTTCACATCCATTGTTGAGGGTGTTGCTCAGTTAATGTCACACCATCCTTATATTTATTCTTAGTTATGTATATCAAAATTTTCATTTAATTTACTTTTATTTAGTCAGTTGATTAAATTCTTGAAATGAGTAGGAACTTTCTATCATTGTGCATTTTTCAAGAGATTATGACGAAGATCGGCAAATGGCATAAGTCAGATGGACTACATCACTTGGATACTGATAGTGCGCCGGTAGCCTGCTCGAGTCTCGTCATCGCTTTTACCACCCACTGTTAGCTTTGACATTCATCACTTCGGAGTTTGAAGATTCTTGCCTTGAGTTGAATAAATTATATATATTAAATTATGATTCATGTCAATTGTGCAAACATCATTTTATGTCTTACCAAAATAGAGTCAATGACCTTGCTAGTTGTCCTTTTGAGATGATGCATTTTGATGTTTCGGGTCTCCTTGTAAAGTCGAATCAAATTTTGGTTTTAAATGGTTCATTACTTTCATCATTGATTACTCTTGTGTAACTTGGCTTTATTTGTTGATGAGATGATTAAAAGTGTTATCTACTTTTTAAAAGATTTCTCCAAAAATAAATAAAACCCCATTTTGGTGTTTTTATATGTATTTTGAGTAATAATGCTAAAGTGTATTTCAATACATCTTTGTGTGAACTTTATGAATGAATATGACATTTTACTTTCGTCTTCATGTTTCTATGCTCCTCAACAAAATGAGGTTGCTGAGCATAATTAAGAACAGACACCTAAAAGAGATTGCAAGGACACTTCTTATTCATTTAAATGTTTCTAGAACATACTGCAGTGATGTTCTTACTGCATGTTATTGAACTAATTGCGTGCCTTCTTTTGTTCTTAAAGATGGTATCACATATCAGTTATACCCTTCAGCTAATCTTTTCCCTTTATCCACCAAAAATATTTGGGTGTCTGTTTTGTACATAATCATAATCCAAACAACATTAAACTTAATCCTCGTCATTTAAAATGTATTTTCATGGAATACTCTTAAATTCAGAAAGGTTACAAATATTTTTGTCCTTATTATAACCCAATCTTTTGGGTCAGCAGATGTAACATTTTTAAGTCTTATCCATATTTTTCTGCTAAGGAGAAGCATGTTCTGAGTCATGATGATTTATTCATAAATAGCCCACCTTCTAAGAAACATTCTACAAGAACAACCACTTTGCCCTATAGCATCCCAAGATCACTAATGTTTACACAAGACGCTCACGAGATGTACCTCCAAATTCACCTTTTCGGCCACCTGCTTCCATTGTTCCTTCTGCTGGATGATTCTAAGCACTCTTCCTCTAAGCTTGACATCTTGATTGCACATTGCAAAGCGACTCTGATCTTCGTCTTCCCTTTTGAGAAAAATCGAGAAATGAATTCATGTGATATGCCTAGTCTCTTGAAATCTGTTACCAATGCTAATAGTTCATCATATTTGTGTTTCTACCCTTTAATTCTCACCCGCTTCCCAAGTCTGTTTCATGTGCATTGTCTCATCCAGCTTAACAGGATGCTATCTGGTAAAGAATAACAGCTCTAAAACAAAACAGTAGTTGGGATTTGGTATAAGCATAACCCTGGAAGAGGATAATTTGTTGCAAATGGATGCATGCAATAAAGGATAGCTACTTAGTTCAGTTGAAGGTCGTCTTGTTGTGAAGGGGTATTCATAGACTTATGATGTTGACCATCAAGAGACAATCTCATCGGTTGCTAAGAGGACATATGTACGGCTTCATATCTCCTCGGATGCTACTCATCATTGGCTGATGCATCAATTTGACATCAAATGTTGCCTTAATGGTACTCTTAATGAAGTCTATATGGAGCAACCACCTGGGTATGCTGCTCAAGAAAAGACTGCAAAGGTTTGCAGGTTGCATATGTCATTATATGGCCTGAAGTGCTATCTTAAAGAATGGCTCTTGCTCATGCGATGAGGGAGTTCGGCCTCATGCGATGTTAGAGTGATCACTATGTGTTTTTATCGGCATTACTAGGGCAATAAGCTCATTTTAGTGGTTTACAAGGATGACAGTCATTGTAGATGGAGAGGGTGTTAAGGAATTGGAAGTGTTTATTCAACAGAATTTTCAAACAAAATATCTTAGACATTTTAGATACTTCGAGTATTAAGGTAGCCTACTCGAGGAATGTATCTATGTATCTAAACAAGTACATGGTTGATATGTCGTCAAATGCAGACTTTTTGGGGGCATAGGTTAGTTAATACACTTAGGGATCCTAATTCCAAGCATATGTGATTCAGGTGGATACAAAAGGAATGTTAAAAAGTTAAATGATTTAAAAATGACTTGTCCAATTATTGCATTTTCTACGAGTGTGGTTGGTCATTTCATGTCTGATCCTAAGACTCATCATGATGTGGTCATGCGATCTTAAGATTCTTTCCTAGTAAAAGCCGTTTTATTCAGATTGTGAACATGGTATCATTGCTGGTTTCTCTGATGTAGTTGAACATATTCACCTTTTAATCGTAGATCCATGACATGATATTATGTATTTGCAATAGCTAATCTAATTTTATTAAAGAGTT
This sequence comes from Scilla litardierei, assembly GCA_030789695.1. NCBI lineage: Eukaryota > Viridiplantae > Streptophyta > Magnoliopsida > Asparagales > Asparagaceae > Scilla > Scilla litardierei. Next base: position 123,825,039 of record CM061132.1, on the reverse strand, counting down.
AGAAACAACCAGTTATTTCTAGATCTAATGCTGGATCAGAATATCACGCTATAATGAATCACACTTGTGAGTTGGTATCAATTCAAACGGTTGCTTGCTGAACTTCGCAATTCATCGTATATTCTTTTAATGCTCTACTTTGATAACCATGCTGCCATCTACATTATGAATACCCTGGTGTTCCATGAGAGGGCTTAGCATATTAAAGTTGAATTGCAGATAGTTCGACAGAAAGTGTAAAAAGAAAGATTAAAACTAGACATGTGAGTTTTGCAAATTAGTTAGCCGATATGCTTACTAAACTTTATTTGAAATCCTGAGTTGATTACATTTGTGACAAGCTGGATATGTGCAATATATATGTGCCAGCTTGAGGGTTAGTCTGAGAATAGATGGTTAAGTGAGGTGTTATATGACCCAGATGTGTGTGTTGTGGTAGAAAAGTGTACTAATCTCTCTAACCTTTTCCTACTAATCTCGGATGTCATGGTATCACCTTCAATATGCTAAAATGAGCAATGACTTTTGAAAATAAGGTGAGTTTGGGGCAACTTTTATTAAGTGCTTGTGTTGTTTTTAAAGCAAATACAAGCTTTTTGCAAAAAATTAATGTTTGGATATTACTTTAAAATTTTACTTTTTCTAAGAGCACAAGTTAAAAGGCTGCAGTCTGAAAAAAAAAACTAGATTTTCTGGCTTCTTAACTGCAGAAACCACTATCCCCACTCATGATCTCTCCTTTTTCTCCTCTTTTTTTCTTTCATGATATTTGATGAAAGATTTGATATGAAAACATGTTTTTGGGTTGAAGATATTTGGACAAATCAAATCAGATCTAAACGAGAGCTGAGCTGAGTCAGATCTAAAAGAAAACAAAAAAGGAAATAAAAAGAGACAAATGAAGAAATAATAAGAGAGAAGATAAAGATGGAGAAAAGAATGAGAAGCTGTAGTAGCAGCCAACGGCATTAGTAGCAGCAACCGCGAAAAGGGAAGTGACATTATCAGCTGCTGCAGGCGATGACGATGACGGAAGACATGGGTGGCAGTGATGATGGTGGCAAAAAGGGATGGTGGCAGTAGACGGAAGAGGCAAGAAAGGTGGTGGCATTGGTTGATGGCAGAGGCGGAGGTGGCTCTATCATGTACAATTGAGTTTTTAAGTATTGATTGGAAAACAGATAATAAGAAATTAGGATTATGGTATGATATGCTCTGAAACCATGACGATAACATAATGAAAGAGAAGAAAATTAGAGACAAAAGGTTTATGAGAGTATAAGATCTCCCACCCTTTGTTATTCATATTGCAACTAAGTGTAATAGGTTTAGGCCCAAAGCCCAATACAACTTATATAACTAAATATATTAGTCTAACAATCTCTAACACAATTTAATCAGTAACTGAATTATTCTCTTTATTTTTATTAATTATATTCAAGCTTTTTATCTACACATCAATCATTATCGAAACTTCATTCGAATAAATAGTAACATTTTTTAAAGCACTTAAATTTATCTAACTCCGAAGGAAAGATAAATTTATTGTGGTAGTGAAATTTAGGGAATGTATTTAGTTATTTGATAAATTTTCAGGCATCGCACCCCAAAGAATTGACGATTACCGACTAGCATGCCTCAAATATGAAAAAATTTCGAATCTTACACATGTAATCAAGTACATTCTCACACTGCAATGCAAAAGATTTACATGATAATTAGAGTTCATATAAAAACATTTCATTCAAGCTCTAATCAAAATAAAAGAAGTTTTGATGCCTTTATATATGTTTACAAAAACCACAATTTTCTACCATAACCAATGTGGGACTAAAAGCTACTATAAATAAAATCAAACTTAAAATAAGATAGAAAATGACTCCACTTATTTTTAAAAAACACGACTCAAATAAAAATTTTAAAAAAACTCAAATACTACTAAACACATGTCAAAATCCAATTAGACCCTCTTCATTTTTCCCGACTTTAGAACTTCATCACCTAATGAATAATGATAGAAAGAGCATAAGTGGATAAAAAATCAGCGGTCTCTTGTAATTGAAGAAGACATGTTCCTGAGCATTGAAATGAGATAAAATGTGGGCTTGCTGATTCATATCTTCTGAAAAATGTTTCCAAGCGACGAAAGACAAGGAAATGTATAAGAACTGCTGGGTGGTTGGCATAGATGATCAGGAAAGATGAGGTCGATGTACTCAATAAGCTCAAGTGGGACCTCCAAACTAAATTGTGAAATAAAATCGTGTAGCTCAGGCTCCAGCTCGATCATATGTTCAAACTTAGGCTCGACCTTGGTCTTGATCATATGCACGATCTTGATCACATGCATGGATGCAGATTTGGGTTCCGATTTAAACTTTGCCTTAAACTCTGACTCATGCTCAATCAGTGACTTGGGTTAGGACTCTGACCTTGGCTATGCTTGTAGACTTTGCTATGAGACAACTCATGCACATCTTTGAAAAATTAATCACATCTTCGATTGGTCTCAGTCCTTGAAGTCCTTGAAGTTGATAGTTGTGGAGGTGAATGATGCTTGGAAAGATGTCAATATCAAGTTTGGGTTTCATTTGTGCCTATTATTCACATCTTTCACCATACGATTTTCACTAATAGTAGGCATTTCCCTATACGATTTTCACTAATAGTAGGCATTTCACTGGTTTCTTAACTGCAGAAGCCAATAGCCCTACTCATAATCTCTTTTTCCTCTCATGATCTTTGATGAAAGATTTGATAAAAACATGTTTTTTGGACTAAAGATACTTTGACAAATCAAATCAGATCTCAATGAGAGCTGAGCTTGGTCAGATCTAAAGGGGAAAAAAGGACAGAAAAAGAAACAAATGAAGAAATAATAAGAGGAAATAAAGATGGAGAAAAGGAGAAGCGGTAGTAGCATCCAAAGGCATTAATAGCAGCAACCACGAAAAGGGGAGTGACATTATCAGCTGATGCACGTGATGACGATGACAAAAGACATGGGTGACGGCGACGATGATGGGAACAAAGGGTGGTGGCAGTAGCCGAAAGAGGCAAGAAAGGCAATGGCATTAGTGGATGGCAGAGGCATAGGTGACCCTATTATGTACAATAAAGTTTTTTAAGTATTGATTGGAAGATAGATAATATGAAATTAGGATTAAGGTATGGTACGCTCTGAAACCATGACGATAATACAATGAAAGAGAAGAAAATTAGTGAGAACAGGTTTATGAGAGTATAAGATCTTCCAACCTTTGTTATTCATATATATATATATATATATATATATATATATATATATATATATATATATATATATATATATATATATATATATATATATATATATATATATATATATAAGAATAATAGGTTTATAAGATCTTCCAACCCTATTATAAGATCTTCCAACCTTTGTTATTCATATATGTATATGTATGTATATATATATATATATATATGTATATATATATATATATATATATATGGTAAAGTGTTCCTAGGGTGACTCCTTAGATTAAATCTAAGGAGTCGCCCCCATTTTCTCCCATCTCCCACAATTTTTTTTGAAATTTTTTTTCTTGAGATTGTTGTTCACCTCATGGATGATCAACATACCAAAAATCAAGTCATTCCAATACTTTTAGAGCCCCCATCTATCCCTTGCAACTTTATGTGTTTTTCAGCACGTTTTCAGACCGTTGAAGTTGCAAGGGATAGATGGGGGCTCTAAAAGTATTGGAATGACTTGATTTTTGGTATGTTGATCATCCATGAGGTGAACAACAATCTCAAGAATAATATGTTTACGCCCAAGGGCCAATACAACGGATATAACTAAATATACTACTCTAACAATCTCCAACACACTATACTCACACTATACTCTAAGTAATTGAATTATTATCTTTATTTTTAATAATTTTATCTAAGTTTTTTATCCGACACATCAATCATTATCGAAACTTCATTCAGCAAATTTATTTTAAACAGTAACATTTTTTTCAAAGCACTTAAATTTAAATTTATCTGACATGAACAGAAGAGAAAGGTATTTGTGATAGTGAAATTTCTGGAAAATATTTAGGGATTTGATAAATTTTCAGGCATCGCACCCCAAAGAATTGACGATTATTGACTAACATGCCTATTATGTGAAAAATTTCGATCTTACGCATGTGATGCCTACATTCTCACACTCTAATGCAAAAGATTTAGATGGTAATTAGAGTTTGCATAAAAACTTTTCATTCAATCTCTAATCAAAATAAAATAAGTTTTGATGCCTTTATATATGTTTACAAAAACCACAATCTTCTACCATAACCAATGTGGAACTAAAAGCTACTATAAATAAAAAAAATAAAATAACATAGCAAATTACTCAGCTTATTTTTAAAAAACCAGGAGTCAAATAATAGTTTGAAAAACTCAAATACTACTAAACACTTGTCTAAATCCGAATAGATCCTCATCATTTTTCCCAACTTTAAGAACTTCATCACCTGATGAATAGAAAGAGCATAACTGGATAAAAAATCAATGGTCTCTTGTAAGTGAAGAAGACACGTTCTCAAGCTTTGAAATGAGATAAAATATGGTTTTGCTGACGCATATCTTCTGAAAAATATTTTGAAGCGACGAACGAGAAGAAAATGTATAGAAATTATTGGCTGGTTGGCTATGAATAATCATGAAGGATGAAGTCGTGTACTCAAGAAGCTTAAGTATGACATCCAAACTAAGTTCTGAAATAAAATCATGTAGCTCAGGCTCCAGCTCGATCATATGTTCGGACTTGGGCTCGACCTTGGACCTGATCACATGCTCGACCTTGATCGCATGCATGGATGCAAATTTAGGTTTCGGTTTAAACTTTACCATAAACTTTGACTCATGCTCAATCATGGACTTGGGTTAGGACTCTGACCTGCCTCTGCTGGTAGACTTTGCTCTTGGACAACTCATGTACATCTTTGAAAAATTCATCAAATCTTTGATTGGTCTCAGCCCTTGAAGTTGATAGTGGTGGATGTGAATGATGCTTAGGAAGATATCAATATCAAAGCTTGGGTTTCATTTGTTCCTATTATTCATGTCTTTCACCATACTGTTATCAACAACAGTAGACATTTTACTGAGTACGTCGAGCTCTCAAGCATAAATGCACTTTTTCGACAAGTGAAAAATCATTCAGTATAAAGTCCCAATCTTCATAGCTTAAATACTGAGTATGTCGAGCACTCGAGCATAAATGCACTTTTTTCGACAAGTGAAAAATCATTCAGTATAAGGTCCCAATCTTCATAGCTTTAATAATTATCAAATCTATAGAAAACTAAAATTCTAAAGTCATACTCTGCTTTAGATAGGTGATGATTTAGAAAAATCATAGAAAATATGCAAAACGCAGGCAAACTCTTAGAACTCATCAAGATAGTTCCAACCCTAATTTTGGCTTACAGTTGGTTTAAATAGATAAGAAATCGGGCTAAAATGGTTTCAAAATTACCAAAATAGCGAACCAACATGCAACTGGTTGAAATTCTCTGAAAATCACAGATTGCACTATGGCAGCTGCAAAAAATCTATAAATTTTGCTAGAAACCCACCAAGCCATAGTGCACCAGCTAGTAGCTCGTCACGATCAATGGTGGCATAGCTTAGTTAACGGCTTACGTTAATTGGTCAATGGCTTAATTGGTTAAGAGTCAGCTCGGGTCGGCTTAGGTCTGAGCCAATAAACATTATCAGCTCACATCTGAGCTGAGCTGATTGTTTAAAAATGGCTTGGGATGAGTCGATCTTCACAAATTCAACTTGGGAGCAAGCTATCATCAACGAGGATTGCGATCGATGACATTGAGGGGTTTGTTGTGCTTTTACGACCCCAGCGATGGTGGCTACAGAGTAAGGCGATGATAGCTGATGGCTTGGATGAAGTCGGACTATTGAGGTGCTGGATGTAGATGATGATAGTGTTGGAAGCGTTAGATGATGACACCCACGACATTAAGAAAGTGTGATGGCATTTGCAGCTAAGGCGGATGATAACAATCAACAGATAAGGTAGACTGGGGCTCGATTAAAGATGACGGTGACGGCGATTATGGGCTTTGAAGGTGGCGCAATGGCGAGGATGGAAAATAAAGACAATGTCGACGAAGGGGCAAAGAAAGAGGAAGTTGGGTTTGGGTTTTAGCGTTAGGGTTCGATGGGGATTAATGACAAGAACATGAAAAGAAATTTTTTTGATTTTTTGACTAAAAAACAAATTAAAATTTTTTAAATACTAAATCCAATAAACAATGAAGATTGGCTACTAGGGTTTGAGATATTTTTTAATCTAATGGAAAAAGCAAATCTGATGGGAAAGATGGAAAAAAATTCGAAGTTTGGGACTTTAGCTCTGATAACCAATTTGACGCAGAACTAAAGAAAGGGTAGAAAAGGGTTGTGGTGTGGGAATTTGGGAGAAATATTTAGGAATTTTATAAACTTTTTGTCCTCGCGTCCCAGAAATTTGATGATCACTGCTACACACATTGCACGTATATACTTTTTAACCTCACGTCCAGGCAATCAAGCTCACTCTTGCACTCCAATGCAAAATATTTAGATGGTAAACAGAATTTACACGAAAACTTTTTATTTAATCTATAATCGAAATAAAATAAGTTTGATGTCTTTATATAAGCTTACATAAATCACAATCTTCTACCACAACCGACGTGGGACTAAAAACTACTGAAAATAAAAGAAACTCAAAATAACATAGAAATGACTTGTTCTAAAAAGAAACATGACTCGAATAAACCTTTAAAAAGACTCAAATACTACTAAAGACTAGTTTGAATCAGATTGGATCCCCATTGCTATCAAACACCTGGAATGTACAAAAGCTGTATTTGAAAAAGTTCTTATTGATAGGTGCCTTTTATAAGGACTTATTTAAAATTAGAAGCAACGCCAAACCCACCATGAGTGTACCTTTGGAGGATTTTACCTATTTATAGTTAACAAATTTAAGTACATGTACCTGCAAAAGTACCAAGCAACCTCTGTGATATATTGTCTTACATTGGTTATGGAGCAATCCAATCCAATGTACAACTAGTTAACAACCAATTGAGACAGCCAATGTAGAATTGGAACCAAAAAAAGTATTGATCACCAACAGCATGGAGCTCTTAAATCTATCATTTGCTTCAAGCCTTCCAATTAGTTCAAGCTCTAAATTAGAAAATTGATTTTTTATTTACAATCCCATAAACATCTGCAAGTCTTGGATTCATATGCCATATACCTCATAAGTTCACTTTCATACTGTTGGTTCTTTTAAACTCGTCTAGTATAAACCATCTTCTTTGGTGTGTTATATTATTTGACCATTTATTGCAATCTTCTACACTCAACATTGAAGCTTTTACCAGACCAAGTAACAAAGTTTTCTAGTCAAGAAAACTACTAAAGATGCAAAAAAGACATTGAAATCTAATGTTAAACAGTGGTTTCAATCTTCTCACTATATAGATAATCAATTATGCCGATAACAATTGTGTATCAAATTCACTCATAAAAACATTATAAAAATACATCAACATAAGTTCCAGTCAATAGGGTGAACCAATCAAACTAGGCTACTTAGTGATTAATAATAAATAATATATTCATAATTGATATTAATTTAAATTACAAAGCTAAAACCTTAGAATGAAAAGAATTTCACAAAGAAAATACGAATGGAATTGAACGCAAAATGAAAAATAACTTACATTCAATAGAGATAGATAAGATTTATTATAAAACGAAATGTAATATGTTAAATAACCTCAAGATTAAACAGCAATAAATTGAAATGTGATTAATTGACTCGAAAATTTAATAGCAAATACGTTACACCACAATTGGAAAATAATAAATTTCAAAGGGTAACAAATTATAACCTAATTAATTAACAATGAAACAAAAATGGGAAATAACCTTAAATGGACTACAATATATGACTAAAACCCCTAAAATTGAATTAAATGTTGAGGACATGCATATTTAATAGGGTAATTTTTAGATTTCGGCAAAAATTTTAAAATAATTTCAACTTTCGACCAACTTTTAAAATATTATCAAATTTCGACCAAGTGGGGCCACGTCAGCAGCCTCGCGCCGCTGGCGGTTATTTATCCATATGGACGCACTTGGCAAGTGCGTCCATTCTGGCCGCACTTGCCAAGTGCGGCCAGTTTGAGTTGGAGACAAACAGGCCCGTGACTTACTTTAAGTCACGGGGCATCTAAACTGGCCGCACTTGGCAAGTGCGGCCAGAATAGACGCTATATCCATTAGCTGCCAACAAACCCGAGCAGTCTAACTTATCACACTGCGGAAACGGAAAGAAAAAACCCTAGCTAGGGCGAGACGGCGGAGGAGGCTTCCCATCCCCATTTGTGTTGATCAGACGGCGAGGGTTTCTCCATTTCTGTTGATCAGATAACGAGATACACAAACAGGTATGTGGATCTCTCCATTTGATATCTCCATTTGATGAAAGATCCACAAACATTGTATTCTTACTCTATCATATGAAAACATAATTTTGCATGACCTAAATCTTTCATATCAATACTATTAGACAAGAATGATTTAGTGTCATGAATAAGATCAATGACATTACCAAAAATGAGAATATCGTCAACATAAAGGCACAAAATGACTCACTAGTTACCATCAGATTTGTAAGCACGTTGATCAAAATTAATTTGTTACATAATCATGTAAACTAGTATCCAAGTCTTGTTGGACATAAGGCAATCCAGTTGATTATCAAGAACAACACAACAATCCATTTTTTGGGATACACATTACTTAATTGAAACTTTGGATATGTATCAAATTCATACTAAGGTTGGTTTAATAAGATTGTTGATATACATTTCCGTGATTTCTAATGGAATATAGAACAATATTTTTGCAACTTGTAGGCTAGAATAGCATGGAGGAGGCGGGACCAATAACTGACGAGGTCTTGTATGATCAGGCGCACCATCGGTCTGCGCAGATCCAGTATGGAGAGGTATGAATATTTGAGTTGGAAAATTCTGAAAATTTAATTATGATGCCAATGCAGGAAAATAATTAACGTGATATTGTTTGCAGGAGGCTGTGATAGGAATTGTTGATCACGCACGCAGACATTCAGAATGGCAACTAGATGAGCGTGTGGAGTTGTATATCATAATGTCTGGATTACATGTATGTGCGAAGTTGAAGTGGATACGATTGGACCATGCACTATTAACAGCATTGGTTGAGAGATGACGGCCCGAGACGAACACATTTCATATGAGACAGGGGGAGATGACGATCACTCTGCAAGATGTGGCTGTCATCACCGGCCTACCTATATCCGGAACCCCCATTTATCAAATTGGCCGACAACATAGTACCTGGGCCGATGTGATGGAGCGTCTTCTAGGCCAGGCATCCATGGAAAACCAAGGAGCAAAGGTAAAGCTTGCTTGGTTGCGTGAAACATATAGGGAGGTGCCGGATGAAGCCACAGATGAGGAGATTCAGCAATGTGCACGGACGTACTTGCTGCATATGATCGGAACCTTATTGGTTCCAGATCCAAGCAAAGGATCGGTCCATCTACGGTGGTTGGAGAAGCTGGAACATTTTGAGGAAATTGGAGGGTATGCGTGGGGAAGTGCAGTGCTGGCACATATGTATTCTGAGCTAAGCAAAGTGGTAAGGATGCAAACATTGGCTATATATGTATGCGGCACCTTGTTGCAGGTATAACACTATTAATTCTGCAATAGTGAGAAGTGTATAAATATGTTTTATAAATAAAAGACAAATTCATATTTACAGGTATGGTCCTGGGAGAGATTACATATAGGCCGGCCTACATACAGACAAAATGTATTGGACGGCAACGGCCCCTTAGGCTGCAGGTGGAATGTGCCAAGATCATTTCGTGAAAATCCCCAAGGGAACCTCGAATTGTATAGAAACGAGCTTGACTCGTTAGAGAGCACACATGTTTGAATTTGTAAATTTTGAATTAATGATATATATGTAAATAGCACGTCGTCTAATTAAGTATTTCTTTCATTCATGCCTATTAGGTTATCTGGGAGCCATATGATGCGCGGTTGGACCATCTTCATCCTTTATGTTTATTATTTCCTGCGATATGGCGTGCACGCGTACCATTATTTTACTGGGAGGAGATTGAAATGCATGTACCAGACCGTGTTATGAGGCAATTTGGGTTAGCACAGCACATTCCAGTAGCGGTCCCAGTAATGTCGGGGAAGTCAGGTATGACCCCTCAACAATGGGTTGCTGCCATCGTGGAGCCTCAAGCGGCATGGGATAACAGATTTGCCAATGTTGTGGAGGAGGAGGATGCCGTGTCGGTAAATGATTATATGCAATGGTATTGGGGGATCACAAGACGATGGATATATACTAGGCAGGAGCCCCCGTTCTCGTACATGCCACGTGGGCCACTCGAGCGTAAAATGGTAAATAATAGTCATATACACTTCTTAAGATTACAAATTTTTTTGATTCATATATACTAAGCGTGTGATTTGTTTTACAGGGTGATACGCTGCTTAACATCTACAATCGTTCGGTCATTGGTTTACAGGAGGACCCGTATAACACTCACTTGCTAGCAATCCAGCAAATGATCGATGATGTGATGGGGTAGACACGACATCGTCCTAAAGGAACAGACACCAGCTATCTTCGGCGAATGTATAGGAGGGATGTCGCCGGAAGTTCGCAGCAGCAGGAGCAGGAGCAGGAGCAGGAGCATCAAGAGCAGGAGCCGGAGCCGGATCAGCAGGAGCAACAGCAACAGACAGTGGATGAAGCTGGGACCTCGCAGCCTCAGTATACATAACCACAAATGGAGGGGGACACCGCTACACAACAAGCACAGTTGCGGATATACAGCCGTACCCGTCGTGTGAAAGCTGCACTCCAACGATTTTGGCGGCCGTAGTTTTTTTTATGTTGAAATGACTTTTGGAACATAATTTATTTTTCGGTATTTTGTAGGATGACATTGTGTTTGACATTTATTTTTTGGAACTTAATGTTTACCTCATGTAATTTGTGTCATGTGTGCTATGGACATGTGAGATATATGAGTGAGATAATTGTGATAGGTGTCAAATGTCACCTCTCATCAGCTTCTTCATTTTTCAGTGGCTTTCTGAACGAAGCGGTCATCCAAGGCTATCAAGAGAAATAAAGCTACCCAACCGGCCCCCAATGCTGTAAAGAAGCACGTAGCTGTTATCAGCATGTATCACCCAAGCCGACACTTATTAGTTGTATCTATGTTACATATACATCAACACAAGTTGTGCAAATTACATCACACAATTCCACTACACAACAAAATTCAACTGACATCAAAGTTCGATATATATAGCGATGATACAGCGATGATACAGGAAACCAGACACATCGCTCTTACATACACAACAAAATTCTACTTCGATATTACAGCGATGATACAAACATGAAACCAGACACATCGCTCTTACATATTCCTTACATACATCCAACCTCCCACTAAACTCTCCAACAAAATACGAAAATACATTTACTATTGTCACTCCTAAACATCAGCAACCTATATCGGCGGCGGCGGCGGCGATCGTGACCCGCTTGGTCCTGCAGCATCATGCGTGGCAATGTCTCGAGGCCCCAAAACAACTAAATCCAATTTCTCTTCAATCCGTCGAAGAGCCTCACTCATTTTAGCTTGTTCGTCCTCCATATCCATAACGCGACACTCGACTTTCCGAATATCATTTTGGTTCTCAATCGCTCGCCCTTCAATGCGATTAATAGCTTTTCGCATCCAGTATAGTGTGTTGTCGATGTTCGATAGAGTTTGATTATCACCTTCTGGGTTCGCCGTTCGTTGCGGCGATAAGGGTTAACGACTTGAAACTTCGGGGTCCTCTTCACGCGAAGCATGTAGCGCATTTGCTTCTGCAAAGGTCAGCATCGTTGCCCTACGTTTGCGACCCTCTCCTTTCTCCATCTTGATTTCGGTTGCTTCTGAGAATGTTCCCCTCTCCTCTCTATTTTCAGCTGCTTGTGAGAATGGCCAGCTCTCGGATGAGAGCTGTGCCTTATACTCAGACAGGCCGCACTTGCCAAGTGCGGCCCGTATAGTGCCACCTCAACTCAAACTGGCCGCACTTGGCAAGTGCGGCCAGAAAGACCGCACTTGCCAAGTGCGTCCATATGGAAAAATAACCGCCAGCGGCTCCTGGCCGCTGACGTGGATCAACTTGGTCGAAATTTGATAATATTTTATAAGTTGGTCGAAAATTGATATTATTTTAAAATTTTAACCTAAATCTAAAAATTACCCTATTTAATAAGCAATAAGTTAAACAAGATTATGATCAAAATAAAACGTGGGCTACCAAAATATAAAAGTTAAGGAATAGGCTAACCAATTATTTCACAACAAACAAATGTTGAAACGAAAGGAGATTTCAGAATCCAATGTAATGCCCCCAAGTACACTAGTTTAATAATTTTCTTCTTCAATAATCCAATTTAAAACTTGGCTTCAATGGCGGTTGGTGGTGTTGTAATGTAGAGTGAAAGAGAATGAAAGAGAAATAAATAGAATGGAGAGAAATTTCAAGAAGAAAATTGAATACATTCAACAGAAACAAAATTGATTAGAACCCATTAGGCATTACTGGCAGGCGCATTATGGCCCAACCGTAACGTTGTGGCCAGTTCCAATGAATTATCAATTCACAGAACATGATAAACCGTGTGTGGCACAACATTTTGCTGACACGTGACGGATGAGCTCGCGATAAAGATATGCTAACAGGGCATAAGGCTAAGACAGCTTATAGAGTAAGGGACTATGCAGGCCTCAGATTGAATTTACGCTGCTCTTTCTTGATGCCTATGAAAGGATGAATCAAACAATGGGCCCCATGAATCCACGTGGTCATGTTTTTATCTAAATTACATTTTTTATCTAAAAAATTGATTAACATGCGTCATCATATAACTGGAAGAAAGGGCTCGAGGTCACATTTTAACTTTGCATCTGTTTCTCCCTTGGATGTAAAACAAAGTAAAATTCTTTTACACGTCCCATTGTTTTGCCTTTTCACGAAGTACACATCCTCAAGAGCAAAAGTTGATGAGAGTTTAGGTCTCCATCTATATCTAGGTCAAATAAAAAACTTGACTTCTATCTATATATGTTGTTGTCACCGCCTCATCTGGAAAGTGGCTAAGGTCATGTTTGGGTGATGGAAAACTTTGGAAGGAAAATGATGTGGTCGTGTACCGCAAAAGGTGCAAGGACGCGGGCGTGGGAGCGGTCGTGGGATCGACTTAGTATTTAGCTATTTTTCTTTATGCACTACCTTCTATGGTTTTAAATTGTTGTGTGTTTAGTATTTGTTAGGAGAGTATTTAAAGGGATTAACCCTAACTATGGGGGTATCGAGATATTGAGATAATTCGTCATTTTGACGGCTAGGGTTTGGAGGAATAAAATTTGATCCCATATTTCAAGTTGGGGAGCGATCTACTCCAGAAAAGATCAATTATCTCTTATTTCTTATCAATTTCATCATCCACATCAAATTTCTCTTTTTTCTTCCAATTAAAAATCTGAAGTTTTACTACGATTAACCCTAATCGTATCAATTTGGTATCCGAACGGTCGATTCTATGACGAACACACGAGCGGCGGCGACGAAAACTCTGGAGGAGCGGCTCGATGCAGAAATATCGGGGTTGAGGAAGGAGATGATGGATATGACGGACGAGATCAAGGCGGATGTGAACGCAACCATGTAAGTAAACATGAAACGGATCTCGAAGCAACACTCGTGTAAGATGAAGGAGAACATGAAGGAGGGCTTCGCCGATGTAGCGAAGATACTTCAGCAACAATTTTTCCAGCGAGATCCGGATCCAAAGACATCTGGGTTTTCAGATCTGATCTCGTTAACAACCCCGGGCAATGGCGACGTCGAAGGACAAACCCTAGGGTTTGAAGGAGGGTTTACCCCCACGTGGGGGGACGGTGCGGGACAGCGGCAGGGCGGGCAGCCCCACCAGGGGGCCGACGGTGGTCGGCCGCCCCCAACTGGGGGCGACGAAGGCGGGCGGCCCCGTCTTGGGGCCGCCGGAGGGCAACTGCCCCCCGTTAGGGGCGACAAACAACAGAGGCCCCCTCACGGGGCCGATGGAGCAATTTCGCCCCCCATGGGGGCGGCGGAGGGTGGCGCCCCCATCCTGGGGGCGCGGGGGGTTTCTGTCCCTGGCGGGGGGTGGCAATGGCAAGCGGGCCAACCTGGGGCCCGCAGATGATGATCCACCCCCCGTGGGGGCGGAGGATGGCAGGCCCACTTTGGGTCCACAGGAGGCGGGCAGGCCCGTGGGGGGGCGGCGAGGACAGGCGGGCCCATTTGGGGCCCGCAGGACTTCCCCCTCATTTTGGGGGCAGCAATGGGTGGAGGCTATATCGGGGGCCCACGGGAGAAGATCAGCCTCCTTTTGAGGGCGTCGAAGAAGGGTGGATGCGTGGAGGACTACGGCGAGAGCAGGTTGACGAGTGGGACGATATAGGTGCACTCGCCAATGAGAGGGCCAGGGGAGATAAGGGACAGTGGAGGACTGAGGATCACCCTTACCAAAGGCGGCAGGCGGTGAACAGGGAAGGGCCACCATGAGGTGACACCAACCCAAAGATGAGGAAGTTAAAGGCGCCACTTTTTGATGGGTAGGACCCCGATGGGTGGATTTACCAAATAGAGAGGTACTTTGAGTTCGCAGGCTTCACTGAGGCGGAGAGACTGAGGGCGGTAGCACTGAACTTCGAGGGTGAGTCTCTTGTTTGGTATTGGTGGACCCAAAAGCAGAAGCCTATACGTACTTGGAGGGAGCTGACAGAGTGCCTTATGGAGAGGTTTCAGAAGACCCACAGGGAGGGCTGTTTGAGCAGTTATACGCTTTGAGGCAGGATGGGACCGTGTGTGACTATATCACGAAGTTCGAGACACTCTCGAGTCGAGTGGAGGGGGGTGTCAGAGGAATCGATGGAAGAAAATTTTCTGAAGGGGCTAAAGCCAGCCGTGAGAGCTGAGCTGTGAGTACATGACCCTTAGGGGTTGACAGCCATGATGCAGGTGGCCATGAGAGTGGAGGACATGCAGACTCAGGAGAGGAGGTCTCGAGAAGCGTGGGACGGAGTCACAGCACGCAGCCCAGCTCCGACTGCAATACCCAGGATCACGATCGGGACTCCATCAGCGGAGGCCAGACCAGGAGGGCAGACTCGCCGGATGACAGAGACGGAGATGAGGGAGCGCAGTGCCAAGGGGTTGTGCTTCAAGTGCGACGAGAGATTCACACCAAGACACAGATGTGCGGGACGAGCCATGCAGTTGGAGGTGACGGCAGAGGAGGAGGAAGAGGGAGACTCTATAGTTATACTTGATGTAGAGAACAAGGAGGCAGAGCAGCATGCACATTTGGACACCGTGGAGGTGTCACTCAGCTCTGTAGTGGGATTTACGCCCAATCACACCATGAAGCTGGCAGGCATGTTGGTAGATCAGGAGGTGACGATACTGGTGGACAGTGGGACAACCCACAACTTCATCTCGAAGAAGGTGGTGGAGCAACAGGTGCTTGATAAGAGTGAGACGGCCACTTTTGGGGTTATTTTGGGCACATGCCAGAGGAAGGAGAGCAAGAGGTTTGCAGGGCAGTGATACTGGCAGTGCAGGGGACGCAGATAGTGGGCGGATTTTTACCCACTGGAATTAGAAAAGGTGGACTTGGTGTTGGGGATGCAGTGGTTACATACCTTGGACGACACCAAGTTCAACTGAAAGTTGTTGCGGATGGAGTATCAGGAGGACGGGAGGACCATGGTTCTGTTAGGGGACCCCAGCCTTTGCTGTTGTGTGGCGTCCCTTAAGTCCTTGGCCCGGACAGTACTAGTCGGAGGGAGGCATTTTTTGTTACATATCAGGAGCTGGGAGCAGTAGCGGAGGAGCAGGTGATGCCTCCAGAGGTGGGGGAGTTATTGGACAGTTATGGGCATGTGTTTCAGATGCCACAGGGACTTCCTCCACAGAGAGACTACGAGCACGCCATCGTGTTGCATGAGGAAGCGGCTCCGATCAGCATTCGGCCCTACAGGTACCCTCATATTCAGAAGGATAAGATTGAGCGGCTGATCAGGGAGACGTTACAGGCAGGAGTGATACGACCGAGTGTCAGTCTCTTTTCTAGTCTTGCGCTCTTGGTGAAGAAGAATGGTAATTAGAGGTTCTGTGTAGACTATTGTGCCCTCAACAAGGAGACGGTAGCAGATCGATTTCCCATACCGATGATAGATGAGATATTGGATGAGCTACATGGGGCATCGATCTTTTCGAAGATTGACTTAAAGTCGGGATATCGCCAGATCGGGATGAAGGCTGAGGATGTGCACAAGACTGCCTTTCGGACTCATGAGGGGCACTATGAGTTCCTCGTCATGCCATTTGGGCTGACGAATGTGCCCGCTACTTTTCAGGCGTTGATGAACAAGATATTTCAGCCTTATCTGCGACAGTTTGTCTTGGTGTTCTTCGACGATATACTTGTCTATAGCCGTACGGTGGAGGAGCACGTATGGGATTTGGAGACGGTGATGCAGGAGTTGTAAGCCCACCAGTTATATGCCAACAGGAAGAAGTGCACGTTTGCTCAGGAGAGAGTGGAGTACTTGGGACACGTAGTGTCAGCAGAGGGGGTAGCAGCGGATAGAGCCAAGATTGAGGCTATGTTAGATTGACCGCAGCCGACGACATTGAGGGCGTTGCGAGTGTTTATGGGTTTGACGGGCTATTACCGCAAGTTCGTACAGGGCTATAGTACCATTGCATTGCCTCTGGCAGAGCAATTAAAGAAGGATGGGTTCCAGTGGAACGATGAGGCTATTGCGGCGTTTGAGGCATTGAAGAGGGTGATGACGACAGTTCCAGTGTTGGCTCTTCCCGACTTTAGCAGGCTGTTTGTGGTGGAGACCAATGCCTCGGGGCATGGGCTTGAAGCAGTGTTGATGCAGGATCAGCGACCAGTGGCTTACTTTAGTCAGGTTTTGTCCGCACGGGCGAGGCAGAAATCCGTGTATGAGAGGGAGCTGATGGCGATCGCCTTATCGATTCAGAAATGGCATCCTTACCTGTTGGGACGGTATTTTGTTGTGCGCGTGGATCAGAGCTCGCTGAAGTATTTGCTAGAGCAGAGGCTAGTGGCGGCAGACTATCAGAAGTGGCTATCTAAACTTGTTGACTACAAGTTTAAGATACACTATCGGCCGGGTTTGGAGAACAAGGCTGCCGATGCATTATCGCGGAGAGACGAGGTCACATCCTTGGCAGCCTTGTCAGTACCACTGCTGACAGAGTGGGAGCCGTTATGGAGGGAGGTGGACACCGATGAGGAGCTGTCTAGGATCCACGAGGACTTGATTCAGGGGGTGGCTGAGCACCCGGGTTATTCACTGAAGGGGCAGCGGTTGTTGTATCGAGAGAGGTTAGTCATACAGCGTGCTTCAGTTCACATACCGTTGATCTTTCAGGAGTTCCACGGGAGCGCAGTAGGGGCCAGTCGGGTGTCCAGCCGACCTATATGAGGGTGGCTAGAGAGTTGTACTAGCGGGATATGAAGGACATAGCAGAAATGGTATCCAGTTGTGACGTCTGCCAGCGTCACAAATACCTTGTCATGGCGCCGGCAGGGCTGCTGCAGCCCTTAGCTCTTCCTGAGCAGGTGTGGAAGGGGATCAGCATGGATTTTATTGACGGACTGCCCAAGTCGAAGGGATACACGGTGATCTTGGTGGTGATTGACCGTCTGAGCAAGTATGTGCATTTCATCGGGCTGCGTCACCCTTATACTGCAGTGACAGTAGCCACAGCCTTTATGCGGAAGGTGGTTCGTCTACACGGGTTTCCCACTTCCATTGTGTCGGATAGGGACATGATCTTCATAAGCCAGTTCTGGATGGAGTTGTTCAGGGTCCAGGGGACCGTTCTGCGGAGGAGCACCGCTTACCACCCCAAATGGATGGACAGACGGAGGTCGTCAACAGGAGTGTTGAGACGTACAGTCGCTGCTTTGTGTCAGATTGCCCGAGGAGTTGGTATCGGTGGTTGGCGCAGGCCGAGTACTGGTACAACACTTCCTTCCCTTCAGCGGCACAGACGACGCCATTTCGGGTTTTGTACGTAAGGGACCCACAGGCATTGGTCCACTATCGTAGCAGGTCGACACCCGTATCACAGTTCGACCAGTTCCTCGAGGAGCGAGATGGAATTTTGGAGGAGCTGAAGAAGCACCTTACTAGGGCTCAGCAGCTTATGAAAGCAGAGGCGGATGGCCATCGCAGAGAGGTTGACTACGCGGTGGGAGATCAGGTATATCTGAAGCTGAGGCCATACCGCCAGAGAACACTAGCACTGCGTCGGAACGAAAAGTTGGCCGCTCTCTTTTACGGCCCATTTCAGATAGAGGCGAAGATTAGGCACGTGGCTTATAGGTTGACATTGCCTCCATGATCTGCATTACATCTAGTTTTCCATGTCTCTCAGTTACGGCGGGCGATTGGAGCGCATACGCCAGTGGCCACTCTGCCACCTACTTTGACAGTTGATTCGGATGTACTTATGGAGCCCCAAGATATTCTACAGGTGCGACGCATTGAGGCTGGGGGCTGAGAGGGATTAGTACGATGGTTGGGACTGTCCGATCACGAGCCTAATTGAGAGCTGGAGGACACCATCTGAGCGCAGTTTCCAGATTTCAACCTTGAGGACAAAGTTCGATTTCGATTTTGGGGGAGAGTAATGATGCGGTCGTGTACCGCAAAAGGCGCAAGGACGCGGGCGTGGGAGCGGTCGTGGGATCGACTTAGTATTTTGCTATTTTTCTGTATGCAATACCTTCTATGTTTTTAAGTTGTGTGTTTAGTATTTTGTTAGAAGAGTATTTAAAGGGATTAACCCTAATTGTGGGGGGTATCGAGATATTGAGATAATTCGTCACTTTGACGGCTAGGGTTTAAGGGAATAAACTTGATCCCATATTTCAAGTTGGGGAGCGATCTACTCCAGAAAAGATCAATTATCTCTTATTTCTTATCAATTTCATTATCCACATCAAATTTCTTTTCTTTCTTCCAATTAAAAATGTGAACTTTTTCCACGATTAACCCTAATCGTATCAGAAAACTTTGTGAAAAGTTTTGATAGACCTAGGTATAGAAATCCCATGTGAAGAGCACTGTAGAATTTTCAGATTTTTAGGAGCGTTTGGAGAATTTTCGGATTTTTTTTGTTTTTATTTAATTTTGCTTATTTCTGAGCTCTATTAATAGGTGGAAATGGCTGAGGAATTTAGGATGCTTATTTTGAGAAATTATTGATTTAGAGGTGAAATTTTCCCTTGTTCTTCGGAGAGTGCGGATGTCCTATATAATTGGCATCTTAGGAGAGTGATCACATCTTCAATTGTGATCAATGTATCTTTTTATTTTCAGTTTGCTATTAATAAAGTTCAGATTTTTTCTTCGTTCCTATCAATTTGGTATCAGAGCGGTGAGATCCATGGCAGCGACGTTGAGATCTAAAGACAAGTTCGATACTTTCGAGGAAAAATACAACGGCGAGCTTGATGGTATAAAGCAAACCCTAACAAAGCGTGGTGAAATCCTAGCGAAGGTTGAAGAAACTCAGAGAAAACATGGACAACTCGCGCGTCTCGCGGCGAAGGGGGACAACGCCGACAAAACCTCTAACTTTGGATGAAAGGTGTCGACTTTGGAGAAGGAAAAGGGAAAGATGGAAGAATACGAAGAGGGGTTACTTTCCAACGTCGACAACTGCATTGAGGAGGAAGAGGAAGAGCTCTTGATGGAGGAAACCAACCCCACAAACCAAAGGAAAGAAAAACAGCATTGGAAGATGGATCCCGTAGCAAAACAGGAGCGTCAGTCCCATCAAGGCGCCCCACAAGGGCTGCCGCCCCTCCAGCTTGGGCACCATCCCCTCCTGGGCGACCCTGAGGAACTGTCGCCCCTCCAGAAGGGGCCCCTTCCCCTCCTGGGCACAGGCCAGGGTCTGACGCCCCTCTAGCAGGGGCGCCAGCCCCCTAGCCCCAAAACAACGGTGTTTTGAGCTTCGACTGTAGCAGGATAGATCCGACATGGATCCAGGAGGCCAACGAGGGCTCCGAGGCCCCCTGGCGATGCGCTACGACGACGATGACCCTCCAGAGTACTTGTGAGAGCCCGACGATGTCCTTCGGGCCCTGCCTTGGCCCGACGATATTTTTCAGGACCCGTTTTGGCTCGTCGACACTCTTAAATGGCCCCAAGGCCATTGGTTTTCAATTGGACGTCCTCCCGAGCGTCAGCGTTTCTGTTTTGGGCATGGGAGACCGACAAATGTGATTGACGATGACTGTGGCTTTCTTCCAGACGACATTGAACACGGTAGAAACCAATTGTATCCTTTTGACCCAGAAGGAGGCATGCAATCTACTTGGAACAGATGGCCCACACACTTCATGCACCACATTGAGGACAATGTGGTTTTTTGGGGCAGAATAATGATAGATCTGCACTTCTGGTCATGTAGGGACGTTTTGGGACAGCGTGTGCTTTTTGGAAATTTTCGAATTTTTAGGGTCGTTTTGTGAATTTTCAGTCTTTTGGGTTTTTCTGTAATTTTGCTTACTTCTAAACTCTATTTATAGGTGGGAGGGGGCGAGGGATTTAGGATGCTTATTTTGAGAGATTATTGATTTAGATGTGAGATTTTCACTCATTCTTCATGAGAGTGCGGACGTCCTCTATAATTGTCATCTTGGGAGAGCAATCATCTCTTCAATTATAATCAAGATATCTTTTTATTTTCAGTTTGCTATTAATAAGGTTAAGATTTTTCTTTGTTCCTATCATATTTTTTCACTTACATGCAACCGAACATGCCCTTAAAAATGAACAATCACTTTGAACAAGATTTTTCTGTTAGTATCCAATCAAGAGTCAAGACAGTTAAGCAGTTTCGAGTTCTGAAGATGGCACTGTTACCATAGCCTTGTCTGCAAACCATCAAACTAAAATGAACAAAGAATATGAACATCATTTTTTACTATTATTGGTCTCTTCCCAGCACTTGAGATAGTCAAGTTTAAAACATCTCCTTAGACTCGAAGAAAGACCTATGTCTCTAGCCATCAATTTTATTATTTTCTCAAAAAAGGCCATAGTTCTCACCATAAATAGTGATGCTAACAAAAGGAAAACATCCATCACAAATCTTTGGGGTTATTCATATACGAATCCATTTTCTCCAGTCTATCCTTCTGACAGCTTTTTACAGTCAACTCTCTATTAGGTTGACAGTTACCATACCATGGCCATTTTACCTGTCTCAATCCATTTTAATTTAGGTCTAATCCCAGTCCTTGCTCCATCAACTACTGTCCTCTCAATTCAGCATCCCAAATTCCCAATCATCGCACTTACTGGTCTCTGACGCTGCTGCATATGTTCAAACATGCTAAGCTGGTTCAGCATCATTTTATTCTCAATTGAGGCTTCCTCGATTTCCCATGGATACAATCACGCTTATCTTTCAGCATCAGGCCACTAATTTATTTTAATGCTCTCCATTAAAATAAATTTCAGCATCAGCTTAGCTTGTTTGAACAAATTCCCAATCAGTGCACTTACTGGTCTCTGACGCTGCTGCATATGTTCAAACAATCTAAGCTGGTTCTGCATCATTTTATTCTCAATTGAGGCTTCATCGATTTCCCATGGATACAATCACTCTTATCTTTCAGCAGCAGGCCACTAATTTATTTTAATGCTCTCTAGTCTATTAACAGTCTAGGTCGCTCTCAAAACTCCATGATTGGTCATGTAGCTCTTCAGCTTCTAAAAAATCTATAGATGATGATCAGCAATATATCTATTTTAGAAAAAATTTCCTTCGATTGCATGTGTATACTATGATCATATAATACTGTCATGTTTTCTTCAATTTGATAAAGTTACATTCCATAGATTTATTTTCCATTATGCTGATCCTAAACGCTTTAGATTCCAAAGCTATGCTCCATCTACTTTTAAAATTTTCCATGCATTATTAAGTAATACAATGATAGTCATCAAACAACATGTTAATTGGACATGTATCCTTAATATGCTAGATAGTTTATAAATAATTAATGCACAAAAAAGGACTTAATTGTCCTTGTGTAAGCTTATAGGAATAAGATTTGGCTTCATCTCCATTCAATCATTCTCACTGTTATTGCTAGTTCCTTGGCATAAGTTTATAAGATTTGGCAGTCTCCCTCCAACTGTTCTTTCTCGTGGTTACTACCAATGACGGATACATGATTTTCTCTCACTGTTGGTGTCACAGGAGTGTGCAGACACACCACGTAATAGAATATCATGTCTTTAAGTTTGATATTTAAAGTAGGATCTTTCGATACTTATGCCCGATACCTGCAGTTGTAATCGATACTGATACAACAACCAACCAACTGGTACCAAGACCCAAATCAAGATTTCAAACCTTGCCTAGAACCCTAGAAGGTCAAGAGTTTGTGTGATTTCTAGAGGGGTGAGAGCAAGATAGTAGGAAGAAGAATAAATCTCCCACTCATTGTATTGTCTGAAATAAAACAAAACTAAGAGATGGGGTCTTCCTCACAAAAACCATATATTTATGAAGCTTTTGCATCCGTATCGAGAGTATTGGAATAAGCAATCACGCATGTTTCTCCTCTCCACGTATTACGGTCTCCTTATTTTTCATTTACCAAATTAGCTTCGGAGAAACACATCAAGTTAATCTTTCTCCTAAACATTGTGCCTACCGATTCCCTGAATTGTCACCAGATGGTCTAGCTTTTAACATTTTTGCTAGAGATCTGTCATCAGTCCACTTGTCTTAGGCATATCAACCAAACGATTTGCAATGGAAATACTGTCATCAGACAAGAGACATATTTAAAACCCTCTACTGCACTCTGATATCTTAGTCTCATGTCAACTTAGATGAGAGATAATCCAAACTTTGATTGATACCCTTTATATGGCATTTGCTCCTTAATAATCAAGTCAATATTTTACCCACTGATAAACTTTCTGGGATTGGTAAAACTTTGATTGGGAATTTTACAAAGGAAGCCTCAATTGAGAATAAAATGATGCTGAACCATGTCTATGTAGCTATTTTACAAAGGCATTGGAAAGGTGCGGTTAATGGAAGTCTTTACCATCCATGGACCTTATTGGAGAAAGAGAGGAAAAAAGCCTTTCTGCTGGCTTAGGTCACATAAATTTAACACTGATCAGTTGATACCGTAGAAAGAACTCACGAGGATTATCATATTAATGTCATACTAGAGAGTTCTTTCCATTATGGGTGGTGTTGCCCTAAAACTCCTGATAAACTTTTGATAGAGACCTGATCTCTATCACTGCCCTAGAACTCGATTTCACCAACAATGGTGGAATCAAAGAATTCTGTTAGTAAGAGAGAATTAAATAGCAAGGAAAATAAAGGAAAATGAGAGTAAGAAACTCTATTGATCTTCAATGATTTGTTTTCATTACAGCTTTCACTATAGCTTCCGGCTCCTCCACAATCTATGCAACATAGCTAGGCTGAACTGTCTATAAAACTGCTCGAGTTCCCAACTTCTTCTTCAACTGAGACACATGGAAGACGGAGTGTATGCGGGCAGATTCAGGGAGCTCCAAGGCATAGGCTACTTCCCCCACTCTTCTTAGAACCTTGTAGGGGCCGTAATATTTGGGAGACAATTTATGAATTTTTCTCATGGATACACTGATCTGCCTATATGGCTGGAGTTTCAAGTACACCCAATCCCCAATCTGAAATGTCATCTTCGTGCGATGTGCATCAGCATAGTGTTTCATCCTTTCTCTGGCTTTATTCAAGTTGTCTTTTAAAAGCTGCATAGTCACTTCTCTGGTGAAAAGTGTATCATCCACGGCAGGTACTTGAGAGGTACGAGGAATGTAGGAAGTTATGGTAGGGGCTTCTCTCCCATATAATGCCTTGAAAGGGGTCATCTGAGTAGAGCTTTTCCAAGTGGAGTTGTACCAGAACTCAGCCAAAGATAACCAATTTGTCCATTCCCTTGGCTTATGACTGCAGAAACATCGTAATAGCACTCAAGGCTTCGGTTTGTGACTTCAGTTTGCCCATCACTTTGGGGGTGGTAGGAGGAACTATGAGCTAAGAAGGTTCCTTGGAGCTTGAAGGGCTTAGTCCAAAATTGGCTAGTAAAAATGGTATCCTTGTCACTCACTATAGTTTTTGGAAGGCCATGGTGTTTGAAGACACCATCAAAAAATATTTGAGCTACCTACTTGGCAGAGAAAGGGTGTTTGAGGGGGAAAAAATGGGCATACTTTGTTAATCTGTCTACTACCACATATAGTACAGTGTATCCCTTGCAGCTTGGTAAACCCAATATAAAATCCATTGTGATGGCTTCCCACACTAAATTGGGTACAGGCAGGGGTTGCAAAAATCCTGGATAAGCTATATTCTCTGCCTTATGTCTTTGACACACCTCACACTCCTTTACAAACTTCTTGACTGACTTCTTCATCCCAACCCAATGGACTGCCTTCCGCATTCTATGGAGAGTCCTTATAGCATCTGAGTGTCCCCCAATAACTGAGCCGTGGAATTCTCTGAGTAAAGTCAACTGTATAGTCCTTGCCTCAGGGCTGATCACGATCCTACCCTTGTAATAGTATATTTCCCCACTCTTGGTGTATTTACTTGTACTTCTGCCATCATGACTCATTTTTTATCTATCTGCTTGTAATAGGGGTCATGAATCACCAATTGCTTGACTTCTTCAACCCAATCACATTGGGGACCTAATAGGTGAAAAATGGAGCAATAGTCTTCTAGGGTATTTGGGCTATTATCAATCTCTCTAGATAAGCTATCTGCTGCTCTATTTGATTTTCCTGGCTTATACTCAACCTGATAGTTATAGGACTGCAATTTCATTAGCCACCTACTCTGCATCCCATATTGTAATTTCTGTTCTAGTAAATATCTCAAGCTCTTGTGATCTGTTCTTATGGTAAATCTCATGCCCATAAGATACTGATTCCACTTAGTTACTGCTAGGATAATGGCCAAAAGTTCCTTTTCATAAGTGGATGGCAACAAATTCTTGCCAGTAAGCTTAGTACTTAGGTGGCATTTGGCCGCCCTCCCCTCTGCATTAACACAGCTCCAATACCTCTTCCTGAGGCATCACACTCTAACACAAATTCCTCATTAAAATTGGGCATAGCTAAAACTGGGGCTGTGGTTAAAACCTTCTTCAATTTTTCAAAAGATTCCTAAGCTGTAGGATTCCAACTGAAGCCCACCTTCTTAACTAAAACTGTGAGAGGAGCTGCTATACCCCCAAAGCCACGTATGAACTTTCTATAATACCCAACTAACCCCAAAAATCCTCTCACTGCTTTGGTGTTTTTTGGTACAGGCCAGTTATTAACTTCTTCAATTTTCTTTGGCTCCACAGCTACCCCTTGCTGTGATATTATATGGCCCAGATATTCCACTGTTTGCTCCCCAAAATAACACTTGGTTAGTTTGATTACCAATTTATTTTCCTTTAGTATTTGCAGCACACAATTCAGATGCCCCAAATGTGATTCCCAATCCTTACTGTATATCAGTATGTCATCAAAAAAACCAAAACAAATTTTCTGAAGTAAGGCTTACAGATTGAATTCATCAAGGACTGGAAAGTTGAGGGTGCATTTGTTAAACCAAATGGCATTACTAGGAATTCATAATGCCCTTCATGTGTTCTAAAGGCAGTTTTGTAAATGTCATCTTCAAACATACGGATTTGATGGTATCCTGACCTCAAATCTAGCTTGGAAAATTTTTTGCTCCATGCAATTCATCCATTAATTCATCAATGAGGGGTATATGAAACTTATCCTTAATAGTTTGTTTATTGAGGGCTCTGTATTCCACACATAATCTCCAGCTTGAATCTGACTTCCTAACCATGACCACTGGTGAGGCATAGGGACTACAACTGGGTCTTATGATGCCTGCTTCCAACATTCCTGTAACTTGCTTCTTTATTTCAGTTTTAAGGAAATAAGCATGCTTATAGGGTCGGATACAGATAGGTGGGAATTTTGTGGTCACAAGTTCTATTGGGAGGTAATATTTTTGGCTCCTTTAAAACCTCAGGATACTGGAGTATAATTTGTTTTAATCCTTCAGGGCATTTCTTCAGTTGGTTTTCATAGGATAAACACTGTTCAGAGGAATTCTCCACTTCAAGCAAATTCAGATGTAACAAATACACCTCCCCTTGCTGCCTGACATTCTTCTGTATTTCCTTCTCAACAACAATTTGTGGGATGGGTGGGGTGATTCCTTGCCACACACATTCCTTCCCATTCATATTGAATCTCATTTGCAATTTCTTAAAATTGAAAATAATATCATCCAATTGCCTAAGCCATTACGTTCCCAGGACAACCTGTTGCCCCCTAGTGGTAATATTAGTAGGGTGGTAGCTATTAGTATCCCTTGACACTGTATGGGTACCCTTTTACACACCCCAAATCCTTGCAATCTATCCCCACTGGCTACCACTACGTCAAAGGCTTCAGACTGCTCCACTTCTAACCCAAGTGACTTCACTAATCTGGTATGTATAAAATTGTGAGTAGACCCAGTATCAACTAAAATATTGATATTATTTCCCTTAATGCAACCTTGTAGTCTAATAGTATGGGCTGTTGGAACTCCAGTTAAGGCATGAATTGAGATGGAAGGGGAATTCTCATCTTTAGTTATCTGCATTTCAGTATTTGACTCTTCCTGACTTTTAGTATTTTCGTCTTCAATCAACTCAGGTATTTCTCCTATATCCATGATATAGAGCCGCTTCTTACACCTATGGCCTCTTTCCCATTTTTCATTACAAGTAAAACACAGACTGCTCTTCCTCCTAGTGTCAATTTCCTCCTGTGTAAGCACCCTTCCTCTAGGCACAAATGGCACTAACTCCTTGCTAACCTCCTTGCTTGTCCCAGGTGGCTGTGATTGATGATATTTACTGTAGGAAGTTGCAGTGTGATACTTGTTTTTCTTTGCCAGAGCTGCCTTCTCTTCAAATGTCCTGGCCAACTGGACTGCTTTTCTATATGTACTAGGGTCTAAGGCCATTACATCAAGACGGATATCATCTTTAAGGCCATTAATGAACTTGTCTAAGATGTAATCCTCAGGCATTTTCCTAAGCAACCACACTATTTGCTCATATTTCTCAAGGTATTCTCTCACAGTTCCAGTCTGCTTGAGGTTAGAAAAGACAGCAAAAGGTTTGTCTAATTGAGTTGGACCAAACCTAATTACGATTTCCTCTTTAAATGTCTCCCAATGAAGGAAATTATTGACATTCACCTTACCCCAATCCAACCAATGCAAGGCTTTACCCCTCAAGTAATAGGAACATACATCAACCCAATTTGCATAAGGTGTGGAGTAATAAGCAAATAATTGATGTACCTGACTCAGCCATGGGAGGACATCTTCATCCCCCTTGAAGAGGGGAAACTCAGGTTTGAGGATTCTGATATGAGTAGGATTGGAATTTTCACCATTTGTACCTCGGTTCTCAGAGCTTCTATCCCTTTCATCACGTTGATTGCGAGATCCAGATTCCTGATTGCTAAGTAGCATTTGGATCTGTGCGTCTTGTTGGTTGAGTCTCTCATCAGATTTGCTCTCAAGATTCAGCAACAACTGGATTTGAGAAGTTAGAGTCTCCTGTGAGTGTTTCTGAGCTTCCATTAGCTGCCGGACCTCAGCGTGGAGCTAGGAAGACAGCTGCTGGAGCTGAGCTCCAAATCCTCCCTCCAGGAGTTGAGCTTGCGTCTCAATAGCTCTGAACCTCTCTTCTTGCTGATGCTTCCATGTATTCGCATCATCAATGTTTTCAGCAATATTTGGAAAAGCAGTGTGAGAGCCTTGCCCTTGATTCCCATCTGTGTTACCGGATTTCTTTCCTTTTCCCATGGATGCGTAATAGCTTTGATACCAATTTGATAGAGACCTGATCTCTATTATTGTCCTAGAACTCGATTTCACCAACAATGGTGGAATCAAAGAATTCTGTTAGTAAGAGAGAATTAAAAAGCAAGGAAAATAAAGGAAAATGAGAGTAAGAAACTCTATTGATCGTCGATGATTTGTTTTCATTACCGCTTGCGCATTTATAGAGTTTGTAAAAGAATAACAAACTCTCAACAAATTCGTCGCTGCACGCGGGGAAACTTTTGGAGAGGTGCAGCCTTCGTCATTTCGTCGGGCGAGCTGACTCTGGAGGTAGAAGACGAGCCGTTGAGAGGTGGGCCCGAATTCGTTCGAAACGAACGAAGGAGATATTCACTTAATATGATCAACAGTGGAGATAATTTCCCAGACGTGCGGCTGTGATGCTTCCGTTACTTCTCATCCAACGCATCCAATTGAATTGGGCTGAAGTAGCCGTTGTCGTCCCCGCCTTCTTCGTCTCTAATTGCTGCAGCTTCAATTCGCGCGCTCCTCAACCCAGCTCCGGTCACATCGTCGACTTGGGTCCTATCAACTTTCATCAACTTTCTTCTGGACAAGAAAACAATGTATCCAACTCTAAAAGTCTACCCCTAACAGATACACACGAAAACGGGTACAAATAAAAGCTAAAAATAGAGAACAACATGATGCGGGTGTTTTGGGAAGGTGGAAATTGAAGTCTTTATAAACCTCAATAATATGTTGTTCAATAGAAAAGAACAAGAACAAGAACAAGAACAAGAAGAATTGTTATTCCTTTGATTAGTAACCTCGACATAATTTTTTTTTAAAAAGAACAATTACATTTACTATAACTGCAAAAATAGCATGTGTCTGAGAGACCTCATAATATTCTGCTAGCAAGTTATTTTTTACTATCAAACTTCCAGATAATTAATTAAAAAATATTACATCAAGATCAAATACCCAAACAACTAATCAGATTCATATCCGGAGGACAGAAACCAAAAGCACCAAAATAACTTGTCAATGAAAGATATCATACTTCAACAGGAATTGTTATCTTATTTTGAAGAACAGCCAAAGAAAATCCAAAACATAAAAGCCAAAAGGACAAAAAAGAAAAAAAGAAAACATGGATAACAAACAACTAAAAATGCCAAACCTCATCAAAAATCCATGGGAAGCTCCCAGTCATCATCTTCTACTCTCATTTTTTGTGGGAACTTGCCGCTACTAGAACTTTGGCTTCTCCGACTCCGAAATGACCGATTGCTTTGCCTTCCAAAGTCATAATATTCATCAATATCATCCCGAGGTTTATCTGCATTGTGAGTATCCCAGATGCCCTAACACAAGCAAAACATCCTTTCAGACAATATTTTATAAAACCGAAGATGTCATAATTACAAAATATGGACATTTATAATGGCATGCATTGGCGCATGGTTCATGTGAAGAGTTTTCAACAACTACATGCCTTGCTTTGTATTCTATGAATCCAAGCATTTGGAAAACCTCACACCACTACACTAGAAAAGCTGTATCAATGAGTTTAGTGCTAGAAAGCATTCATAAGAACAGGCTCCCTACTATTACATTCTAGTGTCAGATTAGGGATATGTTCAGGAGAGCCAGAAATTACATCTAAGAAGAGATATGCTTCCAGAAGCGAATTGATTCATCTCCTACCTACTGATTTTTCTACTACCCAATGTATTCAGTTCTCCTAAAACCTACTTATGCATTCTGAGATTGTTGTACACGTAGAAGTGAACAATGAAAGGCTAACAATATCACACCATATGGAAAATGCTCATTGTTGAAGCTCAGCCTGCACAACCAACACATTAGACATCAAAAGGGTCAAGCAGTATACCTTCTATTGCACGTTGATTCTGGAGTCATCTAATGACATTGAACACACACACACACACACACACACACACACACACACCCCCCCCCCCCCAAAAAAAAAAAAAGAAAACAAAGAAAAAAGGACACGCAAGCAACAAAAGAGAAACAAAGCATAGTTGAGGCTGCTTTCAATTGCCCCCACTATCAGAGTGGCCTGAATAACTATGGACGAGAAACATCACTAACTCTGAGACAGGCATTGTATAAATGTGATCAGTTCCATTACAAATTAATAGTCCAAAACTGTTAAACATGTGTGAGCCTCCAAATTTTTATTCTCCGCCAAAATAAAATTAAAGCATAGTTTAGGCTGCATCCAATTGCCCCACAATGAGAGAGCCATGTATCACTATGTTGAGACATCACTAACTCTAAAACATGTGGCATTGTGTAACTGATGTTAGGTATTGGCTTTTTAGACCAATATAGTTTTGATGATGATCACAACATTATGTTATTGCAAATAACTCTCAATGTATTAGTCTAATGTTTAACAATTGAAGAATAAAATTTTGGAGACTAAAAGCTCGGTGAAAGGATGGACATCAAGAGGAGCAATGACATAGCTTGGAGTTTAATGAAAGGAAGCTCATCAAGAGGTGCCAAAGCTTGGAAGATGATGTGAAGAATCAAGGCTACTCAAGCTTGAAGAGTAGTACACTTAGAAGTAAATGAATGTAATCCATGTAATATTTACATTTATATCTTTTACTTCTTTGTGTGAGTTAGGTTGCCTTGATTAGATAGTAAAACTCATTCATGCATATACATAAACCATATTTGTGAACCTTAGGATCATCATAAAAATCAATCCAATAGGTTCACCATGCCAAAAACCAATTGGAGCTTTTTGGACTTCCAAACAGGCGCCTGTTGAAGGCATGACAGGCGCCTGGTGGTTCACCAGGCGCCTGATCAACCTTCTACAGGTGACTGTTATGCACAAGCTCAAGTCAATTTTCTTGACTCTCTACTTGAGCATTTGGTACAGGTGACTGAAGTACAATTGACAGACGTCTGTCAACCAACAGGCGCCTGAACTTTGTTCAACAGTCGCCCGGTGCATACATGTGCGTAACATGTTATTTTGAGCTCCAATCCAACTTGTGTGACAGGTGACGGAAGACAGCCACCTATCAACCAACAGGCGCCTGAACTTTGTTCAACAGCCACCTGGTGCATGAAGTGCATAAGTTGTCATTTTTAAACTCTAATTCTACTTTGTGGCAGTCACCCGAAGAAGCCTTGACAGGCGTCTGCACAGTGGTACAGGTGCATGTGTAGCCTTCTACAGCCGTTTGTCCTGTCTCAGAATATAGCTGTTGGATATAACTAGTCATTACATCAGGCGCTTGATTCGTTGCCTACAGACGCATGTCCAAGCCGTTTCAGCCAAAAACTCGTCGTTGCTTATTAGAGTGTTTTGGCATTTTGATCGGTTTTCATGGGTTATTTTGGCTTCCTATAAATAAGAGATGGCTTAGTTCAGCTAGAACGCTTGAACATTATTGATTATCATTGAGAAACATCAAGCCACTCATGTTTCTCACATTTTCCTCTTGTGAGCTCATTTCTCTTCATGCATTGAAGCTAGCTCATAGGGAAATACTCCATGTGCAATCAAAGTTCATCTCAACACTTGGAGATCCGCTTCCATGCCTTGCATTCATCTTTGAGTAAGTTCATCACATGAAGGCATAGGTAAGAGTCCTTTTATTTCAATTTTTTTGATTTAAACCCTACCTCTCTTTGTGAGAGTTAGCTTCTCCCTTTGTGAGAGGTTAAGTCCTTGTGTAGGACTAACTCTTGTGTAGAGTTTGGTGAGTCTCTGTGTAGGACAAATCCCTTGTGTAGGATGTCCCTTGTGTAGGGAGTTGTATTCACTACCTTGTGTAGGATTATAATGGATATTGGTGTGGCTGGATGTATCCAAGTTTGGGGAACCAGGATAAAGCCCTATGTGTTTGCGTTTGCTTAATTGTGTTGATTAATCTCATATTACACTTGTAATTCCGCATTTGCAAGTTTAATTTTTAATTGCACAATTATTGCAATTACACTATTCACCCCCCAATCTAATGTGTGTTGTTTAGTATTACAAGGTAGGCGGTCTTTACAATTGGTATCAGAGTGATGTTGAAGCATTCAAACAACTATAGCATTCAACGCTTCATCATTGTCTCAAGAAAAAGGTTTATCAACCGTTCAACCACCGCTCTTCAATGGAACGAACTACCCAAGTTAAAAGATCAAGACGATGATCTACTTGGATGGCCAAGACCTATGAGACGTCACGAAGTATCCTTTTGTGAAGCCTACTACACCAGCGGCTACAAGGACAAAGGCAGAGAAGGATTTGATTAAATCCAATGTGAGTGCAATGAACGCATTCCATTGTGCCATCAACCACAATGAGTTCAACCGCATCTCTATGTGCAAAACGGCTAACGAGATTTGGCATACCTTGGAGATTACTCATGAAGAGACTTCAAAGAAATCTAAAAAAGTGAGTTTAGATCTAAATATGAATTGTTTAAGATGCAGGAAGGATAGAGCATCTCAGACATGTTCACAAGTTTCACGGATATCGTGAATGCTTTGGAAGAACTTGAGAAGGTGATTTCTCAATAGGATCGAGTGGAGAAGATCCTTTGACTCTCTTGCACCTTAATGAGGTCAAAGGCCAACGGTATTGTAGAGTCAAATGACATGACCAAATACACTGTTGAGGAGTGCATTAGGAATCTCATGGCGTATGAAGTAAAGCGTCATGAAGGAGATTCAACCATCCAAATCCGAGAAACTAGAGAAGCTAAAGGGAATCGCATTTCATGCCGCAAAGGAGCCAATCAAATGAAGAAAGAAATTCCATCAAGAAGCCTCAAGTGAAGAAGATGGAGAGGATGAGGCTAATAATGATGAAATTATGGAGCTTGCCAAGTAATTAAAAGCGTTCTTAAAGGACAAGCAAGGCAAGTCTTCGTCAAAGTTTGTCTCTAATTCTAACAAAACTTCTACTTGTTTCAATTGTAGAGGTAAAGGTCATCTCTCTACCGAATGCCCTTCCAAACCCTCCAAAGAATCTTACTAAGGAATCGGGAAGAAATTTTGGAACGGAAAGTCCAAATACAAGAACAAGAAGGGTCTTGTTGGCACGTTTGAGGACTCAAATGAGAACACATCAAATGATGATGATGATGACAAGGAGGAAGCCCACATGTGCTTCACGGCATTCGATGATCTCTCTTCAAACTCAAGTGATGAAAAGGTGGTGGTGGCTTGGCTCAATCCCAATGAAGAAGTGTGCTTCATGGCAAATAGGGAAGATTCATCATCAAGCTCTAGCGAGGAAGAGTGCGAAAATGAGGACGATGAAGATGAGGATGAGCCAAAGCTATCATATAAGGAGCTTGAATATCGCATCGAGGAGCTCTCCAAAGGGATAAGTAAATTCAACAACGCTTACTTTAAATTAAAAGCTAAATTTGTTGATGTTAAGAGTAAGTTGCATGAATTAGAATCTACAAGTATAAATGATAATGATTTGCATATTTGTGACATAAGTGAGAGAGACACACTTCTCTCTCACGTAAAGGATTTGAGCATTTCAAATGAAAAAATTGGTAGCTCAAAATCTTAGCTTAGAGTCTCGCATTCAACAACTAACGTTGAAATGCGAAGAGAAATTCCAAAAACTCATAAGCTTTGTACATTCTAGGATTCTGATACGATCCGGTGGATCGAATCAATAAAGTTCAGATTTTTTAGAGGAGAAAAAATATAAAAAGAGGATTTTTGTGGACTTGAGATTGTGAAGAACAATATTTTGATAGATAATGAGTCTCTTTCGAGAGGAGACTCGCTCTCCTAGCTTTGATTGCACGGAACAAAGCCTAAATCCCTCACAAAGATGCCTACAAATGTCTTCACAAAATAAGCATAAAATAAAAGAAAGACGGCTAGCCCTAATTTATAGAAAAAGTGGGGAATTACTAATCTAGTCTAGAATGACTAGAATACCCCTAGGCTAACCCTCCTACGTGGTACCGCGCCTCCTACGGCGCACGTAAGTAACTAAAGGAGGGGGGGTCCCACCATCATAGCCGCCGGCCCCTATTGGGTGCGGGTACGGATCAGGCTCCGCATCAATACCCCCCCTAAAAGAGCCACCTTGTCCTCAAGGTGGAAATGGGGAAACTGCTCCTGGATCACTCGATATGCCTCCCATGTCGCATCACAGTCTGGTAGCCCCGCCCAGTGTATCAGCACATCCCTCTGTCCGCGCGGCCCCTGACGAACAGCTCGGACCTCCAGTGGCTCCAGCATCACCTCCATCTCCTCAGTAAGTGTAGGCGGTAGGGTAGAGGACACCGTCTGCTCCCCGATGGCTCGCCGAAGCTGTGACACATGAAAAACCGGATGTATCGTCGCAGTCGATGGCAACCTCAGCCTGTAAGCCACCTGGCCAATCTTGGCCGCAATCTCAAAAGGTCCATAGAATCTCGCTGATAGCTTCTCGTTCCGCCTCCTCGCTAGCGACCTCTGTCTGTAAGGCCTCAGCTTCAGATAGACCATGTCACCCTCCTGGAAGTGCACATCCCGCCGATGCCCATCCGCCCTAGCCTTCATCACCTGCTGAGCTCGCAACAAATGCTTCTTCAGCTCCTCCATAATGCTCTCCCGCTCCCTCATATAGTCCTCTACCTGGGAGACCGGTGTCTGTCGCTCCCCGAATCGAAGTAGCTCTGGTGGGTCCCTGCCATATAGTACCCGAAAGGGGGTCGTACCTGCTGCTGAGTGGTATGAAGTATTGTACCAATACTCTGCCCAGGCTAACCACCGATACCACTGTCGTGGTGTCTCCGACGCGAAGCATCGCAGATATGTCTCGATGCTGCGGTTCACTACCTCCGTCTGCCCGTCGGTCTGAGGGTGATATGCGGTACTCCTCTTCAGCACTGTACCCTGGACACGAAATATCTCCCGCCAAAACCCACTCAGGAAAACCTGATCTCTGTCTGTGACGATGGAGGTTGGGATCCCAAGTAACCGTATGACCTCTGGTGAAAGCTGCAGCCACTGACACAGCCATGTACGGATGTTTCAGCGGTATAAAATGGGCGTACTTGCTCAACCTATCCACCACAACAAAAATCACAGAGTACCCCTCTGACCTGGGTAGCCCGTCTATGAAATCCATCGTCACCTCCTCCCAAACCCGCTCAGGTAGTGCTAAGGGCTGCAAAAGTCCGGCTGGCGCCATGGCCATGTACTTGTGACGCTGGCACACGTCACAAGCAGCAACCAAATGTGCTATCGCTCTCCTCATACCAGGCCAGTAAACCTCCCGGGACATTCTCATATACGTCTGCTGCACCCCGGAATGTCCCCCAACCACCGAACTGTGGAACTCCTGAAATAATGCGGGTATGAAGGTGGACGCCCGCGGCAATACCAACCACCCCTGGTCTCCGCCCCTCTAGTGAGTAACCCTGCAGGGCCTCCCCGCCTCCCTGCAGCTGCTCACGAATCAGTCTCAACTCCGGATCGGCCTCGGCCTCCTGCAGCATGGGCTCACTGTCTATCCATACCGGCAACGAGAGTGCTCTCAAGTGCACCCCCTCCTCTCTGCGTGATAAGGCGTCTGCCGCCTTATTCTCCAATCCCGGCATGTACTCAATGACGAATCTGTACCCCACCAGCTTGGATAGCCAGCGCTGGTGCTCCTCTGTCACCAACCTCTGCTCCAATAGATACTTCAAACTGCGCTGGTCGGTCCTGACCACGAACTCCCTGCCCATCAGATACGGCCGCCACTTCTGGATCGCCAACACAATAGCCATCAGCTCCCTCTCGTATACAGACTTCAGCCGTGCTCTAGCTGAAAGCACCTGGCTGAAGTAGGCTATCGGCCTCCCTAGCTGCATAAGGACCGCCCCCAATCCTACTCCTGACGCATCAGTCTCCACCACGAATGTGATGCTGAAGTCAGGCAACGCCAAAACTGGTGCTGTGGTCATCGCCTCCTTCAAGGCCTCAAAGGCCTTGGCCGCTGCCTCTCCCCACTGGAACCCATCCTTCTTCAGCTGATCTGTCAGTGGCCCGGCAATGGTGCTGTATCCCCTCACAAATTTCCGGTAGTAACCTGTCAGCCCGAGAAATCCTCGTAGTGCCCTCAGAGTGGTGGGTACCGGCCAATCTAACATTGCCTCTATCTTCGCCCGGTCTGCTGCTACCCCGGCGGCCGACACCACATGTCCCAAGTACTCTATCTGCCTCTGACCGAAACTGCACTTCTTTCGGTTGGCATACAGCTGATGCCTCAGTAACTCTCGGAACACCACCTCCAAATGGTCCACGTGCTCCCCCATAGTCCTGCTGTAGACCAGAATGTCGTCGAAGAAGACGAGTATGAACCTCCTCAGGAACGGCCGGAAGACGTCGTTCATCAACGCCTGGAATGTAGAAGGAGCATTCGTTAAGCCAAACGGCATGACGAGAAACTCATAGTGGCCCTCGTGGGTACGAAATGCTGTCTTCGGCACATCCTCTTGCCTCATCAGGATCTGGTGATACCCCGCCTTCAGGTCAATCTTGGAGAACACCGCTGCTCCATGCAGCTCATCTAGCAGCTCGTCTATGACAGGGATAGGAAACCTGTCAGCCACTGTCTCCTTGTTCAGTGCCCGGTAGTCTACACAGAAGCGCCAACTCCCGTCCTTCTTCACCAAAAGGACCGGGCTCGAAAACGGGCTAACGCTGGGCTGTATCACCCCCGCCTGTAACATCTCCCCGACCATCCGCTCAATCTCATCCTTCTGCACGTGGAGGTAGCGGTAAGGACGCACACTCACCGGTGCAGCGACATCCATCAGGACTATCGCATGCTCGTGCCCTCTCTCTGGCGGTAGCCCCTGTGGGTCCTGAAAGACCTCCTGGTACTGTCCCAACACCTGCTCCACCTCCTCGGGAACCCCTGCCTGCGGCTCCGGCTCTGCCCCTGCTAAACGGCACTCCACCAAGTACCCCTCCCCCTCTCTCCGTAAGGCTCGAGTGATGGCCTTGAAGGCCACCATCGATAAACATAGGGTCGGGTCCCCAGTGAGCACCACTGTCCGCTCTCCCTCCTCGAACTCCATCCTGAATCGCTTCCAATTCACCCGCATGTCCCCCAGTTTCTTCAGCCACTGTACGCCCAGGATGATGTCAACATTGCCCAGCTCCAGGGGTAGGAAATCCTCCATGATCTGTACTCCCTGCAAGGTCAGGCACAGACCCTTGCAGAGCCCCTTGCTCTCCTCCATCTTCCCTGTCCCCAGCAGCACGGTAAACTTCTCCTGCGTGCTCAGCTGCAGCCCATGTCTCTCCACTATCCGGCTGGAGATGAAGTTGTGGGTGGCCCCACTGTCGATCAGCACCGTCACCGCCGTGTCTCCTAGCTGCCCCGTCAACTTCATGGTGTGGTTCGGAGTGAACCCCACCACAGAGTTTAGGGACACCTCCGCGAAGTCTAGGTGAGACTTCTCCTCCTCTACTGGCGTCTACTGCTCCACCTCGAACTCCTCCTCATCACCCACGTACCCCTCCTCGTCGGGCACCATGGTGATCTGCAGTAGACGGCTCGCACACCTGTGCCCAGGGGTGAACTTCTCGTCGCAACGGAAGCACAACCCCTTGGCTCTCTTCTCCCTCACCTCGGCCTCCGTCATCCGTCGCCCCAGGGTAGCTGGGCGGCCCTCTCCTCGCGTCTCGGGAACGGCCGCAGGTGGTCTCGGTGTCGTGGCTGGTGGAGTAGGGCGGAAGCTCTGTGCCCCCCAAGCGCCCCGTATCCGCCTCTCCTCTGTGTGCTTCTCCTCCGCTTTATGTGCTAAGCGAAGGACGTCCTCCAAGGTAGCCGGGCTCTGCATCCGCAACTCATCTCGTATCGACGGTTTCAGCCCCCTCATGAAGTTCCCGATCATCACCTCGTCGGTAACCCCCTTCACCCGGCTATTCAGCATCTCAAATCTCTCTACATAGTCTCTCACTGTCCCCTACTGCCTCAGGGCCGACAGCTGCTCGTAGAAATCCCCCCTGCCGTCTCCTGGAATCGATCCACGATCATCACTGACAACTCCTCCCGGTCCGAAAGGGGACCGGGCTATCTTCCACCGATACCAAGCCAGAGCCTTCCCCTCAAAGTAAATCCCGATGGCCTTCAGGACCTCCTGCTCCGTCAGCCCCATCACCTGGAAATACCTCTCTGCTCGGTAGATCCACCCATCAGGGTCGGTGCCGTCAAAGGTCGGCATCTTCAGCTTCATCAACCGCCGATCTGCGTTGATGTCGCCTAGCTGCCCCCTATCTCCGCCTCGGGCACCACCCCGGACCACCTCGCCACCCCGAGCCTCCCTCGGGCCTCCCCCGTCAACCCCGTACAGCTCCTCTGGCCATGCAGGTCTCTCCCACGCCTCGGGCTGGTAGTAGTGCCCCGGAAACTCTGGTGGCCGTGCAAAATTGGGCCTCGGCCCAGGCGGAATGGTCTCTGCTCTCCAAAACTGGCCCGCCGGGGTCCCAATAGCTGCTCCCGAAGCCCATCCGCCTCCTATAGTCCCCAAAGTCCTCCCAGAATGGGGAACGAACCCCGCCACACCCCCGAAAGGGCGGGACGAAGTCGCCGGGCCCCCAGGTGGGCCGGCCCAGCCCGTCACGGCCTCGGAAGGCCCGGCCCAACTCGCCGGGCCCTGAAATGGGCCGCAGCCCTCTCCCGCACCCCCGGATGGGGGTGCCTCACCTCCCGCGGCCCCGACGGGGGGTGCCGCCTGCACCTCGGGCCCGCCGGAGTCGGCCGAGGCCCCTGGTGGCCCCGGCGGCTCCACCCAGGCCAGGGAGGGCCTAGGGAAGCTCGCCGGGGGCGCCGAGGCCCCCGGTTGGCCGGGCGGTCTCGTCCAGGCATGGGGGAGCCTGGGCGGGGCCGTCGGCCCTAGGGCAGGCCCGATTGGGCCTGCCGCAACTTGTACGGACCCGCGCAGGTCCGTTGGTCCTCCCACGCCGTCGATTTGATGGGGGGTTGCTGCCGTTGTTCCCGTTTGCCCTAGAGAGGCTGATTCTAGGGTAGATCTACCCCCCTCTAGGGTTCCCGTGCCTCGATCTCCTCCTTTCGCCATGGCGAGGGCTTGGATCATCTCCTTCAATTCTCGGAGATCTCGTCCTTGTTGCGCGGCATCCGTCCTCATCCCCCTAAGCTCGATCTGTATGTCTTCTTGCGAATGGGCGTGATCCTTGAGTGAATCCCCCATTGTTTTCTTCAACCCTTCGAATCGATCTTCGATCTCTCGGTTGAGATCCTCCCGTAGCCCTTGAATCCTCTCCTCAATCGCATCCGCCTTCGATCGAGTACTCGCCGCCATTTGGATCTAGAGCTCTGATACCAATTTGATACGATCCGGTGGATCGAATCAATAAAGTTCAGATTTTTTAGAGGAGAAAAAATATAAAAAGAGGATTTTTTGTGGACTTAAGATTGTGAAGAACAATATTTTGATAGATAATGAGTCTCTTTCGAGAGGAGACTCGCTCTCCTAGCTTTGATTGCACGGAACAAAGCCTAAATCCCTCACAAAGATGCCTACAAATGTCTTCACAAAATAAGCATAAAATAAAAGAAAGACGGCTAGCCCTAATTTATAGAAAAAGTGGGGAATTACTAATCTAGTCTAGAATGACTAGAATACCCCTATGCTAACCCTCCTACGTGGTACCGCGCCTCCTACGGCGCACGTAAGTAACTAAAGGAGGGGGGTCCCACCATCATAGTCGACGGCCCCTATTGGGTGCGGGTGCGGGTCAGGCTCCGCATCAGATTCACTACACGATTTATTGGAAAAACATCTTGAAAATCATAGAGGATGATTGGGTTATATTCCAAATGTGGTACCCAAACCCACCTCTATTTCTTCTTTTGGTGCAAAATCAAGACTTATTGCTAAAGCACCTAAGAAGGAACACCATGCATTCTTGTACAACAATAACCCTAACAAGAAGATTGTAAATCAGAAGGTGATGAGTGAGAATGAAAATTCTTTATTTTTTGCTGAGAAGCAAACCCCATTTTTCGCATGCCAAGAAAAAATTTCTTTCACCTATGCATGTCACATTCACCCCTCTTGCAAAGGCAAAACCATTGCCTAGGAAATCCTTAAGTCTTTGGATTCCCACTAGGGTTAATGTGAAGAGATAGATAGTTATATCAACTCTTTAGTTAGGGATGTGATCATCTCATGTGATTATGTTAGGAAATCAAACTCTTGGGTTTGATTCCTTAATGTATAGGTCTCTCTCACATGTGCATATTGCATGGGTATTATACTTATATTTCTATATCTTAGCATACACATTGATTGTGTGTGATTTTTCATGATTTTGAAAATATTTTCAAATTATTTTTTTTTCATGAAAATAGGACCTTATGATTTCATTGTCATACATGCATTTGTTGATCCGTATGTATGACAATGGGGGCATTAGTATGTTATGTATGTTTAAAATTATTTTAAAACATATTTTAACTCTGATTTTGGGTTATTTTTGATATCATTATCTATAATTGGCTATTGTGGGCTCAAACTCAACTCATTGATGTTGCCACCATTTTATATGTTATATTTTCTCTTGGCAATGTCATTTATATCAATGATGCTTGATTTATTTATATCAATGCATTGATACAATTTTTGGCCCATTACTCCAATTAATTTTGATTAGATCATAGAATTCAACTTTTTGACCTTTTTTAAGATCTAAGTGGAGCATAAAATAGTGATAGATACCCATTTAAGATTTCATATTATGTATCAAACATCTCTTAATCTTAGTTATTTCTTGTATATTGTGTCCACCTTTTTGACAATGACAAGAGGGAGAGAGATATGGATTACGTAAGTTATATGGGGAAAGATATGGTTTATGTAATGTTGCCTATTATATGTCCCAATTGATTTGAAGCTTTATTGGTTTATTATTTACAATTGGTGCATATAAGTAGGGGTAGCTTATTAGCATTGTGTTATACTTATTTATCTTTTACATAATGTGTGTCATCATCAAAAGTGGGAGAATGTTAGTGTAACGTCCGGCCTCCCGACGGGTGCCACTACAATTGAAACAAGAGTGTGTTGGTCCCGCAGGTACCAGTGAAGTCAATGTGGAGCAGTGCAGAAAGTAAGGAAACACTCAAGAGATGACAAGTAACACAGTTCTAAATAAGGAAAAGACAGTAACAAGCAGGTAAGGACAGTAAAACAGGTAACGCGGTACTGAATAGAAAAGAGACAAGTAAAAGCTACACTACTGCTGAAACGTATGGAACACGTACCTGCCGCTACGTCAAGACTCAACAGTCCTGAACTAGAAGTCTAATTCCTAGTGCTCAAGCACCTCTGCATGATCATATGCGTCATACCTAGTGGCAGCAGAAGTCACACCACGCTCAATAAAGTAGACAATATCAAACAAGAGACAAGAAAAGTAAGTGCACAAAAAGGGAACAAGACAACCACAGATATGATAGTGCTGAACAAGAAGTAAACTGACCTGGTAATCCACAAACCCACACGATAGAAGAGTAAGGATGTACAAAAAAGCGATGTGACAGCAGTAGAAAGGGTACAGAAAAGAGGCATGTTATGATAGTTAAAATGAGCACAAACTACTGTAAAGATAGTACTAGCTAGAGTGAACCAATCCTAGGCCATGACTTACGAGAGAGAGTACAGTAAGCAACGGCTAAACCCTCTTGAGACCGTAAGAGTGCTACCACAGGCCGAGTCTAAAAGAAGAAAGTACAGTACTATAAGAGCTGCAAAACTATAAGTGATGTAACACTGTGATCTGTAGTGGGTGCTCCCGGACCCATCAAGATGGTCGTCCCTGTCTGCCCCCGGACTCCCCTCCCCAATAATCAGGGGAGCCGAAGACAGGTCCCAGTTGCTCCCGCACTCTCCAATCATAAGTTTTCCTAAACCCGGTGAGTCAAGCTGAAGTAATTATTTTATTAGTTATTGTGTCGTGATTTTCAATATTGATTAAACTACGTAGTCAAGGAAGATCTGAGATCCACTGCAATAGTAATAGTCCACCTCAATCCTGCCATGCATGCAATAGTAACCGGTCATGCTAGTTCCACCTCAAAAGATTGCCATGCATTCAATAGTAATCAGGTCATGTCATGATATTTCCACCTCAAATCCGCTAGCCAATCAGTAGCACGTGCCATCTCAAATAAAAACCCAAGACTACGCAATTTAACACAATATTAAACTTGCATGGTACTGGTAAACTCAAGAGACAACATGATAATATAACTGGCATGCAATGAAGTAAAGGCATGAATGTTTCTCATGGCAAGATATCCCAAGCTAACCTGAAAAAAAAGCAACACCAACTGTTCCATGCAATGAATCAAGAAGGAAGAAAAACATGACAACTGCTTGATAAAGAAAAGCCGAGAGAGAAACAATAACCCAGATACCCGAGACAGCACGCAAAAGAAGCTACCAAACCTGTCAAGCAAGGAACTCAAAAAAACAAGTAAATACGCCAGCCACAACCCACATCCAGCAAGGAGAGCCATCCACCATCCAACAACAACCCACGAATCCCAAAACAGCAACAAGGGATTCCGCCAAACCCAATAAGCAACAAAAAAGCCAACCACAACTCAACAACCAGCAGGGAGCCCAAAGTCGCAAGCAAGGGAACCAAGTAACCCCATAACAGCAAGAAACCCCCAACCTGCACACAATGAAGTCACTGTACCTCAAAATATCCAAGGGAGCCCATGCCGCAAGCAGAAGAAGCTACCAACTCTATTAAGCGATGAAACCCAGAACATCAAGGAAGCCAACCAACCCAAGACTAAACAAGGGAAGCTAAGAACTCAAAACAACAAGCAAGAGACACCCCAAACCCACAAGTAGGAGAGCCCAACCTATAAGCAAATAAGACCCAAACCCAAACACAAGCAAAAAAATCGAAATTGGAGTATAGGAGATAGAGTCTACCTGAAACCGAAGCCGAAGAACCAAGAGAAAGTTAAGATCCGAAGCCCAATCATCAGCAGAAGCCAACAAAGTAACCATCAGCAACAAGGGACACCAAAACAGCAACAAGGAGAGCCACCGGAACCAGCAACCCAGCAAGAAGGAACAAACAGCAAGCAAAAGGGTCACCGCAATC
This sequence comes from Scilla litardierei, assembly GCA_030789695.1. Taxonomy (NCBI): domain Eukaryota; kingdom Viridiplantae; phylum Streptophyta; class Magnoliopsida; order Asparagales; family Asparagaceae; genus Scilla; species Scilla litardierei. The sequence continues at coordinate 123,781,681 of CM061132.1, read as the reverse complement.
CTAAAACAGCAAGAAGATCAAAACCTGCAAGTAAGAGAGTCAGCCGAACCTAGTTTAAGCAAAAAAAAAGGACAACTCACAAGCAAGGAGCAGATCAAACCTCAACGACAACCCAAAATAGCAAATCAAACCATCAGCCAAACCCAAAGACAGCAGGAAACAACAAGCCGCAAGCAACAGCCACCGAGGAGCCACAGAGCGCAAGCAAGAAGGAGCCGCGACACTCCAATCAGCAAGCAAGGAACAACCTGTAACTAAGGAACCACTGAAACCCTCAAAGCAGCGAGCAAAGGAGCAGAACGCAACAAAGGGAAACCACAAACCCAACAACAAGCAAAGAAGGGCAGACTGTAAGCAAGAGGAGCCACCGTACTCCATCAGCGATAAGGGGCCAAGGCAGCAAGCAATGAGGGGCCACAAACCCTAATCGGCAAGCAAGGGGTGCCACGAACAGCAAGAGAATGACGGATGGGTTACATCGAGTCAAAGGAAGCCCACGAAGGCCCTGTCGTCGCGAACGTGAGAGGGAAAGAGGGGGTGGCGATGTTGTCGAGAGAGAGCGCGAGAGCTAGGGTCGAAGCCCTAAGGTCTTTCGTCGAACGAAACGAGGGGGCGCGGGGGTGAATGAAACGAAGCTAAGCCCTGGGGAGCCTTTGTCGAGTGTGAGAGAGAAGGAGAAAGTGAGAGGGGAAAAGGGGAAAGCCCAGTGGGCTTAGGCTTGGAGCGGGCCACGAAAAGAAACAAAAGAAAGGGAAAAAGAAAAAGGGGAAGAGAAAGAGAGAGAGCTGTGTTGTTACAGTTAGGTATTGGCTTTTTAGACCAATATAATTTTCATGATGATCACAACATTATATTATTGTTAACGACTCTCAATATTTTAGTCTCATGTTTAACAATTGAAGAATAACATTTTGAAGACTAAATGCTCAATGAAATGATGGACATCAAGAGGAGCATTGACATAGCTTAGAGTTTGATGAAAGGAAGCTCTTCGAGAGATGACAAAGCTTGGAAGATGATGGGGAGAATCAAGGCTACTCAAGTTTGAAGAGTAGTGCACTTAGAAGTAAATGAATGTAATCCATGTAATATATACATTTATATCTTTTACTTCTTTGTGTGAGTTAGGTTGCCTTGATTAGATGGTCATACTCATTCATGCATATGCATAAACCATCTTTGTGAACCTTAGGATCATCATAGGAATCAATCCAATAGGTACCACATGCCAATAACTCAATTGGAGCCTTTTGGACTTCCAAACAGGCGCCAGTTGAAGGCATGACAGGCGTCCGGTGGCTCACCAGGCGCCTGGCCATCCTTTTACAGGCAGATGATATGCACAAGCTCAAGTCAATTTTCTTGACTCTATACTTGAGTATTTGGTGCAGGCGACTAAAGTACAATTGACAGGCACTTGTCAACCAATATGCGCCTCAACTTTGTTCAACAGTCGCCTGGTGCATACATGTGTGTAACATGTTATTTTGAGCTCCAATCCATCTTGTGTGACAGATGACGGAAGAACAAGTGACTGCCGCCTATCAACCAACAAGCGCCTGAACTTTGTTCAACAGCCGTCTGGTGCATGAAGTGCGTAAGTTGTCATTTTTGAACTTCAATCCTCCTTTGTGGCAGTCGCCTGATGAAGCCTTGGCAGGCACCTACACAGTGGTACAGGTGCATGTGTAGTCTTCTACAGCCGCTTGTCCTGACTCAGAATATAGCCGTTGGATATAACTAGCCGTTACATCATGCGCCTAATTCATTGCAAACAGGCGCCTAATTTGTTGCCTACAGGAGCATGTCCAAGCCGTTTCAGCCAAAAACTAGTCGTTGCTTATTAGAGTTTTTTGGCATTTTGCTTGGTTTTCATGGGTTATTTTGGCTTCCTATAAATAGGAGATGGCTTAGTTCAGCTAGAACTCTTGAACATTATTGATTATCTTTGAGAAACATCAAGCCACTCCTGTTTCTCACATTTCCCTCTTTTGAGCTCATTCCTTTTCATGCATTGAAGCTAGCTCATAAGGAAATACTCCAAGTGCAATCAAAGTTTATCTCAACACTTGAAGATCATCTTCCATGTCTTGCATTCATCTTTGAGTAAGTTCATCTCATCAAGGCATAGGTAAGAGTCTTTTTATTTCATCTTTTTGATTTAAACCCTAACTCTCTTTGTGAGAGTTAGCTTCTCCCTTTGTGGAAGTTTGAGTCCTTGTGTAGGACTAACCCTTGTGTAGGGTTTGGTGAGTCCTTGTGTAGGACAAATCCTTTGTGTAGGATGTCTCTTATATAGGGAGTTGTATTCACTACCTTGTGTAGGATTATAGTGGATATTGGTGTGGCTGGATGTACCCAAGTTTGGGGAACCAGGGTAAAACCCTATGTGTTTGTGTTTGCTTAATTGTGTTGATTAATCTCTTGCACTTATAATTACGCATTTGCAAGTTGAATTTTTAATTGCACAATTATTGACATTGCACTATTCACCCCCTCCCCCATCTAGTGTGTGTTGTTTAGTATTGCAAGGTAGACGGTCTTTACAACTGATACCACTTCAATTACATATTAATAATCCAAAATTGTTAGGCAGGTATGCAAGCCTCCTAATTTTATTCTCCCAGCCACTAAAACATTCATTATTTCTTTCTAACATACATTGTTGGCTAAGGAGGTGGCTCATCAGGCAAAATTTTGGTTTTTGTTCATTGGGAATTCGGGACTTGGAATGCTCATTTATCTGGTGCAAGGATTTGTGAACATGTAGCTAATGATGAAAAAAATTGTAATGTCAGAGAATTACAAAGGAATAAGATTCAGGCAGATTTGAAACCGAATCAATGGAATTTCTAGGTGATAAATATTTATTTGGCAGCATGTTCTCAACAATCAGTAGAAAATGAAGATTGAAAGCAATGATTACAGAGCATAACCAGGGTAATCAAACAGGCAAGAGTCATTATTAGATAAGGGCAGCTGAAAAAAAATGGTGCTTCCTATAATTCTCATTAGAATTAGAGACACATAAGGACACACTATTTAAAATAGTACTAGTAGTAGTAATTTTGGTCAAGAATTATGTACTTTTGTGTAGCGTCATCTTTCTAGTTTAGGCATGACAGTTGGAAGCTTTCTGATCTTTATGATTAAGTTTAAACTACATTCAAAATAATTTCAGTGGTTGGAAATTGGAATAAAATGTTCTAATCAAAGATGGACACCAATTGTTTGCCTTCCCATGGTGGATAAGAAAACGGGGCTGATAACCTCAAAGTTCTTCTTGCATATGATGCCTCAGCTCTAGTTGTGATCCTGCTTTGAAGGATCTGTGTTTGCATGACTTTGGTGTGAGAAAGCATTAAACAGCTAGTAGCACTTGAAGCTTACATGCTCATGCAAACTAAGTTTCTATAAAATAACATTCGTATTGAACTATAAATGTTCAGAACTGGTCCAGATTTTAACATGGGGATGATTTAGTATGGGCGCCTCTGTACTCAAAACAGTACATGCTTAACTGCTGCAACGGTAAACAACTAGAAAGTCTACGTCCACTCCAAGTCCACTCCAAGTCAAGTCGTTAACTTGACTTATAGTATACCTTACCGTACGTTCACATACGATCAATTAACTTATAGTAAGTACTATACGTTGGCGACCAAGACTAATTTGTACGTACACGTACACGTATACTTGTACTAGCTGTTAGTGTAACAACTAGACTAATTCGTACGTACACGTACACGTACACTTGTACTAGCAGCCAACTAACTTATAGTAAGTACTATACGTTGGCGACCAAGACTAATTCGTACGTACACGTACACGTACACTTGTACTAGCTGTTAGTGTAACAACTAGATAGACTACTTAACAACAGGTGGAACAGCATTGATAACATGGACTGAGGCAGACATTATGAAAAAAAGTTTGTAATGCATGAACCAATTTATCAGACAGTTAGCTTTCTTTTTGATTGCTTATAAACCAATTTATCAGATAGTTGGCTGCAATGTACAAACATGTACCTTAGTTACTCTTTGTAATCGAGAGGCAGCACCTTCATGTACTGTTACAGTGTCAGATGCTACCTCAAGCACATCTTCGACAAACAAACAGTAAGTGCTTACCTGCAAAAAAGATAACACGGAAATCGAAAAAAAAAATAAGACTCATATGGCGAAAAAACGAGTCCAAGAGTAGGGTATCACTTACAAGACTAGATGGGATTATAGAAACCCCAAATGAATCAAGTTCAAGTGACTCTACTGCCCCAGAATTTATGTTAAAAGTGTACCCACGGACCTAAAGGTTAACAGTATATTAGATGGACTGTAATTTGGCACAAATTTTGAACTTAGGGGGGGAAACAGATGACACCTTACCTTACCAACATTCCGACGGCCAGAAGTCATAACATTGCATCCTACCTAACAAACGATGCACGTTAAAGCATTATCCAAAGCAGTTACTAAAAGAGATACATTAAACTTAAATTTCTTGCAGATTTCTCTCCAAAATAGAAAGTAAAACATGCTTTTTTCCATCAAACAGGATGGGGGATTACAAGATTTTTCAGTTAAATGAATTATGCATGTGGACAAGGTTATGACCTTTTCTAAAATATACACTGTTGAAAATTACCCAAAATCCATTAAAATGAGCAATATCATAAGGTTACCAAAAATCCAAAAAATAATAATTATGTTTATGATGTCAATACCTATTGCCTGTCATGAAAGCAATATAGCCCAATGAACAATGTTTACACCATGTGAATTTCGACGATTAAAGTGGAGAATCTAGATATTACCCAAAAGAAAAAAGGAACTAGCTAAAACAATCGAAGTGGAAATTTGGAGCCAATAGCCTGTGTTTGCGTAAAGCACTTAACAAAACTGAGCCAAACCAGAGTGCCCAAAAGAAATCAAATCAAAGTTGCAAAGCCTGTTCAGTAACCATACAGTGTTAAAGAACTGGGTAAACTCTATGGACAGAAGAGATCTCAAGAACAATACTAGAAAACTTCTAAAAACATGTTCTTTTTTCTCTAAAACATGTTCTTTTTTCTCCAAGAGACTGAAAATGTTTCATGTGCGGATAAATGAAAAAATGTTGTGAAGGGTTGAGGGATAGGAAACCCCTAGCCTCAAATATATATTATTCTTATTGGATACATGGTGGATGGATACCCATAGGCCCATTAAGGGCCCTATCCATAACACTTTCCATTATCCATCCATCATTGTATACTCAACATATGAATACTGCAGGATCCATAGTGCTTATGTCAGGGATAACTAAGTTAGGGATATCATAAGGGGTGGATACTTCCAGATCCTAAGTTAGGGATAATTGCCACGTTAAAACCTTTAGCTATGAAAACCCAGTGGAAAAAACAATAGTCAATGAAAAAGAGTACATTTCTCCATAACTTCTCCTGATTTGTGAAAGTATTTGAGGGTGGATACTCCTGGATCCGGAGTCAATGAGGTTGCCTCGTTAAACCTTTAGCTATGAAAACCCCAGTGGAAAAAACCAATAGCCAAGAAAAAGAGTACATCACTACTTTTGACTCCCCCTGATTTGTACAAGCTTCAGGCTTGCAGATCTCCTAGGCATCTATACATCAATCTCATCTTACAACATTCCGAAAATAAATACAAAATACAAAGCATCGCTCATCTATACAAGTATCGCTCATATATGGCAACTACTGAATCCAAGGGAGCTCTTCTGAAGAGGGGTGGACTGTAGACCGAGTAGATAGCTCCATGTCTCTAGTCTCTGACCCAGTCGTCACTGTGTCTGCGAGGTACTTCAGTGCGTAGCTATACTCTTGATTTGCTTCTTGGATGATGAGCTTCCCGGAATGATAGGATTGATGTTGCCTTAGTAGCATGCTTTGCATATCTCCAGGAGTTGGTCGTTCCTTTGTCGTAGTCATCGTGATGATCTGTAACCTTCATCTGCAAATAGATTTAACATGGAGGATGATCCTTGACCCTTAGAGGTAGCGCAGAAGCTACATATCTTTGGTACAGTGGTACGATGCAGGCAATGTACTGTATCTGGCTAACAAATTTACTGTCAATGCTCTATAGAGACGCGTGCAGTTGGCCAGATAAAGGAGTGTATCACAGACACTCAAGTAAGGCACTTCAGGACCTAGGATGTCATTTCCCTCTTCCAGCGAACGGAAGGGGTCTCAATGTGCATCCATACAAGCAGTAGGTGTATTTAATGGATTGCAATTCATCAACTTCGGGTGTATGAAGTTTAATGTCACATGGTTTTCTTCTTTGAAATGATAATTTATCTTCTGGATGATAATATTCTGGATAATGTTTTCAATTTCTGAATGATGGTTTCATCTTCAAGATGATAATTTCTGTTTTCGTCTTCTGGATAATTATTCATCTTCTGGATGATGGTTTTATTTTCAGGATGATGGTTTCATCTTCTGGATGATAATTCTGTAAGCCAAGATTTTTACCCAGGTCTTACATATCATATTTGATAATTAGGCTTAAACAGATATTTCGGTTTCTCTTCATGAGATCCGATGAGATTTCAGTCGTTTGCAAATATAATCTAAAATCATTTTCTTTACTCGTTTTAAAGATGCAAAAGAAACCTTTAGTAGGAGTCCGTGTTCAATTTAAGAAACTCTCTTTGTTTTTTATTTTATTATATCTTTCATAGGATAGATGTCCCAAAAATCTATCCAGTCAATAAAGGAAATGAGGACGAAATCTGTAAGTGTATATTGCCACACCATCCATAGCAACATAGCCCAAAATTTCATTTGCCAATCGCATGGTTATCACAAATATGACCAGGGAGCCTGATGCATCAGTTTATATAATTTTATAAGTGAGTCAAGCTCATCTTACTTAATTACTTCCTGATTTCAGCAACATAAACCTCTAAGCTATATCGTGTTGCTTATAGCATACGATTTTATTTATTTATATTTGTGTTTATACAATACTCATTTAACCCATAGGTTTGATATCTTTTGATATCAGGACTTCTGATCCAATTACTTCACATTTCATAAGTGAGTCCAACTTAACTTATTTTTGCCTCGTTCCACATTATTTGACCAATCTCTACGTTTGCTTCAGGAAACGAAGTGTGGAACGATATTTATAATTATTATTTAAATGGCAAAATGAAATGTGAGTAATTATCGACAAGTGTGTTTTTTATCCAAATATCTCTGCCTGTACGTACATTAATATTTTAACGTCTTCCAGATTTTACACTTCCAACACTTATTGTGAAAGATCTGGAAAATAGAGAGGATATGGAAATGAGCTCACTTTCCTGTGCTGGTATTGTTTTAGGGTCTCCGGAAGTTATTTCTCTCTTTGGAGCCTCGTAGTATGTCCTTTCATTTTAATTTAGCAACATCCACTTCTGCTGGTGGTGGATTGCATCCATTATTTTTGGTATGTCAATTCTAGCTGGATTTTTAGCAACAGGGATGTGTGATTTTGACAATTTTCGGGTTGTCAAAAATATGTATGAGAACTGTTTAATAGTTTGTAAGTGGGGATCTTCAGGATCTCATCACGAATCATGATATTTGAAATGGTCAACTGAGCTTCAGGCTCAGGGATGATGGTAATAACCATGTTGGATCTAATACTGGGAATTTAAAGAGTTTTGAATATGAAGGATCTTTAGGATCTAATCTTCACTATCGATTCTTTATATGATGACTCATCAAAGGCACAATCTATGAGATGTGTTCTAAATGCTTCCCTCGTTCGGAGTGCTCGGAATCTATTTATCTGGAGTATTTACTTCCGATAAATAGTTTTAAGTAGGCATTTTGATGGTTTATAGTGGTGCTATGTGGATGTGTACATATCATGGCACAATTTATAAGATGTGTTCTAAATACTTCCCCCGTTAGGGGTTTTCGAAAACTGTTTATATGAGGTGATCGGGCTCATATAAATAGGTTGTGTTTTGATGGTATGCGGTGAAATTGCATGTCCCTATGCAGTCACCAACCAACTGGATTTCTAACAGATGACTAATCCGTTTAAATCATTTTAATGATTTATTTATATAACCCGTGTTTGGGTGTGAACACAAACTTCAGGGTGTTCGACATTATTCCAGTTGCAAATACTATTTAATTTGCAAGTGTTATTAATGCTCCCGCCATTTAGTAATGTGTCTCATTTGCTTTGAAAAAGCTGGACTGCGGTTGGATAATAGGTTTGATAATGACCATTTTTTAGAGGATATATGGATGAGCACTCTAAGATACATCATCAGGCCAATGTAGGGAGTGGATAAGTCCACTTTTATCCCTCAAATACTCTCAAGAGACCTAAAGGTCTAATTATTTTAGTGATGATAGTAAATATATCATCTTAAATTCTTTTGAGAAAGTGAAAAGAGTCAATGTCCACGTGAATGGAGATGATCTCGTAGTCATTTTTTTCTTTTTGAATGGGACAATGAAAGCTTCACCCTTTTTGAAGAATCTTCGGGTTCTTCAGTTCTATGTGATTGGTTAATGATGTCTTGCATCATTAATCCAGGGGTGACCAAATGTAACATACCAAAGTTTAAAAACTTGGTCGTTTCTGGGCACTTTAGGTGCTCCAATATATATGCTTCCTCTTTTTATTTTACTTTGTATAGTATGTGACTTTTGAAAGTCTATTTAAAGTCTCAAGTATGGTCTTCATGCCATTTTTCTTGAGTTATTCTATTAAGGATTTCATTTTGACTAATATCATTTGAAACTTTATAAGTTTCAGAGAGTACATGGCATCCTCATTTTATATTTAGGAGTATTCAGGTTTGCTATTCCTGATCCTCAATTTCAGATGTCCCAAATAGATCTTTTTGACTATCATAAGGGTTAAAATGCTTTCTATAGCATATGTCATGAGGTATAGTATAATTTGGATAATAAATATATCCATAATCGTTTGGCAAATATTTATAGCAAACCATTCACAATAAAATAAAATGCATAAAAGCATGATATTCATCAATAAGAAATATTGTGATAATGCATTTAAACGCATATATACTGCAAGAAAATACTCCTGATAATTATGTTATGGTAACAAGTTTTATAGTTGATGTGTGCTCGAGGAATAGCTAAGTAGACAAATGCTAGGTTTGTACCAATATTTTATATTGGACTAGCTTTGCCAGTTGGACGTATGTTATGAGTTGCTGGGAGAAGTTCTTTGTATTTGCTCTGACATTAGTAGGTAGTCAAGCATCTCAGAGTACTTTGTGAAGTTTCCTTCACAGTTTGCTTTATCAGAATAGTGTCTTTCTCGTGAAAAGAAGTGTATCATTTCTAACGTACGCGTCTGAGAGACTTCCTCACCATGACGCTATAGGCATGGGGTGATGTTAAATAGAGCTGAATTATATTCAGCAATGGACTTGAAGTCCTGGAGTCTCATAAATTCTTACTCATACCGGGCTCTTGGAAGTATAACATCTTTCTGATGTTTATACCTTTCATCCAAGGCCGCCCATAACATTGTATGGGTCCTCAACAGTGAGGTACTCTGATTTCAGAGTTTTGTCCATGTGGCGATGGATGGCTTTTGGAATTGATATTCCTCTTCGAACTATGTCACATATTCCCTTTCCCTTTGTATTAGTACTTGTTTTTATTCTTCCACTTTTCCACTCAACATTTATTTCGTTATATAGCTTCAGACTTGTGAATGTCTATTTAAGTACTCAAGTATGGCTTTAATGACATTTTTCTTTCTCTTGAGTATGCTATACAAACATTAAAAATTTCGTTTAAACGAATATCCTTTGAAACTTTGTAAGTTTCTTCAAGTATTTGTGGAAGAAGAAACATATGTCAGTTGAGCAATTACGTGGGTGCGAATATATTTCCCACTTAGTCACGACTTCGGGCATGATCTTATAATTATTGTGCGCAAGGTCAGATATAAGAATACTAACGTGTAGTGAGATAACTCTTGAAGAGTTACGGTGTTATGGCATCCTTTTTTGGTGTCCATATTGGTCCATATAGACCATACATTTTCAAGATCTATTTACCGCGTGTTGCTCATCTTTAAGATGGCATAAATGATGTTCGCATGATCCCAACGTTTTATTATTTTTGGGAATAAGGGGTATTGGCGTATTATTTGAACTTCGGGTTCAATTTTGCCATTTTGAAACCTATATGTATGTCATAAACATAATTTTAATTATTTCTATGAACACATATGAATTGAATAACATTATTATCATCACAGGCATAATCACAGAGACATTTTAATATGCAGCATGCATATATATAATTTCATCGCGGACATATAGTTATGCTATAGGCATTAAAATATATATCATAGAGATTTAGCATGCTTCAGGCATTTAAAAGACAATTCGTATTATAGGCATGTATGGACCAGTAACAAAGGTGAAAATGGATTAAAATTTTATATTGTGCCCAAAAAATTCTTCGCGATCAAATTTGTCCCAAACCCCCTAATTAGGGTTTGTTATGTTCATGTATCGTCGGTCAACAGGGCCGCGAAAAAATTTGCGCGAGTATGCGTGTGTGGCTTGTCCCAAAAACTCCACTACATTGCCTCAAAATAGAGGGTTGCCCAACACATTGCCTCACGACAATGATTTTTACACATGTGCCTCGTCTCCAATAAGAGGGCTAATACAACAACCACAATAACCTCACTATGCGAGGACCTCACACAGGAGGGTTATCACCAAGTACAATATCCAAGTACGACTTACCACCACACCCGTACATGGATTTAACTTACACGTTTGCTTTTGAAGATGATACGATACAACCTTCTGATAGCCAAAAAGTTGAATCTTTTTGTGTATAAGTGGCTATGGAAAATGTTTTTGATATCAAGAAAGAATAGAAGATTGAAAACCCTTGAGAATCAAAGAAACAACTTGATCCAATCTCAAAATAATAGAGATTAAGCTCTAGAGATTGAGATCAAAGCCAAAAATTGCTTAAAAGCTCTTGTAAGAAATCAAAACAAACGGCCTAGAAAATAATAGAGAGCGAGAGAAATTGAAAAAGCTTTCTAAACCCTTGAAAATTGCTTTGAAAATGATCAATATATCTTATAAAATTGTTATATAAAATCTTACAAAAGCTCTCTATTTATAGAGAGGAATTCTGTACAGTACAGATCCGTCTCCCAACGGCTCTAATCGACACAATCGCTTCAATCAAAAAAATAATCAAAATATGACCGTTGGGGCCTGATAGTCAACTCATGTTCTCCAAGAAGTCGACTACTGTCTCAAGTCGACTACCCTGGCAACATGAGTCGACTATCTTAGCAGTGGCCGAAACTACTCTTAAGCAACTAAGCTCCAACAGTCGACTCTTATAGTATGGAGAGTCAACTATGTTTCTTATCCATGAATTTGTATCACAAGAGAGTATGATACTCTATCTAAATGCTTTTAAAATATTTTCAAAGTATTTTTATAAGTTCAAAATGTTTTTCTAAGTGATAAAAATGTTTTTCTACGTGTGTGCAAGCTTCAACCTATTGCCTTTACAATTTTAAGACAAGTTTACAAAATTAAGACACCACTCACACAAATTTTGGTGTCTTGGTATCTTCATTGTCTCTTGACTTGTCTTGAAAAGCTTGTGCACATCCATGAGTCATTGGATATGTTATTGATCTTCACGTTGAGCTCCATATCCATTGACTTTTTACATTCAATTGCTTTGACCACGTGTCATCATTCTTTACAAGCTTGAGTGAGTTAATTGACTATGTTGACTTTGCTTCCTACACTCACAAATCTTCATAAACATATTAGTAACATAAATTGTTTGCATATCATTAAAACTAACCTAGGGTGATGTAATAACCAACATTCTCCTCTTTTTTATGATGGTAAACAATTTGATATAGAAAATGAAATTACAAAAATAAAACACTTATTCTCCCCCCTGTAATGATGCATTGTAGCAATAACCTCTTTTAACCCCCCTTGCATCAATGCTTGTTAGAGATAAGTAGACATAAAGCACATGTATCATTTTTGTATCACGTAAGTGTGAAGTGTGAAGTCAACATGCACAACATGCATATATCACTATCATATTTCTGCCCCTTTCGACAAAAAGAATAACAAGAGGATGATCAATAATCGCCTGATATGACATATGAAAAGACATATTATGAATATCAGAAAATGTATCTTGTATACCACGTGTTGACAATACCATGTGTTATGACAGTGTGTATAATTAAGTGACATATCAATCATAGGAAGCATAAAAAGTAGAGTCATGTAGCAATATAAAGTGGGGTAAATGACATTAAAATACCCTAACGTTTGGGCCATTTTCACTTATATACCCTATCGTTCATTTTGGTAAACTTTGATACCCAAATCTAAATTTGATGTAGGATTGGAGGAGGAAATATTGTCTGAAGAGGATGCTGAAAACACTGTGCATCCCAGACATATGAAGACTGATGGAATGCATGTATTTGGAGGCCTCTTCAGACAATATTTCCTCCTCCAATCCTACATCAAATTTAGATTTGGGTATCAAAGTTTACCAAAATGAACGATAGGGTATATAAGTGAAAATGGCCCAAACGTTAGGGTATTTTAATGTCATTTACCCATATAAAGTGATATGAATGGTGACATATCAATGTGTGTCAATGAGCTCATAATATGGATATTGTAATCAGCACAAATATATTGAAATCAAAAGAGTATTCTCACAAGACTATGGTAATCGCAGGATATCATATACCTAAACATATGCTCAATATCACAAAGATTATCCATGAATATGAATTTCAACATGGTCTACGTATCCAGCACATACCTAAATGTATCTCAATATCATAATAATGCAAAATAAGCTTAAGAGCAAATATGTTTGATACAACCACAAATATTACATCCCAAAATGTGCCAAAATAGGAATGTATCATATTACATAATCATAAACATGAAAATAGTTCAAACATAAAAAATGGTTTCAAGCATAACAAGCAAAACATAAAATAGTCAAACACTCTCAAACTCTCAAAAGTCTACTCTCCTAGCTTGAGGGAGGTTGTCCACTAAGCAAATTCTTAATCTCAGCCATCTCTTGATTTATCTCCTCATTGACAGCATTAGAAAGAACCACCCTCTGGTGTATGTTATCATGCATCTGATCCAACCTGTGATAAACACATTCCCTACGGCTATAGACTTCTTTCCTAAATTGAGCTCCATCTAGTTCAATCTAGAAAAAGGTGAAGCGATGTAAGGGGTGGATCAGTGGAAGGCTAGATGAGCCTATATGAAGTGAAGTAGGATTGGGCTCATCTTTAGGTTCTCCTCCAGGTTCTTCGTCATCAGATTCTGATTCTGAAACCTAATAGTGAGGAGGGTTTCTGATAGAATCTTGATCAAGTTTCATTCCATGCAAGAATCCTTTTTCAAATCTAGCTTTACGGGATATGACTAGGGTCTCAAAAATAAGGTCAATACCATTATGCTGAAAGATAAAAGTAGAAAATAACAATGATTCAATGCAGGAGTACTACTATAGACCAGATTGTCATATATTAATTTTGCCAAATTAATTTTAATCCCAGCTATAAGAGCGTAGACACATTTTGCCAAGCTCTTCGACATACGAGTAAAGCTGCCTGAATTTTGACAAGTATGACAAGATCATTTTTGTCCTAGGCCTTAGAACATTTGTTGTAATGCGAGGTTCATATGATCTACCCTTGGAAAACATGTTCTCTATGACTTTTTCATCATTCATATAGAATAGATCTCTCTAAGTGTTTTTCCCTCGCAAGGAATGCCTAGAATGTTTCATATTGTCCTAGGTGAAATGTTGAAGCGAGTATTCCTTACTGCTCGAACGAGCGTCCCTAGCTATCATGTTGGTATAGAAAAGATAGACTAATCTAGGGTAGCAACTTCGAGAACTGTCAATGGAGAAAAGCTCCTCAAGTTCATGATGTGCAAAAGTCTCCCTGATTTCAAAGCCTGCAAGATCCTCATACTTAATGAATAGTTCAAACAAGATTCTGAGGTGGGAGTCACTCTCAAAAACTTCAAGAAGTTCAGGTTTATTGAGGTAGGGAATAATATATTCGGGTTGGGATGTGAAGATGAAGCTTGTGCAGCGGTCCTTTTCTTCGTAGGGACAAATGTCCAATAGAACATGTTCATTCTGATGTAAGTGTTCTAGCACAACTCGAATGAATTGAACTAAACTATAATGAGAATGATGCAAATACAAGTGAAATTGTAAGCAGTGTTCTAAATATCAGACCGTTATCCAATTTATCGGCCGCAATATTGATTTTATCACTAGGCCGATCGATATGGGCTTATATATTGCGGTTTCTTGGAGAAATATCGCAGCAATATCGGGTTGCGGCCGATATATCCCTTTGAAATATCGGCCGCGATTCACAGTTTTTTAAAAACAAAGTTAGCTGGTCAATTCACTTAAAAGTGTTTCCGACCCAAGTCACCCGACCCAATCATTTACTTAAAACGACGAGGCATCAGGATTTTTAAGAGATAATCGCTGCTTTGCCCTAATTCTAGTCACGTCGCTCTGCTCCTCTCGATGCTCCGCTCCTTATGTCGCTCCGCTCAGCTCCGTCCGGTGAAAATTTCAGGCGATAATCGATTGATTTTCGACGTCCGACATTCAATCTTTGCAAGAAAATGTTTTCCGATCAAGGTGAGTAGTCAAACCCTAATTTTTTCAATTTTTCATTTTTTTCCTTCTAGTTTTGGGTTTTTTCGTCAATCCAGCTTTGACATCGGACGTTCGATCTTTGCAAAGGATTTTCTGATCAAGCTTAGTACTTACTACTTAGTATTCTTTACCTTCTTCATTTTTTTCATTTCTTTCTTTTTCTGAATTTTTTCGATTTTCGATTTTTTCAGTCCAGCGTTTGTTCTTCTCAAGAGAGGGTTTTCTGATCAAGGTAAGTATTCTTTCCCTTTTTTGCATTTTTACATTTTTCAGTTTTTTTATTTTCATCTTTACACTGTTAATATTGATCCACATGAATAATATGGGAAGTTGCTTATTTGAGCTATCATTAAGTGTCCATTAAAATAATATTGATCCTCTTGACCACTTAAAGAAATATTCCACCAAGTCGATGGCCAATATTCACGTTTAATGAGGTAAGTATACCCAAAACATACCTTTATTTGAGTTTCTATAGTTTATATTTTCTTATACACATCTAAGCTTTTATTTTGACATCAATTTTAAACTCTGATATGACACTCCGATATTTAATCAATATCCCCGATATTCAAGTTTAACGAGAGAAGTATAATCATACTTTTATTTGAATTATTATAGTTTATATCTTTTTAGATACATCTATACTTGCATATGTCATCATTTTTAAGTCTCAGATATGACACTCCAATATTTAGTCAATATCCCCGGTATATCCCAGATATACGCAATCCGATATCAAATTTCCTAGGCCGATACACGACCAATATCCAATATTTAGAACACTAATTGTAAGTGAGAATAGATGATGGTTATACCTAAAAAGGTGATCCAACCAAGATCAGCAAATTTGTAGGAGAATCAAATGGTATCAAGGGAATTTCGGTTTGGGGTTCTTGGAGAGCAATGAGGGTTTTAGTGTTTGAGTTAGGGTTTTGTTTGGAGAGGAAATGATCTTAGCCATATGATGAAAATGGAGCGCTAAGATTTGTTGTCCTAATGGGTTTAAGTCATATGTACCCAATAAGAGTCGGGTATGAAACCAACAAGCTCCATATAAACCCACAAACCCATCAAAAGTTCGAAACATGAAAACATATCAGGATTTGACTCTCGGATCAATAGGAGTCAACTCCTATACAAGGATAGGCAAATTCAGAAGACTGGAAATTGCCCGGTAATCGACTAGTGTCTACAGGGGAGTCGACTATCAGATACATGCTGAAACACTTGTAGCTAAAACTCAAACAAGTTCAAATCTGTCCAAACCAAATCATATGTGTTTCTAAGATATCCTTCATGCACAAACATAACAAGCCCACGCATGCAATTAATAAACCCTATCAATTGTGAAATACCAATGGTTATATTGTGGTAACTCACTTAGGTTATAAACATAAGCTACTTACCTTGGAAACAAAATCCAATTGGGTTTGGTATTCCCATTTTTTATGTATATATAGTTAGGTGAACGATGAACATCTTGTTTAAATTTAGTTACATAGTCATCAAATGATTTTTTTTTATTTAAATATTTTGGTATCCAAATTTTAATTATTTTTCCTTTATTAGTGTTTGCATTGATAGAAGTGGTCTTTATAAAATTCGTTTCATTAAAATGCTTTTTATGGGTCCTAACATTACTAGTGTTAGCATTTGAAGTGTAACATATTCTATTTTTATTGTTTTTAACTACTTGAGAACCTAATAAATAACTTAATTGTTCTTTTCCCTTACTGAATTTTTGAACATTATTGTATAAATCATTATCTTAGCTTTAATTCCTCACATCTCCTTACCAAGGTTTTCTATAATAGTATTCATTATTTAGAATCACACCGAGTCTTTTATTTTCAGATTTTAAGTGTTAGTTTTCATCCCTAAGCTTCTTATTTTCGTTATCCAACTCTTGATTAAAAAGGGTTAATTCTTCGAGTGTCTCCTTTAGTTTCATTAATTCCGATTTTAACCTAGAATTTTCTTCATCGACTATATTGTTTAAATTAATGCAATTTTTAAGAGTATTTTCTAATGCTTTGTACTTTTTAAGCAACCTATCATGTTGAGCACACAAATCATCAAAAGCACTCTCAATATCAAAATCATCATCATTGTCATCATTGCTACTACTATCATTATCACTATCTATATGAGAATTTGAAACACTTACCTTTGAGGAAGTCGATGTCATAAAGCACATATGAGCCTTTTCGTCCATTCTCTTTTCTTCATCCGATGAGGAAGATGAATCTCCGGAGCTATCTTAGGTATTGCTCCAGTCCCAAGCTGCAAACGCTTTCCTTTTAGGCTTTTTGAACTTTTCCTACTTGTAGCTTCTTCTCTTCTTCTCCTTGACATTGGTTGTGTCTTTGTCCGTGTTCTTTCTATTTTTCAGGGGGTAGTCTCTTCTAACATAACCTGGCTTGTTGCAACCAAAACAAATAATGTCATTATAAAATTTAGATTTTCGTTTCGACAACTTACTTCTCAATATCCTTTTGAAAGCCCTTGAGATGAGAGCCACGTCGTCTTCCTCTTAACCAGAATCTTCGGAATCGGACTCCTTGGCTTTGGCCATAAATGCCAAGTTTTTCTTCTTGTGTAGAGCCTCCTTCTCTTCCTCAAGCTCAATTTCAAACGCCATGAGATTGCACATCAATTCTTTAATAGTGAGTGTTGCGAGCTCGTGCTCTTCCCAGATTGCCATCGTCATGGGCTTCCACTCCTGTCTTAGATCTGAGAATTTTAATAACCTAATTATACATAGAGATTTTCTTACCTAACCCTGCAGGACGATTAATAATCTCCTAGAAACGAGTATTCATATCTGAAATTGACTCACCATTTTTCATTGTAAACCTTTAAAATTTAACATTCAAGAGATTCAAGAGGTTAATTTTGAATTCTTAACATCGTTTGTACCATCGTGTGTTACCTTCAATTCAAGGTGGCCAAACGGCCCGACCGACTCGGCCCGGCCGCGTTGACAGGGCCGAGGGCAAGGCCCGGCCCGGCCCGATGGCCGCGGCAGGCTTCCCCTAGCCCCGCAGCCCGCCGGGCCGACCCGTGCCCGAGAGAAACAGTCTCGGGCCTGCCCGGTCGGGGCCTTTTTTTACTGAATTGTTGTGTGCGCTGTCGTTGAGGAACGATCATTCCAGCCCCCTTGGGGGCATTTTGGGGTTTTTTTGGCCAAAAGACTACCCCCCACGGTCATAAACGGACATTTTGGGAGGGTTTTTGGGTCTTTTTACACCCAAAAATTCTTATAAATTGACACACACCCCCTCTCATTTTTTTCACAACTTTCAATCTCTTATACACTCTCATACTCTCTATTCGCATAAACTCTACGTTCAATCACTCAATTCTGAGCTCTCGGTCAAGGTGGTATTGCAAGTCTCAGCTCCCTGTCAATTTTGCTCAACTCGCTATCAAGCTCAAGACTCAACTTCGCTCTCAACTCGCTGTCAAGCACAATTTTGCACTCAAGTCTCATCTCCCTCCGCTCTCAAGCTCCGTCTGCTCTGTACACCACTCGTAAGTCGCAACCCGGCAATCAGGTTCCTGTAGATTAAATTTTATTTATATATTAGCATAATAACTGGACCAAACAACCGTATGAATGTTAACTTACACTTTAATAACACTGAGGAATATGATAATTATACGATGAAAAGGAACAACCCTATAGAAATACCAGATTATGCTGATATGTCACAAACCGAAACACAGAACTGGTTCAAGACTGGTAATCCTAACTCAGTAGTATTCGGTACACCGGCTTATACTACTTTTGCACAGACTTCTTCTGTGCACGCTTCTACTCATGCACAACCTATTAATGTTGCTCAACCTTCTACACAATAACCACAACCCAGATCACGAAAATATACGATTTGAGAGCACTTTACGATTGAAGTTGTACATGTCAAAGACGGCATGCAGGCACAAAACACATTAAGAGACACGGCATCTAACGAAAAAATATTTTAAACAGACCACATTAAACTTATCTGCTTCTTCCTTTCTATCTAATTTCGCATACTCTACTGAGACAATGAGAAAAGAGATGGCTAGATTGGTTTTGTGCCAAGAATTGCCACTTAGTTATGAGAAAATCCCCGAATTAGAACGGTTTAACCAAGTGTCCCTTAACCATGTATTTAGAAGAGTGCCTAAAACACACTTTGAAGAGATGCTATGTCAGCTTGAAAGCTGGGAAAGCTAAATTGTTGTAAACTTTTGCTAGCTTAAATTCTAGAATAGCTTTAACTTCAGACATTTGGACAACAAAATGGGGCGCGGCCTATTTATGTGTTACATCTCATTATGTAGATCATGATTACATGCTTAACAAGATGATTATATGATTTAGACTGTTAAAGCATGCTCATACTGGTGGTGTTATTTCTTCTATGATAATGTCTATTATTCATGATTTTAATATTTTCCAAAAAAAGACTATTACATTTACTTTTGATAATGGGTCTAACAATAGTTCAATTAATGTTTTAAAAAGAAATTCCTGAGCTGAATGGGTTATTGTTTCATCAAAGATGTGCATGTCACGTTTTGAACTTGATAGTTCAAGATGGACTTAAAACTTCTTCGGTTTATTTAGAAAAAATTAAGAATATCATGTTATTGATCCATACTTCTAGCACTAGGAGACAGCAATACAAACAGCTGTGTTGTACTAGCAATAGACCGTACCTAGCCTTTAGATTTGATGTTCAACACAGGTGGAATTCAACATATTTAATGATGTGTTACATGCTAAGAATAGAGATCAGCTTATTGATTTTGCAAGTACATACCTTGCTTGTGACCTAGATTATGACATTAGTAAATACGTGGAGAACTGTAGATCATCTTCATGATTTTTTTGAGATATTTTTACCGCTACAAATAAAGTTTCAGGGGTGTACTATCCAACATCAATTTTAGGCTTAGAACAATTAGTTTTAATTTCCGAAATTTTAGCAAAGCATAGAGACGATGTGAAACCTAACACTGCTCTTATTCCTACGATAGAAACCATGGAGATAAAACTGAGTATTAGAATCATGTTCCTATTCTTTACTCTTTAGCTAAAGTTTTTTATCCACGTATTAAATAGGAAGTTGTAATTGAGTTATTAGAAATGTATTATGAAAACATGAGATTTCCATTTTCTAACATTCAGCTACGTTTAAAATAGCTTAAGAACCCTTTTTGCAAATTAGAAGACTAAATTTGGTATGTCTTCACATACTTCTTCTGTCTGCTTCTTCTTCTTCGCGTATGATCCGACAGATTTTAGGGAAGAAAAAACAAAAATCAGTAGAGTCACATAGTACTTCTAGTGAACTATCTAAGTATTTAGCAAATCCGTTTCATTTTACTGAGACATAAATGGATGATGAGAATTTTGATCCTCTTGCCTGGTGGAAATGGTATTAACCGTTTATCCAATTTTTGTCATTATGGCCCGTGATTTGTTAGCAGTCCATATATCTACCTCGGAGTCTGCTGTTAGTGCAGGTGGTTGCGTTCTAAGCAACAAGATGTCAAGACGAAAGGAAGACATCGTTAAAGCTGTGGTTTGTGCAAATGATTGGTCCATGTTGAAAATGCTCGAAGGATAAAAATGACCTTTCCGAAGATTCCAACGAAAGGAAGACATCGTTAAAGTTGCGGTTTGTGCAAATGATTGTTCCATGTTGAAAATGCTCGAAGGATAAAAATGACCTTTCCGAAGATTCCGACAAAAAGACACAAGATGAGTGATTTTCATTTTTAACCTGTATTATCATTTTCTTATTTGTATTAGAGTTTTTTTCCCATTGTTTGATGGATAAGGCTAGCCGAATTAACTCCCCCCTCAAAAAAATTAATTAATAAAATTTAAAGGTTCAACCGGGATCTTCGATAATTTCGGACTTAAATATGTTTCTGTCCAATGGCAATACTGCATCTATTTAGCAATAATATAAGTTACTTTTTTCTCATTTTTAAAATTTCTATCTACTTACAATTTACAAAAGACTATCTATTTGTAATTTTTTACAAATACTATGTTTTTATAAAACTGTCTATTTTTTAAAAAAATTAATACTATGTATAAATAATATACAATATGTGTAAATATTTTTTTTCATTTTTTTAGAATTTTTAACAAGGTTTTAGAATTTTTAAGCATTTTTATTTAATTTTTTAAAATATTTAAAGGCCTGGCCAGGGCCCAGCCTGGTCCGGCCCGCAGGCCTGGCCTTCGGCTCTTGGCCGGTTACTAGGGATGGTAATGGGCATGCCATTGCCATCCTTACTAATCCTCCATTAGTTCCTTAGAACTAATGAAGGATTAGTGGGATGGCATGTAGCATGCCCAATTGGAAGCCCAATCGGGCTTTGGGCATGCACATTACCATCCCTACCGGTTACCGGACCGGGCCGGCCTTATGGCCACCCTAACCTCCAATGTATGCCAGATCTGGTGTGAAGTGGTGCATTGGAAGATCCGATTGAATTCATTTCCTACCAAGGCAAAACACAGCGCATTCATCGCCTTTGCATTGCGGGTGCCATTGTTTAACGTCGTTCTCACAAGTTTCCATTGGAGTGTTCCGTATCGTCTATTCATTCTTGGTAATTGTCCAAATGTCGATGTCCATGGATTGGAGATGGATCATCATCCTCGCTTCCAACTCGCATAGTTGGTTCCATCGAATAAGGGTGAACGGGTGGTGAAGAGGCCTTCGGAGTGAGATGAAGTTGACGTCATCTAATCATCCTCGATCACGTTCGGTGTGAGATGAAGTTGCTCTGATATCACATCATGTGTTAATATCATGTAGATGACAAGTAATACTAGAGTGTGTGAATAGTATTGTCACAAATAAGATCTAATTAAAAATTATCAAACCCTTCTAAACGATTGGCTAGATGTATATTTGCTCTAATACCACGTGTTAGGATACTGTAAATGACAAGCAACACTGGAAGGGTGTGAATAGTATAATCACAAATAAGATCTAGTTAAAAATTATCAAACCTTCTAAAAGATTGCTTAAGGTCTCTTACGAGGGTGACCTCGCTAGGAACTTAGTCAACTACTCAAGTACCTGCAATCGGAGATTAATAAACAGCGGAAATAAACAATAATGTTGCAAGTAATGAGAATAATAAAGGCATACAAGAGACAACTGCAAACACACAAGAAGTATACTGGTTCACCCAACTGTGGGTGTCCAGTCCCAAGCACATGCTTGGAATTCCATTACCTTACCTCAAAATAGAGTGCTTCCCAACAACTACAAGGATTTTTACACACGTGTCTCTTCTCCAATAAGAGGGATTATGCAAAAACCACAATAACCTCACCAAGTGAGGACCTCACGTAGGAGGGTTTTCACCAAGTACAATATCCAAATATAACGCCTTACCACCAGACCCTTATGTGGATTTAACTTACACTTTACTTTTGAAAATGATGCGGTACAACCTTTCTATAGCTAAAAAGTTGAATCTTTCTGTGTATAAGTGGCTATGGAATATCTTTTTATCTCAGTAAAGAATAGAAGATTGAAACCCATTGAGAATCAAAGAAACAACTTGATCCAATCTTAAAATAATAGTGATTAAGCTTTAAAGATTGAAATCAAAGTAGGCCAAAAAATTGCTTAAAAGCTCTTGTAAGAAAATTAAAACAAATGGCCTAGAAAATAGTAGAAAGTAAGAGAAATTGAAAGAGATTTGTAAACCCTTGAAAATTGCTTTGAAAATGATCAATATATCTTACAAAATTGTTATATAAAACCTTACAAAAGCTCTCTATTTATAAAGAGGAATTCTACACAGTACAGATCCTCAAAATCGTCTCCCAATGGCTCTAATCGACACAATTGCGACAATTAAGGATATAGGCAAAATATAACCGTTGGGGCCTCAGAGTCGACTTATGGTCTCTAGGAAGTCGACTACTGCCTCAGGAGTCGACTACCCTGACAACAGGAGTCCACTATCCTATTAGTGGTTGTAAATACTTTGAATCAACGAAGCTCTAGTAGTCGACTCCTATAGCATGAAGAGTCGACCACTCGTGTGATACATGAATTTGTATCACAAGAGATAATGATACTCCATCTACATGCTTTCAAAATATTTTCAAACAATTTTTATTAGTTCAAAATATTTTTCTAAGTGATAAAAATGTTTTTCTATGTATGTGCAAACTTGAACCTATTAACTTTACAATTCTAAGACAATCTTACGAAATTAAGACACCACACACACAAATCTTGGAGTCTTGGTATCTTCATTGGCTCTTGACTTGTCTTGAGAAGCTTATGTACATCCATGAGTCCTTGGATATATAATTGATCTTCATGTTGAGCTCCATATCTATTGACTTTTCACCTTCAATTGCTTTGACCACATGTCATCATTCTTTACAAGCTTGAGTGAGTTAATTGACTATGATAACGTTGCTTCCTACACTCACAAATCTTCATAAAACATATTAGTAATATAAATTGTTTGCATATCATCAAAACTAACCTAGTAGTGATGCAATAGACATCAGTTAGGTTGACTTAATAGTTGAAGATCAATTTAACTTTTGTTATTACATTTGAGCAAGAATTATTTCATGTCAGAATGGTGTATTGGGATGCCACTAGCTATTAACTAGATTAAGGTTTAATTTTCCGACAATACTCGCAAGACTAACAAACAACAGCATGTTGTAGTAATCTGTAAATGTTGTGGTAATCTGTAAATGGGGTCTGACAATCAATTTTGTAGTGGCAGATATTCATATTTTTCTACTAGAAAATTAGGCTAAAGATATGAGTCTTTGTTAGAATATTTTGGGGTATTAAAGTACTGCGAGAACCTCTAGTTATTACCACTATTCCTTGTAAAGAGGAATCTTTAATGGGTAGGTGTAAGTGACTATCCACATTCCTATAGGTAAATAAATCCATGTATCACTTGAGTTGAGTGAGTGCCCACGCTTTGACAACGACACACTTGATCCCCAATCTTTCCTAGCTTGTCTCCCATTCTTTGACAGCCACAATGATTGATCTGTCTTATAAACTACAACTTAAGCCCAAATTTACACGATCTTGTGTCATCTAATGAAATATGCACCTTTTCTGATAAGGCGAGTTAAGCCGTGATTTTGACTGGACAAAAAGCATATGCATTCAACTAGTCTTGCATCTATCTTCTTAGCAATCAAGCAATTTACACAGATTTGTGATTGACTAATCATCATTGCATCCTATATTAGCCTAAGCTTTAATCCTGAGGCAACACCTTCCAGGTTTTAATCTTGCAACACCACATTCAGCTTGCTAGGCTTCAAAAAAGTCGGTATCAGAGATCATGGCACCGGCTTTGAAAAAACTCCAAACATTCAATATGCCTATCATTTTGATCACCTTATCATTTATCAAGCCTCCTGCCGCATCCTATTCCATTTGGCAGCCATCAAGGACATGTTTTGACCAAAAATCTATTATACAAATGAGGGGTGATTGATGGGCTTTGTCCCATGTGGCAATGTCACATCGCCACATGGGATGCCACATCACCCCCAAAATCAAAACCCACCCAAAAATAGCCAAAATCCTCACCCCCATTCAAAAAGCCTTTTCCCCTTTTACCCCCGACGATACCGACACCCCCCCAACACACACACACTTCTCACTCCTTTTTGGTTGTGCGTGTGTACCGCATCCTGTTCGTGTGGAATTTTTTTGCGATGTGCACTCAGTGCACCGGTTATTTCTAGTACACCAATAATACGAGAACCATAACAACACGCAGACATTTAGGCTCTAATAAAATCTGCACCATTTTGACTATGAAACTTGATTTTCTGAGCTCAGTCAGCAGTTCATTCAAAGAATGACACTAGAGAACATTTAAACCTGTATGAGAAGATAACCTTTAAATTAGCCACAACTGTGGTAGTGCCTTGACTTTTCAAATGCATTTGAAGTACCTAAATTCGATTACTGGAAAGCTATAGCCATTTTACTAAAGAGGTTTCAGGATGTCTGGATAGGTGTTTCCATTTCTCATAGTTTAGAGACATTCTAATGTTGCTAGAATTCCCATTAGTACATATTGATTTTGGATTGGTTTTCTTGCCTTTATCTATAATACACCATTATGTCTCATATGCTTAAGCGACAGATATGACTTGATATTCTGTTAGCCTTCGGGTATTTGGGCAAAGGACTAAAAACTTGCCTTGCTTTTGAAGTAATCTTCGGATTAGCACATAAGTTCATAGTTATATTACACTTTAACAGTCAAACCGGATCATGGTATGTATCTTTATTTCATCAATATTATTTTAAATAATTGTTCCTCGTCTACTGTGAACCTCTGTGTGGATATTTCATTGCATAATCTCTAAAACATGCAGCTTCTTCTAAATCTGATTGCTTGCATCCAACCTTGCTGGAAGATTCATATTTTAAAGACCTCATCTGATATAAAACCAGTACACTAGTTAATCTCCAAGGACTGATTTTCAATTTGATTATTTTGACTGATGTTATTGCTCATAAGTCATGATTATGTCATGTTATCACTTTTATTCTCAAGGCCCATGATATACATTTATACCATGTCTTCTAGAACAGCATCATGTTATGTTCTTATCTTAACCATGTAAACATGCATCTGAATGTTGTAAACTTGCAATCAAATCTTTATTAGAATTTACATTATATTATTTACTTTGATTGTTTTCAATTTTTAGACTTCTTATGTATGATATGACCTGACTTCTTATGCGTGATATGATCTCACAGATGTTTAGGTTGTGGAAATTAGCAATTGTTGCATTCAATTAGCATGTATATTTTTTGAAGTAATTCAGAAAAGACAAAACCAGAGAAACATCTCGTTCAAAATTAATAGTGAGATATCATGCTAGCATGTCCTTTCTTTTCTAGGTCTCGCATCAAATAACTCAGCCTTCAGATAAACTAAATTTCTAGATGACAACTTGGACGTCAGATTGACTGTGTTTAATGCCCTAAACCCAGTAACCCTACTTTTTTTCCTAATAGGGGTATATTGGATGTTAAGATTTTTTTGATTTTTTCAATATACAGCTTGGATATCAGATTAACCCTATTTAATGCCCCCCAATTCCCCCAACCCTACCCTATTTTTCCGTATAGCAGTAGAGTGGGCATTGAGAAGATTTTTGATTTTTTTAATATATTCAGCATTCCTATTGAAATTTATCCAATTAATGAAAACTAATAAAACTCACTCCATTTAAACCTTAACAAATATAATCAAATTTATTCATATCAATCATTGTTTAATTCGAAAAATTTAGTACTCATTACTTCCTTACCACATCTTTACAATTATAACTTGTGAAGGCACATTTGCAATGACAACTAAGAATTAGGTTGGAAAATAGCTAAGAAGTTGTTGCAGAAAATTTATTTTAAAAAAAACAAACTAAAGAACCATAACAAATTAGACTCCATTAAATTTAAAAAGAAAACAATGTTCCTTTATAATCTCAAATCACTAGAGACTCCAAAAGGTAAGATGGATAGCCTAAAGTCATTTCAGAATATCATTATATATATATATATATATATATATAATAATGGGTATCATACGCCGTATGAGGCCTTGCCTCATATTCCCTCTCACATAAAGCAACCAAGTACAAGCCCATGTGGGCTTGTACTTAGTTGTTTTATGTGAGAGGGAATATGAGGCAAGGCCGTATGCCTCATACGGCGTATGATACCCATTATTCTCATATATATATATATATATATATATATATATATATATATAATAATGGCTATCATACGCCATATGAGATATGCTCTCATACGCCCTCTCACATAAAGCAACCAAGTACAACCAAGTACAAGCCCATGTGGGCTTGTACTTGGTTGCTTTATGTGAGAGGGCGTATGAGAGCCTATCTCATATGGCGTATGATACCCATTAATCCCATATATATATATATATATATATATATTCTATATTTGATGAACATTTTGAATTTTGTCCCAGTAGGACAAGTGACTAGGACATAGGCTTGATGACTAGGATTGGGATAAGTTTTGGTGGGGGAATTTGTGAGGAAGATTTGAATTTGGTGGTGCTTAAATTTTGGTGGGAAACTTAAATTTTGGGGGAAACTTGAAATTTTGGGGGGGGGAAACTTGAAATTTGTAGTGGGAACCTCGACCATTAAATAAACCGTGCCCCATGGGCACGGGTAATGACTAGTATATATATATATATATATATATATATATATATATATATATATATATATATATATATATATATGGTGCACATTTCACAAGAATGCGGATGTGTTCTCTCGATAAAGTCATGGCCTACAATCATGACTCGAGTTAAAACATTGTTACCAAATTCCTCATATGGTTTGGCTCATTGTACCGGTGTGGAAATGGGATATGATATGTTAGATGGTACATGGTACGAGGGGTAGACCTTAATTATATTAGTATTTGGGGTCATGACACGCTAAAGTTTGTTATGTTAAATATGATACTTAAGCATGGGTTGTGAGCATGTACAACAAGGAGGTACCCAAATACATTTAAAGGCCTTTAAAATTGAGGATTATGATAAAAAGAACATTCCATTTTTAATATGTATTTTGTAAGTGTTGATCTGATATTAATTCAAAACAAAATAAACATCTTCAATTGAGAAAAAGATCATGATTCTAAGTATATTAAATATATGAGTTCAACTACAAACTCTGATGCCCCATGGTATGTTCTTAAAGCCTGCTAAAAGAGTCCACTAAGAAAACACTAAGTACTAGAATAGAATACAAAAATAGAGTTCACTGAATCAAATTATCCATTGTTGTTCTTTCATTTCCTATTTCATCAGTTTCAGCAATCAGGATTGGTAATGCTTCGGAAATCAAATAGCACGAACTAAACCTTAGTTCATGGAAAGGGGAATTAGGTAACAGTACCACTAGGTCAAACTTGTCTTACTTTAAAATTTTAGAAGCTAAATCATGATCCAAGATCCTGACTTGGTGCTTAACAAAAGTCTCAGTTGTGGACCTGATTTTTTTATTTTCTCAAATAATGTCCAACACTGCCGAGCACTTAGTGATAAAGAGATAGGGTTCGGTTATGGGAAGCCCTAGGCCAAGTCCAAGCTATAGCATGTGTTAAAATGAAGGAAGAAAAAAAGCAATCAGTCTGAACACAGGAATCCTAACTACTTTTGGTGTACTACCATTCGAAACACACCCTCATAGATCAGTGCTCTCATCACTGCTCGTGCTCTTTGGCCCTATCACAGTTGACCAACTATTTGTGACATGGTCGTTGTATCATGTCTTCAAAACCCCCCCCCCCCCCCCCCCCCAAAAAAAAAAAAAAAAAAAAAAACTACAACAACAACAACAACAACAAAACAAAAAGAGACAAAAAACACACACAACAACAACAACAAAAGTCCCACCCAAAAATAACTGCTACCACTACTACAATAATAATAGAAACTGATCTCATTGTGATATTGCTTTGATCCATATACCGAAGACCAGACGGTCGTTTTAATTAAGGGAAAATGTACATTAATACGAACCAGTTGGCCTGAAAACATGGCAAACAAGGAGACAAAATAGATTATAGAACACTAATAATCTAAAGAAACCCACAAAATCGCCTAAAGGATGTTACGAGTGTTGTACACCAGCATGTAAAGTTAGTATCAAAATTCTTAAGAATAAAAGTTGCTGATTTAAAATATGAGATGTCATACCAACGTATTTAGGCCAATCATTTTAAGGTCATTTTCCATTACGCTCTCATCTGGAACAAGCACAACATCCCCTACCTACATGGAACAGAAGATGGAACACGTAGAAGATGTTAGGCTATTGGTCAATGACATTTTATAAATAAGAAGGAACAATCATCATTTTCTTTAATTATTTTTTAATTTAATTTTAGAATGTGTGATTGACCTATTTTACCACCCAAATACATGTGCGAGTGTTGTATGTATTTGTGGGTATAGAGAGTGGCTTTTAATACTCCCAGGGTGCAACTAGCTTAGTAATATCAACCACCAAAGTGCATAAGGTGCAATCGAATTGTACATTACCCTCCGTTCAGTTTAATCTAAATGTCATAGAATACTTATCACTATAAATGCATTTTTGTGGATTCTTATCTATGCATGAAGGTTGCAAAATGGAAAGAGGAAATTTCCGCTTCGATACACATCTGCATTTTGATAGGTGGGAATGACACTAAGAATAACCACCGCCCAGCCCAAATATAAACTAATAAAAATAATAAAATAAAATAATAAACAAATAATCCAGCAAATATATAACATAAAGTTCCATTGCCTATTTCCACAAGGATTCAAAATCTTCTGAAAGTAATTAAATGAAAGGTCATTCAAATGGAAAATACAATCCTCGCAAGTAGAGATCTACACTATTTGGAGTGCTTAGAAACTAACAAATCAAATGCATTTGAGTTTTTGTGCCTCCATATCAAGTAGCACAAAGTGGATGGAGAAAAGCAGTATGTTAAATCTTAATCATATGGTCAGTAAACTTTGTTAGCTAATTAAATATCAAATTGATTACTAAGAAAGCAAATTTCACATTACACATTGCAACTTTGGCCTAAAATCACAATTTAATAATTGGAGTTGGATTCTAGTTTTTTAAAAAGCACATCTGGTGTGAGGAGCTCTTTCGCCGAACCCATTGGGTTCTAAAAGATCGACCTTCGTCCAATAGGAGAGTGCGCCAGTTCATGGAACTTTTGTCCCCTTCAATTTGTGAGGTGTATAGCCCTCTTCCTCTATCAACCGGCACCAAAACCAGCTCAAAAATGAGAGAGAGAAAAGAGAGTGAATGAGGAAAAGGGAACCCAGCAAATAAAGTCTTCCTTTAAAACTCTTCATCCACCAATTCAACAGGAATTAGGAATAGCATTATCATTTAGCGTTTAGGTATGGAATGAATTGACGCATATTTTGTTCGAGGATTTCTGACAATGGATCACTAGCAGCAAACCCCCACCAGCAACAAACCACGTTGCCATTGGTGGTCAGGCAGTGAGTGACCGCAATGACCGTCCCAAACCCAACCAGGGTTTAAGTTGCAAACAGGGAAACAAAAAGGAGAAAAAGAAGAGCAATATTAATTCCTATCCATTATAGTTCTGAAATATTTATATTTTGGCCCAAAATTTGCATCAAATTCAATAAAGGCTCAAAGTTTCAAGCTGTAGATTGAACTTTTAATACTTTCAGCAATTTTATAGGAATGACAGGAACAAACTGAAACTTCGCAGATATGAACTAGAACATTGTTTAAATTGCAGAAAATCTCTTCTACCTGTACAAATTTGCAAGGAGATCCATTTAGTATGGCATATGAGGGGTTTGCAAACTTATGAATATATGTCATCGTGATTTCAATATGAACAAATAGGCATGTGTTGTATATTTCCTACCATGATTTCATACAGACCCAGCAAACTAGGAGTATGAAATTTCATGACTTCCATTAAGTGATTCCACCATATTCTCTCTGAAGTGTCAATGGCAGTGATAGTTCCAAACCTCCAATTTTATGACAATTTGAAGGCATTTTATTACACACTCTTTCTCTATAGAGCATACAATAGAAGTAGTTTTTTATTGAGCTTTAAGCGATATTTCTAACACCTTGTTTTCTGTGAAACTTGATAAAATTTTGTTATAAAGAAAAACTTGTCCAGTCCACGTATGAGAATATTTTACCCATTGAACGTGTAACTCACCCAAGGATCTCCAACCATTTCAGATACAAGATAGCTCATGGTTTCCAGTCCAGATAGCCCACTGCTCGTCACAGAAAAGTGCTGCATGGCAGACCAGCATGTTGCATCTTGTTGTGCAACTAGCTAGGAGTGGAGAAAATAGTGTGTGGTTATGTATTAGACTCATATCATTATGTATGAATACTTTAGCGCACACAAAATGTTAATTCATTTTTACCCTTATTTAAAACTTCAAACCACCATCAATATGTCTAAACAGCTTTCTACCTTTGTTATCCATGTTTGCTTTCTTGATCCTTGATGCATAAGTCAAAAAACACCATTTTTTTTTCATTTTTAAAAAGCACTCTAAATTATGAAGATTAACTTAACATGAATAGATTTTTCAATTTAAATGGGGGAATCCTTCCAGAAGCAGCCAAGTCCAACTCATATCATATGTCTATAAAGGTTGATTTTACAAGACCTACTAAAATAGACTATAACAAAACTGTATTATGCATTCATATGCATCTTAAATTATAGTTTTGCACAAAAAAGGGGCATAAGTATCATGTCTGTGAGATGGTATGTATAAATGTCCACTGAAGCATGTGGAAATACAGTGAAATTAGGGGGAATTGATCAATCTTCCCACTTAACTTCAATAGGCTTACAACAATTTTTGTATAAATTTTTGGAAAGAAATTTTTGGCATATACTGAAAATAGAATCATATGCAATATATAACTGCAATGAGGCATTGACAAGTGCTTATGCAGTTTATAGTTTGCCAACTTCGGTCCAGGTAACTATCACGGTTATATGGGAAGTGGCATTCTATTGAACTGCTCAGCCATATGGGAACTGCACGAGTTCAGTAACCACAGAGGATGAAGGTACTAATACTAATTGACCCTTTTCCTCTACCCACATAATATCAAATAGCTATGATTTCAGGCTTTCAGCCATCAATTACCTTTATAAATCACAGATTCATAAAAGTCTACCCCCTCTCCCAGGAAAAAATGCATGCCTTTGGGATCACAGGTAGACAAACAGATAGAAATAGAGGGGGTGAAGAGAGGTGGTGGAAAACAGCGACTGTACGATGTCAAAAATATGTTACTCAAAGAGAGGTGAATCATTAGTCTTAACTAGCATAGATATACAATGTGGATTAACAGTTTACTGTTACTACCTTTTCTTACTAAGTGGGGATTGATGTATACATCTGGCAGAAGGTAAATTGATGTACCTTACAAGGGTCATTTGATGAACGGTTGTGGTGGAGAGCAGAATAGGCATGATTACAAGGACAAATCCATCAGGTGATTCAGAAAAATAGGGTATATATGAGCCATTCAAAGGAGATTTTGGGGGTTATCAGAGATAAAACTCATCAAAAATTCTAAA
The DNA here is from genome assembly GCA_030789695.1 of Scilla litardierei. Taxonomy (NCBI): domain Eukaryota; kingdom Viridiplantae; phylum Streptophyta; class Magnoliopsida; order Asparagales; family Asparagaceae; genus Scilla; species Scilla litardierei. Next base: position 123,749,680 of record CM061132.1, on the reverse strand, counting down.
AAGCTAATACCCCGACACCAATAAGTAACATTCACAGCATCTTAAATGAAGCCTATTTTATTTCAAGAAATCTTACTGCTCTAATTTCATACAGATCAAATGTATTTAATGCAATCTGTGGCCCTATGTTTCGCCTCATTTTAACTAATTTCTAGATGTTTATCTGACCTATATAATCACAACATATCATACATTTGGGCTTTCATGAAAATTCCAACCTGCAAAACAATTCTACTTGTAGACTGGATCATTACAAAGCTATTAACGTGCTTGACCTTGTATCAGCGAACCTGAACTACCATACAATATGCGACAGGCATAAAATGTCCATATAATATCGGTATTTCAAATTTTTAGGAGAAGTGGATATCCAACTTAAATAAAATTATTTGACTATATATTTTTTTGGCTGCTGAAAGTATTGATAAAAAGAAGCATTGGTTCATTTTAACTATGTGCTTTCTTTCATCATGATCAAAGCAAGCATACAACTACTTTATCACGAAGAACATGAAGACTTGGCACCAGTCAAACGGCGTTAGTGCATATGAAGAGAAATAAACACAAAACAAAGAGATTAAGTTTATTGGGAAAAACTGAAAAAGCATGACGTGGTACAATATAGAAACCAGATAGTTTTGAGATTTGTCCAATAGGCATGTGTTCAATTAAAAAGATTGTGTTTTCCATATAGAAGTGAAATAACTCTGTGGGTGCACGGTTACAAAACCAGCCACCACTCGCTTCATGCACGTTTTTCCTTCAAATTGTCCACAAATCCCACCAGTGCTTTTCATTATATAATTATACAGATGTACAAATATATAGATAACGTTACTGAATTTTCATATCCACAAAATATCCATAGTGGTGGCCTTTTGAATTACTTATCCAAATATCTGTATCATCATGAGTCTGATGGTCACATCTGTATCTAAATCTTAGTGCAAGTACAGAAAAGTATAACATGGCTCAACTGAATATGCATCAATTTATAAGTAAACCGCCCACAATCAAATAGATTCACAAAGCTCAAAGCAAACTAAGGGTAATAGAGCCAGTTTCTGAATATGCATCAATCTATAAGTAAACCGCCCACAATCAAATAGATTCCCAAAGCTCAAAGCAAACTAAGGGTAACAGAGCCAGCTTCTGTAACCTGATTCAAAATCAATAAAGGTCCAAACCCCAGTTGACTGAGTTTTCATGACTAGTTGTTGCCCAACTCAACCTAACATCAACCCTCTACAAGTTAGTGTCCAAATTCAGGAACAGGGCAAGAGAAGACATCCGGTGCTTGGGATCATGAAGACCAATAGGCCAATAGGTTAACGCATCATCTTCATTCATGCAGGTTTACAAAGAACCAACAAAATTCCATAAACGGGGTTACTAGTTTGGGACTTTTAAGTGGGATTAAGACATTTTCCGGGATTGTTACCTTTTGTTTTATTGGTTCCAAATTGGGATTGAAATTCTTAAAATGAGGTGTTATTCATTGTTGGAACTTAAACTGCGACTAGTATCCAAAGTTCAATTTTGCATAGTATATATGCTAGATTTTGCACTCGTGCAATGCACGTAAAATTAAAGTTCATTCCCAACCATAAAATTTATCCTACTGTTTTCTATAGGATTTGGGTAACGTAGGGATCTCCTCTTCTCTTTCCTATCTTCTCTCATCCACTAAATCTAAAATTTATCTTCTCTTCTCTCACTATATACCTCTCTTTCCAGCTAAGCTGAGCTACCGTGGTGAGACTTGCCCTGCCCTGCCCTGCCGCACTTTGCGTAGCAACAATGAGTAGCACCCGCAAACTACCCCAACCTTGACCATGCACATACCCTCTCTACAGCTACCCCCACCCCAAGCCCCAACTGGACCCACCCGTAGCGAACCTAAGACCACTCAAAATAATGTCGTTTTGAGGTTAAAATTAATGATGATATTTGGGGTTAATATAATTTTGAGATTTGATTATGAAATTTGGAGATTAATTATTTTGACTATTTATAGAGTGTTTAAGTGTGAAGATGATTAACGGTGACTAGGGGTGGGCAAAAAACCCGGTTTCGTACCCGAATCCGATTTCGAATTGTCCGAAAATTCAGATTCGGAAACGGTTTCGGGTTCCAAAACCCAATCCGATAATAACCGGAATCGGAAACCGGACAGAAGAAAACAAGCTCAACCCGACCCGATTCCGAAAGACCAAGCCGCCCATCCGCAACCGCATCCGCATCCGCATCCGCATCCAACGTTCAAGCTCGACAGCCCTGGCCCAAAACGCTCATTTAAATAAGTCTATGTTTGATATCCCACCGATGTGGGACTAAACAATGAGAACAGCGCAGATGCGGTGTCATTACATCGACTCTTTTTCCAGGGTCTTCTTCGTCTTGGTTCTCTTTAGAAGTTTCATAACTATCTCATTTGTAATCATTTGCTTTAACTTCTATCCCTTCGCCCCCTTATTTTTATTCTTCTTCTTTCTCAAACCCACCTACTCCTACTTTGGTTTTATCCCCTTAATCTGTGTGGTTGTACCAATTGAATTACTTTCTCCTAGAATCAATCAAGCATCTTATTTATTTATTCTCTCTCAGCATCTTATTTATTTATTCTCTCTCAGCTTCTGTAGTTGCTAGCAGCTTCTGGCCAGGGGACAAAGTACAGAGTAGGACAAGCTACTCAAGCCATTGCTGTGATATTGAGAGGATCGGTTGCAAAAATTGATGTTAATTTGTGAAAAATGAGTGATAATATGTAATCCCAAAAATTCTTCATTTCAAAAAAGGAAAAAAACGACAGAAGCAAAAAAAGATCCACATGCAACAAGTCATCTTGCGAACATAATCTGCATGGACATAAACAAGACACATTTCAACTTCGCAAATCAGGAGAATTTCGAAGTCGGTATTTCACATTGGCCTCAGTAGGGCTCAAAAGCAACCTATTAAGCTTCTTATTCTCAAAAGTTAATGGTATGATTTAGACATTATCTCATAAAGTTACCTGAAGGCCGGCTTGAGCAATAAAAGAGCCATATGTTTAGTCCCACATCGGTGGGAAAAAACAAACGCTTCCCATTTAAATTAGCTTAATTGTGCCTCCCAAATTTGAAGTTCAACTCGCTGGCGTTTCTTCCGGCTACAATGCATTCGGGTTGAATTCGGGTTCTACTTGTTTTTCATTAATCGGTCCCCGATTATTCGGAATCCGATTTATCGGTTGCGGAAATCGGACCTTTGTTTGTTATCCGAAAAAATTCGGTTTCGGTATCTGGTTGTTCTAAAAATTTCGGGTTTACCCGATGCCCAGCCCTAACAGTGACACAAAAACAGAAGCATTTACAATTTAGGATTTTTGTGGTGGGATTTAGGAAAGGATTAGGAAGCTAAGAGATTTGGTAAAGAACAAGATGAGCTAGGGTTAGAAATTGATGACTAAAAGGTATTTATTTGAATCTCCTATCTAGATAATTCACTCACACTCTTAATACATTGCATGCAAAGAGATTTAAAGAAAAACTTAGGTTCATCGCAAACCACTAATAATTCTCAAATATTCAATTCTTTATTTCACTCTTCATAACTATATCACAAGGCATAAATGTCTTTTTATATCAAAACAAAACTTAATGCCTAAGAACATTAATTTTATTAGAATTCCAAATTTTACATTGTATAAATAAGGTTACAAAAAGACTTAAAATTAAAACTCTAAATAAAGGATCGTATAAAAATTATAACATGGGTCAACTGAATATGCATCAATTTATAAGTAAACCGCCCACAATCAAATAGATTCACAAAGCTCAAAGCAAACTAAGGGTAACAGAGCCAGCTTCGGAATATGCATCAATTTATAAGTAAACCGCCCACAATCAAATAGATTTCCAAAGCTCAAAGCAAACTAAGGGTAACAGAGCCAGCTTCTGGAACCTGATTCAAAATTAATAAAGGTCCGAAACCCAGTTGACTGAGTGTTGATGACTAGTTGTTACCCAACTCAACCTAACATCAACCCTCTACAAGTTAGTGTCAAAATTCAGGAACAATGCAAGTAAGAGAAGACATCCGGCGCTTGGGATCATGAAGACCAATAGGCCAATAGGTTAACGCGTAATCTTCATTCATGCAGGTTTACAAAGAACCTACAAAATTCCATAAACGGGGTTACTAGTTTGGGACTTTTAAGTGGGATTTGGACATTTTCCGGGATTGTTACCTTTTGTTATATTGGTTCCGAATTGGGATTGAAATCCTTAAAATTAATTTTGCCTAGTATATATGCTAGATTTTGCACTCGTGCAATGCACGTAAAATTAAAGTTCATTACCAACCATAAAATTTATCCTACTGTTTTCTATAGGATTTGGGTAACGTAGGGATCTCCTCTTCTCTTTCCTATCTTTTCTCATCCACTAAATCTAAAATTTATCTTCTCTTCTCTCACCATATACCTCTCTTTTCAGCTAAGCTGAGCTACCCTGGTAAGACTTGCCATGTCCTGCCCGCACTTTGCGTAGCAACAATGAGTAGCACCCGCAAACTGCCCCAACCTTGACCATGCATATACCCTCTCTACAGCTCCCCCCTCCCCCCTCCCCAACTGGACCCACCCGTAGCCAACCTAAGACCACTCAAAATAATGTCGTTTTGAGGTTAAAATTAATGATGATATTTGGGGTTAATATAATTTTGAGATTTGATTATGAAATTTGGAGATTGATTATTTTTTGACTATTTGGAGTGTTTAAGTGTGAAGATGATTAACGGTGACACAAAAACAGAAGCATTTACTATCTAGGATTTTTGTGGTGGGATTTAGGAAAGAATTAGGAATCTAAGAGATTTGGGAAAGAACAAGATGAACTAGGATTAGAAATTGATGACTAAAAGGTATTTATTTGGATCTCCTATCTAGATGATTCACTCACACTCTTAATACATTGCATGCAAAGAGATTTAAAGAAAAACTTAGGTTCATCGCAAACCACTAATAATTCTCAAATATTCAATTCTTTATTTCACTCTTCATAACTATATCACAAGGCATAAATGTCTTTTTATATCAAAACAAAACTTAATGCCTAAGAACATTAATTTTATTAGAATTCCAAATTTTACATTGTATAAATAAGGTTACAAAAAGACTTAAATTAAAACTCTAAATAAAGGATCGTATAAAAATTAATACTCTTAAAAACACAAAAGAATTCTTAAAATGAAAAATCATAAACAAATTCTAACTTCTTTTTCTTCTTCGTTCATAAGTCCTCCATAGAGTAATATTCACCCCAATTCCTAAAAATATTCGCACATGCTCGTGGCTCGTTCCACATCAGTTATAGTTATGTCATAAGGGTTATTTTGTGATCATCAATGACATATTATTTAAACATAAACATACAATTACTGGTAATTTTGTTAATCATTGTTAGATTATTAAAGAAATTGTTAAATTTTGTTAGCTAGCAACTAACTATGAGCTAAATTATGAATGATTTTTAAATGCTTATTTGATTAGCTGTAATAATTAATGCTTTATGGAAAATCAATAACATGTACAGTTGCATTACAAGAGGATTGTTTGAAGTTTAGTAACATAGCTTGGTCATGTGAATATTATGGGGAATATTAATGATATAATTTAGAAAAATATTCTCTGCAGGTTGAATAATAAGAATTTAAGAATTATATAGGTATGTACAATATCTTGAAATTAGAAGTCTCAAATGATGACTCTGACGCCTTTGATCTTAACTATGGCAGCACAATGCAACATTGCTTATGTTAATGCTAATTTTGATAAGCAGGATGACCTGGAGACTGAGCAAACACGACGGGTAGCAATGTGAGCCACATGGATTATATGGCAACATGTATCATTTGCAACTGAACTTTATTTAAATTGAACATACAATAATTTTGCATTAATATTGTAAGGATATTGAGTCAACCCAGGTATATTTTGATGACGAGCAAACGTGTCATCTAATCATCTATGAGTGGTAGAGTCTAAAGCAAATCAAAGTGCCTCAAGAGTTTGTGAGTTCAACAAGGCATTGCAATCAAAGGAACCAAGACAAGTAGGTTGAAGAGCCAAGATTGCATCAAGAAGCTCAATATAAATTTTATTTGATGTGATTTTTATTTTTCTTTGTCATAGCATATTAAAGTCTTAGTTGAAGCTCACATGCCCTTAGAATTCACTAAAAATATTTTTAAAATATTTAGAAAAGTTTTCAAATGATTTTATAAGTTTTTTAGGTCAAACATCTTGTTTATAAGACAACTAGTCGACCAGTCTAATACCCAGTCGACTACGTCTGACACTACTTCATATGCTAGCAAACATGTCAATCTAGTCGACCAATAGAGATGAGCTAGTCGACTAATCTATGAACTATAATCGACTAGCACATATACTGTCAGTGGCGTAACCAGGATTGTTTTTGCCCTGGGCGAAAATAAAGATGATGTAAAGAATATTTTTTAATAAAAATACCAAAACAAAAAATTAAATGCAAACATGCTTTAATTATTTATTGATATTAGTTACAAATTAGTATTATACATATATTTAAAATATGATATATAACATATAAAATGTCTATTTAAGTTGACAAAATAGTATCATACATATAGACATGCATGCCTATAAAAATAATATATGATAAACAAAATAATAATTGAAGATTAACTTTTTCACATGAATACATACACACACAAGCATATGGAAATAATAATTGATATAGAATTTTTTTACATTAATTGATATAGAATTTTTTTACATTAATTGATATAGCACTTTTTTACATTAATTTAGAGATAAAGAAGAGTGAGAGGCAAAGAGAAGAAGAGTTAGAAGAGTGAGAGTTAGATAGAAAAAGAGGTAGTGAGAGGTAATGAGAGAGAGAGAGGAGAAAGTCAGAGAAAAAGATGACGTATACAGTGGGCTATAAACAAATGGTGAACTGCGCAAGTGCAAGTTGTACACAGTTCCTTTCATGCATGTGATGTGAATCGTCGTAGATCGATTCACAACTTTAAAGAGGAAAATTAAAAGAGAGGAAAAGTTTGTATTTTTTGCTTGATTGAGATAAGAACCTAGATAGTTGATCTTATTAGAGACAAGATCGATCTCCCCGCTTTGGATGAACGGACCAAAGCTTAAGCACCGTCAAATGACGCTTGAGAGTTTTCTCACAATACAAGCATAAAATAAAATAAAGACGGCTAGCCCTAATTTATAGAAAAGTGGGGAATTACTAATCTAGTCTAAAATGACTAGAATACCCCTAACTAACCCTCCTACGCCGCACGTAGGTCACTAACGCGGGTGGGTCCCACCCATGTAGCCGCCGGCCCTTGGGGTTGCGGATGCGGGTCCGCATCAATACCGCCCCCTAAAAGAGCCACCTTGTCCTCAAGGTGGAAATCTGGCTTTGAAGGCCCCCGAGGGAAAACAGAGGCTAGGGTCACCTGTCAGAACCACCGTGCGTCCCCCCTCCTGGAATTCCATCCTAAGCCGCTTCCAATTCATCTTCACCTCGCCCAACCCCCTCAGCCACTGCACGCCCAAAATCACATCGATATTGTCCAACTCTAGGGGCAGGAAGTCTTTCACGATCTGCACTCCTGGTAAGGTTAGACTCAGCCCCTTGCACATCCCACTGGTCTCCTCCCTCCTCCATGTCCCGGAGAGGACCGTAAACGTCTCCAAGGTGCTCACCTGCAACCTATGACGATCCACCAAATGTCGAGAGATGAAGTTGTGGGTAGCCCCACTGTCTATGAGTACCGTCACTGGCGCGTCGTCCAATCGCCCTGACAACTTCATGGTATGGTTCGTGGTTACCCCTACCAAGGAGTTCAGGGACACCTCCGCTACATCCAGGTGTGCGTGCTCACCCTCGCTCTCTTCCGTCATCACTGGCTCTCTCTCGTCTGTATACTCCCCCTCGTCCGGCATTATCACAATCTGCATCAGCCTGCTCGCACATCGATGACCGGGACTGAACTTCTCATCGCATCTGAAACAGAGGCCTGCGGCACGCCTTGCCCTCATATCAGCCTCAGTCATCCGTCTACCAGGGATCATTGGTCGGGTTTCCTCTTTCTTCATTTCCACGTCCCCTGGTGCTACTGTAACCCCCGGAGGTGGGACCGGTGCTGTCTGACTACGCTGGCTCTGGGCTCCCCAAGTTCCCCGAGTGCTCCTCTCATCTGCATGCTTCTCCTCCGCCTTGTGGGCCAGGCGAAGGACATCCTCCAGTGTCCCTGGACTCTGCATCCTCAGCTCTGCTCGTATGGAGGGCTTCAGCCCCCTCATAAAATTCCCGATCATCACCTCGTCGGTCACCCCCCTTCACCCTACTATTCAGCATCTCGAACTTCTCCACATAATCCCTGACCGTCCCCTCCTGCCTCAGAGCAGATAACTGCTCGTAGAAATCTCCCCCTGGAGTCTCCTGGAATCGATCCACGATCATTGCTGACAACTCCTCCCAGGTCCCAAAGGGGGACCGGGCTATCTTCCACCGGTACCAAGCCAGAGCCTTCCCCTCAAAGTAAATTCCGATGGCCTTCAGGACCTCCTGCTCCGTCAGCCCCATCACCTGGAAATACCTCTCTGCTCGGTAGATCCACCCATCAGGGTCGGTGCCGTCAAAGGTCGGCATCTTCAGCTTCATCAGCCGCCGATCTGCGTTGATGTCGCCTAGCTGCCCCCTATCTCCGCCTCGGTCACCACCCCGGACCATCTCGCCACCCCGAGCCTCCCTCGGGCCTCCCCCGTCAACCCCGTACAGCTCCTCTGGCCACGCAGGTCTCTCCCACGCCTCGGGCTGGTAGTAGTGCCCCGGAAACTCTGGCGGTCGTGCAAAATTGGGCCTTGGCCCAGGCGGAATGGTCTCTGCTCTCCAAAACTGGCCCGCTGGGGCCCCAATAGCTGCTCCTGAGGCCCATCCGCCTCTCGATGCCCCCAAAGCTCCTCCAGATTAGGGTACAAACCCCGCGACACCACCAAACACCCCTCCTGTGCTCGCCGCGCCACCGGAAAAATCGCCCGGGCCCACCGACCCATGCCCGGGGTCCAGCGGACCCGCCCGGCCCCAGATTGGGGCCGCGCCCCCACTTCCGCCCCCGCCTGGGGCTGCCGACCCCCAGGCGGGTGTCGCGCGGGCCGCCAGGCCCCCAAAGGGGGTCGGCGGCCCCTGGGCACCCCCGCCAGGGGGTGCCGAGCCTCCGGCGGTCCCAGGTTGGGCCGCCGAGGCCCTGGGGTGGCCGGCCTGACCCGCCCAGGCCATGGCTGGGCCGGGCGGGTCAGTCGGCCCCTTTTTTGGCCCGACAGGGCCCGTGGAGGTAGATCCGGGCCCTGTCGCGCCAAACCCTAGCCCGCCGGCTAGGGTTGTAGCCGCCGCCGCATGTCTCCCCGTGACTCGGGGGTCCTTGATTTGTCGAGACGACGCCGGATTCGCCTTGGATCTCTTCCGTTATTCTCCCCTTGTCGCGATCCGCCGCTTTCTCCTTGGTCAATCCTTGCAACAACTCCATTATCGCCAGAATAGCCGCCGTGGCCTCCGCGGTTTCCTTTCTCATGATTCGAAGCTCCGATTGAATGTCCTCTTGGGTGTGTGCATGATCCTTGATCGACGCCTCCATCGCTTTCCTCAAACCCTCGATCTCGTGATTGAGATCGTCGCGTAGACCTTGGATCTTCTCATCCACGGAAGCCCTCGTTCCCGTTGCCATGGAATCGAATTGCTCTGATACCAATTGATGTGAATCGTCGTAGATCGATTCACAACTTTAAAGAGGAAAATTAAAAGAGAGGAAAAGTTTGTATTTTTGCTTGATTGAGATAAGAACCTAGATAGTTGATCTTATTAAAGACAAGATCGATCTCCCCGTTTTGGATGAACGGACCAAAGCTTAAGCACCGTCAAATGACGCTTGAGAGTTTTCTCACAATACAAGCATAAAATAAAATAAAGACGGCTAGCCCTAATTTATAGAAAAGTGGGGAATTACTAATCTAGTCTAAAATGACTAGAATACCCCTAACTAACCCTCCTACGCCGCACGTAGGTCACTAACGCGGGTGGGTCCCACCCATGTAGCCGCCGGCCCTTGGGGTTGCGGATGCGGGTCCGCATCAGCATGTTGTATTAACATAGGAAACAAAATCAAATCTATTGTAAAAAAATTATGGTAAATTCATGATTAGTGTATGTAAAATATATGTAAGAAATAAAAACTTTCTTCCATTTGCACTCGAACCCATAGCCTCCCAACCAGTAACACAATACATCAATGCCGTAGACAGTGGGCTATAAACAAATGGTGATAGTGTAAGAGATCTTTTTTTATAAATAAATAATTACTGTAAAATATGTAGGAAGTGTAAAATGCATTGGCTGGGGCATGTGATACAATACCCAATGCCCTAGCTAAATAAATGGTGGTAGGCAAGAGATTTTTTTTAATAAATAAATGATTATTGTTTGTAAAATATGTAAGAAATGTAAAATGCATTGGCTGGGGATTGAAGCCAGAACCAAGGCTCAAATGTCCTAACGCCTTTGCCATTAAGGTATAAAGGAATGGTGCAAAAGCCTCATAATAACTTATTTATTATTTTCTTGCCCTGGACAGCTGTCCAGGACAACTTCAACGTAGTTACAACCCTATATATTGTAGTAGACTAGAAAATATAGAGCACAAATCTGCTTTGTGACATGTTTGGAGTAGTCGACCAGAATACATTTACTAGTCGACCAGTCATGGCCTAGTCCACTAGTAAGTATATACTAGTCGACTAGTAACTAGCTGTTGGCTTACATCGGGAAGATTTTTAATAGCCGTTTTTACCATTGGAGAGATATTTCTGGCGATCTATCTTGACCCAAAATTCACCCTATATATAAAGGGTTGTTCAGATTTTAATGTATATTTTAATGCTCAACTTCTAAAGAGAATTATTTTAAGCTCAAAAGAAAATTCCTCTTTGCTTTGGCCAAGTTTATCAAGTTTTCAATCTTTTGGTTGGCTAACACTTGATTTTCTAATAGCTTTAATTTCATCCTTTGAAGATCAAATTCTTCTATATTCACTACACATTCACAAGAGCTTCAAGTCAAGGCTATAGATATTTGTATCAAATCTTTGTAAGTATAAAATTCTCTTGAGAAGATGGGAGTGTTGGAAATCTTTAATTGTGAGGTGATTTGTAAAAATCCTCTTCGAAAGATGTAGTTGTACTATTTGTGAAATACTGGATACTCCAAGTGGGACTTGTGACTGGATATAGCTCAGGATTTGGGTGAACCAAGATAATTCTCCGAGTTTGCGATTGTTGATTTCTGTGTTGTGAATTATTTCTTGCTCATTCCATTTCTGCTACATACTCTATTGCAAAATATAATTATCGTTGATTAAGATTAAGTTAGGTAACATTAATTGTAATCTTAAGTAAAAATTTTAGAGAAATTTAACTATTTCATACTCCTCTAGTGTTCTACTTGTCATCTACAGGCAATCTAACACGTGGTATCAGATGCAATGAATTGAAAGCAATGTTATCAATGGCGAATGGTGGCCTATATGTCAGCCAAAAATCCGCCATAAGGGGACATTCCATTCTGCCATGGCGGCCGTGGCGGCGCCACTTGCGATTAGGCCAAATGGATGGCGAATTGCGATTAGGCCAAAAGGGGCCATGCCATTCCGCCATGGCGGTCGTAGCGACGCCATTTGATAACACTGATTGAAAGATGGCAACAACAAACAACAACACATTTCCGAAGGCCAATCCACTTCCCGTCCATCCTTATTTATCGGTTCAAACTACAGGAGTTGGAAGAACCGCATCAAGATCTATCTCAAATCCATCTCCTACGAGTTAAGGAATATAGTTGAGGCTACATATGACACACCAGATAAGCTAGACACTTCATGGACCAAGCATGAAAAGGAGCATGATGCATTGAATGAAAAAACAATGAACACGCTCTATTGTGCCATTGACAACACGGAGGACAATCGGGTGTCCCTAGCAACCACCACTCATGACATTTGGAAGATTCTTGAGGTAACACAGGAAGGAAATGATAGAGTTAAAAATTCTAAAGTTTATCATTATGCTCATAGGTATAAAGCCTTTGAGATGATTGAAGAAGAATCAAATATGAAGATATACACTCACTTCACGAAAATCATCAATACTCTAACGATGCTTGGCAAGAGCTACTCTCAAGGTGAGCATGTGAGCAAGATTATCCGTTCTCTCACAAGCGAGTGGGAGAGGAAGACGACGGCCTTAGAGGAAGGAAACGATCTTTTCAATTTTACCTTGGAAGACATTATCGGTAACCTCATGACATACGAGCTCCAATTACAACAAAAAAATGATAATAAGTAAACCAAGAACAAAGAGATTGCACTTAAAGTCACCTCGAAGACGGAGGAGTTAGAAGATGAAGTTGAAAAGTAACTAGCTCTCATCACTAAGTTTTAGAAAGATATTCAAGTCAGATAAACTCAAAAACAAAAAACATAGATTATCTAATGATCTCATGTTTTTAATGATCTCATGTTTGTTTTGGGTGTAATAAGTCAGTGCATTTGAAGAGAGGTCGCCCAATAGCAAAACATAAAGTAAAATGCATAGTAAAATGCAAGAAGCCAAAGAAGAGAGCACTTGCCGCAAGGGATTAAGATCCAAATGAGTCATCTGATGACTCATTCGAATCAAGAGAAGAAGAGGAAAGAACGGAGAAAGCATACATGTGCTTCATAACTATGGAAGGTAAATCTAACTCAGAGTCTAGTGATAGTGGTGAGGATAATGATGAGAGAGATTGGAAAGTAGAATTTCACAAACTTTATGTGCAATATGAGAAAATTGTTAAAGAACTTCTAATCCTTAAGAAAAAATCGTAAAAATGTTCTAGCATCAATAATAAAGAAAAACTAATTAAATTAGAGAGAGAACAAAGAATTTAAGGAAGAAATCATTAGGTTAAAAATGAAGCTATATCTGAGGACTTAGTTAACATTATTAATAATTTAGAAAGAAAATGTATAACCTTTACTGTAGAAAACAATGAGTCAAAAGAAGAAAACACACTGTAAGAATTTAAAGAATAGGATTAATGAACTAGATAAGAATGTGTCGGCAATTAAACTAAAATATGAAGATTTATATTAAAATGTTGAAAATTTTAACAAAGGTAAAGAAAACTCGAACTTGTTAAAAACCCAACAACCTACTAATAACAAATTTGGCTTAGGGTTAAATAAAATTGGTAAACAAGTTCAACATAAATCTAAACAAAATCATGCATATTTATATAAAACTTTTCCAAGAAAACAATAACTAAAATTCCAAACCAATATAAGAGTAAAACGATAATAAAAGTTTGGATATCTAAAAATGAATCAATTAAAATGAAAAACAATTATGTTAACAATTTCATAAATAATATTTACATGTCTAAAAATTATAAATATGTAACCAATGGAAACTCAAAACCAAATTGAGATTGGTTTCCAGTTGAATGATAAAAACATGCGAAACCACTAAGGTATCACAAACCCTAACGCTAATCCCATTGATACCTTAGATAAGAAAAAATTAATAATATAAATGATTTAATAACAAGTATTGCAAATGAATGCACTGAAAATGATTTTCATTCTGTGCATACTAGTCAACTAAGACACACCATAGTCGACTAGTTCAAAAGTTGTGTCAGAACTGTTTCTCAATTTTCAGAAATTAGTCAACCAGAGAAGATCAATTAGTCGACTAATACACTGACTAGTCGACCAATTGCATCTCTCTAGTCAACTAGTGACATTGTATTTTGACAAATTCTGAAATTTTTTAAACTTTATCATGTTTTATTAATTTCTTTACATTCATGTATAGTTGCTTATATGTTTATTTTGTCTATATCCGAATTAGAGTAAAATAGAATTAAATTCATTAGAATATAATTTGATAGTCTTTGATAAGATTAAAATTGATTAATCTAAGCCCAAGGACCCAAAAGACATGTGTATCAAAATCTCTTGTGGTATCCATTGATGCTAATGCATAAATTGAGAGTGAGGTGCAAAACTGACATGCAACTTTCTAGTGGAACCCCATTAACTTTTGAAAAAAATGTTTGTAAGTATTTTTTTTGTTAATAATTGATATTATTCTCCTTAAATACGTAGTATCCCACACATTCATGACAACATGTGGTATCATGTATCTCTCTCTCTCTAATGATTACACTTTAATACAACACTTATGCATGAGATATTGAGTTACCTACACTTACAACACTTCTTTTGGACTCATGTCATTTTGCTTATATTAAGGGGAGAGATGTAATGGAAGAGAGATAATTTATGTGATCCTTATTTTAAAATTTTTAGGGAGATGGAGTTTTTATATTGATAACACGGGGAGAGAGATTAAAGGGGAGGGAGATTTTTTGATTATTAAAGGGGGAGAGCACTTAATATCTCATCCTTTTCAATAATGACAAAAGGGAGAAGAAATTAGATGACATTCATAATGATATGGTCTAACACATGGTACATATGGTAACGTGTGGTATCACCATATCAGTCATTTGCATGCATGCTTATCACACATTTATTAATATCTTTTACTGGTAACGTGTGGTATCACCATATCAGTCACTTGCATGCATGCTTATCACACATTTATTAATATCTTTTACTAGCATACTGTGTTGCAGGAAAGACTAAGTATTTATCTCATATTATTATGAATTCATGCTTATCATCATCAAAAATGGAAGAATGTTAGGATACTGAGTCACCCCAGATATATTTTGATGATGAGCAAACGTGTCGTTTAATCATCTATGAGTGCAGGCAAAAGAGTCTAAAGCAAATCAAAGTACACTCAAGAGTTTGTAAGTTCAACAAAGCATTGCAATCAAAAAAACCAAGACAGAAAAGTTGAAGAGCCAAAATTGCATCAAGAAGCTTAGTGTAAATTTAATTTGATGTAATTTTTATTATTCATTGTCTTATCATGTTAAAACCATAGTCGAAACTCTCTCTCACTTAGGAATTCACAAAAAATATTTTTACTGTTTAGAAAAGTTTCAAATGATTTCCGAAGTTTTCTAGGTCAAAACCTTGTTTATAAGCTAACCAGCTTGATACTCAATCGACTAGGTTTGACACTGACTTCATAGGCTAACAAACATGCCAATCTAATCAACCAATGTAGATGAACTAATCGACTAATCTATGAACTATAGTCGACTATAAATACAAAGCGCAGTTATGTTTTGTGACATGTTTGAACTAGTCGATCAAAATACAATTACTAGTCGACTAGTCATGACCTAGTCAACTAGTAAATATACACTAGTCGATTAGTAACTAGCTGTTGGCTTATAACAGAAGATTTTTACTATCCATTCTTACCGTTGAAGGTGTATTTTGGACTATCTGTCTTGACCCAAAATTCACCATATATATTACGGTCATATTTATAGACGGTTGTTCAAATTTTAATGTATGTTTTTAATGCTTAGTTTCTAAAGAGAACAATTGTTTTAAGTTCAAAAGCTTTAAAATAAAAAATATCTTTCCTTTGGCCAAGTTTTTCAAGTTTTCAATTTTTTTTGGCCAACACTAGATCTTCCAAGAGCTTCAATTCCATCCGTTGAAGATCAAGGTCTTCTAGAGCCACTATAGATTCACAAGGGCTTCAAGTCAAGGCTATAGGTATTTGTATCAAATCTATGTATGTATAAGATCCTTTTGGATAGAGATGAATGTTGGAAATACTCAATTGTGAGGTGACTTGTAAAAATCCTCTTGGAAAGAGATGGTTGTACTATTTGTTGAAATAGTGAAAACTTCAAATGAGACTTGGGACTGGATGTAGCCCAGGATTTCGGTGAACCAAGATAATTCTCTGAGTTTGTGATTGCTGATTTCTGTTTTGTGAATTCTCTCTTGCTCATTTTATTTTCGGTGCATACTCAATTGTAAGATATAATTATTGTTGATTAAGATTAAGTTAGGTAACACTAATCATAATCTTAAGTAGAATTTTCTAGAGGAATTTAATTATTTCATAAACACTATTCCCCTCCCCTCTAGTGTTCTACTTATCATCTACAGGCAATCCAACAAATATATCATAAGTATTATTTATTTCACAACATAATCATTAATATACTTTATTAATAATCAGTATCTCATGCATTGTATCTAATTATTAATAATAATTTATATAATTTAAATATTTTTTGTTAATTTAGAAATATGGTTATCATAATACTATTTATTTACTTCTATGTAGTTATAATTAATTATTTAGAAATTTCTAGCATGAATGCATCCTATATAATTTAACTAAAGATGGATTTGAAGGCTTCATGTGTGGCAGATCGGTTGTGTAGCTAGCAAGAAACTACAAAATGGCATTAAAATTTTAAAAAGAAAATATGAACAAATCGGAGTCCGTCTATTTGGATGGCTCCAGATTTCAGTACCATCTAAAAGTACATAAATTACCATGTGCGCTTTTGAGGAGTTCAGCACTCCGTTCGTAATATTATCACACAAGGGGACCATAACATTTTGAACAAAACAACATATGCTGCGAGATGCACAAGCACATTGGATTTTAACAACTTAGCGCATGGAAAACTTGAATTTACTTTTTTTTACATTTTAATTTAGAAATTATATTCTGAAAGAAACTACGTATGTGCTTAGTTTAATTACAAAGATTCTATATATTTGCTTCTTCAGTGCTCTATGTATTTTCATTACAATGCATTTTAAAATATTGATATATCAAACTAGAATGGGGTTGGGAATAAATGTATATACAAAAAAAGTCGAAATGAGTGTGTTGAGCTCAATGTGACCACTAAATAGAGTTTTGAATCCTCTTATTAAATATCTTGCTCGAATGACGAATGATGAGTCCAGCAAAACAAATGGGCTCCATTCATATGCCCATTATTTTACAAATATTAATTTTTCAATGTAGCTATCCAAGAAATGTTCATTTTTCAAGAGCAACTCTTCATAATCGAATATCATAACTCTGGATTTTGTATTGGTTGTATTCCCCCCCCCCCCCAAACAAAAGTTTGTAGCACTTAATTTTCTTGCATAATTAAAATTAATCTTCTTGTGTAATTAAAATGTATACATTTTCATTTTATGTGCATGTGCAAGCCAAAAAGCTAGTGATGTGGTAATTTAATTCCTAACCCCGCCTCATCAAAATTTCTATAACAATGTCCCAATCCAATCACAAAATGTCTGGTCCTAAAATTTGTCCCCGTGAAACATATGTCACAGGGCCATCATGGAATTCCAACCCAATAACATCCCCTGAAGCAATGAGTCTAGATGAAGAGGTAAGACGACAAAATTTGCTAGATCAAATTACAATCATCTCTCAGGCATAATCTAGGGAAAAAAACCCAAATGGAGCCGCACCAATCTCACCATCGACATCCAAAATAACGAGAAAATAGGCTAAATACCATCGGTCAACCCTAAGTTTTAATATCTACCACCCACTTTAAAAAGTTTGCTGAAATACCACCCCCCTTAAAAAGAGACTAAAATACAATCGTTCCTTCCCAAACATTAAAACCCAACAAAATTGCAGCGGACGACGGAAACAATTGCAGCGGACGACGTTCTCCCTCCGGCGAGCGAAGCCCAGCACCTCGCACCGCCTCGAACTCCCCTTGACAGCCTCGACCCCGCTCATCACCGCCAACCCACAACCCAACGCCGAAAGCACCCCATCTACGTCGACGCCGAACTCCGACCACCCCGCTTCGCCGTACTCCGACCACCCCACAACTACGGCAACGCCTCGCCGTACTCCGACAAAGCCCTATGAGCCAATATAACCCAATTTGCGCCAATATGCGCCAATATGCGCCAATATACGCCAATATACGTGACCGTATATTGGCGTATATTGGCGCATATTGGCGCAAATTGGCGCAAATTGGGTTATATTGGCTCATAGGGCTGTGTCGGAGTACGGCGAGGCGTTGCCGTAGTTGTGGGGTGGTCGGAGTACGGCGAAGCGGGGTGGTCGGAGTTCGACGAACGGGGGTATTTGTATAGCTTCGTTTAATTCGCTGATAATCTAAGTTGATTTAAGTAAATTAAGCCTGAAAGATGCGACGTTGAATCTTAGCACATTATTAAAAGAAAATTTATTGTTTATGTTGACATGCTTGAGAGAGCTGATTTCAGACGCAAGCTTCTTCTTTCTGTGCAAGTTAATTTTGATTTCAAGATAAACATAAAGTTTTTGTTTAAAAAAGGCAAAAAAAAAATTACACAACTATCGACAAGGAGAGCTCAGATGTTATTCATACAATAGGGCGAAGGGCTTGTTCAAATATTTGAACCTGAGACTTGATCCCCACAATCCAATATCGTCCTCTCGTCATTAACCAAATAGCTTGTAGCGCAAATTGCAGCCATCCTTCCGGTTTCTCGCTGAGATGGTCGGGCCGCACGTGTCCTTGATCTCGTTTACCGAGTCGCTGACGCACGAGATGCAGTCTCCTATCGGTATGTCGGTTGGACAGGTGGATATGCCGAGCACCGTGGGGTTATCCAACTCGACGACGTACAGACGGTCCGGGGCGGCGGCCGTGCCAACGAGTACGTCGACGTCGAACTCCGACCACCCCGCTTCGCCGTACTCCGACCACCCCACAACTACGGCAACGCCTCGCCGTACTCCGACAAAGCCCTATGAGCCAATAGCGCCAGTATGCGCCAATGCCGTATATTGGCGTATATTGGCGCATATTGGCGCATATTGGCGCAAATTGGGTTATATTGGCTCATAGGGCTTTGTCGGAGTACGGCGAGGCGTTGCCGTAGTTGTGGGGTGGTCGGAGTACGGCGAAGCGGGGTGGTCGGAGTTCGGCGAACGGGGGTATTTAATTTTGTTGGGTTTTAATGTTTGGGAAGAAACGAAGGTATTTTAGTCTCTTTTTTAAGGGCGGTGGTATTCCAGCAAACTTTTTAAAGTGGGTGGTAGATATTAAAACTTAGGGTTGACCGATGGTATTTAGCCTATTTTCTCCAAAATAACAACAGTGACAAAATGGAACAGGTTCAAATTTTATATATTATTGTACCTGACATATATCCTCAAGAAGGAACTTCTCGATATCACCCGATAACAAGTTGGGTCTCACTTCAACCAATACCACCATCCACTGAAAAAAAATTTGGAGAACAAAATAGTCAAGAACTTACAAACCATGAGTACTACAATACTAAAACATGAAAATTTAATCACTGAAAAACATTAACAGAAGTTTTACCGAGTCGGTATCAACCCAGAGCTGTGAAACGAACCCTAAGCTACGAGCAGTCCTAACGCTGATCACTTGCTTCGCTAACAAGCTCGATCTCCTCATCATCTGCCTCTTCCCACCTCTTCTGACCCTCGATCCCCCATCATTCTCGTTCCCCAAGCCCTCGACCGGGACCAATTCGTCCTCTTTCTCAAGCTCCCTCTTTAGCTCGAGAAAATCGAAGCTAGCCGATGATCTCTTCTGGTCGTCACCTCGGAAAGGGTCGTCGCCGGGAGAGTTGTCAGTGGTTTCTTTGGAACTCGATCTAGGGTTTCGTTGAGAAACTCTAATGGAGGGATTGGGGATAAATTTTGATGGGAATTGGACATTGAATTTTGATGTTTGTTGGAGGTGGAAGTGTGAGCGGAATTTGAACGAGTAGGGAAGAGAAGCGCAATCGCACATTGGATTTGGATGTATTGAGTACTACGCAAGAACTGAAGAGGAATAATATCTGGGAATTAATTTGTGGACCCACCGTTTTAAGGAGCGCACATACCACCTGTTTAAAGTTTGCCACACAAATATACCCAAATATTTTCCTCTTTTTACCATGCGCACATAATCATTGTTTTACTCCGCCAGCCCCCGGCCGACCACGACGACGACGAGGAAGTGTTGCGGCCATCCATCCGGCTCCCCTCTCCTCGTTCCCAACCCACCTCCGTCGTCCACCCGTCTTTCCCAGCCCCCCCAATCCATAGCCCCTCATCTGACGCCCCCTCCCACCCCCACCCCCACACATACACAATCCATAGCCCTAAGCCGACCCCCCCTTCCCCCAACCTCCATGGCCCCACATCTTCCCCCCCCCCCCCCCCCCCCCCCCCCGCGGCTCCTCTATCCCCTCCACATCCCCACGCCTCTCATCCGCCCTCCCCCGCCCTTTCCCTACCCCCTTAACCACCACCCAACCGGTCGCTCCCCTCGTCCGATAAGCCTAATTTCCTTTAAAATGATGTATTTTGGGCATAACTGAGCATCCAAGCTCGGTTTTGAGTGAAACAAGTTTTGGGGGCTTCTCCTCCAAATTACAGAGGAGTTGGAGCAGCTGTAGGAGAAGTTTGTAGATGTTTTGGCATTGTTTTGACTTCGTTTTGGGTGAAAACTCTCCATTTTCCTATGTTTTAATTAGTTTTAAGTATGTTTTGTAATCAAATGATGTTTGTATTAATAATATTTGTTGTTTTTATTATCATGTCTAGCTGAAAATATTATGATGTGTTGTGTAATAGTTAGTATTAATGGGTTTCATGGTTCATGTCTTCATAGCACTTATAATAATCTAAAACGTTGAATATGTCGTTTTTCACTATTTTAATTAATTACGCATTATCCGAGAGGAATCCGCTTAGGATGATATGCCGCGAGGCATCGTCTACATGCACAAACCCGTAGAGGGGCCCAAGGAGGGTGATGAACCGCGAGGTTCATCTACTTATAATATATTGTTTAGAAAAACGACCGATTCAATGTTAATGTAATTTGCTACAAAATCACCGTTCTCTTTAAAGTTAAATCATCTGATCCCTATACCTTGGCATGGATGATGGATTGAGTCATCCATGTAGAATGAGTATCATGATACAATACAACACTAACGAAAAAACAACACACTCACACTTTTACCATATCACTTTTTCACCTCATTTTCGTACACGTTCTACCTCAAATCAAAAACACAACCAAAAATTCACCTTCAAAGGGTAGTTCATAATTCACTAAATTATTTCCAAGCAAGTTTCAGATTGTAAAATTTGTAGATTAGTTTGTCCCTAAGGAATACGACCCTGGACCCACCAGGTTTACTACTTGACCGACTTTCTGTACTTGGGAATATAACTGCAACATTTTGGTCCAGTCAAGTTTTTGGCGTTGTTGTTGTGGACAACGGTCTATATTTTCTTACGATTTCTAATTAGCTTGGAAATTTTGGTGAGTTTGTCCACTTTTTATGTATATATTCTTTGTATTTCCATATTTTCAATTTTTATGCCGCACTTTTTTTGGTGGGAGTACATGCATTGATGGCTTATTTCTTAGATACTTCCCATATTCTTTGAGAGATTTTGCTATGCATTAGTTTGGAACATTGACTCTTGGCTCGGATTTTACTTAGTTGTCGTTTCAGGCTGAATTTCTTCGAGTATTTTTTACTATTTTCGTTGAGCGGGTACAGAGGTAGCCGACCACGAAGCACCATATAGCGAGCTTTGCTCAAGCTGATGAGGAGGCATACTATCAAGCATGGCATAGGTTCAATGATTTAATGCTTGCATGTCCACACCACAGCTTCCACGATGATCATCTCCTACAGATCTTCTACACAAGATTACTGCCTTCTGTGCGAGAATTTGCGCAGACAAGCTGCAATGGGGAAATCTTTGCTTATTCGACCAAGGAAACATGTTGGTACTTGAATGATCTTACTGAGTATGAGTTTGCACTCCACCATGTCCACAATCAGCCTGAGGGCTCATTCCAATGCGACCCTCTGGAAAAACTTGACGAGCATATTGATGGGGGACATTGGAGCCAAAAAAAGAGGATGAACGACCATATCTTGAGGAGCAAGAGGAGATGGATGATGTGGTGAGTGTTGACCATGAGGGATTCTACTTTGATGATGAGGATGAGGATGAGGATATGTGTGAGGGAGCGAGCTTACAGACCAAGATGGAGCCCGAGCCATACCTTCTTCCTACTTCCGTGCAGCAGTCCCCACTTCCTTCACCGCAGAAGGAGATTGATGGCGATTACGAGATGGTCTACATTGAGCAAGCCTACCCTCCAGACCCACTTCCGTAAACACTTCCTCCTCCTGAGGAAAAGTATCAGATCGTGCGTAGCGACACACACCAGGGGAGTTTCCATAATTTCATGCCCTATATTATTGAATCACAAATTTCAATTCCATATACTTTTGATTCAAAATGTCGTCAATTGAATTTAAACTCTTTAGTTAATTTTGACGACCCATTTTGGAACACTTTTGTTACATGGCATGAGGATAACGCTTGGATTGATGCCGCTCGTCTGGGAGTTGCATTGCTGGAATCCAAGGAGGTCGGTGGAGGCCTAACTTCGCAGCAACTAGCTGAGGAGCACAAGGAGCTGATCGTGCAGATGCCACCTATGCTAGAGATTCTAGATCCTCCTTTTGTGATGGAGACAGTACCTTCACGATACGCGACGCCTGGCACTTATTGGATGTCAACTTTTACACAATTGCCTTTGGCGTCGCCATCTCGAACACTGACGGAGGATATACGCAAGGAGCTTCTGGAACAAATTCCTCCACCGATAGATATATGTGATCCTCCATTTGGGCGGCTACAGTGATCTCTTCCTTTTTTACCCTTATACGTCGTTATATATATTTGAAAGGGAAGCTATTTATTTTTGCATTCACATATTCTGATCTCCATATTTTATTCTACTACGCTTTAAACATTGAGGACAATGTTCATTTTAAGTTGGGGGGAGGAAATAGTAAACAATATATCATATATGTTTTGCATAAACAATATATATAGTTTGCATAAAAATGTTGTTTGTTTACATTTGCAAGTTTGCAAGTTTGCAAAAAAAAACAAAACAAAAAAAAATAGTTTTCATATGTTTGCATGATAAAAAAAGAGTTGTGTTTTTCACCCAAACCATCTATTTGTCCCTTTGAAGTGGAAATTCCATCGTCTTTAATTGAACACCCATATTCATTATTGTAAAAATAGATTAAGAATGTTTTACCCCTGTGTAGAATTTTAAATTATCATGACTTTCATGTACATTAGTGTATGTATCCGCATTTGTAATCTCATGAAACTATTGTTTGGTTTAGGCAATTTCATGTCACGTATGCGTTTATGAATTGGTAATTATGTGAAGAAGGTTATAAATTCTCAGGATAAAGGTCAACCACATACACATGATTGCTGATTAGTAGGTGATGGAGAATTTTACTCAAACATATCTCATGTCAAAAAACAAAAAAAAGAAAAAAAAGAGTGAATAAAATGCACCGTTCTTCCGGCTTCTATTTAGTAGCCGGGTCCTCGTGCCTCAGGAAGCATGGGATTTGCATCGAAAAATGAAGTATGGAAGAGTGCATAATAATCTTTAGACATTCCAAGTTATTAAGTCTGAGAGGTTTTTCAAAACCTAATGCCCTAAAACCGTCTGGTTTGGGAGTCATTGATCTAACGCTGGTTACATGGATTGCTCTAAAATGTTTATAAAAAGGAAAAAAAGAAAAGAAAAGAAAAGAAAAAAGAGATGAGATATTTTGAGTGGATTCAAGATCATGATCTTATGATTTGGATGTTGTGATGGCCTAATTCTAGGAAATTTACATCCTAGGACACGTGATTACCTATTGATTAAACAATTGCATTTGTGCGATACTGAATATGTGTGGATTGAGATAAAATTGTAGATTTTTGCATTAGTTCATGAAAATCCATGATAGTTATTGAACTTTGTTGGGTAATATTATTCTTAATTCACTTTTTGTGTATGCCATATTTTTAGAATATTCGCTTATTTTCCTAAGAGACGAGCAACAAGCTAGTTGGGGGTGTGATTCTGAGAGAATATTACATTTTAACCCCTCATTTAGACTGTATTTTGCGTATATTTAATATCTATTTGGTCTCTAATAAGTGTATTTTTGTAATATCATTTAATAATAGAGTATATCACTTGTTTATACGCAAAATACAACTTTATGGACTAATTTTGTGTCAATTTTATTTTTCAGGAGAAGCTTGCAATTTTCCGAATCCAACAGCTATTTTTCCACATGTTTCAGAGATCGGAGCAAATTTCTATGAATTAAAAGGCCCAGTAAAAGCGTTGTAAAAAGGGAAATGTAAAAAAGAAACTGTACAAGGCGGGTCGGAGCGGCCTGCCCGCAATTAATTGCGGTCGGGCTGGGGAGCCCGCCCATAATTAATTACGGGCAGGCGACGCCTTTAACCTGCGGGCAGGCGCCCGCCAGTCATAACTGGCACCTGCCCACATTTTCCTCACGGGTGACGCAGCCCGAACTCACAATTAAAATCCACTTAGCAGTGTCACAGTCGCTAGGCGCAATATGGTTCCTAGGTGTTGACTCGGGGCCATATCCGCAAGCGGACGGTGTCAAGTTATAGTATATAAGATTGTCGAATCCCACAGGGACAGTGACGGTGTATTGGGGTCTCAGATTATCTTTAGATCTCAAAGTGAGATAGCAGTCGGTTTATGGAGATTGGTTGTGATGGTGTTGTTGGTTCAATATAAAGAGAAGCTAGGGCCTTAGGGATCGCCGCTAAGACCGTCGGAGGTTGTTGTTAGAATGGGATTCTTACGTTGCATTTGGTTTATGGGAATGGTCTCTCAGCTTGTACCACTCTCGTGGATTAAAGCTTCGAGGTACTTTGGTGGCTCTCATTGACGCAATGGCGGTAACCGTCAATGTAGTAATATAGTTCGTCGGTAGATCCCCTCAAGGAACGAGCCGAGCATGGTCACGAGCCTTGGTTGGATCTAATAACTCCCTAATTAAATCCTAAGGATACTCCTTAAGCTAATCAATTCCACCGATCGTAGGCATGATCTCAGTACGAGTTCCCCTAGGGATTTGGCTGGATCGACCAAAATACCCCCCCCCCCCCCTTATTCCCAACACAACCTAGAAATCCAGATCTACATCTCTTTCCTAGATTCTTGGGGCTAACCCATCAGCCCTAGGGAAAACTACTCACACATATCGATTACGACAAATAAAAACATAGTTTCTACCATAGAAAACATCGTAGCAATTAAATCGAGCGAGAATTAAAGATCTTACGTACCGAAAACGAGAAAGAACAATAGCCAATAGAGATCCAAAGAACTTCCGCAGATTCCGAGACGCAAGAGATAATAAAAATGTAATCTTTAGCCACGAATGGCTTAATTCCAAAACTTAGATCTAGATCAACAATAGTTGTTGATCTCCTCTCATTATGCTCAATTCAAAACATAATAAAAAGCTCTCTCAAACGTCAGTCAAAATTAACTCTAATACATCAGTGTGGCGCCCCCACGAAAAAATCCGAAAATCTGAAGTTTGGGGGCCCACATGTCGTCGACTGAGTCGGCTGCTCGGTCGAGTATACGTCTGCTTGGTCGAGCAGGCGCCTTAGCTGCTCTTGGCGGGCGAAGGGGTCTGGGCTGCTCGGTCGAGCTGTCAGTAGATCGAAGCTCCTTCCAAAGTGTCGCTCTGCCTGCTCGGCCCGAGTAGGCCTTGCTCGGTCGAGTTGTCTGCTGGCTCGGTCGAGTAGGTCCCGCTCGGTCAAGCAGGATGTTAGTGGGATGGAGCTCGAAAATGGGTCGAATTGGTCCGAGTCGCCACTCTGCTCGGTCGAGTAGGATGCGCATTTTGCTGGGCTCGTGTATCAGCTCGATCGAGCAGCTTGAGCTACTCGGTCGAGTCGTCTGGAAAAGATCCATAATGACTCCTTTCTCTTGCTAGCTTCTCCTCTCCTCCTCACATATGCTTCCAAACCATGGCGAACTCCTGTAGAGCCTCGCTAACGGACTCACGAACATGATGGATGTGTCCATGTCCAAAAATGGCTCCATGTCATGCCCTATTTTGCACTATACGTGTATTCTACTGAACACGCGCGGTATTTCTACCTACGATGCATACGTGGGCATGAAATAAGCGTAGATATCGATGTATGTGACGTAGTAAACAGGGGATTGGGCCGTAATACATGGCTAAGGGAAGAGAATGTGAATGTGAATGCGGGAGAAGTGCAAATGGCGTCGTGAAAGTAAAACGACAGGAGTGTGTTAGACGTGTGTGTGTGAAGCATGTATGCTCGCATGGATGTGCATGGGTGTGTGTAGGAAGAGCCATGCAACTGTGAAAAGGGTTGGGGGTCAATGGAAACCCCCGTAAATTTTTAGAAAGGTCGGGGGCAAAACGGTCTTTTTGACTGAATCTGCTGTGCGTACATCCTAAAGTTGTGTGTGTGTAAAGTAATGGAAAACTTGTAAATACCTAGAATATGGAGGGGTATTTTGGTCATTTAACTAAGTGCATGCTTATCCTAAGGAGGGTTCTAGTTATAGATATTTCTGGAGAACTTTCTCCTTTATTCTTTTCTTTTCTTTTCTTTTCTCTTCTCATCCTTTCTTTTCTTCCTCTCCCTTCCAAAAATGACCGGCCACCCCTCTCAACTTTTCCCTCTTCTTTAACAAAATAAAACCCTAATTCTCTCTTCCAAAAGTCAAGAAGACTTGGTTGCTTCAAGGAGAAAGAAGATGGAGAAGAAAGAAAGAGGAAGAGAAGAGGAATTTGAGATTTGAGGTAGGAATTACTTCGATTTGGAATTCCAATAATTTGTTCTTGCTACTATGTTTTTATAGCATGATTCACTTAATATGTGAGAGGGATAATCAAAAATCCATGTATCATGTTCAATTTCACAATTTTCTCCTTGAAATTCTTAGCAAACCTAATTTCAGAAACTTTGATGTCTGAATTTTCCTTGATTCTGATTCATGTAGCTCGAATCATGTTTCGAAAAAAGTATGAGCTTGTATATCTTGAAGTAATACCTCAAAATCATATAAAATTTTACATGGTTTCAATTCAGAAATTAGGAGTAATAAATCCATCTTTACAACATGTCTGTTTGAATTTCAGTGTTGACACAGTTTAACAACATTGGCATAACCACCTGCACAAATCTTGGAATTTTATGATCTTAGTCTTGTTAGAAATTTAAAAAATTTCTCTAAAAATTCATCATATTGCTTACATATTGAATTTCTGCCTCCAACATGATCAAAATTGGCTTTCAATACAGGCCCTGAAATCTGTCTGAAAAACAGATTTGACACACTTCACCAATTAATTCACCATAAATCTTATAGTTCATATTTTTACATGAAATTTTATATGCAAATCCACAAAAGTCATATCTTCAACTTTCATGTATAACGTTTTGTCAAATTCCCAAGACAAATGAATCAAATGTGGTAATCTTTATGGATGTTCTTGTAATTTCAGCAAGCTGAATTCATTAAGTATTGTTCTTATTCATTAATTGTGGTTAATTGGCCATCATTATTCTTGCTTATTATGGTTGTGTGGTAGAATGAATGGTTATGCCCTTGACACATGTAAATTTTATTGTTTTGCCATGATATGAATGACGCCCATCATGTGTTCGATGAAATGATTCAACAAAGGCAATATCTGAAAATTTGAGTAACGTGCACATGTTAGTGTTGGCCTTGAGCCACGGTGATGATTGGTGAAATTAGAGTCTTGAATGGCATGGGAACATCGTGTTTGTGAGTGGATGATGTGTGGTGATAGAGGGCATGTCACGTGAGTGCATGACCCTATGTTTATGATGGACAGCTGACGAGACATGTGCATATACATGCCATTGAGACCCTTAACGTGTCACTTATGATGTTAACTTATAAAATTGAATAAATCTCAGTCCTCTCTAATGAGGGTGAATTAGCAGAACCCGGGTTTTAGGTGGGATATGAGTAAATTGTGGATATGAGGCCTGGACTGTGAAGTTGGGAGATGATTATGTGATGTGTGGAGTTTACACCCACTCGCCTTTACCGGGAGTAGAGGGGATACTTACACCCACTCGCCTTTACCATGAGTGGAGGGGATACTTACACCCACTCGCCTTTACTGGGAGTGAAGGGGTCATACAGAGGTTGGGTTATATGTGGATAGCCTCACTCCTGCCAGGGACGGGGGAGCTGAGAGGCCCGGCGTACAGTGCCCGTGTTCACTGCGTCGTGTGCTATATTCCCCCACATTTGGGGTGAAGTCCTGGTCCTGGTATCACATAGTTTACCCAAGTTCCAATTAACTCAATTATGAAATAATAAAATAAGAATTGCGCGATACTACTTCTGCTGGCAGCACTTTCCCTTCCCCTTGCCAGTTCCATGTGACTCTGTGACATGTCTCTCGCAATTGTACTTATTTTATTAGATATTGGTTGCTTAAATACTTGTGTTATTATTATTATTATTATTCTTGCTAACCCCTTTCTTGCAGTAACTCGAAAACGGACCGCAGGTATGATTTCCTTGTTTAGCTATTCACTTTTCATTATACTACTTAGTTACATGTCTTAATTCTCTTGCCTTGCCTCGTGGTTTGATAACCTTATAACGGTGTTCCAAATCCAAGTTAGTTCCTACTGGGGCACGCATTGACGTGCTCCTCCCCATTTTTCAGGTAGTAGGGTCAGCTTGGTTGGAGGTGACTTGGAGTTGAGTTCAGGGGTAGCACTTGGTGTGAGATGTCTCGTGGTATGATATGATTGTCAGGGGAGTGGAGAGTGACGGTGTATGTGTAGTTGTGTATTTGGACTATGTATGTAAATGAAAGTTGTATATAAAAAGTGTTGCCGATGTTCTATGTTATTTATGAGTTGATTGATATTTTAACGAAGCTACACTTGTACTATCCCAGTATGTGCACAGTGGCCTGCTTGTTCAGTTTCTTCTTTCTCTCACTTTCACTCTCTCATCACCCTCACTCTTTAGGATACTTGGAAAAAAAATTCAAATATCGGTTATTCTGGGGATCGGGGCGTGACAGTTTTTGGCAGCCCATGCAGGCCACCGCACTGCGATGTGCATAAGGATAGTGTTGAAGCAACGATCTAGGATCTTGGTTTGATGATGACAAACGTGTCGTTATATCTGACGTGTGTGCTTGGTGTATTTCAGGATTGGCGAAACGATACATCTTTCACTATTTGGAGGAGTTGCTATTCATATGCTATTTGGGTGAGAGAGAGAGAGAGAGCTTTGGCTAAAGCAAGTTGGAATTGGTCAAATCAATTAGGGAGATTTGTTGATACACATTTCCCATTCAAACTTCAATTCAATCCCAATACAAATTTTCTATTCCTTATCTCTAGGGATTCTCTTTGATCATATCCTTTTAAAAAACCCTTGCTTCCCTCTTATAAAAACCCCCTTTATAATTGCATTGAGGTAAGGCAACCAAAGAAAAAAAGGTGCGGCAACATAAAATTATAAAGGGGTACAAAATCTTTAATGTGGCAGCCAAAACCCTAGTCTCCAAAAAGAGCCTTCATCAAAATCCTCATCATCTCGTTCTTCTATTATAAAAAGACTCCTATCTCCTTATCAATATAAGCCGCATGCCTTAAACTTTCACTGTAAAATTAAGATTCATCAACTATAGGTCATTGCCATCTCCCATATAAAAGCCCTAAGACTCATCGACGTACACACGGGGGAGACAAAGTTGTTGCCGTTGTGAGCTGCTGTCGCCGTCATCTGCACCAACGAAAGGCCGCCGAGGACGAGAAGCCGGAGATTGCCGCTGTTGAAGACGAGGACGTCGCTCTCGCCTTTGCCTGCATACCCAAACACTCGGAGAGAAAGATCGGAGAAGGAGATCGCCACCATCTTGCCGTAGAAGTCATCACGCCACGAAGTCGAGCTGCAAGTCGGAGAACGCCGAGAAGAAGTCGCCGCGCATCGGAGGAAAGCCGTTGAGATCCCGAAGACGTTGCCGCTGTTGTCCGATGTCAAAAACGGAGCGTCGCCGTCCACAATCATCGTATCATCGTTCTCGTTGCCGGGAGCTCCTCTAAAACTCGACGACGTGTTCCTCATACCCTAGCTGCTGCCTTCGTCACTATCTCCTCAACGCCGCAGTCGAAGGAGTTCACCGCAGTAGTCGAACGAAGAGCATCACCGGAGGGTGTCATTGCTGAAGGAGCGGCGCTGCCGAACTTTGTCACCGCTCGAAGAAGTCGGACTGCCTTCATCGAACTCGCAGAGCCCTCACCACCGTAGAATCTGCTGTCGCCCGGAGTTGACGACAACGAAGATCACACCACTCGAAGAACTCTCGACCAGCATGCCCAAGAGACGAAGCGGATCGAAATCACAGCGTACACGAATTCTTGCGCTGACGTGGCAATCAGATCACCGCGAGATCGAAAGGCAAAAGAATTGCTGAGCACGAATTTGAAAGGGTGACATGGCTTGGGGATTATAAGGGAGTTGCTCTGCGCACAGGCCGCTAAATTTAAAGAGGAGTTGCTGAGCGCACATCCGACCATTTTATAAGGATTTGAACTGAATTTCTTTACACACAGACCAGTGTGTATTTTGCAATCCAGGAGTCAGATTGAGACACCGTTTTGCGTCAGATTGGAGCTGACGACGTGCTGATTGATAGAGACGCCTACATGGACACAAACTAAACATTTCTAAACCCTTAAACTCTTTTATTCGTGTCTTAGTGTAACGTTCTCTGTAGGGGAAACTTTACCATTTATTTTGCGACTATTTTGGGACTTGTCTAGTTGGGGCTAGACAAATGGGACCCAGCTAGTTTGGGACTAGCTGGTAGAAAGCATTACTAGGATTGATAGTGAGAGGAAACACTGTGTGTGGGGTACTGAGAGCCTGGCGAGTGTAGAGACGTAGAGGGTGCTCAGAGCGTGCTCTAACTTGTGGTTTTGTACCTATTGTGCTATTCAATACTAGTATCTGCTTTGGGGGCTGAAGTAGGTCGAAGGGTCGACCGAACCAGGGTAAATCTGCTGTGTACTCTATGTTTGCTTTTTATTTACCCTGTTGCTGCTATAACTGCGTGTGCTTATTCGTGGGTTGCACGAATTATTTTTATAAGCCTATTGACCCCCCTAGGCTAGGATCCAGATCCAACAAGTGGTATCCGAGCAGGTTTTAGGATCTAGCCATGGTTTGACCGTGAATAACCATACGGATAGTGCTTTTGCTGAGGGTCAGTCTGTTTCCCGTCCCCCTAAATTTAATGGAGGTGATTATGCATATTGGAAAAATCGAATGAAAATTTACCTCATTTCTGTAGATTACAAGGCTTGGCAAATAATTGAAAAAGGATATAAACTGCATGTAATTAAAGTAGATAATGTTGAGATTGAAAAACCAAATGACAAATGGGATGATAATGATTAGAAATCTTATTCTTTAAATGTTAAAGCTATGAATGCTCTCATTTATGCACTTGATAAATCTGAATATAATAGAATCTCACATTGTTTAACTGCGCAGGAGATATGGCATACGTTGGAGGTGACGCATGAGGGAACGTCACAGGTAAAGGAGTCTAGACTGTCTCTTTTGAGTGCAGAGTTCGAGGGATTTCGTATGCTACCATTAGAGAGCATATCAGAGATGTATGCGAGGTTCACCGACATATTCTACAAGTCTAGCTCGCTTGGAAAGCCATATGATAGCCTCGATCAAGTGAGGAAGATCCTAAGAGCATTGCCAAGCTCTTTCAGACCAAAGGTCACCGCCATCCAGGAAGCAAAGGTATTGTCTCAATTGAAGGTGGAGGACCTTATTGGTAATTTGATGTCCCATGAGTTGGAACTGCAAAATGTTGAAGCAAGAGAGAAACCTGAGGAGAAAGCCATAAAGCCCATTGATTTGAAAGTTAGGGAAGAAGATGAGGATGATGAGGAGGCCATGGCATTGATGGTAAGAAACTTCAGAAAGTTAGTCAGGATCAAGCAAGGAAGAGAAGAAATAGCACCCAGGTTTAATCGTTCTAACTTTAATAATTCTTCCAAGCAATTTAATGATCAGAAATCTACTGATAGAATGCAATGTTTTAAATGCAGGGGAAGAGGACATCTGATGAAGGATTGCCCAAATGAAACTGATCAGCTCGCTAAAGTAAAAGGAAAAGCGAAGGTATTAACATGGGATATGGATAGCGAAGCTGAAAGCGAGGAGGAACATGAAGCCCATTCTTGCATGGCTTTGATGGGCATCCAAGATGAGACACCGTCAGGTAGCAAAGCTGAACTTCTTAAAATTTGTGAAGAAATGCAAAATCAAATAGTAGATCATGAGTTCACTATTGAATGTCTTCAAAATCAGAACTATGACATGCAAGTTAGAGATGATAAGGTGTTTAAAGAGAATGAAAAACTTAAAATTGAACTTAATGCATGTAATTCTACTATTGAAATCATGAAGAAGGAAAAAAGCAAGCTTTGATGAAAATGCTCCTTGTATTTCTTGTTCCTCATTATTAAACCAAAATAGCATGCTTAAACAATATTTAATGAAGCTTGAAGCTGAAAAAGAATATGAAATAAGAGAGCTTAAGGATAAATTTTGCACGCTAGATAACAATCTTAAAAAGAAAACAATTGAATATGAAAAGAGGGAAAAAGAAAACAAGTTGGCTTTTATAAGTAAATGCACGTTGCTTGTGGAAGAAAATAAACATTTAAAAACAAAGTTTCTAATCTTGAAGTGGCCATTAAGAAATTCTCTATGGGAAATAAATCGTTGGATACCATTTTAGAGAATCAATTATATGGCAATAATAGAAGAGGACTTGGTTTTTGTCTTTAAAACGTTGAAAAGCCAAAATTCAAGAAATTCCACAATGTACCCTCTATTGCTAAGAACAAATATGCAAAGTGCTTTACTTGTGATAGTGTAGGCCACACTTCATATTATTGTAAATTTAGGAACACAAATATCAAGTTTAAACAAGTGTGTGTTCCTAAAACAATATTGGCTAACACTAGTGGACCTTGTTGGATTCCAAGGTCACACTTAACACCTTTCATGTAGGTGTGATGGAGGTTTGACGAGGAGCAAATTTTTAATGTCTCATTCTATTTCTAGCTCCTTAGCCAAATAGCGACGCGAAGGTATATTTCTCTTCCCTCTTTGCATTTCATTGCATACCTTCATAGATTGTTTTGTGTGCTTGTTTTTATTTTGTTTTGTGTGCTTGCATGCATGATTTTTAATGTTTTATTTCTGAAAAAAACAAAAAAAAATTGAAAACCCAAAAATGAAAAAAAATGAGCTTAAACTAATACCCTTTATGATTTATCTTAAGTGGTATTGTATGAATGATCAAATCTATCCCGTTGTAGAAGTTAATTCATTATTGTTGTAGCTACATGAACATGTTGTTCTCTTTTTAGTAGCCATGACATGTCTCATAAATTTCAAATTTGACTTCTACACCTACATTTGCACTTTCATGATAATTGACTTTTTAGTGCTTTTGGAGACTCTTTTGAAGAATAATGGAAAGTGAATGTAGGAATGATTAATTTCTGAATTTTCTAAGGGATATGAAGTGTTTAGCCATGAATAAAAATTGAGCACAAAAGAATTGCAAATGAAATATATATATATATATATACTAGTCATAACCCGTGCCCATAGGGCACTGCTCATTTTAGATATTCCCCCCTCAAAATCTGGGTTCCCCCGAAAATTTAGATCATCCCAAGGAATTTAGTGTAATGCCCTACAAGCTACTGCACAAGTACTAGAGGGGGGGTGAATAGTACTTTAAAAATAACAAGGAGTATAATTCCAAATTATAGTGCAAACAACTACCAAAACAATTTGCGGAAGCTTAAATTGAATGACAACAACAAAATTAACAAAGCTAACAAAAGATGTTACTGGGTTCGGATCCACCCAAGTCTCTCCGACTTGTTCCCGGTGATCCTACGTCCCAACCACCCGGATCCCCTCCGGATACTTAGGTTAGAAACCCTAACCCAAGATTTCCACTATGAATATCTTGTGAAAAACCTTCACAAGATCAAATCATACATGCAATGGCAATAGTGAATCCCACAACCCGGGATCACAACCTTCTCTCACAACCGAGAGAATCAATAAGCAATATAAACAAGTTTATAATGAAATAAACAATCTTACCACAAAATCCTATACCTTGAGTTTTTCTTACCAAATAGGTGAAAGGAAGGATTTGAGGAAGATGAAGTCACCAAGACCTAGCACCAAGGAAATGACCAGCAATAGGTGCCTAGGAGTGATTTGGAGACTTGAATCAAGCAAGAGCTTGAAGAGCTCACCAAGAACAAGCTTCTCTCAAGATGGATTCTAGATCTAGAAAGTGAGAGAATGGGTTTCTTGTGAGGAAGAGAGCTTTGGAAATGAGTGAGAATGGCTATCTCTTTCTATCTCAATGAATCTCTTAATGGCAGCTCTAACCTAGAGAGAAATGACCTAGGTTCGTATTTATAGGGTCCCATAAAAACAAGTTAGGTCAATTCCCAACGGATAGAAATCTGAGGAAACTAGTCGGTCAAAGAACAACCACTGACCGACTAGTTCATCAACTAGTCGGTCAGTCAAACAACATGGACCGACTAAGAGAGGAACTGAGAAGAGATAGAAATTCAGACCTAGAAATCTAGTCGGTCCAAGAAGACTTTCTGACCGACTAGTTTCACAACTAGTCGGTCAGTCAGTGAACGTAGACCGACTAAGAGGCAAAAACAAATAGTCTGAATACAAATTGACTTAGTCGGTCCAAGAACAAAAGTTGACCGACTAGATTGTCAACTAGTCGGTCACCAAACGTTCTTAGACCGACTAACGATAAACAATAGCTTAGGAGAGATTTAGTATGTACAGTAAATCACAACTAGTCGGTCAAAGAAGCATCACTGACCGACTAGTTCACAAACTAGTCGGTCGGTGAGTCAACGTAGACCGACTAACTGTAAACAGTAAGGTGCAAGAAATTAAGGAAGCAAACTAGTCGGTCCAAGAAGAGTTTCTGACCGACTAGATCACCATCTAGTCGGTCAGTACTTCTTCTTGTACCAACTAACATGCCCAAACAAGTCCGAATCGAAGCGCAACGCTTCGAGGAAGTTAGAATGAACTTGTACTAATATCCTAGTGCTACGATATGAGCGTTATGAAGATAGAATCGTAAGATATACTCAAGGCTTAACATTCTATAGATCGAAGCTAAAAGACTATAAATAAAACATTAAAGAATGGTCTTCGAGAGCTTCGATTAATTCTTCATGACTTCCAAAACGGTCCAAGAGCTTCAACAAAGCTTTAGGCAATGAATACGTGCTTTGAGAAGTCTTGAGATGTCGCTTTGATTGTTCTCGTGAATTTGGCGACGATCTCCAATACTACGCTCACAAATTGTTTGTTCATGAATTATTTATGTTTGCTCATCATCCAAAACCAAATCCGGGGAGTCCAATATTCAACATTCTCCCCCTTTTTGGTGATGACAAACCAACATAAATAATAATCAAAAATAATGATTCAAATGAAAAATACTTACTCCCCCTGCATTGATGACACGTTAATTCCAAAATGAATATATATGAATTGCATCAATCAGACGAGTAAGATAAATAAAGAGAATCGATTTTTGAAATATCGGATTTTGAAAATCCTTATATATATCTTAACTCCCCCTGAATCTAACATATCAAACTAGATTCGTGGAAATTGAGTTAAATTTTCATTTGACCTATTTATTATAATTATCTCTCCCCCTTTGGCATTATCCCAAAAATGGGGGGCATACAACGACAACAACCAGGAAATGGAGAATCCAACATCGGGAGTCGTAGACAATAACGATGGACCTAATTGACACCAAGGGAAAAGTGTTGAAATCAAATCAAGGTGTGCCAAAATTGTCCATCATTTAAAAGCGAAAATTAAAATCATCAAAAATACCAAATTTTAATTCATTTATTGAGTAAAGGAACATACTCTCCAATATTCAATATTCTTGGTTAAATTTGTGCATGGAAAACAATTCTATACAATTATAGAAATATAATCTATTTAACCAAGTTTTCAAGCGTCGAGCGAAGATTTCACATATCATATGCATTGAACGAATATTAAATGTGCACGACGAAGTAAAACAAAAAGAGCATCGATGTATATATATATAAAAACATCATGTGTACATCCAAAAAGATATCACATCGAGTACATCAAAATACAAACGACCATGGATATCAACCAAAAATGTAAATACATCATACATCAACTAACCATCAGCATCATCCAAAGTACATCAAAATACAACACCGACATCCATAAAAATCAAAATACATCAAGATAACCCTCAAACTCCATCCTAACCCAAAGTACTCTCAATAAGATATATCATCCAATGAGCAGTGGAGAGTCCTCAAAACTGACGATCACGAGGAAGTGGCTGGATCTGCAGTCTCCGTGGGTCCAGTCGATGGAGTGGACTCAGGCTTTGCAGGGAGGAGAGGCGTGTCAACAGACGGGATCGTCGGGGCAGGTGTGGAGACATCGACGGTAGGCTCAACGACAGGGGGTCTCAACAGGAGTATCAGCAGGCAAGACAGGAGCAGGGTCGTCAACAGGAGCAGCAGCAGCCTCAGAAGTCTGAACTACTGGTGCAGAAGTCTCTGCAGCACCGGAAGTGGTGCCATCTCCAGAAGCAGATGTGGTAGCAGCAGCAGCAGCAGTGGCCTCATCGCCACGAGCAAGGGAGGTGACCACCTCATCAAACTCCTCATCGTCCATCTCCTCGTCCTCAGAAACAGGATGAGGAAGCTGGACGCCCATCAAGCTAGCCAAACGGCAGACGACCTCCTCGGTACGATCCAAACGCGACTCATGCCGATGAAGTAAGCGTACGACATCATCTAATGTGGCAGAGGGAGTGGGGGCTGCAGCAGCTGAAGGAGGAGGGACAGAAGCAGCTGAGGGAGTGGCCTGAGATGCAGAAGGTGTCGACCGCTGCACGTGACGGAGTGCCGCAAGAGATTTCTTAACGACCGTCGCATTCAGAGGAGGACCAAGGGGACGCTCATCATCAGGGGGCAAGGGGACACCGAATCGACGAAATACCAAGGTCAGGAGACACGGATATGGGATATGCGCAGATTTAGTGGTCTTGCGTATACACTCGAAAGAGTCCATCTTATCGAGTATAATGCGAGCCCAATTAATCTCGCTACCCATAAACAGAGCGTATATCAGTTTCAAAAACGGTTGAGATGGAAGAGATGAAGATCCATACTTGGGAAGAAGGCAGGACTTCAGGATCAGGTTAATCACCCAAGCATTCGGCTTGAATGATTTCGAAGGTACTCCTATGAAAGCTGGGGGAATAACCTGGAAGATTTTGCCTAGGGTCCGCTGATCTAAGGAGGAGATATCGTCAACTGAGATGTCAGATGGGAGGAGGCCACACGACGAGCAACCTATCAGCTCCCCCAAGATCTCTGCCGTGAGGACTATAGGAGTCCCCAAAACAGAAGTCTCGATGGAGTGAGACTCATCGTACTGGCCCCGGACACGATTGGCATAGAATAACTTGACCAGGCGAGGATATGGTCGGGGGTTCGCCTTAGGGTCGAATCGAAGGTAGTCCAATAGGCCACTATACGATAAAAGATCGGCAAGGCCAAGGAAATCAGAAAACTGAACGTAATGCTCCAACAGCAGTGGACAGTGCTCTATACGGTTGTACGCTGCGAGACACTGAGGGTCGTCGCGGTACAACGATATATCCACACCGCCGACTGGCATAGGAGATTTACCCTTAGCCTTACGGGTCTTCGGAGGAGGTGGAGGAGGAGGTGGTGGTGGTGGAGTGGGTGCCTTCTCGGGATGTTCAGGAGTGTATTCTTCCTCGGAATCATCCTCGGAATCACTACCTGAACTCTCACCGGGAGGGGTAGGTGCACGGAACTTTTTAGGCTTTGGCTTGGGCTTGGAAGTTTGGCCGGTAGGTTTAGGCTTGGACGTCCTCTTCCTCTTCAACGGAGTTGAAGACGAAGAGGGGGGTCGAGAGGTCTTGGCCCTACGTTTGGGAGGGGTCGAAGCGGTAGCACCCTCTACGGTCATAGGGGATGCCCCGGAAGATGTAATCGGGATTCTCGTTTGTGCCATGATCTCGGCACAACGAGCACAACCAAATGACGGGATAAGATCAAACACACCCTAAGCTTAAGCCTAAAACTGAAATCAAACAAGCACAAAGAATGAAATTTTGAAACCCTAGCTCAAACCCTAGAGGATGAAAAACGAGATCAAGAGCTAACCCTAGGGATGGAAAATGACCTAGGAGGAGGAGGGAGAAACCTAGGGGAGAGGGCGATGGCGTCGGATGGCGGGGATGGCCTGAAAATTGGCCAGAGACGACGGGAATACGAAGAGACACGATTGGGTTTAGGGGTTTTTCGGGCTGGAGTTGAGAAGAAGACCGACTAAAAATGAAAATAGTCGGATAAACTAGGATTAAGTCGGTCGGGAAAGCGAAAAGACGTGTTTGCCCTAACGCACTTAGTCGGTCACAGTTCAAGCACTGACCGACTAGATTACGATCTAGTCGGTCGGTCAATGAGCTTGAACCGACTAAGTCGAAACAGAGGCAAACAGAAATTTTTAGGGCTAGAGTTAGTCGGTCACAGTATAATCACTGACCGACTAGTTTTCAATCTAGTCGGTCGGTAAGAGTACTATGACCGACTAAAAGAAGTCAATGACAGGAGAAAGTTAAAAGATTGATCTAGTCGGTCTAAGTTCACTAGCTGACCGACTAGATGAGCATCTAGTCGGTTGACTAATGAACTGAAACCGACTAGAAGAGTCCAAAAATTGATAAATGAGTTCTCTTCAAAAACCACTTGGATGAAACATCTTAACCCTCTCATTAGTCATCTAAACTATCCCATAAAACATCGAAATCTTAAATACGACATTCAAATAAGAATTCGAGCAAAAATTCAATCATATCACATAAAATCCCCAAAAATTCAATAAATCTATCATGAGCGAAATATCGCGAAATATAAAAGCATGCAAGATAATTGAATGAAACATGAATCCTATATCTCGGATTCACCCATAATCCCCAATTCTCGACGCAACCGCACAAAGGAGTCCTCCTTTAGGGGTTTCGTGAAAATATCGGCGATTTGCTTTTGGGTTTCAACGTACACTAATATGATGTCCTTTTTAGCAACATGATCATCTAAAAAATGGTGTCGGACATCTATGTGTTTAGATCGGGAATGGTGCACCGGATTCTTTGAAAGACAAATAGCACTTTGGTTATCCACCATGATAGGACTAGTATCATAATGAATACCAAAATCCTTCAGTGTGTGTCTCATCCAAAGAACCTGGGCACAAGCGGCACCGGCGGCAATATATTCCGCCTCGGTGGTTGAAAGTGATACCGAATTTTGCTTCTTGGAAAACCAAGAGACAAGGGAATTTCCTAGAAAATGGCAAGTGCCACTAGTACTCTTCCTGTCGGATTTGCATCCCGCATAATCAGCGTCACTATATGAGACTAACTCATATGTGCTAGATTTCAGATAAAGTAATCCAAAATCTAAAGTGTAACTTAGATAGCGAAAAATACGTTTAACCGCTACTAAGTGAGAATCCTTAGGTTGAGACTGATAACGAGCACAAATACAAACGGCAAACATAATATCGGGCCTACTTGCGGTAAGATAAAGTAAACTACCTATCATACCTCGATATAGACGAATGTCTACATCTTTTCCGCCCGTATCTTTATCAAGATGCGTTGTAGTGCTCATAGGAGTCTTTTTCCCGGAGGCATTCTCCATTCCAAATCGCTTTAGCAACTCCACCGTGTATTTCGTTTGGTGGATGAAGATTGCATCGTTCAATTGGCGAATTTGGAGACCTAAGAAATATTTGAGTTCGCCCATGTGGCTCATCTCAAATTGTTCCTTCATAACATTAGAAAACTCTTCGCAAAGAGTGAAGTTAGTAGCACCGAAAATGATATCATCAACATAAATTTGAACTAATAAAATATCATTATTCGTATGCTTAACAAAAAGTGTAGAATCGGCTTCGCCCATTTTAAAATTCAAATCCAAAAGAAAATTCTTTAGGCGATCATACCAAGCTCGAGGAGCTTGTCTCAAACCATAAAGAGCTTTCTTTAGTTTAAAAACGTGATTTGGAAATTTTTCATTTATGAAGCCCGGAGGTTGAGAAACGTAAACTTCCTCAACGACATCTCCGTTTAAAAATGCACTTTTAACTGCACAATTGGCGAAATTGGTCGCGAACGGTATGAAGCCGCTTGGGAATACCTTGATCACTAGGAACATTCTCAACAACTTCATTAGTCGGGTTAGTATCAATAGAATCAATTGAATTAGAATTTTCAAACGAATCACATAAAACATCCATAGAGTCATCATCATTTGAAATTCTAGGAGTAGTAAAATTCTCATTAAAAGAGACATGTAGTGATTCCTCGATCGTAGAGGATCTTTTGTTGTATATCCGGTAGGCTTTGCTACGTGAGGAATACCCAACAAATATCCCTTCATCCGATCTCGGATCAAACTTGTCCAAATTATCATATGTGTTTTTAATAAAACATTTTGCGCCGAAAACACGAAAATGTTTAACTTGAGGCAATCTACCAAACAACAATTCATAGCAAGTTTGTTTGGTGCTGGGCCTCAAAAGTATTCTATTAAACACATAACAAGCGGTGTGTACCGCTTCCGCCCAAAATTGATAACCAAGTTGACTATCTTCGAGCATAGTACGAGCACACTCCACAAGCGTTCTATTCTTCCTCTCAACAACACCATTTTGAGGAGGTGCGCGAGGGAAAGAAAACGTGTGAGTAATTCCAAGATCATCACAAAAATTTGAGAAAGACTCATTCTCAAATTCACCCCCATGATCACTACGAATAGTGACAATGGTGGTTCCGATGAGATTTTGTACTTTCTTCACAAATATTGTGAAGTTTTCAAAAGCTTCATTTTTATTACATAAGAAAAATACCCATGTAAATCTTGAATAATCATCAACGATGACTAGTCCATATCTTGCATTTCCTAAGGAAGCAACTCTAGTTGGCCCAAATAAATCTAGATGTAATAGCTCTAGTGGCCGTTTCGTAGAAATGCTTTTCTTAGGTTTAAATGAAGATTTAGGAAGCTTGCCACGTTGACAAGAATCACAAAAACTTTTCTTTTCAAAAACGAGCTTCGGAAAACCTTTAATGGAATTTAATTTTGAAAGCTTATAAAGTGTTCCAAAGTTCACATGTCCAAAGCGTCGATGCCATAAGTGTTGTTCACTTGTGTTGGCAACGAGACATTGTTCATATGACTTAGGAAGACTCCAACAATGGTGTCGTCCCTAAGAGCATCCATCGGAATGTCCTTCCATCCAATGGCAATAGTGAATCCCACAACCCGGGATCACAACCTTCTCTCACAACCGAGAGAATCAATAAGCAATATAAACAAGTTTATAATGAAATAAACAATCTTACCACAAAATCCTATACCTTGAGTTTTTCTTACCAAATAGGTGAAAGGAAGGATTTGAGGAAGATGAAGTCACCAAGACCTAGCACCAAGGAAATGACCAGCAATAGGTGCCTAGGAGTGATTTGGAGACTTGAATCAAGCAAGAGCTTGAAGAGCTCACCAAGAACAAGCTTCTCTCAATATGGATTCTAGATCTAGAAAGTGAGAGAATGGGTTTCTTGTGAGGAAGAGAGCTTTAGAAATGAGTGAGAATGGCTATCTCTTTCTATCTCAATGAATCTCTTAATGGCAGCTCTAACCTAGAGAGAAATGACCTAGGTTCGTATTTATAGGGTCCCATAAAAACAAGTTAGGTCAATTCCCAACGGATAGAAATCTGAGGAAACTAGTCGGTCAAAGAACAACCACTGACCGACTAGTTCATCAACTAGTCGGTCAGTCAAACAACATGGACCGACTAAGAGAGGAACTGAGAAGAGATAGAAATTCAGACCTAGAAATCTAGTCGGTCCAAGAAGACTTTCTGACCGACTAGTTTCACAACTAGTCGGTCAGTCAGTGAACGTAGACCGACTAAGAGGCAAAAACAAATAGTCTGAATACAAATTGACTTAGTCGGTCCAAGAACAAAAGTTGACTGACTAGATTGTCAACTAGTCGGTCACCAAACGTTCTTAGACCGACTAACGATAAACAATAGCTTAGGAGAAATTTAGCATGTACAGTAAATCACAACTAGTCGGTCAAAGAAGCATCACTGACCGACTAGTTCACAAACTAGTCGGTCGGTGAGTCAACGTAGACCGACTAACTGTAAACAGTAAGGTGCAAGAAATTAAGGAAGCAAACTAGTCGGTCCAAGAAGCTATTCTGACCGACTAGATCACCATCTAGTCGGTCAGTACTTCTTCTTGTACCAACTAATATGCACAAACAAGTCCGAATCGAAGCGCGACGCTTCGAGGAAGTTAGAATGAACTTGTACTAAGATCATAGAGCTACGATATGAGCGTTATGAAGATAGAATCGTAAGATATACTCAAGGCTTAACATTCTATAGATCGAAGCTAAAAGACTATAAATAAAACCTTAAAGAATGGTCTTCGAGAGCTTCGATTAATTCTTCATGACTTCCAAAACGGTCCAAGAGCTTCAACGAAGCTTTAGGCAATGAATACGTGCTTTGAGAAGTCTTGAGATGTCGCTTTGATTGTTCTCGTGAATTTGGCGACGATCTCCAATACTGCGCTCACAAATTGTTAGTTCATGAATTATTTATGTTTGCTCATCATCCAAAACCAAATCCGGGGAGTCCAATATTCAACATTTAGTTCTTCCCAAAAATCATAGTTCCTCCCAATATTTAGTACCCTCCAAATTTAGTTTCGCTCCAAAATTTTAGAGGTTTTCCTACTAAATTTTCACTGTCCAAAAATTTTAGTTTCCCGCAAAATTTAGTTTCCGAAGAGAATTTAGTTCCCCTCAACAAATTAGTTGACCCAAAACTATTCCCTAAGGACACGGTTCATTTAAAATATTCCCCATCAAAATCGCAGATCCCTTAAATCTTAAACGAACAATAATAAGTAAAGTGCAATAATTGTTACTTAATTCTCCAAAAAATTTAGATCTCCTCAAAACTTAATTCGCACCAAAGAATTTAATTCCCCTAAATATTTTAGTTCCACCCCAAAAATTTATTTTCCGCAAGATTTGAACGTTTTTTAAAATATTGTCCCCCTCAAAATCCTGGATCCCTCTAATTTTCAATAAACAACTATAATTAAAGCGAAATTATTGTTATTTAATTTACCCAAAAAAATTTATCCTCTCAAAATTTAATTCCCTAGTTCTTTTTAAATATTTTCCCTCAAAATCGTTGATCCGTTAATTTTAAACGAACATTAGTAATTAAATCACAATAATTGTAAGTAGTTCATCACAAAAATTTAGTTCCTCCACAAAATGTAAGCAAGTCCAAAATTATGGTTATAATTTATAATAATAATAACAATAAAATCAACTATTATAAAATTTTGCCTATATTTCACAAAGGGCACGGTTCATTTATAAATGACATAATGGCACAATTCATTTAAAATATTCTCCCAAGGATGTATGAAGTCATATAATCCAAGTGAGCTTAGTCCCAATGTTCACCATATTGCC
Source organism: Scilla litardierei (assembly GCA_030789695.1). Taxonomy (NCBI): domain Eukaryota; kingdom Viridiplantae; phylum Streptophyta; class Magnoliopsida; order Asparagales; family Asparagaceae; genus Scilla; species Scilla litardierei. Next base: position 123,705,915 of record CM061132.1, on the reverse strand, counting down.
TCATAAATAATTCATTACTAAAATTTGTTTAGCCTAGGTGTGAGATTCCACCTAACCACACTAACCCCAACGAAATCTTAATTTTAAGAATGAAATCAACTGAATTCTGATCCAAAATGACTCGGCATCTAAGTTCTCTTTCCTACAAAAACCAAATATGGACTCTAAAATCTACACTGCACCTCTCTATTTACTTCCTACTTTCTTACTTCATGGCCTTTATATAATTAGCCAGATTTTCAATCTTCAGGAGTCTCCTATTCTCTCTCTCTACAACAGATTTTCAAGGATTTAAAGCTTCAAGGTCCAAACTACCAAAACAACCAGGCATCATTCTATGATAATTTCCTTATATATGCAAGAAGAGTTTCATCCCAGATACATAGGCATATGAAATTAAAATTGTTCAGCAGAAATAAGACAGAAGCAATGCAAAACCTTGATATTGATGATATGCTAACATGTCATGTAACAACTATACCCAAAAGCTTAAGGGTAAACCAATACATATATCAAGCAACTCAAACATAATAAAAAGCATAACTATGTCAAAATATATCATGAAGCAGGGTGAAAGCAGTTCAATGTTAATATGCAATGTCACACACGCTCCTTTAACGATTCTTCTTTCCCTTCGTAACTTGAGAGGGCCACAACTTCTATCTGGCCATCCACAAAACGTGCTTGCACACAATTGATGAATGCTATTTACGTCAGCTAGAGAGGGACATAAAGTACAGATCACAAAATTTCTGTTGGCATCCTTCTTATTAAGAAGATTCCTAAGAAGATTGTTAATGAATGCATTTCTGTTTGCTGTAAAAGAATGTAAGCTTGCAACAGGAATGAGATAAGCTTGATCATAAATGAATAATCAATTTACAGTGACAAAGAATAGTAAATAACTTTGACAGATTAAAAAAATTTAAGCAAAGATAAAAGACAACAAATTCTATATAAAGCCATCTCATGGTTACTTAGTAACTTGCACATTTCTTGACCCATCAACATCTTGCATGCCGTTGCAAAGTCCACAGCCTTACATGAAGCAGCAATCAATGTATTATAAGTGATCACATCGGGCTTAATCCCGTTCTTCTTCATCTCTTCAAACATCCACCAAGCCTTAATCCAGCTTCTTCCTCTTGCAAATCCAGCTACCTCTCTATAACATTGCACCTGCAGATGCAACATCCAAAATGGCAAACGTTGCCTGTATCAGGCTGAGTGACAGACCATGATAGAGAGATACAAAAAACATCTAGACGTAGAAAACTTCTTACCGTATCTACAATATTTTTGTCGTCTTTAACGCCACATATAGAGAACAGCGAATTGCCTAGGACTGCAGCTGCTGCATATCCTCTCTCAAACTTCATTGGTTCGCCCATCACCCAAAAATTCAAGTGAGGATCGAAAATTTCCATGCTTGAAACCATCTGCTCGCCGTCGTATCCTCAAATGCAGTATCTAGTTAAGAAATTTGCAAATGAAATATACCAAGATGATTAAGGAAACAGTTCTTTATTACTTTTTGTTCTTGATTTAATTTTAGTGTGGTACTGCTGAGATGAATATAACTTAAAATTTCTCATTAAAAACTGCTGCTGAATGACAGCCCCTTCTAATGTTCATGGTTGGTAATGTAATAAAACTTTTGTAATGGGAGAGATCATCCTTAATTTCCTCGAGGATAATGTAATAAAACTTTTGTGCATGGCTACAGAACACAATTTCTGGCCTAGTTTGCATAGCAGCTTACCTCCTCATGGCAATGGGAAAATAAAGATTTTACAACTACCGTGCACTATTGTATCAAAGATCAAGGCATAGTACATGTATTTGCTTACAGCCAATCATTCAAAGTCCATACAATGGTAGAAGTTAATTTTTTACGCAAAAAAGTCATAAAATTTAACTTTTCACATTTTATTCAAGGGTAAGTAAGATCAACTATCAAAAAATCAGAGTTGTGTTACATTCCCATGAGCAAAAAAGTTCACTTTTTACGCAATTGTCAAAAAATCAAAAAAGAAAGAAGTTCACTTTTTACGCAGCAGTCAACTTCAGAAAATAAAAAATCAGAGTAAATGAAGGGGGAACGATACTTACAAAAGAGCTGGACGAACTTCACAATTTCAGCATAATTTCTCTTCCTCCATGTAGAATTGAAGGTATCCAACCTATCTGCTCAATCCTTGATTCTGCAGGATACATATTGCCAACACATAGGCAAATTAGAGTAACATCAAATTGAAACACAGAAATTACAATTCCATGAGAATAAGAGTAACATCTGATGACACATGAAGGAGCCTAAACGCAACACTGCGAGAAAAGTAAGAAAAATAAAAAGGGCATAAAAGTTAAAACTCTTTTTCTGTACAATTTACTTTATAAAGACTAATTCATGACAATTAACTGTTTTTCTGTACCTGAGATGAGCCTATATCCTTCAGCCTCAAGTATTTAGAATGTGACTAAATGAATTTTAAACAATTACATGAATGAATGAATAAACATGCTAAACTATTTGCTATGTTGAGTATTACAAACTCAGGACACTTCAGATTACATCTCAAAATGGCCAGGGTTTCAACTAAATAACTTGACAATCAAAAATTTGTGTCCCCAATAACAACGATCAACAAGAATAAATGCAAACGCAAACAAATGGTTTAATGGGTTCGGATCCACCCAAGTCTCCCCGACTTGTTCCCGGTGATCCTACGTCCCAACCACCCGGATCCCTTCCGGATACTTGAGTTAGAAACCCTAACTCAAGATTTCCACTATGACCACTTGCGAAAACCTCACAAGTGCAATCGACCTACAATCGATGACCGTGACTCCCACAACCCGGGATCACGCAAAACCTCTCACAACCGAGAGTATACAATTCAAATATAACTGAAATGAAATGCTTACCAACAAAATACCTATGCCTTGAGATTTCTTACCAAATTAGGGCAAAGAGGATTTTGATGGAGGAAGAGTCACCAAAACCTAGCTTCAAGAAGATGACCAGCAATGGAAGCCTAGGGATGAGATGGATGACCTAGAATCAAGCCCTTGGCTTGGAAGGCTCACAACCAATGAATCTCTCTAGAGGAATGAGAGTGAGGGAGAGATTCTTGATAATGGGAGAGCTTGAAGATGAGAGTTGAAAGCTTCTCTTTGAATCAATAGAACTCTGGAAATAGCAGCCTTGGATCCTATGAAATAACCCCTTCAGGTATTTAAAGGATCAAGGGAAAAGGGAGAGAGAAACGTCGCTTTCAAAACTCCAACGGATCTAAATCTGAAGCAGACTAGTCGGTCAAAGAACAACCACTGACCGACTAGTTCATCAACTAGTCGGTCGGTGAAACAACATGAACCGACTAAGAGGTGAACAGTGAACAGATGAAGATTTCAGACCTAGATAACTAGTCGGTCCAAGAAGACTTTCTGATCGACTAGTTTTACAACTAGTCGGTCGGTCAATAAACTTAGACCGACTAAGAGTCAAAAACAAATAGTCTGAATACAAATGATTTAGTCGGTCCAAGAACAAATGTTGACCGACTAGATCAACAACTAGTCGGTCACCAAACGTTCTTAGACCGACTAACGATAAACAGTAGCTTAGGAGAAATTTAGTATGAACAGTAAGTCACAACTAGTCGGTCAAAGAAGCATCACTGACCGACTAGTTCACAAACTAGTCGGTCGGTGAGTCAACGTAGACCGACTAACTGTAAACAGTAAAGTCCAAGAAATTAAGGAATCAAACTAGTCGGTCCAAGAAGAGTTGCTGACCGACTAGATCACCATCTAGTCGGTCAGTACTTGTTCTTGTACCAACTAACATGCACATACAAGTCCGAATCGAAGCGCGACGCTTCGAGGAAGTTAGAATGAACTTGTACTAAGATCCTAGAGCTACGATATGAGCGTAATGAAGATAGAAACGTAAGATATACTCAAGGCTTAACATTCTATATATCGAAGCTAAAAGACTATAAATAAAACCTTAACGATCCGTCTTCAAAGCTTCAATCTTCATTCTTGACTTCAGAGAAGGTACAACAGCTTCAACGAAGCTTTATCCATGCGATCACGCGCTTTGAGAAGTCTTGAGACGTCGCTTTGAGTGTTCTCGTGAATTTGGCGACGATCTCCATAACTGCACTCACAAAATGTTAGTTCATGATATATTTATGTTTGCTCATCATCCAAAACCAAATCCGGGGAGTCCAATACTCAACATTCTCCCCCTTTTTGGTGATGACAAACCAACATAAATAATAATAAAAAATAATGAACTAAATGAAATATACTTACTCCCCCTGCATTGATGACACATTAGTTCCATATGAAATAATAAGCACATACATCAAGCAGACGAGGAAAGTAAAAATTCAAATCCAATATTTGAGATTTAGGATTTGTAATCCATTTTTATATCTTAACTCCCCCTGAATCTAACATATCAAATTAGATTCACCCCTGAATCTAACATATCAAATTAGATTCATGGTAAATTATCATTTAGCACATGCCATTATTATGCCATTATTATATCTCTCCCCCTTTGGCATAATCCAAAAAGAGCGGGAGGAAGCCAATGACAATAAATCATGTCCAAATAATTCATTAAGCATGGGAGTCTAAGAATACGACCACGTTTCATATGACACCAAAATAAAATTCGAATAAAATCAAAGCGTGTCAATGAGACCATAGTCGAAAATCGAAAAACTAAAATCATCAAAATATCAAATGTAAATTCACTTATTGAAGAAATGAATTTACTCTCCAATATCAACATTTATAGCTATTTTAGTGCATGGAAAACAATTCTATGTTTTCATACAACTAAAGCTATTGATTCAAAATAAATCGTCGAGCGACGAAATCAATATCAGAGACATACATAAAATGTGCACAAAGGAATGAACCATCAGAAGAGTGGTGCACATCATAGAATATCAAATGTCACAATATCGATCGAAAAAGAACATTAAGTAAAAGCACATCAAAACTAAGTGAAGTGTGCGATGAGAAGTGACAAGGTGATAAAAGTAATACGAAAATCATCATAATAACTTTTAAAAACATGTCATGCCAAAAATAGATAAGAATTTCAAAGCATTTATGGCATTCACAATTCTATCATGCTAGGAGAAACAAAGTGATACCAATGTAAATAAATAGATTCTAACCAAGCATGCATTTAGCCCTCATGGATACCACATGTAATATTATACTTACAACATTAAGCTCCCCCTACATTGGTGCATTACCTAAGCACCATCAACTCCGTTTGAATGAAAGTCTTCGCAAATCGAGGAGTTGGTAGGGTTGGTATCCCACGGTGGATTGAACCTAGAAAACTTCATTTTGGTATCCAAAAATCCTTTTGGATCCAATGGGTTAGACAACAAATTTGAAATACGAAAAAAAAATATTGTAACCCATAAACTAATATAATCAAAATCAATTTTATAAATATATGCCTTGGTACCCATAACATGATCATAAACTCATGGTACCAAGCATTGAAGAGTGAAAGGAACTAACCCTTCGGAAACCAAGTCCAAGAGGAACTTGACTTTCCAACATAATCATCATTCAAAATGACATCATTAATATAGGATTGCACATACACATTCATAGCATCATCGCTAGTGTTCTTGGGACCCCAAATAGTGTACATTTTGGGAGTCCTCTTCCTAGTGGTTGCATGCACAAAAGTTTGATTTCTATGTGGTGCATGTGGCCTAGGAGCATGAGATCTAGCAATAGCATTATGATGAGCATGCGATCCATGATGTGGTGTAGCATACATACGTGGATAAGCATGAGGTGTGTGTGCATGAGGATGATTATGAGAGTAGGCATGCACATGTTGATGAGATGTTTGAACATACGCATTAGGATGTGCATGAGCATGATTACGTGCACGTGGGTGTCTCATATGAGTGTTTGCACGTGCTCGTGGGTGCGGAGTATAAAAATCATCATTAACATTTGCATGCACCGGTGGAGTAGGATGCGTGTTCCTACGTGGCATAGCATGTGAGTACAAAAATGCATGACCCCTCTTTGGAGGTCTACCCAAAGTGGGTTTCTTTCCAATCGGGGGTGTGTACGAAGTGAAAGCACTATTGGTAGGAGAACTACCAATGGGGTGTTTGCTCCCACTCGTCGAGGCATCGGATGTCGGCCTAACAAAGGTGGTAGGCGATTTGGATGAGTCTCCCATCTTATACCCCAAGCCAATGTGGTGTTTGGCCGGAAGTAAGTCATTTAGGATATTATCCAAATGGCCATTACCTTTATTGAAATCATTGATACGGCCTAACGTGCACTCATACTTCTCTTTGAGAGAATGCAAAGAAGCATCCAAAGTGGATACTTGCGATGTGAGTGCATAAACACGTGATTTGAGATTCTTATTCTCAATACTCAAAGTTGAGTTTTGAGATGTCAAATCCGCTATCACATGTTCATCCGAATCCTCAACACGAACATGCTCAAGTTGAGATTTGAGGGACTTCACCTCATTTCTCAACAAGCCATTATGAGTAAGCAAACTTGCTTTCTCATTGGCAAGTGTCTCAACAATGGTGTCATTGTTGGTGATGGTAGACTTAGGAGAGGTTTGGAGGCTAACAAGTTCATCTTTGGTCTTATTATATCTATCCACTAATTTAGTAAATTTAGACCAAATTTCTTGGTTTGCTAACCTCATTTCATCAATAGTAGGTTCTCCGATTTCATCCTCGCTACCATCCTCGCTTTCATCCTCGCTACCATCCTCGCTTTCATCCTCGCTATCATCGAAGGATGACTTTCGATCTTTTGCCTCATTAGCCATGAAGCAAAGTTTTGCTTTCTCCACTCTTCCATCATCCGACTCTCCACTTGAGGAATCCTCTTCGGAGTCGGTGAAAGTGCCAACAAGTCCTTTCTTGTACTTTCTTGACTTGTCGTACTTCGATGCTTTCCCCTTCTCCTTGTGTTTGTAGAGAGGACAATCCGGTTTGATGTGTCCTGGCTTGTTGCATTTATAACACACGGGAGTAGAAGCATTAGTCGAACTAACTTTAGATTTATTCAAAGATATACCTTCTCGGAGGAATCGATCGAACTTCCTTGCCATACGGGCAATGGATTCTATGTCCAATTCGTCTTCCGATTCTTCATCATCGGTAGATGGAGCGGCCTTGAAGGCAATCCCCTTTTTCTTTGGCTCATCTTGCTTCAAGTACGCTTTCATCTTTTCCTTCATTCGGATCTTACTATCCTTGCGTACCTCGTAAGACAACAAGGTACCCATTAGTTGTACGACGGTATATTTATTCATGTCATTACCTTCCTCGATGGCGAAGGTACGCTTTTCCCAATATGATGGAAGACCGTCGATAATCTTCGCGACTTTCTCCTTTTGGGTATAGACCTTCCCAAGAGCTTCCAAGTCGTTTGATATATCCACGAAGCGAGCGTAATATTCCTTCATGGTTTCGCCCTGCTCCATATGAAACAACTCAAATTCTTTATTAGCAACGATGAGCTTAGAATCTTTTACCGTACTCGATCCTTCGTGCAATATGAGGAGTTGGTTTCATATTTGATATGCACTCTTACATGTGCATATCTTGTTGAAGTCATCGGGTTCCAACGCACAATTCAAGGCATTCATTGCCTTGGCATTGGCTACTTCCGCGGCGACCTCCGCGGGAGTCCACTTCGCGAAATCTTCTTCGGAAGGCTCGACATACTCCGTCATGGTGGCTCTCCATAGTGAAGCGCTCCGGAGGAAAATTTGCATCCGGCATTTCCAGTACCCGTAGTTGGTACCGTTGAAGTGTGGAGGCCTGACGGAGGATAGTCCTTCCATAACTGAAGAAGCTCCATCGCGGTTCTTGAAGACGTTGTAGTCGTTGTTCGTCATAGCTTTGAACTTAGGCTATGTGTAGCTTTGAACTTGGCTCTGATACCAACTGTAGTGCCCTGGGAAGCTACTGCACATGTACTAGAGGGGGGGTGAATAGTACTTTTAAATAATAGGGAGAGTTATTCCTAATTATCGTGCAATTAACAAACAACAATGCGGAATAACAACGATCAACAAGAATAAATGCAAACGCAAACAAATGGTTTAATGGGTTCGGATCCACCCAAGTCTCCCCGACTTGTTCCCGGTGATCCTACGTCCCAACCACCCGGATCCCTTCCGGATACTTGAGTTAGAAACCCTAACTCAAGATTTCCACTATGACCACTTGCGAAAACCTCACAAGTGCAATCGACCTACAATCGATGACCGTGACTCCCACAACCCGGGATCACGCAAAACCTCTCACAACCGAGAGTATACAATTCAAATATAACTGAAATGAAATGCTTACCAACAAAATACCTATGCCTTGAGATTTCTTACCAAATTAGGGCAAAGAGGATTTTGATGGAGGAAGAGTCACCAAAACCTAGCTTCAAGAAGATGACCAGCAATGGAAGCCTAGGGATGAGATGGATGACCTAGAATCAAGCCCTTGGCTTGGAAGGCTCACAACCAATGAATCTCTCTAGAGGAATGAGAGTGAGGGAGAGATTCTTGATAATGGGAGAGCTTGAAGATGAGAGTTGAAAGCTTCTCTTTGAATCAATAGAACTCTGGAAATAGCAGCCTTGGATCCTATGAAATAACCCCTTCAGGTATTTAAAGGATCAAGGGAAAAGGGAGAGAGAAACGTCGCTTTCAAAACTCCAACGGATCTAAATCTGAAGCAGACTAGTCGGTCAAAGAACAACCACTGACCGACTAGTTCATCAACTAGTCGGTCGGTGAAACAACATGAACCGACTAAGAGGTGAACAGTGAACAGATGAAGATTTCAGACCTAGATAACTAGTCGGTCCAAGAAGACTTTCTGACCGACTAGTTTTACAACTAGTCGGTCGGTCAATAAACTTAAACCGACTAAGAGTCAAAAACAAATAGTCTGAATACAAATGATTTAGTCGGTCCAAGAACAAATGTTGACCGACTAGATCAACAACTAGTCGGTCACCAAACGTTCTTAGACCGACTAACGATAAACAGTAGCTTAGGAGAAATTTAGTATGAACAGTAAGTCACAACTAGTCGGTCAAAGAAGCATCACTGACCGACTAGTTCACAAACTAGTCGGTCGGTGAGTCAACGTAGACCGACTAACTGTAAACAGTAAAGTCCAAGAAATTAAGGAATCAAACTAGTCGGTCCAAGAAGAGTTGCTGACCGACTAGATCACCATCTAGTCGGTCAGTACTTGTTCTTGTACCAACTAACATGCACATACAAGTCCGAATCGAAGCGCGACGCTTCGAGGAAGTTAGAATGAACTTGTACTAAGATCCTAGAGCTACGATATGAGCGTAATGAAGATAGAAACGTAAGATATACTCAAGGCTTAACATTCTATATATCGAAGCTAAAAGACTATAAATAAAACCTTAACGATCCGTCTTCAAAGCTTCAATCTTCATTCTTGACTTCAGAGAAGGTACAACAGCTTCAACGAAGCTTTATCCATGCGATCACGCGCTTTGAGAAGTCTTGAGACGTCGCTTTGAGTGTTCTCGTGAATTTGGCGACGATCTCCATAACTGCACTCACAAAATGTTAGTTCATGATATATTTATGTTTGCTCATCATCCAAAACCAAATCCGGGGAGTCCAATACTCAACAATAACTTGACAATCAAAAATTTGTGTCCCCAGTGATCCTATTGCTACACCATAATATTCAAATTTAGGAGGAAATTTGTGTCCCCAGTGATCCTATTGCTTCCATTATCGCATCAATCAGCACATACATTCCCAAAGGATATATCGAAACAACAAAACTCAAACAATTGACTATATAAAATAGAGTTTTACCCATTGCTCTGGAGATGAGAGGAAGAGATGAGAGCAAACCCTATCTGTGAATAAGAGAACATCAAATTCAAATAAATCTAGAAATATACATCAGAACTCGAGCTCTGCCATTGCTCGATTCGATATCTGGCAGTCGGATGGGTCGAATCGAAGTCGCCCCGTCTCAAAAATGCTAACAGAAAAAGTTAATCATCAACAATTTAAGCTAACAGAAGTTATTATTATGCATTGGCAATTGGCGTCAAAAAATGCTACCATTCATGAACACAACAAAAATTATAGTCACAACAAATATTCCAGTGAACTTGATACTATTGCAAATAACAAAAATTCCAGTTTGTTCTACTCTTGCACATAACACTCATGAACACTCCAAAAATTCTGGAAACAAACTTGATTTAGTCAAAAAGCTTGCAAAAAGAAACACTCGAGATTACTGCAAAATGATTACTGCAAAAAAACACTCGAGATTACTACAATAATTCTCACAAAATTGCTTGCAAAAGTTTTAGTTTTGATCATTCCATATCTTCCCATCTGCATCCAAACGTAACGATCCTCCTTTCCAAGCCCAATTTCCTAAATGGACACAAAACATATTATTCCACCTTTTAGTAGAGAAATAAATTACTAAGTTTATGTTGAATCAAAAAGTAAAGTTATGATGGTTTATAAAACTCACTATTTTGACCTTTCTCATGTTTCAGCAGAAAACATGTTACGCATCACATAATAAAGAGAGTGAGTCTCAATCGGAATCCATAAGGAAGTGCCATTTGGATGACCAATAACCTAGGTAATTAAAAAAATAAATCTGTTAGAGATAATTTAATTGATAATACTAAAAATTAAAAGTTAAAACTTTATTTACCTTGTTAAGTGGGAGCGAGGACGATCGAGCTTTGAGTATCCAATCACGCTCAGCAAGGAATATCTTCCAGTGATGGCGATCGAGCCCTGTCACATTTGCTTGTACTATTCCTTTTTCAACTAACTGAAAATTATAATAATAAAATAGTTACTAATATAAAAATTCTTAGTAAGAAAATGATGTCAGCTTTAATAGAATGCATACCTTATCACCCCAAATGCTCGTGTAAGGACGTAACTTGACAGATGTATTAATGTTTCGAAGTAATTTAACCTATAATTACAAAAGCGATTTAAAACAACTAAGACCAAATATAGTATAGAACAAAGTATGTTTAGCAGCTTACAGTTTCACACAAATAAGCATTGTGTGCAACTGACGTGCGTTTATATTTTATATATTCACGCACGTTTTCTTTTGTGTTTCTCTGTATTTTTCGTCGTCTTTTATTCGTCTTCTCGTATTTTCTCGTTTTCTTTCACTTTTCTTTGTTTCTCCATGTTTGCAAGAGATTGAACAAATGGCGCGCCATCGCAAAATGAATTCAAACCTCGGACACGTGGCCTCTGAAGCGGATCGGATATGAAAGGAGGCGCGCTCATGGATCCCGGTTTGATAACCATTCATCACGCATCCGGCGTGAAGCGAGTTCTCCAGCCATCTGCGAGAGATCATGCGATGCTGATCAAATTCCCCCCCGCCATGGAAGGCCGTTGGATCATTTGGGCGCGGAGAATCACACGTGGCGTGCTGTGCAGAGATCAACAGCTGATATTTGCAGCGGCTGATGGGTTTGGATTTTAAGGCAAATGGATGCGGGTTTGGACCCGATAACACAACCCAAACCCGCAATGCCTATTATATAAGCGTATTTAGGGTTTTTTTTTGAGGGGATACAAGCAGATTGGGGCGTATTTTGAGCGTATTGGAGGCTCTAGGAGCCGTATTCTCCCCCTGAAAAATTCTGTAAAATTCCAGAGGCTTGTTTTATTATTTTCAGAGAGTTTGAAGTCTTTTCAGAGAGAATTGGTGATATTTTCTTCAACTTCTATCCCGTATTTTGGTGTTTTCTATTGTATTTTGCTATGAACTTGAAGTATTTTGTTATGAAACTTGTTTATTATTGCACGATGAGTAGCTAGAACTTATTTGTGCATGGTATGGAGTAGTTAGGGGATATTATTCGTGTTTATTTGGTTGAAATTCCTTGTGCTAAATCGTTTAACGTCGCTAAAATTGTAATCGTTGTTCGTAAATCGACTTTTTTTAGATTCCAAAAGAATTAATTTAGTTGATGATCGCCCCAAAAGGGTGAGCTTTGATCTCCCCAAAAGGGAGTTTCATACCGTAGTTTTGATCTCTCCAAAAGAGAGTTTCATATCATATTATAGCTTTAGCGACGATCTTATTGAATATTTTGCTTGAACCCCCAAAAGGGCATCTTCCGATGAATTGCTCCCAAAAGGAGAATTCATTGAGTTATATTGGGTATTTTCCGGTGAATTGCTCCCAAAAGGAGAATTCATTGCGTTGTACCTATCAACCAAATTAATACGAATCATCGATCCTGACGAACCCATACCATGTGCAAACTTTTTATAGGTATTTTCATACACGATTTTCTATGTTTATTTTGTTCACGTGTTCACATCACCATCACCGTCACCGTTGCTGAAGTGGTTAGTTTCTTTTCGTAGGATTTCTATTTGATTTGAATTGTGGTTGCAACAGATTTCTTCCCGTGGATTCGACATCTGGACTCCCAGATTTTACTACTTGTACGGACTCTTGCGCTTGAGAGAGAGAGCACCTTTCCGGTCCCACCAAGTTTTTGGCGCCGTTTCCGGGGAGGAATGGTTTGTGACTACGGTTTATTTCATTTAGAGGACTTTCGGTGAGATCTTTCCACTTTACTGTACATAAACTTTTTTTTATTATTTTATTTTATTTTATTTCAAAATGGAATATATGAACTTCTATTGCACAAACAATCTTTATGATGCACGATATGCTAATGCACACAAACATAGAATGGAGAAGCTCAAAATTGTTAATTTTAATCAAACTGACTGTGAAACTTTCTTTCAGGCCTGGAGGAGGTTCACAGACATTATATCGAGCTATCCGCAGCATGGGTTCACAAATGAAGAGCTTATGGCGTCCTTCCTAGATGGACTACAACCGCAGCTGCAGGAATTATTGGGAGGCATGACGCCGACAGTGGCGTGGGAATACATGGAGTCTCTGCAAGAAAACGAAGAAACCGTGGAAGAGACTTCAGAGAGCGATTCAACGGAGCCTTCGTGCCTCGATCAAGGGGAGCAAAGTGTAGACGTACCTTTGCCATCCTTGAAAGGGGAAGTTTACCTGATTATTCAGACACAGGAGGCCACATCCCATCAATTCCAGGAGAATTTCCTTGCTCGGAGTCGGCAGATTCAGAAATCCATCGAAGATCTTACTCTGATTGCCACTTGCTTAGAAGAAGGTAATGCTTTTGAAACTCAATTTAAAGAATCTAATACGAGTTCATCTTCTATTGCAGGAATACCGAGCGAGGACACGAATATAAATATCCACATGGCAGAAAGTGTGTGCAAAAGAGAGGACGAGCTAGCAATTTTGGATGAACGAGAGGAGGAGACAGCTAGGGACAAGGGTTTTGAGATTATCCCCATGGAGTCAGAACCATGCCCTCCTCCAGTTTTGTCCCAAAATCATTTATCCCTCTCCACAATGAACGAGCATCGTACAGAGAGTTGTGCAAATCTTTCAGGGAGTAGTCGTCAACTTGCTTTAATTTCTTTCACTTATTTTGATGACTACATTTGGAACATTTTTGTTGAAAGGAACTTTAAATTAATTTGGACTGACATAACTCATCTCTCGCAGGACATTGGCAAACAGCTTATAGAGATGCTTGGAGTTGTGTTGCTGGGGTCCAAATTAGTTTTTGGAGGAAGAATAATAGCCGAGGAGCGCAAGGAGCAAATTGAACAACTTCCTCCACCATTAAAGATTCAGGATCCGCCATTTGATCACGGTGTGTTCTTTCCAGTAGTGTAGTTTTTATATGCTTTCTAGGTTGCTTGCTTGAATAAACTCGTACCTCTTCCGACATTGAGGACAATGTCCATATTTAGTTGGGGGGTGTGTGAGACATTAGGATTTTTTTTGAGAAGAATAAATCACCAAATCTCATCATTTAAAACTCTTTCATATGCCTCTAATACGTATGATTACGCATTAATTGAGTTCTGAAAATTTTTATGGCTTGAGTTAATTATTTTTCTCTTCATGGAATTACTCTTAATATACTATTCAAGAAAACTGTCAATTTCCATGATTAATATCTCGAAATAGTTTGAATTGATTTCATGCATGCTAATGTGATGGAAAAAGCTTAAGTATACACGATTTTTAAGAATAGTTTTCAAGTTGAAGAGGAATTTGGCCTCTGTTATTAATGTTTATATTCATGTTGATGGGTTTTGAGTTGCTTACAAAAAGATGGAGAAAAGAAAAGAAAAGAAAAAAAATTTGAATGAAAGAAAAGAAAATGAATGATGAAAAATGGATGAATGAGTATGTCACTAATAAATTACTTGGTTGGCTCGAGTAGTACAGTCCGAGGGGTCCTTCTTGGCCTAATGCCCTATGATCGTCTGATTTGGGAGCCATTGACAGGAAACTCACTCATTTGATGGAGCGATCCAAGTTATACCTTTTTCTGCGAATGTTGCTTGATGCGCGTTACGCAGAACGAATAAAAGAAAAGAAATAGTGAATATACTAAGCAACTTCAATACCCATGTCTTGAAAGATTATTTTGATAGGCCAATTCCTTGGAAACAAGAAAACTAGAGAAAAAAAACGACGTGTTATACTTTCGCTTACGCAAAACGATGCTTGCATGTTATTTATTCATAATAAATTAGAGAAAATATCATGTGATTGATTTTGTTCATGGATGTGTATATTGATGGTCAAGATCATGTTGGAATGCGTATTATTGAGCCATGCCATGAGCGATTTGAAAGAACTTATTGTTTTATTACTCATCCGTATTTATCTCTATTTTTGCTAGAGACTAGCAAATCGCTAGTTGGGGGGTATGATTCGGGTTCAATATTACATATTTAACCCCCCATTTAGCCCTATTTTGTGCTCATGTGATGCTACATTGTTCTCTAATTCATACGTATTTTCTACACATTTATTTATTAGAGAAAACACACTATTTGAGCATAAAACAGCATTTAACGACGTATTTATGCACATTTTATATTTTTCCTAGCTTCGTATCGATCTCACGATTCCAACGACTATTTATTTGTATTTTTCTGAGATCTGTGCTAATTACTATGAATTTTTGAATGCAGAATACTATTTAATTGAAGAAATACGGAAGAAAATACGTTTATATACGTATATACGGTCGCCGCCCAATCTCGTGCTGCCACGTGGCTTCATCTCGGAACGTCCCCGCTCCAATCAACGATCGCCCGCTAAGGGGCAACGCAACCACTCCACACCGTCGGATGATGATCCGACGGTTCACAAATGGCGCGCCATCAGCAAAATGAATTCAAACGCTCGGACACGTGGCCTCAATCCAGGCCGCTCCCGCCGAATCCAACGGGCGAAACGAAGCGGATCGGATATAAATCTTACGGGCGACATGGCTCAATACGAACCGTTCGATCGCTATCGAACGGATGACAACAACGCCCAAGCAGCGAGCGGAGGCGCGCTCATCTGGCCACGTGGCAAGCATCCAGGAGTTTTCCGCTTGAACGGACGGCGGAGATGGATCCCGGTTTGATATCAATTTTGAACGAGAGCGGGCGACGTGTTTCAATCCAGACCATTCATCACGCATCTAACGGCGTGAAGCGAGTTCGAATCCAGCCATCTGCGAGACGACGACGTGGCATCATCCTGATCATGCGATGCTGATCCAACGGGCACAAATTCCCCCCCGCCATCTGAGCTGAGATGCGTGACGTGGAGCGTGGAAGGCCGTTGGATCTCTGATCCAACGGCTACCAACGAATCCGAGCTGTTATCGGATTTGGGCGCGGAGAATGCGGGCTTCGCACAACTTTTAAAGCACACGTGGCGTGCTGTGGTTCCATCCCGCAGAGATCAACAGCTGATATTTGCAGCGGCTGATGGGTTTGGATTTTAAGGCAAATGGATGCGGGTTTGGACCCGATAACACAACCCAAACCCGCAATGCCTATTATATAAGCGTATTTAGGGTTTTTTTTTGAGGGGATACAAGCAGATTGGGGCGTATTTTGAGCGTATTGGAGGCTCTAGGAGCCGTATTCTCCCCCTGAAAAATTCTGTAAAATTCCAGAGGCTTGTTTTATTATTTTCAGAGAGTTTGAAGTCTTTTCAGAGAGAATTGGTGATATTTTCTTCAACTTCTATCCCGTATTTTGGTGTTTTCTATTGTATTTTGCTATGAACTTGAAGTATTTTGTTATGAAACTTGTTTATTATTGCACGATGAGTAGCTAGAACTTATTTGTGCATGGTATGGAGTAGTTAGGGGATATTATTCGTGTTTATTTGGTTGAAATTCCTTGTGCTAAATCGTTTAACGTCGCTAAAATTGTAATCGTTGTTCGTAAATCGACTTTTTTTAGATTCCAAAAGAATTAATTTAGTTGATGATCGCCCCAAAAGGGTGAGCTTTGATCTCCCCAAAAGGGAGTTTCATACCGTAGTTTTGATCTCTCCAAAAGAGAGTTTCATATCATATTATAGCTTTAGCGACGATCTTATTGAATATTTTGCTTGAACCCCCAAAAGGGCATCTTCCGATGAATTGCTCCCAAAAGGAGAATTCATTGAGTTATATTGGGTATTTTCCGGTGAATTGCTCCCAAAAGGAGAATTCATTGCGTTGTACCTATCAACCAAATTAATACGAATCATCGATCCTGACGAACCCATACCATGTGCAAACTTTTTATAGGTATTTTCATACACGATTTTCTATGTTTATTTTGTTCACGTGTTCACATCACCATCACCGTCACCGTTGCTGAAGTGGTTAGTTTCTTTTCGTAGGATTTCTATTTGATTTGAATTGTGGTTGCAACAGATTTCTTCCCGTGGATTCGACATCTGGACTCCCAGATTTTACTACTTGTACGGACTCTTGCGCTTGAGAGAGAGCACCTTTCCGGTCCCACCAATTGACCACGTAGGGGACATTTAACGACGATATCTCAAGTCCCTGAAGCAACGGGAGGAGTCACGCGTGATCCAGGGGGTCAAACGTCAAAGAATGCATCTTTCAGCCCCTCACCCGGTCGGTTGGTCATCTCCAACCGATCGGGTGATGCACGTGTGCACCACCCGGTCTCAGCCGGAGCTCAAGTGAAAGTCACCCGACCGGTTCACAGGTCGGTTCAGCGGGGGCCCGTTCTCTGTCTTTTTCGATCCAAATTCCAACCGATCGGGTGACTCTCACCCGATCGGTTCATCTGTAGCTGATGCTGAGGAGCTGAAGACACGGGCACCCAACCGATCACTTCACCCGATGGCGCCAAGATCCAACCGGTCACTCCAAGAACTCACCCGACCGGTTCATATGACCGGGTGAAAGCTCGCCGTTTCTGTTCATTATCTGTAACGGATCACCCGATCGGTTGACTTGTCAACCGATCGGGTGATACGAGAGTCTATAAATAGAACCCCTATGGTTCCAGAAACGGGGGAGCTGCTAGTTTTTACTGTTTTCTCCTATTGTGACGGCTGTAATTTCTGTTCTTTTGTAAGTTGTCGGATCTTTCTCAAACTTTAATATTGTCTTAATTACTCTATTACTTCCGCATTCCAATCATCTGATTATGATTCCAACGGTTCATTTTCATTTAGATCGCTTTTTAATGAATTTTTGTGAGTAGTTCCCAAATCTGGGATTTTGGTGGAAACCCCTTCGGGGGCTCTTCCCGATGCATCCATAGGGTTAGGAAATCGATAGGGATTTGGATTCTAATGGTTACGCGGGGTGTTTCATTGTCATCGGTAGGAAAAAGACCGCTTTTGACCGTTAGGCCAAGGGGGAATAAACTTGGCGGTTGACTCCCTAGCCATAGCGCACGCCCTTAGCGTAGACGCCGAATCCTAGCACGCTGGAGCGGCATGATGAGACGTTGGGAGTTATCGTTGCGAGCTTAGTGCTCCCGGAATCGATCAGTTTTAATGGACACGGGAGTGCCCACTGATCGAATCCGGGAAGTCCGGTGTATCATCCTGGGCACCGACCGGAATATCGGGCCCATGGGATGCCGGGTACCACTTTCAGAGGCAATGTCTCACCATTAGACAGTGTTCTAAAAATCGGCCTGGGCGGCCGCCTAGGCGGCGCCTAGGTGCTAGGCGGCCAGTAAACGCTCCGAGTATGGCCTGGGCGGTCAATCTAGGCGTTTTTGGGATTAATCGGCCGCCTAAGCGTTCTGGGCGGTGTCTGGGCGCTCTGGGCGGTTCCTAGGCGGTTCCTGGGCGGTGTTTGGGCGTTTTTGGTAAATGGCTTAATTGCATAAGAGTATCTTTTAAATTTTATTTTGTTGCACATAAATACTAGTAGGTAAACTGGATTTGATTTAGTATGTATTAAATATTTGATGTATTTTAAATAATATATATTTATATATAAACATAAATATATTATATAAAAATAAATAAAATAATTAAAAAAATGCAAATCCGCGTAGGCCGATTAATCCCCGATTAATCCCCGATTAATGCTCTGGGCGCTAGGCGCTAGCAATCCGAACGCCTAGCGCCTAGCGTTTTTTACAACCTTGCCATTAGACCCTAATTCCGATCGCTATCCTACCCGTAGGTCGTATCAGGGAGAGTCGCTCGTTGGAGTGGAAACCAAAGTCCCGGGATTGTTTTCTTATTGTTCTTACCTTGAATTCCTATATCGTGACAACCATCTACCGATTCGGGCTAGCTCGCCCACGGGGTGATTTTGGTCCTCCTTGACACAAGCACATCCTAGCCTCCCTGTGTTCGACCCCCAAGCCACACTACAACACCGTGCACTTGCGGTTACAAATATTTTAAACCCCTTGCCTGCCACGCGGCCACGCGCGCGGCGGCGGCACCGGCCAGCAACATCCTTCTGTAAAAAGATACAGAGCAATATTTTAGCAAACTAAAGTTAAAATTTTAGTTAAATTTATTTTAAAGGCAGAAAATTTCTTACATTGCCATAAATTGTAATACTTGTCCACATCTTGTAGCCCTTCATTAAAAATAATACAAATCATTAGTGTGCAGCAAGCATCAAGTACAACAACAAACGGCCAATAGAAAGATGTTTACTTACTTATAATAGTCATCAAAGAGATTCATAGCAAGACTTCTAGATAAACAATATTAACTGTGTTATTCGAATCAGACGGCAGAAGTACACTAACACGATCAAAAGATGTGCACCTAGAAAGTGCCACATAAAGATGCCCATGGCTAAAAACTGGGTTACGCAAGTCAACCCCAACAAACTTTACGGATTGTCCTTGAGATTTATTAATTGTCATGGCGTACGTTACACGAACTGGAAACTGCCGTCTTGTCATATGAAAAGGTAACTCTGAGGCTGATGGGGACAAAGCTATTCTTGGAATAAACACAAAACTACCGGCTTTATCCCCATTCAAAATTTGAGCTTCAATCACACGGGATGCACATCTAAGAACCATCAGTCGGGTACCATTACAGAGCCCATCTTTAGGTGCAATATTTCGCAGTAAAATAATTGGACAACCGACCTTAAGGTCAAGTTTAAATGGTGGCAAACCAGGAGGATCCAAAGAGTTTATGTACTCGGTCGGATAACGATTTATAATTGCAGGATCAGTTTCTTCAGATTCAGCCAGTTTGTCTGCGGCTAGATACGTAATCAGCTGTCCAGGATAAATTTGTAAGGCAGTAGTGTTTATTAAATTAACATCATCATTACGCGCAGAAAGAATTATTCGTTCAGTCAGATACGCCGGAGTCACCACACCCTCAATATCTAGCTGCGGATAAATTCTTAATAATAATTCTTTTAAATCCTTGCATCGGAATATGTGGGAGGGAAGCTCCACCACTTCATTAGGCTTTGTGCCAACCTATTACATAAATAGAAAATTTTTAAAGGTAAGGGTAAATTTTAGTATAATGGTTATTAAAAGCATCAAGTATCTAAATAAATACCTCCAAAATAAATTTCGCAAAATCTGTATTTTCAACAGATGAATTAGTCAACCGCATATTTTGGTCCAAGATCAAAACTTTTACAGAACACCACAATGCAGATCGTCTCAATGAGGCTCCAACAATTTCTTCTCGAACCCCCTTTGGTATGACTGGCAAGATTTACCGGAAGTCGCCACCAAGAACAACGGTAATACCACCAAAAGCTCTGTTGTTATCACAAATATCTCTTAACGATCGATCCACTGACTCAACACAATGGCGATGTTGCATAAGAACTTCATCCCATATTATCAACTTTGTTTTTCTGAATAATTGCGCATATATAGATTGCTTACTAAAATTACAAATTGAATTATCATGCACATCTAACAGGATACGAAATGTTGAGTGTGCAGTGCGACCTCCGATAAGTAGCAACGATGCAATACCAGAAGATGCGACGGTAATAACTATATTTCCAAGACTACGCAACATTGTCGCTATTGCATTATACAAAAAAATATTTCCAGTTCCAGCACCACCGCTCAAGAAAAATGTAGTACCTCTATTTTCAAAAACAGAAGAAGTAATTGCTGAATAAGCTGCACGTTGTGCATCGTTTAGGCGATCAACATCTTTTAGTGCATCCAATTGTTGCGCTGTATTTATGAGTTCCTGATGTTCATGCAACAGTCTATTTTAAATATGATTTTTAAAATCTTTAAGCTGTTCAAATAATGCCAACGTCCAACTGAATCATTTAAAATAAATGTTAAAATATTATTAAACAAATATGAACGAAAGACGGCATGATGCTGGCCGACGCCAAGATGCATCATATAAGTAGATTCTACTGTGTAATATGTTATGGGACGATATATAAACAATAAAAAGATGAGATGACAATGGCACCGAGAGAGTTAGTAAATTCTACTGTGTGATTTGTCCAATGTCCGAGATTCCATTGAAGAAAACTGATGACCAAGTCATCCATTTTTGTTAAAGTTCTTAAGAGACATACCCCTACACCACTGCAATGATTCATGCCAGTTTTACTTCTTATTCCTAGCCTTCATACCAAAAAAATTTGGATTTGATTTTTTTTAAGGAAAAATCGAGATCAGCTTCATGCCGCTAAAATTTCTTTGTAGATCGGGATCAGCTTCATGGCAGCAGTTCGAGCAATCAGAGGAAGCATTTGAAACAAAACAATCTTAATGTTTTTTTCAAAATATAATGGTCCTATTTTAATGTTATATTTAGGCAACAAAGTTTTTTTCAAAATCTTAATGTTATATTTAGGCCACAAAGTTTACTTCCTCTGATGGACAGCTTCATGGCAGTAGTTCGAGCAGGATGACTTTTGGGAGAAATAAGATGCTAAATATAAAATAATTTAGTTGGTCCAGCTTCTGGAGGTCTTTTAGATGAAATCCAGTAAGAATAAAATAGGGGAAGCAGATTTTGCGGCCCACTTAAATATTTTCAAGTATTTGATTTTCTGTTGAGATTAGGCAAACGTTAATGTCAAAAGATTAAGTTCGAGCAATCAGAGGATTTGATTATATAATGGTCCTATTTTCAAAATATCCTATAAGTAATAAATGTTAAATAATTCTGGGACATTGTTGCCTAAATATGCTTGGCAGGCAAAACCATCTTGAATAACTCAACTGGACACAGTTAATTACACAAACTGGAAAGGTGCATCAAATATAATTTAGCAAAGGCGGTGGAAAGTGGTAAAGTCAGTTTTTTAAGAATTTACAAAAAGTCAGTTTTAAGAATGAAAAAAATGTGCCTCCAAGTAATTTGCATCAGTTGAAAATTGAATGAAAATAGATTTCCATGAACTATGTAAGCACCTGCATGCACGGTGTGGCTAATGGGATGTCAGATTCTCTTTTTTTAAAAAATTGTTGATATGTAAGAAATTGCCACATCAAAAAGGAAAGTTGCAAGATCATTTATTCTGCTTGTGCATGCCATAAAGTAGGAGCTGGTTGGTAGTTTAGGGATCAATGAGAAAGCAAATTTTCATGGTACAGCATCATAACATCAGTGAAAACATTTCTATATTAATGGACATCCCCTAATTTTCTTTGCTTCCTTTAAAAGCTCCTTATGTCCACTTGCATATAATGGTGTAATCTGGAACATTAGAATTAATCTGGAACATTAGAATTATGTCCACTCTAATTAGAATCTTTGTGAAAAAATCTGATCTGTTTGCAACATTTGGAAAGTTTTTTTATTGCAACATTAGAATTAATCAATCAATCAGAGGAAGCATTTGAAACATCTATTTGAAACATCTATTTACTTAATACCATCACTCCAAGCATTTGAAATCCATGCGCATACAAATGTTCAACATTCAGATTTGTGAAGCAAATGTTCAACATTCAGATTTAAATCCATGCTCAGACAAAATGAGCATTTTCCAAAGTGTGCACTTTTTTGGCTATTTTCCTGTGCACTGTTCAACAAATGTTCAACATTCACAGCATCATAACATCAGTGAAAACATTTCTATATTAATGGACATCCCCTAATTTTCTTTGCTTCCTATAAAAGCTCCTTATGTCCACTTGCATATAATGGTGTAATCTGGAACATTAGAATTAATCTGGAACATTAGAATTATGTCCACTCTAATTAGAATCTTTGTGAAAAAATCTGATCTGTTTGCCTAAAGATTTGAAAACATCTATTTACTTGATACCATCATTCCAAGCATCTGAAATCCATGCTCAGACAAATGTTCAACATTCAGATTTGTGAAGCAAATGTTCAACATTCAGATTTAAATCCATGCTCAGACAAAATGAGCATTTTCCAAAGTGTGCACTTCTTTGGCAGCAAATGTTCAACATTCACAGCAAATGTTCAACATTCAGATGATAGATAATAGGAAATGTTCAACATTCAGATAATATATAATAGGAAATGTTCAACATTCAGATAGTAGGAAAATTTTTCCAAACTGTTCAACAAATATTCAACATTCACATCAAATGTTCAACATTCAGATAATAGGAAAATTTTCAACATTCACTCTAATTAGCTATTTTAGGAGGGATCACAGCAAATGTTCAACATTCAGATGAAGCAAATGTTCAACAATAATCGGAAAATAGCTATTTTAGGAGGGATCACAGGTAAATAGCTAAAGAAGTGCACCTTTTGGACAAAGATCGAGTAGATTGCTGGCTGAGAAGATTGCTGGCTGAGAATATTGCTGGCCGAGGTGGGGTTAACTGCGACAACACAGGAGGACGCAGATCGTAACAAAGATCGAATGAAAAACGATGATGGGGAGAAGAAGCTCTTGAGGCTTACCTCCGATGGTAGAGGAAGTTCTTGAGGCTGGCGGATGCTCTGGATGGTGGCGAAATTGATGATGGGGAGAAGAAACAGAAGGCGAGGTTGTTAATTTAGGGGTTTTTTGCGTAGAAGGCGAGGCGTCGTCTTGGGGTGCCGTGAGGAGGCGAGGGGGATTTGGTCTGTGCGTAGAAGGCGAGGCGTTTTCGTTCGAGGGTTTTTTTGGGAGGGCGCTTTCTAAGTGAGCGTACTGTGCGTTTGCTGTGCCTTGGGAATGATACTTGAGATTTGGCTTTATTAAATCAGTGGTGCGAATCAATGTATGCAATGATTTCATGTTGCAAAAACCCAGTTTTAAAATGCAACTGCTCATCTGAACCGTTGATTCACCGAGATCAAATCTCAGCTCTCTTTTATCTTGTCCTAGTCAGCTCTAGGATTCAAAAAACACTGTCAAATGTATAATAGATATATATATATGAAAATTGCTCCGTATGAAAAATGGATACACTTCATGGCTAATACACAACCCACGAGTATCCAACTTATGCTACATGGGTAAGCATTAGCATTGGTGTATATTACTCGTTAAGCAATGCCACCTCACATTTAAAAGTCCTTTTAGGCCATGTTTTGGGGCTCGGTAACTTGAACTCATCTTTGATGAGGTGGGAAAAATCAATCCTAGTGATATTCATGAAAATTGGAAAATATGGATTGATTTGGTTGATTTTCTGAAACTGAATCTCTTCTTGTACTTTATTGTCTTTATCACTACACTTACACAAAGGTGGAGAAGTCTTGTTATGAAATTCTATGAGCTTGAATGGTCTATTCTTTGGAAAACTCATGCAAATTGCATGCTACATTTAATAATGGTTTATTTTTGCATGGAATATTTTTGTAACTTCATTAATCCACTTTTGGTGATTACAAAGGGGGAGAAAGAAAAGATTTGACGATGTCGGTATTATTTGTTGAAGGGGGAGCATGAAACCTACTTGAATATTTGTTGAAGGGGGAGCTTGAGAGAAGGGGGAGCATGCTTTTATATTTGCTATGGTGTAATACTTGAATATCTCATTCCATGGTTCATATTGCATTACACCCTTCAACATGCTCATTCCATGGTTCATATTGCATTGCACCCTTCAACACACTTCACACACCCATACTTATTGCTCAAATCTTTTGTGGGTTTGTCATCACCAAAAGGGGAAGATTGTTGAAGCAACGATCTAGAATCTTGGTTTGATGATGACAAACGTGTCGTTATATCTGACGTGTATGCTTGGTGTGTTTCAGGATTGGCGAAACGATACATCTTTCACTATTTGGAGGAGTTGCTATTCATATAGCTATTTGGGTGAGAGAGAGCGCGCTTTGGCTAAAGCAAGTTGGAATTGGTCAAATCAATTAGGGAGATTTGTTGATACCCATTTCCCATTCAAACTTCAATTCAATCCCAATACAAATTTTCTATTCCTTATCTCTAGGGATTCTCTTTGATCATATCCTTTTAAAACCCCCTTGCTTCCCTCTTATAAAAACCCCCTTTATCAATTGCATTGAGGTAAGGCAACCAAAGAAAAAAAGGTGCGGCAACATAAAATTATAGAGGGGTACAAAATCTTTAATGTGGCAGCCAAAACCGTAGTCTCTAAAAAGAGCCTTCATCAAAATCCTCATCATCTCGTTCTTCTATTATAAAAAGACTCCTATCTCCTTAGCAACATAAGCCGCAAGCCTTTAACTTTCACCGTAAAATTAAGATTCATCAATTATAGGTCATTGCCATCTCCCATATAAAAGCCCTGAGACTCATCGACGTACACACGAGGAAGACGAAGTTGTTGTCGTTGTGAGCTGTTGCCGCCGTCATCTGCACCAACGAAAGGCCGCCGAGGACGAGAAGCCGGAGATTGCCGCTGTTGAAGACGAGGACGTCGCTCTCGCCTTCGCCTGCATACCAAACACTCGGAGAGAAAGATCAGAGAAGGATATCGCCACCATCTTGCTGCAGAAGTCATCACGCCACGAAGTCGAGCTGCAAGTCGGAGAACGCTGAGAAGAAGTCGCCGCGCATCGGAGGAAAGCCGCTGAGATCCCAAAGACATTGCCGCTGCTGTCCGTTGTCAAAAACGGAGCGCCGCCGTCCACAATCATCGTATCATCGTTCTCGTTGCCGGGATCTCCTCTAAAACTCGACGACGTGTTCCTCATACCCTAGCTGCTGCCTTCGTCACTATCTCCTCAACACCGCAGTCAAAGGAGTTCACCGCAGCAGTCGAACGAAGAGCCTCGCCGAAGGGTGTCGTTGCTGAAGGAGCGGTGCTGCCGAACTCTGTCACCGCTCGAAGAAGTCGGACTGCCTTCATCGAACTCGCAGAGCCCTCACCGCCGTAGAATCTGCTGTCGCCCGGAGTTGACGACAACGAAGATCACGCCGCTCGAAGAACTCTCGACCTGCATGCCCGAGAGACGAAGCGGAGCGAAATCGCAGCGTACACGAATTCTTGCGCTGACGTGGCAATCGGATCGCCATGAGATCGAAAGGCAAAAGAATTGCTGAGCACGAATTTTAAAGGGTGACGTGGCTTGGGGATTATAAAGGAGTTGCTCTGCGCATATGCCGCTTAATTATAGTATTTGAACTGAGTTACTCTGCGCACCGACTGCTGATTTTAAGAGGAGTTGCTGAGCGCACAGCCGACCATTTTATAAGGATTTGAACTGAATTTCTTTACACACAGACCAGTGTGTATTTTGCAATCCAGGAGTCAGATTAAGACACCGTTTGCGTCAGATTGGAGCTGACGACGTGCTGATTAACAGAGACGCCTACACGGACACGAACTAAGCATTTCTAAACCCTTAAACTCTTTTATTCGTGTCTTAGTGTAACGTTCTCTGTAGGAAAAACTTTACCATTTATTTTGTGACTATTTTGGGACTTGTCTGGTTGGGGCTAGACAAGTGGGATCCAGCTAGTTTGGGACTAGCTGGTAGAAAGCATTACTAGGATTGATAGTGAGAGGAAATGCTGTATGTGTGGTACTGAGAGCCTGGCGAGTGTAGAGACGTAGAGGGTGCTCTGAGCGTGCTCTAACTTGTGGTTTTGTACCTATTGTGCTATTCAATACTAGTATCTGCTTTGGGGGCTGGAGTAGGTCGAAGGGTCGACCGAACCAGGGTAAATCTGCTGTGTACTCTGTGTCTGCTTTTTATTTACCATGTTGCTGCTATAACTGCGTGTGCTTATTCGTGGGTTGCACGAATTATTTTTATAAGCCTATTCACCCCCCCTCTAGGCTAGGATCCAGATCCAACAGATAGTACATGTAATGCTTCAGTATTGGATTGGGATAGATTTACCCTAAGGTGGGTAGTGACCTTAGTGACCTTAGAGTTTAAGTGGCCCACCCTTGCACCTCTAGCTTTTGGGAGTACGGGGATAAACTTTCTGCAGTATATTATACCATACATGTATATTATAGGCATACACGTGTATATGTAACAGTGTAAACCAGTGTGTATAAGTGCATTGTTGTGCTTAAAGATTTGAACTATACATGTTGTGGTATACTTTTATATTTGAATGGCATGAAGGTTACATGTGTCCTGAATGTTTGTAGTGGTATATGGATATGCGTGGGGTGTATATACCAGATGGCCAAATACTTGAGGGTATATATATTTCGCCTCCATAAAAGTACATGATACGGATATGTGAGGTAGGTCTGTGGTATACTGGTGTGACTCTAAGATATGGGTGATATATACATGTTTATTCATAGATGTATACACGGGGGTACATATAAGCTAGTGTGGATATATACCCTGTACATTTGTGAGTGGGTATATATATATATATATATATATATATATATATATATATATATATATATATATATATCTCTCTCTCTCTCTCTCTCTCTCTCTCTCTCTCTCTCTCTCTCTCTCATATAAAAGAGGGATGTTATCAAGAGAAATTGGATAAGAGAATTTGGATAAGAGAAACTGGATGTCTATTATATAAAAGAGGGATGTTATCAAGAGAAATTGGATAAGAGAATCTATTCTATAAAGGATGAAGATTTTGACTCTTATCCTACTATGACAAAGCTTTGTCATATGTGGCAAGTTTGTCCTAGGTGGCAATGGCAATTTTGGGAGGGGGGCTTAAATTTCGGGAGGAAACTTAAATTTGGGTGGAAACTTGAGATTTTGTGGGAAATCTATTCTATAAAGGATGACGATTTTGAATCTTATCTTATTAGGACAAAGCTTTGTCCTACGTGGTAAGTTTGTCCTAGGAGGCAATGACAATTTTAAGTGACCTTAAATTTTGGGAGAAAACTTAAATTTGGGGGAAAACTCGAAATTTTGTTAGAAAACATGAAATTTGGGATTACTTGAAATTTGTGGGGGGAAAGCTCAGCCATTAAAAAAAACCGTGCCCTATGGGCACGGGTAATGACTAGTATATATATATATATACACACATGTATGTGTTATGAGTTTATGTATGCAGTTTACTATCTATTAGATTATAGTTGTGTTTCATGTGGGGAATGCACCGATGTGTGTACATCTATCCTTGTATGGATAGAGTAGTGGAATGTCCATGTCGTATAGGACATATGGGAGAAAGTGTATATATGTGGATATATGTGAGCCTGTATTGGTAGAGGGTGTAGATATATATGTGGGAAGTTAGTGCATATATATCGCTAGTGTTGCATTACTAGGGTATAAATTCCTAGTGTGTTAAAAAGTGTAGATAACCGAGAATATATGTATGTGCTGCCTATGTGCCTATATGAATTGGTATATTGTTTTACTTGGGTATATGGAAGAGGGTTGCATTATTGCGTGAAGATAGGTAATGTGTTATGGCCATATATGGTGTGTATGTAGCGATATAGATGAGTAATTGGCGTGCGTGTAGTATGAGTAATGCCACATGATGTTTGTTGTAGATGTATCTTATGGTGGGTAGGGGCGCTTTAGACTCGTCCACCCTCAGTTTAGGCCCTTAGCCCTATACCGTGCTTATAATAGGATAAGGATATATGTATGATGTGTAACATATGTAGAATGTGATGAATGGGAAGATTTGAGATTAAACAACGTGTGTGTGTGAGTGTGAGTGTGAGTGTGTGTGTGTGTGTGTGTGTGTGTGTGTGTGTATGGGATGGCTATGGGTTACACAGTTGAGTGGAGTTGTGATATATATATGTGTGTGTATATGCTTACCCGTAGAATGATGCCTGTAGGACCATTTGGATGTATATGTAGTGCATGTACCCCTCCGTGTATAGTGGCATCAGGGGGATTGTGTATTGGTGTATGGGGTACTTATATGTATGTAGGTGTATTGTAGGAAGTATGGTGCGATTGTGTATATGCATTGTTGTTATTGAATGTGTATTGGTGTATGTTTTATGAGTGGTTATATGTGTATGTATGTGAATGACCCCTATTCCGATATGCATGTATCAATATATGAATGTATACGTATATGGGATGTGACTATCTACTGAATGTGTATGAATGTTGAAATACACTTATTTGTGTATGTAATAGTATACTAGTAAAAGTGTGGATATATTGGATGTTATGTATATAAGGGTATGAATAGCTACTGACTACCTGCTAATATGGTTGAGTAGCTTGACTGTATGAGTGTATAATAGCAGGATATGTATGGTATGGTGAATGTGTGTATGTGCCCATACATGGAAATGTATGTGCATGGTAATGGGTCCTAGTACATACATATATGCATGTCAGTGTGCATATCTACTATCAGTATAATAGTTATGTGTGTATACATGTACATGTATTTGGATTCAGAAATTTATACATGGCATTGATGCTTATGCATCTGTCGGTATATAATGAGTATGTGCTCATGGAATATCTACGTGGGGTATTGCTTGTTCCAAATATGTGAATTTGTATCACATTTGTATGAATTTCTATTATGCGAGTGATGTGTTCATATATATGTGGTGTGCATGGAATATATGTAATGATGTGTATCTTGGATGAATGAATATGTATATAACTACTTATACAAATCTTCGTTTGTTTACCTGCCAGTCTATCATATAGGGTTGTTCATCCAGGTGTATGTCGGTGTGCCTTGGATAAGTGTATTTATGTTTGTATACGTGTATATATATAGGACCGTACCAGAGTATGTGTGTATGTATATACATATGCAATGTGGATGTAAATGTAATGGATATGGAATATAGGTTTATATATGTAAGTGAATGATACAGTTTAATATGTGGGTATTGGAATGTTTGTATTTGTTTGTATATTTATGTGTATACGTGTGTATGGAGTGTAGATGGATGTTTATAGTTATTTGACTATTATGGCAATATGTACGTAGGATGAGCAATGGTAGTTATATATATAGCATATGACGGGGAATGTAGTATGTTTGTGCACTCTTGTGTGTATTGTGTGTAGTATATGTGCCTATCTGTGTGAGGCAGTAGGTGCATCGCTACGAATGTGAAATTATATGTATATTTGTTTATAGTTATGATTGCTGACCTAAGTGACGTAATCATGCATGTGTTAGTGTGTGCACGTCGATATATGTTGAATGTGACTAATTCTTGTGTGTATGTAGATATTCATGTGACTATAAGTGTGAATGAACTCATATGATTAAGTATTGGGTGTATAAGGATCCGGTGTACCTACAGTGTAACACCGTAATGGTGACCCTGATGTCAAGCTATGTATGTAGATTGGTGTGTATAGTGGTGTGTCTGTGCTTAGATATAGATGTATATGTATATATATCTAAGCAGGTAGAATATAAGTCGATAAACGTGTGTCAAGATGTGGATACGATGTGATGTCGTATGCACACGGATGTGAGTAGTGATCTAAATACGTGTAATAATACGTATAGAGACTTAATTGTGATGTGTGATGTGTGATGTATATGTTAATGTTTGAATATGTGTGCCTAGATATTTATATGAAAGACATATGTGTATGTATATGTAGTGATGCAAACAGTAGTATGGGTGTGCTACTAGATGAGAAATAGGATATATCCGTGACATTTGTGCGATACGGATGCCTATGGATGATATCGAAGCATATAGAGTATAAAAGCGTGGTGTAGATACGTATTCTTGTTTGTACTTCATGGGTAGCGAGACCATCATCCCTAGCTGACCTCGACTAGGTTCACACCCTGGGAAGTCCGAGGACGGACTTTATTTTAAGGTGGGCAGGATGTCATGCCCTATTTTGCACTATACGTGTATTCTACTGAACACACGCGGTATTTCTACATACGATGCATACGTGGGCATGAAATAAGCGTAGATATCGATGTATGTGACATAGTAAATAGGGGATTGGGCCGTAAAACGTGTCTAAGGGAAGAGAATGCGAATGTGAATGCAGGAGAAGTGCAAATGGCGTCGTGGAAGTAAAACGACATGAATGTGTTAGACGTGTGTGTGAAGCATGTATGCTCACATGGATATGCATGGGTGTGTAGGAAGAGCCATGCAAGTGTGAAAAGGGTTGGGGGTCAATGGCAACCGCCGTAAATTTTTAGAAAGGTCAGGGATAAAACGGTCTTTTTGATTGAATCTGATGTGCGTACATCCTAAAGTTGAGTGTGTGTAAAGTAATGGAAAACTTGTAAATACCTAGAATATGGAGGGGTATTTTGGTCATTTAACTAAGTGCATGCTTATCCTTAGGAGGGTTCTAGTTATAGATATTTTTGGAGAACTTTCTCCTTTATTCTTTTCTTTTCTTTTCTCTTCTCATCCTTTCTTTTCTTCCTCTCCCTTCCAAAAATGGCAGGCCACCCCTCTCAACTTTTCCCTCTTCTTTACCAAAAGAAAACCCTAATTCTCTCTTCCAAAAGTCAAGAAGACTTGGTTGCTTCAAGGAGAAAGAAGATGGAGAAGAAAGAAAGAGGAAGAGAAGAGGAATTTGAGATTTGAGGTAGGAATTACTTGGATTTGAAATTCCAATAATTTGTTCTTGCTACTATTTTTTATAGCATGATTCACTTAATATGTGATAGGGATAATTAAAAATCCATGTATCATGTTCAATTTCACAATTTTCTCCTTGAAATTCTTAGCAAACCTATCTCTTTTAAATTTCAGAAACTTTGATGTCTGAATTTTCCTTGATTCTGATTACTGTAGCTAGAATCATGTTTCAAAAAAAAATATAAGCTTGTAGATCTTGCAGTTATACCCCAAAATCATATAAAATTTGATATGGTTTTAATTCAGAAATTAGGAGTAATAAATCTATCTTTACAACGTGTCTGTTTGAATTGAAGTGTTGACACAGTTTAGCAAAATTGGCATTACCACCTGCACACATCTTGGAATTTTATGATCTTGTTCTTATTGGAAAGTTAACAAATTTCTCTAAAAATTCATCAGATTGCTTATATGTCAAATTTCTGCTTCCAACATGCTCAAAATTGGCTTTCAATATAGGCCCTGAAATCTGTCTGAAAAATAGATTTGACACACTTCACCAATTAATTCACCATAAATCATATATTTCATATTTTTACATGAAATTTATCTGCAAATCCACAAAAGTCATATCTTCAACTTTCATGTATAACGTTTTGTCAAATTCCCAAGACAAATGAATCAAATGTGGTAATCTTTATGGATGTTCTTGCAATTTCAGCAAGCTGAATTCATTAAGTATTGTTCTTATTCATTAATTGTGGTTAATTGGCCATCATTATTCTTGCTTATTATGGTTGTGTGGTGGAATGAATGGTCATGCCCTTGACACATGTAAATTTTATTATTTTGCCATGATATGAATGACGACCATCATGTGTTCGATGAAATGCTTCAACGAAGGCAATATCTGAAAATTTGAGTAACGTGCACATGTTAGTGTTGGCCTTGAGCCACGGTGATGATTAGTGAAATTAGAGTCTTGAATGGCATGGGAACATCGTGTTTGTGAGTGGATGATGTGTGGTGATAGAGGGCATGTCACGTGAGTGCATGACCCTATGTTTATAATGGACAGCTGGCGAGACATGTGCATATCCATGCCATTGAGACCCTTAACGTGTCACTTATGATGTTAACTTATAAAATTGAATAAATCTCAGTCCTCTCTAATGAGGGTGAATTAGCAGAACCCGGGTTTTAGGTGGGATATGAGTAAATTGTGGATATGAGGCCTGGACTGTGAAGTTGGGAGATGATTATATGATGTGTGGAGTTTATACCCACTCGCCTTTACCGGGAGTGGAGGGGATACTTACATCCACTCGCCTTTACCAGGAGTGGAGGGGTCATACGGAGGTTGGGTTATATGTGGATAGCCTCACTCCTGCCAGGGACGGGGGAGCTGAGAGGCCGGCGTACAGTGCACGTGTCCACTACGTCGTGTGCTATCTTCACCCCACATTTGGGGTGAAGTCCAGGTCCTGGTATCGCACAGTTTACCCAAGTTCCAATTAACTCAATTATGAAATAATAAAATAAGAATTACGCGATACTACTTCTGCTGGCAGCACTTTCCCTTCCCCTTGCCAGTTCCATGTGACTCTGTGACATGTCTCTGGCACTTGTACTTATTTTATTAGATATTGGTTGCTTAAATACTTGTGCTATTATTATTATTATTATTCGTGCTAACCCCTTTCTTGCAGTAACTCGAAAACGGACCGCAGGTATGATTTCCTTGTTTAGCTATTCACTTTTCATTATACTACTTAGTTACATGTCTTAATTCTCTTGCCTTGCCTCGTGGTTTGATAACCTTATAACGGTGTTCCAAATCCAAGTTAGTTCCTACTGGGGCACGCATTGACGTGCTTCTCCCCATTTTTCAGGTAGCAGGGTCAGCTTGGTTGGAGGTGACTTGGAGTTGAGTTCAAGGGTATCACTTGGTGTGAGATGTCTCGTGGTATGATATGATTGTCAGGGGAGGTGGAGAGTGACGGTGTATGTGTAGTTGTGTATTTGGACTATGTATGTAAATGAAAGTTGTATATAAAAAGTGTTGCCGATGTTCTATGTTATTTATGAGTTGTTTGATATTTTAACGAAGCTACACTTGTACTATCCCAGTATGTGCACAGTGGCCTGCTTGTTCAGTTTCTTCTTTCTCTCACTTTCCCTCTCTCATCACCCTCACTCTTTAGGATACTTGGAAAAAAAATTCAAATACCGGGTATTCTGGGGATCGGGGCGTGACACTCCGAATCGCTCCAAAATCCCTGAAAATCCACAAAGCTCTACGAAACTCGAATATGGCGTAAGAAGTGCAGTATCGTATGAAAATACAGGATTTGGATGTGAATATGACATGAAATGCAATGAAATGATGCTATGAAAAGATAGAAAATATGGACACATCAAAATCACCCAAGCTTACCTCTTACTCGTCCTCGAGGAAGACGAATACTAGGCATGCCCGGTGATAATAAAAGAAAATAAAAGAGATAAGAAATGGAAGGGGGTGCTAAAATGTTCAATTAGATCTCAAGCCTCAGCAATATATCACGATGCTTCGAATAATTAAACACATGCTAATAGTATTTTCAAATCTTACTAATCATATGGCTGGCATGCAATAAAGGCAAAAGTAGGTATCTTCTAAAATCATGTCATCAACTCATATCAATTTCATGCAATCTATAGAGTCTAGTATAAAAAGAGTTAGCAATGCACTTTTCAATCAATAGATATAAGTGGAGCACAAAGAGATCACGCCAACATGCAATAGAGAATAGAATGAAGTCAAGCCATTCAAATATTCACTTCAAATCATGAAAAATCTCCAAAGCTAAAATATTTTGTAAAGTTCAAGCATTATCGAATCTCCCCGTTGTGCACCATCTCCACTCTAATGTTTTACTCACTCATATAATCAAGTGATTCACCCTCCAAGCTTAGCTTGAGGCATTGCATCTAGGAATATGATATGGAAATGTTTGTCTTTTCTCAAGTATTTATAATAGCGTCTAATAAATGGATAGGAAATAATTTTCTTTACTTCTTTTTGTCTTTTTCTTTTTCTCTTTTCTTTTCATTTTATTATTTTATTTGGAAGCTATATATTTCTTTTGGGGTTTTGGGAACTAGATGTGGTAGAAGTAGCTGTAGAGGGTGAAACCAAATGATATGTAGAGAATCATAAGGATATGTGGAGAAGGAATATAATATATCACTCGGTTCATTCATCAGAGGTACACACCGATTCAATGGGATAATACTCTAACTAAACTAATAGCTAGCATGGATATTTTCATTCATCTTAATGAATAGTGAAAGCATGCGGTATAAAGCACAATAATATCAGGCATGCAAACAGATGTGGATAAGATAACAAATAGGTGCTCCAAATGTACTAATGATGCGTGAACCTAGGTGAATTACCCAACAAAGAACGTACTAGATACTACTTCATGCATTCAATTTCAATTCATGTCAGGCATTAAATTAGAGAGATCAGCAAGAGAATATGCAAGCATATAAATAGTAAAACTAAGACTACCTTAAATAGCATGTTAACAGGTATAAGCATCGTGAGTAGCTACTGAGGGCTATGAGAGATATCATCATGCAGAACAATTCTAGCTAAAAGGGAGAAAAGCGAAGAAAGTATGAAAATGAAAAACATGCATGCAAGCATGGCAGAAAGTGAAAAACGTGATGTTAAATGAGAAAAATGAAAAGGTGAAAAAAATGGGTGGAAAATGAAAGAAAAATGTAAAAATAAAAATAAAAATAAAAACAAAGCGATAGCGCTCATCCCCAAGCTAAACACAGCAGTGTTCTCACTTCTGAGAGCACACTGGCATGCGGGAAATGATGCTAGGGTGGGTGGGTGGGTGGGTGCGGAGATAAAAAGTGAATGGAAAATAAATCTATGAAAACGAAAGAAAAAGTGATATGATGCAAGGATAAAATGATGATGCAAATGCATGGAATGATGCATGGTGTCCTCCCCTAAGCTGTGTAAGACTATGGCCCCGAAAAGACAGATGGGCACAAAATAAGATGGGTGGAGGACAAGAACCAAAAGTGGTGGTGGGACAGCATCAAGCAGGGGCACCACCCTCTGGAGGTGGTGATGGGTCCCCCTGATGTGGACTAGAGATGGTGGCAACCGGCTGTGGCTCGACGACTGGGTCGGCCAGTGGGTAAGCATAAGTGGTGGCAGCTGGCTGTGCTGAAAATATGACAATAGCAGTCTCGACTAGTGTAGAAGTGTGTGCATCGACGACTGAAGGGGACACGACCGTGGCTACCAACTCAGGTGCAGAAGTAGCAGGCCCTGCAGAAGCCTGAGAGTGTGGGGTACTGAGTGGTGCGGAGGTCAAGACAGGGGTTGGCCTAGGTGGAGGTGCGTGAGCAAGGATCACGGTAGGTGGGCCCCTGGTCCACAGCAAGTCTATAATCGAAGCGAGGTCAGCCTCGACTCACTACTGATGGGTGGCTATCGAGCGGGCGAAGACATCGAAATCAAGCCTAAGGCAAGAAGTCAAGTCCTCCATCGCTATCAGACGGGCGTCCGTGGTACGAGAGTCGGGGGGACGGGAACTGTGAGACACGACTCTCATAAAACGGCCTCGTGTAGCGGGTCAACGGTGCTTAGGCTGAAAGGTAGGAGAGTGTATGCTCGAAGGGATCTCGGCGGCTGAAGTATGAAGTGTAGTGGGAATGAGATCTGGAGGAGCGGTTGCAGCGGTAGAAGCATCTGCAGTGGAAGATGGAGCTGTCGTTGACACCGATGTGAGGACAGAAGTCGAGACGCTCTTAATAAAGGACGGCTGCTCTTGGTGAGGAACTTGAGCCAGTGATAGGTAAGTGTGACCCTAAGGAGCTATGCAGGGATGCTAGAAGGTCCCTAAGCAGTGGAAGGGTGATGGTTGGCTCCTGCTCCGAAAAGTCTAGAGCAGTCGGCTCGAGAGTAGACAGGATATCAGTGCCTCCAGGCATGGGTACAGAAGAGACAGCGGCAGAGTCTCGGGGCAGAAGGTGGTGACAGTCCCCGAGGTCCCAACGGTGGCGGTGGTGGAGACAGAGGTGGAGGATGTAGTTCCTCCTGGTGGTAGAGGGTGTGCAGACAGTGCTGGAAGGGCAACCACAATGGCGGCCAGGTTGAGCTCCTCATCCTCAGAAGAGCTGAGCACCCAGTCGCCAGCGTCAGCCTCGATAGGTGCTCCGGGTGGCTCGAGGACATAGAGAGCGGGAAGTGAGTGGACCTTATCTATCATCTAGCTCTGTTGGACAGGCACTATGGTGGTGAGGTGGGGGGCGGGAAGGACAAAGTGGGGTGTGTGATGGGTGCCTAAAAGATAAGTACAGTGACGTGCCTCGTATGGCCGGATGATGTGCATGTGCTCAAGCACACCTAAAGTCAAGCACGTGGGGCCATGGGGGGTCACTAGGCCATCAGGAATGTTATTCCCAGCATCCGTGCGAAGATAGTGAAGAATCTGCCACAACATATATCAGTGGCGTAGTGGGTGTGGACGGTCTGTAAAAGGCGATAACACAGCCAGTAGGCCGCGTCAGAAAGGACAAATGGGTGGATAGAACCGTCAGTGTGGAAGCACAGTTGTCGGGTCATTCCCATAAGATGGGAAAGCTCGGGTAGGGACATGGTCCCCACCTCTGGCCTGTAGAAAATGGTAGTGGCGAGGTGTCTCTGCACGTAGCGAAGGCAAGGATGCACAATGCACGATGCCTTCGCCCGGCTGGGGCGGTAATGGTCCAGACCAGAAATGCAATGCCAGAAAGTGGAGGCATCGAACATGGCTAGCTCGTTATCTGGGGAGAAGGCAGAGCGGGGGTCAGGGATGGCTGGAAAGCGGAAGTGGGCGTTGATCATGGCGTACGTGACCACGAAGTCGTGGTCCAGTAGCCTGAAGCTAATTACATCGCCTGCCTGGGTGCAGGCGATGGAACTCAATGCCTCTAGAGTGAGGCGGTTGTAGGTGGGTGCATGTGCTGTAAGGAGTCAGTCAAAACCGATGGCATGGTAAAGCCAGTGGACTCCTTGCAGGAGTCCAAGGCGTCGGAGGGTGGGGAGATCGATGAACTGTGTGGGAATGATTCTATGCTGCGATAGGGTGATGAAGCGGTCACGGTGTGCATCGTTCCTAAAGGTGATGCCGAATGTCCGCACACGTAATGGCAGAGCGAAGGGAGGGGAGGATGGTGGGGGAGGTGCGGAAGTGGAGATGGGGGCAGATGTGGTGACAGGAGCAGAAGTGGCTGGGATGTGTGGGTGATGCGGGGGAGAAGAGTCTGACGTGGACGTCGGATTGCCCACGTACTCATCCTCGGTGGTGGGGGTAGTGGCATGGCAAGTGCGGCGTGAAGGTCGAGAAGAGGAGGTGCCAGTGGCCTTCCTCTTCCCATGACGTGCAGGTGTGGGACCCCCCTAGTACGAGGCATCAAGCTAAATGTGTTAGAATAGAAATAAAGAGTGGGTAGAGTACCAACACGACGATCGTGGCAAGAATGGTGTGATCGAGGACGTGACTGCTGCTGATCTGAAGTATCCCCCGAGCGGCTTCGGGATGTGTCCTCCTCTGTACGTGAAATGTACCTGAAATAGAAGAAAATATAATGTCAGTGGAGGAAAAGAGAAATATGTAGGGGAAATGTTTGTCGGAGCTCGACCGAGCACAATAGATGCTCGGTCGAGTCGGTAGGGGGGGTAGGGTTTGGGTGCTGAGGGTTACTCGACCGAGCAGAAGTTGTGCTTGGTCGAGTAGGGTGGAATAGAAGAGGGGGTGGGTCGATGGCTCAGCTGAGCACTAATTGTGCTCGGTTGAGTAGTTTGGATGAGGAGAGGGGGGTCGGACTGCTCGAACGAGCACCAATCGTGCTCGGTCGAGTAAAGAGGGTTGCCCTAGGGGGGTTTTGGGGCTGGAGCGGCGGGGGGAGATGGTGGAAGGGGGAAATCTTAACGAAAGCCACACACACACACACACACACACACACACACACACACACACACACACACACACACACACAGAGAGAGAGAGAGAGAGAGAGAGAGAGAGAGAGAGAGAGAGAGAGAGAGAGAGAGAGATAGATAAGGAGAGGGAGGGAGAGAGAGAGGGAGAGGGAGGGAGAGAGAGAGAGAGAGAGAGAGAGAGAGAGAGAGAGAGATTGACCGGACGGTGATGGCAGCGACGGCGGTGGGAGGTCAGGGGCGACCGTTCTGATCGAGTAGGGGAGGGGGTCTGGATGCTCGGGTAAGGGTAATTTGGAAAATGAAAGTGATTAGGGTAAAGTGAAATCGAGGTGGGTTTTTATAATCCGGCTCGATCGGAATGTGGGCCCCGCATGATTAAGGGTAACGCGACTCAGCTGAGCAGGTAACTACTCGGTCAAGTCAGAAAAAAATAAATACGAGTTTTAGAACACTCCCTCATCTACTCGACCGAGTAGGGTCTACTCGGTCAAGTCAGAAGACCATTTTGTCATTGTTTCCCATCTTTTCCTTTGCTCGGCCGAGTAGATGGGTACTCGGTCAAGTAGGCGTCTACTCGAACCGAGTAGAGGCTACTTGAGTCAAGTAGTCAGAGCACCATTTTCATCAATTTTTCATGCGCTCGACCGAGTAAGTGTCTACTCGACCGAGTAGATGGTTACTCGACTGAGTAGGGGCCACTCGGGCCGGGTAAGCAGAACGCTGTTCGTCTTGCTTTTCCTGTGCTCTCCTCTACTCGACCAAGTAGGTGACTGCTCGATCGAGTCACCTGTAACTCTTTTTCCTTAACTTGTTCTTTTATCAGCTGCTCTCCTTCCACTCACTTCCATTCAAAACATTGATTTGCACGCTCCCCTCAATGTTCAACCTGTAGAAAGGAAGAACCTATCAGATTTTTATAATTTTGCATTTTTATGGAATAGAAAGCATTTTTATTTGGTTTTCTGGAATAGATGGAGAAAAACAAAAATTGAAAAAAGAAAATCTAAGATATAAAAGATCGGGTTGCCTCCCGATAAGTGCTCGTTTTGAGTCATGAGCTCGACTCCTTCAAGTTCTTCAATTGTTGTTTGGCGCGTAAGAGATGTGTGCATCATACTTGCCAATGATACCGTGCGGCGGTATTCGGCATGCTTCCTCTCCATGGTTTTCCTCGGCTACATGACTGATGGTTTTCGGCTTCTCATGGTGCAAAGAGTTGTCTGTGGGCTCCTCATCAAGCACACGAAGATAGGCGGCAACCACCTTGTTGTAAATGGGGTCGCCATCGTCATCAACACTTGTTCTCATCGGGTCCTTCATGACCCTCTCAGCGGTGTACTCCCCTATGGCATCATCTTCTAGGAGCTCCAGATAACTAGCTCCTTCTTCTCGGACATGCTCCCACATAGACTTTTGCAACCGGAATTGGGCTTCAATATGACCCACATTCATTGAGAGAGTTCCTTCACGAACATCTATAAGGACATCGGCCGTCGCCATGAAAGGACGGCCAAGTATTAGCTGAGAACTCCCTCCCTCCGGCATATTCATTATAATAAAATCCATCGGCACACACAATCTAGGGAGGTGATGTCTATGGCAATTCTACCGGATACGTGACCGAGTGATCCGCCAGCTATATGGACATGTTTGTAGGCTACAATTCACTTTTGGTCTGTAGTCTTTCGAATATGGAGAGCGGCATCAAGCTGATGCTCGCTCCCAAGTCGATCAAAGCACGGTTGATAGGCGTACCTCCTATAGAGCGTGGGCATGTGAAGCTTCCGGATCCGGTAGTTTCTCGGGAGGTGGTTTTTTATGATGGAGGTAGAGTCCTCCAAAAGCTTTATTTCATCATGCTTCCGCTTCCCCGGAAATGAGGTCCTCCAGAAACGTTGCATAGATAGGAATTTCCGTAATGGCATCCATAAAGGGGATGTTGAGCTGAATGCCCTTTAGAAGCTCCGTGAACTTTGATACTCCTCTCCATTTTCGCTAAAGCTAGCCTCTGTGGATATGGCGGAGGGGGGGTCGGCTTCCCTTATCCTTTGTGGCGTTTTAGGAGATGGATTACTGGAACTAGTTGCATCATCCCTTGGTGTCGGTGTGACTAAGGGAATGGTGGAAGGCGAATTCGCCCTCTCTCTTGTTCATGGTAGGCTCATCTATAGACTCTTCCTCATCATTGCTAGTAATGGCATCCTCAATTGTAACTTGTTCTTTGTTTGTGACCGGCACCATCACAGCATCGGTTGTTCGTCCTCCACGCGTGGTAACGGAGACCACGGCATTAGCTTGAGCCCTTGGATTCGGCTCCGGTTGCGAAGGCAACCTCCCTTGATTCTTAAGTAATTGGGACATCTGACCCCTCAGCTCATCAAGCGACATGTTTATGTTCTTGAATTGAGTAGACGTGTCTTGGTTGAACTGACTTGTCTGCTTATGAATGTCTCTAAGGTGGTCTCAGACTGGAACGTTGTGGCGCTGGTGCATAGCTTTGCTGGACGGGCGATTAAATTGGTAGCCCGGTGGTCGATACGGCCCAAATGGCCTAAATGAGCTCTGTTGTTGATGTGGCGGCTATCCTGTTATTTTGAGGAGGGGGTGGCGGCCTCTGAAACTGTTGAGGTTGCAGCCCTCCACTTGGGTTCCCGTATGACAATCCGGGGTGATTACTTGCGGCCGGTTGTTGCCACTGATTTCGTCCATCTCCTTGTATATACTGTACTGACTCGGATGATTCGCTCCGTTATAATGTCCTCATTGGAAACGTAGCTTGCTTCTCCGTTATTCCTCCAAATGATGATAGGTTGGGGTGGCTGGTAGTTGTTGGGATGGAGTCCACCGTTGCTCGATCCTAGCCACCTTGCTTGCACAAAGTTTCAATGTGAGAATCGAGGTGGCTAACAGCTTTTACCTCAGGGGTCCTAGTGACAATGGTGCGCTCCTCGCTCCACTGTTGATTATTCACTATCATATGCTCAAGTAGATCAATGGCTTCCTCGGGCGATTTGTCCAGTAGGGCGCCTTGTGCGGTGGCATCAATTATCATCTTTTTACTGGGCTGCAGTCTGTTGTAGAAGCTTTGTACCAGGTCCCAGGATTGGATCCCATGATGAGGACACTGATGCTGAAGGTCCTTGAACGTTTTCCTGGCCTCGTAGATAGATTCTTGCGGAAGCTACTTGAAATTAGAGATAGCTCCTCTGATCCGCACCGTCTTGGAGGGTGGGTAAAATTTGTCTACGAAGGCGAGCTCCAGTTGCTCCCACATAGTGAAATGGTTGCACGGGTGGGCTCGTAGCCAATGAGATTTTGGGGTGTGATGGGGCTTCCCATATGGTATTCCTCTTTGAAGTCATATTGGACAAATGTCCCATCATTCCCCTCAAATGTATAATAGCCATCGTCCCCACTCAAATGTATAATAGATAACTCAATAACGTTAAACATTCAATGATACCAATCTTATCATAATTACCTTACATCAAAAAGGGAGAAAAATAAGAGTGATGACCATGAATTCGTTGATAGGATACCACACGACATTACGAAAAAAATTACTAAAAGTCGAAGATTTATGAAGTTTTTTAATTTTTTAAACAATAATTGAATCAATTGAAAAATTGCACCGGTATGAAATATTGTCTCGAGTTAATATTTAAATTCTCATTATTCTTATCTTCTTCTGACATAAAACTTGAAGTTAAGGGCCGGTTCCACAAGTTGTAAATGTGCTAGAAGTGGGGATTTTACACTGGTGGGACACTGTTCATTCACTATTGGGCACTTTGTTGAGGTGATTCACGGGGCTTCTGTTCCTTTACGAACATCTATAAGGACATCGGCCGTCGCCATGAAAGGACGGCCAAGTATTAGCTGGGAACTCCCCTCCCTCCGGCATATTCATTATAATAAAATCCATCGACACACACAATCTGGGAGGTATTTGCAGCATGATGTCT
The DNA here is from genome assembly GCA_030789695.1 of Scilla litardierei. Taxonomy (NCBI): domain Eukaryota; kingdom Viridiplantae; phylum Streptophyta; class Magnoliopsida; order Asparagales; family Asparagaceae; genus Scilla; species Scilla litardierei. The sequence continues at coordinate 123,663,632 of CM061132.1, read as the reverse complement.
ATGGCAATTCCTACCGGATACGTGACCGAGTGATCCGCCAGCTATATGGACATGTTTGTAGGCTCCAATTCACTTTTGGTCTGTAGTCTTTCGAATATGGAGAGCGGCATCAAGCTGATGCTCGCTCCCAAGTCGATCAAAGCACGGTTGATAGGCGTACCTCCTATAGAGCGTGGGCATGTGAAGCTTCCCGGATCCGGTAGTTTCCTCGGGAGGTGGTTTTTTTATGATGGAGGTAGAGTCCTCCAAAAGCTTTATTTCATCATGCTTCCGCTTCCCGGAGATGAGGTCCTCCAGAAACGTTGCATAGATAGGAATTTCCGTAATGGCATCCATAAAGGGGATGTTGAGCTGAATGCCCTTTAGAAGCTCCGTGAACTTTGAATACTTCCTCTCCATTTTCGCTAAAGCTAGCCTCTGTGGATATGGCGGAGGGGGGGTCGGCTTCCCTTATCCTTTGTGGCGTTTTAGGAGATGGATTACTGGAACTAGTTGCATCATCCCTTGGTGTCGGTGTGACTAAGGGAATGGTGGAAGGCGAATTCGCCCTCTCTCTCTGTTCATGGTAGGCTCATCTATAGACTCTTCCTCATCATTGCTAGTAATGGCATCCTCAATTGTAACTTGTTCTTTGTTTGTGACCGACACCATCACAGCATCGGTTGTTCGTCCTCCACGCGTGGTAACGGAGACCACGGCATTAGCTTGAGCCCTTGGATTCGGCTCCGGTTGCGAAGGCAACCTCCCTTGATTCTTAAGTAATTGGGACATCTGACCCCTCAGCTCATCAAGCGACATGTTTATGTTCTTGAATTGAGTAGACGTGTCTTGGTTGAACTGACTTGTCTGCTTATGAATGTCTCTAAGGTGGTCTCCAGACTGGAACGTTGTGGCGCTGGTGCATAGCTTTGCTGGGACGGGCGATTAAATTGGTAGCCCGGTGGTCGATACGGCCCAAATGGCCTAAATGAGCTCTGTTGTTGATGTGGCGGCTGTCCTTGTTATTTTGAGGAGGGGGTGGCGGCCTCTGAAACTGCTGAGGTTGCAGCCCTCCACTTGGGTTCCCGTATGACAATCCGGGGTGATTACTTGCAGCCGGTTGTTGCCACTGATTTCGTCCATCTCCTTGTATATACTGTACTGACTCGGATGATTCGGCTCCGTTATAATGTCCCTCATTGGAAACGTAGCTTTGCTCTCCGTATTCCTCCAAATGATGATAGGTTGGGGTGCTGGTAGTTGTTGGGATGGAGTCCAACCGTTGCTCGATCCTAGCCACTTGCTTGCACAAAGTTTCAATGTGAGAATCGAGGTGGCTAACAGCTTTTACCTCAGGGGTCCTAGTGACAATGGTGCGCTCCTCGATCCACTGTTGATTATTCACTATCATATGCTCAAGTAGATCAATGGCTTCCTCGGGCGATTTGTCCAGTAGGGCGCCTTGTGCGGCGGCATCAATTATCATCTTTTTACTGGGCTGCAGTCTGTTGTAGAAGCTTTGTACCAGGTCCCAGGATTGGATCACATGATGAGGACACTGATGCTGAAGGTCCTTGAACATTTTCCTGGCCTCGTAAAGAGATTCTTGCGGAAGCTACTTGAAATTAGAGATAGCTCCTCTGATCCGCACCGTCTTGGAGGGTGGGTAAAATTTGTCTACGAAGGCGAGCTCCAGTTGCTCCCACATAGTGAAATGGTTGCACGGGTGGGCTCGTAGCCAATGAGATTTTGGGGTGTGATGGGGCTTCCCATATGGTATTCCTCTTTTGAAGTCATATAGGACAAATGTCCCATCATTCCCACTCAAATGTATAATAGCCATCGTCCCCACTCAAATGTATAATAGATAACTCAATAACGTTAAACATTCAATGATACCAATCTTATCATAATTACCTTACATCAAAAAGGGAGAAAAAATTCGTTGATAGGATACCACACGACATTACGAAAAAAAATTACTAAAAGTCCGAAGATTTATGAAGTTTTTTTAATTTTTTAAACAATAATTGAATCAATTGAAAATTGCACCGGTATGAAAATATTGTCTCGAGTTAATATTTAAATTCTCATTATTCTTATCTTCTTCTGACATAAAACTTGAAGTTAAGGGCCGGTTCCACAAGTTGTAAATGTGCTAGAAGTGGGGATTTTACACTGGTGGGACACTGTTCATTCACTATTGGGCACTTTGTTGAGGTGATTCACGGGGCTTCTGTTCCTTTACGAACATCTATAAGGACATCGGCCCGTCGCCATGAAAGGACGGCCAAGTATTAGCTGGGAACTCCCTCCCTCCGGCATATTCATTATAATAAAATCCATCGACACACACAATCTGGGAGGTATTTGCAGCATGATGTCTATGGCAATTCCTACCGGATACGTGACCGAGTGATCCGCCAGCTATATGGACATGTTTGTAGGCTACAATTCACTTTTGGTCTGTAGTCTTTCGAATATGGAGAGCGGCATCAAGCTGATGCTCGCTCCCAAGTCGATCAAAGCACGGTTGATAGGCGTACCTCCTATAGAGCGTCGGGCATGTGAAGCTTCCCGGATCCGGTAGTTTCCTCGGGAGGTGGTTTTTTATGATGGAGGTAGAGTCCTCCAAAAGCTTTATTTCATCATGCTTCCGCTTCCCGGAGATGAGGTCCTCCAGAAACGTTGCATAGATAGGAATTTCCGTAATGGCATCCATAAAGGGGATGTTGAGCTGAATGCCCTTTAGAAGCTCCGTGAACTTTGAATACTTCCTCTCCATTTTCGCTAAAGCTAGCCTCTGTGGATATGACGGAGGGGGGTCGGCTTCCCTTATCCTTTGTGGCGTTTTAGGAGATGGATTACTGGAACTAGTTGCATCATCCCTTGGTGTCGGTGTGACTAAGGGAATGGTGGAAGGCGAATTTGCCCTCTCTCTCTGTTCATGGTAGGCTCATCTATAGACTCTTCCTCATCATTGCTAGTAATGGCATCCTCAATTGTAACTTGTTCTTTGTTTGTGACCGGCACCATCACAGCATCGGTTGTTCGTCCTCCACGCGTGGTAACGGAGACCACGGCATTAGCTTGAGCCCTTGGATTCGGCTCCGGTTGCGAAGGCAACCTCCCTTGATTCTTAAGTAATTGGGACATCTGACCCCTCAGCTCATCAAGCGACATGTTTATGTTCTTGAATTGAGTAGACGTGTCTTGGTTGAACTGACTTATCTGCTTATGAATGTCTCTAAGGTGGTCTCCAGACTGGAACGTTGTGGCGCTGGTGCACAGCTTTGCTGGGACGGGCGATTAAATTGGTAGCCCGGTGGTCGATACGGCCCAAATGGCCTAAATGAGCTCTGTTGTTGATGTGGCAGATGTCCTTGTTATTTTGAGGAGGGGGTGGCGGCCTCTGAAACTGTTGAGGTTGCAGCCCTCCACTTGGGTTCCCGTATGACAATCCGGGGTGATTACTTGCGGCCGGTTGTTGCCACTGATTTCGTCCATCTCCTTGTATATACTGTACTGACTCGGATGATTCGGCTCCGTTATAATGTCCCTCATTGGAAACGTAGCTTTGCTCTCCGTATTCCTCCAAATGATGATAGGTTGGGGTGCTGGTAGTTGTTGGGATGGAGTCCAACCGTTGCTCGATCCTAGCCACTTGCTTGCACAAAGTTTCAATGTGCGAGAGTCATATCGAGGTGGCTAACAGCTTTTACCTCAGGGGTCCTAGTGACAATGGTGCGCTCCTCGCTCCACTGTTGATTATTCACTATCATATGCTCAAGTAGATCAATGGCTTCCTCGGGCGATTTGTCCAGTAGGGCGCCTTGTGCGGCGGCATCAATTATCATCTTTTTACTGGGCTGCAGTCTGTTGTAGAAGCTTTGTACCAGGTCCCAGGATTGGATCCCATGATGAGGACACTGATGCTGAAGGTCCTTGAACGTTTTCCTGGCCTCGTAGATAGATTCTTGCGGAAGCTACTTGAAATTAGAGATAGCTCCTCTGATCCGCACCGTCTTGGAGGGTGGGTAAAATTTGTCTACGAAGGCGAGCTCCAGTTGCTCCCACATAGTGAAATGGTTGCACGGGTGGGCTTGTAGCCAATGAGATTTTGGGGTGTGATGGGGCTTCCCATATGGTATTCCTCTTTTGAAGTCATATAGGGCAAATGTCCCATCATTCCCACTCAAATGTATAATAGCCATCGTCCCCACTCAAATGTATAATAGATAACTCAATAACGTTAAACATTCAATGATACCAATCTTATCATAATTACCTTACATCAAAAAGGGAGAAAAATAAGAGTGATGACCATGAATTCGCTGATAGGATACCACACGACATTACGAAAAAAATTACTAAAAGTCCGAAGATTTATGAAGTTTTTTAATTTTTTAAACAATAATTGAATCAATTGAAAATTGCACCGGTATGAAAATATTGTCTCAAGTTAATATTTAAATTCTCATTATTCTTATCTTCTTCTGACATAAAACTTGAAGTTAAGGGCCGGTTCCACAAGTTGTAAATGTGCTAGAAGTGGGGATTTTACACTGGTGGGACACTGTTCATTCACTATTGGGCACTTTGTTGAGGTGATTCACGGGGCTTCTGTTCCTTTACTCCAAAATTTTCTTCATGACACACCACAATCTGGGAGGTATTTGCAGCATGATGTCTATGGCAATTCCTACCCGGATACGTGACCGAGTGATCCGCCAGCTATATGGACATGTTTGTAGGCTACAATTCACTTTTGGTCTGTAGTCTTTCGAATATGGAGAGCGGCATCAAGCTGATGCTCGCTCCCAAGTCGATCAAAGCACGGTTGATAGGCGTACCTCCTATAGAGCGGTGGGCATGTGAAGCTTCCCGGATCCGGTAGTTTCCTCGGGAGGTGGTTTTTTATGATGGAGGTAGAGTCCTCCAAAAGCTTTATTTCATCATGCTTCCGCTTCCCGGAGATGAGGTCCTCCAGAAACGTTGCATAGATAGGAATTTCCGTAATGGCATCCATAAAGGGGATGTTGAGCTGAATGCCCTTTAGAAGCTCCGTGAACTTTGAATACTTCCTCTCCATTTTCGCTAAAGCTAGCCTCTGTGGATATGACGGAGGGGGGGTCGGCTTCCCTTATCCTTTGTGGCGTTTTAGGAGATGGATTACTGGAACTAGTTGCATCATCCCTTGGTGTCGGTGTGACTAAGGGAATGGTGGAAGGCGAATTTGCCCCTCTCTCTCTGTTCATGGTAGGCTCATCTATAGACTCTTCCTCATTCATTGCTAGTAATGGCATCCTCAATTGTAACTTGTTCTTTGTTTGTGACCGGGCACCATCACAGCATCGGTTGTTCGTCCTCCACGCGTGGTAACGGAGACCACGGCATTAGCTTGAGCCCTTGGATTCGGCTCCGGTTGCGAAGGCAACCTCCCTTGATTCTTAAGTAATTGGGACATCTGACCCCTCAGCTCATCAAGCGACATGTTTATGTTCTTGAATTGAGTAGACGTGTCTTGGTTGAACTGACTTATCTGCTTATGAATGTCTCTAAGGTGGTCTCCAGACTGGAACGTTGTGGCGCTGGTGCACAGCTTTGCTGGGACGGGCGATTAAATTGGTAGCCCGGTGGTCGATACGGCCCAAATGGCCTAAAATGAGCTCTGTTGTTGATGTGGCAGATGTCCTTGTTATTTTGAGGAGGGGGTGGCGGCCTCTGAAACTGTTGAGGTTGCAGCCCTCCACTTGGGTTCCCGTATGACAATCCGGGGTGATTACTTGCGGCCGGTTGTTGCCACTGATTTCGTCCATCTCCTTGTATATACTGTACTGACTCGGATGATTCGGCTCCGTTATAATGTCCCTCATTGGAAACGTAGCTTTGCTCTCCGTATTCCTCCAAATGATGATAGGTTGGGGTGCTGGTAGTTGTTGGGATGGAGTCCAACCGTTGCTCGATCCTAGCCACTTGCTTGCACAAAGTTTCAATGTGAGAATCGAGGTGGCTAACAGCTTTTACCTCAGGGGTCCTAGTGACAATGGTGCGCTCCTCGCTCCACTGTTGATTATTCACTATCATATGCTCAAGTAGATCAATGGCTTCCTCGGGCGATTTGTCCCAGTAGGGCGCCTTGTGCGGCGGCAATCAATTATCATCTTTTTACTGGGCTGCAGTCTGTTGTAGAAGCTTTGTACCAGGTCCCAGGATTGGATCCCCATGATGAGGACACTGATGCTGAAGGTCCTTGAACGTTTTCCTGGCCCTCGTAGATAGATTCTTGCGGAAGCTACTTGAAATTAGAGATAGCTCCTCTGATCCGCACCGTCTTGGAGGGTGGGTAAAATTTGTCTACGAAGGCGAGCTCCAGTTGCTCCCACATAGTGAAATGGTTGCACGGGTGGGCTTGTAGCCAATGAGATTTTGGGGTGTGATGGGGCTTCCCATATGGTATTCCTCTTTTGAAGTCATATAGGGCAAATGTCCCATCATTCCCACTCAAATGTATAATAGCCATCGTCCCCACTCAAATGTATAATAGATAACTCAATAACGTTAAACATTCAATGATACCAATCTTATCATAATTACCTTACATCAAAAAGGGAGAAAAATAAGAGTGATGACCATGAATTCGTTGATAGGATACCACACGACATTACGAAAAAAATTACCTAAAAGTCCGAAGATTTATGAAGTTTTTTAATTTTTTAAACAATAATTGAATCAATTGAAAATTGCAACCGGTATGAAAATATTGTCTCGAGTTAATATTTAAATTCTCATTATTCTTATCTTCTTCTGACATAAAACTTGAAGTTAAGGGCCGGTTCCACAAGTTGTAAATGTGCTAGAAGTGGGGATTTTACACTGGTGGGACACTGTTCATTCACTATTGGGCACTTTGTTGAGGTGATTCCACGGGGCTTCTGTTCCTTTACTCCAAAATTTTCTTCATGCTTTTTGCATCGATGGCTCCGACGTGGAGCTAAGGTGGAGGGAGATTTCTCTCGATCAAAATCTACGAATTTTCCGGGATTACGCTCGAGAAGCTTGTTTGTGGGCACTTACGTTCTCTCTCCTCTCGCTGGACAATAGCAGCTCACGCTTTTCAATTTTTTATTTTTTCTTCGGGACACTGTTCACTCGAGAAGTGAATAGTACCTTCGATATTTTTTTGTCATATCGGAGGCACTGTTCAATTCTCAATAAATAATGCTTCTTAAACTTATTTTAATAATAAATTTTGTTTAGTAATAATTGGTTAGTTTAATAATTAAATTAAAAATAGGTTAGTTTAATAATAAATTTAGTTTAAAAAGAGGAATATGGGCATGAGCTGACAGCGCAGGAATTTTTTTCCTGCGCTGTCAGCGATTTGGGGCCTCTAAAAAATTTAATTTTTTTTTGCATTTGGTTCTTCTGCTTGTTAACTAGCTCCCCCACAAATTTCCAGGTCGATCCAACACTGTTTGAGCCCCCGTTCATCGATTTCAAAAAAACCGCACCAGAATTCCGAACTGTCAGCGCAACGTTTTTGAAATCGATGAACGGAGGCTCAAACGATGTTGGATCAACCTGAAAATTTGTAGGGAGCTAGTTATAGAAAAACCAACTGCCAAAAAAATTAAAATTTTTTAAAGGGCCTAAATCGCTGACAGCGCATGAAAAAATTCATGCGCTGTCAGCTCAGGCCCATATCCATCTTTAAAAAAATAGTTTATAACTAAATTAGATTTAATTATTTCTTCTATTACAAAAATAATAACTAATTTAATTATTTCATATTATGTTAAATTCAACAAAATGCATATTAATTGGATTAATTTTTTTCTTCACGTATTAATAATTACAATGATCCTGAGACCGCTCTGTCGTTAGTTACCTAACCTAACGGATAATGACGTTTCCCCGTGGTCCAAATAAATTATTAAACGTAATTTTTATATAATATGCTTGATATGCTAAATATACATCTTATGTATGTGCGTTTGCGTGGTTGATTTTAATATTGCATGTAGCATATATAAACTGCGTGGATGTTGTAAATAATTCAGTCTTGTGGTTTGGGATCGGCCATTTTTGATACACCTTTTTTCCTCACTTTCTTTTTCTATTTTGAGAGATATTGTAGTGAGGTTATAATGTAAAATGCCAAAGACAGGAGCTCAGCCAAATTAAAGACAGAGATGAAATCTGCATTATGCTGGGACCCAAAATGGGTTTCTAAGTTGTATTTTTCATTCCTTTTTGTATTTCATTTTTTGGACTGTATTCGAACATTTTTGAACATTTTGTTTCTAAAGGTACCTGGCCGATCCCCACATGACTGTTTATTTACTTTCCGTGAATTTATTTTTCACAAATATTAATTCATACGTATTTGATTGCATAGATAAATGGCAAAATTGGCTAGCGTCGATTTCGATGTCCTTGACTCAGCAGGAAAGAACTACCTAAGCTGGCGAGTGGACCTGAAGTTCCACTTGCGTTCAATGGCACTCCTTCACTCAATTCTGGCCCCCGCAGTGGCCGAGACAATGATTGAACCGGAGGACGCGTAAGGGACACACCTTCCACTCCCAAGCGTAGGAGCGTCAATGCAATAAAATATAACCGGTGAGTACCGGGTCGGATCACAGGGACAAGTCGTTCTACACTCGCAAAATTGATCGATAAAGAGAGATGATAGCGTGTTACAACCACCATGCTAACTGTGGATGAGTGGAAAAACGTGTGGTGAATCTATAATTCTAACCTAAGTGGGTAGGGTTAGAGAACCAAATGGGGATTTAGGATAGTTAGGAGAGAAAGCATGGGTTGTGGGTTCACTAAGATTGGTGTTAATCAAGCTCTAATTACTCGCATATAACTCAATTGATCATCCAGCTAAAGACACTCAATCGGAATATTTAGCATTAAAGAACGCAATAATTAGCAATAGGGATGGATGTATCATCATAGCACTAATCAAATTTAAACATGGTCTCTTCTCAAAGAGTGCCCACTTGGGTCTTAGCCAATTAAAATATGCCCTAATAATCATCCAACATTAACATGAAAGTAAGCAAGAGGTAATTAGAACTAAAATTGACAACCAACCCCAATGAATCATAACCCAAGCAAATCAACACTACTCAATCATAGTAAACAAGAAGGAAACTTCATTCAAAATTAACCCAAATATATTACAAAATGAGAGATATCAAAATAGAAAGGGGAAGATGAAAGATTTCACCAAGATCTCTCCAAATGAGCCCTAGCCTCCTCCAATTTTCTCCTCCACTAAGCTTTCTAGCCTTTCATGGCCTCCAAGCCCTAGCCCTAGCTTTGCGGAAGAAGATGAGCCCAAAAAAACCCTAAAAATCTGTCAAAAACGAACTGGTTCGCTGGAAAATGAGCAGGGCCATGTTTAAGTCATGTGGGTCGGATCTGGGTCGGATCCGACCTGCAAATCTCACCCACACCCGCCCTCATCAGCGGGCAGGCCGCTGCCCCGTTCGAAATAATGAGCGGGCCGGCCAGCTGGGCCGGCCCGCAACGCGTCTCTTTTTTTTAATTTATTATTTTTTTAAAATATAAACGGCGACAGCCCGCTCAGGAGAGTAGGCCGCGGGATTGGGCCGGCCCAAAGGCTCTGTCTTTATATTTTTTAAATTTTCTTTTAAAAATTCCAAAATATCCTTTCTTGCTTCCAAAATGCACGAAAAATAGCTCGAAGCTCCCAAAAATTCTGAAAAAATTCCAGAAAATCCAGGAAAATAAGGGGAGCAAAAATTAGTCCATAAAACCACATTTTATGTATAAAATAGGAACATGCTTTAATAATTCACGATATCACAAATACGGCCGTATCAAGCCAAAATTAACATGATAACACATAAAATGCCCATAAATAGGGGAAAACATGCAATTTATATCCCGAATCACACCCCCAACTAGCTTTTTGCTAGTCCCTATCAAAATATGCGTTAAATTCGGATTAAATTGAACGCATGCACCAACTTTATGATATCATCATGGCATACCAAAAATATTATTTCCAAGTGAATTCAAAGCCAATATACCCAATGTATGAAAGTAAACAACAAATGACATTCTCCTCAATCCAATTCAAAGAAAAGTGAAGTAATAAGCACAGTATCGCATTTATCGAGATATATCACTAATGGCAAAGTTTCTAATTTTCATAGAAATGGCCAAACAAAATAAATTTTCTCTAAGTTGTGAGAGATGAGATTGCATCACTCATGTTGCATATTCTTTCATTTATTCATTCATTTTTTATTTTTTTTTCTTTTTCTCTTTTTTGTATTCTTTTTGATTTTGTATGTTTATGTTTTTGTTTTGCATTCACGCAATCATGCTATGAAATGCAAACACGGCCACTTTTGCATACACGCGATAACGCTATATAGGCAAAAGGATGGAATGATCCCCTAAATCTCATTTTTGGCGTCCTCCCCAATGTTTCGTGGGGCACCGGCTACTCACTTTGATTAGAAAAACCATTCACTTATATAAACTCTCTTTCTCATTCTAAACATGAATTATCAACTCATCCGCCCACTCCTTAAGAGGAAAACAAAAGATGCACTATTAGCCACACCCAATCCAATTAAAAACTACACCATTCATCCCAACTCATGCAATCACTTACACCAAACTTTTTCCAAATTATCTCAAAGAGAGTATCACAACATCTAAAATAGTTTCATACATGGCATATTAACATTTGACTCCAAATTGGAAAAAAATTAAAACGTTCCAATCAAACATCGAAGAAGTTGATACCAAAATAATAATCTGAAAAAATTGCATGGCATTAAGCATGCAGGGACTACGCATAAAGCTAACGGCGTAGGGACGAGGAGGAAAAATATGATATGCAATAAAGAGAAATGTGAGATGGCAAAATGGAGGTGTTTCACAAAAAAAATTTTAAGCTAACATCAAAATCCTTACAATCCTAAAGATTCTAACACTCTCCCCCAACTTAAAATAAACATTGTCCTCAATGTTAGGAGGGTATTAGACCTCGGTAAAAGATCCTAGAAAAGAAAAGAAAAGCATACGAAAGCACTAAAATAAAACATTTATTTATTTACACGATTGGAAAGAACACACCATGGAAAAGGCAGATCTCGAATGTATAACGGTGGTGGCAACTGCTCAATCATATCCTTACCCTCCTCTGCGAGCGTCGCCACGTCCAATGCCCTACCTCCATTGCGAGCATTAGTGTCAAGCGACACAACCCTGAGCATCTCCTTATGATGGGTTCCTACCAAATAGGGGAGATAGGTCGTGTTAAAAATAATTGGGCGAGAGCGCCCGTCCAAGTGAAAAGCTTGCCAAAATGGGTCGTCAAAATGAATAAATGAATTTACGATCAAATGACGACAATCCGAATCATTGTAATATGGAATTAAATAATTTGATTCGGAGGTGGAGGAAAAAGAAAGATGGGAACTTCCCTGAGATGTGATGCTAGGCTCGGAATGGTGCATGGCCACAAGAGGAGGTGGAAGTGGTAGTAGAGAGAAAACTAGAGTAGGAGGGAGCTCGGGCTCAATATATACCATGTCGCAATCCCCGTTACTATCCTCTTTATCGACATCAATATCAACATCAACAATCTCTGCGGCACTCCCCACAATTGGTAACTGCTCCTGACAAACCTCCTCGATCACTGGCAAGTGCGCATCCTAAGGCGAGGGAAGTGACATCTGTGACAGGACTTGAGGTAGACTTGTCTCGGGTAAATCCAAGCACGCATCATCCTCGTCATCCCAGAAATAGTTCATCTCAGTCATCCTCCCTAAGTACTCAATCGCCTCAACTTGTGAAGCTAACTCTGAAGTGGATTCTGGCTCAGGCTCCATGGTGTCCTCAATCTGCTTTTGGCCATCATGCACATCCGCTTCATCCTCAACCTCAAAGTGAAAATGCATCGTGTCACTGTCATGGTCGACACACACTCCATCATCCATCTCCTCTGACTTCTCAAAATATGGACATTCAACTTCCTCTACTTGGCTCCAATGCGCCCCATCATCATGTTCTGCTTGTTCCTCCGTAGTGCCGCAATGGAATGAGCCCTCAGCTAGCTTCCTAGGCTGGTCCTGGACCTGCTGGACTGTCTCCCCATACTCTGCAAGGTCCCTCAGGTAACACCATGAATCCTCGGCCGAATAATCGAAGAATTCCCCACCGCAACTCATCTGCACAAAATCCTTCCCAGATGGCGATAATCCTGTGTAGAAGATCTATAGGAGATGATCTTTGTGAAAGCTCTGGTGTGGACACGCAAGCACCAAATCAGTGAACCTCTGCCAAGCCTGATGGTAGGCCTCTCCATCAGCTTGGGTAAAGCTCGCTATATGCTGCTCCATGGCTTGCCGCCCCAGTACTTGCTCCAAGAAAGTAGGCAAAAATACTCGGAGAAATTCAGCTTGAAATGACAACCAAGTAAAATGTGAGTCGAGAGACAATGAATCAAATCACAATCTAGCATCATCTTGTAAACAAGAGGGAAAAAATCTAAAATATATGCAATCATCACCGATATTCCCACCAAGACATGAATACATGCATTCTTCAAATTTTTAATATGTAAATGAGGGTTCTCCCACTCCGAGCCATGAAAGTATGGCAGAAGTGGGATATCCTCCAAATCAACGTCGAAAAAATCTGAAGATGATGTCATTTTGCTGTAAAAAATTCTCAAGAAAATGAAAATAAACTACCAAACGACTCAATAAGTGGAAAATAAATAATATGGAAAGACACAACACTAAGAGATAGAAGTATCACACTAAAGCTTTCAAAATCAATCAAAAAATGCAAATAGTAGAAACTGTTGTCCCCGACAACGGCGCCAATTGATTGAACCGGAGGATACGCAAGGGGCACGCCTTCCACTCCCAAGCGTAGGAGCGTCAATGCAATAAAATATAACCGGTGAGTACCGGGTCGGATCACAGGGACAACTCGTTCTACACTCGCAAAATTAATCGATAAAGAGTGATGATAGCGTGTTACAACCACCTCGTTAACTGTGGATGAGTGGAAAAACGTGTGGTGAATCTATAATTCTAACCTAAGTGGGTAGGGTTAGAGAACCAAATGGGGATTTAGGATAGCTAGGAGTGAAAGCATGGGTTGTGGGTTCACTAAGATTGGTGTTAATCAAGCTCTAATTACCCGCATATAACTCAATTGATCATTCGGCTAAGGACACTCAATCGGAATATTTAGCATTCAAGAACGCAATAATTAGCAATATGGATGGATGTATCATCATAGCACTAATCAAATTTAAACATGTTCTCTTCTCAAAGAGTGCCCACTTGGGTCTTAGCCAATTAAAATGTGCCCTAATAATCATCCAACATTAACATGAAAGTAAGCAAGAGGTAATTAGAACTAAAATTGACAACTAACCCCAATGAATCACATCCCAAGCAAATCAACACTACTCAATCAAAGTAAACAAGAAGGAAACTTTATTCAAAATTAACCCAAGTCTATTACAAAATGAGAGATATCAAAATAGAAAATGGAATAGGAATGATTTCACCAAGATCTCCCCAAATGAGCCCTAGCCTCCTCCAATTTTCTCCTCCACCAAGCTTTCTAGCCTTCCATGGCCTCCAAGCCCTAGCCCTAGCCCTAGCTTTGGGGAAGAAGATGAGCCCCAAAAAAACCCTAAAAAATCTGTCAAAAAACGAACTTGTTTGCTGGAAAATGAACATGGCCACGTTTAAGTCATGCAGGTCGGATCTGGGTCGGATTCGACCCGCAGATCTCGCCCACAACCGCCCGCATCAGCGGGCAGGCCGCTGTCCCGTTCGAAATAACGAGTGGGCCGGCCAGCTGGGCCGGCCCGCAATGCGCCTCTTTTTTTTTAAATTTATTATTATTTTAAATATAAAAGGCAGCAGCCCGCTCAGGTGAGCGGGCCGCGGGATTGGGCCGGCCAGTGGGTCGGCCCAAAGGCTCTGTCTTTTAATTTTTTTCTTTTAAAAATTCCAGAATCTCCTTTCTTGCTTCCAAAATGCACGAAAAATAGCTCGAAGCTTTCAAAAATTCTGGAAAAATTCCAGAAAATCCAGAAAAATAAGGGGAGCAAAAATTAGTCCATAAAAACCACATTTTATGTATAAGATAGGAATAGGCTTTAATAATTCACGATATCACAAATACGCCCGTATCAAGCCAAAATTAACATGATATACACATAAAATGCCCAGAAATAGGGGGAAATATGCAATTTATATCCCGAATTAGATAACTGATAACAAGGCCCGTGCAGTGGTCGTGCTAGCTGGCAGTTCTACTACCGTTGTCTCCGACATAGATAAGGCGAAAGCCAGTATCTATATCAGGAGACACATAGATCGGACCATAAAGGCCGAATACTTAATGGTAGAAGGCCCTCTTAAGTTGTGGACATCGCTGGAGGCATGTTATAGGCATCAAATTGATGTCATACTACCACATGCCAGTTATGAGTGGGAAAATCTCTGTCTTCAGGACTATAAGTCCGTTGCTGAGTACAACTCAGCACTTCATAATATCACCTCACGCATGAAGCTGTGTGGTAAAGAAGTCTCGGAGCATCGCATGTTGGAATAAACATTTACCTCGTTCCACGAGAAAGATGCAATCCTCATGCAACAGTACCGTGAACGCAACTTCACGAAGTTCTCTGATGTGCTCTCTTGCCCTCTTAGGGCAGAGCAGAATAGAGACTTACTACTTGCCACTCATAATCTGCGCCCTGCTGGTGCTGTCCCTGTAGGGGTTTTCGCGGACCCTCAGAGCTCGGATCTGTGTCCGTCCTAAGTAGGACGGACCACAGGGGCATAAAAGCGCAGCGGAAAACCAAATAAACAAAAACTAAGGCTTGCTAAACAATTTAGCTAGGCTCTGAGGGAGCCAGAACCTAGCCCGATCTATGCCAACTTGAGGTGGATCTGACCACCCCAAGAGGGATCTATTCTACAGCGACTGACTGGACTAAAATGTTGCAGTTTAAATTCCCAAGTATAGGAAGTCGGTCAAGTAGTAAACCTGGTGATGGTAATCATTCTTCAGGGTAACTCAATCCCTCATCCATGCCAAGGTATGGGGATCGGAAGATTTAACTTTGAAAACGGTGATTTTTTAGCAAAATTACATAAACATTGAATCGGTCGTTTTTCAAGACAATGACGATAAATAGATGAACCTCGCGGTTCATCACCCTCCTTGGGCCCCTCTACGGGTTTGTGCACGTAGACGATGCTCGCGGCATGTCATCCTAAGCGGATTCCTCACGGATAATGCGTAATTAATTAAGAAAGCGAAAAACGACAATTTCAACGTTTTCGATTAAAAACGAGTGCTATGAAGAAATGAAAACATGAAACCCATCAATACTAACTTCCACAACAACACAATCACATTATATTTTAGCTAGCCCATGGTAATAAAAACAACGATTTTCATTAATACAAACATCATTTGCTTACAAATCTTAATACAAATACAATAAAAACATAAGAAAAGTGGAAGGAAATCACCCAAAACGATGCCAAAAACGTCTCCAAACTTCCCCTATAGCTGCTCCAACTCCTCTGGAATTTGGGGGAGAAGCCCCCAAAACTTGTTCTCACTCAAATCGGAGTCCGGATGATCAAAATATGAGCCAAATACCCCTTTATAGAATTTTAGAGCTTATTGGGCTTGCGGTCTGCTGGCTGCAGACCCGCAGCCCAGTCAAAGGGTCAAAGGGGATTGGCGGGTGCCGCCCGCATGGTTAACGCGGGCGGGGCGCCCGTCTGAGTGGATAGGCGGGCTTGACCCGCCTGTTGAACAGGGCGGTCAAGCCCGCCTGTTGAACAGGCGGGCCCGGCTGTCCCGCATG
Source organism: Scilla litardierei (assembly GCA_030789695.1). Taxonomy (NCBI): domain Eukaryota; kingdom Viridiplantae; phylum Streptophyta; class Magnoliopsida; order Asparagales; family Asparagaceae; genus Scilla; species Scilla litardierei. The sequence goes on along the minus strand of CM061132.1, from coordinate 123,647,734 downwards.
TTAACAGGCGGGCCTGCACCCGCCTGTACAGGCGGGTGGGCCCCGCCTGTAACAGGCGGGTGGGCCCGCCTGTGGGGCCCCCCTTTCAAAAAAATATATAATTTTTTTTATTTTTTCTGTTTTTCAATAGCTTTATTGGGTCCTTTTTAATCTCCAAAAATTGCTCCGATCTCCGAAAAATATGGAAAAATAGCCCTTGGATTCGGAAAATTGCAAGCTTCTCCTGAAAAATAAAATGGAGATAAAATTAGGCCCAAAAATGGTATTTTGCGTATAAACAAGCGATATGCACTAAAATTAAATGATATTTCAAGAATACACGTATTAGAGACCAAATAGATATAAAATATACGCAAAATACAATCAAATGAGGGGCAAATAAATGCAATATTCTTCCAGAATCACACCCCCCAACTAGCTTTTTGCTAGTCTTAGCAAAATAAGCGAATATTCCAAAAATACGTTATACAACCAGACAATGAATTAAGAATAATATTACCCAACAAAGTTTAATAACTATCATGGGTTCTCATGGACTAATGCAAAAATCTACAATTTTATCTCAATCCACATATATCCGGTATTGCACAAATGTAATTGTTTAATCAATAGGTAATCACGTGTCCTAGGATGTAAATTTCTTAGGATTAGGCCATCACAACATCCATATCACAACATCATGACCTTGAATCTACTCAAAAATATCTCATCTCTTTTTGTATTTTTTTATTCTTTTATTCTTTTTTTATTATAAACTTTTTAGAGCAATCCATGTAACGAGCGTTAGGTCAATGACTCCCAAACCAGACGGTCATAGGGCATTAGGTTTGAAACCCCTCAGACTTAATAACTCGGAATGTCTAAAGATTATTATGCACTCCCCCATACTTCATTTTTCGGCACGAAGCCCATGCTTCCTGAGGCACGAGACCCGGCTACTAAAAGAAGCTGGAAGGACGGTGCATTTTTTTGCTTTTCTTTGGTTTTTTTGACATGAGACAATTTTTGAGTAAAATTCTCCATCATTTACTAATCAGCAAGCTTGTGTATGTGGTTGGCCTTTATCCTGAGAATTTATAACCTTCTTCACATAATTACCAATTCATCAAACGCATACGTGATATGAAATTGCCTAAACAAAACAATCATTTCATGAGATTACAATTGCGGATACATGCAATAATTTACATGAAAGTCATGATAATTTAAATTCTACGCAGGGTAAATATTCTTAATCTATTTTACGATAATGAATATGTGTGTTCAATTATACATGTTGGAATGTTCACTTCAAAGGGACATATAAAGATGGTTTGGGTAAAAACACAACACTCTTTTTTATTATACAAGCATATGAAAACTATTTTTTTTGTTTTTGCAAACTTGAATGTAAACAAACAATATTTTTTTATGCAAACTATATGGATTGTTTATGCAAAACATATATATTTTATTGTTTACTATCTCCTCCCCAACTTAAAATGAACATTGTCCTCCATGTTTAAAGCATGGTAGAATGGAATGCGGAGAGTAGAATATGTGAATGCATAAACAAACAACTTCCCTTCAAATTAGATAACGATGTAGAAGGGTAAAAAAGGGAAGAGATCACCGTAGCCTCTCAAATGGAGGATCACTGATACCAATCGGTGGAGGAATTTGTTCCATAAGTTCCTTGTGTATATCCTCCGTCAGCGCTCGAGAGGGCGACGCCAAAGGCAAGTGTGCAATAGTTGACATCCAATAAGTGCTAGGCGTCGAGTATGGTGAAGGTGCAAACTCCAACACAAATGGAGGATCCAGAATATCTAGCAGAGGTGGCATCTGCACGATCAGCTCCGTGCGCTCCTCAGCCAGCTGCTGCGAAATTAGGCCCCCACCGGCCTTCTTGGATTCCAGTAATGCAACTCCCAGACGAGCTGCATCAAACCAAGCATTGTTCTCATGCCCTGTAACAAAAGTGTTCCAAAATGAGTCATCAAAATTAACCAAAGAATTTAAATTCAATTGACAACATTTTGAATCTAAGTATATGGAATTGAAATTCGTGATTCAATAATATAGGGCATGGAACTGTGGGAACTCCCCTGATGTGTGGCGCTAAGCTTGATTTGATGCTCTGCCTCGTGAGGAAGAAGTGTCTGCGGAAGTGGATCTGGACGGTAAGACAGCACCGGCTCAATGTAGATCATCTCGTACTCGCCATCAATCTCGTCCTGCGGTGAAGGAAGTAGAAACTGCTGCATGGAAGTAGGAAGAATGTATGGCTCGGGCTCCATCTCGATCTGCAAGCTCGCTCTCTCGCCTATATCCTCCTCGTCATCATCAAAGTAAATTTCCTCATGGTCAATACGCACTGCATCATCATCTCCTCTTGCTCCTCAAGTGGTGGTTGTTCATCCTCTTTCTTTTGGCTCCAATGTCCCCCATCAATAGGCTCGTCAAGTTCGTCCATAGGGTCACAATTGATGGAGCCCTCAGGCGGAACCTCAGGGTGACTGTCGACCTGTTGGAGTGCAAATTCGTACTCAGCAAGATCATTCAAGTCCAACATGCTTCCTCGGTCGAATAAGCAAAGAATTCTCCATTGCAGCTTGTCTGCACGAAATCCCGCGCAGAAGGCAGTAATCCCGTGTAGAAGATCTGTAGGAGATGATCATCGTGGAAGCTGTGGTGTGGACATGCAAGCATCAAATCATTGAACCTCTGCCAAGCTTGATAGTAGGCCTCCTCGTCAGTTTGAGCGAAACTTGCTATGTGATGCTTCGTGGCCTGCCGCTCCTGTACCTGCGCAACGAGAAGAGAGGAAAAAATACTCGAAGAAATTCAGCCTGAAAAGACAACCAGGTAAAATCCGAGTCAAGAGTCAATGTTTCAAACCAATGCTTAACAATATCTCTCAAAGAATATGGGAAGTATCGAAGAAATAATTTATCAATGCAAGCATTCCCACCAAATAAAGTGCGGCATATCGTTTCAAACTTTTGTAAATGTAAATGTGGGTTCTCCTCCTCCGTACCATGGAAAACTGGTAGGATTTGAATTAACCCCGAAAGAAAGTCTGAAATGATAGCATCACAGTCAATATCAAAATCCATCTATTTTTTTTTAAAAAAAAATTTTCTTTTTTTTATTACAGAAAGAAAAGTAAAAAGTAAAAGGTAAATGTAAAAAAAAATATAAAGAAATTTTTTTTTTGAATTTTAGAAAGAAAAGTAAAAGTAAAAGTAAAAAAAAGTAAAAGTGAAAAAAAAAATAATAAAATAAAAACAAAATAACTTAAATATAAAGAAATTTTAAATCACACACTTAGAGAAGTAAAAGTAAAAAATGAAAGTAAAAAAAAGTAAATATATTAAGAAAACAAAATGACTTAAAAGTGTAAAATAAAGAAATTTTAAATTACACATTTAAGATCGAATACTCTAAACAGAAAAATAAAGGAAAACTGTTTTAAAAAACGTAACAAAAAAATCAATAACCAAAGAAAAAGAAAAAAAAAAATTGAAAATACGGATATACACAGAATATATGACACAAAAAGTGCACAAATATCACCAAAATTTCCAAGCTAATTAGAAAGTGTACAAATTATAGACTGTTGTCCCCGGCAACGGCGCCAAAAACTTGACTGGACTAAAATGTTGCAGTTTAATTCCAAGTATAGGAAGTCGGTCAAGTAGTAAACTTGGTGAGTCCAGGGTCGTATTCCACAGGGACAAACTATTCTACAAATTTTACAATCTAAAACTTGCTTGGAAATGATAATGAAGTATGAACCACCCTTTGAAGGTGAATTTTTGGTTGGGTTTTTGATTTTAGATAAAACGGGTACGAAAAATAACGTGAAAAGTAAATATTGTAAAAATAATACGGTAAAAATGTGAGTGTGTTGTGTTTTCGTTAGTGTTATAGGGTCTCATGGTAATCATTCTTCAGGTAACTCAATCCCTCATCCATGCCAAGGTATGGGGATCGGAAGATTTAACTTTGAAAACGGTGATTTTTTAGCAAATTACATAAACATTGAATCGGTCGTTTTTCAAGACAATGACGTATAAATAGATGAACCTCGCGGTTCATCACCCTCCTTGAGCCCCTCTACGGGTTTGTTCACGTAGACGATGCGTCGCGGCATGTCATCCTAAGCGGATTCCTCACGGATAATGCGTAATTAATTAAGAAAGCGAAAAATGACAATTTCAACGTTTTCGATTAAAACGAGTGCTATGAAGAAATGAAAACATGAAACCCATCAATAATAACTTCCACACAACACAATCACATTATATTTAGCTAGCCATGGTAATAAAAACAACGATTTTCATTAATACAAACATCATTTGCTTACAAATCTTAATACAAATACAGTAAAAACATAAGAAAAGTGGAAGGAAATCACCCAAAACGATGCCAAAACGTCTCCAAACTTCCCCTATAGCTGCTCCAACTCCTCTGGAATTTGGGGGAGAAGCCCCCAAAACTTGTTTCACTCAAATCGGAGTCCGGATGATCAAAATATGAAATATGAGCCAAATACCCCCTTTTATAGAATTTTAGAGCTTATTGGGCTTGCGGGTCTGCTGGCTGCAGACCCGCAGCCCAGTCAAAGGGTCAAAGGGGATTGGCGGGCGCCGCCCGCATGGTAAACGCGGGCGGGCGCCCGTCTGAGTGGATAGGCGGGCTTGACCCGCCTGTTCAACAAGTGGGTTTGACCCGCCTGTTGAACAGGCGGGCCGCCCGGCCCGCCTGCGGAACAGGCGGGCTTTGACCCGCCTGTTCCACAGGCGGGCCCGGCTGGCCCGCCTGTTAACAGGCGGGCCCGGCTGGCCCGCCTGTTAACAGGCGGGCCTGCACCCGCCTGTACAGGCGGGTGGGCCCCGCCTGTAAGGCGGGTGGGCCCGCCTGTGGGGCCCCCCTTTTCAAAAAGATATTTTTTTTTCTGTTTTTCAATAGCTTTATTGGGTCTTTTTAATCTCCAAAAATTGCTCCGATCTCCGAAAAATATTGAAAAATAGCCGTTGGATTCGGAAAATTGCAAGCTTCTCCTGAAAAATAAAATGGAGATAAAATTAGGCCCAAAATGGTATTTTGCATATAAACAAGCGATATGCACTAAAATTAAATGATATTTCAAGAATACACGTATTAGAGACCAAATAGATATAAAATGTACGCAAAATACAAACAAATGAGGGGCAAATAAATGCAATATTCTTCTAGAATCAGCGACAAAATTAAATCTACACTAAAAATTGCTTAACCACATACCCGGAATCTTGACCCTGGGGCGGGCAAGATGTACCGCCCCGTCTTCTGATGCTCCTCGTAGCCGAACCGCCTTGACTCGATCCACCCGAACTGCCTCGCACCCTCGAACTGATCTGCCTGAGTCGACTCCCACCTCCAAGCCGATCACACGCGGTAGAAAATTTCACTTGAATAGACCCGCGTCTTAGACGTCTGGATCCGAATCCAAACCCCCTTCGTAGTCTTGCAGGAATAGTCCGGAGAATAGGAAGAAGAGAGAGAGAGAGAGAGAGAGAGAGAGAGAGAGAGAGAGAGAGAATAGTTTAGTCGTAGATCGAGCTAGCTCAAATATCCGGAGCTACTCGATCGAGGACTTAGTGCATTTTTCAACGAAGAGAGTGCATCCCTATTTATATAGGGAGTCGACACTTCTCCTTTCGTTGTGAGCAATGTGGGACAATTACTAAATTGAAGAGAATTCAATTAAGCTAATTTAGCTTAATTAAAGTTTATTAAGCTTTTCATAAAAGCAAACTTCAATGAATTAATTCTCTTCAATCGTTAAACTTTAGACACCAAACAAGCTATCAATACGAAGGGCTTTGAATGGTGAACACGTAGGAACCAATGGCGATGAATTTCGACTTCGTTTGACCCCTCAAACAATTGCCCAAAGACGGACAAAAAATCAATCCTCGTAGCCGTCATTTGGGGTTTCCAAAACCCTAAAATCACTTAACTTGCGGGCGCGCCCGCCCAAGGCAAGAGGGGGGCGGGCCGCCCGCCCGCTGGGCAGCGGGCACTGGCCTGCTGCAGCCAGCGGGCTGCGCCCGTTTGCCTTTGCGGATGGGCTTGTTAGCCCAGTGGGTCTAACCCACTTTGCCTTGGACTGTTTTCCCATTTATGAGCTCGTTTGAGCTCCGATTTGGACGCGGTTTGAACCTGTGTTTAGACTGGGATGATCCCGTCATTCAGGTAACCCTTTCCAATGTATTTGTTCTTACAAATATTGTCGTAACCAATTTACGACACGTTTAATCCTTGTTTGCATCAAATGCAACATTGTCCATATTGCATTTACGACTTAAGTTCGCAACTAGCTTTGTGAATATCAACTATTCAATTTCATCAAATGAATTTCTCTGAATTAATCTTCCTATTACTAAGACATGAACGCTACTCGGTGTGAGACCCTACAGCCTGACCTTACTACAGGTTGGGGCTCGGAACCCCTAGACGATGGTCACCACGAGCAGTAGCTGTCGTCCCTGTTTCAGAATCATCATAACGTGATCGACCCATTGACAAAAGCATCATTGGGTTTACTTTGGCCGTGTCAGTGATGAATGCCGTTAGCTATAGTCCCTTCGTCAAGACTGTGTCCCTGTTGGCCTAGGGTATGGTTTACTGTCAACCCTATTAGACAACATTGGTCAGTATACGGCGGTCTTTGTTGTATTCATGTTGTACTTCTTACAACGTATCCCGGTCGAGGATTAACACAAAGACCGTTCTGAACCTGCGACACTAACTTCCCTTTAACGGAAGTGACGAATCCCATCTTAGTCATCTACTCGCCTCGAGAGCTTCGAGTGCAACTCAACCTAAGATCTTTCAGTAGGCCTAGGCTCGAAGCTATATCATAGGTCTAAGCTACATGGTTCACTCACAGGTTCGTAAGAATGGCTTCAGGTCATAAGGACCAGCTTACCTATCATCACCCTAGAGTTATTATAGACAATTTAGTTAAAGTTTAACCATTTAATAACTCTAAGTTGGTCGTTCAGTGAACTCATTCTCCAATGAGCACATGTGTCTCGTCTCCGACTTCGCCAAGTCGAATGACTATGAGATCATCATTACCCTAAGGTAAGACAAAGACACAGTGGTCTATCCGATTTGTTGATATCCAGTTCTCAACACATCTATGACCACGAACCGTTTAAGACTTACGTTTCTATTCAGTCGCTTACTACTCATAATCGAGATCTTATCTAGATACGTAAGGACCTAACTATAAGTCTATGGACATTATCTAAGTATATTAACTCAAACGATTTCATACTTAGGATAATGGATACCATATACAGTATGAACAAGACATATACTTAGGATAAATCGCCTTTGGGCATATATCCTCCTACATCTCCCACTTGCACTTAGGCTATTTATCTCGGTATCTCATACCGTTATAGCATATCAGTCACTTGGACATTTATATGCCAAACCTAGGAGTGGATTTACTAACGGGTATCTATAATGCATTTCAATGGATTATTTATTTATACATCTCTTGATCACACAAGGTTGATCCTTTGAAAAGTGATTTGGATCAATTTTCCTTTCTTTGTATAGCTAACAATTAGCTTTTACAATCTAGATGTAGGGTCTAACATTTCTATAACGCAGTCTCAGCTCATTCCAATTTTCTTATGTCAATATGTCAAGTACATACATGACACCATAAGTCTCTCTATATACGATTAAATCAAAACGATTTTGATCCAATGTTTTATATAGATGATTCATATAAGTTGGAAATCCTTTTTACTTAGTCCGAGAAACCGGAACTAAGTATACGATCTGGCTCCCACCGACTTTAAGAATTACCTGGTTAAGTACTTCAATATTATATCTAAATCATATTTAGATTTATATATATGAAGAGCATAACCTTTTTATAAGTGCTTTAGATGGAATGTACTAGTGTGAGGTTCAGTTTGACGAATGAGTCAAGTCAAGATCGGTTTAAGGAATCTTGACATTGACTTATTCAATCAAACGTCCTACACTGTATTTTTCCCTTAACCACATTTAATATTAACTCTTTAATAACCAAATGTAGTTTATTAGGAATTAATCTTAATATGCGTATAATTGTGATCACACACAATTTATACGCTCCTGGAACCTATACTTAACTACCGATTGACTATAACATTAAGTCAGATCCAAAACAAAATTTTCTGAAGCTTCGCATCATAATTCGAGAATTTTTGCAACCAACTCAGACAGCCACATTTACAGAAATTTAAGCTAATCTCAATCAAATCTCAATCAAATCTCAATTTCAACAGAAAACACAATTTCCGAGACATTCATTTAAAAACAACGGATTCATAAAGATGAACCATAATATGTTTATCAAATAAACTTTGAGTGTTGAACACTCAATCATCGTTTTCACTTGGAGGAATGATACATTTTATTCAACTAAAATTTGTTGGAAGCAACGATCTAGGAACTTGGTTTGATGATGACAAACGTGTCGGTATATCTAATGTGTGTGCTCAGTGTGTTTCAGGTTTGGCGAAACAATGTATTCTCAGTATTTGGCGATATTGCTATTCGTATAGCACATTAGGCGAGAGAGGGATTGTTGTGCTCAAAGAAAGTGGACTTGGTCCAATATGGAGCAAATTGGACTTAGTCCAATATTGAGAGATGAATCCACATCTTTTTGATTATTGGAATATATCCCATAGCTATACGAATTCCTTAACCAAAACAAATACTATCACATTCAAAATCCCATTAGTTTTGCTACAAGATCAAATAGAATCCCAAGTTGGTTGTTTCAACCCAATCCCTAGTCAAATACAAATTCCCTAGTTGGTCATCCATTGCCAAATATTAACTAACCCTAGCCCTATATAATCACACCCTCCCTAGGGCTGAAATTTCATGCGGGTGAAACAATTTTTGAGAGGGGCTACACAATTTCTTTTGAGAGCTGCTGATACAATAGATTACAGATATACAAGCAAAGACCTTGTTACATAATCAATATTTCCTAAGCTTTACTTCTACAAAAAACCCTCAACATCTTAGAGCAATCATCTCCCAAGGCCAAAACGACGTCCTCGCAAGCAGCTCCCAAGGATCGTGTTGAAAAGGAGTTCGAGCTCACGAAATTTTCTTAAGCCAAAACCTTCGAGCTTCTCAAAATCAAAAACAGGGCATCAAACATCAACGAAGATCATCTCCAAGCAATGAAGACTCATCAATAACCTGTGCTTCATAAGGAAAGCCAAGATCTCATCTTCAACATCAAGAGCCCAGTCCTCGTTATCAAATCAGCAAGGAGAGCTTCACGCACAAGAAGAACGACCCATCATCGCTGTGAAGCCATTGCTGCCACTTGAAGTCGTCGACATCATATCATCGTTGCTGGGCGTGCCGAAGTCGTCGAAGGAGGAGCAGGAGCACCGTCGATCGAGAACGGAGAAGACTCGCTATCGCTGCAACAACCAAAGAGCCCGCTGCCACCGTCATCTGCACGAAGGAGAAGCGAACGCCGCCGTCGCTTGGAGATCACCCTCAAGATCTCGTCGCCGTCGTAATTGATCACCGTCGCCGTCCAAAGAAGCAACTGAACGTGTTCGATCAGGCATTTGATCGAACACCTTGAGCACGTGAAGAAAACGCTGATCCCTTCGAAGAAGCTCGTCGGAGAAGAAGGTAGACGGAGTTGCCGCTGCTGCTCCCGAGTCGAGGAAGTCGAAGAAATGCCGCTGCCTCGTCGGAGTGAACGATTGGGTGATTGCCGTCGTTGAAGCGAAGTTGAACAGAAAACGAATCTCGCCGCCGCATTGCCCTAGCACCGCGCTGCAGCTTGTATCTCCGTTGCTGATCAGCACCTGCCTTGAAGTCACCGCTGCCGCTGCCGCCGTCGCTGTGAAGAAGGAGACACCGCCGATCGCTCTAACGAACTCCCCTGCGTGCGTAAACGAAGAAGAAAGCTGGAGTCGGGCTGAGTTGTTTTAATTGGGAGTTGCTTGGCACACCGACCACTGCTGAAAGGAATGAACTCCGATTGCTGTGCGCACCGACTGCCACTTTATTAAGAGTTGCTGATCGCACAGACCGCAGTTTTATAAGGATTTGAACTAAATTTCTTTACACACAGACCAGTGTGTATTTTGCGATACAGGAGTCAGATTGAGACACCGTTTGCGTCAGATTGGAGCTGACGACGTGCTGATTGACAAAGACGCCTACACAGACACAAACTGAGCATTTCTAAACTCTTAAACTCTTTTATTTGTGTCTTAGTGTAACGTTCTCTGTGGGGAAACTTTACCTATTTTTGTGGACTATTTTGGGACTTGTCTAGTTGGGACTAGACAAGTGGGACCCAGCTAGTTTGGGACTAGCTGGTAGAAAGCTTTGCTAGGATTGATAGTGAGAGGAAACACTGTGTGTGGGGTACTGAGAGTCTGGCGAGTGTAGGGACGTAGAGAGTGCTCTGAGCGTGCTCTAACTTGTGACTTTGTACCTATTGCACTATTCAATCTAGTATTAGCTTTGGGGGCTGGAGTAGGTCGTTGGGACGACCGAACCAGGGTAAATCTGCTGTGTACTCTGTGTCTGCTTTTTATTACTCTGGTTGTGCTTTTAACTGCGTGTGATTTCTCGTGGATTGCACGAGAATTTTTATTAGCCTATTCACCCCCCCTCTAGGCTAGGATCCAGATCCAACAAGTGGTATCAGAGCCAGTTTAGTAGATCTAGCCTAGTTGACCATGGACCACATTGATAGTGCTTTTGCTGAGGGCCAGTCTATTTCCCGACCACCTAGATTTAATGGAGGAGATTATGCTTACTGGAAAAATCGTATGAAAATCTACCTTATTTCTATTGATTATAAAGCTTGGCAAATTGTTGAAAAAGGATATAAATCACCTGTTATCAAAATTGAAAATACTGAGTTGCCTAAACCTGATGATAAGTGGGATGATAATGATTGGAAGCTTTATTCTTTAAATGCTAAAGCTATGAATGCTCTTATTTGTGCATTAGATAAATCTGAATTCAATCGTATCTCACATTGTCTAACTGCGCAGGAAATATGGCATACTTTGGAGGTGACGCACGAGGGAACGTCACAGGTGAAGGAGTCTAGACTTGCACTTCTGAGCACGGAATACGAGGGATTTCGCATGCTACCATCAGAGACGATATCAGAAATGTTTGCGAGGTTCACCAACATTGTCTATAAGTCTAGTTCGCTCGGTAAGCCATATTCTAGCCTTGAGCAGGTGAGGAAGATATTAAGAGCTCTGCCAAGCTCTTTCAGGCCTAAAGTCACTGCCATCCAAGAAGCGAAAGATCTGTCACAGATGAAGGTGGAGGACTTAATAGGTAATTTAATGTCCCACGAGCTTGAACTGCAAAATATTAATGAAAGGGAGAAACCTGAGGAAAAAGAGAAAGCTACCAAGCCACTTGCTCTGAAAGCAGACGAACGTGAAGAAGATGATGATGACATAGCGCTAATGGTCAGAAATTTCAGAAAGTTTGTCCAGACCAAGCAAGGAAGAGCAGAAATGGCACCCAGGTTTAATCGCTCTAACTTTTTTCAGTCTTCTAAGCAAAATTATGATCAGAATACTACTAATAGAATGACTTGTTTTAAATGCAAGAAAAGAGGACATCGAATGAGGGATTGCCCACATGAGACAGCTCAGGTAGCTAAAGAAAAGGGAAAATCCAAGGTGCTTACTTGGGACATGGATAGCGAAGCTGAGAGCGAGGAGGAGGAACACGAAGCCCATTCATGCATGGCATTGATGGGAATACACAATGAGGTAACTTCTGGTAGTAAAACTGAACTCCTTACTCTTTGTAAAGAAATGCAAGATAAAATAGTAGAGCTTGAATCCACTATAGATGACTACCAAAATGAAAACTTTGAAATGCAACAATCTGAATATGAAATGTCTAAAGAGATTGAAAAACTCAAAATTGATATTGTTGCTTGTGACTCTACTATTGATACTTTGAAAAAGGAAAAATCCAGTTTTAATGATGAAGCACCTTGTCTCTCTTGCCCTTCCTTGATGAATAATATTAGCATGCTTAAACTTGATTTGATTAAGCTCGAAACTGAAAAAGACTATGTTATTAGAGAGCTTAATGATAAATTCTGCATGTTGGATAATGATTTTAAAAGAAAAATGGTTGAATTCGAAAAGAAGGAAGAGGAAAACAAGAGAGCTTTTATAAGTAAATGCACATTGCTTGTGGAAGAAAATAAATTGTTGAAAACCAAAGTCTCTAATCTTGAACTTGCCATTAAGAAATTCTCTACGGGAAAACAATCGTTGGACACTATTTTAGAGAATCAATTATATGGCAATAATAGAAGAGGACTTGGTTTTGGTCTGAAAAACGTTGAAAAGCAAAAATTCAAGAAATTCCACAATGCACCGTCTATTGCGAAGAACTTATATGCAAAGTGCTTTACTTGTGATAGTGTAGGCCATACTTCATACTATTGTAAATTTAGGAACACTAAAATCAAGTTTAAACAAGTGTGGGTTCCTAAAACGATATTGGCTAACACTAGTGGACCTTGTTGGATTCCAAGGTCACACTTAACACCTTTCATGTATGTGTGATGGAGTTTTGGCGAGGGGCGTTAAATTCAATGTTTCATTCTTTTAGCTCCTTCGTCAAAAAGCGACGAGAAGGTATAATTTTCTATCCCTCTTTGCATTTCATTGCATACCTTCATAGATTTTTTGTGTGCTTGTTTTTATTTTGTTTTGTGTGCTTGCATGGATGTTTTTTTAATGTTTTTATTTCTGAAAAAAAAATCAAAAAAAAAAATTTATAAAAAAAAATTGTGCTTATTGGATCCTCTTTTTAATCTCTTGAGTGATATTGTATGAATGATCAATTCTATCCCTTGTAGAAGCCAATTCATTATTGTTGTAGCTACATGAACATGATGTTATTCTTTTTAGTAGCCATGACATGTCTCATAAGTTTCAAACTTGACTTCTACACCTACATTTGCACTTTCACGATATTTGACTTTTTAGTGCTTTTGGAGATTCTTTTGAAGAATAATGGAAAGTGAATGTCGGAATGATTAATTTCTGAAATTTCTAAGGGATATGATGTGTTTAGCCATGAATTAAAATTGAGCACAAAAGAATGAAAAAAAAACGATATTTGCTCCGTATGAAAAATGGATACACTTCATGGCTAAAACACAACCCACGAGTATCCAACTTGTGCTACATGGGTAATCATTAGCGTTGGTGTATATAACTCGTCAAGCAATGCCACCTCACATTTAAAAGTCCTTTTAGGCTATGTTTCGGGGTTCGGTAACTTGAACTCATCTTTGATGAGGTGGGAAAAGTCAATCCTGGTGATATTCATGAAAAATGAAAAATGTGGATTGTTTTGGTTGATTTTCTGATATTGAATCTCCTCTTGCACTTTATTGTCCATATCTTTTCACTTACACAAAGGTGGAGAAGTCTTGGTATGAAATTCTATGAACTTGACTTGTCTATTATTTGGAATGCTCATGCAAATTACACGCTGCATCTAATAATGATTTATTTTTGCATGGAATATGTTTGTGACTTCATTAATCCGCTTTTGGTGATTACAAAGGGGGAGAAAGAAAAGATTTGGCATTGATTGACAGCTTTGGTATTATTTGTTGAAGGGGGAGCTTGAAAAATACTTGAATATATGGTGAAGGGGGAGCTTGAGAGAAGGGGGAACATGCTATTGTATTTGTTATTAGTTTGTGCATGCCATGTTGCATGCCATGTTGTAGTGCTTGAAATATTGAAACACACTTCACACACTCATTTCTATTGCTCAAATCTTTTATGGGTTTGTCATCACCAAAAGGGGGAGATTGTTGGAAGCAACGATCTAGGAACTTGGTTTGATGATGACAAACGTGTCGGTATATCTAATGTGTGTGCTCAGTGTGTTTCAGGTTTGGCGAAACAATGTATTCTCAGTATTTGGCGATATTGCTATTCGTATAGCACATTAGGAGAGAGAGGGATTGTTGTGCTCAAAGAAAGTGGACTTGGTCCAATATGGAGCAAATTGGACTTAGTCCAATATTGAGAGATGAATCCACATCTTTTTGATTATTGGAATATATCCCATAGCTATACGAATTCCTTAACCAAAACAAATACTATCACATTCAAAATCCCATTAGTTTTGCTACAAGATCAAATAGAATCCCAAGTTGGTTGTTTCAACCCAATCCCTAGTCAAATACAAATTCCCTAGTTGGTCATCCATTGCCAAATATTAACTAACCCTAGCCCTATATAATCACACCCTCCCTAGGGCTGAAATTTCATGCGGGTGAAACAATTTTTGAGAGGGGCTACACAATTTCTTTTGAGAGCTGCTGATACAATAGATTACAGATATACAAGCAAAGACCTTGTTACATAATCAATATTTCCTAAGCTGTACTTCTACAAAAAACCCTCAACATCTTAGAGCAATCATCTCCCAAGGCCAAAACGACGTCCTCGCAAGCAGCTCCCAAGGATCGTGTTGAAAAGGAGTTCGAGCTCACGAAATTTTCTTAAGCCAAAACCTTCGAGCTTCTCAAAATCAAAAACAGGGCATCAAACATCAACGAAGATCATCTCCAAGCAATGAAGACTCATCAATAACCTGTGCTTCATAAGGACAAAGCCAAGATCTCATCTTCAACATCAAGAGCCCAGTCCTCGTTATCAAATCAGCAAGGAGAGCTTCACGCACAAGAAGAACGACCCATCATCGCTGTGAAGCCATTGCTGCCACTTGAAGTCGTCGACATCATATCATCGTTGCTGGGCGTGCCGAAGTCGTCGAAGGAGGAGCAGGAGCACCGTCGATCGAGAACGGAGAAGACTCGCTATCGCTGCAACAACCAAAGAGCCCGCTGCCGCCGTCATCTGCACGAAGGAGAAGCGAACGCCGCCGTCGCTTGGAGATCACCCTCAAGATCTCGTCGCCGTCGTGAATTGATCACCGTCGCCGTCCAAAGAAGCAACTGAACGTGTTCGATCAGGCATTTGATCGAACACCTTGAGCACGTGAAGAAAACGCTGATCCCTTCGAAGAAGCTCGTCGGAGAAGAAGGTAGACGGAGTTGCCGCTGCTGCTCCCGAGTCGAGGAAGTCGAAGAAATGCCGCTGCCTCGTCGGAGTGAACGATTGGGTGATTGCCGTCATTGAAGCGAAGTTGAACAGAAAACGAATCTCGCCGCCGCATTGCCCTAGCACCGCGCTGCAGCTTGTATCTCCGTTGCTGATCAGCACCTGCCTTGAAGTCACCGCTGCCGCTGCCGCCGTCGCTGTGAAGAAGGAGACGCCGCCGATCGCTCTAACGAACTCCCCTGCGTGCGTAAACGAAGAAGAAAGCTGGAGTCGGGCTGAGTTGTTTTAATTGGGAGTTGCTTGGCACACCGACCACTGCTGAAAGGAATGAACTCCGATTGCTGTGCGCACCGACTGCCACTTTATTAAGAGTTGCTGATCGCACAGACCGCAGTTTTATAAGGATTTGAACTAAATTTCTTTACACACAGACCAGTGTGTATTTTGCGATACAGGAGTCAGATTGAGACACTGTTTGCGTCAGATTGGAGCTGACGACGTGCTGATTGACAAAGACGCCTACACAGACACAAACTGAGCATTTCTAAACTCTTAAACTCTTTTATTTGTGTCTTAGTGTAACGTTCTCTGTGGGGAAACTTTACCTATTTTTGTGGACTATTTTGGGACTTGTCTAGTTGGGACTAGACAAGTGGGACCCAGCTAGTTTGGGACTAGCTGGTAGAAAGCTTTGCTAGGATTGATAGTGAGAGGAAACACTGTGTGTGGGGTACTGAGAGTCTGGCGAGTGTAGGGACGTAGAGAGTGCTCTGAGCGTGCTCTAACTTGTGACTTTGTACCTATTGCACTATTCAATCTAGTATTAGCTTTGGGGGCTGGAGTAGGTCGTTGGGACGACCGAACCAGGGTAAATCTGCTGTGTACTCTGTGTCTGCTTTTTATTACTCTGGTTGTGCTTTTAACTGCGTGTGATTTCTCGTGGGTTGCACGAGAATTTTTATTAGCCTATTCACCCCCCTCTAGGCTAGGATCCAGATCCAACAAAATTTAGTATCAGCTCCTTCTCGATCATGTCTATCGAAGTCTTTGCATGGCCCCAGCAGTAACGATTGCTCAGATTGCCAACAATCCTCCGAACTTCTTCCAATCTTCGCTTCATTTCAGCCGCCTGTATACATTACACAGATGTTTTAGTATCTCATACTATATGATTGGAAATAATTATGCTTTATTGAATTTAATTTGTTGTACCTGAGGTAGAGGCATCAGTATGCCCCTTCTTCTTTTCTGCAAGATAAATCTTGCAGTTCCTCTTCCAATGGCCAATCTTATGGCATTGGAAGCACCCAGATTTTGACGGGGCCCCTTTGGTCTTTTTCTTCCTTTTCTTCGCCTTCGCAGGTTGCGGGACCTGCCTCTTCTTATCCTTGCCTTTCAGCTGGTCTGAAGACGCAGATCCAACAACAAATGCAGTCGGTTTCTTCTCAATCTCCTCAAACTGCCTAAGCATATTGAGGAGACCAGGAAGATCCTTTTCAAGACTGTTCATTATGAAACCAGTAATGAAAGGCTTAAAGTCCGGGGTTAAAGACTTAATGATAATGTCCACGGACATCTCATTGTCCAGGACAGAACCTAACTGGGCGGCGTCTTCTACGTACCCGATCCTCTTGATGACACGATCATGTACGGGCCCTGCCTCCATCTTTGTGCCCCAGAGGTTGCTGGTGGCTTCGAACTTGGCAGCTCTAGACCGCTTGACGTATAGCTCTAACCTGCAGTTCGTTACTCATCGAAGCCAGAGTAAGGCACCTGGCCTTCTCTGCATCCCTCTGGTATAGCTTATAGGCTTCATTTTCCTCGAAGGTCGAATCGTCATCGGGCTTCTCCGGAGCGTCCTCGAATAGTACGTATTCAATCTCGGCTAGAGAAATGACTAACTTAATGTTCCTAAGCCAGTCTTTGCAGTTCGTTCAATCGAGCACGTTCTTCTCTACCATATATCTAAGACCCGAATCCATTCTGCAATTTTGTAAATACTTTAGTCAGTATATGTTCGTTGTATATTTTTAATGGTTTTTAATAAAACTATATTCTCCCACTAAATTTATTAAAGCCATAATAAACAATTTATTATAAAATAACATTTGTGAGAGAGGGATCCGACTACCCTGAGTCTGACAACCTTGAGTGTGTCTCAACAAGTTGTCCGACTCTGCAGTCGGTAGACGAACTCATCGTCAATCATATTAAATATGATTCCCTATCGATTTTACCCCTAGTCATTTGTGATCATGAGTGTGCTCATCTGGATCATAATGGCTAGCCTAGTCGGACTCTTGTTTTCGTGTCTAGCCTGACTTGCCCCGCCGCTCGGTGTATGCACGACACGTCGGTGTGGGTCAGGACTTAGACTACATTCTTGGTTAGACTTACGCCGGCGCTCGGTGTATGCACTACACATCGGTTTGGGTCAAGTCAAGATGTTTATCAAGAAATCGGTTTCTATAAGATTGTCATGACACGGCTTGAGTGTAGCTCAACAACCGTAACACGTTTCTTACAGTTGCCAACTCCTAAAATAAGGAGGGCTACGATTTATCTTGAACATGATTATTATCGTATTTGACTTGGGTATAGTCAATGGACTTACATAGTCATGATTCGACCCCTGTGGTCCAGCGGACGCGGCCAGGGAATTGACTAAGCCTGGACCACTCGGCCCCTAGACTAGCTAGAGTGGTCCAGCAAACTTAGCCAAGCACATTGACCGACATCATGATCCATTGAAAGAGTTTCATCAACTCTATGTTCGTCCAACAACTAAATGGCTTTTAATTAAGAAAACTAGTTAATCCTTATCAACTAGTGATCCTAAAATTCGAAATTTTATGATTGGTTGAACAATTTTTATTGAGTTCTTATCAACTATAAGGTTCATACGTTCAATTATGCTACCCCAATCTAATTAGGATTTTATTAAAACAATTACAACATATTTCAAAATTAGTCTTTTTATGATAATTATCATTTAAATGATTTATTGCAATGATTGACAATGAAAATGGACTACCCTAATCTGGTATTAGGTTTTGATGTTGTCATGTTTATAAAAAAATATAACATGTCACTGGTCATTAAAATTTCATCTTATAAAATTTTAATCCGTTAATGACTAACCTAAAGGGTTCATGAATACATTATTCAACATGTCCATTAATAACATAAACCAACTAATTTAACCGCATAAATTAAAGGTTCATTTAGTGACATATAAGAAAGCTTGCAAGTTAAAATTATCTATGACATAATCAAACAACTTGCTCATCTAAAATTTAACATTTAAATTTAGAGATCTAAAATTTAAAACTTAAAATATTTTTATCACATAAAAGTAGGTTTCATATAATTATCAAATAATTTTAAAACCTAAGCTTTAAAATTTTAACCAAACATTTCTAAGATTAAAATATCGCATAACTAATCTTGAAACTTATATGTAATTTAAAAAAGAAACAAATTTATCATTTCATCTAATGAGAATAAAATATTTCTTTAATTTACATATTCAATAAAGCAATTTTAAAACATTTTTAAAATCATTAGAAATTGTTTTAAAAGCTTTCAAATAAAGTTTTTTAAATTTCCAACCTTTATGTAACTTAAGAGAATTAAATTTCCAAAATAAAATATATCCTTAAAGTTACATAAACTTTAAAACTTTTAAATGCTCGAAAAAATTATTATATCTCATAGAAAAATTTAAAAGTCATTTAAACATTAGAGACCTATTTAAATTTATCGCATAAAATTAAAGCGTCTCAAAAAAAATTTCATGTTGTAAAACAATTTTAAAACATAAAACATTATTTTAACATAAAGTTAAAATTATTCGTATGTTTAAAATAAGCAATTGAAGGATTTAAAAAACATCGCTGAAATAGATCTATAACATAACCGTGGCTCTGATACCCCTGAAGGGGTTTTGGCGGACCCTCAGAGCTCGGATCTGTGTCCGTCCTAAGTAGGACGGACCACAGGGGCATAAAAGCGCAGCGGAAAATCAAATAAACAAAAACTAATGCTAGCTAAACAATTTAGCTAGGCTCTGAGGGAGCCAGAACCTAGCCCGATCTATGCC
This sequence comes from Scilla litardierei, assembly GCA_030789695.1. Taxonomy (NCBI): domain Eukaryota; kingdom Viridiplantae; phylum Streptophyta; class Magnoliopsida; order Asparagales; family Asparagaceae; genus Scilla; species Scilla litardierei. Next base: position 123,628,453 of record CM061132.1, on the reverse strand, counting down.
AACTTAGGGTTGATCTGACCACCATAAGAGGGATCTATTCTACAACGAAAAAATTAAATCTACACTAAAAATTGCTTAACCACATACCCGGAATCTTGACCATAAGGCGGGCAAGATGTACCGCACCGTCTTCTGATGCTCCTCGTAGCTGAACCGCCTTGACTCGATCCACCCGAGCCGCCTCGCACCCTCGAGCTGATCTGCCTGAGTCGACTCCCGCCTCCAAGTCGATCACACGCGGTAGAAAGTTTCACTTGACTAGACCCGCGTCTTAGACGTCTGGATCCGAATCCAACCCCCCTTTGTAGCCTTGCTAGGAATAGTCCGGAGAATATGAAGAAGAGAGAGAGAGAGAGAGAATAGTTTAGTCGTAGATCGAGCTAGCTCAAATATCCGGAGCTACTCGATCGAGGACTTGGTGCATTTTTTAACGAAGAGAGTGCACTCCTATTTATATAGGGAGTCGGCACTTATCCTTTCGTTGTGAGCAATGTGGGACAATTGCTAAATTGAAGAGAATTCAATTAAGCTAATTTAGCTTAATTGAAGATTAGTAAGCTTTTCATAAAAGCAAACTTCAATAAATTAATTCTCTCCCATCATTAAACTTTAGACACCAAACAATCTATCAATACGAAGGGCTTCGAATGGTGAACGCGTAGGAACCAACGGCGACGAATTTTGAATTCGTTTGACCCCTCAAACAATTGCCCAAAGATGGGCAGAAAATCAATCTCCGTAGCCATCATTTGGGATTTCCAAAACCCTAAAATCACTTAAGTTGTGGGCGCGCCCGCTAGGCTTAGCGGGCGCACCCGCCCAAGGTAAGAGGGGGGCAGGCCGCCCGCTCGCTGGGCAGCGGGCTGCGCCCGCTGTGCAGCTAGCGGGCCGCGCCCGTTTGCCTTTGCGGATGGGCTTGTTAGCCCAGTGGGTCTAACCCACTTTGCCTTGGATTGTTTTCGCGTTTCTGGGCTCGTTTGAGCTCCGATTTGGACGCAGTTTGAACCTGTGTTTAGACCGGGACGATCCCGTCATCCAGGTAACCCTTTCTAATGTATTTGTTCCTACAAATATTGTCGTAACCAATTTACGACACGTTTAATCCTTGTTTGCATCAAATGCAACATTGTCCCTATTGCATTTACGACTTAAATTCACAACTAGCTTTGTGAATATCAACTATTCAATTTCATCAAATGAATTTATCTGAATTAATCTTCCTATTACTAAGACACGAATGTTACTTGGTGTGAGACCATGCAGCCTGACCTTACTACAGGTTGGGGCTCGGAATCCCTAGACGACGGTCACCACGAGCAGTAGCTATCGTCTCTGTTTCAGAATCATCATAACGTGATCGACCCGTTGACAAAATCATCGTTAGGTTTACTTTGGCTGTGTCTGTGATGAATACCGTTAGCTATAGTCCCTTCGTCAAAACTGTGTCCCTGTTGGCCTAGGGTATGGTTTACTGTCAACCCTATTAGACAACATTGGTCAGTATACGGCGGTCTTTGTTGTATTCATGTTGTACTTCTTACAACGTATTCCGGCCGAGGATTAACACAAAGACCGTTCTGAACCTGCGACACTAACTTCCCTTTAACGGAAGTGACGAATCCCATCTTAGTCATCTACTCACCTCGAGAGCTTCGGGTGCAACTCAACCTAAGATCTTTCAGCAGGCCTAGCCTCGAAGCTAGATCATAGGTCTAAGCTACACGGTTCACTCACAGGTTCGTAGGAATGGCTTCAGGTCATGAGGACCAGCTTACCTATCATCACCCTGGAGTTATTATAGACAGTTTAGTTAAAGTTTAACCATTTAATAACTCTAAGTTGGTCGTTCAGTGAACTCATTCTCCAATGAGCACATGTGTCTCGTCTCCGACTTCGCCAAGTCGAATGACTATGAGATCATCATTACCCTAAGGTAAGACAAAGACATAGTGGTCTACCCGATTTGTTGATATCCAGTTCTCAACACATCTATGACCACGAATCGTTTAAGACTTACGTTTCTATTCAGTCGCTTACTACTCATAATCGAGATCTTATCTAGATACGTAAGGACCTAACTATAAGTCTATGGACATTATCTAAGTATATTAATTCAAACGATTTCATACTTAGGATAATGGATACCATATGCAGTATAAACAAGACGTATACTTAAGATAAATCGCCTTATGGGCATATATCCTCCTACAGTCCCTCTCCCTGAAGCCCACCATGTCTCTCCCCAGAAGTGAAAAAACAAGAATAAGGCTAGAAAGAACAAAGGGAAAGCTGCAATGAAGCCATCAAGAGCACCACGACAAAATAACAACAACAATGGGATGGAGAACTTCATATGGAAGCATAAGAACACTAGTCCAATGCCAATTCCAAAGAAGAACTGGGAGGACAAATGCCATAGATATGGCACGACTGGACATTGATCCAGAAACTGTCGCACTCCTCGCCACCTCCAGGACATGTATCAGGCGAGCCTGAAGCCTCCCCTTGAAATAAACCTGGCGGATATTCAAGCTCCGACCAAGTTCACTGCACAAGACTTCGAGAATGATGATATGCTCGATTGAGCCATATCTTCTTTTTTCTATGCATTTAAAATAAATGTAGTTTCATCTGTAGTTTGCTTTGTATGAACTTTAAGTTGAATGTCAATTTTCATTACTCAAATAAATTTCCACTTTGCATTAATATAGATGAAGTGTGATATATTGTGGACAGTGCATCGATGCACTGGTGAAGCATTAAAATTGCTCCCACATACAACGAGACTAAAAGATACATATTTCTCTCCTAAATCATAGAGTAATCTCGCAAGTTTGCAGGATATTTCTTTTGAACAAACATGACTTGGAAACTATGGATAATAAATAGTGAATATCTTTATGTAACTCGTCAAGAGGATGGCCAGAAGACCATCTACGCACGATTCATTGGACCCCCGTCAGGTCCCTATCATTACATATATTCATCCTATATAAAGCCAACTTGAATGAGCACCAGAAGTGCCTTTCATTGCTAGAGTTTTCAACTTTGGCACAATAGACTTGGTCATCCTGGATCAGTGATGATGGATGCATCATCAAATGAATCCCTTGGAGAACCTGAAGATTCTTCAAAAGGTTGAGTTTCCTTGTCCCCCTTGTCATAAGGGAAAACTTATAGACAGACCTTCCCTCCTGAAAGTGGAATTAGAATCTCCTGGCTTCATTGAGAGAATACATGGTGACCTTTACGGGCATATTCACCCCACAAGTGGCCCATTTTGGTATTTCATTGTATTGATAGATGCATTTACTAGATGGTCATATATGTGCCTTTTTGTCCACCTGCAACCTAGCTTTCTCAAAAGCTGATAATGTGGGTGAATTCACTACAAATGTCTTTCAAGACTACTGCCAAGCAATTGGCATTGAAATTGAACATCCTGTAGCATTTTCATACTCAGAATGGGTTATTAGAGTCTCTAATAAAGAGACTCCAATGGATTTCACGTCCATTGTTAAATCTCAGTTGCATATGGATGTTTAGGGATACTCCATACTACATTCCGCATCGCTTATCATGATACGGCCATCTTGTTGCCATATCTTAATGCTGATGCCGCTTGCTTATGGTTTACCACCAAACATATCTCATTTGAGATTGTTTGGATGTGCTAATACATGTCCCAATAGCACCATCTCAGAGGACCAAAATGGGTACTCTTCAAAACTAGTTATCTTTATATGTTTTGATTCGCCATGTATTATTAGATACCTAGAACCCCTGACAAGCGATGCATTAATGGCACATCTTGATAACTGTGAATTTAATGAACAAAGTCTCATTAAAATAGGCACGCATTCTAAATAAGCCTGAAGCTTCTGAGACCATATCATGGGACACAAAAGTCCTAATCTCGTTATGATCCGCATACTTGTTCTGTGTGAAGATGAGATCCTGAAGATCCTTCACAATCAGACTAAAGTACATCAATTGCCGGATAAATTCACGGACAATCTATAAAATTGTTCGTTCACACGTCCCTGCTGTCAACACGCCAGCTAAGATTGACATCCACAAAGATGGATGCAATCCACCGGCAGCAGAATTGGATGTACCTCAATTGAAAAGAGGACACCCGACAGGTTCAAAAGATAAAGTTCCTCAAAAGAGGAAGATTCCTGGATATATTAAAGTGATCCCTCCGCAGGATGCTGAGCTCAGACCAACGACCTCTCCCCTCTTGATTTCCCATGCAGAGGAAACAATATGAGAAACATCATTATATTACATACGTATTGGAGAGGTACTGGATAGATATAGCACAGTCGTCGACGACGATTTTGCTTTCGTTATTGTCGTTCACGTCGATGAATACGATGATGACGTCAACCCACTTTTCTATAGCGTAAGCGCATAGATTGGCCAACGTGGCACGAGGCAATGAGAGTAGAGCTGGACTCACTCTTGAAACGCAAAGTCTTTGGACCAGTAGTCCAAACACCGGAAGGTGTAAAACCTGTGGAATATACGTTGGTTTTCATAAGAAAAAGAAATGAAGGAAATGTGATCATTTTCCTATTTCAAACTATGCCTAACTGTCTCTGTAAAAGCCAAGAAATGCTGCTCATGGACGTTGTGACTGCATATCTATACGGCAATATAGATATAGAGATATATATGAAACTTCCAGAAGGGTATACTCTACCCCCAGAGATTAAAGAGAGACGTAGGAACGTCTTCTCTATAAAGGCGTCAAAGATCATTAAATGATCTTAAGCAATCAAGAAAAATGTGGTATAACAGATTTATCGAATTCCTTACGGAACAAGGATTCACTAATAATGAAGTCTGCCCGTGTATCTTTATCAAAAGAACGGGGACAAGATTTGCAATAGTCGTCGTATATGTGGACGACTTAAATCTAAGGATCTCCTGCAGAGACCATTGAGATATCTGATAGCCTTAAGCATACCTTCGTAATGAAATACCTAGGCAAAACAAGGTATTGTCTCGGCTTACAGATTAAACACCTTCGTGGTGTAATCCTTGTATACCTATCATATTCTTCATACACTAGAAGTTTATGAAGAAAGATGTCCATTTGCAATCTATTAAAAATGGATGCTTATTTATGACGCCTTCCAGTTGCTGGAAGAGGGGGAGGACATACTAGGTCCTGAAGAGCCTAGCACTAGTGTACTAGTTACACTCTTTTATCTGGCCAACTGCATGTGTCTCTAATAGAACGTCTGTAGTAAAACTGTTAGCCAGATACAGTGCTGCCCTGGAGAGCACCATTGTACCAAGGATAAACTGCTTTTGCGCAACTTTCAAGGGTCAAGGATCATCATCCAAGGAATATATATCGCATATGCAGGTTTACAGATCATCGCGATGACTAAGCACAAATGTCTGGCCACCTCCTAAAGATCTACACATCATCCTCCAAAGTCGACATCTTTTGAGAAGCCCATCATCCAAGAAGCAAGTCTAGAATACGCTCAGCCAGGTCCAGTAGTACCTTACAGACACAGTGAAAACTGAGTAAAGGAATACATATGATGAATCATTTACCAACTTCGAAGAGCGTACCACTCCAGAGCGCCACTGTTTTCCAGTAGCCGCTAGATATGAGTGAAACTTGTATAGATGAGTGATGATTGTATTTGCTTTCAGAACATGATAGATGTATAGACGAAGAGGAAATGATTGTGTAGATACATAGGAGATGTGCAAGCTTGAAGATTGTACAGATCAGGGGGAGTTGATAGTAGAGTTGTACTCTTTTTCCTTAGCTATGGGGTTTTCCACTGTGTTTTCCATAGCCAAAGGTTTTTAATGAGGCAACCTCATTTAACTCTGGACCCTGAAGTGTCCACCCCTAATGAAAACTGAAAGACCTACAAGCATAAGGCTTGTATAGATCAGGGGGAGTCACCAGTTGGTTGTACTCTTTCCCCTTAAAGCTGCTGGTTTTTCACACTGGGTTTTCCACAGCTAAGGTTTTAATGAGGCAACCACAGTGGCTCTGGATCCAGAAGTATCTACCTTATTAGCATATTGAATCCTGAAGTATTCATATGATTAACCCAAGGTAATGGAGAGATAATGGGGAGTGTTGTGAGTTGAGGGAGGCCAACCTCCCCTTATTATCTTCCATTACACCCCATTACTAAGTAGTGGGGGTCCCTTGGGTTTCTTAGCCCCCCATTGAGGAAGAATATATAGAGAGCCATGGCTTATGCCATGATGACTGGACACTTTGAGATTGGTATCACCTTATGAGTTTATAACAGATGACCATTTATTTATAACTTAAAAATAATTTAGATTAATTAAATTAGGATAATTACAAGTAAGTATTTATTATTTCTAAACCGTAGACCCCACCTCAAACATTGCTATGAAACTTTCAATTCCAAAAAAACACCAAAATTTTTTATAGGACCCACAACAAACTCTCAAACTCAATTTTCACACCAATTTCAAGCCCAAAGAAACACACAACTTTATTTTTCTCGATTCAAGATTTCACACACCAGCTTTCCATCAACTTTCCAAAAACAACTTTTTTGATACATCGACACGAGAATCGTGAATAGTTACGGAAACACTAGACATCGGAAATCTGGATAAAGGCGCACACGCAGAGACGGACCCACGTTGTAGTTGGGGGGGGGGCTGGCCCCCCCCACTATCCCCCTACTCCCCACCCCCATTGTTTCATAGGTTTTTAACTTAATTTATTTGTAAATATAACATACATTTAAAATGTACAACACCACAAACTCAGAGATTGCCCATGGCAGGGTGGCTAGAGCGTTGCTATCCAGTGTTTGAGGTTCCAAGTTCAAGTCTTGTTAATGTTTAAAATTGTCTTTTGTTTTTAATTCTAAGTTTTTTCCCTATTAAATAAGATTTTCCAACAATGCACACAAAGGAGTCCCCATGTCCCAGCGGTTAAAACCCTGGTTACATTCCATTTCCGTGCGAGTTCGAGCCTAACTGGCTGCCTTTTAACGTTTTTTAATTTCTATCTTTTTCATATTAGACGTACAAGCTTGTTTTGGCCATAACTTCTTCTATACACATCCAAATTATGTTTTCTTTATATCACTGGAAAGCTCTTGAAATATTCTACCAAACCATGAAATTAAGAATTTATTTTCAAGTAACCAATTTTATAAAAATTGTTGTAACTTGGCGGCTACCCCGTAGCCCTGTATTTATAGAAGTAGGGTTACATAATGGGTGGATACCCAATAACGGGTTGGGCCTCCAAAAGCCCGTTTATAACACTTCCCCTTATCCATCCATTGTTGTAAGCCGTAATGAACGCTTCAGGGTTCATAGAGCTTATCTGATCATGGGTCTATGGATACTTCTGGATCCTAAGTTTAAGAGTTCTTGCCTCGTTAAAACCTTTGCCATGGAAAACCCAGTGGGAAAACAGGAATAAGATGAAGTTTAAAGTGATGTATTTCTAACACATTGGATAATTAAAAGGTTGGATTCTCGGCTTGACAAGGAACCATGGAAGTAAGAACATTGAATCGAGGGAATGAGATCGACTCTTGGTATGCTGCTCGTGATAGAAGTGTGGTGGTTAGAAGCCTTGTTTTAACGACTAAATACGTAGACCTACATCGATCAAGCGAACTGTTAGGCAACGGATATTATGAGCATATTTATATATAAACCGAGTAGCAACAGTATAACATGGGTTTTGCAAAGTTCGAGGATGGCGACGTGGATGAAGTAAATAATATGATCATTAGAGATGAACAGAAGAGATTCAGAGTGATAATGTGATGACGAGATTGATCTTATGATGGATCGTATAAGATCGACAACATGATCTGTTTTAGACACAGTGATTTAAAGAAATTAAGGATCTTGGGAATGTCATGGGAGTTTCAAAGTCGATCGTTCGAATACGCATCGAGTGCTTACTGATCACTGGATTCCAGTTACAGTTTACGAAATGGTGAAAGGCGATGACTTCTCCAGATCATGTGGATGGATTATAGTCAAGGTGACTAGCAGTTTAGTGTCAATGGAAATTCTAGATCAGGTCAAGTGAACATGTTTGGTTTTACGAGTGCTCAATGATCAGGAAATAGGAGAAAAGAGTTAGTAGATTGCCTTGGTTGTTTGGATTGAAAGGGAAATCGTAAGTAAGTCTGACGCCCAAAAATCTAGAATTGGTTGGTAGTTTCACTTTAAAAGATTCCTAGAGGCAGCTGAGCCAAGAACCAATTGAAGCAGAGAACAACAGGATCATTATAACAGGTTCTCATGAACGGGCTTTTGAGTTGGAAATTTATTGGTGTTTAAAATGATTGGGACTAGCCAATTACGGCTGATTAGTTGGAGGTTGTTTAACCACCCTAGATGTCAAATACTGGAAGTGTCTACACATTAGAGCCTTGTGTTTGTTCCGCCTTCCTCGTAGATTCATGAGGAGGATTACCCGACTCGTGTGAATATATATCATTGTCGGACATGCTTAGTATTATTACTTAGGTATATGTGAGCTTATGGATGAATAATGAAATATGTGTATTGCGATGAATGTAATGATTATGTGTATATGGTACGTTGATAAGTATAGATACTTATGTAAGATAATAGGTGTGCGTATAGATAAGTAAGTAGGCCTATTTAGTGACCCATATGTTAGTACGTGTGAGTGCGTGCTCGTACGTAGTTATGTATTGTGCTTAGACGCAAGTAGTTATGTTTTGTTGCATGAGTATATAGGCGATATACACATGGTAGTAGGATTATAATTTTGATTGGTATTGCTTGCTTTTACGGGATGTTGTATGCGTGCATACCGTGAGGTATACACGACTATTGCATATCTTAAACTATGTATGAAGTAGACGTGTTGGTATACTAATTATAGGTGGTAGGACATGGTGTGAGTATATGTTCTACATGTGTGTGACTATACGACGAATGCATGTATTAGGGAAGGTATTATAATTATACGTGTGTTGATGTCTGTATTATTATTATGGTATATAGAGTGATTGAACTATGTGAGTGTTACCTGACTAAATGTTAGGTGTGATTAACATATGGTATGTATATGGTTGTATTGGTAGATGTGTATACATAAGAGTGATATTGGTACAGGTATAAATACCGTGTTATGTATATAGAATATTCTGATATGTGTATTGAGTCTCACTCAAGCTTGAGTGGGTATACTCTAAGTATATTGTTATGTATGACTATGGTTTGCATAACACAATATTTGATGAATGTACAGTGATAGGGTGTTTGTGCCCGGTTGTGTTACGCACATGATTGTGGGTCGCTATACCAGTATATAATTATAGGTGTTGGTCTTGCGGTATAGTAATTACTAAGGACTTGCTTGTGTGAACATATGTGTGCTAGTTAAACTAGGTGTGTAGAGGTGCTAAGTATATAGTAGTGTGATTGGTATATATATGAATGAAATGTTAGCGTGTATGGGTGTGCACCATGCACGGGTAAGTATGTGCTTAGTTATAGTTATTGGTGACTATGGTATATGTGGCGTGACGTAAATACAGTTATAGGACCGTACGTAATGTGAATGAATGGTGAAATATTTGGATGCATTTGAATGACTATATATTGTGAAATTATAGAAGTGGTGAATGTATATTGGATATAGTGAAACTTGACTTAATAATGGTATGGTGTGACTACATGTGTCGAGATGTTTGGTATCGGATGAATACTAGGGAGTAGCATACCCAAGTTTGTTTTGTGCATAGGTAGCTATCTATACGTAGAGCAATGATGGTATTTGCTAGTGTGAGACTAATCTTATGTGAATATCTGAACTACTGTTTTGTGCTAGGTATGTGGTAGTTATATAAGGGATGTATGTGACTATATGAATGATTGGAATATGTGTATGAATTTGACTGGCTATGATAAGGTATAAGTGTATGATGTGCGTGAATTTATATATATATATATATATATATATATATATATATATACATGTTAGCAGCGTTAATGTTTGACTACCTACTGTATATATATAAGCACTTGTAATGCCTATACCTGGTTTGAATTATAATGTGATAGGATTGGGGTGGTTACTAGAGCGACTAGATATGTTAGAAAGTCCGAGGACGGACTTTATTCTAAGGTGGGTAGGATGTAACGGCCTGTACCTACTATTCGCTATACGGCTGTGCGTATAGCAATTTCGGGTACCTGATTAGTTTTGTTGCTTTGTGTGGGAGTCGTGTCAAAGAATCGTTAGGGCCGTAGCACCTTGGTTGCATCCTTAGCAAGCCACCCCCGACGTGTGCCCAATTTGGAATTGCGGTCGCCTTTGGACCCCGTACCCTTTATACGCTTTACGTGCACGTAGTCTTGTTCGTGCACGTAATTATTTTAGACGTTGTCTGTATATCTGAACCCTATAGTGTGGTATGATGTTGTGACCCTCTCTGAGAGTAGTAAAATTGTGGTGTTGATTTGGAACATCATTTCACGGTCGTTCTCCCACGATTTGATCTTATTTGAAGAGACGTCACGATTTTCACTTTTGTCGCTAGAACTTTTCATTTTTAATTTTGTTTCTCAACGTCGAAATTGTGATCCGTCTCCTTAGCCTTCTTTCTCTCGTCGTCCCGATCGCCCCAGTATTTATTTCACAAGTTTTGGGCTCCGTTTGACCCCCTTTATCCATTCCATTTTAAGCTATAGTTTGATCCTAAGTTTCAAATGCTTAACCCACTTTCATTATTTTAAATGATGTTTATTACTCTATAATGTTGACTTAGCCCACTATTAAATCCCCTCTTGGCCGCATACACCCAGGGGAGAGAGAGAAATATGCCATTGTTATATGGTAACATTTGTGATAATAATTTATAATAAACTAAACTTTTTATCTATGTTAAACTTAAACCCTAGGCCTGAGCCCAGCTAGCTCACGTACAACCCCACACCCATTTCCTATTATAAGACCTATGGACCCATCACCCTACAGCCTTCATAAACCCTAGGCTCATTATTTTATTTTTCCTCAACAACTCACAGCGCAGCCGCCACCCTCGTTTAAATTGTTCACACACCAACCCCAGGCGCCGACGTAACCTTCTCCCTCTCCGACCTCACCGGCGGCCTACCCCTCCGATCCGATGTCCGCGACCTGACCGCCGCCGTATCCACGTGTGGCGCCGCCTGTGCTTGCCGGTGCATCCGCAGCTCGCAGCTGCAGCTCTGCAGGCCGCCGGAGCTTTCCATGGCGCCGCCCCGACTTTTCTCCGCACGACAACGCACCCCTGCGACCCTGTCTCCGGAGCAACCCCCAGGCCGCGGCAACCTCCTTCATCCGCCTCCTGTTCTCCACCTCCTCCCCTCGGCCCTAATCTCCGCCGCATCGATGTGATCGCCGTGGTTACCATCTTCCGCAGTGAGTTGCAGCAGCGCCCAAGCGCTGTCTCCGGCCATCCCCGAGCGTAACACCGACCACCTCCCCTGTTTTCCCTCAATTCCCCTGCTCGGAGCAGAGCTCCGATCCGACCATCCCCTCGCACGGGCACCTCCCCACGTCGGTGACTCCAGAGACCGACGTTTGCTCCCCCCGCTAGGCCACAGTGCTGCAGCGCTCGAACGCCGCCCAGGCGACTGACGGCGCCGCACCTCGCCACCCTATCGTCGCTCGCCCCCGATCCGACCTCCTGCCTTTAGAAATCCTCAGCTCCCCTCATCGCAGACCACGACCGCCCAGCTCCATGCCCCTGCATCGCCTCCGACCTGTTCCGACGTCCCCCGTCGCCTCACAACGCCGCTGCCGTCGAGGATCACCTCAGGCCGCCGCCGCCGCCGCCGTGAGTCGCCCTCCTCGAGCCATCGACCCCTCCCATGAACGCTTCACCTCAGACCTGATTTCCCACCTGCAAGCATAGGCTAAATCTGTAAGTTGTTTTTAGTGTTATGTTTATATACTTAGTGATATAGGGGTGCAAGAACAGGGGTGCTATCACAACTTAGGTATAAGAGTGCACTGTGAATCTTAGCATTTTGATGTTTATCAGCAGTCATACCTGTTGGTGAATTTTGTGATTGATTATTTTAGTAAGAGGCATGCTACTGTATTATTTTGAGGACCCTTAATATTTGGTAGATAGTAGTGTTAGAGTTTGTATACTGCAGTGAGCTATACGTCAGGTTGGTGGTGATATAAGTTATCATATTATTTAAGTTATTAACATATACTGGAACAATAAATTGTTTGATGTTAGTGCAGTTAAGTAGATTCGTATATTAGTTCTTGTGATATTATGAAATGGGTTAGTTGCTCAATATGTAGGGCAACTCGATTAATAAGGTGTGTAGTCATTAACAGAAACTACTTTGGTGTAAGTGTCAGTAGGTTGGTAGCATGCCCAGTTAGTAATAATATGATGTGAACCCCGTTACGAGATGGAGAACTTAATTAAAATTTGATCATTAGATGTATTAGGATTAGTCTATTGATTCTAGCCGTCGTCACAAACTTATTCGAGCACGTATTTTATTGACAGAGAAACCGCCGTTCCGTACCGTTCACGAAACCGGATTCCAACCCCTGCCGTCGCTACCCGACGTCAGTATAGCTTTCGTGCCGTGTTGAGGTTCCGTAGATCCGTTGGTTGACCCAGACCCTGCTGGACTACATCCTTGCCGGAATCTTTCAGGCAAGGAATGAGACTTTAGTTACTGCTTTTATGCTTTTCTAGAATTGATGTTAGAATTGCTAGATTTATTTCTGCAAAATACTTGAAAATGATCGCATGCTACTTTCTGCTCGAACCCACTTTTAAGATGCAACTTAAACCTCACATGCTAATTAATAATCCGGACATTATAATTGTGTGGATCTTTGTAGAAGATCACAGGCGTGGGCCTCTCCTATACGGAGGTTGGCACTACTCTTGTGGAGCGTCTACTGGCTAGCCCAGAGACGGCTCGCTTACAGACTTGTGGAACGTTTGCTGGCTCGTCCAGGAACGTCTCACTTATGGATAGTTAATCGATGACGGGGGTGACCATTGAGTACTAGTGCTCCCCAGCTTTGGCTCACCCGTGACTGGTGCGCTCCGGTATGATACGTAGTATCATTCATGATTAATGATTTGTTTCGGATCGACGACGGGGGTGACCATTGAGAACTGGTGCTCCCCAGCTTTGGCTCACCCGTGACTGGTGCGCTCCGGTATGATACGCCGTATCATTCGTGATCCTTGTCTTGTCTCATGTCTAGATGGAGCGTTTGTTGGCTCGTGTCCATAACACAAACGACTCGCGGGTGGGGTAGGACAAAAGAGTCTAGCTGGGCCTGGGGGGTAGCTCCCCTCCGCCTACGCAGCTTGAGTCCTTAGGCTTTATCTTTGTATCGCAGTTGGTGCACTCCTGTTTGCTTCGCAGGGATGCATCCCGGTCGTTTGACCTTTTCTAGACTTGGACAATCTGACCAGATGGACACCCCTGGCAGATTGACAGAACTACATGAACAACTCTTAGACGATCTGACCAGATGGACACCCCTAGCAGATCGATTAGAATAACCATTACTTATTTCCTGTTTTCTAGGACCGCCTGTGTAATTGTCTTTTAAATTCCATTTAGAACTGCTAGAATTGTATAACTGCATTAACTTATGGTCTCATTAGTTCGTTGCTGACATGTGTTTTGCACATGTCACAGACTTGACAGAGCTGCCACAACCTGAGGTTCCCCCACAGACTCTTACCTCTTTAGTTGCCTCCGGTACGTACAGTTTTAGTCTTTATGTTAAACTCTTTGTTGGTTACCTTCTGCGTTTGAATAATATCTTCTTACTGCTATTTCTATTGTTTCATGCTAAATCATTTGATCGGACTTTCCCCTCCGCATCATAACTTGCCATGGACGCTTATTGGACCCCGAGCCTCAACGGCTCTGGTCCATGCGGGCTGGTCATGCCTCGCTGCTCAATCTTTTGGGAAGCGGGGTGTGACATCATAAGTGAGTCCTGCTCAACTTATTATTACCTCGTTCCACATAATCTGGCCAAGTCTCTGTGTTTGCTTCAGGAAACGGAGATTGGGAACGATATTTATGGCAAAATGGAATGTGGGTAATTGTCGACAAGTGTGTTTTATCCAAATACCTCTCCATGTACGTACATTATTCAATTTATTCCAGATTCATCTCTTCTGGAGGTTCTGGAAAGGGAGATGATATGGAGATGAGCTCACTTTCCTGTGGTGGTATTGTTTTAGGGTCTCGTGGTATGTCCTCTCATCCATTGAGGATATCCACTTCTGCTACTGGTAAATTGCATCTATTATAGTTGGTATGTCAATCCTAGCTGGATTTTTAGTAGCAGTGATGTGTGAATTTGACAATATTTGTATTGTCAGTAGCTATGTCTGATAACTGTTTAACAGTTTCATAGGTGTGGATCTTCAGGATCTCATCACTATTCATGATAATCAGATCATAGGTATTAATGTTTTAAATGGTCAAATTGAGCTTCAGGCTCATGGATGATTATAATATTTTTGTTAAACCTAATACTGGGGAATTAAGGTAATGAAGGATCTTCAGGATCACATCAAGTCTTTAAAAGATGGCACATCAATGCATGTCTTTGGAGAAGTGATTTAAATGCTTTCCCTGTTCAGAGTGCTCAGAATCAATTTATCTGGGGTAATTACTTCCGATAAATAGTTCTGTGTTCTGATGGTCCATAGTGGTGATATGGGGATGTATACTCATCAGGCTCATATAAATAGGTTCTTAGGAGGCGTTCTGATGGTTTGCATGATCCCACATGGTCACCTACAACTGGATTTCTGATGGATAAGTAATCTGTTTAAATCATTTTAATGATTTACATATAACCCATTTCTGGGTGTGAACACAAAGCTTCAGGGTGTTCAATTTTCTTCCAGTTGTTAAATATAATTGATTTCCCATTGTTATCCAAAAATCCGCAATAAGCTCGACTTCAATGAAGTTGAGCATAGAACTGGGGATATGAACCCGTCAAGGCTCCATTTATAAGATGTGCAGTAATGCCTCCCCCGTTTGGGGATCTCGGAATATATTCATCTAGGATGGTTAATCCCGATGAATAAGTTCCACTGCGGCATTTTGAGGGTGGTATGAGGGTAAGTAAAAGCCCAACCAATATCCCAGTTAGGTAATATGTCCGTTGTGATTAATAATAATCTGGACTGCGGTTGGATAGCAAGGTTTTGATTATGACCATTTTAAGAGGATAAATAGATGAGTACTATAAGGTACATCATCAGCCATATGTAGGGAGTGAAGAGAGTCAATGGCATCATCATTTTAGAGTATTCAGGATGAAAAATCATTTACAGTAAAATAAAATGCGTAAAAAACACATATATACTGCAAGAGAATACTACTAATAATTATGTTACAGAAACAAGTTTTATAGTGTGATGTGTGCTTTAGAAAGTATACGTCCACAATTGTGCTCATTGTAGACTCATGATATGACAACAGATCAAATTTGTTTTTAAAGTTTATTTATCCTCGGAGAGTAGTTAAATATACATAATGTCAATTGACTTTCGTCGTTTAGACTAGATATGTAAATATTTTATATGGCATAAGTTAATGCCCATTCATGTTGCAAAAAGCATTATTGGTCTTGTCAGAACTTCTGGTCTGATCTTGGGTTGCCATTGCATACTCCATATCGAGGTACATCATATCTTCCCTTTCTCATTTTTATTCAAGACTTCCCCTGTTTTCAGTCTTACTTATTGTCGTTTATAAGAAAGAATGAATATTGGTTACGAAGTAGACATATACAAGGGAAATGAGTTAGTTTCTATATTTCCACTTTTCCAGTTTATGAGAGACTTTTAAAAGTCTATTTGAAAACTCAAGTATGGTCTTCAGGCCATTTTGATTGAGTCATTCAAGTATTATGTGGATATAGAATCATGCTCAAGGGGAAACAAGTACGTGGTTACGAAGTTTATAATTTCTCACTTATCTATTAAGCCACGACTTCGGGCGTACGCTTAAAAAAATAAGGTCAGATTCAAGAATCATACCTTGTAAAGTGAGATTACTCAAAAGAGTTTGACGGTGTCATGACAACTGCTGGTGTCAATATTGGGTTATACAAACCATAGATCTGAGAGATCTATTTACCGCGAAATGCGTATTTCTAAAAGAAATCGCATAAATCTTTTTCGTATAATCCATTGTACTTGTTAATTTTTATTAGGGTGAAAGGGGTGTTGACTTTTGATTTGATTTTGAACTTCAGGTTCATTGATTTTGAACTCCAAGTTCATTTTGTCGAATAGGATATGATGTTAAACTTTTTGAGATCATTATTGGTTTGTTGTCATAAAATATCGTCATATCATGAGCCCATCATACATATAATATAAAGCTTGTAAACTAAAAAGTTATGCTCAATTAACCTGAATTGAAACAAGTATGATGTATACACATGCTATTTATATGCTGCAGGCATTTAAACAATCTCATCGCAGACATATAGTTTTTCTACAGGCATTAAACTATATCATAGTGATTTTAGCATGCTAAATAAAAATGTATATAACAGAATCATTAAATATGCGGCAGGCATATAATTTTCTACACATGCATTTAATCATCACAGACATTTTATAATGGAAATGAAAATTTTTCGTTTAATAATTATTGGACCACTGGGCAACGTCTTACACCGTTAGGTTAGTTAATAAACGGCAGAGCGGTCGCATGATCTTCCTAATTATTAAACGTGTAATAATCAGATAATCCAAGAAAAAAATTACGATGATTAATAAAGCATTAATCAGATTTTAACGAAAAAAACTTAATTAAATCTGAAAAAGAACATGTAAAAATGATGTTTTTGGGAAAAACCTAGTTAGGATTTTTGGATGCGATCGTTCGTGCGGGCCCGTGCGGGCGGAAAGCATTTGAGCCGGAGGGGCCGCCGCTTCGGGCGGTTAGAGTTTTTCTGTGCACGTCGCCGCTTCGGACGGCTAGGGTTTCGTCGTGCGCGCTGCCGCTTCGGGCGGCTAGCGTTTGCGTCTCGCGCGCACGGGGATGGGGATTTTACCGCTGACGCGTCGGGCGAAAACGGCGGCTGCCGCCGGGGCGGCAGCGACGTCTGCCGCTCCAGGCGGCAGCGCCTGCTGATGCTCCAGGCGACAGCGCTGGTTGACTGCCGCCGGGGGTGGGCAGCGGCACGATGCCGCTTCTGGCGGCGTGGAGATCGCAATGGAGGGGGGTTTCGTGCATTCGTGGCTTCTGGCCGCGTAGCGACGAAAAATCCCATCTAGGGTTTCAAGATTTGGGGAAGAAAATCATAAAAAGAGGATTTTTATTTAAAAAGAACTATTTTTAGTCTTCAAAACAACGTTTTTCATCGTAAAAATTTGATTTATTTTTGTTGATAAAAACGTCGAGTTATCATTGAAAAAATTGATTTAGCATGCAGATCTAAGTTAAAACTCCGATCTATACTAATCAAAAATAGATCTAAGCATGTAGATCTAATCGTATGCGCGTAAAAGTTTAGATCTAGGGAAAAAATTACCTCTAGATCCTACCCGCCAGATCTAGCGACGTTCGGTGAAGGAAGCCTGTTCGCGTTGCGTTCGTCCGTCGGCAGAGGTTCGGCTCAGCTTCGAGCATGCTGATAACGTGTTGTAAACTTGGCGGCTACGGAACCCCGTAGCCCTGTATTTATAGAAGTATGGTTACATAATGGGTGGATACCCAATAACGGGTTGGGCCTCCAAAAGCCCGTTTATAACAAAAATCATTTAAAGTTACAAGTTGCTTCTAAAATTTTGGAAATATACAACATATTTTCATCTCAAACTTTCTATATTTGTTCCATGTTGTATCAATCACATATGACTAAAATTTCTATAATCGTCATCGGCCACCCCTGCCATCTCATCCTGGTTCCGTCGGCACACGTGTGCCACCTCCACCACGGATCGATCTCTGATGGTCCCACTGAAAAGCCGAGGTAAATACCACTGGACTACAGTCCCTTTTTTCTTTTCAATAATTTTTTTTATTTTAAATGATTTCAGGTCATGCATCAAATCTTGGCTGGGGGCAGATTAATATCAGGAAAGTTCGAGCAGAGCAGGGCACGGCAGCCAGTGGGTCCCACTTTAACAAATTTATTTATTTATATAAAATCTGTAATTACTTGAATTATTACTAGTAATTTACGTATTAGTATTATTATTATTAATGTCCATCGGAAGCAGCCCGGCAACTTGAAATTGTGTTTGCGGTTAGCGTGGAAAGAGCGCTAGGCCAGCCGAGCTCCCCGCTGGTTCACACGCTACACAATAACCCCACATTCTGTAGCCAATAGTTTATAGACACGTGGCAATTCGGCACGTGAGCGGAGGTCGGAGATGTGCTTTCCCCCCTTGTTTTAAGAACGCATAGAATTGGAAATTAATCGACGAGAAATCGCCGCCCATCTTCAAAGTCAAATCGCCGCTCTCTTCGCAGGTTTGTGTAAAAATTCCTAATTGCTTGTTAAAGTCGTGTATTCTTTTTTAAAGTTGGGTGCTTGTGATATTGGCTTCTTGAGACAGATCTTGTCCTGAATTCGTGTTGTTTTTGATGTGTAATTTGAGCGGATTTTGGTTGGAGTTCTCATCTGATGTATTTTCGTTGTGGAGCATGTTTTCGTTTGTTTGATTTTGTACTAATTGTCGTTGTTTTTGCATTGCTTAAATTGGGGAAAGATAGTGCTCATCTTTTATTCAGTCTAATTCATGTAACTGATCGGTTCAGATTGAGGAGAGATCTGGTAAAAATTGGGGGTTTATCATGGAATTGCTGCAAATTTTGAGGAGAATTATGGAAAATTTGGGGATTTTACGTACGTGTATGGCTTTTAGAGTGAGAATGTTCTAAAAATTAGGGGCTTTGCAGGAAATTAAGCCATGTAATTTGATAAAAATTCATATCATATTTTTATGCTTGAAGCTGCAAGTTTGCAAGCAACTTGCAAATTTAATGGCCGTAGAGGACGGTACACCATTAACGTTATTATTAAAAGTATTTTATGGATTGAAATATGGAATAACTGGTTATTTAGGTAGCAGTTGTCATCAAGTTTCCTGATTATTTTTTAAGCTTAGTATTTGGATCTTCCAAAGGCTTATGGATGGTGTATCGTGTTATTCTGTAAGATAAAAGGATTGGGCTTTTTAATGAAAATCTATGACATTGCTATTTATATCTAAGTTTGGGAGAGTGCAGATACATATCTAGGTTTGATATTGCAAGCGCTTCACATATTCAAGTTGAGTTGGATATTTGGGGCTTGGGTTTGACTATTTGGATCAGTTTCAATATTTGATAGTTTTGGTCCTTCTGGATACTCTGATTTTCTTACAGTTGTAGTGGATACACAAAGCTGTTAGAAACCTTCAGAATCATACAATAGCTACAATAGCTGCAAGTCGAAGAACTGAGAAAAACCCAGCATTAGTCGACTAATTAATTCTGCTAGTCGATTAATGTTCAGTTAGTGTGAAGAAAATGGTTATGTAATAGTCGACTAAGGTAAACTATTAGTCGACTAACAATCGATCGTTGGAATACATATCAGAATGTCAGCCGTGGCTAGTCGACTAACACAAATCATTAGTTGACTACTCAGGGTGCCAGGACAGAAGTATGATAGTCGACTAATGGCTGACGTTAGTTGATTAACAGCCTCAAAACTGGACAGTGAAGAGGATCAAGCATGTTGGTTGAGTTCATGAGTATTGGATCAGATTTCTCGTCCAAATACAAGTGGACCTAACTAACCAAGTAGAATGACAATACCATCTTCAATAAATTTCAATAGAATCTCAATTATCTTCTTCTAGAAGAGTGGTTAGTTAAAGTGGTTGCTGCAGTTAAATCGGTTGAGGTGGTTTAGATGGTTGAAGTTAACAACTTTTGAAAGATGGCAGATGTCTTCTCCCCTTGTTACTTGTATAAAAATCCCACATAAGATCATGTAAAGATTTGTGAAGAAAGGTAATACAATTCTCTCCTCCATTTTCCATTTTTCTTTTGTCGTTTTTACTTTCTCAGTTCTCTGGTTTTTCTAGAGACTAATTCTCTTGAATTGGTTCTTTTGAGATTGGTGTTTGTTCTTTTCTTCAAAGAATTTTCCGCATATGGCTCACCAATTAAGGAATCATGCTAAAGGTCATCAACAAGTGGTATCAAAGCCAAATATGAGTCATGGGAAAAGTGAAGCTGATGTTGGCAAGGTAACCTTCTTGGAAGATACTTTGGAAGCATGCATGAGATGAATGTAGTTTTTTATCGGCTCCTAAATCAATCTCAACCAACACGTTCAATTAGATTTAGAAAGAATGGCGTCTGATCAAGCAAAGAATGTTTGTCGAACAAACCGAGGCGCAAGCTGAAACAATAAGTTAACCGAGGCGCAAGCAATGATGAGCTAATTCCATTGGAGCAATACATGAAGGCACAATGAGGATCAAGAGGACAATACCGAAAGGGATTATCTCCTTCAAGGTAATCCTCTTAATTCATTCCATAGATTGCCTACTTGGGTTCTTGAGTCACTAGCGTGGGGGCGGGGTAACAAACCTTCCGATGTAAGGCGCCGAGGCCCATGTTTCCTACCTTCAAAGGGGTAGAGGATATCCTTTCATGGATAAATCAAGTACAATAAATCTTTGATTATTGTGAAACAAAGAAAGAAGAGTGGGTCAAGATATGTGCCTTCTATATGAAATATGAAACCCTCGGTGGTTTGAGATTAACATTGATAATTTCTTTAAGTGAGAAAAATTTAGAGAGGTTTTAATTGCAAGATTTGGGCTTCCTGAGTTGGAGAGACCTTTTAATTCTTTCTCCGATCTTAAACAGGGTCCAGTTCGAGATTATCTTTAAAAATTCGAATTTTTTGTCAAAATTGCTTTAAGAATATGTTTTAGATAAATTTGCAGGTGGGTTGAAAGAAGACATTAAATATTTAAACATGACGTGATGGCCGTGATACCTAAGGATTTGGCTAATGCAATCTTCTTGGTAAAGAATTATGAAGAAAGTAATGTGCAAGTACGTTGGAACAAAAAACCCCACCTCCACCACATCAACCCAAGACGAACTCCACAACTACAAACTTCAATCACTTCAGGAAATTACCGCCCTTCAAGAAACTCACTTTGAAAGAGCTTCTTCACAAGGGGAAGAATAACTTATGTTTCTTTGGCAATGAAAATGGAGTTGAGAGCTAAATTGTAAAGAAATGCAAATCTTTATCTTAGAAAGAATATGGACCGAGGAAGAGGCATCCAAGCAAGAAGTGGTGAAAGATCAATAAGAAGATGAATTACTTCCATTAAATAACACTACAACTTGGGGTGATGCGAACCACAAGGTGCCCCGGCTATACCATTACGAGCTATTTGTGGAATTCTGACGACTCGCACCTTAAAGATGATAATGAGCATAAAAGGACATTTTGTAAATGTGTTGGTAGATTTTGGGTCAACACAGTTTTATTAGCCATAAACTAGACTAAAGTTTGGGGTTAGTAGTTGAAGATTCATAAGAATTCGATGTGTGGGTAGTTAACGGAGACAAGATAATTGGCTCAGGTATATGCAACGAAGTTCAACTAAAGCTCCAAGGGGTTACTATACTTTTGGATTTGTTTATACTACCAATGTGAGAAAATCAAATTATATGTGAGAAAATCAAATTATATTGAGTGCTCAATCATGGCTAGGACAATTGGATGATATCATGATGACCTTTTACACGGCAATGAATATATTTGGCAAGGGATAACAAGACTAGACTCCCAAGTAGTGGGAGAAAAGAAAATTTACAAAGACTAAGTAACAAGGTGAGTGGTATTTGATATAAGCAATGGAGTCCTCGGTAAGGCAAGATCATCAACAAAACCCATGGGCTCATGTCTAAACGGAATCCTACAACAATATCAAGATCTTTTTTCAAGAACCTAATGAATCAACACTTACAAGATATGGTGATCATAGAATTCCTAAAATCCAGAAGCTAAACCGGTGTGCTTATGGTCCTATAAGCATGCTCATTTTCTTAAAAATGCGATAGAGAAACAAATTGTTGAAATGCTACATTCATGAGTTATAAGACCAAGCACTAGCCTTTATGCTTCTCCGATGGTGATGGTCAAGAAAAAGCTGGAGAATATGCGTGGATTACCACTCCCTCAATCTACAAACTATTAAAGATCAGTTTTCTATACATGTAATTGATGAATTATTAGATGAGCTATATGGCGCATCATTTTTATATACTAAAGTTGATTTAAGATCGGAATACTATCAAGTTAGAGTCCGTGGAGGTGATATGTACAAGACCTTTAGGTCTCATGAAGATCATTACGAATTCATAGTCATGCCATTTGACTTGACTAATGCTCCATCCACTTTTCAAGCTCTTATGAATTCTATCTTCAAGGCTTATCTCATGAAATTTGTGCTTGTTTTCTTTGTTGATATCTTGATATATAGCTCAAATTGACAAGATCACCTATTACACCTCCAAGAAGTGTTTAAATTATTATAGGAACATCACCTTTTATTTTCAAGAAGACTAAATATAAATTCAGGTAAAGATCTATGGACTACTTAGGTCACATCATTCAGGTGATGTTATTGCGATAGATCCCTAAAAGGAGAAAGCCATTGTTTCATGGCCGGTGACTATAAATTTTAAAGCATTAAGAGGATTTCTTGGTCTAGCAGGATATTACCAAAAGTTCATAAGGCTTTGGAACATCGCTTCTCCTCTAGCAGAGTTGTTAAAGAAGGGAGTTTTCCAATGGAACAAGAATGCTCAAGAGATGTTTGAGAAGTTAAGGGTAGCTCTCACCACTCCTCCCGAACTATCTCCTCCCAATTTCAACCAAAAATTTGTTTTGGAATGCGATGCATCGGGAAAAGTCATTAGGGGTGGTATTTATGCAACAAGGCCTATTGCTTATTTAAGCACATCATTGAAAGGAATAAGTTTGCTCTTATCTATATATGAAAAAGAGCTACTAGCAATCATTTTTGCAACATCCAAATGAAGTCGTAGAAAATGCGTTATACAAACCAATCATCAAAGCCTCAAGTACCTCTTAGAGCAAGATTTCATCATGAAATACAAAACAAGTGGTTAATGAAGCATCAAGATTTTGACTACCAGGTGGAGCACTAGCCGGAAAAATTAAATAAAGTGATGGATGGATTATAAAGAAAGGCGGGTATTAAAGAGATTGTAGAAGAAAATTACTTCTCTTTATGCTCTATTTCCATATTCCATTGTGATTGACCACAAAGCCTTGAAGAATTCATGTCGTCGGACACGTATTATTAAGAAATAGAGGCTAGGCTTCGACATCCTAATCGGAAGGATGATAAGAAGGATGATATATGTCCTAATGCCACTCGCATTATCAAGTCTTTATTAGAGGAACACCATTGCTCACCATTAGGAGGCCGCTCAGATGCAAAGAGAAGCTTATATCGGCTAAAGAGAGGTTTTTATTGGAAGTGAATGAATACCATGATCTGGAATTTTATAAGGGAATTTGATTCTTGTCAAAGAAGCAAAAATGAGAATGTTGCCTATCCCGGACTTCTCCAACCTTTATCCATCCCCAATAAAATTTGGGAAAGCATTTCAATGATTTCATTGGAGGATTGCCCCTTGCAAGGAAGTTAGTAATATTTTTGTGGTGGTAGATCGACTCTCCAAGTATGTCCATTTCTTTCCTCGCAAGCACCAGTATACCTCCAAACAAGTTGCCCAAAGTCTTCTTTAATGGAGTATTTAAGTTACATAGGATGCCCCAGAATATTGTCAGCGATAGAGACCCCATCTTTACAAGCACTTTTGAGAAGAAGTCTTCATATACGGAACCATTCTTTCACAAAGTTTCTCCTACCATCCACAAACCGACGGACACACAGAGATTATCAATATAAGTTTGGAAGAATACTTGAGGTGTTTTGGTAAATCACAAACCTCAAGAATATTGCGGTTAAAGTGGTTATCCCTAGCTGAATATTTGTACAACACCACTTGGAAAAATCGCACAAACACAACTCTATACGAAACAAACGCAACCCTATATAAACACAACACCACTTCAAGATTATATACCTCATACTACTAGATACCAAGCAATAAAAGAAGAATTATTCTCCAGAGAAGTCTTATTTCCGCTGCTAAAGGATAAATTAGGAAAGGCCCAAGACCAAATGAATAAGTATGTAGATGAGCATAGGACAGGACGAGTGTTTGAAGCAAGACACGTGGTTAATTTGAAGCTACAACCATATATACAAATCAACATAGCCATGAAGAAGCCTCACAAATTGTCTTTCAGAGATTATGGCCATTACAAGAATTTGGAAAAAAATAGAAGTTTCCTGTAGACTGGAACTACCACCCGAAGCTATGATACTTCCGTTCTTCCATGTGTCTCATTTAAAAAAGAAACTGGGGACTGTCACGCCCCGAGGGACATGACTGTTTTTCACATGTGATACAGTTTTTGCAGTTTACAAGTAAAAACAATATATGCCACAAGAAGAGATGTAAAATACTCATACCGAAATTCTCATTAATACAAGAGTCTCTCAATACATAAAGGAAAATACATAAGAAATATGCTCACAATCTCACACTCAAAAGTCTGCATCTTGTGCAACGAACTTAGACTCTTCAAAGACTGGGGTTTCTCATGTTCATGTTCAGCACCTAACGGTGCCAAAAATGAAGTGCCACTAGCAATCAGATGTAAATCATAATAATTCTAGAATTTGAAAATTAAAACAGTGTACATATGCATAGTGTACATATGCATGATTGAAAATAAAGTAGGAACTGAAAATAAGTGACTAAAGACAAGTATGCAACATTTATAGTTTAAAGTTATGCCAACAGGTTTCTGACAATTATACCAATACTAGGCCGTGATTCATATTGGAGAGTAGAATAAACCACCATGAGTCCAACTTGTACCACTGAGGCGTAGCCCAGTCCAAGCCCAAAAATAAGAACAGTGGGTTCTAAGTCCAAAATAGAAACAGAAGGGACTCAAAATTATGTTCGACAATACTAGTATTGTCACATAGGATGCATGATGAGACCAGGTCTGAACACATGATGTGGTAATGTAGTTAGAAGCATGGCTCTAGTCGATCTTGCAATTTTCCTAATACGAGTTATCCCAAAACCCAGTGAGTCTGAAGTGTCAAGTGTTTTTAAAGTGTATAACTCTCAGTGTTACAGTGATGTTCAAGAGATATTTTTAGGGTGCTAATATTTGTTTGGTTAAGCATGCATTATGTGACAGCCTCTAAATAGGTCCACGGTTCACATCAAAACTAGTTAATATGGTTCGTGTGCTACGTAAGTTAAATACATTCATGTTAGCAATTTTAGGATTCATTATGTCAACCGGCCCATTTTCAACAGTGTCACTTGTAAGGTGACACAAATAACATGTCATGCACGTGGATAATAACAGGGTGTTCCAAGATCATGTTTTCATTATAGCACATTCAAACATATTACGAAATTTTGATGTCATGAGATTTTCAATATAAATAATAGCGTGCAACAAGTATTTTCCATAACAGTTTTTAAAATGGTGAGATAAAAATGGGGAGAGGGACAATTGTATTGATCACAGAGAAGTCTCATCATCTATCGTTTTTAAGGGTCAAAAACCATATGTTTATGGCACCAGCCAACATGATCATCAAAGATGATTTCACTATAATAAGCATGAAGTTAAACCAAGTTTAAATCCAATATCCAACCATCAATAAGGCAACCCAACCGACATGTCTCTTGGCCTCAAGACTGGGCAAAAGCCTTCTGGTCCAATAAGTGAAAATGAGCAACTCTCAATCCAGCACCATAGGGCAAAGCTCAAGTCCAGCACAGTAGGGCAAAGCCCAATTCCAAACATAACATCAACCAACACCAATCACCAACACCCGAACCTACGGCTAACACCAAACCACCACCAAAACTCCCACGGCCACACCAATCAAGCCGAACACCAACACCCAAAACAGAACACCATGGCCAACACCAAGCTAACTCCAACACCATATTTCCCATATCATCCTTCTCGGCTGGAGAACTTCACCACTTGTTTAATGACGGACGACCTGAGTAGCATAATTGGACAGAAATCAGTAGTCGTTTGTAATTACAAAAGATGCGTCAACTTTGAAGTCTAGCAAGATGTAGATTTACAGATGAACATCTTTTGAAAATTTTTCCCAAATCACAAAAGAAAGAAAAACATATATAATCTATTTGTTGGTAAATTGTGGACGATCTGTGATGACAAATCTCGAAGTACTTAATCAGATTTAGTGGTACTTCTATCGGCAACCCTGATGCAAAATTAACAAATGACTCAAGATTAGGCTCTGGCTCGGATTGTGGCGTTGGATCAGGATCAAATTAAGACTCTGGCTTTGGCTTTTGATTCGACTCCAATTCTGGTTCGAGCTCTAATTTGGGCTTAGACTCAAACTTTGTCTCAATCTCATATTCAGGATTCGGCCTAAGCTCTTGCTTAGGCTCACACATTGTCTCAGGTTCTGGCTCAAGCTCTATTGCTGGCTCTGACTAGGGTTCGATCTCTTGTTTCCTCTTCTAGGTCATCTCACCTAGGGTCGTGCACTAATAAATTCTTAGATGTGTATTGATCTCTAAAGTGATCATAACCCTGACACTTGTAACACTGTGCACGATCCAACTTTGAAAGACGCACCAATAACTTCTTTGCCTTTGTCACTCGTATTAGTGGGAGGTTTTGAGACCGACTTAGGTTGAAATTGGCCATGTGATGGCTTAATGTTAGTTTTTGCTTCGCGACTAGACAATTTTTGTGAGTCAAAACGTTTTACACTAAGAGGTCGATGGAAACTGTCAAGATTTGGTACGATTTGATAAGCATACTATAATGTATGGACCTCATGAATGATAATATTTTTTCGGAGGTCAGGTCTAAAGCCAGCTCTAAACCTAGATAAGGTCACATCACATCTTCCGAAACACAACTTCTCATCATATACTCGGCAAATTTGTTGATGTATTTACGGACGTATCTGCTATTCTGGGTCAGATTCTGCCATTGATCAATGAGTCGCTGATGGTATGATATATGCAAGTATTTCTCCCGCAGTTTTTCATCTCATCCCACATTTCTATAGGCGGTTGCCTCTCATTGGCCGACATGCTCAACATTCTGCCAAAATAATTTAGCTGGTCCGATTAGCTTCATTTTGATGAATTTGACATTCCCTCTGACAGGTGGTACCAACCATAGTAACGGTCCATGCCGTCTATTCAATCAATAAAAACATTGGGATTTAAGCGGCCACCGAAAGTGCGTATTCTACCTTGATGTTTTGAACATACTCTCATTTGGGGACATCTCTTTAGACGGGGTCTCTCTAGACTACATGCGAGGACTAGGAGCCTTCTTTGTGTGAACCTTTACCTGGTTCCCTTTGAAGAGTTTTTCAAGTGTTGAGTATTGGTGTTTTATACCAATCTTATTTTGATGATGATCACAACATTATGTTGTTGCTAATGACTCTCTTGTTTTAGTCTCATAGTTTCATTTCAAGATTATCTTTCTTGGAGACTAAACACTTGGTGCAAGGATGTACATCAAGTGGAGAAGGACCAAAGCTTGGACTCAAGGGGTGCCAAAGCTTGGAGATGATGGAGAGCATCAAGGCATCAAGATTGAAGACATATACTCTAAGGAAAGCAATGTAATCCATGTAATATTTCCTTTATTACTTTCTCTCTCATTTGAGTCTAGGTTAATGTTATACCTTGATAGATGGTCTACTCATTCATGCATATGCATTTAGCCATCTTAGTGAGCATTAGGATTTTCATAGAATCCAACCTAATAGGTTCATCTTGACCAAAGACTCATTTGGAGTCTCTGGCTTTACATTAGTCGCCTGCTGAAGGATTTACAGTCGACTGGGTGATTTCCAGTCGACTGATATGCACTGCTCAAGTCAACATTTCTATTGACTCTACTTGAGCTTTTCGCAACAGTCGACTGATGCTCAGTGTAGTCGCCTGTATATTTACAGTCGCATGTGCATTGGTCAACAGTCGTCTGAGTAGCGTAAGTGCATATACTGCATCTCTCTATTTTTCTCCATCTCCTGCAGCAGTCGACTGATGAAGGATTTACATTCGCCTGACTATTTTACAGTCGACTGTATTATTGACATCATTCGCCTGTATGCTTATATGGAGAAAGAGTGCAGCTCTCTGTTTTATTCCATCCCCTGCAGCAGTCGCCTGCTGAAGGTTTTACAGGCGACTGTCCTGTTTACAGTTGACTGTATCGACTTCTTCAGTCGACTGTCCTGGCTCAGATTATAGCCGTTGGATATTTTCTAGCCGTTGAACAGTCGACTGTCATTTGTTCATCAGTCGATTGTCCTTGACGTTTCTGCCCAGAAACTAGCCGTTGCAGCCTTGTGCTTTTTGCTGTTTTCTTGAGTTTTGAGGGTTGATATAGGGTTCCTACATATATGGGTTTGCTGAGTTCATTAGAACTTCTTGATGCTATTGAAAATCATAAGAGATCAATAAGCTATTCTCAAACTCTCTCATTTCTCTCTTTGAGCTCTCATTTCTCTTCATGCATTGAAGTCCAGCTCAAGGGAAATTATCCAAGTGCTTTCAAGCCAATCTCAACACTTGGAGATCCTCTTCCATGCCTTGCATTCATCTATGAGTAAGTATCTCAAGGCATAGGTAAGAATATTTATTTTACTTGGTGATTCTTGTAACACTAATTCTCTTTGTGGGAATTAGTCTTTCTCTCTTTGTGGGATTATGATATTCTCTTTGTGGGAATAACTCTCTTAGTGGGAGTTTGGTGTCCTAGTGTAGGGCTAACCCTAATTCTCTGAGTGGGAATTAGTAATTCTTCAGGTGGGAGTTTGACCCTTGTGGAGGGTTCGTTGGGTCCTTGTGTAGGGCAAATTCCTATTGGTGAGGTATCTCTTTGTGGGATTTGTATTTACTTTTCTTTGTGGGAATATAGTGAATATTGGTGTGGCTGGACGTACCCAAGTTTTGGGGAACCAGGGTAAAATCTTGTGTTTGCGTTTGGATTGATTGTGTCAATTATTTCCTCTTGCATTTATTATTCCGCATTTGCAAGTTTAATTTTAATTGGACACGTTTATTGCCATTACACTATTCACCACCCCTCTAGTGTGTTGTTAGTATTGTAAGGCTAAGACGATCCTTACATCAAGGTGCTCTATATGGTCCACAGTCTCTCGAGACTCAGACCAACTCTCACGGACACCGACTTCTAAGGTAGCTAACCGGTTAAGGATCTCTCATTATCTGTGGCATGTCAGAATCCATAAAGATTAAGAATCCATAAAGATTAAGGTATCTGATATCTGATATAGTCTTTCGCTACGTAAGGTCATGTAATGTGACTAATCCTAAATGTATGACAATGTAATAATATGATAATGCTGCCTTTTTGTAATATTATATTTTTTACTTTTAAAGAAAATGAGATGATATTAGCTCTATGATGCAGAGCAAATATGATGAGATCAGCGAGCAAAAGATAATTTGCAATTCAAATTCGAGCTAGTTGTATTGCTTAGAGCAATTTCAAAAAATTTAATTTGGTGATATGTAGTGTAAATGATGTATTGCAATTATGTAGTGTGACAATTCAAATTCTTAATAAAATGAGTTCTCGTACAGTTGTAATTGCAATAATATAGCTCTTCTTTCAATAATGAATTTTTAGGGCTCTAGGGATTGTGAAAAAATGGATATTAGTTATGAAATTTTGGCCATAATGTTTGTTTGGTGGAGAAAGAAAAAACCAACAATTAAAAGCAAAGGCTAGGGTAAAATTCACAGCACATCTTGCACGGAAGATGAACAGGTCCATAAAGGGCAGTGACAGGTGCACGGTTGACAATTGGCTAGTCACTGGCGCAGACGACACTGAATTTGGATGTCAAACGGATTCAGAATCTTCAAAACAGTGGACAACGTAAAAATTCAGCAAAATAGGCCAAAATCACTCAGAAAATGTCACGGTTTACTATGCGAGCCGTGGCTCGGGTTGAGCCGTTGACCGGGTCAATGTGGCTCGGCTGAAGCCGGTTTGGGGTTTGGCTCACCGGCTTAGGTCGGCTCGGGTGGAGACTATGAATAATGACGGCACGTTTGACAGCTTAGCTTAGCGCGGCGTGACGGCTTGGCTCGACAGAGCCGACACTGTAGTAGATTGGCTTTAACGTCACTGGCCGCATTTTTTCGGCAAATTCGACGGCGGTTTGCTGTCAAATTGTGGCTGCGGGATCGCTTGGAGGCGATGAAGCTTTTGGTGGGGTCGATGACCTCTGACGTTGGCGATGGTGGTGTCAGCAAGCATCGAAAGCTTCTTTAGGCAGCACGGTAGATGGTGTTCGACGATGGTCATGCGAGCGGCTTTGTACGGCATCGTCGATGGTGTAGCAAGCCTTTTGGAGTGCTTGCGTGGACCGTCGAAGAAGATTGAGCGATAGCAACGACATCTAGGATTAAAGGTTTGGAGTTTGATGGTTTTTTTGGATCTGAAATTGAGAAGGGATGATGTGAACCTTTTGGTCCTACATCAAAAATGGTTCTGTGTTAGTCAACTAACGTAAAATGTTAGTCGACTAACAATTGACCGTTGAAATATATATCAGAATGTCAGACGTTGCTAGTCAATTAACACAATTCGTTAGTCGACTAATCAGGGTGCCAAGGCAGAAGCAGTTTTGTGATAGTCGACCAATGTCATACGTTCGTCGACCAACAGCCTAAAAAACTAGACGCTTTAAGAACAAGCGCGTCGGTTGAGTTCCTGGTTATTGGATTAGGTTTCTAATCCAAATACAAGGAAACCTAACTAACTAACCAAGAGAATGACACTATCCTCTTCAACAAACTTCAAGTAAAATCTCAATTATCTCCTTCTAGAAGAGTGGTTAGTTAAAGTGGTTGATGTGGTTAAATCGGTTGGGCAGTAAAGATGGTTAAAGATAACAACTTTTGAAAGATGGGATCCACTTATTACTTGTAAAAACCCCTCATGAGATCATATAAAGATTTGCAAAGAAAATAAATACAATTCTCTCCATTTTCCATTTTCTTTTGATTTTTCCTTTTTAGTTTTTCCTTTTTTGACAGACCAATTCTCTTGAATTGGCTCTCTTGAGGTTGGTATGTGTTCTTTTCTTCAAATAATTTCCGCATATGGCTCCCTAATTGAGGAATAATGCTAAAGGTCCTCAACAAGCCTTAGGTTTCCTATATTGTATTTTGTGTTATTTGATTTAATATAATTAGCAGATGAAAAGCCTTTACTTACTTATCATCACACATGTTACATTTATGTTAAAGATGGTAAAATAAGTTTTATTATGTACTTCAATTTAATTATTTTGAACTTTTCTTGGAACATTAAAGAACTATATCCCAAATCTTTATAATGCTCATCATTTGCAAACGTGGGTTAAAAATTTACATTCTTTGTTTTCTGAAGTTTTATACTCTTTATAAAAGATTCTAACACTGGTGCTACCACTGCCATCCTGATCTAATAATGGCGCCACCCTCCCTCCCTATTATTATTTTAATTTACATGAATTGGCTACACATACTTTCTTTCTGTGTATAGATATCAAGTGAATCATGTGTTGGATATTGGAGTACCCCAAAATATGTTTTGATGATGATCAAACATTATGCTTGACTAATTGTTTTGTACAGTTATTAGTAAATCTATAGGAAGCAATGGTCAACGTTTCAAGGTAAGAAGAATGTATGACTAAAACTATGACAAGAATTTGGAAATTAGCGAAATCGATTGAGTGCATCAAGATTGTAAATTTGTTTATTGATGAAATCTTTATTTCTTATCATAGTAGTTTATTAAAACCTTGAAGATACACCTTCACACACACACGAAACCATTTGTTAAAAACTTAGAATTATATTGGACTTGATTCTTATCAAAACCATTAGTTTCCAACTTAAACTTGTGTAGCTTAGTACTCGACCAATATATGTTTATAATCGACTAGAGTCTCAGAGTATCACTCTATCCAGAGACTAAGCCATTAGTTGACCAATCATAGTTATTAGTCAACTAATAGTTTCCAGAAACTTAGACTAGTTTCCTAGCGCTCAGTTTAATCGACTAACAAAAAATATTAGAAAATATTAGTCGACCAATAATGTTCGTTAGTCGATTAATAGACTTCACTAGTCAACTAATAGTGTTAAGTAGCCCAGCTTTTTTGTGAACCATTAGTTGACCAATAGGGCTTGCTAGTTGACTACCGTTGGTTGTGTTGACCATCAGAAATTAACCGTGAACTAGCCGTTTGAAGAGATTATGTTGTTATTTCCTCGCTTAGGTTTTCTCTTTTATAAATAGGGATTTATTCTCAATTGTTTTAAGGAAAAAAGAAGGAAAAAAAATCCTATTCTAGGTAGAGATTATCCTGTATCTTTTATATCATCTTTGAACCAAAACCCCTAATTTCTATTCTCAACAGCTCACATTCTATAGAATATAAATTCTTGCAATTGGTAAGGGCGCTTGTTAAGTTGCATGGTTCTTACTCTTGAAATTTGCAAGAGGGTTTAGTGGAAAATCTCAAGCGGGAGCTTGGGGACTAGAGTAGGTCAAGGAGACTGAACCAGGATAAATATCATTGTGTTTGCGACTGCATTTTCTGGTTTGGTTGTTTTTTCTCATATTATAATAATATTATTCTGATGCTTTTATTGAGTTTTTGTTGTATAGAGTCTATAGACTCAAATTGGTAACTCTTTGTGAGATGTTTATCATTTTATTTTAAAGACACTATTCACCACACACACTCTAGTGTATATTTGCCCATCCACATGATCCAACATCATGGTCAATATCATGGTCGGTAAATATTACAGGATCATAGCTCTCTTTTTAATTGTTGTATTCTTATTATAAAATGATAGAAATGCACTGTAAAGTTTGTTGTCGGTAACATTCATATTGATTTTTTAAACTATGGATCTAGAGATTAAGGCTATATTATTTGCATTTACTAGTTTCTATGCATGTGTATCTATCTCCAACACATTAATAGATATGATTTTGATCACTACAGACATCATTTTAAAAAAAGCCCCTCCCCCCAAGATTTTTTACTTTTATTTTTTTCATTTGCATCTACATGTTTGGCCTTCCTGTTTACACATCCCTATTCACGCTTGAATTTTGGGGGTGTTATTTGCTTTCCTGTTTTGGTTTCCTAATAGAAACGGATATTGTTTTTACACCGGACCAAGTGAAAAGATTGAAATGCTTAATGCGCTGAATTGAGAAAGTTCTATATCATGCTAGTGGAAGCTAAAATTATGCAGGAAGTAAATGGAATCATGCATGTTCTAATCATGTGGGAGATTAAAGAACATGATCCCTTGTTGCACATTTGTTACCCTCCTGTCGCCCATGCATATTGGAGTCCTAGGATGTTATGATTTCATTGTCTACTGTACTTGTCGTCTATCTTTCTAAATTTATAATTGGCAGTGGAACATTGATATATTCGTGAACATCACTAATCATATGTCGACCTTGCACAAACAGTTTAGACAACCTGAACTTCATGAATTCAAGAAGCTCGGTGGCATCTAGTGTTTCCTGTGTATCGGGAAACGAGGGCAAGTTCTCTGTTTTTGTTCTCCCAGGATACCTGGGAGCTCCTGTTGTCTGTGTAAACTTCCAATTGTTCAAGGCCATTGTCAGGATTCCTTCTTCATCCATTGTCTTGGAGATTTGTGGAGGGAGCCAGCCTTAGCTCTAACTGTTTTTCACTGTTGAGATAATCGTGTGCCATCAGCTGAGAATTTTGGGACATGGTTTCTTCTCAGATATCGGGTCTGACAAAGTCCAATGTCCAGAAGGCTTTCAAGAAAGAGTTGCTTCTTCCCATGGGCCCACCGGATGTAGTCTCCTCTGAGCATGTTGAATTTGATTTTTCTGATGTTTTTGGTGCACCAACTCCGACTTCCATTGAACTAAATGTGGCAATTCCTGAGGGTTCCGTCCTCACTGTGTCAGATGACAAAGTTTACAGTGAACCTCTGGTCATTTTCAGCCGGTCACATTCTCTGGTGGGGCCCACAGCTCGTGTTTGTCAATCTCCACGGATCAAACACATATTGCATGAGACTGATTTGGAACTTGTAGAGTGTCCCTCTGGAACAGAAGAGGAACAAGAGATACCATCATCTTGCACTGCTGAAGAACATGAAGCAACACCTCGATCTGAGGGGGTTGAAAGTGTGGGACTTGAAGATTTTGATTTTTTGAAGGTTGTTGGGCAAGGGGCATTTGGAAAAGTATTTCAGGTGATGAAGAAGGGGACTTCAGAAATATATGCCATGAAGGTTGTGAGAAAAGACAAAATCATAGAAAAGAATCATACTGAATACATGAAAGCTGAGAGGGATATACTAACAAAAGTCGACCACCCTTTCATTGTTCAGCTCAGATACTCTTTCCAGGTATACCTCGGTTCTTGCTCTTGACCACGGTATGCCTGCCTGATAGACTGTGCTCACTATACAAACTTAATCAGGCTTCCACTGTTAAAATGTGATATGTGTCCACTGTTAAAATGTGATATGATGTATCAGTCACTTTAGTCTGGATACAACTAAATCTTAAACTAACGACTCTAAACAAAGTTCACTCTTGCATTCCCATACCCGTTCACAAACACTTGCATATCTGCATCTACCTATTGTAACATGTCTCAGCAAGCCACAACTCAGTTATGAAGTAGATCATAAATGGTATCCATCATATCAATATATTAGATAGCCAGACGAGACTTGTCTATACATGAGTTATCAGTCTGTATGCTCTATTATGCCAAGATAAACGGAAATTATAATAAAATCAAATACATTTGCAAATTGGAACACTACAATTATGAAGTTAGTTCCAATATTATATTATATTCTATTTCCTCAACTATACATATTTACAACATTGATTTCTGTTGAAACGTAATGGTGGTTTAGATGGAAAGATCCGAGGAAAGCAGTGTAGATAGAGATTGTTATCAAATATATATTATGGAGTTCTGCAAGGTTTTCTGCCTCTCTAAAGTTAAATGATATGTAAAACAATAGCAGAACCAGCTATTATATTCAATTTCCTTATAGCTACGAACTTATATTTAAGTCATGCATGTTTCACTTCATTCTGACTCATTTTCTGCTCTAACAATGTGCTGTGCTGCTTCTGCATATGATTGACGTTTGAGCAATTTTGCTGTAAAGTCGGCAGTGAGTATCTGTTAAGTAGACTTGCTGCTTATGTTATTAGTTGTGTTGAATAAAAAATTACGGCAGGTAGGAAAAGGGTACTTCATTTTTTATGAGATGTCTAAGTTTTACACTCTTTTATTAAGTTCCATTCTGATGTTTACATTAGCATATTCAAGCTCATGTTTTTGTTCCTTCAGTTAGTTTTGATCGAAACGCTTTTCACCAACTGCAGAACCACTCGGGGAGCGTATTGTGCTCACTATTGTATTTTTTTATTGCAGACGAAGTACCGGTTGTATCTGGTGCTAGATTTTGTTAATGGTGGACACCTTTTCTTTCAGCTATATCATCATGGCTTATTCAGGTGATTGTGTTGCGATCTTAGTCTTGTAATTCTTTGGTATTTATGATGCATCAAATTAAATTTATGTTTGGATTTTAACTTGTGCTAATTGTATCAGAGAGGATTTGGCACGTGTTTACACTGCTGAAATAGTGTCTGCTGTCTCCCACCTTCATGCAAATGGAATAATGCACAGGGACCTAAAACCTGAAAACATTCTTCTGGATGCTGATGGCCATGTAAAAATCCCTTTTCTTTCTGTCCAATGTTTATTCATTTCTCAGTATACTTTGTACCTCCCTGAAATTTTACTCATGTTTTAATCAGGTCATGTTGACTGACTTTGGTCTTGCAAAGGAATTTGAAGAAAACACAAGATCAAACTCCTTGTGCGGAACAGTTGAGTACATGGCACCTGAAATAATTCTCGGGAAGGGTCATGATAAGGCAGCTGATTGGTGGAGTGTTGGTATCCTACTGTTTGAAATGCTAACTGGGAAGGTTGGTTTTCGTTTTATATAGAATTCATCATGCGTTGGTTCTATTAATTTCAAGTGAAATTAGTTTAAGGTCTGTCGGAATGCTGAAAAGGTGAAATGACAGCATCCTAGGATTTGATCAAATGTGTGATCTGGTTCACGCCTAGCTGTCCCAATTTTATTTCCCTTATTTTTTTTTCCTCGGGCACTCAACATATTTAAATAATGGTCGTTGTGAGAATATATGACCATTCTCTGTGATCATCTTTGAGAAACTAGAATTACAGTCTATATTCTATAAGACCTCGTCTTATTTACTCCTCTCCCCCTTCACCCATACACCCACCCCCACCCCCCCCCCCCCCACAAAAAACAAATGAAAAAAAAAGCATAATAAAGAACTAATGATTCACCAATTCAACTATGATCATTTGTGCTGCAATGCAGATCTCAGCTTTTTTTTAGAAAAGTAGTTCATTTGAACTTCAAAATTGTTTTGGCATAATTGTGTTTGGTTGACATGTGCAGCCTCCTTTCATTGGTGGGAACCGGGACAAAATTCAGCAGAAAATTGTGAAGGATAAGATAAAGTTGCCACGTTACTTGTCTAGTGAGGCTCATTCACTGTTGAAAGGGGTAGGTCTACTTCATGGCTCATGCTTCTTAAGTTCTCTACCTTCTTTTCCATCAAATGATTTAATGTATTTCATGCGAGAAGAAGAAAAATTACATCCATGGTATTTCCCACTTGCAGTTGTTGCAGAAAGAAGAAAGCAGGCGTCTGGGCAGTGGACCTGGTGGCAGCAATGAGATAAAGAACCATAAGTGGTTCAAACCTATCAATTGGAAGAAACTGGACGCTCGGGAAATCCAGCCGAGCTTCCGCCCAACTGTGGTAGGCAAGATCTGTGTTGCCAACTTTGAAGAGCGCTGGACAAGCATGCCATTGACGGTCTCACCTGTAGCCACTCCAGTTGCTGGAAGTAGCAATTTCACTGGGTTTACATATGTGAATCCTTCTTTCCTTCAGAAGGCGAGCACTCTCTCAGCTGAACCAACTCCATTGCCAACTCATTTGTGAGCTTGCTATGGTTGATCTTTTCGTTATTTGTGTGGAACGTAAAGATTTCAGTACCGCCTGCTTAAACCATCGGTGTGGTATTTCTTTGAAGTCATCTTGTTGGCATCTTTGCCTCATGTATTGGTTTGCTTATCAGTTTGTTTGACAACCCCATATATCAGGGAAGTGCATGACATACTGTCGTATAATTTACCATTTTAAGATGTAATGCTCCAGGCCTGATTCATGTAACTATATATGCATGCAATGAGTATGGTGCAACGTTCTAATGGAGCTGTGGAATATAGTATTTATGATGGCTACTTGACTTTTTTGCTTGATTATTGATAATTGCCAAGGTACTTCTTCTCTATATAAGGATCTATTCAGCATCTAACAAACAGTGTAACTAATGACATGTTGCTGTTTCCAGCACAAAGGTTGCCTTCTAATGAACATTGAAGTTAATGACTTGTTTCAAACGTCAACTGGCACATTTGAAGAAACAACACTTCCTGCTTTTTTGATGTTAGTCTAGTTTGTTTTGCAAATCGTGCAATCATGAGATGATATTGACACAATAAATGGTTACAGCTACAAGCTTATCTCCAATAGAACAACATTATTTCGAAGGAATAAGTAGCACATCGTTTGAGATTATTCGCGGTTCTTTTCAACGCACATCAGTATCATCTCTTCATCACAGAGCATCTCAGTCCCTTGCCTTCTCCCACTGTCTCCATCTGCAAGTATCTCATTTTCGCCAGAGATCTCCGGCGACCTCCCTTGCCTGCTGCCGCCGATATCCCATCACACGTGTAACTGAACCTTGCCGGGAAAAGCTCAGCAGGCACACCAAAAATCGTGCTGTACGTTCCAAAGTTTGCAAAGAAGGATGTGAGGTAGTATATGATCGCAGGTTCCAAGGTTCACACCCTTGAACACCTTTAACACCCTTGAACCCCATCATGCATGTCTTTCATTCTTCTCCCCGTAGCTTGGTGTAAGTGAATCTGACAATGGCCATGAAAACTAACATGAAGAAGAATCAGACGTGATGGATTATGAACCGTCTGGTCTTGTCCACGATGAACACTGAACCATTAGCCTGGACCAGTGGCGGAGCCAGGAATTCGGGGAGACCATTTAACCTCACATAAATTAAATAATAAAATAAATAATTTAAAAAAGATCTATAGAAATTTTGTTGAATAATGATCTTCATGAAGCAATATATGTGTTCGTAGTTTGTGTCGCACCGAAGGCGCTCGTTAAAATTTTTTACGCTAATTTGTTGTTTCGCGTCGAATCTGTTGTTTTACGCGAATATTACTTCATGAATGCTCTATGAAGATCATTTTTCAGTAATGAACGCACAAACTTTTGGGTTTTTTGCCGGGCATGGACAACTAATCCAGTTGAATGCTCTATGCGGCTGCCCCATCCTGTGCGAAGTGCTGAGAGACTGATTGAGGGGATTGGTGTATAAAATTTTGTGTGTGCCGGGGGGAGGGGGGGGGGGGGGGGGGGGGGGGTTTGTGTATTTGTGTGGTGCAGACAAATATTTTGAATTTGCGCGGGGGGGGGGGGGGGGGGGGGGGGGGTTGTGTGTTTGTGTGGTGCAGACAAATATTTTGAATTTGCGGGGGGGGGGGGGGGGGGGGGGGGGGGGCTGCCCCCCGACCCTATGTGGCTTCGCTATTGCCTGGGACGGTGGCGAAGGGTACTTGTCACGCCCCGCTTCCCAAAAATGTGGAGGCGAAGCGTGAGAAGGTCCGCTCAGACTTGAAGCTACAAAGCCGCAAGTCCGATAAGCGTCAATTAACATAAAATTTGCAGGTCCCTGTAATATGACATCAGAACAAAGATAACAATAATAGCAAAAGAGACAAATATTAAGATTATTCATCTCAGAGTCCAGATATAAATTCAACAACCAGAAATGCCACCAGGCAAACAAAAGAGTCCAAAAAGAAAGGGCCCAGCATGGCCAACGACAAAAACAACTAACACAAGGCGCTACTCACCACCAAACTAAACAACAGTTAACAAGGAAACTGCGAAGGAAACTAAGACTGGTCGCCGGTGTCCTCGTACTCAACGTCAGCAACGGGATCGGGCATGAACTCCACGAACTCGTCGCCCTCAATAGCAACCTCAGGCTCAACAACTAACATGCGTCACCCAAAGAGAAGGGGCACATGTCAGCAAGTCTACAAGACTTGTGCAAGGAAACTAGGAAAGTAAAAACAACCTAGCAGTTCTAGAGTATAGTATGACATGGCATTCATGCAAGAGAACAACATCAGTTTATGTTATGGCATGATTATAGCATGGCAGGTAACATGGCATGACAAGTAAACAAATACATGACAAGTACAAGATTTGTAAGCACGTCTTGCACAGAGATTCCGCCCTTTGGCTAAAGTGGCTGTACGTGCCAACTCTTACGCTCAAGTGACCGTTTATCCCTACCCCTCCACGTGTGTCGAGCCAGGGCATTACCCCCGAACACGTAATGCTCGCTTCTGGATCACGAGCCAGGAAGTGTTTTTAACACGTATGGCGTATGGTTATGCCCGTATAACGGGTGCCTAGCCGGTAACACGGAAACACGGATTTGTACAAGGATTTGTAGCGTGTGCTATGATGCAACATGCAACATGATATGAAAAATGGATGCACATGATGATTATTGAAATGAAATTGCGTACTGTTAAGAAAATTAAACATGACATGCAATTGTATGACATGGCATGACAAAGACAATTCTAGCTTCGTTGTCAAGCTAGAACATTGAAATTTGCGCCTAGACCGCTATCATTTTACGGTCTAGTCTCTTTCACGCTAAAATAAGGTAATGGCCTAAAACATGGCCTAAAGCAAGGTTGGCAAGTTTCACTTTCCTGGTACCGAAGTTGTTGTTCGACGAGAGTCACGAGATCGGTATCCTACGGAAATTGGGTTCGCTGTTATGGCAAAATAGAAAATTAGATTGAGAGTTCTAATCCGGTTTGCATTGGAATCCTATAATGTCTAGTAATCCATTTTTAATTATGGTTTTCTAATTTACAGTGTGGGTTACAGAGAATTAACGATAGATCACTAACCGTTTACGAAGCGTAGATCGAGACGCCTATGGATCTGCGGTAGGAGAAGATCTCGTCGGATTCCGGATTGCAGTTGCCAAATCGGATCTAGCACGGCAATGGAAGAGCGATCCGGAAGAACTACGGTTGAAAAGAGTTCCTCGCGGCCGAAACGCTACAGATCTGGAAAATAGGGCAAATCTGGAGCAAAAGTGGGTTTTAGGGGTTTGGGGTCGGTCGGCAGCCAACGGGGTGGTGCCGGCGCAAGAGAGGGTGAGGGGAAGCTCGGGAGGATGAAGAATGGCAAGAGGAAGGTTGGGGGTTGATTGGGGAAGAAGATGAGCTTGGAGAAGTGAAGAAATAATAGGAATGGTCGGGGGTTTAAATAAAAAGAAATAGCGGCGGCTACAACTTAACCTAGGTTTACTGGGCAATTTAGTCGGTCAGAGAAGGCTGGTCGATCGACTAGTTTGGGATCTAGTCGGTCGGTCGTCCAACTGACACCGACTAAAATCAAACAGTGGACAGTGTCTGTACAGGGAAGGCATGATTAGTCGGTCTGTGAAGACCCGTCGACCGACTAGTTTAGGATCTAGTCGGTCGGTGAACGTTCATGAACCGACTAAAGGTCGAATGAGATAGATAATGAGTACTGACAGTTAGTCGGTCTGAGTACGAGACCTGACCGACTAGTTTGGTAACTAGTCGGTCGAAGAACGTGCTTAGACCGACTAAATGTAAACAGTAACTCAGTCGAAATTTACTGACAAGAACTAGCCGGTCTGAGAAGGGCTGTCGATCGACTAGATTGCAATCTAGTCGGTTGGCTCCCCTTCATGAACCGACTAAGATGCACCAGAAGTGCCGAAACGAAGCGCGAAGCTTTGAGAAGATCCCTGTGGCCTCTAGGATCACTCTAGAACTAAGATTAAGACGCTATGAAGCTAATCGTAAGAACTTCTAATGGAAAAACACACAAAGAGAGGAACATCCAATATTATTCATATAATATTTATTACAGAAACCGGTCGTTACATCCTCCCCACCTTAAGAAAAATTCCGCCCTCGGAATTTCCTAACACTCACGTGTCAGGGAACAAAAGTGGGTAGCGCTCTCGCATCTCGTCTTCTCTCTCCCAAGTAGACTCTCCTGGCGAGCCGTGTCGCCACATCACCCTAACAAGATCGACTGTCTTGTTTCGAAGTGACTTCTGACGCTTTTCCAAAATCTGCACTGGCTGCTGGTCATACGTCAGATCAGGACGAACGGTGATCTCCGAGAAATCCACAGCGTGAGATGGATCGCTGATGTACCGACGATGCTACGACACATGGAAGACATCGTGAACTCCTTCCAAAGATGGCTGTAAAGCTAAGCGGTAGGCTACCTCGCCAACTCTCTCCAGAATGTCAAATGGTCCAATGTATCTCGGGCTCAGCTTCCCTCGTTTCCCAAAGAGAATCACTCCTCGATTCGGGGAAATCTTCAGGAACACATGGTCACCTGGCTGAAACTCCAACGGACGTCGTTTAGCATCAGCCCAATGCTTGAAACGGTCCTGAGCAATCCTCAGCCTCTCCCGTATGTTCCTTACAATATCCACTGCCTCCACGATCATCTCAGGTCCTAACAGCTCCCGATCACCAACGTCATCCCAGCTCAGTGGCGATCGACATTTTTTCCCATATAGCGCGGAAAAAGGTGCCATGCCAATACTCGCCTGGTAGCTGTTATTGTAGGCAAACTCCACGAGGTGGAGATGATCCTCCCAAGAACCCTTAAAGTCCAACGTACACGCCCTCATCATGTCCTCCAAGATCTGGATCGTCCTCTCGGACTGGCCGTCCGTCTGCGGATGGTACGCCGTGCTGAAACTCAGACTCGTACCCAAACTCTTCTGCAGACTCTGCCAGAACTGAGACGCGAACCTCGTGTCTCTGTCCGACATGATACTCACAAGGACTCCGTGAAGTCGTACGATCTCCTGCACGATTCACGTTACATCACTATCTAAACTAGGTAAAAGGAAATTAAAACGGAGAGTAAAATATTTACCTCCATATATCTCCTCGCTAGTGCCTCAGTGGACTGTCCTACTCGGAAAGGAATAAAATGCGCGGATTTGGTCAATCGGTCTACGATCACCCAAATCGCGTCATTCTGCTTCGGACTCCGAGGCAGTCCAGTCACGAAGTCCATAGTGATGTGTTGCCACTTCTATTCCGGAATCAGAAGCGGTTGCAACAACCTTGTCGTACGTTGATGCTCCGCCTTTACCTGCTGGCAAACCATGCACTTGGCTACGCTCCGAGCCACACTCCTCTTCATACCATACCACCAAAAGTTCAAGCGAAGATCCTTATACATCTTGGTCCCACCAGGATGCACAGAGTACGACGAACTGTGTGCCTCCACCAACATCTCCTCTCTGATGTCCCCAGCCGGTACACACAACCTGGCTCCAAATCTCAGCGAGCCATCCTCATGAATCACGAAGTCAGTCCGCAGACCGGCTTCCACCAACTCCAGAATCTTCACCAACTTCGGGTCTCTAGCCTGACCAGCCTTGATCCTATCCATGATCGTCGACTGTATCTGCGTACACATCAACGAAGAGGTCTCCCCCGACAGAACAATCTCAATACCGGACTAGTAAAAATCCTGCTGCAATCTCCACTGCGAAGTCAACAACATCACCGCTGGAAGCCTACTCAGTGCATCCGGAACCACATTCACTTTACCAGGGTGATACTGCAAATCAATCTCATAGTCCGCCATGAGCTCCAACCACCGACGCTGTCGCATGTTGAGCTCCTTCTGAGTAAAAATGTACTTCAAGCTTTTGTGATCGGTGAAGATCTTCACCCTCTCACTCAGCAGGAGGTGCCTCCAAATCTTCAGCGCAAACACGACCGCGACCAACTCCAAATCGTGTGTCGGGTAATTCTTCTCATGAGCCTTAAGCTGACGAGAAGCATACGCAACCACGTGCCCATGCTGATGCAATACACAACCGAGACCCTTACCAGAAGCATCGCAAAAGATCTCGAATCCTCCACTCCGATCAGGCACAGCAAGAACAGGGGCAGTCGTCAACCTCTCCTTCAGAACACCAAAAACCTTCTCGCAATCATCAGTCCAAACAAAAGATACATCCTTTCGCGTCAACCTGGTCATCGGCTCAGCAATACAGGAGAAATCCTTAATGAGCCGCCGGTAATAACCGGCCAATCCAAGGAAACTCCGAATCTCAGACGCTGACCGCAGAACAGGCCACTCCCTGATGGCCTTAATCTTCTCGGGGTCCACCGAAATACCATCTCCAGTCACCACATGCCCGAGAAAAGCAACCCTATCCAGCCAAAACTCGCACTTGGAATACTTAGCATACAACTTATGCTTCCTCAAGATCTCCAATACCGTCCTCAAGTGCGACGCATGCTCCTCCTCTGACTTTGAGTAGATCAGAATGTCGTCAATGAAGATAACGACAAACTTATCTAAAAAGTCATAGAAGATCAAATTCATCATATTCATGAAAACTGCGGGCACGTTGGTTACACCGAAGGGCATAACCACGAACTCGTAGTGTCCATACTTCGTCTTGAATGCTGTCTTCAGAACATCTTCCTTCCTCACCTTCAGCTGGTGATAACCACTCCTCAGATCCAGCTTAAAGAATACCCTCGATCCTCCCAGCTAATCAAAGATATCATCAATACGAGGCAACGGATATCGATTCTTGACGGTCACCGCATTCAACTCCCGGTAGTCCACACACATGCGACGCGAACCGTCCTTCTTCTTCACCAGCAAGACCAGTGCTCCCCACAGAGACACACTGGGATTAATGTAACCCTTCAGCAAAAGCTCATCCAACTACTTGCGTAATTCCTCCAATTCTGCTGGTGCCATGCGATACGGCGCCTTCGAGATAGGCTGCGCACCCGGAATAAGATCGATCGAAAACTCGAGAGCTCGATCGGGCGACAATCCAGACATCTCCTCAGGGAAGACGTCGTCAAAGTCACGCACTACCGCAGGCCGACACTGCTCCATCTGCATAGTGATCACATCGTATTTTACACCTTTTTCCCGCATGTTTGCATGCCATTTAGATCGCTCAAATCGTGTTTTTCACGTTTATTCGACAATATTGCGATGCTTTTTACGATTTGTTGTTTTTGTGTATTTCAGGAGATTTGGAGCGATTTGGAGTGATTCTGAGATGCACCCACTCCGGAGTGTCACCGACGACTCTCTTGAGGGGTATTCTGCGATTGGAGAGGAGTAGAAGAAGAAAGAACGTCGTAGGAGCGACGAGGAGGCAAAAATACGAAGAATGGGCATTTTCAGCATGCCACTCGGCCGAGTGAAGGAGTCACTCAGCCGAGCATAGATAGCCCGCTCAGCCGGCCAGATTGGACACGCAACAGAGCCAATATCAGCGTGCACTCGGCCGAGCATCGCCATACCACTCGGCCGAGCACCGAGTCATCCCTCGCCCGAGTGGAGCCAAGACGACTGCATCAAAA
Source organism: Scilla litardierei (assembly GCA_030789695.1). Lineage (NCBI taxonomy): Eukaryota > Viridiplantae > Streptophyta > Magnoliopsida > Asparagales > Asparagaceae > Scilla > Scilla litardierei. Next base: position 123,583,480 of record CM061132.1, on the reverse strand, counting down.
ATGTTGAACTCTCTGGAATCCGTCAGTCAGCCCCAAAGACCGACTCGGTCGAGTGACGAACGACTGTCCGCCCGAGTGAAGAACGCCCACCGGCCGAGTGAAGAAAAGTCACTCGGCCGAGTGACTCCCGAAGAGACGACCCCCAAGACCCCCAACTCTCTGTAATCCGTCAGGGTCTCTCACTAGGCCGAGTGACATTTGTCACTCGGCCGAGTGAGCCGCACTGCCTGTAGCGTAAACTGCGATTTTGAGGCTGCGCAGGGGTATTTTCGTCAGGGTTTTTTGGGCGATTTTGGGGGGTATTTAACCCCAGTTTTTAACCTAGTTTAGGGAGCTTTTTCAGAACTTTTTGCAGCCTTTTTAGATTAACTTTTTAGGAATTAGATTTAGCTTTTAGGGAGGAGAGAAAAGTGATAATTTGTTAGATGCTATCTTGTTCTTCATTGGTTTGTCTCTCTCTCCCTCAAAAACTCCATTTTTATTGATATTTTGAACATAGCTATGAATTCTATTGATTTTACTTATGAATTTCTATTGAATTTGATTATGAATTGTGAGTAGTTTTATCGTCTTAGGGCGTAGGGATGAACCATACGAACCCTATTTCTAATTTGTGATGAATTGGTGAAATAATTGCTAGGATTGATTAGGGTTAGTTTGGGATTGCTATAATACGAATAGCTAGGGATTCATACCGATTGGGATTTGCAAGAGATTGGATCCCAACTCGATAGGAAGCCCTAGAAATTCGAATTGGGTTGCAATTGAATTTCTTCGGAATCGGTTTGCAAGAGATTGGATCGAAACTAGGGTTTTCAATTGTAATTCTATACCAATACTCGTTTGCAAGAGATTGGACGGGTAGGAACTATCCCAACCTAGGTCGTAGCTCGAGTTTGCACGAGAGTGGGCTCGAGATACGATTGAACGATGATGTTGTTCTTCACGCTAGTTTGCCTAGGTTAGGGTTTGCAAGAGATTGGACCCTACCCTAGGTTTGCTATAGACCGGCAATAGCACGAGAGCGTGAGCTTGGTTCTACATTTAGTTGCAACTAGTTCACCCGAATTTCAAGTCTAGCAATTGTGAAACCTACGAATCACAATGATGAGATACGGCAAGTAGCGGGGATTCCCTATCCCTAGGCGTCTTTATTACTTTGTTAATTCTTTTACATAATTGAACGACTGTGACCGCATTACTGCGAACATTTCTCTACCATTCTTATAGCCAGGTGGACTGAAGAAGACACTGTCATTAGGCCTCCCTGTGTTCGATACCCGCTCGTCGCTACACCGTGTGCTTGCGATAAGACTAGTGAGTCGCGTGCCCCGGTTGCGTGTTCGCATCCTCGGGGCTCCGATCAAGTTTTTGGCGTCGTTGCCGGGGAGGCAATAGTGTTTGATTCTACCTACCTAGCTATTTTTCTTTTTTGTTCTATTATTTCTATTTTTATTTTGCCCTTCCGTTGTGCTAACTATTTCTTTGAAACTCTTTTCTCCCTTGCATGTACACGAGATCCTCGGCGAACCCCGAAGAAATACTATACGATCCGGAGATCGAGCGTACATTGAGGAGGATCCGAGCGGAGAGGAGACCCGTTACGGAAGGCAATTTTATGACCCATCCTGAGACACCCGAAGAATTGGCGGAGCGAATGGCGAGGATTATTTCCATAAGAGATAGGCTTCGGCCTAAGACTTCTTCCACGACCTCGTCCATAACCATGCCGGAGTTGGCGGCCGACAAAAATTTCGAGTTGAAGACCGGATTGGTGGTTCTTATGCAACAAGATCCTTTTCATGGGAACTCCCATGAAAACCCTCATTACCACATCCAGCTCTTCCTATCAAAATGTGCCACCTTCCAAATGCCGGGCGTCTCCGTAGATGCTATCAGACTGCGCATCTTCCCTTTCACACTTAAGGACAAGGCCTTATATTGGTTGAGGACGTAAGCTGAAGGAATCTTCACCACTTGGGATGAATTGGCAAGTGCCTTCGTCGACAAATTTTACCCGCCCTCCAAGACGGTGAAGATACGAAGTGCTCTCATGTCCTTCAAGCAAGGACCATAAGAAACTCTCTATGAAGCATGGGAGCGCTTCAAGGACTTGCAACATCAATGCCCCCATCATAGCATTGAGGATTGGGAGCTCGTCCACAGTTTCTACACTGGACTCCAACCGGGCACGAAGCAGATTATTGATGCCACCGCAAATGGAGCCATTTTGTCAAAGACTCCCGATGAAGCTACGGCCTTGCTTGAGGAGATGGCCTCGAACAACCAACAGTGGGGCGACGAGCGAGGACACTCTTCGTCTTCCTTGAAGCTGTCTAGCATTTATGAGGCCAAGGCCGTCGCGGAGCTAGCCAACAAATTTGATTCTCTCCACAAGGTATTGGAGAGATTGGAGAAATTCATTACGGAGCCTCAAGGAACCCCCTCTATGCCCATGCCGACAAATCATATGAGCGATTGGCAAGACCAATCCCAAGCCATGTATGTAGGAGGAGAGCAAGGAGAAGGATCTTTGGAGCAAATTCAATATTCCGCGGGGAATTCTGGATATTGGGCCAATCCAGCCGCTAGAAACCATTCGGGTTTCTCATATGCCAATAATGATGGTGCATTGAACCCCCCGCCTCAACAACCTCCTCAAGCTCGGGCTCCACCACAACCACAACCGAATTATCCACCAAGGGGGCCACCGCAACAAAACTTCCCACCGAGGCAACACGTGGGACCTTATAGGCCACCCGGGTATAATCAAGGATGGAGAAATCCCAACCCTCCGCAAGCTCAACCACGTCCAGATTTTGAAGCTAAGGTGGAGGAGTTTATGGCGGAACAAAGAAAGATTAACGCCACCTTGAAGGCGGGACAAGATTCTCTCGCCACCGTCGTCGCTCAAATTGGGGAGCAACTTGCTTTGCTCAATAGAAACAACCAACAATTGCCGGCTCAACCCGAGCCGAATCCACGGGACAACACCGGCCATATCAATGCGGTCGTTGCGGTTACGACAAGAGGAGGGAAGGATACCACCCCCCATGACTCAAATTAAGGAACCAGTGGTGGAGAATCTACAAGAGAGCGAGCCGACGATTGAAGTTGAAAAAGAGAAGGAGCCGCAAGGAGAAGTGAAATCTAGAACGGAGGAGCTTATTGATGAGCGCCGATTTATGCCACCGGTGCCCTTCCCTCAATGGCTAGCTAGAGCCAAGATGGAGAAACGGCTAGCCAAGTTTCTTGAGTATTTGAGAGGGGTGAGCCTCAATATCCTCTTCCTCGACGCTATAGTGGAAATCCCATCTTACGCCAAGTTCTTAAAGGACTTGATCATGGGAAGGAAGAGGAAGGAGAAGATCATGCTCGCGGAGGAAGGGACTTGGTTCACAAAGAGGGAAAAAGAGCCCGCCAAATTTAAAGATCCAGGGAGTTTTCGGATTCCTTGCACTCTAGGCGGCGTCCCCCTACAAAAAGCATTGGTAGATTTGGGGGCTAGTGTTAGCCTCATGCCTCTCTCCATGTTCCAGAAGTTGAATACTGGCACGGATTTAAAGCCTACCGACATGCGGATTCAACTAGCGGACGGGTGGATTACAAGGCCGGTTGGGATCGCAGAGGACATCCCACTCCAAGTTTCGGGGGCATATGTTTGCCATGCGATTTCGTGATAATGGACATCAAGGAGGAGGGCGATACATCGCTCATACTTGGACGCCCATTCCTCGCCACCGCCAGTGTCATCGTCGATGTGCAGGAGGGGACTCTTACCTTGAACGTCGGCAACATCGAAGTGGAGCTCCATATACCGAAGGCAATGAAGCACATGCCGTATCATGAGGAGCTAGATTACATGGACCTCCTCGATGAGGTCATTGAAGAGGCGATCCCCCACTCCATCGATGCACCCCACGAAGATAGCTTTGAAGAAGGCCTAGATTTGGCCGAGGAAGAGAAGATGGAGCACTCCCCCGATATCTCCATGGTGATTGATGATGGCGACGCTGATGTCGCAAGAATACGGGAGCTCTGCAAGCTCTCGAAATTGAGGACTCCGAAGAAAGCTCCACTGATACGACGATCGGTGTTACCGGCAAAGTCGAAGCCCGGAACAAGCTCTAGCTTGGGGGAGCCACCCCCCAACATTGCCCGTGACGAAGGGGCGCTAAGGAAGACCACACACCACCATGATCCAAATCCGAGCGGTCTTCCCGGCAAATTCGACGGGTGCATCTCATATGCACCCAACATCCCATGCTAAATTGAAAATTTAAAGGGGTCGAGCTCAAGACCTTAAACGAGCGCTTGTCGGGAGGCAACCCGACGGTTATCACATTTTTTCTATTTTAGTTTTTATTTTTGTTTTAGACTTTATTAGTGTTTTTAAGTCGTTTGCCCGAAAAATTGTGACAACGGGTCCTATTTTCTTTGACAGGAGGAGGAGAAAAGGATATCTATCATAAGGAGGATGACCGAGGCGAAGAAGAGCGCTCCAGGAATGCACTTGAGGCTTAGGAGGAGGAAGAAACCACCTAGAGGAAGAAAAACAGAGAGTAGAGCCAAAACGGAGCCCCGAAGCAGGAAAAAGAGTCTCACTCGGCCGAGTACCATAGTCACTCGGCCGAGCAAAGAAAGCCGTCTGCCCAAGTGGCACACCAACGAGGGAAGTCTGCTGTATCCAACTCTCTGTCTTTTTTGTGATTTCAGTATAAACTGCCACACGGCCTAGTATATTTCTTCACTCGGCCGAGTGAAACTGATACCCTCCTAGGGCGAAAATTGCCGAGTAGCTTGTGCCACTCGGCCGAATGGACTTTCTCCACTCGGCCGAGTGTGGCAAAGACACTCGGCCGAGTCATAAGTGGCGAGGAGTTTTTAAAATCCTTTTTCCGTTACGTCACTCGGCCGAGTGACAGAGTCACTCGGTCGAGTCGTAACCACCCCTATATAAGAAAGTGCGGGGTCGGCGTGATTTTCAAAATACCCAAATCCCATTCTCGCCCGAGCCCGTGTGACATTTCAGCTCCTGCCCGCTGCCAACCTCGCTCTCCCGAACACCATCGCCGTCGCCCTCGCTAGCCCGACCGTCGGCGGCTGAGCGCCGACCACCGACCGCCGACCCATCCTCACCGCCGGCCGACCGCCGGTAACCCCTATTTCGCGTAAAATCTCTTTTTCTCCCCATTTTTGACGATCCGAGTACCCATTGAGCCCCTAACTCAAATCGACTTCTTTACTTATCTGTTATACCCCATCTCCCCCATGTATTTTGAATTTTATACGCTGATATCATTGTTTGATGTGCAGGCTATCTTGGGGGAGCTTAGGGTAGCTTTCGGACGCGCTATTGGCTTCATGGAGGCGGCGTCTTCGCACCTACCCGCTGTTTTGCTCTCGCGGCGTGTTCAGGTACATTCGTTCCATTTTTTAGCACGCCGCATTTTTCATTAGTCAGGTGAGCACTCGGGGCACACATGCCGCCCCATACACGGCCACGCACTCGGGGAGCTTCCGCCAAGCGGAAGCGGACGGATGAGCCCGTCCCCTCACACGCTAGGGAGGACTCCCCTCCACCTTCACCACCTCACCCCACACAGCCACTTCCAGCCGACCCCATCCACCCGCAGCCACTTCCAGCTGATCTCGTTCACGCACAGCCACCACCGGCTCCTGTTGTCGGGCCGCTGGGGATTATGTTCAGAGACGACGCACAGAGTGTCCGATTTGAGCGTATCACCCAGCGCCCGATAGTGCCCTCCAGGTTCGCCCATTTAGCTGACCTAGACTGCCTGGGGGTACTTGAGGGGATGCTCACGTTGTACGACAACGTGGGTTGGTGAGATTTTCTGTCTGTGTCGGCGGACACCTACATCCGTATGACACTCGAGGTACTCACATCGATCGCCCGAACCGATGAGGGATGCTCCTTTAGACTCATGGATCGAGAGTGTCGGATCACTCTCGATATGCTCAGAGCATTCTTTCAGTGGCCCGCAGTCCCCATGCCCGACCGAGCCTACGCCCACACACACATCCCTCCCCCATCTTTCGATTCCCACGCCTTTTGGGCCAGGATCACGGGTTTACCACATGCCTTTGACCCTAGTAGGGCCAAGGCCTCAGCCATTGTCCACCCCTGCCTCCGCATAGCACAACGCCTTATGGCGACCACCTTTCTAGCGAGGTACGAGCCTGGGACGATGTCTACGCCTGAGCTCTATATGCTCTACGCGATGACTCGCCCTAGAGTTCTGGATAGGGATGGTGTTGCGATGGTCTCCGCCGTTGAGATTGACGTCGCTAGCTGGTTTTTGGACCGCATCATCGTATCGGTGGGCTCTCGCTCCCCGATATGTTGCGGCGGCCTGATCACCCTGCTAGCCCTGATGACTGACGAGGACCTTCCGGCCGACCTGCGTCGACCTTCGGGCCCCACTTCACTTTCGATAGACGTCATGGCCCGGATGAAGATGCTTCGTCCGCACGGCCAGCGACACTGGGTATGGTTGCATGGTCCTTTCGGTGCTGACTACATGATCCTCCTGAGCCCCGCTCGGACACACATAGGACCAGCACACGAGGACTGGCTTCCGGCGATGGATCTCCTGATCCCCGCCGCCTACGTGCTTGAGGCCGAGGAGGCTGAGCAGGCACCCCCTACACCTGTAGACCATGTGTTTCCTCAGCCTGAGCCTGCACTTTCTGCCGCTCCCGACACCTCTGTCCCCACTTCTGCCAGTGTCGGGAGTACACTTGCTGAGCCGTCCTCCACGCCCACCACGTCTACCACCACCCCCACCACTGCTGTGCCCCTGTCGGTTGAGCCCCTCACCTCTTTGCTACTCGAGCGTCCATCTTCTATAGTTGAGAGCGGCGAGTCTTCCTTTCCTGACGTCGTACGGTCCCTGTCTAGCTTGTTGTCCGCTGGGGTATCACCTTTTGGTCCATTCACTTCCTCCCCAGCGGTCGACCCTTCTGTCTCCATTGTAGCTGTCCTATCTGAGAGTGTCGTGACGTCTGTTCCCACGTCTGTGTCACTGACCTCTCTTGCTGCCTCGTCACCGATTTTGTCTTCCACTTCCACTGCTGCTGCTTCCACCTCACACCAGCCTGCGTCCCAGCCTCGCACTGAGGCTGGGCATCCACTAGTGAGCACAGCCCCCTTTCCACCCATGCCTGCTGTCCCGATCACCTACACTGCCCGTATCAGACAGCCCCGACCTGCTCAGCCTAGACCTGTCCGTCCCTCCGCTCCACCACCCCCTGATGCCTTAGTTCAGAGCATTCGTGCTCTTGAGGGGGCGATGAGCGGACTCAGGGGCGATTTTAGGGCTCTGTCTTCCACAGTCACCGCCATGCAGCACCGCCTCGAGTTACTTCCCGGCATACACTTTTGCCTGACCCAGATTCTCGAGCGACTGCCACGACCACCACCACCCACCCAGCAGACTGTTACCCAGCCACGACCACCACCACCCACCCAGCAGACTGTTACCCAGCCACCACCACCACCCTACCTCCACCTCAGGACGGAGATGGCGCATCACTACCAGCTTAGGTACACCCTTGATGCCATTGATATTTTTTGCCGTTATGCTGCCCATTCTCTGCTTGGTCCTGATGATTTTTGCCCACCCCCTCCTCCCATCACTATTTTTGTCCACATTTTGATCATATCATTCTATATCCTTTTTCGGGAGTGAGGGAGAGTATTTTTGGTGACACACACATATCTGCATCACTCTTATCCTTGCATGCATCACATTTGCATCATATTTTTCATTTTGTTATTTTTATTTCTTTTTATCATGCATGCATACCCACCCCCCACCCGTTACATGTCTCTCAGTGTGCCACACTTCGCACATTGAGGACACTGTGCACTTTAGCTTGGGGGAGTGAGTTCTCACACTTTTTGCTTTTATCACTTTTATTTTTAGTTTTTTCGCGTTTTTCCACTTTTGCACCCATTTTTCATCACGTTTTTTCTTTTTTTTACCATGCATCACGTTTTTTCTTATTTTCCTTATGTGCTGCATTGTAAATATCTTTGTTTTTCGTTTATCTTTATTTCTTTCATCTTTTGCTAGAGATGATTTTTCTGTGACGATGATGACGTGGTGTTAGCTTTTCTCTATATGCATGCTATATTTGTCGTGTCATAGCTTTTTATTTCTGATATCATATGCTATGTTCTGCTGTGCATTTAGAAATAGTAACCCACTCTCTTTTGCTGTATGAAAATGGATGAAATTCTATTATTAGCTGATGTCTGATGATTCATATGTATGCTATCGTAGAAAACACACCAAGATTCATGCATTGATGCTTATATCTGGAGTACTGCTTTCTTTTCTCATATCACTTCTTATTGCATGATTTGTACGCTTCACGTCAGGTTGATTGAATGCTTGCTAGCTTTGATAAATCTGGATTAGTTTACTTTTTGAGATTAAACTGAGTAGACTATATTACCCTGCTGAAGTTGTCATGCACGTCCTATAGAGTGAGCTGAGAGATACATTTATTTCTTTCTCCACATATCTTGAACATTATTTCTCTATTTTACATTCATTGGTGAATCTCCCCTTAGCAATTCTACTATTGGCATCCCCCGTTATTAAATCACATGCTCCAAATTCCCCAAAACCAAAAGAAAAAATACTTGTATATCCTTCTCTTTGATTTGGGATCATTTGTGTAAATATTCTATTGAAAAAAAAGAGAAAAAGAAAAAGAAAAAGATTTGAGGATAAGTGAAGAAAAGAGAAAAGAAGTTCGAAAACGATCCCATCTCATATCCTTTCTCTCTTTCTTCCTTCTTTTGCTTTTATTTTTGTTTTCTTTGATTTTTGGAGCTTCATAAGAAACGGGGATGTAAATATTGTTTTGTGTATGCCACCACGCTTATAAATAAGCTTGGGGGAGAGAATCCAATGATGTGTGAGAGAGTGGCTACCTGACGGTGCATGACGACCTAGGCTAAGTAATATTTTATACTCGGTGAGATTGCTAAAGTTTCACGAAATCCAGAAATCTACGCTTAGCATTCATTTCATGAAAACCACACTCTTTCTATTCTTTCTACTCTATCATGTGATATCTCTTATACTCCTTATAGAAAGCATTCAATTGAAAAGTGTGTGATCTACGATATTGTATACCGCTTTAGATGCTTCAGACGATGTTAATCTTAGAATTATTCCATTTTTTTCATGCTATATTGATATTCTTGGGTTTTCTATTTCAAATGCACCATTATACTATGATGTCGAGATAAAAGTCTTTGACATGTTTTTATATTCGATGCATGCTATATGAGTAGCAAAACCCACGTCCTGAGAAAAATGATCTAGCAACTTCCCTCTTCGTTTTCTATTTTGTTTTTTCCGTTTTCCGCCTTTCCGCCGTTTTCTTTATCTTTATCCATCGGGTTCGCTTTTTACTCATCTTCCTCGAGGACGAGTAAGAGGTAAGCTTGGGGGATTTTGATCACTCCGTATTTTACACCTTTTTTCTGCATGTTTGCATGCCATTTAGATCGCTTAAATCGTGTTTTTCACGTTTATTCGACAATATTGCGATGCTTTTCACGATTTGTTGTTTTTTCGTATTTCAGGAGATTTGGAGCGATTTGGAGTGATTCTGAGATGCACCCACTCCGGAGTGTCACCGACGACTCTCTTGAGGGGTATTCTGCGATTGGAGAGGAGTGGAAGAAGAAAGAATGTCGTAGGAGCGACGAGGAGGTAAAAATACGAAGAATGGGCATTTTCAGCATGCCACTCGGCCGAGTGAAGGAGTCACTCGGCCGAGCATAGACAGCCCGCTCGGCCGGCCAGATCGGACACGCAACAGAGCCAATATCAGCGTGCACTCGGCCGAGCATCGCCATACCACTCGGCCGAGCACCGAGTCATCCCTCGCCCGAGTGGAGCCAAGACGACGACATCAAAAATGTTGAACTCTCTGGAATTTGTCAGTCAGCCCCAAAGACCGACTCGGCCGAGTGACGAACGACCGTCCGGCCGAGTGAAGAACGCCCACCGACCGAGTGAAGAAAAGTCACTCGGCCGAGTGACTCCCGAAGAGACGACCCCCAAGACCCCCAACTCTCTGGAATCCGTCAGGGTCTCTCACTCGGCCGAGTGACATTTGTCACTCGGCCGAGTGAGCCGCGCTGCCTGTAGCATAAACTGCGATTTTGAGGCTGCGCAGGGGCATTTTCGTCAGGGTTTTTTGAGCGATTTTGGGGGCTATTTAACCCCAGTTTTTAACCTAGTTTAGGGAGCTTTTTCAGAACTTTTTGCAGCCTTTTTAGATTAACTTTTTAGGAATTAGATTTAGCTTTTAGGGAGGAGAGAAAAGTGATAATTTGTTGGATGCTATCTTGTTCTTCATTGGTTTGTCTCTCTCTCCCTCAAAAACTCCATTTTTATTGATATTTTGAACATAGCTATGAATTCTATTGATTTTACTTGTGAATTTCTATTGAATTTGATTATGAATTGTGAGTAGTTTCATCGTCTTAGGGCGTAGGGATGAACCCTACGAACCCTATTTCTAATTTGTGATGAATTGGTGAAATAATTGCTAGGATTGATTAGGGTTAGTTTGGGATTGCTATAATACGAATAGCTAGGGATTCATACCGATTGGGATTTGCAAGAGATTGGATCCCAACTCGATAGGAAGCCCTAGAAATTCGAATTGGGTTGCAATTGAATTTCTCCAGAATCGGTTTGCAAGAGATTGGATCGAAACTAGGGTTTTCGATTGTAATTCTATACCAATACCCGTTTGCAAGAGATTGGACGGGTATGAACTATCCCAACCTAGGTTGTAGCTCTAGTTTGCACGAGAGTGGGCTCGAGATATGATTGAACGATGATGTTGTTCTTCACGCTAGTTTGCCTAGGTTAGGGTTTGCAAGAGATTGGACCCTACCCTAGGTTTGCTATAGACAGGCAATAGCGCGAGAGCGTGAGCTTGGTTCTACATTTAGTTGCAACTAGTTCACCTGAATTTCAAGTCTAGCAATTGTGAAACCTACGAATCACAATGATGAGATACGGCAAGTAGCGGGGATTCCCTATCCCTAGGCGTCTTTATTAATTTGTTAATTCTTTTACATAATTGAATGACTGTGACCGCATTACTGTGAACATTTCTCTATCATTCTTATAGCCAGGTGGACTGAAGAAGACACTGTCATTAGGCCTCCCTGTGTTCGATACCCGCTCGCCGCTACACCGTGCGCTTACGGTAAGACTAGCGAGTCGCGTGCCCCGGTTACGTGTTCGCATCCTCGGGGCTCCGATCACATAGCCACAATCTCCACCGGTTTGGCCCGAAATCTGACAGGGCCAAGCAAACTGCTACCTCGGCTGAACTCGAACACCGGATGTCCAGGGATCTCGAACACCACCTTCTTCCTCCGACAATCGATCGTGGCATAGAAGCTCTCTAGCCAGTCCATCCCGAGGACGGCATCATAGTTGATGATGTCGTGAATGATGAAATCAGCATAGAGCTCATGTCCACAGACCACCAAGGGCAAGAATTGCAACCACGATGCACCGAGACCACGCCATTCCCTGTGACGATATCCCAACTCTTGGGAAGAGGGGAAGTCGACAAGAAATGCTTCTCCACGAAGCTCCGGGAAATAATGCACATCGATGTACTTGAGTCGAAGAGGACTCATGCAGGAAATGTGCACACCAAAATCACACCTAACAAGCAATCTAACAATCAAGTTCTATTCTAGCAGTCAAACATATGCAAGCAACCAAACATAATCCAACAAACCAGACTAAGGAAAGGACAACTAGGTTGAGAATTACCTGCAATAACCTCATCCACCACCTCGGTCTCAACAGCAGTCATCAGAAACACCTGTCGCCTCGGCTGAACAGCCTGCCTCTGCGGAACGAGAGGCGCTCCATGTCCAGCAGGTACAGGTGCCTTCTACTGCAACGGCTGAGCTGCAACAGGTCCCTTCCACGGCTGCTTGGACTTTGGGCAGTCCCTCATGGTATGCGCAGGATCACCACAAATCAAGCACTGTCCCAACATCTTCCGGCACTGATCCTTGACATGCCCAGTCTTGCCACAGAAATGGCAAGTCTTCAGAGTAGGAGGTCCTCCGGGCCTCTTGAACTGTACCGGCTGATTGGGCCCGAACCCTGGTCTCATCACTGCCTTGGCCTGGTCCACAGGCCTCTTCCCAGCTCCAAAAATCTGTCCTCTCTTCTGGCTCATAATCCGCTCCTGCCTCTTCACAACAATCAAAACCTTCTGATAGGACTCTGCATCAGAAGAAGTCACATCGCTCTGAAGATCCAAAGAAAGCCCCTGCAGAAACCTCTGGGCTCTCTCATCAGCATCCTGCACCATCTTCGGTGCGAAACGGCTCAGCCTGGTGAACTCCTGGTGGTACTGATCCACCGACAAGCTCCCCTGCTTCAGGTCAATGAAGCGCTGCGCCATCTCCCTCCTGGAAGCCTTCGGAAAATACTCCTCGTCGAATCTGGACTTAAAAGTAGCCCAAGATATTGGCTCCTCTAGCAATTCCTCCTCCGCATCCCACCAGTTTCGAGCGTTATCCTTGAGCTGCCTCTTCGCCAAGTCAACCCATCCAGTAGGGTCGACCTTCGACATCTTCAAGTTGTCCTCCATGTTCCTGGTCCATTCATCCGCAGCCAGAGGTCCTTCGGTCCCATCAAAGTAAGCGGGACCCAGCTCCCAAAACTGCTTTGCTCCAGGCTCGAAGCGAGGGACATTCTGAACAGGCTGCGCTGCTTGAGCAGGTGGAACATTCCGGGCATTCTGCTGCATCCCCTGCTGTACCTGCATCATCTGATGCATCATCCGCATGATCTCCCCGTTGGTGGGCTCCCGATCCGGCTCCTCGATACGACCACCACCACCACCACGTGTATTCCGTCTCCCAGCCATCTATTGACACAGGAAAAATGAAACAAATTAGACTCTCAGCCTTATGACTCGGTGTTGAAATTGTTTATCAGACATCCTATAATTCTTATCGTTGTTCCGATTTAAGTCACAGTTACAGAAAATAGGACCTGCATGGGCCACCAAAGAAACCTGTCACGCCCCGCTTCCCAAAAATGTGGAGGCGAAGCGTGAGAAGGTCCACTCAGACTTGAAGCTACAAAGCCGCAAGTCCGATAAGCGTCAATTAACATAAAATTTGCAGTCCCTGTAATGTGACATCAGAACAAAGATAACAATAATAGCAAAAGAGACAAATATTAAGATTATTCATCTCAGAGTCCAGATATAAATTCAACAACCAGAAATGCCACCAGGCAAACAAAAGAGTCCAAAAAGAAAGGGCCCAGCATGGTCAACAACAAAAACAACTAACACAAGGCGCTACTCACCACCAAACTAAACAACAGTTAACAAGGAAACTGCGAAGGAAACTAAGACTGGTCACCGGTGTCCTCGTACTCAACGTCAGCAACGGGATCGGGCACGAACTCCACGAACTCGTCGCCCTCAACAGCAACCTCAGGCTCAGCAACTAACATGCGTCACCCAAAGAGAAGGGGCACATGTCAGCAAGTCTACAAGACTTGTGCAAGGAAACTAGAAAAGTAAAAACAACCTAGCAGTTCTAGAGTATAGTATGACATGGCATTCATGCAAGAGAACAACAGTAGTTTATGTTATGGCATGATTATAGCATGGCAGGTAACATGGCATGACAAGTAAACAAATACATGAAAAGTACAAGATTTGTAAGCATGTCGTACACAGAGATTTCGCCCTTTGGCTAGAGTGGCTGTACGGGCCAACTCTTACGCTTAAGTGACCGTTTATCCCTACTCCTCCACGTGTGTCGAGTCAGGGTATTACCCCCGAACACGTAATGCTCGCTTCTGGATCACGAGCCAGGAAGTGTTTTTAACACGTATGGCGTAGGGTTATGCCTGCATAACGGGTGCCTAGCCGGTAACACGGAAACACGGATTTGTACAAGGATTTGTAGCGTGTGCTACGATGCAACATGCAACATGATATGAAAAATGGATGCACATGACGATTATTGAAATGAAATTGCGTACCGTTAAGAAAATTAAACATGACAGGCAATTGTATGACATGGCATGACAAAGACAATTCTAGCTTCGTTGTCAAGCTAGAACATTGAAATTTGCGCCTAGACCGCTATCATCTTACGGTCTAGTCTCTTTCACGCTAAAACAAGGTAATGGCCTAAAACATGGCCTAAAGCAAGGTTGGCAAGTTTCACTTACCTGGTACCGAAGTTGTTGTTCGACGAGAGTCACAAGATCGGTATCCTACGGAAATTGGGTTCGCTGTTATGGCAAAATAGAAAATTAGATTGAGAGTTCTAATCCGGTTTGCATTGGAATCCTATAACATCTAGTAATCCATTTTTAATTAGGGTTTTCTAATTTACAGTGTGGGTTACAGAGAAATAACGATAGATCACTAACCATTTACTAAGCGAAGATCGAGACGCATATGGATCTGCGGTAGGAGAAGATCTCGCCGGATTCCGGATTGCCGTCACCAAATCGGATCTAGCACGGCAATGGAAGAGCGATCCGGAAGAACTACGGTTGAAAAGAGTTCCTCGCGGTCGAAACGCTACAGATTTGGAAAATAGGGCAAATCTGTAGCAAAAATGGGGTTTAGGGTTTTGGGGTCGGTCGGCGGCCAACGGGGTGGTGCCGGTGCAAGAGAGGGTGAGGGGAAGCTCGGGAGGATGAAGAATGGAAAGAGGAAGGTTGTGGGTTGATTGGGGAAGAAGATGAGCTTGGAGAAGTGAAGAAAGAATAGGAATGGTCGGGGGTTTAAATAAAAAGAAATAGCGGCGGCTACAACTTAACCTAGGTTTACTGGGCAATTTAGTCGGTCAGAGAAGGCTGGTCGACCGACTAGTTTGGGATCTAGTCGGTCGGTCGTCCAACTGACACCGACTAAAATCAAACAGTGAACAATGTCTGTACAGGGAAGACATGATTAGTCGATTTGTGAAGACCCGTCGACCGACTAGTTTAGGATCTAGTCGGTCGGTGAACGTTCATGAACCGACTAAAGGTCGAATGAGATAGATAATGAGTACTGACAGTTAGTCGGTCTGAGTACGAGACCTGACCGACTAGTTTGGTAACTAGTCGGTCGAAGAACGTGCTTAGACCGACTAAACGTAAACAGTAACTCAGTCGAAATTTACTGACAAGAACTAGCCGGTCTGAGAAGGGCTGTCGACCGACTAGATTGCAGTCTAGTCGGTTGGCTCCCCTTCATGGACCGACTAAGATGCACCAGAAGTGCCGAAACGAAGCGCGAAGCTTCGAGAAGATCCCTGTGGCCTCTAGGATCACTCTAGCACTAAGATTAAGACGCTATGAAGCTAATCGTAAGAACTTCTAATGGAAAAACACACAAAGAGAGGAACATCCAATATTATTCATATAATAGTTATTACAGAAACCGATCGTTACAGTACTACCAAGAACTTTGCTCTCGAGATGCTGTGAAGACTTCTTATATTGCGTTCATGTCGGCAGCTGAGGGAGGTCGGTAGCTGGGTTGATGCCATTGTAAGAAATTTATACTTATGTGACTCTTCATTCCTATTAATTGTGGTATTATATTTATATATGCATATAAGTATGATCATATATTGATATATAATTGCGGTTATTATAAATATATAAATGTTACGATAGCTATCATAACTACATAGGTAGTTATTACAACATCTTAATGGAAAGAGTTATATAAAAGGGAGTCTTTGCATATACATGCAATGATGAAGTATTAATTGTTTTGAATTAATGTTTATTTTCGGAGTAATTATTCCTGTAGAAATTTAAGGGAGGATGAACACATCACCTTCTTTGTTGCAGTAAAATAAGATCGAGGAAGAATTATTATGCTTCAGATCGGGATTAGAATCACCAATGGAAACCAAACTTAAGTTCACCACCAACTTTACCCTTTTGCTTCTTCTGTTATTAGAGAAGAAAGAAAGAACATAACTTTCTGTGTAAGGAGAACGTAAACTCATAGGAGAATAAATATGAATTGGGAGGGGGAGAAATTAGTTTACGTTAGGAATCTTAACATTGTAAAAACATTGTATCTTTCCAATGGTATGATTACTAATTTATATTAGGAACCCTTAACTTCTTTTAATTTCAATTATCCACAAATTGAAATTTCCACATAGGCCCCTCAATAATTTAATATTTGCGTTTTACTCCCTGGGTCAAACCCGTCATGGGCATATCCAAATACAACTTCTCTCACTCACACATGATGTGATTGTTGTTAAAAAACAACTTGAGAAAAAGACCTATTCATACTTGGTAATTTGGTCGTGCGACCCCATAAGCAAACATATGCAATCTTGTTGCGCACTGGTTAAAGATACATAACTGTCCTCTATGCAATCAATCCTCTAAAGTATCTCTGTTATACTTAAGGTCTAGTTTGTTATATCGGTTTAAGTATTCATGATCTCTTTTTTCATATATTCTCGAGTAATATTCACACACATCCACATTTATGTCTCTAAATCACACAGATTGACCGGTCTATGAGATCATCAAACTTGATATCAACAAACACAGCCCTTCTTTTGCACTCAATATTATAAGTCTCTACTCAGCCACTTTCTTAGACATACCTTTTTAGACCGAATTACTCGTGGCCATATGGAATATGCTAAATTAGCTATCATCAAGATTGAGATTTCAAATATTAGTTATTGGTCAAAGGGTATTGTGAGAAAACCAATCTTCCAGAGACTCATACAGTGGAGATGCAGTGATCCACTATCTCACTTCCCATTATGGTCGACTCCAACACATGTGGTATGAATCACATGCAACGGTGTATTGTGTATGTCTTTAGAGTAATTCAATCCAATATCGTTTAGACTCTAGTTAAATGTACTCATACATTTATCACCGAATTATATAGCAATCAATTGCTCCAAGAATTCGTGTCTGGCTCATGAATAGGCTTAAATGAACCTCGGAGAATCTATTCATCTCGGTCATTATTTGTATATATATATAAAACGACCTCATCTTGAAACTTATTTAAGGCGACTTTTAAAGAGGATTAAGTCTCATTCCTGTCTGTTTACCTAGAACGTCAGAGGCGATTGCCTGTGTGAGAAGGCCAGTCTCACTGCTTATTCGATATACTTTTCTTATGTACTTTTTTCATATGCATACAAATAACACTAGTGGGCAAACATATATCATCCAACACAATGAATAAAAACCCGTTAATGTAAGGGAGTCCTTTCTGGTTATCATAAATGAAGAAAGATTGATATACCTCAAGAAAATTCAAATGAAGGAGAACCCACTAGATATGTTTATGGAGCTATTGGCAGGATAGGTGCTAGTGTGACACATTATGGTAATGAGAGACACATAACATCACTTCAGGATTTACTATGGATTTGGTTGTTATGATATTAATTTGAAGTTTCACTTTCATAAGAGAATTTGTTGGACACTCCGTTAGTTGGGGATGCTTAGCGTAAATCTCACTAGCCAAGTGCCGTAACTTATAGTGATGTGGTAAGTTTGAAAGTGTATGATTTTTTATGTTAAGGGAATTGATTGGTTTAGGTGTCGATGTGTGTTAGTATCAAATTGGAATGATAGTGATCCAGTTTGAAATTGAGATAAGAGTCCTCTTCTTTAGTTTAGTTTAGTTTAGATTTTATAAAGAAGGTTGGGTTATATTAAGTCTTTTATTTATTTTAGGGTTATTAGTTATTTTAGAATTTTTATCCCATATTGGATGTAAATTTTGAAACCAAAGTTGTAAGCCTATATAAAGGCCACAAACTTATTTGATTTTTATTTATAAAGAGAATGAAGAAGAGAAATTTTGGTGTAAACTTTCATTTTCTCCATAAAAATTAAATCTTTTGCATCGGTGTACGAGAGTGGACTTGGTTGCATGTGCAAGAGGTCTAAAAATTTTCTTCATGCGAAGCATGCGAGTTGGGGATCGTTAGATTTTAGGGGTGCGAGACCTCAAAAGTTATCAAACCCCTAATTTCATTCTTTCCCAAATCCCCACCACACCCTTCCTATTTCTTCTGCGTCAAACTTGATATCAGAGCTAACACATGATTTGTCTTCTTCTTTTCTTTTTCCATCATCAAAAAAATCTTTTTTAATTTTAGTTAGGTTTTAGATCAAAGATAAAAAATCTTATTTTTTTTTCTTTTTTCATCATCATCATCGTATCTTTAAGATTTTAGATTCAAAAAACCTCAACTTTTTTTCATCCTTTTCCATCTACATACAAAAGATCACCTTTTTCTTTTGCTTTTTTCCTTTCTTCCCATTAGAATTGGATTTTTTAAAAAGTGATAAAAAATCATTAAAAAAATCAAAAAAGAGAGATCAAAGATAAAAATAAGAGATTAAAAAACAAAAAAGAGACGTAAAAAAGTTTAAGAAATTTGTTTTAAAAAGAGAAAAAACAAAAGAAGAAAAAAAACAAAAAAAACCTCGAAGTCAACCTTGAAAAGAATGGTCCTTACAGCTGAGCCTCACCCACAGCCATCTAATGTCACTTAGATTGACAAAACTGCTTATTTATGTACACAGCCATATAATGTTACACCCATGTATACACAACACGTTGTAGTAGGAAGACCTTGGTTGCACGACCTTTATGTGACGAGTTCTGCAAGGTCAAATATACACACATTTATATTTAAAGGGAAGATGATTGTACTGAAACATTACCAACTCAAGATTCAAGTTGTTCAACAAAATGGGTTAAACTCCAATGAGCCAATCATGATGAGTCCGTTGAAGGTCGAACAAAAGCATGAACCAGATGTTAAGTCTAAGATCAAGTTGGAGTCTGAGTCTACATCTGTACTAAAAATTAAGTTTGTGCTAGAACCTGAGATGAATCTACAGATAGAGATAAAATTCAAGCCACATGTTGATCATATTCCATAACTTAGCTGGGAGACATCGCTTGAGAAAATTGAGCACATCGAGTTTGTTATCTCAGATCTTCCACATCCTACCAACAAGCAGGTTCTATATGCTTTCCTTTTTTAGTGATTTGAGAGAAATTTTTGGAAGACATTCATATGAAAATTTACATCCTGCTACACTTTAAAGTTCGTGGATGCATTTTCTCTAATTACAAGAGACTATTGATTTTTGTCATATGTGCTACTCATGTCGTCACCACATGGTAATGAAGTTCTCAAGTCGGTGAGAATGGTTGGGATCCAGTTTGAAATTATGACAGAGTCCTCTTCTTTATTTTATTTTAGATTTTATAGGGATATGGTTTGAGTTATTTTGAGTCCTTTATTTATTTTAGGTCTTTTAGTTATTTTAGAATTATTATATCATATTAGATATAAATTTTGAAACCAAAGTTGTAAGCCTTTATAAAGGCCATAAACTTATTCGTTTGTCAAAGAGAGAGGAATGAAGAATAAAAATTTTGGTGCAAACTTTTAGTTTCTCCATAAAATTAAATCTTTGCATTGGTGTGTGAGAATGAGCATAGTTGCGTGTACAAGAGATCCAAAAATTCTCCGTATGCGAGATGTTCGAGTCAGTGATCGTTAGATTTCTACGATGCGATGCCCAAAAATTTATCAAATCCCCCATTTCCTTTTTTCTCAAATCCCGATCTCACCCTTCCCGCTTCCTTTCTGCTTTATGGAGTGTTTGTTGAATTTTGGTGATTCAACTCTTTCACACCATATGCCCAGGTCGCTCGATCAAGCGTGCACGTCGCTAGACCGAGTTAGACGCCTTAAGCTGAGGACTAGCTGAGAAGCTCATATAATCGATCGAGTACTCTACCACTCAACTGAGTTATAGTCCGCTCGGTCGAGTGGTTTGAGTACTCGACCAAGTGAATTAAGCTCAAATTTAACAGAGAGTTGGCATTTTTTTGAAGCTCTGCAGAGATTGTCACCTCGGTCGAGTGATGTTGATACTCGACCAAAAGATTGCCAACTCGATTGTGCGAAGTTGACGCTCGACCGAGTGCCATGCTTTTCCACCCTAGTGACAGCAGCAGTGGAGAGACAGCTCGAGCGAGTGTGGAGCTTGCTCGACCGAGTGGCTCGGGGCCAGGCAATTTCAGCCGATGGCTGAGATGGTTTTCCCACGCGTTTTGGGAGTCCTATTTAATCCTAATGGCTCATTAGATTAGGTTAATGTTGTTTTCGAGATCTGGAGCCAGAGAGAGCTGTAGCCGCCGCCATTGAAGAGTTTGGTCGAGAGATTAGGGTTTGGAGTTTGATTGTGAAATTAAGTGATTCTTTTCATTAATTCTTTGATTTCTTCTTCCTTAAGTGAGATTGTGAGAGCTTGTGCTTTCAGCCAAGTTATTACTCACGTGAGCGGAAGATAGATTGTAACCATTTGTGAATCTATCTGATAGTGGAATCATATCGGAATTGCTGGACGTAGGTTGTACGCAATCGAACCAGGGTAAACTCTTATGTGTCTGCGATTGAATTGATTGTTGATGTTCTTCGTTTGCTACTTTACTTCGCGAGGTCGTAGGGATTTTGTTGGGTTATTGAAGAATCCATTTTGCTAGTCCTATATTCCTGATCAGTTTTTAGGATTGGTTGTTTCCGCATGGATCTCAGTTTGGTTCGCCATATCGATTCCCAACAAGTGGTATCAAAGTGTGTGTTCTTTTGTGAAGGAAGTTTGTGACGAAGATGGTGTTATTAGCAACATTGAATATTGAGAAGTTCACTGACTGGAATGGTTTTCGGATCTGGTAGACGAAGGTGAAGAATGTTCTGATGCAGACAGGGTGTTACCAAATCGTATTCGATGAGGCGAATATCGATAAGGAGGTGAAGGAATCCGCTAGGGCGGAGATGTGGGTTATTTAAGGATCCATTTTGCTAGTCCTGGATTCCTGATCAGTTTTTAGGATTGGTTGTTTCTTCATGGATCTCAGTTTGGTTTGCCATATCGATTCCTAACAAGTGGTATCAAAGCTTGTGTTCTTTTGTGAAGGAAGTTTGTCACGAAGATGGTGTTATTAGCAACATTGAACATTGAGAAGTTCACTGGCCGGAATGATTTTTGGATCTGGCAGACGAAGGTGAAGAATGTTCTGATGCAGACAGGGTGTTAACAAATCGTATTCGATGAGGCGAATATCGATAAGGAGGTGAAGGAATCTGCTAGGACGGAGATGGAGAGAAAGGCTTACAATGCGATTCAGTTGTCGTTGGCAGATGATGTTCTGAGAGACGTCTTGGATGAAGCTACAACGTCTGATATCTGGAAGAAGCTTGAAGGACTGTATATGAAGAAGTCATTCACGGTCGTCTCTATTTGCTTCAGCAGCTGTATACTCTCGAGATGAAGTCTGGATTCGCGGTGAAGGATCACATGGATGAATTGAACCGGATAGTGCTAGAGCTGCGAGGTATGGATGTGAAGATTGAAGATGAGCAACATGCAGTTATCTTGTTGTGTTCATTGCCTGAGGAGCTTAACCAGTTTGTTCGGTCGATGATTTATAACCGAACGACTGTCATCGTGGAAGAGGTGAAGGTGGCACTTCACACCGAGCAGCTATGTGGCAAGGTTCAAGGTAGAGACCATCTGAGTAACCGTGAAAAGGCACTACATATGAGGGGTCGACAGAAAAGGAGAGGAGGTCACAAGAAGCACAATGATCGCTCCAAGTCGAGACATATGAATGATAGGTTTGCAAAGATCACATGTTATAATTGCCAGCATAAGGGCCATTTTGCGAACCGATGTCCTAACAAGAATAGGAAGAAAGGCAAGGATGCCGATAAAGAGTCCGGTTCAGCATCGTTGGGGATAGATGATATGTACATCCATGATGAAGGTAAAGATACAGAGATGTTTGTAACATGGATTGCAGGTGAAGCAAATATTGCGTGGCTTATGGACAGTGGGTGCTCATACCATATGACTCCACATAGGAGTTGGTTCACGACATACCGTCCCAAGGAAGATGGATGTTCAATCCTCATGGGGAATAATGCAGTATGCAAGACTGCGGGTATTGGAACTGTCCGGATCAAGATGCATGATGGCATAGTGCGTACGCTAGCCGATGTGAGGCATGTCCCAGACCTGCGGAAGAGCCTAATCTCCATAGGCGTGTTGGACAATGCCGGATGCAAGTCGGTCTTTGAGAAAGACGATCCATGGTTGTGATGAAGGGAAGTAAAGTTGAAAACTTATATGCCCTTCAAGGTACCACACTGGAAGGAGATACAGACGTTGGCGCTACTAGCTCAAGTTTTCAAAGATTCAGCCAAGTTGTGGCATTATCGCTTGGGTCATCTATGTGACAAGACCCTCGATGTACTTCGGAGAAAAAAATTGATTGATGCTAAAAATGAGGGCGTAGAATTCTGCGAGTCATGTGTGTACGAAAAGAAGACAAATGTGTAGTTCAACATGAGAAAGCACACTAGCAGGGGACCACTTGAATATGTTCACACAGATGTTTGAGGACCGTGCCCAGAGCTGTCAAGAGGAGGAGCTAGGTACTTTGTTCTTTTCATAGATGACTACTCTTGCAAAGTCTGGATGTACTTGATGAAGTCAAAGGACTAAACATTTGATTTTTCAGAGAGTGAAAGACCATGGTAGAGAAGCAAACTGAAAATCATGTGAAGGTGCTGAGGTCCGACAATGGAGGTGAGTATACCTCAAGAGAATTTAGGAATTTCTGCAAATTTCATGGAATCTACCGTCATTTTAGCACACCTGGAGACCGCCGTCGAATGGTTTGGTGGAGCGGATGAATCGAACATTGTTAGAGCGAGTGCGATGCTTGATGCACTCAGTCGGTTTAATGAAGGAATTTTGGGGAGAGATTCTCACCACTGCTGTGCACATCGTGAACAGAGTTCCGTCAGTGGCTATTGGTTACATGATTCCTGAAGAGATGTGGTGGAGATTATTCTTACTTACGCATTATGGGTTGTCCAACGTATGTGCATGAGAGGGGCGACAAGTTGGATCCAAGAGCAAAGAAGTGTATCTTTCTTGGATATGGCCACGACGTCAAGAGATATCTCTTAAGGGATCCAGAGGGTCAGAAAGCAATTGTGAGCTGACATGTCACTTTTGATGAGGATGCGATGATCAGGGCAGCGCATTCTCATTCAAAAGGGGACACATCAGCAGAGAAGATATTGACAAACATTCTCAACCTTCCAGTCCACCCCACCCAGCGACCATGCAAAGAGTTGATGGTCGACGTCCCAGTTGAAGGACATGATGAGGTCCGTGTTGAGGACTATGAGCAGACACCCGGTCCATCTCAGGTACGCATTGACACTTTTGCAGGTGATGAAGGAACGCAGAAATCTAAGAGGGTGAAGAAGGCACCCGATAGATTTGGAGCATGAGACTATGCGGGATATTCTTTCGATGACATGGCATCATATGCACTCAACCTGGAACATAAGGAGCCGTCGACACATGGTGGAGCCATAGACTCAGGAGATGTCTCTCAGTGGCAAGGAGCTATGGAGGAGGAGATGGAGTCCCTTTATCGTAATGACACTTGAGAGTTGGTGCCGTTACCCAGCAAGAAGCGTTCCATTGGATGTCGTTGGATTTATAAGGTAAAAGAAAGCTCAACCCAAGATGGCAATGATGTCAGGTACAAGGCGAGACTGGTGGCCAATGGATTCGCACAAAGAAAAGGAGAGTGGGTGTTGTTGGCACTAGTGGCTATCTTGGACATGGAGTTAGAGCAACTCGATGTGAAGATTGCCTTTCTGCATGGAGATCTTGATGAAGAAATATACATGCAACAGCCAGAGGGGTTCAGAGTTGAGGGGAAAGAAAATTTGGTCTGCAGATTGAATAAATCGTTGTATGAGTTGAAGCAATCACCCAGGCAGTGGTACAAACGATTTGACAGCTTCATGATGGGAGTAGGCTTTGAGAGGAGCATCAAGGATCAGTGTGTGTATGTGAGCACACTAGAGAATGGCATGGATATCTATTTGTTGCTTTATGTGGACGGTATGCTTATTGATCGGAGCCCCAGGAGTGCGAATACGCCACCGGGGTACGCGAGTCTTATCGCAAGCACACGGTGTAGCGGCGAGCGGGTATCGAACACGATGAGGTCAAATGACAGTGTCTTCTTCAATTCACCTGGCTATAAGACCGGTCGAGATATGTTCGCAATAAAGCGGTCACAATCGTTCAATTGTATAAAAGGAATATCAAATTAATAAAGACGCCTAGGGGGCAGGGAATCCCCGCTACAAACCATATCTCGTCATTATGATTCGTAGGTGTCACAAATGCTAGACTTGAAATTCAGGTGAACTAGTTGCAACTAAATGTAGAACCAAGCTCACGCTCTCGCGCTATTGCCGGTCTATAGCTAACCTAGGGTAGGGTCCAATCTCTTGAAAACCCTAACCTAGGCAAGCTAGCGTGAAGAACAACATCATCGTTCAATCGTATCTCGAGCCCACTCTCGTGCAAACTCGAGCTACTACCTAGGTTGAGATAGTTCCTACCCATCCAATCTCTTGCAAACGGGTATTGGTATAGAATTGCAATCGAAAACCCTAGTTTCGGTCCAATCTCTTGCAAACCGGTTCCGGAGAAATCCAATTGTAACCCAATTCGAATTTCTAGGGCTTCCTATCGAGTTGGGATCAATCTCTTGCAAATCTCAATCGGTATGAATCTCTAGCTATTCGTATTAAATCAATCCCAAACTAACCCTAATCAATTCTAGCAATAATTTCACCAATTCATCACAAACCAGAAATAGGGTTCGTAGGGTTCATCCCTACGCCCTAAGACGATAAAACTACTCACAATTCATAATGAAATTCAATAAAAATTCACAAATAAAATCAATAGAATTCATGGCTATATTCAATATATCAATAAAAATGGAGTTTTTGATATAGAGAGAGACAAACCAATGAAGAATCAATAGCATCCAACAAAATAACACTTTTCTCTCTCCCCTAAAAGCTCAATCTAATCTCCTAAAAAGTAATCTAAAAAAGGCTGCAAAAAGTTCTGAAAAAGCCCCCTAAACTAGGTTAAAAACTGGGGTTAAATACCCCCCAAAATCGCCCAAAAAACTGTGACGAAAATGCCCCTGCGCAGCCTCAAAATCACACTTTTTCGCTACAGGCAGCGCGGCTCACTCGGCCGAGTGACAATTGTCATTCGGCCGAGTGACAAACCCTGATAAATTCCAGTAACTTTGGAATTTCGGGGGTCGGCTCCTCGGGAGTCACTCGGCCGAGTGACTTTCTTTGCTTCGGCCGAGGGGACTTCTTCACTCGGCTGAGTCAGAACTCGGGAATTGACTGACAAATTACAGTAAGTCTGGACTTTTCGTTGCCGTCGTCTTGATGCCACTCGGGCGAGTGGTGTCTCCATGGTTCGGCTGAGTGGGCTGGCGACGGTCGGCCGAGTGCACGCTGATACTCTATCTTCTGCGTGTCAGATCTGGTCGGCCGAGCGGGCTTTTGATGGTCGGCCGAGTGACTCCTTCACTCGGTCGTGTGACATGCTGAAAATGCCCAATCTTCGTATTTTTGCTCCCTCGTCGCTCCTACGAAGTTCTTTCTTCTTCTTCCACTCCTCTCCAATAGCAAAATTCCCCTCGAAGGAATCACGGGTGACACTCCGGAGTGGGTGCATCTCAGAATCACTCCAAATCGCTCGAAATCTCCTGAAATTCGACAAAAACAAGAAATCGTGAAAAGCATCGCAATATTGCCGAAAAATCGTGAAAAGCGCGATTCGAGCGATCAAAATGGCATGCAAACATGCAGGAAAAGGTGTAAAATATGGAGTGATCAAAATCCCCCAAGCTTACCTCTTACTCATCCTCGAGGAAGATGAGTAAAAAGCGAACCCGGTGGATAAAGAAAATAGAAACGATGGAAAGGCGGAAAATGAAAAAAACGAAAAACAAAATAGAAAACGAAGAGGAAAGCTGCTAGATCATTTTTCTCAGGACGTGGGTTTTGCTTACTCATATAGCACGCATCGAAAGTAAAAACACATGTCAAAGACTTTTATCTCGATATCATAGTATAAATGTGCATTTGAAATAGAAAACCCAAGAATATCAATATAGCATGAAAAATGGAATACTTCTAGAATTAGCATCGTCTGAAGCATCTAAAGCGGTATACAATATCGTAGATCTCACACTTTTCAATTGAATGCTTTCTATAAGGAGTATATGAGATATCACACAATAGAGTAGTAAGAATAGAAAAGTGTGGTTTTCATGAAATGAATGCTAAGCGTAGATTTCTGGATTTCGTAAAACTTTAAGCTATCTCACCGAGTATAAAATATTACTTAGCCTAGGTTGTCATGCACCGTCAAGTATTCACTCTCTCACACATCATTGGATCCTCTCCCCCAAGCTTATCCATAAGCGTGGTGGCATATACAAAACAATATTTACATTCCCGTTTCTTATGAAGGTCCAAAAGTCAAAGAAAACAAAAATAAAAGCAAAAAAGGGAAGAAAGAGAGAAAGGATATGAGATGGGATCGTTTTCGAACTTCTTTTCTCTTTTCTTTTCTTATTCTCAAATCTTTTTCTTTTTCCTTTTCTTTTTCTCTTTTTTTTCTACCAATAAAAATATATGCAAAAGGCAGTCGAAAGAGAAGAGTCAGTCACAAATGATCCCAAATCAAAGATAAGGATATACGAGCATTTTTTCTTTGTGTTTTGGGGAATTTGGAGCATGTGATATAATAACGGGGGGATGCCAATAATATAATTGCTAAGGGGAGATTCACCAATGAATTTAAAATAGAGAAATAATGTTCAAGATATGTGGAGAAAGAAATAAATGTATCTCTCGGTTCACTTTATAGGACGTGCATGACAACTTCAGCAGGGTAATCTAGTCTACTAAGTTTGATCTCAAAAAGTAAACTAATCCAGATTTGTCAATGCTAGCAAATATTCAATCAACCTGAAGTGAAGCGTACAAATCATGCAATAAGAAGTGATATGAGAAAAGAAAGCAGTACTCCAGATATAAGCAATCAATGCGTGAATCTTGGTGTGTTTTCTATGATAGCATACATATGAATCATCAGACATCAGCTAATAATAGGATTTTATCCATTTTCATACGGAAAAAGAAGTGGGTTACTATTTCTAAATGCAAAACAGAACATAGCATATGATATCAGAAACAAAAGCTATGACATGACAAATTTAGCATGCAGATAGAGAAAAGCTAACACCACGTCATCATCATCACAGAAAAATCATCTCTTAGCAAAAGATGAAAGAAATAAAGATAAAGGAAAACAAAACTATATTTACAATGCAGCACACAAAGAAAATAAGAAAAACGTGATGCATGGTAAAAAATGAAAATAGTGATGAAAAATGGGTGCAAAAGCGGAAAAAACGTAAAAAAACTAAAAATAAAGGTGATAAAAGCAAAAAGTATGAGAAATCACTCCCCCAAGCTAAAGTGCACAGTGTCCTCAATGTGCAAAGTGTGGCACACCGAGAGACGTGAAATGGGTGGGGATGGTGAGGATGCATGCATGATAAAAAAAGAAAATGAAAAGAAAATATGATGATGTGAAAGGTGCATGCAAAAGATCGGAGTGATGCAGATAATGTGTCACCAAAAATAACTCTCCCTCTCTCCCAAAAAAAGATATATAATGATGTGAGCAAGATAGGGACAAAAATAGTGCGGGGGGGGGGGGGAGGGGGGGGGGGGGGGGGGGGCAAAAAATATATCGACAGGACCAGCAGAGAATGGGCAGCATAACGACAAAAAGGGTCAATGGCATCAAGGGTGTGCCTAAGCTGGTGGTGCTGCACCGTCTCCGTCCTGTGGCGGAGGTGGAGGTGGGGGGGGGGGGGTGGTGGACGTGTCTGCTGGGTGGGTGGGTGTAGTGGAGTCAGTCGCGCCAGGATCTGATTCAGGCAAGCCTGAATATCGGGAAGCATGGCGACGCGAGACTCCACGGAACTGACCGTGGCAGAGAGAGCCCTAATATCGCCACTGAGTCCACTCACCGCCCCCTCAAGAGCACGGATGCTCTGAAGTAGAGCGTCAGGGGGTGGTGGAGCAGAGGGACGAACATGTCTAGGCTGTGAAGGTCGAGGCTGTCTGATACGGGCAGTGTAAGTAAGCGGGCCAGCATGCATGTGTGGAAAAGGTGCTGTGCTCACTAGTGGATGCCCAACCTCAGTGCGAGGCTGGGACGTAGGCTGGGACGAGGAGGCAGCAGCAGTGGTGGAAGACAAAATCGGCAACGAGGCAGTAAGAGAGGTCGGTGACACAGAAGCAGGGACAGACGTCACGAAACTCTCGGATAGGACAGCTGCGGTGGAGACAGAAGGGTCGACCACTGGGGAGGAAGTGTAAGGACCAAAAGGTGACACCCCAGCGGGCATCAAACCAGACAGGGTCTCCACGACGGCAGCGAAGGAAGGCTCGCCGCTCTCTAGTATGGTGGGTATACGCTCGGGAAGAAGTGAGGAAATAGGCTCAACCGAGATAGGCGCAACAGTGGTGGGGGTGGTGGCGGACGTGGCGGACGGCTCAGCAAGGGTACTCCCGACACTGGCAGAAGTGGGGACAGAAGTGTCGGGAGGTGCAGAAAGTGCAGGCTCGGGCTGAGGGATCACAGGGTCAGCAGGAGGTGCAGGGGGTACAGGGGGCGCCTGCTCAGTGCCCTCAGCCTCAAGTACGTAGGTAGCTGGGATGAGGAGATCCATCGCTGGGATCCAATCCTCGTGGGCCGGTCCTATATGTGTCCGAGCGAGGCTCGGGAGGATCATGTAATCGGCACTAAAAGGACCGTGCAACCACACCCAGTGCCGTTGGCCGTGGGGATGAAGCATCTTCATCTGGGTCATGACGTCTATCGAGAGTGCAGTGGAGCCCGGGGCTCGTCTATGGTCAGCAGGTAGGTCCACGCCGGTCATCAGGGCTAGCAGAGTAATCAGACCGTCGCAGCAAATAGGTGAGCGAGCGCCCACCGAAATGATGATGCGGTCTCAAAACCAGCTAGCAATATCAATCTCAACGGCGGGGACCAGGTCATCGCTATCCCTATCGAGAACTCTGGGGCGAGTCATCGTGTAAAGCATATAGAGCTCAGGCATAGACATCGTCCCAGGCTCGTACCTCACCAAGAATGTGGTCGCCATAAGGCGCTGTGCTATGCGGAGGCAGGGGTGCAGGATCACTGAGGCCTTGGCCCTACTAGGGTCAAAGCCATGGTGGGAGCCCATGATACGTGTCCAGAACGTAGAAGTGTCAAATGACGGCGGTGGGATGTGAGTGGGTGCGTAGGCTCGGTCGGGGACGGGGACATCGGGCCACTGGAAGAACGCACGAAGCATGGCGAGAGTGACCTCGCACTCTCGATCCATAAGGCGAAATGTGCATCCTCCAGGGGTCCGGGCTACCGAGCTAAGTGCCTTAAGCGTCGGACGGATGTAGGTGTCCGCCGACACTGACAAAAAGTCGCGCCAACCCACGTTGTCGTACAACGTGAGCATCCCCTCTAGCACCCCTAGGCGGTCAAGGTCTGCTAAGTGTGTGAACCTAGAGGGCACTATAGATCGCTGGGCGATACGTTCAAATCGGACACGCTGTGCGTCGTCTCTGAACGTGATCTCCAGCGGCCCGACAACGGGAGCCAGTGGTGGGATAGGATCGACGGGGATGGGCTGTGCGTGGATGGGATCGGCGGGAAGCGGCTGTGTGGGGGGTGGTGGCTGTGGCGGGCTAGGTGGAGGGGAGTCCTCCCTAGCGTGAGAGGGACCGGCATCATCGGTCCTCTTTCGTTTGGAAGAGGCTCCCCGCGTGCGTGGCCTAGTGCGGGGCGACATGTGTGCCGCGAGTGCTCACCCAACAAAAATGTAATGTGGCGTGCTTAATAAAAGGAACGAGTGTACCTGTACATGCCGTGAGAGCAAGTCAGCAAGTGCATGCAAAGAGCGCCGCCTCTGCGAAGCTAAAAGTGCGTCCTGAAGCTCCCCTAAGCTCTCCCAAGATAGCCTGCAAATCAAACAACGATATCGGCGGGTAATATTCAAAATACATGGGGGAGATGTGGTATAATAGATAGATAAAGAAGTTAATTTGATTTTTGGGCTCAACGGGTCTACGGATCAAGGAAAATAGGAGAAAAATGGCGTTTGGGGGCAAACCGAGGTGATAGGGGGTCGGCCGACGGCGAGGCTACTCGCCGGAGGTCGGGGCGTCGGCGGTCGGACGATCGCCGGTGGTGGTCGGGTGATTGGGGCCAGCGACGAGGCGATTCAGGCGAAGGAGGGGTACGGTCGCGGGCGAGGGGAGATGAACAGGCTCACGGCTCGGATGAAATTGGGATTAGTCACGTTGAAATTCGCGCTGAGCCCGCAGCGGCTTATATAGGGGTAGTTACGACTCGGCCGAGTGACTATGTTGCTCGGTCGAGTGACGTAACACCAAAAATGAGTTTAAATTTCTCCCCGCCACTTACGACTCGGCCGAGTGGCTTCTGTTCACTCGGCCGAAGGGAGAAAACTCCTTCGGCCGAGTGGCACAAGCTACTTGGCAATATTCAGGCTAGGAGGGTATCCGTTTCCCTCGGCCGAATGACTAAACGTACTCGGCCGAGTGACAGTTAATTCGAAATGCATAAAAAAGACAGAGAGTTGGGTTCAGCAGACTTCCCTTGTTGTGCCCCACTCGGCCGAATGGGGTCCTTTGCTCGGCCGAGTCGCATATGATACTCGAGTGACGTGCTGTTTTCTGCTTCGGGGCTCCGTTTTCGCTCTACTCTCTGTTTTTCTTCCCCCGGTTGGTTTCTTCATCCTCCCAAGGCCTGAGCGCATTCCTGGAGCGCTCTTCATTGCCTCTATCTTCCTCCACATGAGAGATCTCCTTTTCTCCTCTCATGTCATAGAAAATAAGACCCGTTGTCACGGTTTTTATGGGCAAAAAGACTCAAAACACTAATAAAGTCTAAAAAAAATAAAAACCAAAATAAAAAGAATGCAAAAACCATCGGGTTGCCTCCCGACAAGCGCTCGTTTAAGGTCTTGAGCTCGACCCCTTTGGATTTTCAATTAACGCTTGATGTTGGGTGCATATGAGATGCACCCGTCGAACTTGCCGGGAAGACCGCTCGGATTTGGATCATGGTGGTGTGTGGCCTTCCTCAGCACCCCTTCATCATGAGAAATGTTGGGGATGGCTCCCCCAAGCTTGAGCTTGTTCCGGACTTCGACTTCGCCGGTGACACCGATCTTCGAATCGGTGGAGCTTTCTTTGGATTCTTCAATGTCGAGATCTTGCAAAGCTCCCGTATTCTCGCGACATCAGCGTCACCATCATCATTCGCCGTGGAGCTATTGGGAGAGTCTTCCATCTTCTCTTATTCGCTCAAATCTTGGCTTTCTTCGAAGCCGTCATCATGGAGCGCACCGATGGAGTAGGGGATAGCCTCTTCGATGACCTCATCAAAGAGGTCCAAATAATCTAGCTCCTCATGATACGGCATGTGCTTCATAGCCTTTGGTATATGGAGCTCGACTTCAATGTTGCCTACATTCAAGAGTCCCTTCCCGCACATCGACGATTACCCCGGCGGTGGCGAAGAATGGGCGTCCAAGTATGAGCGATGTGTCACCCTCTTCCTTGATGTCCATGATCACAAAATCACAAGGCAAGCATATGCCTCCTGGGACTTGGAGTGGGATATTCTCCGCGATCCCAACCAGCCTTGTAATCCGACCATCCGCGAGTTGAATCCTCATGTCGGTTGGCTTTAAATCCGTGCTGGTATTCAACTTCCGGAACATGGTGAGAGTCATGAGGCTCACACTAGCGCCCAAATCAACCAATGCTTTTTGTAAGGGGACGCCTCCGAGTGTGCAAGGAATCCAAAAACTCCCGGGATCTTTAAATTTGGCGGGCTCCTTCTCCTTTCTAGTGAACCACGTTCCTTGTTCTGCGAGCATGATCTTCTCCTTCCTTTTCCTTCCCGTAATCAAGTCCTTTAAGAACTTCGCATAGGACGGGATTTCCACTAAGGCATCAAGAAAAGGGATATTGAGGCTCACCCCTCTCAAGTATTCGAGGAACTTGGCTAGCCTCTTCTCGATCTTGGCTCTAGCTAGCCATTGAGGGAAAGGCACCGGTGGCATGAATCGGCGCTCATCAATAGGTTCCTCCACTCTAGATTTTGCTTCTTCTTGCGGCTCCTTCTCTTTTTCCACCTCAATTACCGGCTCGCTCTCTTCTAGAATCTCCACCACGGGTTCCTTGATTTGGGTCATGGGGGGAGTGGTATCCCCCCCTCTTGTTGTAACCGCAACAACCGCATTGATATGGCCGGTGTTGCCCTGTGGATTTGGCTCGGGTTGAACCGGCAATTGTTGGTTATTTCTATTGAGTAACGCAAGTTGCTCCCCGATTTGAGCGACGACGGTGGTGAGAGAATCTTGTCCCGCCTTCAACGTGGCGTTAATCTTTCTTTGCTCCGCCATAAACTCCTCCACCTTAGCTTCAAAATCCGAACGTGGTTGAGCTTGCGGAGGGTTGGGATTTCTCCACCCTTGATTATACCCGGGTGGCCTGTAAGGTCCCACTTGGTTCCTAGGTGGGAAGTTTTGTTGCGGTGGCCCCCTTGGTTGATAATTCGGTTGTGGTGGTGGAGCCCAAGCTTGAGGAGGTTGTTGAGGCGGGGGGTTCAAGGCACCATCATTATTAGCATAGGAAAAACCCGGATGGTTTCTAGCGGCCGGGTTGGCCCAATATCCGGAATTCCCCGTAACATACTGAATTTGCTCCAAAGCTCCTTCTCATTGCTCTCCTCCTACATACATGGCTTGGGATTGGTCTTGCCAATCACTCATATGGTTTGTCGGTGCGGATGTAGTAGGGGCTCCTTGCGGCTCGGTAATGTATTTTTTCAACCTCTCTACTACCTTGTGGAGAGAGTCAAATTTGCTAGTAAGCTCCGCCACGGCCTTGGCCTCATAAATACTCGTGGGCTTCAAGGAGGATGAAGAATGTCCTCGCTCGTTCCTCTATTGTTGGTTGTTGGAGGCCATCTCCTTTAGCAAGGCCGTAGCTTCATCGGGAGTCTTCGACAAAATGGCTCTATTTGCGGTAGCATCAATAATCTGCTTCGTGCCTGGTTGGAGTCCATTGTAGAAACTGTAGATAAGCTCCCAATCTTCAATGCTGTGATGGGAGCGTTGATGTTGCAAGTCCTTGAAGCGCTCCCGCGCCTCATAGAGAGTCTCCTGTGGTCCTTGCTTGAAGGACATGAGAGCACTTCTTATTTTCACCGTCTTGGAGGGCGGGTAAAATTTGTCGACGAAGGCACTCGCCAATTCATCCCAAGTGGTGAAGATTCCTTCAGTTTGCGTCCTCAACCAATATAAGGCATTGTCCTTGAGTGTGAAGGGGAAGAGGCACAGTCTGATAGCATATATGGAGACGCCCGGTATTTGGAAGGTGGCACATTTTGATAGGAAGAGCTGGATGTGGTAATGAGGGTTCTCATGGGAATTCCCATGAAGAGGGTCTTGCTGCATCAGGACTACCAATCCGGTCTTCACTTCAAAATTTTTGTCGGCCGCCAACTCCGGCATAGCTATGGACGAGGTCATGGAAGAAGTCTTAGGCCGAAGCCTATCTCTAATGGAAATGATCCTCTCCATTCGCTCTGCCAATTCTTCGGGTGTCTCAGGATGGGTCATAAAACTCCCTTCCGTATCGAGTCTCTTCTCTGCTCGGATCCTCCTCAATGTACGCTCGATCTCTGGATCGTATAGTATTTCTTCGGGGTTCACCGAGGATCTCATGTACATGCAAGGGAGAACAGAGTTTCAAAGAAATAGTTAGCACAAAGGAAGGGTAAAATAAAAATATAAATAATAGAACAAAAAAGAAAAATAGCTAGGTAGGTAGAATCAAACATTATCGTCTCCCTGGCAACGGCGCCAAAAACTTGATCGGAGCCCCGGGAGTGCGAACACGCCACCGGGGCATGTGAGTCTTACCGCAAGCGCACGGTGTAGTGGCGAGCAGGTATCGAACACGAGGAGGTCAAATGACAGTGTATTCTTCAATTCACCTGGCTATAAGAACGGTCGAGAAATGTTCGCAATAAAGCGGTCACAATCGTTCAATTGTATAAAAGGAATATCAAATTAATAAAGACGCCTAGGGGGCAGGGAATCCCCGCTACAAACCGTATCTCGTCATTGTGATTCGTAGGTGTCACAAATGCTAGACTTGAAATTCAGGTGAACTAGTTGCAACTAAATGTAGAACCAAGCTCACGCTCTCGCACTATTGCCAATCTATAGCTAACCTAGGATATGGTCCAATCTCTTGCAAACCCTAACCTAGGCAAGCTAGCGTGAAGAATAACATCATCGTTCAATCATATCTCAAGCCCACTCTCGTGCAAACTCGAGCTACTACCTAGGTTGGGATAGTTCCTACCCGTCTAATCTCTTGCAAACGGGTATTGGTATAGAATTGCAATCGAAAACCCTAGTTTCGGTCCAATCTCTTGCAAACCGATTCCGGAGAAATCCAATTGTAATCCAATTCGAATTTCTAGGGCTTCCTATCGAGTTGGGATCCAATCTCTTGCAAATCCCAATCGGTATGAATCCCTAGCTATTCGTATTAAATCAATCCCAAACTAACCCTAATCAATTCTAGCAATAATTTCACCAATTCATCACAAACCAAAAATAGGGTTCGTAGGGTTCATCCCTATGCCCTAAGACGATAAAACTACTCACAATTCATAATGAAATTCAATAGAAATTCACAAATAAAATCAATAGGATTCATGGCTATATTCAATATATCAATAAAAATGGAGTTTTTGATAGAGAGAGAGAGACAAACCAATGAAGAATCAATAGCATCCAACAAAATAACACTTTTCTCTCTCCCCTAAAAGCTCAATCTAATCTCCTAAAAAGTAATCTAAAAAAGGCTGAAAAAAGTTCTGAAAAAGCCCCCTAAACTAGGTTAAAAACTGGGGTTAAATACCCCCCCAAAATCGCCCAAAAAACTGTGACGAAAATGCCCCTGCGCAGCCTCAAAATCGTAATTTTTCGCTACAGGCAGCGCGGCTCACTCGGCCGAGTGACAATTGTCATTCGGCCGAGTGACAAACCCTGACAAATTCCAGTAACTTCGGACTTTCGGGGGTCGGCTCCTCGGGAGTCACTCGGCCGAGTGACTTTCTTTACTTCGGCCGAGGGGACTTCTTCACTCGGCCGAGTCAGAACTCGGGAATTGACTGAAAAATTACAGTAAGTCTGGACTTTTCGTTGCCGTCATCTTGATGCCATTCGGGCGAGTGGTGTCTCCGTGGTTCGGCCGAGTGGGCTGGCGACGGTCGGCCGAGTGCACGCTGATACTCTATCTTCTGCGTGTCAGATCTGGTCGGCCGAGTGGGCTTTCGATGGTCGCCGAGTGACTCCTTCACTCGGCCGAGTGACATGCTGAAAATGCCCAATCTTCGTATTTTTGCTCCCTCATCGCTCCTACGACGTTCTTTCTTCTTCCACTCCTCTCCAATAGAAAAATTCCACTCGAAGGAGTCACGGGTGACACTCCGGAGTGGGTGCATCTTAGAATCACTCCAAATCGCTCGAAATCTCCTGAAATTTGACAAAAACAAGAAATCGTGAAAAGCATCGCAATATTGCAGAAAAATCGTGAAAAGCACGATTCGAGCGATCAAAATGGCATGCAAACATGCAGAAAAAAGATGTAAAATATGGAGTGATCAATTATTGCTTCCAATAGCATGTCAGAGGTGAAGAAGCTGAAGTCAAAGCTGGGGCAAGAGTTCGACAGAAGGACTTAGGGCCCGGAAAGAAGATTCTTGGAATGTAGATTTTCTGAGATAGGAAGCGACATGAGTTAAGATTGTCACAGCATGGGTACATTCAGAAGGTGCTGACTTGTTTTGGGATGGGGAGCGCGAAGCCTGTGACAACACCGCTACGAGCTCATTTTCAGCTGTTTGCAACACAGTCACCAAGCACTGAGGATGAGAAGAAGTATATGTCTCATGTGCCATATGCAAGTGCAGTAGAAAGTTTGATGTACATGATGGTATGCACGCGTCCAGATATTGCACAGGCCGTGGAGTGGTTAGCAGGTGTATGGCCAACCCAGGCAAGGAGCATTGGCAGGTCGTCAAGTGGATTCTGAGGTATCTGCGAGGCACAACTAGTGTCGGGATTCTTTACGGGAGAGAAGATTAAAAGGTGCAGACGGAATATTGCGACAGTGACTATGCAGGAGACATGGACAGACGACGATCTACCATGTGGTATGTGTTCACTTTGGATACTGCCGCGGTATCATGGAGGTCGGTCCTACAATCTGTGGTTGCGTTATCGACCACAGAGGCTGAATTGATTGCAGCAGTGGAAGCTATGAAGGAGGCCAAATATCTGATGAGTCTGCTTAGAGATTTGGGGATGCCACAGAGTTCGTCACAGGTGTACTGTGACAGCCAGAGTGCCATTCATTTGGCAAAGTACCATACATACAGTTTGAGGACGAATCACATTGAGGTGCAAGATTCCTTCCCAGAGTTGGAGAAGAAGGAAGTGGAGCTTCAGAAGATCCCGACTGAGAAGAACCCCGTAGACATGATTATAAAGCCAGTTTCCGCCGTCAAGCTCCAAGTGTGCCTGGAGTTGATCTCCTTGTTGGCTTAGGTGGCACCAGAGGGCGCATATTTCGAGATGATGATGATACCCAGAGAGAGGGTCATGGCGAGCAGCGTGGATGTGCAAGAACATGTGTGAAGAGATTTGAATCAAGGTAGAGTGTTGAATTTTAGTGATTCAACTCTTTCACACCATATGCCCAGGTCGCTTGGTCGAGCGTGAACGCCACTCGACCGAGCTGGAGGCCTTGCGATGAGGACTAGCTGAGAAGCCCATATACTCGATCTAGACTCTACAACTCGACCGAGTTATTGTCCGCTCGGTCGAGTGGTTTGAGTACTCGACCGAGTGAATTAAGCTCAAATTTAACAGAGAGTTGGCATTTTTTGAAGCTCTACAGAGATTGTCAACTCGGTCGAGTGATGTTGATACTCGACCGAGTGATTGCCAACTCGGTCGCGCGAAGTTGACGCTCGACCGAGCGCCATAGTTTTCCACCCCAGCGGCAGCAGCATCGGAGAGACCACTTGGTCGAGCGTTGAGCTTGCTCGACCGAGCGGCACGGGGCCAGGCATTTTCAGCCGACGGCTGAGATGGTTTTTCCACGCGTTTTGGGAGTCCTATTTAATCCTAATGGCTCATTAGATTAGGTTAATGCAGTTTTCGAGATCTGAAGCCAGAGAGAGCTGCAGCCGCCGCCATTGAAGAGTTTTGTCGAGAGATTAGGGTTAGGAGTTTGATTGTGAAATTGAGTGATTCTTTTCATTACTTCTTTGATTTCTTCTCCCTTGAGTAAGATTGTGAGGGCTTGTGTTTTCAGCCAAGTTATTACTCACGTGAGCGGAAGATAGATTGTAACCATTTGTGAATCTCTCCGATAGTGGAATCATCTCGAAATTGCTGGACGTAGATTGTGCGCAACCGAACCAGGGTAAACTCTTGTGTGTCTGCGATTGATTTGATTGTTGTTGATGTTCTTCGTTTGCTACTTTACTTCGCAAGGTCGTAGGGATTTTGTTAGGTTTTTTGAGAATCCATTTTTGCTAGTCCTAGATTCCTAATCAGTTTTTAGAATTGGTTGTTTCCGCACGGATCTCAGCTTGGTTCGCCATATCGATTCCCAACAGTGTTGTAACCCGTGATACAAAAACACACATGCGCGGCTCATGCGAGCAGAGCTTGTTTAGGTTCTTCTTTATGAGCTGAACATAGTTCAAGTTCTGCCTGCTTGAATAGTTTTTTGAGCTTAGGCATGTTTTAGGTTTAGTATATATATGTATAGGTATTAAGGTTTGATAAGAAGCTTTCTAATCTAGCTGTCACAAGGAATAACAATTTCTTTCTTTCTCTCCAAATATTCTCTTCTCCCAGTTAATTGGGGCATGGAAATCCTTATTCCTTATTAATCCAAGTGCATATATGTTGCAATATTATTTTATATGAAGTGATGACAAGCGCAATCTTCTTTCTTTCTCTTGTGAACTTTTTAACTAGACATACAACGGTTTAGGTGGAACCAGTATAATCTCTTTGGTAATGTGCGTGTTCTTTTTTATTTTATTTGTGTTCTATTACTTGTTGTTATTGGTTGTGTGTATCGTTTTGATATTAAAGAATTGTCATTTACTTGGATCAGTGATTCACGGTCTTGATCATGCAAGGTGTTTGTCGGGTTGACAAGACATCTCCAACAATAACTTCCTTTTTAATTGGGTTCTTAATGCAACATTTCATATATCAGATGTAATGTTTAGGAATTCATGGGAATAAAAGTACATATATTTCAAGCTACCTAATTATATTTTTCTTGCCTAGTCCACTGCTAAATTGTGGTCATTGTCAACTGTACAGATATTTTTGTTCTTCATAGGTTCAGTATGCATCCTCAGCATATGAATCCTAAAAAGATTGTCAATTTTCCTTGTTGCAAGTTCATAGGCTGTCAATGTGTTGTCAGATTCTTGTCTTTCCTTGTTCCTTGTTTTCTCAGGATTGGACTGCATATACTTCCAGTATATGCTGAATACTTTGGATCCCTTTTCCTTGTAAATTCCTTCAGAAGACTACCGTATGATTTTTTGTATAAATTAACAACAATATTGTCAAGACCCTGCAAGGCTTTGGATATCTCTGCAGGATGGATGCAAGTAAGAGATGCGTGCTGACCCTTGTGATTTGCTTTCTTCTTGGTTTCACCACAGGTAAATGCATCAGCTGAGGCTGTATGATCTCAAATGAGCCATGACTAGAACTTTCTTTTTTTCTGAGTCTAACTTGATGTTTCAGGTCTCAAAGACCCCAGAGGCCATCCCAATTTATCCCCATTTGGGCAATGGGAAAGTGCCTATGATTGCCTCCAAAACGTACACCGTCGAGCCGTCTCTCCTTCATCGCCGACTCTTTAATCTCTTCGCAAAAAGTTTTGACGCGTCTGTTTCTATTGATATCTTGCAGACTTCCAGTTTCTGTCCAGATAAATACCAGTTGAAACCAACGGGGTGGGTGAACGTAACGGCAGACGACACTGAAAGCTACTGTAAGGACGGGTGTCGGACTCACACAATGTATCTTCTCCAATGCCTCGATGATGTGATGAGAGGGGGAGAGTACAAATTTGAAAGCAAGCAGACAGTTAAGGACATCAACTACACCATAAATGAAGGGTGCTTTACAGGTAAAAAGCAGATGCTTTTGAATTCTAGAGCCGATATTGCCCTGACAAATATATGTCGTGATGTGAGCACATGGGCCGAAAATTCTTAAAATTTCAGGGTATGGATATGCATTTCATTAAGTTTTTAGGAATCATATTCTCAAATTTCAGGATATTGGCTTAATCAAAGAATCGTATAGTGTAAATTTGTTGAAAATAACTGTGCTAGTTTAGAATGAAGCAGACAACTGTCTTTCTTCGACTCTATCGATGCATCTGTGTCTTAGTTGCTCTTAGCAATGTATTGCCAACGGTAACAATTATCTTCTCGATATGTTTTTCTTACGCATAAATATTTTCGCTTGCAGGTTTCACAGGAAAAGCGCTATACTCAACTAGCAGTGCTAGAATGGATCAAGTGAGCAAGACAACAACATATGCAATAGCATTACTAGCTTGGCTTTCCATCTCCTACATAATCGCGTAACCTTGGTATGCAGAGAAGATGATTGAAGATGCAAATGAACGTGTTTCCAGTGTATTTCCCAATAAACGGCTGAATGAATGAATATATACATATCCTACTTAAATCTCATGGGTTAACATAATCACTTTCGAACTAAACATTTGGGGATAGATTTTGAACTGAATGGATGTGTTTGAAGTATTTGCCGATGTCTCCTAAGAACCATGGGCGAAGTTTATTGAGGACATATCAGCCAATACCATCAACATTAAGTATGGTACAATATTCCAGAATAAATAAATAAGAATTACATAAAATGTCGTATTCATATCTCATTGTTCACATAGAAATTGTATATCAACTGGGGCTATATTTATGTGTTGCGTACAAGAATATAAACATACACATCTCATATCTTAGCTTTGAAACAAACACATATTGACATCGTATTGACATCATATATCATCAAGTGAAAAGCCCACATCCACATCACTCCTCTTCCTGCATCCCCAATGGTGTCTCCAAGAACACCTGGAGTTAAACATCTGAATCCGCCTCGACTGTGCCGACAGAATGTTGGCTGTCGTTGGGGACTTGCTCGGAACTATCGAGTACCCATCATCCATATAGTCGGTGCCCTCCGGAAATAACTGCCATATGAGGCAGCCACCCCCGCCTCCTCCCCCCTTGGTCGAGTTGAGGATGGTCTTGTAGACCGTATCGATGAACGTATCTCTAAATGTTTGGTTGAAGTTGCCATCCTTCGCTGAGACGCCAAATTCGCCAAATATGATGGGCATGTCAAGCACATTCTCAGCGTCGGCAATGTGGGTCTGCATCCAAGTTCTCACAAATTTGAGGTAGGCGTTGGATATTGAGTTTGATATCCTATATGAAACACATGAAACATGGAATTAGTAATGGATGAACACAACAAATATGCAAATTGGCCATTTGACATTATGTGAATTACTCACCAGGAATCAGGGTAGATGTGAGCAGAGGCATAATCAACCCCAAGAACTTGATGGTTCTTGATGAAATCGGTTCCTACTTGTCCCGCGAATGTGTTGGGGTTGTACTGAAGCCGGTCAGGTGTAGAGGGGCCATAGAACCCTTCGACTCCAGCGCTTAGGAGGTGCTTCGGATCGATAGACTTCACATAGAATGCCATCTCCTGTATCCATGTCTGAAAATGCATCTAGGGAGTAAGAACACAGCACACTAACTGATTGGATATGTGCATTTCACTCTAACACTTCGATTCATTTTGATCTATAAGGAAAAGTAAATAAAACACTGGCATGAATGTGCCTACTGAATCAAGGAGGGAAAAGACCTGTAACTTATCGCCGGATGGATCTGAGAGGCACCGGGGCTCGTTCATCAGCTCCCATGCGAAGATGGTTGGCTCATCCTTGTATGAAACGTTTGTAAAGGTATTGACCCTATTGACAACAGTCTGGCTCAAGGAAAAGTGTTAGCATATAACTTGTCATGAGAAAGATAACTTCGATTACAGTTTCGAATTTAAGTCGTGCAATGAAACATCAAGAAAGGGGAAAGATTGTAGAGAAAGGGATTACTTTGACATGAGACTGGTAGTAGCCCTTGATGGTCGGGTCAGTGAAGAAATCATCATCAGACGTCAGATTCAGGCCGGCGGCTTGCCCCCATTTCACGTATTGTTGCTTCCCTCCGTATGCTTCCCAGTTGTTCGTCAGCGAGAGAATCAGCCTGATCTTGTACTTTCTTGCTTCACTCACAACAAAATCAAGAGCCTGCAGCTCATTTTCATAGAAGAATTACATACTTGCAAACATACGGGATTTGGTCATCATAAATATTATTGAGCTTTTATCAACTTAAAATGTTTCTATATAATAAAATCTTATTGCAGTTGAAGTAATGGTTCATTATAAATAAAACTTGTGTATTATACATAAAAATCACCTATATTTTGTTAGCTAGGCCTTTGTATATTATTAGAACAGCAATCACAGACGCTTGCATATTTTCCTGTGTCTCATTATCACTGCATATTTGATGTAATGCAGTACCAAATCCTTTGAAGATTCACTAGCAACATCCCATAGATTTTATTGGTTTATATATATAAATGATATTACGTGTGTTATGTTCTTATGCACATTTGTATCCCTTACCAAATTGGAATAATATACTCAGATTACACGCGCGCGCGCGTGCACACACCATAGACCAATAAAATTAAGTTGGCAAAGGTATTTACCTTGAAGACATCTTCATCATAGACCGAAGGAGATTTCTGAAGAGCTCTCCATTGCCCATCATTGAAAGCCCAGGTCCTGCAGACGGTGAGGCCAACCGATGAAGCCTGCTGGAAGACGTCGGTGACCTTTCCCCTTGTGGACTGGTCGACGGCCAAGATCATCAACCAGTAGGTGTTGAAGCCATTAACATAGAAAGGCTGGCCTCCGACCAAAAACTGGCTCCCTTTCCTCCTCACCATCTCCCACTCCCCATCCTTCGACTCATCGCTTCTCAAAAGGGAGGAAAAAAAAATACATAAGACCATTAATACACTTTTAGCTAATTTATACTCCATAGATGGAAACTAGAACAAAGAGAACAAATAAACGTAAAGTCTACCGAAAAGGAAGATGATCAATTGTATCCATCATCTCATGGGCACAATGAGAGAGCATAAAGGATGCCAAAAGAAGGATGGTTTGAAAAAGCAAAGAGAGGGAAAATGAACCGATTCTTTTTTGTAATTCGATGGCCATGGTGATCTTAGTTTAT
Source organism: Scilla litardierei (assembly GCA_030789695.1). Lineage (NCBI taxonomy): Eukaryota > Viridiplantae > Streptophyta > Magnoliopsida > Asparagales > Asparagaceae > Scilla > Scilla litardierei. The sequence goes on along the minus strand of CM061132.1, from coordinate 123,540,800 downwards.
CTTGATATAAGTTGCTGGTGTTGTTTGGTTTGAGGAGGTCTTCTTTATAGGAGGGAGTAAACTTGTGACACTGCTTCATGAGATTGCATTTGAAAGCAAGGCTTAAAATTTTTTTTTTTTTTTGGAGAAATAGCTTGGAAGCAAGTAAATGCTTCAACGATTGATGCCTTAAAACTCAAGAGTGGAAGTGAAGCGGCTTAAGTGAAGAAATGGTTCTCCCAAGATGAAGTGAAAGGAATGTTGTACGAGATGATGCATGTATTATTATATAATGCATTTCACTTAAGGAGTTGAAGGGGGTTGAAGTGCTGAGGTGGTTGCATCTTATAGAACAACAGAAACAATGCTTGATCAGTTCAACATTTACTAAGCGCATGGTTCCATTCAATGGCCTCGCTAGAAGACACATACAAGCGTTTCTAACATGCACATGCATATTTCACAATCGTATTGTTTGCTTATCTGCATCGCACCCATAAACATACTTGCTTGGGCGATTTTTTCGCACATGTTGATAGTATGGAGGTCCGGATGTCGTGGTTGTCACGTGAGACGGAGACGACCCTTGGGGTCGATTGACGGCGCGTTCGCTTGAGCTGGAAGGCGCGGATCCGTTCTTTGGTGTGCCGATGGGTAGCCTCGGCGGGACGACAACCTCCGGGATCGGTTGAAGGCGAAGTCGCTCGGTGAGGGAAGCGCGGATCCTCGCGTCGGCTCAGCAAAGGATAGCCTCGGCGGAGTGACATCCTCGTGATGGTGGAGACGAATGGACTCGGGGACGAGGGCGCTCGGCTCCGGCTGTGATGGCGCTGAGGGGTGGCCTCGGCGCCGCAGGATCTCCTGGACCTAAATAGACGGGAGAGCTCGTCGGGGGGTCGGACCTTGGTTCCGACCGATTCCCCTCCGATGCCAAAGTCAGTGGTCTTATAGATGCTCGGTGGGATCGGACTTGGTTCGCGAAGAGACCAAGCGCCGATTCTCGGGCCGAGCTATGGAGGAGAAATATGTTAGGTGGAAGAAGGTGAAAGAGTGGGTATGAGATACCTCCGTTGTAGATCGCCATGATCTCGCTCCTTTGGATGACGCAACCTCCTCTCCTCATATAGGCGAATCATCCTAATAATGTGCCATGACGTGACATCATGGCCACCATTCATGAGAACATGCAAATGAGGGAAGTGTTGATCCCCACTAATTGCGCTAGTCTTGATGAGGAGAAGAATGCCATAAAGGTGGCCATGATGGCTGGAGTGATGGTCGTGGACGGTTTGCCGTATTTGGCGGGCCTTGATGGCTGGAGAGTGATGGCCATTAAGTCGGGCCATAATTAGCGAGCCATGATAGCTAGAGAGTGATGGCCATTAATTCGGGCCATTAAGTCGGGCCATGATGGCTAGAGAGTGATGGCCATTAAGTCGGGCCATATTTTCCTCCACTATTGAACTGGGCAGTCATTTGGGCCTTTATCTTGGGTGGAGAAGTGCGGCCCGTCCGTGAGATCCTTGGGCCGGGGTCCCAAGGCCGTAGTAGGTCGGTTGACTGGTTGTAATTGACTTGGCTCCTCCGGGCCCGGTCAAAATAGTCGTATCAATTGCCCCCATCTTCTGAGCCCTACCATTGTTGAGGTGGAGGTCGGGAGATGTAGTATAAAGGGGAAGAAGTTGCTCTCTCTGCAAAATTTGGTCCGTCTTGCGGAGTTGGCTAGGGGCGATAGATCGTCGGTCTGAGATTCGTTCGGTTGCGAGGGGAGTCGCCCCTCGACTTACGTCCGACAAAGGAGTTTGGTCGGCCAGCTGAGGGGCTGCCCCCAGTCTTACGGCCGATCTCGTTCATTCGGTGGTGGGAAGGTTGCCCCTTGACTTACGACCGACGAAGGAGTGGGTCGACCTGCTGGGGGAGTTGCCCCCAGCCTTACGATCGATCTCGTTCGTTCGGTGGCGAGGTGAGTTGCCCCTTGACTTACGGTCGACGAAGGAGTGGGTCGACCTGCTGGTGGAGTTGCCCCTAGCCTTATGGTCGGTGGGTCGATTGGCCTACTGAGGGAGCTACCACTCAGTCTTATGGTCAATCGGGTGATCAACCAGCTGGAGGAGTTGCTCCCAGCCTTACAGTTGATCTAGTCGGTCTGCTGGAGAGTTGCTCCCAGCCTTATGATTGACGGGGCAATTGGCCTGCTGGGGGGCGACCCCCAGTCTTATGACCAGTCGAGTGATCAACCAGCTGGGCGAGTTGCCCCCAACCTTCGATCTTGACGGTCTGCTAGGGGAGTTGCCCCCAGCCTTATGACCGACGGGTCGATTGGCCTGCTGGGGGAGCTAGTCCCAGTCTTAGGATCAATCGTGTGATCGGCCAGCTGGGGGAGTTGCCCCCAGCCTTATGACCGATCCGTTCGGTTGCGAAGGGAGTTGCCCCTCGACTTACGGCCGACGTAGGAGTGATCGGCCTGCTGGGGGGTTGCCCCCAGCCCTTCGACCGACCCGTTCGTTCGGTTGCGAGGGGGGTTGTCCCTTGGCTTACGGCAGACGAAGGGGTGAGGACCTTATGAAGACTTTCGAAGATTCCATGATGGCGCTCTGCCACTTCTTCGTCCAGCTTGGGTGGATGCAGGAGCTGTTCGGCAAGCAGGTACCCTGCAGCATGGTCGGAGGAGCGGTCTGGACGCTCGAACTCGGACGGTGGTGCTTCGGCCAGATCGGCTCGGCCACGATCGGATGAGCTGCTTGGTTACTCGAAGCAGTCCAGGTCCTCCAGTGCGCGCTTATCTTTGCCCCCTCCACAGCTCAGGTTTTCCCTGAAAGGTGGAAAACTCAAGTCTCCGGAATTTTAATCGCGTTGGCATAAGTCGGGTGATCTTCGGGATCGTCTGCGGGCTTGGGCTGGCATGGTTGGCCTTATCTGGTCAGCCTCCTCTAGGTTTCATCTCAAGCTCTGACTCTAGCTTTTTTCTGTATCGCTCCACCTCCTTTTCTGGCTCCAGCTCCTATCCGGGTCTGCCTTGGCCTGGATTGGTCGGCCTGCTTCGGGTTGAACTCCTCTGGGGTCGGCCTCGACCTGGACTGGTCGGCCTCCTCCCAGGTCGGCCTCGGTCCGGACTGGTCGGCCTCCTCCCGGGTCGGCCTCAGTCCAGACTGGTCGGCCTCTTCGGGGTCGGTCTCGGCCTTGACTGGTCTGCATCGGCCTGGATATGGCCTGAATCTAGCCCGACGAGCACTAGCCTTCTCGGTGAGAGCTTATGTATCATCTGCAATAAGGAGTTCAATGTTTTGTGGCTTTCAAATTTCGCCAGATTGCTTTGAGATGTAATGAATTCTAAGTGCAGGCCAAGTATGTGTCTGTTGGACTCCAGCTCGGTGCCAATTGTTTCCAGGCAGTTCGCGAAGGTGCTGATGCCAGTGATTCGAATGCGACCGATGGGTGGATCCACAGACCAGCTGGTGAGGCTGTCGATGAGCTTTGGCCATTGCTCAACATGATGCAGGCCATGGGTCATCCACAGGTTTGCCACATGGACCGAATTCTCGTCCTCAAATGCTTCCAATATTAAGGTATTTAGTAATGAAATGCACGAACTGTGTGCGGGTACAACTCTTGGGCCAACGGCGGTGCCTCTGCTTTCTGATCGGACGCTGTAGATGTTGTTAGATAACGAATTATGCCAATGGCTCCCGGCGGCATCAGCATGTCGAGGTGATCAGTTAGTCCCTGCACGAAGCGAGACACACGCAACACGCCGAAATACAGCACCGATGACTAAGGCCCAGGCCTTCAACTCTGCAAACAAAACCGTGGCCTGGGCGCGGTCCCTGTGGGCACGGTCCCTGCAGGCCATGGCCTCTGCTCAAGAGATGATCAGCTATAGCAGCAAATACGATGTCCCCGCTACTGATATCACCACCAGATTCTCGAGGGAATCGGAATAGGACCGGCCGGATGGAAGCGAGGTCTCGAGCTTGAACATCGAAAGAACGCCTCCTTGATTCGATGTCACCATTAGGCTCTCGAGATCATGCACGCGAGTCTTAGTGCCCAGGAAGCGAGATCGAACCTCCACCTCTCATCCACCAGAGCACGATTTGTACACCTCGACGATGGGCAACATCCTCTCCCCGCAATCAATAACAGCTGCAACGGTAAAGGCGGTGTCCTGGGCCGGATCTCAGTGGACCCAGATTCGATAAGGATGGGGGCAAATAGCTTGGCTGGATCGACCGTCCCTCGAGCTCTGCTCAATCGGTCGCTCGCTGGATCGGCTTCCCCTTGAGCATCACGACGGAGAAGAATCCGGAGAGCCTAATGATCGGGAGCATCGTCGCCAGCAATCTCTGCCCCTCCGACCGTGCTTCCGGGTCTCGAAGCCGAATAGATCGGCAAGGAGAGCGATGGTAGAGAGGTACAATGAGGCTAGGGTTCCCTTGATGCCTGCATCCCTACCAGGGGGTAACAAAAGATAAATGCTGAGAGAGCTCGATGGCCATGGTGACGAACACGTCATTGATGTCTGTCCACCACATGGACTCCACATCTGGGCAAGGGAGAGGGGGGTTCTGATGAGGGGCAGCGTCACTCAGAACCTGGCCATCTCGACGCCGCTGATAACCACGTCGTGGAAGATCTCGATTCCATGGAGTCGTTAGTAGTATATCTCATCATCGATTAACCTCAACGGGAAACCATCTCCCCCAGGTTCCTCGCGAGGTAATCAGTGACGAGAAGAACCCTCGACCTTGTCGAGGTCAAGACTGGCGGGAGGCCTGGGTGGCATTTGCACCGGGTGGCACGCTGATGGTCTTAGCCAGAGATCCCGATGCCGCGGGAGTAGGGTTCAGATGGATTGGGCCGCAGAGCATCCCAGACTGTGGAGCTTGATGTCGTTGCATCCTTTTCTTTGAAGAAAAGGGTGAGGGCTCGATGACTGTCGAGGGGCTTCTCCCCTTTGCTTTCTCTGACGAGTTGTAGATCACCGGAGGGACGCCTTGGCCTTGGAGGTCCCCTCCCTCCCTGTTGAAATCTCGTAAGGGTGTGGTGCAACCCATCGTCTGGGTATTTGTGTTCGAGGGGAGTCTCTTAGAGAAAAGGTCGAGAGGACGGATTGGGGGGAGCTCTTTGGTGAAGGTTGGCACCGAGATCCCCATCCTGACCGAAATCATCCTCTCTTACATCACTGCTAGCAATGCCGAACTCCTCCTCGTCTTCTCCTGCGCCGAGCTCTCCGTCAAGATTAGGAATGGCAATATTACGGGGCGGGACGGGTATTTAACTACCCAAGCTTGCCCCGACTCATCTACAGGCCAGGGCAGGGTGGGTCGCGGGCTGGGGCAGGGCGGGTTCTTTCTTACCAAAACCGGGTCGGGCCGATCGGGTCAGGTCATTAGTGCCATCCATATGAATCTCAAATAAAAAATTTATTTGTGAATTGGGAGAATTTTGATTTATTTGGTAATTTGGAATTGGGAATTTGCCTAATTAGGAGAGCCGTGGAATAGAGTATGAGTTATGGGTTATTCGCTGACTGCATGTCCCCATCAAAATAGTAAGGTTCTTTAGAACCTCTATAGTTTACCGGGGCGGGGCGGGCCGGGGCACATACAAAGCCCAAGCTTGCCCCGACCCGGCTGCGGGCCGGGTCGGGCCCGGTCAAAACCGGGTCGGGCCAGGTCGGGCCGGGCAGGTCAGGCCATTACTGCCATCCCTCATCAAGATCACCTCTGTCGGAGGATCTTTCTCCTACCTTGGCGAGCCTTGATCGAAAGTAGATGAGGTCGGACTATTTGGCTTAGAGCTATGATCCGAGCTCCTTGACGATGATCTGAAGCGTTTGGATCCGGGACGATACTCTTTCACTCTGATCAGCACTTGATGATGGCGGCTCCAGGCTCTCCCTCGTCGGAGTGGACACCGACTTGGGTGAAGTCGAACTTATCGGGGGAGGCGATGGTGTGGGCATCTTATCTGATGCCCGTTTTCCGGAACTCTGCGGATCCGGATTTGATGTGGGTATGGAGGTGGGAGGCGAGTAGAGTTTAGGGATCGTCGTCAAGGCGATACTGATCTCGATGGATCTGGTGCTAGCCGCCCTGACCTGACCTCTGTGCCTCTCTTGGAAAGGGTGACGAGCAAGAACCGATCTTTGTTTGTGAAGAGAGATCTTGATTTAATGGGACGAGCAATGGTCGGTGTGGTTGACGACATGGATGTTGACTCGATCCCGCTGACGGCACCAAATGTTTGGGCGATTTTTTCACACAACATGTTGATAGTATGGAGATCCGGATGTCGTGGCTGTTATGTGAGACGGAGACGACCCTTGGGATCGATCGACGGCACGTTCGCTTGAGCTGGAAGGCGCAGATTTGTTCTTTGGTGTGCCGAGTGTAATGCCCTGTGTAGCTACTGCACAAGTACTAGGGGGTGAATAGTACTTTAAAATAATCAAGAAAAATTATTCCTAATTATCGTGCAAACTCAACCAATAATGCGGAAATGAAAAGTGACAACAATAAAAAGACAATCGCAAACAAACGATATAACGGGTTCGGATCCACCCAAGTCTCCCCGACTTGTTCCCAGTGATCCTACGTCCCAAACACCCAGATCCCCTCCGGCTACTTGAGTTAGAACCCTCTAACTCAAATTTGCACTATGAAATTCTTGTAGAAAACCTCTACAAGATCAAATCATACACAAATGAAAATGTGACTCCCACAAACCGGGATCACACACAACTCTCACAACCGAGAGTAAAACTTGCAATATCAATGTAATTGAAATATGAAATGCTTACCAACAAAATCCTATGCCTTGAGTAAAATTACGATTTTAGGGCAAGGAAGATTTTGATGGAGAAGAAGTCACCAAACCCTAGCTCCAAGGAGTTGACTGGCAATAGAAGCCTAGGGTGGAGTTGATGACCTAGAATCAAGCTCTTCGCTTGAATGACTCACAATCAATGAATCTCTCTTGAGGAATAAGAGTGAGGGAGAGATTCTTGAGAAATGAATGAGCTTAGAAATGAGAAATAAATGCTTCTCTTTGATTCTCTAAAATCCAATTAATATCAGCCTTGAATGCTATGAAGAAACATCTCAAGTTTATTTAGGATAGAGAAGAGAGAGAGAGAAAATTCGTGCATTTAATGCTCCAACGGATCTATTTCTGAAGCAGTCTAATCGGTCAAAGAAGGATCACTGACCGACTAGATTCACAACTAGTCGGTCGACGATTCAACATGGACCGACTAACAGCTTTACAGCCAATATAAAAAGCTCAGGAAATATAGAACTAGTCGGTCTAAGAAGACTTGCCAACCGACTAGTTTCATAACTAGTCGGTCAGTGAGTATTCTTTGACCGACTAAGAGTTGAAAAAGTATTGGCTGAATTCAAAGACAGCTAGTCGGTTTAAGAACAAATTCCAACTGACTAGTTTCACAACTAGTCGGTCGATCGTTGTTCTTTGACCGACTAACTGTAAACATTAAGTTAGGCTGGAAAATGAAAGCTCAACTAGTCGGTCTAAGAAGGATTCCTAACCGACTAGTTTGACAATTAGTCGATCGGTAAACCTTCTTGGACCGACTAATTGATAAACAGTGTCTAGGCTGAATTGAGCAAGGAGATCTAGTCGGTTCAAGAAGGATTGCCGACCGACTAGATTGCCATCTAGTCGGTTGGTTCTTCTTCTTGAACCAACTAAGATGCACTAGAAGTCGTGAATCGAAGCGTAAAGCTTCGGGAAAGTTTGTATGGGCTTCTAAGATAATCATAGCTCTAAGATATGAGTGTTATGAAGATTATCATGTAAGACCTACTCAAGGCTTAACATTCTATGAAAAGAAGCTAGAAGACTATAAATAAAACTTGACGAACCGTCTTCAAAAGCTTCAATCCAAATCTCTTGACTTCAATAATGCTCCTATAGCTTCAACGAAGCTTCAGGCACACGATCGCGCGCTTTGAGAAGTCTTGAGACGTCGCTTTTGATATACGTGGAATTTTGGCGACGATCTCCTTAACTGCGCTCACAAAGAGTTAGTTCACGATATTTATGTTTATGCATCATCCAAAACCAAATCCGGGGAGTCAATACTCAACACCGAGGGGTAGCCTCGACGGGACGACAACCTCCGGGATCGGTTGAAGGCAGAGTCACTCGGTGAGGGACGCGCGGATCCTCGCGTCGGCTCGACGAAAGGTAGCCTCGGTGGAGCAAAGTCCTCGTGGTGGTGGAGATGAATTGTCACGCCCCGCTTCCCTAAAATGGAGACGAGACGTGAAAAGGTCCGCACGAGAGTGGAGCTGTGAAGCCCCAAACCCGATAAGCGTCAATAAAACATAAGCATGTCCCAGTAACCACAAACGGAACAACAATAATAACACGAGGAGAGACAGAAATAAAATCTCAAATCTCAGAATCTCCAACATTAAAAGGTAAGTTCAACATCCAGAAAAGCCACCAGGCTAAAAGAAAGAGTCTAAAGGCCCAGAACAAGGCCAACAAGGACAAACATAACAAAGTACAGGTGCTGCGCACCGACAACTACAGCAGTCTAAAACAAAAGGGGAAATCTCAACAAAGACACTAGGACTGGTCCCCAGTGTCCACGTACCCCTCGCCAAACACAGGCTCGGGCTCGGCGTCCGCAAACACCTCGTCCTCAACAATGAACTCAGGCTCAGGATCTAACATGTGTCACCTAAAAGAGTAAAGGGGCACATGTCAGCAAGTCTAAAAGACTTGGGCAAGGAAACTGAAAGTAAGGTAAACTAACAACCTAGCAGTTATAGTATGATGCATGACATGACAAGTATAGTATGGAAGTGACAAGTAAAGGGAAGTACAGGTAGCAAGTATGTCATGGAATACAAGTTTTACAAGTAAAACACGGACAAGTACAAGTCAAGTGGTTCACGTCAAGTGATCACGTCAAGTAAACACGTCAAGTAAACAAGTTGTGCACAGAGATTTCGTCTGCTGGCTAGAGTGGCTGATCGGGCCAACTCGTAAGCTCAGGTGACCGCTTATCCCTACCCCTCCACGTGTATCGAGCCAGGACGTTACCCCGCACACGGAATGCTCGCTTTTGGAACACGAGCCAGGAAGTGTATTTAACACGTATAGCGTAGGGTTATGCCTGTAACGCAGGTGCCTAGCCGGAAACTAGTAGATCGGGCATTGGCTATCAACCAACTCACGTAGCCCGCTTCTGGAACACGAGCCAGAAAACACAAGTATTGTAGCGTGTGCTACAAATGCGACATTCAACATGGATAGCATGGATGACAATTAATTCGCGTACCGTTAATTAAAATTAAATATGACATGGTAGTTATGCAACATGATAAATGACGGATCTAGCTTCGTTGTCAAGCTAGTTCCTGAAATTGCGCCTAGGCGAGTATCATTTCGTCGCCTAGTCTCTTTTATGCCTACAACAAGCAAATGGCCTAAGACATGGCCTAAAACCCTAAGTGGCAAGTTTCACTTGCCTAGCACCGAGGATGACGATCAACGAGGCCGTCACACAAATGCTAACTACAGAGATGAGATCGCTGCCATGGCAAAACAATATTAGAACAACATCCAACCTAGTTTTATTAGGGTTTCACAAAAACACAAATGGGCTATGAGGATATTAAGAGATCGAGTTATTACTGTATCGGAAGCGGAAGAACGATGCCGAGCAAGCACGGCAACGGAAGAAACGATCTGGGGAACCTAGGGTTCAGATCTGGAATGGATGGGGAAAATCTGGAGAAATGTGGTTTTGGGGATTTTTGGGGGTTTTCCGGCGATCTAGAGGTGGTGGCCGGCCAAAATGGAGAGGGAAGCTCCAAGGGGGAAGGAATGGCTTGGGGAAATGTTGGAGGGTGATTTGGGGGAGAAAATGGCTCAGGAGAATGAAAGAGGGATGAAAGAAATCGTGGGTGGGGTTTAAATAGGGAGTGCTGGCGGCTGCCCAGAAATTAGGGGTTTAACACTGATTAGTCGGTCAAAGAGCAACCATTGACCGACTAGTTTGGAAACTAGTCGGTCGGTTGACCAACGCAGACCGACTAAGTGTAAACAGTAACTCCTGTACAAAAATAGGATTTAGATTTAGTCGGTCAAAGAACAACTACTGACCGACTAGTTTCTCATTTAGTCGGTCGACGAACGTTCTTAGACCGACTAAGAATGAATAGTACTTGGTATCAAAATGATCATAGAGCTAGTCGGTTAAAGAACGATTGCTGACCGACTAGTTTGTAACCTAGTCGGTCGACAAATGTTCTTAGACCGACTAACGATAAACAGTAACTCCTGAGTAATATACAAGGCCCACTAGTCGGTCCATGAAGGTTTGCCGACCGACTAAATCGTCATCTAGTCGGTCGGTTCCCCTTCTTGTACCGGCTAACGTGCACAGAAAGTTCCGAAATGGAGCGCGAAACTCCGGGATCGATTCTTAAGACTCCTAGGCTTGATCTAACAATAAGATATGACCGATATGAAGCCCGTCACGAATGACTTACTCCAAAATCGACGATTCCAACGAAGAAGCTAGTAAATTACAACGAAACGATCGAAAATGAAAGCTACGGAGACGAAAACCACACATGAGGAGAAAATCCACCAAAACATATATATATATATAATATAAATAGTCCAAATACATGAAAACCAGTCGTTACATGAATGGGCTCGGGGACGAGGGCGCTTGGCTCCGGCTGTGATGGCGCTGAGGGGTGGCCTCGGCGTCGCAGGATCTCCTGGACCTGAATAGACGGAGAGCTCGTCAGGGGGTCGGACCTTGGTTCCAACCGATTCCCCTCTGATGCCAAAGTCAGATCTGGTCTTATAGATGCTCGGTGGGATCGGACTTGGTTCGCAAAGAGACCAGGCGCCTATGGAGGAGAAATATGTTAGGTGGAAGAAGGTGAAAGAGTGGGACGAGAGAAGAATAAAATGTGAATTTACTTACTCCCCCAACATAAATAATAATCAATAATAATGATTCAAATGAAATTTACTTACTCCCCCTGCATTGATGACACGTTAATTCCAAATAAAACAATAATCATACGCATCAAGCAGACGCGAGAAGAATAAAATGTGAATCCAATTATTGAAATATCGGACTTGAAATCCATTTTTATATCTTCACTTCCCCTGAATCTAACATATCAAATTAGATTCACGGTAAATTGCTTTGAATTATCATGTAGCGCATCGTCATTATTAATTCTCTCCCCCTTTGGCTTTAGCAAAAAGAGCGGGAGGAGATCAACGACAACAACAATGGCTAAAATAAAAGCATGGGAGTCGAAGAATACGACCATGGTCCAAATGACACCAAAGTAAAATCACGAAGGAAATCAAAGCGTGCCAATGATACCATAGTCGAAAATCGAAAAATGAAATTATCAAAACTCAAATCAATTTCACATATTGAGTTATGAAACATACTCTCCAATATCAACATTCTTAATGAATTTAGTGCATGGAAAATAATTCTATGTTTTCATAGAAATAATTCTATTTAACCAATTTAATCGTCGAGCGATGAAAGCAACATCAGCGACAGAAATATAATAAGCACATGGAAGTGAATGTCAACACGATGTGTGTGTGTGTGTGTGTGTATATATATATATATATATATATATATATCATGGTACAACAAAATTTATACATCCGCCAACATACATAAAAACGATCGAAAGATCGATGCACACATACAACATATGTATCAAGAGACATCAAAATGAATATACAACAAAAAGTGTATCATCATAACATCCAAAAATATCAAAAATCCATAACCACCAATTATCCTACCCCACTCTCTCACTACTAAATATATCATCCAAAGTGCATAAGGGAGAGTCCTCCAACGCAAGCTCAGGAGGCGGAGGGAGGATCAGCAGCAGCAGCAGGCTCTGCAGACGAGGTGGTAGTCTTTGATGGAAATTGAATTCCACCCCAAGTAATTTTGATGATGAGCACACCAAATGAAACTTAGTGTACAAACTACACTACAATTAAGGGTACAGGATATGCGAAGCTTTACTCATTCTCAAAGAAGCAATCTACGCTCAAAGACTAGGACGAACGTGGCTAAGATCAAATAATGAAGTTCAAAGCTCAAATAGAACAAGAAGCTCAAGTGAAGCTCACATCTACTTCATCAAACCGATCAAGCTTCCAAAGACATGTCCTAAGTCTATAGTGAGTGTGTTGTGTCTTTTTAGGGTATTGTTAAAGCCAAATCGACAAACACACACACACAAACGATTTGAAAATACTTTTGAATATCTTTTAAATCATCTTCAAAAATATTTTTGAGAGCTTTCTCTAGTCATCTTACAAATTCCGTAGTGAAACTCCACACACCCTGGAGTTAGCTACCAGTCTGACTAGCTGTGTCGCAGGAAAAACTCCTCTGGGAGTCGACTACCAAAGGTAGGGAGTCGACTACCAGCTGAGAATCAATATTTCCTGAAACACACTGGGAGTCGACTACCAGCTGTCAAAGTTTGACGTTTTTGACTTGAATTTTGAAATATCGTTGAGCGATTTTCTCCATAATTTTTGGGTCAAAAGTCAAACTATTTTGAAATTCGAATTCTCAGTTCTGTCCTATAAATAGAGGACCGTTTTCATTGAGAAAAATAACAACAACTATCGAATTCAAAATCTCTCGTGCAAACGCTCTAAAGTTCTAAGCTCTCATTCTTTCTCTAGCCAATTCGATTTTATTTGTGATCTTGCAAAATTCTGTTATTATTTTTAAAGATCATATTCTTGTTTTATTGGCTAACTGTTTTTCAAATCCGTATTACTTTTCTCTTGATTTTTTGTTTAAAGGATTTTTTGAAAAACAATAGATCTAGATCACAAAGAATTCGTTCGTATCTTTGTGTGATCTAGAATCTCATTCTATCAAGCCACTACACACAATTTTGTCTATCATTGTTTGGCTATAGAATCTGGGTGTAAAACCAATCTCCACCAACTTATTGTGGTGAATTGGATATCAATTTTGTTGTGTTGTTGTTGGAACACTAGACAAGTCTAGGTGTTGCCAGTTGGAAATCTGGTCAAGGCTAGGTCGTTGGAAATCCTAACGAGTGGAGTTAGGTACTTGTATTTGCCAAGGCAGATAGTGAAAAATCTCGTACCGGATTGGTCGGGGACTGGACGTACCCAAAAGTTGTGGGAAACCAGGATAAAAATCCTTGTGTCTGCGATTGCTTATCTCTGTTTGTTTATCTTTGCTCTTACTTTATTATTTGCTAATTGTTATTCATCTATTGCAAAGATCAACTTACTTTTATCCGCTGTGAATATAATATTTGTATCACTTGCAATATTATCTGTGCTTATAAATACTCTGGGAGTCGACTACTGTTCATAGGGAGTCGACTACCTGCTGTGAAATTACTCTGTGTATTTTAAGATTATTTCATTGATTAAGAACCAAGCGTAGATCGCTCTACTTGGTTTCTTAGGCAACATTAGAAGGGTTTTAATTAACGATCGAAAAAGTTTTATTTGAACAACACTATTCAACCCCCCTTCTAGTGTTGTTTGCCATCCACAGGATCCAACACTTGGTATCGGAGTGAGGTCAAAGCGATGGCATCAACAAACGTCTGCAACATACACACTCCTCCGATCTTCAACGGCAATCTCTATTCTCAATGGAAAAGGAGAATGGAAATTTTCTTAGAGGCACAAGATCTGAAATACATGAGATCTCTCAGAGAACCGTATGAGATTCCAACCATACCGCAAACTCAATGGAGTCCTGATCTAGAGGAAGCCTACTTCAACAACCTCAAGGTAATGCATTTACTTTACACTGTATTAACTGATCAAATATTAGATCTTGTAGAAAAGGCCGAAACCGCACATCAAATCTTAAAACTATTGGACGAAAGATTCGGATCAAGAACAAATGAGATCCAAACACCCATGAAGATACCTCAAGTCAACAATGAAGAACTATGCATGATGGCACGCCAAAACGACAAAGATGAGGTAAGTGACTCTAGTTCCGATGAGGAAAATGAATTTGACATTGCAAGCGCATATGAAAACCTCTACAGAGAATATGAACGATTGTCAAAGAAACACAAGGTTCTAGACAAGAAACACAAGACTCTGCACAAAGAACATGATAAATTGGTATGTGATCACGATGCACTGAAAACTGAACATGCTATTTATGTTTCCATTTTAAATGATAGAATTGAGATGCTTGAAAATGTTTTGAGCACGAGTAAGCTTAAACACAAAGAATTAGCTCTTAAGCTTGATGAGCTTAAAACAAATCCAAATGCAAAAGCTACTCATTCACAAAAGCATGTATCCACAACACATAATAAAAATGCTCATGCTTTTACCTCTAGTAACAATTGTAAAAATGTTATGCATACAAATGTTAGATAGCATACTCTTGTGTATACAAAAAATGTTGGACACAATACATCCCACATGTCACATAAACCACATGCTACACACAATGCGAATCAAAAATCACATTTTGTACACAAACCTCACAATGTACACACTATTAGACCTAACATAATATGGGTACCTAAACACTTATGTCTGCATGATAAAAATGTTTATGTTCATAATTTGACTAGAAGTATGCGTGGATTTCATAATGATTCATTTGTTCATAGGAAATCAAATTCAAATCGAATTTGGGTTCCTACTAAGTAATTCTCTCATTTTGCACAGGCATTAGGGTATCCACATGCTTCATGTATATTCTTCTGATACCCAACATTCATGATCGCACATAACAATAAAATTGTCTTTTCTCTAACAAATCGGACCCAATTATAAATGGGTACCAAACGTGTCAAAATTATTTTTTTCATGACATATGGACAATGGATAGCGGATGCTCCGCACACATGACATGGAACACAAGACTACTTAGCAATCTAAAAATGTATGATGGCGGAACCGTGACATTTGGTGACAACAAGAAAGGTAAAATTGTCGGAATAGGTAATATCGGCAGTCCTTCAAAACTGCTCATCAAAGATGTAAGCTTGGTGAAAGGATTAAAGCATAATCTGATAAGCATAAGTCAACTGTGCAACAAAGGTATGAAAGTTCTATTTACTCTTGACTCCTGCTTAGTCTATGACAAGGATATGAAAAATATTCTTGTTAAGGGCAAGCGAGTAGAAAATATTTATGTACTTAGATTAAATGAATATGAATCAAATGTATGTTTAATTGTTTCAACAAATGACCCTTTGCTCTGGCATAGACGATTTGGTCATGTGAACATCAAAAACATGGATAAGATTTCTAGGAAAGAGTTGGTGCAAGGACTTCCCAAAATAAATTTTAAATTGGATAAAATATGCAATTCATGTCAATTTGGCAAAATGCATAAGAGTTCATTTAAGAATATTGGAGCTCTTAGTTCTAATGGGCCACTTGAACTACTCCATATGGACTTGTTTGGTCCAACTAGAACTCCATCCTTATGTAACTCTAGATACGTATTTGTCATAGTTGATGATTTTACTCGATATATGTGGGTATTATTCTTAACTCATAAGAATGATGCCTTCCGTGAATTCGAAATATTTTTCAAAAGAATCGATTGTTTATACTCTTTGAAAATTATTTCTTTAAGAAGTGATCACGGTGGTGAATTTGAAAATGAGCACTTTAAACTGTTTTGTGAAGAACGAGGCATTTCTCATACTTTTGCTTTTCCTAGAGCTGCTCCTCAAAATGTGGTAGTTGAAAGGAAAAATAGAACACTCCAAGAGTGTGCACGAACAATGTTGTGTGAAAGCAACCTTCCAAAAAGTTTTTGGGCGGAAGCTGTAGCAACCGCGTGCTATATTCAAAATAAAGTTTTAATAAGAAAACTTTTCGAAAAGACCCCTTATGAATTACTGCTCCAACGAATTCCAAAAGTATCTTACTTCAGGGTTTTTGGTTGTAAATGCTATATTCTAAATACTAAAGATAACTTAGATAAGTTTGACTCCAAAGCAGATGAAGGCATATTTATCGGTTACTCTTTACGTAGTAAAGCATATAGAGTTTACAATAAAAGTTCCAAAACTATTGTTGAAACTCTACATGTAACATTTGATGAATCTCTACCTCATAATACTGCTCACGATGATGATGATAGCATAATCATTGCATCTACTCCCAATAATGAATCTATCACTGCTAACGACATCTCTAGTTCTTTACCTAAATCATTTCATGAAGTCACATATCACCCACACACACAAGTCATAGGTGATATTGATACAGGAATTAGAACTAGATCTCAAATAGAACACTTGACACATGTTGCATTTGTTTCTAACATTGAGCCGAAAAAGGTAGAAGAAGCTTTTGCAGATGAAGCATGGATTGAAGCTATGCAAGAAGAACTTCTGCAATTTGAACGCAATCAAGTATGGGAGCTAGTACCTAGACCGGAAGACCGTCCAGTTATCGGCACTAAATGGGTATATCGGAACAAACTAGACGAAGATGGAAATGTAGTAAGAAATAAAGCTAGGTTAGTAGCGAAAGGATACTCACAAGAAGAAGAATTTGCTAAGCTAATGTAGGAAGAATTTGAAATGAGCCACATGGGGGAGCTCACATATTTTCTCGGCTTACAAATCAAACAAGGAAGAGAAGGAACCTTTATTCATCAAAAGAAGTATGCCAAAGACCTGATAAAAAGGTTCGAAATGGAAACCGCATTAGGAAAGAACATACCAATGGCAACATCCACGTCTTTAGACAAAGACGAAGCAGGTAAAAAGGTCGACCAGAAAACATATCGAGGTATGGTCGGATCTTTACTCTATTTAACTGCTAGCCGGCCTGACATTATGTTTAGTGTTTGTGCATGCGCTAG
Source organism: Scilla litardierei (assembly GCA_030789695.1). Taxonomy (NCBI): domain Eukaryota; kingdom Viridiplantae; phylum Streptophyta; class Magnoliopsida; order Asparagales; family Asparagaceae; genus Scilla; species Scilla litardierei. Next base: position 123,523,909 of record CM061132.1, on the reverse strand, counting down.
ATTTCAATGTGATCCTAGAGAATCACATCTGAAAACGGTAAAATACATATTTAGATATCTTAAGACCACTTCTGATTTTGGACTATTTTATCCCAAAAACGGCACATTTAATTTAACTTCGTTTAGTGACGCAGACTATGCTGGTTGTAGAGCCACAAGAAAAAGCACAAGTGTAACATGTCATTTCCTTGGACATTCCCTTGTTTCGTGGTTTAGCAAAAAGCAAAGTTCAGTCTCACTATCTACCACTGAGGCAGAGTACATAGCTGCTGGACTTGCCTGTGCCCAAATACTTTGGATGAAACAAGTTCTCATAGATTATGGTGTTAATACATCTACATGTGTAATTTATTGTGATAATAAAAGAGCGATTAATCTAACTAAAAACTCTGTTCTTCATCCTAGAACAAAACATATTGATATCAGACATAGATTTATCGATGATCACTGTACTAAAAAGGATGTTGAACTTAAATTTGTCTCCTCTGAATTGCAAGTTACAGATATTCTAACAAAACCCCTACAAAAAGATACGTTCTCTAGACTTCATAGAGAATTGGGTATTGTTAGTGAAAAGGAATTGAATAAAGATCTATTATAGTACTTTGTCATTTTTTTGTTGATGACAAGGGGAGAAAGATATGAAAGCAAAAATGAAATCATATTGTATTGTTTTGCTAACAGCTTCGATGCAGGGGGAGAACCGCATCAAAGCAGGGGGAGTAAGTATACTTTCATGTACTTTCATATTTCAAACTTACTTCATTTTTCATTTGGGTGTCATCATCAAAAAGGGGGAGAGTGATGGAAATTGAATTCCACCCCAAGTAATTTTGATGATGAGCACACCAAATGAAACTTAGTGTACTAACTACACTACAATTAAGTATGCAGGATATGCGAAGCTTTACTCATACTCAAAGAAGCGCAATCTACGCTCAAAGACTAGGACAAACGTGGCTAAGATCAAATAATGAAGTTCAAAGCTCAAATAGAACAAGAAGCTCAAGTGAAGCTCACATTGACGTGCGTTTATATTTCATATGTTTGCGCACATTTTCTTCCGTGTTTTTCCGTTATTTACCGCCGTCTTATATTCGTTTTCTCGTGTTTTCTTGTTTTCTTTCACTTCTCCGTGTTTTCCGTATTTTGCAGGAGTTTCTGGCATAGGGGACATAAAATGACGATATCGTGAGTCCCCGGAGCAACGGGAGGAGTCACGCGTGATCCAGGGGCTCAAACGACGAAGATCGCATCTTTCAGCCCCTCACCGACCGGTTGGTTGTTTCCAACCGATCGGGTGATGCACACGTGCACCACCCGGACACAAGTTGGAACGGCCAAGAGGTCACCCGATCGGTTCAGAGGCTGGTTCAAACGCCCTCGAATTTCTGTAAATTGCGCTGAATGCCAACCGATCGGGTGACTTTCACCCGATCGGTTCACCTGTTGCCGATTCTCCGAAGCCAAGCACAGAGAGATCAACCGACCGATTCACCCGACGGTACGAAGATCCAACCGATCGCCTTCAGCCCTCAACCGACCGTGCCGTGGTGACCGGGTGGAGTCCTGTTCTGCGCTGCCGAAGAAACGAAGCGGGTCACCCGATCGGGTGATTTCGTTTTCTATATATATGACCCTAGGTTTTCCAGAAGCGGGGGTTGGTTATTTTTACTGTTTTCTTCATTTTGTGACGGCTGTAATTTCCCAGTTTTTGTAAGTTTTCATATCTTTGTCAAACTTTAGTATTATCGTAATTGCTTTACTACCATTGCATTTCTATTATCTGATTATGATTTTGACGGTCCATTTTCGTTTAGATCGCTTTTTAGTAAATATGTGTGAGTAGATTCCAAATCTGGGATTCCGGTGGAAACCCCTTCGTGGGTTCTCCCCGATGCATCCATAGGGCTAGGAAATCGATAGGGATTAGGAATCTACCGGTTACGCAGGGTGTTTTATTGTCATCGGCGGGAAAAAGACCGCCTTTGACCGTTGGGCCAAGGGGGAATAAACTTGGCGGTTGACTCCCTAGCAATAGCTCGTGCACTTAGCGTAGACGTCGAATCCTAGCGCGCGGGAGCGGTAGGATGAGACGTTGGGAGTTATCGTTGTGAGCGTAGTGCTCCCAGAGTCGATCAGTGTTAATGGACACGGGAGTGCCCACTGATCGAACCTGGGAAGTCCGGCGTATCATCTTAGGCATCGACCGGAATATCGGGCCCATGGGACGCCTGTACCATTTTCAGAGGCAACGTCTCACCAATAGACCCTAATTCCGATCGATATCCTACCCGTAGGCCGTATCAGCGAGAATCGCATGATATGGTGGAAGCCAGAGTCCCGGGTTTTTACTTTATATTGTTTATCCCCTGCATCCTATTTTTCGTGACAACCCATCATCCGATTCGGGCTAGATCACCCATGGGGTGAATTTGACCCTTCTTGACACAAGAACATCCACGCCTCCCTAAGTTCGACCCTCAAGCCACATTACAACACCGTGCGCTTGCGGACTACAAATATTTAAACCTTCTGCGGTCCCCCGACTTGCACGTGAAGTTGGGGGGACGTCAAGCTTTATGGCGCCGTTGCCGGGGAGGCAACGTGCTTGTTATTTTTGGATTTCATGAACACTTGTGTCTAGCTCTCATCCCTACCTCGCGATAATTTTCGCATTCTTCTTTTTCCTTTTTATCTTCTTATTTTTATTTTTATTTTTTTATCTTATCTGTTTCTTTCCCACTTTTCGCTTCACGGGTGTTTGTTTTTTTTATGCGCAGGAGTTCAAGAAGTCTCGACGACTTCACCCCCGTTGATCCAGAGATAAACGCCACCCTAAGGCGTTTGGCCACCGAGAAGCGAAGAAGAGAGGATCCTGAAACCATGGGGGAGAACACCTCACCTCACAAGTCCATGCTGGAGTACTCGATGCCTTCCATCGAGTCCACCTCCGCCATCCGTCCTCCAGCTATTACGATGCAAAGCTTTGAGCTTAAGCCGTCTTTGGTGACGTGGATCCAGCAGAATCAATTTTCGGGTGCGCCCATGGAGAGCCCCATTGAACATTTGGACTCCTTCTTGGAGAAATGTGACACCTTCCGGATAAACGGTGTCACTACTGAGGCGATTCGACTGAAGTTGTTCCCCTTCTCTCTGCGAGATAAGGCCAAGCTGTGGCTTAGGGGAAAGGACCCGAACACATTCAACACCTGGGAGAAGCTCTCAAATTCTTTCCTGACGAAGTTCTTTCCTCCGGGGAAGACCATGAAGCTGAGGAGTGAGATCTCCTCCTTCTCCCAGACCAGCCACAAGTCCTTGCATGAAGCTTGGACGAGATACAAGGAGATGCAGCGAAGATGTCCCCACCATGAGCTCCCCAAGTGACAGATCATAAATCTGTTTTATAATAGGTTGAGGGACGATTTGAAATCTTCCATGGACGCCACGGCTGGAGGGTCTTTCATGTCAAGAAGCGAAGAAGATGTCGGACAGATTCTAGAAAACATGGCATCCAACAATGAGCGGTGGTGTGACGAGAGAGCCACACCTAGATCTGGGGGCATACACAGGGTCGAGGACGTCGACAAATTGTCGAGCAAGTTTGACTTGCTGTCGACCCAGATCTCCGCATTGATCGTAGGCGTCGGTGGCACCGATACACAATAGATTGCTGCGGTGGAATCTGAAGTTTTTGGAGAATTCGACGGTGGTGACATCTCACCACCGTTGGATCAGGCGAGTGCATTATTTTACAATCCTACGGGAAATGCGCCGTACGCTCCATGGACTAACTCCAACCCGGCCTACTCCCCAAACAACCGGAATCATCCCAACCTCAGCTACCGGGCACCATATCAACCACCACCTCAGCAGCAGCAACAACAGATATATCAGCCGGCTAGGCCGCCTCAGCAGCAGTATCAGTAGTATGCTCCCAGGAATCAGCAGCCAATCCAGCAGCAGCAGCAATTTGGTCAACAGAGGGCCATCTCTCCGGTTGAGTCCCTTTTGACTCAATACATAACCAACCAGGAGAAGATAAATCTGAAGCTGGAAATGGGGCAAAGGGCTCTCACGGACCAAGTAACCCAGCTAGGGGTACAGGTGGCGAACCTTTTAAGGTCGCAAAATCTATTGCCGCCACAACCTGAAGTGAACCCGAGGGGAGCAAACCAAACTTTGGCACTCGTGCACGAGCATGAGAATGTGTCCGCTATCGTCTTGAGGAGCGGAACACAAATTCCTACTAGAGTGCCACCCAGGGAACCGGAAGCACCATTGGTCGTTGAGCAGCCAATTGAAAAAGCTAATGACGACGGTACCCCGTCGCCAAAGATTGTGACTCCGGAGGGAGCCCCCGAAGAAGAGAAGAAGAAAGGAGAAGAAGGGAATTTGAGGGTATTCAAGCCCGTTGTGCCCTTTCCACAACGTCTGGCCCAAGCAAAAATCGACTAGAAGTATGGCAAATTTTTTGCCATGGTGAAAGATCTGAGCTTACAAATCCCCTTCCTCGAGGCCATCGAGACAATTCCCTCATATGCCAAATTTCTAAAGGACTTGGTGACACGGGGATCCAGAAAGGAGAAGGTCGTACTAACGACGGAGTGCAGCGCCCTCATTCAGCGCACAAATCCGCCCAAGCTCAAAGACCCAGGAATTTTCTGCATCCCTTGCTCTATTGGGGAAGTGCGAATCCAGAGGGCGCTCGTCGATCTAGGAGCGAGCGTCAGCTTAATGCCCCTATCACTATACAGAAGAATAGGGATGTGAGACTTGGAGCCCACCGGCATGACATTACAGCTTGCCGACCGTTCGGTGAAGTGCCCGGTGGGAGTAGTAGACGACCTCCCCGTTGATGTGAGTGGAATACAAGTATCGGTGGATTTTGTGGTGATGGACATGCCGGAAGACATGTATACCCCTATTATCCTTGGACGGCCCTTTATGTCAACCACCGGTGTGCTAATAGACGTGAAGAATGGGAAGCTTTCCCTCAACGTCGGCCAAGAAAAAGTCAAATTTGACTTGGGGTTGTCGATGAAGCACCCCGATCCTCCGGATGATCCTAGTATCAATGTGCTGAAGTTGGAAGAGGAGAGAGCTGTGGAGGCAAGCTCCTAGGAAATTCTCTCGAGAAATCCCCCCAACCACTTAGGATACCTTGGAGAGCAAGTTGGCTCCCCAAAGACTGAAGTTGCTGATGAGGTGGTCGCGCGACATGCGATCCCTCCCGGATTCCCAAAAGCTCCTTCCACGAGGAGAAAAGGCAAAGAGCCCATGAGGCTCACCGGGGATGAGGTCCGAATCCTCAAACGAGTGGCGGTGGACGCCAATATGAAGGAGAAGCCCCCGGACCCTGTCAACAAAGGGAGAGTCGTCGAACAAATTTTCTTGTCGCCACCGACTACGACAGAGGGAGAAGCTGAAGCGATGCCTGACTTTAGGCATCACCCGTATCGCCCACCTTGAACATCATCAACGGGCGTCGAGCTAACGACGTTAAACAAAGGCGCTTCATGGGAGGTAACCCATGCTCTAAACCCTTGTTTCCATTTTAGGACTATTTTTAAATTTATTTTATTTACTTTTAATAAATAAATCCAGCCGCAAGAACTTTCGTTGAGGGACTAAGACCGTTTGTGCACTTTTGCAGAAAACAAGGCCCCAACCGATCGGTTGATAACTCAACCGATCGTGTGGGATGTATCAGCTAACGGCCGTATCAGTCACTCAACGAACCGATCGGGTGAAGCCGGCCGAGACCGGGTGACAGACCGTGTGATCTGGGCTAAATTCTCGGGAATTTTGGGGAATTGATCAACCGATCGGGTGAAGACGGCTGAGACCGGGTGATAAACCGGGTAAACTGGGCTGAATTCTCGGGAATTTTTGGGAAATGATCAACCGATCGGTTGATACGCAGAGCGATCGGGTGACAGACCGGATGAACTGTACCAAACTTTCGGAAAATTTTGTGGAGCGGCCAACCGATCGCGTGAGTTATCAACCGACCGGTTCGCCTGTAGCATTTCTTCAGCTAAAAATCTTGCCCTAATAGTCAACCGATCGGGTGACAACTCACCCGATCGGTTCAACTTAAAACCTATAAATACCCCCCCACCCGTTCGTTTCTTCTCGCCCAATCTCGACGAATCTCCCGTCGTTTCATCTCCTCCACGCTCCCAATGGCCAGCAATCTCCTCCCACAACCTCCACTCCCCCTCTAGCCTCTCTCCCCACCTACCCCTTCCATCTCTCCATCGTTTTCTCCCCATCTCTTTCCCCCCATTTCGATTTCTCAAACCCTAACCCCCCATTTTCGGATTTTCGCTGAAGAAAAGTGCCGCGGCTCCACACTTCGTCCGCTTGTACGGTATTGGGGTCAATATCAAGCAAGGAACTACTACCTCTGCGAGGTAACTTCGCTCCATTGCTCAAGTTTACTTTTTACCCTAGAATTTCTAACCGCTTGCTTGTTTGTGTGTGCGTGAATTTTTTGTGTTCTACACTCATTTGCATCACTTCCACACACTCACTATGGCCCGGGATCGTGACAAGGGGAAGGGTATCATACTGGAGGAGGAACCGTCTCGAAAGAGACGCAAACAAACACGTCCTCCTTCCAATACACAACGTGCATTATCACTAGCCCCTCCCCCACCTGTTATCCCCCCTCCGGACCCAACGTTGGGCCCGCATGGATATCAATTTCGGAACCAAGAGCAGAAAGACTTCTACCATAGACTAGATGCTCGGGGGCATCTATCAACCAAGTTTGCCCACACCCAATCACCCGTCGATCTCGGTGTCTTCACCGAGGTCGAGACTCTTTTTGCTAACTTAGGTTGGATAGGCTTCCTGAACACCACCGCGGTGTCCTACCCGTCCCTCACACTGGAATTTCTTTCCTCCCTCGTTTGTGAGTCGGGGTCGACCGTCACTTTCCGGGTGCGTAACCAAACCATCCGCACCAACCTGAACACAATCAATGATATATTTGGTTTCCCTATTCTTGGGAACTACGCTATCCGACACTACGGATACCCGCCAGAATTTGACGTCGATAACTTTTGGTTCCGCCTCACCATACTCCCTCGCTATCCCCGAGGTAAGGCCAAGGCCTCCTCCATCATCCATCCTATATTTCTTCTGGCGCATCATATCATATCCTCAGCATTTTTCCCCAGGGATGAGTCAGGCACCGTGACCTTCCCTGATCTTTTCATTCTATGGGCCATGACTTTCCCCTTTGTTCGTGATGATGATGGGATTAGCTTTAGGGCCCTGACTGTCCCCGTCCATGCCGGCGACTGGCTTATTTATAAGCTCCTAGAGATTAGTCGGGCCGGAAAGGGCAAGATTTGTTGTGGGGGAATTATCACTGTCATTGCTTCTTACCCCCAGTTTAATATCATCATCCCCCGTGACCTTCCCACTGCCGCAGGACCCTCACGTCTAGATCTTGACGTCCTACGGCACATTCATATGATTAAGCCCCGCCCCGATGGTCGTTTCGAATTCAATTACGGCCACCCCCCTCGCCCCTACACCATTCTCCCCAACCCCGCTCGCATGACTGTTGCTGTCGTGGCGGATTGGACTTTTTCGCCCGATCCCGAGTTTCTAGCGGGGTTGCACCTTCCTTTCCTTCCCCCAGACGCACGCAGACCACCTTCCCCTGCCGCCCACTTAGGCGAGCAGGATATTCCTGCGTCCTGGGGAGATATCGGGGCTGGCCCGAGTCACACCACCCGTGCTCCTGGCCCTATCACTTCTGAGCATCTTTTTGCGGCCATCTCTGGCCTTGTGTCCAGTGCCGGCATGACCACTGCCGCCGGCACTACTTCCACATCACTTGTCGGCACCACTTCTGCTTCATGTCAGTCCACTTCCTTTGGTCGCCGCCAGGCATCTGCCCGTCTTGCTCTCGAGAGGGAGGTCGCAGCCCTCCGTGATCTTGCCACGTCCTCTGCCCCCTCGGACCCATCACCGTCCTCCTTTCTCACTCACCCACGCTTCCTCACACTTGAGAGGAACGTGTCCGCCATCCTTCGCCTTCTCACTCACCTCCACGGACCACCACCACCCACACCACCACCCTCACCACCACCTTCACCACCTCGACGATCCTCACCTCCCCCGTCACATTCTTCTCCTCCACCATCCCACCCATCCCCACCCCCCCCCACCCCCACCTAGGCGATCATCTCCCCCTCCCATATCTATTCCCATCCCCGTATCCACCTCTACTCTCATGACCACTTCTGTCGCACCCACACCACCTCCTACCTCCTCCATCGTCACTTCATATGTGTGCCGCAAGAAATTACCGGTGCGCTCCAAATCTCTCCCACCGCCACCCACTACTGTCACCATCACGTCTTCTCTCCCCATTTCTATCCCTTTTACCACTGCCTTGATCGCCGTACTTCCACCACCACCCACCTCCACCGACACTCTACCCATCGTTCACACCACCACTGCACCTATTCCCCCACCTCTGTCCCCACTTCTCCGCACACCCCCCGCATCCCCTGACCACCAAGCCACACCCTCTTCCGAGGAGGGCGAGGACCCCCCATCTCTTGCTTCTTGATTTCATTTTTTTGACCTCCCCCTTGCATATCTCTGCATTTTCACGATCATATCATCTTGCTAGCATTGTCATGTCTAGCTTGGGGGAAGTCAAATTTTTCCTGTATGCTATCGTGTTCGTTTTCCTTTGTGTGTTTGTTTATTTGTCGTGTCATGTGATTTTTATTTTCTTTATTTTGTTTTATTTTGTTTTCTGTTTATATATCATGTGGTGTGCTTTTTATTTTTATTCGTATTTTCAGTCTCGTCTGTGTGATTTTCTTGTTTTTCGTGTCTTTTTGTGTCTGTGCGAACCCCCCCATATTCATTGCCCTCCCGTATTTAATTATATTGCATTGAGGGCAATGCAAATTTCATCTTGAGGGAGTCGCACTTCATGCGTCATTTGTCTCTTTTTCCTTGTTATTTGAGTCGTTTTCCTCCATCTTTTTCTTTTTCTTTTTCTTTTCGTCTTTTTATCTCTTTCTCCTAGAGATGAACCCTATGATGAATTGCCACAAAATCACACACACCTAGCATAGCATCATAATCACATTCACTAACCCTAGGATATCGAGTCGTCCTGCATTTCACACCGCGTGGGTCCACTTAGCTTTTTGTGAGTCGTGTGTCGTGCCTAGCTGTTTGGTGTTCTTCTGCTTTGTGATTTTACTTTATATACCTGTCCAGGAATGACCCCTAGATTATCACGCTTCGATATGAATAATGCGGTATTTGCTTCTCTTGTCTGTTTCTGTATGCATGATTATATATATCGTATGCTTCATTTCGCATGTGTCGGGATTCCACAGTTAGGATTAGGATAACCCATTTAGCCTATGCTCTGATTAGCGAAATATCTCCCTTGCCCAAGTGTTTAGATTCCGATTTCTTTTTTGTTTTACTTGGTGCAAATCCCCTCGTCGTGTACCGTTCTCCCACTTGGGAGAGTACACATGTATATAGCCAAAACCCCAAAAATTCCAAAAAAGGGAAAAACCGAAAAAAAGAGGGAAAAAGAAAAGAGAAAAAAATTTGTATAGCCAAAAAAGCCAAAAAAATACATATATCCAAAATCCAAAAAAATGAGTGTGAATATTTTCCTACTTACCGAGAATAAAGGGAAGGCGAGAATTTACACCGAGTGTTCTACTCCGCATCATCTCAACCCCCATCGCCTTCGAAAACACTTGGAATAGGGAGTTTCTAGCTATTATCTAGGTGATAGTGTGGTGATGTCCGAGTCCCTAGCTGTGGAGTCCCTGACGCATGATGCATTTCTATTCTCATACTCCTCTCATGCATGCTTGAACCATATATTCACCGCTTATTTCAAATCGAATCGATATTTGGGTCATTTCTTGGATTTGTGTATATGGAGCTTATTGCACAATGTAGATAGTGACACCGTTTGCTAGCACACGACCACACTCACTCGCGCTTCACCGCGTGGGCCCACAGCACTTGTCTGGACTCGTATTCCTTGGTTTAGTGATGTGATTTGGCGTTTGCTTGCTTGGTGTGTCGTTTTTGATTTTGTTGGCCCTGACAGGTGATCTAGGATATAGAGTTTTCTTTTTCTCTCTTTCTCTCTATTTTCTCCCTCCGAGCTCCTACTCTCACTCGTCTTCCTCGAGGACGAGGAAGGGTTCAGCTTGGGGGATTTTGACGTGTGTTTATATTTCATATGTTTGCACACATTTTATTCCGTGTTTTTCCGTTATTTACCGCCGTCTTATATTCGTTTTCTCGTGTTTTCTTGTTTTCTTTCACTTCTCCGTGTTTTCTGTATTTTGCAGGAGTTTACTGGCATAGGGGACATAAAACGACGATATCGTGAGTCCCCGGAGCAACAGGAGGAGTCACGCGTGATCCAGGGGGTCCAACGACGAAGATCGCATCTTTCAGCCCCTCACCCGACCGGTTGGTTGTTTCCAACCGATCGGGTGGTGCACGCGTGCACCACCCGGACACAAGTTGGAACGGCCAAGAGGTCACCCGATCGGTTCAGAGGCCGGTTCAAATGCCCCTGACTTTCTGGAAATTGCGCTGAATGCCAACCGATCGGGTGACTTTCACCCGATCGGTTCACCTGTTACCGATTCTCCGAAGCCAAGCACAGAGAGATCAATCGACCTGTTCACCCGACGGCACGAAGATCCAACCGATCGCCTTCAGCCCTCAACCGACCGTGCCGTGGTGACCGGGTGGAGTCCTATTCTGCGCTGCCGAAGAAACGAAGTGGGTCACCCGATGGGGTGACTTTTCACCCGATCGGGTGATTTCGTTTTCTATATATATGACCCTAGGTTTTCCAGAAGTGGGGGTTGTTATTTTTACTGTTTTCTTCATTTTGTGACGGCTGTAATTTCCCAGTTTTTGTAAGTTTTCAGATCTTTATCAAACTTTAGTATTATCTTAATTGCTTTACTACCATTGCATTTCTATTGTCTGATTATGATTTTGACGGTCCATTTTCGTTTAGATCGCTTTTTAGTAAATATGTGTGAGTAGATCCCAAATCTGGGATTCCGGTGGAAACCCCTTCGTGGGTTCTCCCCGATGCATCCATAGGGCTAGGAAATCGATAGGGATTAGGAATCTACCGGTTACGCGGGGTGTTTTATTGTCATCGGCGGGAAAAAGACCGTCTTTGACCGTTGGGCCAAGGGGGAATAAACTTGGCGGTTGACTCACTAGCCATAGCTCGCGCCTTTAGCGTAGACGTCGAATCCTAGCACGCGGGGAGCGGCAGGATGAGACGTTAGGAGTTATCGTCGCGAGCTTAGTGCTCCCGGAGTCGATCAGTGTTAATGGACACGGGAGTGCCCACTGATCGAACCCGGAAAGTCCGGCGTATCATCCTGGGCATCGACCGGAATATCGGGCCCATGGGACACCGGTACCACTTTCAGAGGCAACGTCTCACCAATAGACCCTAATTCCGATCGCTATCCTACCCGTAGGCCGTATCGGCAAGAATCACACGATAGGGTGGAAGCCAGAGTCCCGAGTTTTTACTTTATATTGTTTATCCCATGCATCCTATTTTTCGTGACAACCCATCATCCGATTCGGGCTAGATCGCCCATGGGGTGAATTTGACCCTTCTTGACACAAGCACATCCACGCCTCCCTGAGTTCGACCCCCAAGCCACACTACAACATCGTGCGCTTGCGGACTACAAATATTTAAACCTTCTGTGGTCCCCCGACTTGCACGCGAAGTTGGGGGGACGTCACACATCTACTTCATCAAACCGATCAAGCTTCCAACGACGTGTCCTAAGACTATAGTGAGTGTGTTGTGTCTTTTTAGGGTATTGTTAAAGCCAAATCATATAGACAAACACACACACACAAACGATTTGAAAATACTTTTGAATATCTTTTAAATCATCTTCAAAAATGTTTTTGAGAGCTTTCTCTAGTCATCTTACAAATTCCGTAGTGAAACTCCATACATCCTGGAGTTAGCTACCTGTCTGACTAGCTGTGTCGCAGGAAAAACTCCTCTAGGAGTCGACTACCAAAGGTAGGGAGTCGACTACCAGCTGAGAATCAAGGTTTCCTGAAACACACTGGGAGTCGACTACCACTCCTAGGGATTCGACTACCAGCTGTCAAAGTTTGACGTTTTTGACTTGAATTTTGAAATATCGTTGAGCGATTTTCTCTATAATTTTTGGGTCAAAAGTCAAACTATTTTGAAATTCGAATTCTCAGTTTTGTCTTATAAATAGAGGACCGTTTTCATTGAGAAAAATAACAACAACTATCGAATTCAAAATCTCTCGTGTAAACGCTCTAAAGTTCTAAGCTCTCATTCTTTCTCTAGCCAATTCGATTTTATTTGTGATCTTGCAAAATTCTGTTATTATTTTTAAAGATCATATTCTTGTTTTATTGGCTAACTGTTTTTCAAATCCGTATTACTTTTCTCTTAATTTTTTGTTTAAAGGATTTTTTGAAAAACAATAGATCTAGATCACAAAGAATTCATTCGTATCTTTGTGTGATCTAGAATCTCATTCTATCAAGCCACTACACACAATTTTGTCTATCATTGTTTGGCTATAGAATCTGGGTGTAAAACCAATCTCCACCAACTTATTGTGGTGAATTGGATATCAATTTTGTTGTGTTATTGTTGGAACACTAGACAAGTCTAGGTGTTGCCAGTTGGAAATCCTGGTCAAGGCTAGGTCGTTGGAAATCCTAACGAGTAGAGTTAGGTACTTGTATTTGCCAAGGCAGATAGTGGAAAATCTCGTACCGGATTGGTCGGGGACTGGACGTACCCAAAAGTTGTGGGGAACCAGGATAAAAATCCTTGTGTCTGCGATTGCTTATCTCTGTTTGTTTATCTTTGCTCTTACTTTATTATTTGCTAATTGTTATGCATCTATTGCAAAGATCAACTTACTTTTATCCGCTGTGAATATAATATTTGTATCACTTGCAATATTATCTGTGCTTATAAATAATCTGGGAAACGACTACTGCTCATAGGGAGTCGACTACCTGTTGTGAAATTACTCTGTGTATTTTAAGATTATTTCGTTGATTAAGAACCAAGCGTAGATCGCTCTACTTGGTTTCTTAGGCAACATTAGAAGGGTTTTAATTAACGATCGAAAAAGTTTTATTTGAACAACACTATTCAACCCCCCTTCTAGTGTTGTTTGCCATCCACATGATCCAATAGTCTCAGGAACGACAGGAGTGTCAACGAAAGGTAGAGTGGCAACAGGAGTGGTCTCGGGAGCACCAGCAGGCGTATCCACCGAAGGAATGGTGACAGCAGGCGTGCTCTCTGGAGCACCAGTGGAAGTAGCAGCGCCAGATGTACCCTCGGGGGCACGAGCAGCAGATCCAACAAGCTCCTGGAGCTCAGCCTCATCCATCTCTTCCTCGTCAGAAACTGACGGAGGAACCTCAATGCCCAAGTGAGAACAGATGCGAGCTAGCATCTCCTTAGAACGAGAAACACGAGACTCAACATGTCTCAAGGCAACTGAAAACTCAGCGAGAGAGGGAGTATGAGGAGGAGCTGAAGCTGAAGGGGTCGTCCTCTGAATGTGACGAAGCGCCGCAAGAGACTTCTTGACGGCCGTCGCGTTCAGGGGAGGACCAAGAGGACGATGATCATCTGGAGGGAGAGGGACGTCGAAGTGACAGAATACGAGAGTCAATAGGCAAGGATAAGGAATGTGGGCTGACTTGGTGGATTTCTTTATGCACTCAAAGGAATCCATCTTGTCAAGAATAATCCGTGCCCAATTGATCTCGCTCCCCATGAAAAGAGCGTAGATGAGTTTAAGGAATGGCTGGGAGGGCAAGCTAGAGGAGCCGTACTTCAGAAGGAGGCATGACTTTAGGATAAGATTGAGGACCCAAGCATTCGGCTTAAACGACTTTGAAGGGACGCCAATCATGGCGGGGGGATGACGTGGAACATCTCGGCAAGCATGACCTGGTCAAGATCATGGATATCATCCACGGAGATATCAGCAGGAAGCAGGCCAGAGGATGAGACACCAATCAACTCTCCTAAAATCTCTGCCGTGAGGACAATAGGTGTCCCCAAGACAGTGGTCTCAATGGAGTGGGTGTCGTCATACTGACCACGGACTCGATTCGCATAGAATAATTTGACGAGTCTGGGGTACGGGTGAGGGTTCGCCTTGGGGTCATGGAGAAGATAATCTAATATGCCGCTAGAGGAAAGAAGATCGGTGAGATGTGGAAAATCTGAGAACTAAACGAAGTGCTCCAATATCAATGGACAGTGCCCAATACGGTTTTAAGCCGCGAGACACAACGGGTCATCGCGACACAACGATATATCGACACCACCCAATGGCATGGGAGCCTTCCCCTTAGACGGACGAGAGCTAGATCGAGGAGGAGGAGTAGGAGCCCTAGCGGTAGGCTCAGACTCAGGAATATATTCTTCGTCGGAGTCATTGGGAGGAGAGGGTGCATGAAATGAGGCTGGAGACACAAGCTGCTTCTTAGGCTTGGGTTTGGGCTGAGAATGAGATTGGTATTGGGGTTTGGGCTTTGGCTTGGAATTCCTCTTCTTCTTAAGAGGAGGCGAGGAAGAGGAGGGAGTGGTTTTAGCTCGACGTTTGGGTTGAGGGGGGTCCGTAGGAGGAGACTCGATGGTCATGGGAGACGGACTAGAGGGACGGATGGGGATACGTGTCTTCGCCATGATCGTGAGACGAGACAACGCAAACACACGAAATCGACATAAATCGAAAAACTAGGTCGAAACCCTAAAACGAACTCTAACAGAAATCTAACAGAAATGAACCCTAAAAACGAGAGAGGAAGAGAGAGCTATACCCTAGGACGGAGAGGGAAGATCGGCGACGGTCGGAGATGGCTGACGGTGGCCGGAATATTCGACACACGGCGGAGAGAGGAGCAGAGTCGAAGGGTTTTAAGGCTGAGAGAATTTTTCGCACCGATTAGAATGAATTCTAATCGGTGCGGGGGTTAACAAATTGACTTGGAGAGAAAAAGACGCAACAGCCCCTGACGCATTTAGTCGGTCACAGTTCAAGTGCTGACCGACTAGAATGAGATCTAGTCGATCGGCCAATGAGCTTGAACCGACTAAGTGCAAACAGTAACTGAAGCCAAATTTAGAGCATGAGTTAGTCGGTCTGAGTTCATTCACTGACCGACTAGAACTCAATCTAGTCGGTCGGCCAATGAACTTGGTGTTGAATATTGGACTCCTCGGATTTGGTTTTGATGATGAGCAAACATAAATAATTCATGAACTAACAATTTGTGAGCGCAGTATTGGAGATCATCGCCAAATTCATGAGAACAATCAAAGCGACATCTCAAGACTTCTCAAAGCTCTTGGACCGTTTTGGAAGTCATGAAGAATTAATCGAAGCTCTCGAAGACCATTCATTAAGGTTTTATTTATAGTCTTTTAGCTTCGATCTATAGAATGTTAAGCCTTGAGTATATCTTACGATTCTATCTTCATAACGCTCATATCGTAGCTCTAGGATCTTAGTACAAGTTCATTCTAACTTCCTCGAAGCATCGCGCTTCTATTCGGACTTGTTTGTGCATGTTAGTTGGTATAAGAAGAAGTACTGACCGACTAGATGGTGATCTAGTCGGTCAGAAGAGCTTCTTGGACCGACTAGTGTGAGTTAATCTTTTCCTGTTCAGTACTGTTTACAGTTAGTCGGTCTACGTTGACTCACCGACCGACTAGTTTGTGAACTAGTCGGTCAGTGATGCTTCTTTGACCGACTAGTTGTGATTTACTGTACATGCCAAATTTCTCCTAAGCTACTGTTTATGGTTAGTCGGTCTAAGAACGTTTGGTGACCGACTAGTTGATAATCTAGTCGGTCAACTTTTGTTCTTGGACCGACTAAGTCATTTTGTATTCAGCCTATTTGTTTTTGCCTCTTAGTCGGTCTACGTTCACTGACTGACCGACTAGTTGTGAAACTAGTCGGTCAGAATGTCTTCTTGGACCGACTAGATTTCTAGGTCTGAATTTCTATCTCTTCTCAGTTCTTCACTTAGTCGGTCTATGTTGTTTGACTGACCGACTAGTTGATGAACTAGTCGATCAGTGGTTGTTCTTTGACCGACTAGTTGCCTCAGATTTCTATCCGTTGTGACTTGACCTAAGTTGTTTTTATGGGACCCTATAAATACGAACCATGGTCATTTCTCTCTAGGGTAGAGCTGCCATTAAGAGAGTCATTGAGATTGAAAGAGATAGCCATTCTCACTCATTTCCAAAGCTCTCTTCCTCACAAGAAATCCATTCTCTCACTTTCTAGATCTAGAATCCATCTTGAGAGAAGTTTGTTCTTGGTGAGCCCTTCAAGCTTTAGCTTGATTCAAGTCTCCAAATCACTCCTAGGCACACATTACTGGTCATTTCTTTGGTGCTAGGTCTTGGTGACTTCATCTTCCTCAAATCCCTCCTTGCACCTATTTGGTAAGAAAACTCAAGGTATAGGATTTTGTGGTAAGATTGTTTATTTCATTATAAACTTGTTTATATTGCATGTTGATTCTCTCGGTTGTGAGAGAAGGTTGTGATCCCGGGTTGTGGGATTCACTATTGCCATTGCATGTATGATTTGATCTTGTGAAGGTTTTTCACAAGATATTCATAGTGGAAATCTTGGGTTAGGGTTTCTAACCTAAGTATTCGGAGGGGATCCGGGTGGTTGGGACGTATGATCACCGGGAACAAGTCGGGGAGACTTGGGTGGATCCGAACCCAGTAACATCTTTTGTTAGCATTGTTAATTTTGTTGTTGTCATTCAATTTAAGCTTCCGCAAATTGATTTGGTAGTTGTTTGCACTATAATTAGGAATTATACTCCTTGTTATTTTTAAAGTACTATTCACCCCCCTCTAGTACTTGTGCAGTAGCTTGTAGGGCATTACATTTGGTATCAGAGCCAGATACTTAGCTATGTCTGCCAACGACAACAAGACCGTGCGTCCACCTTCCGACTATGGCACCTTCAAGAACCGTGAAGGAGCGTCTTCGGTGATGGAAGGACATTCCTCTACGAGGCCTCCATTCTTCAACGGTACCAACTACGGGTACTGGAATTACCGGATGGAAACCTTCCTCCGGAGTGCATCTCTATGGAGGACCACAATGAAGGAATACATCGAGCCCGAAGAAGAAGACTTTGAGAAATGGACAACCGCGGAGGTCGCCGCGGAGGTAAGCAATGCCAAGGCAATGAACGCCTTGCAATGTGCATTGGAGCCCGAGGACTTCAATAAGATATGCACATGTAAGAGTGCATATCAAATTTGGAACTCCCTCCTCATACTACATGAAGGGACGAGTAGGGTAAGAGACTCTAAACTCGTAGTTGTAAACAAAGATTACGAAATGTTTCATATGCAACAGGGCGAGAAGATGAAGGAATATTACGCTCATTTCGTTGACATAATAAACGAGTTAGAGGCCCTCGGCAAATCCTACACCCAAAAGGAGAAGTGCTCGAAGCTTATCGAAGGACTTCCTTCTTCTTGGGAGAAACGTACCTTCGCCATCGAGGAAGGTAATGACATGAATAAGTATACCGTAGTTCAATTGATGGGTACTTTGATGTCATACAAGGTACGCAAAGATAGCAAGGTGAAGTTACAAGAAAATATGAAGTCCTATTTGAACCAAGACGTGCCTAAGAAAAAGGCGATTGCATTCAAGGCGGCTTCATCCACCTCTACCGATGATGAGGACTCGGAAGAAGAAATGGACATGGAATCCATTGCACTCATGGCAAAGAAGTTCAATCGCTTCTTCCGAAAGGGTAACTTCAAACAAAAATCTCAATTTACTTCTACTAACGCCTCTCCACCTTTGTGCTTTAAATGCAATAAGCCAGGACACATCAAAGCGGATTGTCCTCAAAACAAGCAAAAGGAGAAGTGGAAGGCGCCGAAGTTCGACAAGTCGAAGAAGTACAAAAAGGGGTACAAAAAGGGACTTGTCGGAGCAACATTCACCGACTCCGAGGATTCCTCAAGCGGAGAGTCGGACGATGAGAAAGTGGAGCAAGCGCACATGTGCTTCATGACAAGAGAGGAGCATGATCAAGGATCTTCCTCCTCCGATGATAGCGACGACGAAGGCGATGAGGTAACTATGGATGATCTTAGGGATGCTAACTCTCATTTATGGTCTAAATACACTAAATTAGTAAATAGATATACTAAAGTAAAAGATGACCTAGCTAGCATTCAAACCTCGCCTAAGACTGTCATCACCAACAACGACACCGTTGTTGAAGAGTTAAGAAATGAGATTGTTAATCTCAAATCTAAACTTGAACATGTTAGCATTGAGGATCCGGAAGAACATAAGATAGAGGATTTAACTTCTCAAAACTCGACTTTGAGTATTGAGAATGAAAGTCTTAAATCTCGTGTTTATGTGCTCACATCGCAAGTATCCACTTTAGATACTTCTTTTCGTTCTCTCACCGAGAAATATGAGAACACATTAGGCCAAATCAATGAATTCAATAAGGGTAAGGGCCATTTGGATAATATTCTAAGTGTCTTACTCCCAGCCAAACACCATGTTGGTTTGGGGTATACTTTGGGAAAGCCATCCAAGTCGGTCACTACTTTTGTTAGGCCAACTTCCGATGCCTCAACGAGTGGTAGCAAACACTCTATTGGTAGTTCTTCTACCAATGGTGCTTCCACCTCGTCCACACCCTCTTTCGGAAAGAAACCCACTATGGGTGGACCTCCAAAGAAGGGCCATGCTTATATGTACACAAATATCATGCCACGTAGGAACACACGTCTTACTCCACCGGCTCACACATATGACGATTTTTATGCAACACATTCTCAAGCACGTGCACACCATGTGAGACACCCTCACACACGTGTTCCCACACATGCATATGTTCACCCACCTCATCATATGAATAATTCTCGTCGTGCACCATTCCATCATGTTTCTTATGCCTATCCACGACATGCATCACGTAGAAACCAACAACGCATGCATGCACCCAATAGGATGAGGGCTCCCAAGATTTTCACTATTTGGAGCCCAAAGGACACAAGCATGGATGAAAAACAAGTGTATATGAATGCTTATTTTTCGAATGTTGTGCATAGTAGAAATTATGTGGGGAAGTCTAAGTCCAATTGGACTTGGCATCCAAAGGTCTAACCTTTGAGGACCCAATGACCTTAGGTACCATGATATGAAATTTTCTATCTTTAGGTACTCAAGGAAAAGAAAAAGAAAAGGAGCAACAAATTTAAATTTAGCTCCAAAGGAAATTGGATACTCGATAGTGGGTGTTCAAAACACATGACGGGTGACGCTCAATTGCTCTCCGGAGTAGTTCCCATTGCTAATGGAAACCGCGTCGTATTTGGAGGCAACGAGAGCGGAACCATCGTCGGTGTTGGTAAAGTGGGTAACCCGTCTAAACCCTTAATTAGTGATGTTTATCTAGTTAATGGTTTAAATCATAATCTTATTTCAATAAGCCAACTTTGTGACAAAGGTTACAAAGTTAGATTTGCAAAAGGATTATGTCATATTTCAAATGATAATAATAAATTATTATTTTCCGGCACACGCCATAAAGATATTTATATTTTGGATCTTCCTAAGTCATATGAACAATGTCTCGTTGCCAACACAAGTGAACAACACTTATGGCATCGACGCTTTGGACATGTGAACTTTGGAACACTTTATAAGCTTTCAAAATTAAATTCCATTAAAGGTTTTCCGAAGCTCGTTTTTGAAAAGAAAAGTTTTTGTGATTCTTGTCAACGTGGCAAGCTTCCTAAATCTTCATTTAAACCTAAGAAAAGCATTTCTACTAAACGGCTACTAGAGCTATTACATCTAGATTTATTTGGGCCAACTAGAGTTGCTTCTTTAGGAAATGCAAGATATGGACATGTCATCGTCGATGATTATTCTAGATTTACATGGGTATTTTTCTTATGTAATAAAAATGAAGCTTTTGAAAACTTCACAATATTTGTGAAGAAAGTACAAAATCTCATCGGAACCACCATTGTCACTATTCGTAGTGATCATGGGGTGAATTTGAGAATGAGTCTTTCTCAAATTTTTGTGATGATCTTGGAATTACTCACACGTTTTCTTTCCCTCGCGCACCTCCTCAAAATGGTGTGGTTGAGAGGAAGAATAGAATGCTTGTGGAGTGTGCTCGCACTATGCTCGAAGATAGTCAACTTGGTTATCAATTTTGGGTGGAAGTGGTACACACCGCTTGCTATGTGTTTAATAGAATACTTTTGAGGCCCGGCACCAAACAAACTTGCTATGAATTGTTGTTTGGTAGATTGCCTCAAGTTATACATTTTCGTGTTTTCGGCGCAAAATGTTTCATTAAAAACACATATGATAATGTGGACAAGTTTGATCCGAGATCGGATGAGGGGATATTTGTTGGATATTCCTCACGTAGCAAAGCCTACCGGATATACAACAAAAGATCCTCTACGATCGAGGAATCAATTCATGTCTCTTTTAATGAGAATTTTACTACTTCTAGAATTTCAAATGATGATGATTCTATGGATGTTTTATGTGATTCGTTTGAAAATTCTAAGTCTATTGATTCAATTGATTCTATTGATACTAACCCGACTAATGAAGTTGTTGAGAATGTGCCTAGTGATCAAGATATTCCCAAGCGGCTTCATACCGTTCGCGACCATCCCCATGAGCAAGTCATTGGTAATATTCATGATAGTGTCAAGACGAGATCGTAAGTCCGCCACTTCGCCAATTGTGCCTTTGCCTCATCAATAGAGCCAAAGAATATAGTTGAAGCGTGCGAAGATAGTGCTTGGATCCTTGCCATGGAGGAGGAACTCATTCAATTCGAGAGGAATGAGGTATGGGAGCTTGTTCCTTTGCCATCGAAGAACCACACCGTCATAGGGACAAAGTGGATCTTCAAGAACAAAACCGACGAAAACCAAGTCGTCGTCCGGAACAAAGCTCGGTTAGTAGCTGAAGGCTATCGCCAAGAGGAAGGTATCGATTTCGAAGAATCCTTCGCTCCGGTAGCTAGATTAGAATCAATTAGACTATTATTGTCTTTTGCATGCCATAAAAATTTTAAGTTATTTCAAATGGATGTTAAAAGTGCATTTTTAAACGGAGATGTCGTTGAGGAAGTTTACGTTTCTCAACCTCCGGGCTTCATAAATGAAAAATTTCCAAATCATATTTTTAAACTAAAGAAAGCTCTTTATGGTTTGAGACAAGCTCCTCGAGCTTGGTATGATCGCCTAAAGAATTTTCTTTTGGATTTGAATTTTAAAATGGGCGAAGCCGATTCTACACTTTTTGTTAAGCATGTGAATAATGATATTTTATTAGTTCAAATTTATGTTGATGATATCATTTTCGGTGCTACTAACTTCACTCTTTGCGAAGAGTTTTCTAATGTTATGAAGGAACAATTTGAGATGAGCCACATGGACGAACTCAAATATTTATTAGGTCTCCAAATTCGCCAATTGAACGATGCAATCTTCATCCACCAAACGAAGTACACGGTGGAGTTGCTAAAGCGATTTGGAATGGAGAATGCCTCCGGGAAAAAGACCCCTATGAGCACTACAACGCATCTTGATAAAGATACGGGCGGAAAAGATGTAGACATTCGTCTATATCGAGGTATGATAGGTAGTTTACTTTATCTTACCGCAAGTAGGCCCGATATTATGTTTGCCGTTTGTATCTATGCTCGTTATCAGTCTCAACCTAAGGATTCTCACTTAGTAGCGGTTAAACGTATTTTTCGCTATCTAAGTTACACTTTAGATTTTGGATTACTTTATCTGAAATCTAGCACATATGAGTTAGTCTCATATACTGACGCTGATTATGCGGGATGCAAATCCGACAAGAAGAGTACTAGTGGCACTTGCCATTTTCTAGGAAATTCCCTTGTCTCTTGGTTTTCCAAGAAGCAAAATTCGGTATCACTTTCAACCACCGAGGCGGAATACATTGCCGCCGGTGCCGCTTGTGCCCAGGTTCTTTGGATGAGACACACACTGAAGGATTTTGGTATTCATTGTGATACTAGCCCTATCATGGTGGATAACCAAAGTGCTATTTGTCTTTCAAAGAATCCGGTGCACCATTCCCGATCTAAACACATAGATGTCTGACACCATTTTTTAGATGATCATGTTGCTAAAAAGGACATCATTTTAGTGTACGTTGAAACCCAAAAGCAAATCGCCGATATTTTCACGAAACCCCTAAAGGAGGACTCCTTTGTGCGGTTGCGTCGAGAATTGGGGATTATGGGTGAATCCGAGATATAGGATTCATGTTTCATTCAATTATCTTGCATGCTATTATATTTCGCAATATTTCGTTCATGCTAGATTTATTGAATTTTTGGGGATTTTATGTGATATGTTTGAATTTTTGCTCGAATTCTTATTTGAATGTCGTATTTAAGATTTCGATGTTTTATGGGGTAGATTAGATGACTAATGAGAGGGTTAAGATGTTTCATCCAAGTGGTTTATGAAGAGAACTCATTTATCAACTTTTGGACTCTTCTAGTCGGTTTCAGTTCATCAGCCAACCGACTAGATGCTCATCTAGTCGGTCAGCTAGTGAACTCAGACCGACTGGTTCAAGCTTTAACTTTCTCCTGTCATTGAATTCTTTTAGTCGGTCACAGTTCTCTTACCGACCGACTAGATTGAAAACTAGTCGGTCAGTGATTATACTGTGACCGACTAACTCTAGCCCTAGAATTTTCGTTTTGCCTCTGTTTCGACTTAGTCGGTTTAAGCTCATTGACCGACCGACTAGATCGTAATCTAGTCGGTCAGTGCTTGAACTGTGACCGACTAAGTGCTCTAGGGCAATTGCGTCTTTTCGCACTCTAAACCGACTATTACTCAATCTATCCGATTTTTTCTTAGTTTAGTCGGTCTTCTTCGTTCTCCTGCTCGAAAAACCCCCTAAACCCGATCGAGACTCTTCGTCTTCCGTCGATTCTCCGGCCACTTTTCCGGCCATCTCCGCCGCCCGTCGCTGTCGACCACTCCCCTAGGTATCTCCCTCCTTCCTAGATCTCATTTTGCATCCCTAGGGTTTGTTCTACATCTTGTTTTCATCCTCTAGGGCTTGTATCCTATTCTAGGGTTTCGGTTTCTCTATCTTAGGGCTTGTGTTGTAGGTTCTAGGGTTTAAGCTTAGGGTGTTTGATCCTATCCCGTCGCTTGTTTGTACTCGTTGTGCCGTGATCATGGCAAGAACGAGACTCCCGATTACATCTTCTGGGGCATCCCACATGACCGTAGATGCTCCGACCGCTTCGACCCCTCCTAAGCGTAGGGCCAAGACCACTCGACCCCCCTCTTCGTCTTCAACTCCGTTGAAGAGGAAGAGGACGTCCAAGCCTAAACCTTCCGGCCAATCGTCCAAGCCTAAACCTAAACCCAACAAGTTCCGTGCACCCACTCCTCCCGGTGAGCGTTCAGATAGTGATTCCGAGGATGATTCTGATGAAGAATACACTCCTAAACATCCCGAGAAAGCTCCTACTCCACCCCCTCCACCTCCACCTCCTAAGCCCCGTAAGGCTAAGGGTAAAGGTCCGAAGCCAGTCGGCGGTGTAGATATATCGTTGTGCCGCGACGACCCTCAGTGTCTAGCAGCGTACAACCGTATAGAGCACTGCCCACTGCTGTTGGAGCATTACGTTCAGTTTTCTGATTTTCTTGGCCTTGCGGATCTCCTCTCCTATAGTGGCCTATTGGACTACCTTAGATATGACCCTAAGGCGAACCCCTGACCATATCCTCGCCTGGTCAAGCTATTTTATGCCAACCGTGTCCGGGGCCAGTACGGTGAGTCTCACTCCATCGAGACTTCTGTTTTGGGGAATCCTATAGTCCTCACGGCAGAAATCTTGGGGGAGTTGATAGGTTGCTCGTCGTGTGGCCTCCTCCCGTCTGACATCTCTGTCGACGATATCTCCTCCCTCGACCAGCGGACCCTAGGCAAAACCGACTAAGAGAGTCCAAAAATTTGAAATTTAGAAACTTAGAGTTCTCTCCTAATCGCACTTGGACGATACATCGAAAATACTCTCATACATCATTAATCTCCCCCATAAAACATCGAAATTCTTAAATATGACGTTCAAGAATATTTCTAGCGTAAATTCCGAAAATTCAAACATAAATCCAAAAATCCCAACACATCTAGCATGAGCACATATAAAAGAAATTTAATATCATGCAAGATTATTGAACAAAATGAATCCTAAATCTCGGATTCACCCATAATCCCCAATTCTCGACGTAACCGCACAAAGGAGTCTTCCTTGAGTGGTTTTGTGAAAATATCGGCGATTTGCTTCTGGGTTTCAACGTACACTAAAATGATGTCCTTTTTAGCAACATGATCATCTAGGAAATGGTGACGGACATCTATGTGTTTAGAACGGGAATGGTGTACCGGATTCTTAGAGAGACATATTGCACTTTGGTTGTCCACCATGATAGGGCAAGTATCACAGTTTATACCAAAGTCTTTAAGAGTGTGTCTCATCTAAAGAACCTGAGCACATGCAGCACCGGCGGCAATATATTCCGCCTCGGTGGTTGAAAGTGATACGGAATTCTGCTTCTTGAAAAACCAAGAGACAAGAGAATTTCCTATAAAATGGCAAGTGCCACTAGTACTTTTCCTGTCGGATTTGCATCCGGCATAATCTGCGTCACTATATGAGATTAACTCATATGTGCTAGACTTTGGATAAAGTAATCCGAAGTCAAGTGTGTAACTTAAATAACGGAAAATACGTTTTACCGCTACTAAGTGAGATTCCTTAGGTTGAGACTGATAACGAGCACATTCACATACATCAAACATAATATTGGGCCTACTAGCAGTAAGATACAATAAACTACCTATCATACCTCGATATAGACGAATGTCTACATCTTTACTGCCCCTATCTTTATCAAGATGTGTAGTAGTGCTCATTGGAGTCTTCTTCCCTAAGGCATTCTCCATTCCAAATCGCTTTAGCAACTCCACAGTATACTTGGTTTGGTGGATGAAGATTGCATCGTTCATTTGGCGAATTTGGAGACCTAAGAAATACTTGAGCTCACCCATGTGGCTCATCTCAAATTGGTCCTTCATAACATTAGAAAACTCTTCGCAAAGAGTGAAGTTAGTAGCAATGAAATGATATCATCAACATAAATTTGAACTAAGATAATATCATTATTCGAATACTTAACAAATAGTGTAGAATCAACTTCACCCATTTTAAAACCCAAATCCAAAAGAAAATTCTTTAGACGGTCATACCAAGCTCGAGGAGCTTGTCTCAAACCGTAAAGTTCTTTCTTAAGTTTGAAAACGTGATTTGGAAATTTTTCATTTATAAAACCCGGAGGTTGAGAAACATAATCTTCATCAACGACATCTCCGTTTAAAAACGTACTTTTTACATCCATTTGAAATAGTTTAAAATCTTTATGGCATGCAAAAGATAACAACAATCTAATAGATTCTAATCTAGCTACTGGAGCAAAGGGTTCTTCGAAATCTATACCTTCCTCTTACCGGTAGCCTTGAGCTACTAACCGAGCTTTGTTCCGGACGACGTTTTGGTTCTCGTCGGTCTTGTTCTTGAAAATCCACTTCGTTCCTATAACGGTGTGGTTCTTCGAAGGCAATGGAACAAGCTCCCAAACCTCATTCCTCTCAAATTGAATGAGTTCTTCCTCCATGGCTAGGATCTAAGCACTATCTTCGCACGCTTCGTTAATATTCTTTGGCTCTATTGAGGAGGCAAAGGCACAATGAGCGAAGTAGTTGACTTGCGATCTCGTCTTGACACTATCATGAATGTTGCCAATGACTTGCTCATGAGGATGGTCACGAACTGTATGAAGCCGTTTGGGAATTCCCTGATCACTAGGAACATTCTCAAAAGACTCATTAGTAGAGTTAGTATCATTAGAACCAATAGAATTATAAGTACCAATAGAATCACATAAAACATCCATGGAGTCATCATCATTGGTAATCCTAGCTGGGACAAAATTTTCATTGAATGAAACATGAAGTGATTCCTCGATCGTTGAGGTTCTTTTGTTGTATATACGATAGGCTTTGCTACGTGAGGAATATCCAACAAATATCCCCTCATTGGATCTTGGATCAAATTTTTCCAAGCTACCATACGTGTTTTTAATAAAACATTTTGAACCAAAAACTCGAAAATGTTTAACTTGAGGCAATCTACCAAACAACAATTCATAACAAGTTTGTTTGGTGCCGGGCCTCAAAAGTATTCTATTAATCATATAGCAAGCGGTATGTACCGCTTCCGCCCAAAATTGATGGCCAAGTTGGCTATCATCAAGCATAGTGCGAGCACATTCCACTAGCGTCCTATTCTTCCTCTCAACTACACCATTTTGAGGGGGTGCGCGAGGGAAAGAAAGGGTGTGAGTAATACCAACTTCATCACAAAAATTTGAGAAAGACTCATTCTCAAATTCCCCTCCATGATCACTACGAATAGTGACAATGGTGGTTCCAATGAGATTTTGTACTTTCTTAACAAATATTGTGAAGTTTTCAAAAGCATCATTTTTATTACTTAATGAAAATACCCAAGTAAATCTAGAAAAGTCATCAACGATGACAAGTCCATATCGAGCATTCCCTAATGAAGCAACTCTAGTTGGCCCAAAAAGATCTAGATGTAATAGCTCTAGTGGCCGTTTAGAGGATATGCTTTTCTTAGGTTTAAATGACGATTTTGGAAGCTTGCCTCGTTGACACGAGTCACAAAAGCTTTTCTTTTGAAAGACAAGCTTAGGAAATCCTTTAATAGAATTTAACTTGGAAAGCTTAAAAAGTGTTCCAAAGTTCACATGACCAAAACGTCGATGCCATAAGTGTTGTTCACTTGTGTTGGCAATGAGACATTGTTCATGTGACTTGGGGATATCTAGGATATATATATCCTTATGGCGTGTGCCAGAAAATAACAAATCATTATTATCTTTTCTTAAAATATGGCACATTCCTTTCGCAAAGCTAACTTTGTAACCTTTGTCACAAAGTTGGCTTATTGAAATAAGATTGTGATTTAATCCTTTAACAAGGTAAACATCACTTATAAGAGGTTTAGAGGGATTACCAACTTTACCAACACCTATGATGGTTCCGCTCTCGTTGCCTCCAAAGACGACTCGGTTCCCATTCGCAATGGGCACCACTCCGGAGAGCAATCGAGCTTCACCCGTCATGTGTTTTGAACACCCGCTATCTAGTATCCAATTATTCTTGGAGCTAAATTTGGATTTGTTGCTCCGTTTCTTTTTCTTGAGTACCTAAAGATAGAACATATCATATCATGGTACCCAAGGTCATTGGGTCCTAAAAGATTAGACCTTTGGAAGCCAAGTCCAATTGGACTTAGACTTCCCAACGTAATCATCATTATGAACGACATTCATAAAATAGGAATTCATGTATGCTTGTTTCTCATGCATGTTAGTGTTCTTCGGGCCCCAAATAGTGAATATTTTGGGAGCCCTATTCCTATTGGGAGCATGCATACGTTGTTGATTTCTACGTGATGCATGTCGTGGATAGGCATATGGCACATGATGAAATGGTGCATGATGATAATTGTTCATATGATAGTGATGTGGATGAACATATGCATGTGGAGGTACACATGCGTGAGTGTGTCTCACATGGTGTGCACGTGCCCGTGGATGTGGTGCATAGAAATCATCATAATTGTGAACCGGTGGAGTAGGATGTGTGTTCCTACGTGGCATGGTATTGGTGTACATATAAGCATGACCCTTCTTTGGAGGTCCACCCAAAGTGGGTTTCTTTCCAAACGAGGGTGTGTACGAAGTGGAAGCACCATTGGTAGATGAACTACCAATGGGGTGTTTGCTCCCATTCGTTGAGTCATCGGAAGTTGGCCTAACAAAGGTAGTAGACGATTTGGATGAATTTCCCATCTTATACCCCAAGCCAATGTGATGATTGGCCGGAAGTAAGTCATTTAGGATTTTATCCAAATGGTCCTTACCTTTATTGAATTTATTAATTCGGCCTAATGTGCACTCATACTTCTCGGTGAGAGAATGCATAAAAGCATCCAAGGTGGACACTTGCGATGTGAGTGCATAAACACGAGATTTGAGATTCTCATTCTCAATACTCAAAGTTGAGTTTTGAGAAGTCAAATCCGCCATCTCGCGTTCATCCGATTTCTCAATATGAACATGCTCAAGTTGAGATTTGAGATTTACAATCTCATTTCTCAAACCTTCAACAACGGTGTCGTTGTTGATGATGATAGGCTTAGGCGAGGTTTGGATACTAGCTAGCTCATCTTTTATCTTAGTATATCTATTAACCAATTTAGAATACTTAGACCATATTTGCTCGTTAGCTAATCTAAGGTCATCCATAGTTACCTCATCGCCTTCATCCTCGCTATCATTGGAGGAGGATTCTTGATCATGTTCCTCTCTAGCCATGAAGCACATGTGTGCTTGCTCCACTTGTTCATCATCCGACTCTCCACTTGAGGAGTCCTCGTCGGAGTCGGTGAATGTGTCGACAAGTCCTTTCTTGTACCCTTTCTTGTACTTCTTTGACTTGTCGAACTTTGGCGCCTTCCACTTCTCCTTTTGCTTGTTTTGAGGACAATCCGCTTTCATGTGTCCTGGCTTATTGCATTTAAAACACAAAGGAGCGGAGGCGTTAGTAGAACTAAATTTTGATTTGTTCTTGAAATTACCTTTCCGGAAGAATCGGTTGAACTTCTTTGCCATGAGGGCAATGGATTCCAAGTCCAACTCGTCTTCCGAGTCTTCATCATCGGTAGATGTAGATGGAGCGGCCTTGAACGCAATCGCCTTTTTCTTTGGCTCGTCTTGCTTCAAGTAAGACTTCATCTTGTCTTGCATCTTTATTTTACTGTCCTTGCGTACCTCATAAGACATCAAGGTACCCATTAGTTGAATGACAGTATATTTACTCATATCATTACCTTCCTCGATGGCGAAGGTACACTTTTCCCAACAAGAAGGAAGTCCGTCAATGATCTTTGAGACTTTCTCCTTTTGGGTGTAAGTCTTTCCAAGAGCCTCCAACTCGTTGGTAATGTCAACGAAGCGAGCATAGTACTCCTTCATCTTCTCACCCTGTTGCATGTGAAATAATTCGTAATCTTTATTTACAACAACGAGTTTGGAGTCTCTTACCCTACTCGTTCCTTCATGCAAGATGAGGAGTGAGTTCCAGATTTGATATGCACTCTTACATGTGCATATCTTGTTGAAGTCTTCGGGCTCCAAAGCATATTGCAAGGCATTCATCGCCTTGGCATTGTTTACCTCCGCGGCGACCTCCGCGGTAGTCCACTTCGTGAAGTCTGGTTCGGTGGGCTCGACATACTCCGTCAACGTAACTCTCCATAGTGAAGTGCTCCGGAGGAACGTTTCCATCCGGCATTTTCAGTACCCATAATTGGTACCGTTGAAGAAGGGAGATCTAGTAGAGTGTCCTTCCATCACCGAAGAGGCTCCTTCACGGTTCCTGAAGGTGCAATAGTTTGAAGGTGGACGAACGGTCTTGTTGTCGTTGGTAGACATAGCTATGAACTTGGCTCTGATACCAAATGTAATGCCATGTGTAGCTACTGCACAAGTACTAGAGGGGGGTGAATAGTACTTTAAAATAATCAAGAGAAATTATTCCTAATTATCGTGCAAACTCAACCAACAGTGCGGAAATGAAAAGTGACAACAATAAAAAGACAATCGCAAACAAACGATATAACGGGTTCGGATCCACCCAAGTCTCTCCGACTTGTTCCCGATGATCCTACGTCCTAAACATCCGAATCCCCTCCGGCTACTTGAGTTAGAAACCTCTAACTCAAATTTGCACTATGAAATTCTTGTAGAAAACCTCTACAAGATCAAATCATACACAAATGAAAATGTGACTCCCACAAACCGGGATCACACACAACTCTCACAACCGAGAGTAAAACTTCCAATATCAATGTAATTGAAATATGAAATGCTTACCAACAAAATCCTATGCCTTGAGTAAACTAACGATTTTAGGGCAAGGAAGATTTTGATGGAGAAGAAGTCACCAAACCCTAGCTCCAAGGAGTTGACCAGCAATAGAAGCCTAGGGTGGAGTTGATGACCTAGAATCAAGCTCTTGGCTTGAATGGCTCACAATCAATGAATCTCTCTTGAGGAATAAGAGTGAGGGAGAGATTCTTGAGAAATGAATGAGCTTGGAAATGAGAAATAAATGCTTCTCTTTGATTATCTAAAATCCAATTAATATCAGCCTTGAATGCTATGAAGAAGCATCTCAAGTTTATATAGGATAGAGAAGAGAGAGAGAGAGAGAGAGAGAGAGAGAATTCGTGCATTTAATGCTCCAACGGATCTATTTCTGAAGCAGTCTAATCGGTCAAAGAAGGATCACTGACCGACTATATTCACAACTAGTCGGTCGGTGATTCAACATGGACCGACTAACAGCTTCACAGCCAATATAGAAAGTTCAGGGAATATAGAACTAGTCGGTCTAAGAAGACTTGCCAACCGACTAGTTTCACAACTAGTCGGTCGGTGAGTGTTCTTTGACCGACTAAGATTTGAAAAAGTATAGGCTGAATTCAAAGACAGCTAGTCGGTTCACGAACAAATTCCAACCGACTAGTTTCACAACTAGTCGGTTGGTCGTTGTTCTTTGACCGACTAACTGTAAATAGTAAGTTAGGCTGGAAAATGAAAGCTCAACTATTCGGTCTAAGAAGGATTCCTAACCGACTAGTTTGACAACTAGTCGGTCAGTGAACCTTCTTGGACCGACTAATTGATAAACAATGTCTATGCTGAATTGAGCAAGGAGATCTAGTCTGTTCAAGAAGGATTGCCGACCGACTAGATTGGCATCTAGTCGGTTGGTTCTTCTTCTTGAACCAACTAAGATGCACTAGAAGCCGTGAATCAAAGCGCGAAGCTTCGGAAAAGTTTGTATGGGCTTCTAAGATAATCCTAGCTCTAAGATATGAGTGTTATGAAGATTATCATGTAAGACCTACTCAATGCTTAACCTTCTACGAAAAGAAGCTAGAGACTATAAATAAAACTTGATGAACCATCTTCAAAAGCTTCAATCCGAATCTCTTGACTTCAATCATGCTCCTAGAGCTTCAACGAAGCTTCAGGCACACGATCGCGCACTTTGAGAAGTCTTGAGATGTCGATTTTGATATACGTGGAATTTTGGCGACGATCTCCATAACTGCACTTACAAAGAGTTAGTTCACGATATTTATGTTTGTTCATCATCCAAAACCAAATCCGGGGAGTCAATACTCAACACCAAGGGGTAGCCTCGGGACGACAACCTCCGGGATCGGTTGAAGGCAGAGTCGCTCGGTGAGGGACGCGCGGATCCTCGCGTCGACTCGACGAAGGGTAGCCTCGGCGGAGCGACATCCTCGTGGTGGTGGAGATGAATGGGCTCGGGACGAGGGCCCTCGGCTCCGGCTGTGATGGCGCTGAGGGGTGGCCTCGGCGTCGTAGGATCTCATGGACCTGAATAGACGAGAGAGCTCGTCAGGGGGTCGGACCTTGGTTCCGACCGATTCCCCTCCGATGCTAAAGTCAGATCTGGTCTTATAGATGCTCGGTGGGATCGGAGTTGGTTCGCGAAGAGACCAAGTGCCTAAGGAGGAGAAATATGTTAGGTGGAAGAAGGTGAAAGAGTGGGTTTGGGATACCTCCGTTGTAGATCGACATGATCTCGCCCCTCTGGATGACGCAACCTTCTCTCCTCATATAGGCGAATCATCCTAATAATGTGCCATGATGTGACATCATGGCTACCATTCGTGGGGACGTGCAAATGGGGGAAGTTTTGATCCCCACTAATTGTGCTCGTCTTGATGAGTAGAAGAATGCTATAAAGGTGGCCATGATGGCTGGAGTATGGTCTTGGGTGGGTTGCCGTATTTGGCGGGCCTTGATGGCTGGAGAGTGATGGCCATTAAGTCGGGCCATAATTAGCGAGCCATGATGGCTAGAGAGTGATGGCCATTAATTCGGGCCATTAAGTCGGGCCATGATGGCTAGAGAGGGATGGCCATTAAGTCGGGCCATATTTTCCTCCCCTATTGAACTGGGCAGTCTTTTGGGCCTTCGTCTTGGGTGGAGAAGTACGGCCCGCTCGTGAGATCCTTGGGCCGGTGCCACAAGGCCGTAGTAGGCCGGTTGACTGGTTGTAATTGACTTGGCTCCTTCGGGCCCGAAAATTTCCGAAAAATCCAGAAAAATCAGGAAAAATCGGGAGGAGGAGGTTGAGTATTAATAACTCCTCTTAGGATATTGGGGGTAAGTTATAAATATGTTTCTAAAAGGGCAATTCAGAAATTAATTAGGATTTCTTTAAACAAATTTTGAATATAAATGGCCAATCTAAATATTAAAAATCTGTTATTCAATCAGATTTTCTATTAAAAATCCTTAAAATAATCAGAAAAATCCAGAAAAATTCTGAAATTTTTTGAAAAAATAAGGATAAATCATAAATCATTTATTGGCAATAAAATTTAATGTTTGGAGAATTTTTGTTAATAAAGTAATGTTTTTGGTCCATATAATATTAATAATATCACTATTTGCATAATTATTACATTGGATTAATTAGTATTTTTACGTTTAAAAATTATGGAAGGTCATGAGATTGCTCTGCCGTTAGTTATATAACCTAACGGTGCATGATATGTCTCCTCGTGGCCTAAGTAATTATTAAATATTTTAATTTTTTTCATATAATTACTTGCATGTGATGTTGCGCAATGATTTATGCATGTGTTTGTTGCATAATTTATAAATTGTGTGGATGTTTAATAAATTACGGCGTGGTTTTGGATCGGTCAGTTTGTCACCATTTTATATTCCACGCATTTTCTTTTCTTTTTTGAGAGAAATTGAATTGTGGTGAAGATATATTTGTATAAGCCAAAGACCGGAGTATCTTGCCAAGGAGACGGATGCAAAATTGCAAATTTGCTGGGACCTCAATGGGTTTCCAAGTTGTACTTTTCCATTTTTGTCTTTTGTATTCTCTGGACTGTATATCTTATTGGCTTTAGAATTTATTATGTGGTGACTGGTGTAAGGATCGCCTTACCCTTGTAATACTAACAACACACACTAGAAGGGGGTGAATAGTGTAATTGCAATAAAATTGTTCAATTAAAATTAAACTTGCAAATGCGGAATTATAAATGCAAGAGGAATTAAATGACATAATTAATCCAAACACAAACACAAGATTTTACCCTGGTTCCCCAAACTTGGGTACGTCCAGCCACACCAAATATTCACTGTATTCCCACACAGAGAAGTGAATACAAATCTCACAAGGAGATACCCCACAAAGAGGATTTATGCTCTACACAAGGACCCAACCAATCCTACGCGAGGATCAAGACTCCCACACAGAGAATCACTAATTCCCACTCAGAGAATTAGGGTTAGCCTAACACTAGGACACTAAACTCCCACAAAGAGAGTTACTCCCACAAAGAGAGTTATTCCCACTAAGAGAATATCCTAATCCCACAAAGAGATAATCTCCCACAAAGAGAAAAGGCTAATTCCCACAAAGAGAATTAGAGAATACAAATACACCAAGTAAAATAAATACTTTTACCTATGCCTTGAGATGCTTACTCATGAATGGATGTAAGGCATGGAAAAGGATCTCCAAGTGTTGAGATATGCTTGAGAGCACTTGGATGATTTCTCTTGAGCTGGACTTCAATGCATGAAGAGGAAATGAATGCTCAAAAGAGGGAAATGAGGGAGCTTGAGAGTTGCTTATAAATCTCTTGTGATTTTCAATAGCATCAAGAAGTATAAGAAATAGTAGCAAACCCATATATATATATATATATATGAACCCTATATCAAACCCCAAAACCCAAGGAAACAGCCAAAGAATCAATTCTGCAACTGCAATAAACTGGGCGAAAACGACATGAACAGTCGACTGATGATCAAAAGACAGTCGACTAATCAACGGCTAGAAAATATCCAACGGCTATAATCTGAGCCAGGACAGTCGACTGATGAAGTCGATACAGCCGAATGTAAACAGGACATGTGCCTGTTAATCCTTCAGCAGACGACTGCTGCATGGGATGGAATGAAACAGAGAGCTGCACTCTTTCTCCAGATAAGCCCACATGCGACTGATGTCAATAATACAGTCGAATGGCTATTAGTCAGGCGACTGTAAAACCTTAATCAGTCGTCTGCTGCAGAAGTGGAGAGAAGATAGAGAGATGCAGAGATTGCACTTACGCTACTCAGGCGACTGATGAGCAATCTACAGGCGACTGTAAATATACATGCGACTGTAAACTGACCAGTAGTCGACTGTGCGTAAAGCTCAAGTTTGAGTCAATTGAAATGTTGACTTGATCTGTGCATATCAGGCGAATGTAGAAGGATCTACAGGCGACTGGAAATCACCCAGTCGACTGTGTTTTCCTCAGCAGGCGACTTATGGAAAGCCAGAGACTCCAAATGAGTCTTTGGACAAAGTGAACCTATTAGGTTGGATTCTATGATAATCCTAAGGCTCACTAAGATGGTTAGATGCATATGTATGAATGAGTATACCATCTAACAAGGCATTACATTAACATAGACTCAAAAGAGAGAGAAAGCAATAAAGTAAATATTACATGGATTACATTGCTTTCCTCAGAGTCTAAGTCTTCAATCTTGATGCCTTGATTGCTCTCCATCATCTCCAAGCTTTGGCACTCCTTGAGTCCAAGCTTTGGCCCTTCTCCACTTGATGTCCATCCTTGCACCAAGTGATTAGTCTCCAAGAAAGATATTCTAGGAATGTAACTGTGAGACTAAAACATGAGAGTCATTAGCAACAACATAATGTTGTGATCATCATCAAAATAAGATTAGTATGAAACACCAATACTCAACAACTGGCCGATCCACGCAACTAATTTATTAATTTTACATGAATTTTTAATATGCTTTATTATTAATTCATGTTATTTTAAATGCATAGATAATATGGCAAAAATAGCGAGCGTCGACTTTGCAGTTCTCGATGCGGTTGGAAAGAATTATCTGAGCTGGCATGTGGACCCGAAGTTCCACTTGCATGCACATAGCTTTATGACCACAATCTTTACTACTGTGCCTACGGCTACAACCACGACAACGGGCACTGCTGAGGTAGCGTCTACACCAATAGTCCCTGATGAAGATAAGGCGAAAGCCATAATCTATATCAGGCGACACATTGATCGGACCCTGAAGGCCGAATATCTCACTGTAGAAGATCCACTAGAGTTGTGGACTGTGCTGGAGAACAGGTATAACCATCAGAAAGATGTGATCCTCCCACGTGCATGTTATAAGTGGGAAAATCTCTGACTTCAGGACTTCAAGTCTGTTACTGAGTATAACTCAGCACTTCACAATATCACCTCACGCCTGAAGTTGTGTGGTGACGAAGTCACGGAAGAACGCATGCTGGAAAAGACTTACACATCCTTCCATGAAAAGGATGCAATCATCATGCAACAGTACCGTGAACGCAAGTTCACCAAGTACTCTGACCTTACTCCTGCCTTCTCATGGCAAAGCAGAACATAGACTTGCTACTGACCACACATAACCTATGCCATGTAGGCTCAGCTTCCCTCCCCGAGGCTCACAAAGTTTCTTCACAGAAGCAGAAGAACAAACAGATGGGGAAATTCAACAAAGGAAAAGACCCTAAGAGGCATGCCAGAGGTCCTCCCCAGAACAACAACCCTCCCCAGAGCAACAATAATGAGGGAAAGAAGAAGCTCCAGTGGAAGAAAAAGAACACTGGACAGACTTCTATTCCCAATAACAATTGGGAGGACAAATGCCGCAGATGTGGCATGACTGGACATTGGTCCAGAAACTGTCATACTCCACAACACCTCCAAGATCTGTATCAGGCAAGCCTGAAGTCTTCCGTTGAAACAAATCTAGTGAAAAACCAGCCGTCAACCAAGTTCACAAAAGACGACTTCAAGAATGACGACCTCCTAGACTGATGTATTTATCTGTTATGCATTTACTTTATCTGTTATCAGTACATCATCTATAGTTTGCTTAATCATGTTATATCTTTCCTTTTTAATAATGAATGTCTTTCTTTTTATTAAAGTATTGAATTCATGTTCTATAGATGAAGTGTGAGTGCCTAGTGGACAGTGCCTCGACGCACACAATCCATCGTGAAAAAAGCTATTTCATTAGCTTAAATGATTATGATGGTCCTGTCATTACCATTTCAGGACTGTCAAACATAATTGAAGGATCTGGTGAAGCAATGATTTTGCTCCCAAATAACACGAGACTAATGTTGGAATCAACGATCTAGGATCTTTAGTTTGATGATGACAAACGTGTGTGGTTATTTAACGTGTGGGCTAAGTATGTTTCAGGAATGGCAAAGTCGTTATTCTAAGCGTTGGAGAAATTGCTACTCATATAGCACTTTGGGAGAGAAATGAAGTGATGTGTACAAAGCAATTGGACTTGGTCAAATATGGGATAAGTCCAAATCATATTCAAACTCAAACACAAATCTCATTCTTATTTGTATTGCAAAAGGAGATGGAGTCAAATCCCAATTCAAATCTCATATTCCTACTTTCATGGGATCTCTCCATAGCCAATCCAAGATCTACTCTTGCCGCACTAATAACCTAGCATCCTCTATATAAACCCTATTCCAAAGAGTTGAACAATGCGCATACAACAAGGAAATAGAGAGCAGCCAAAAACTAAATTTTCCAAGGCAAAAAGTCTGCGGCCATGCAAATTTTTCCATACGGCACAAAACCCTAATCTCCATATCATATTGCGGCCAACCAAAAGTTCTTTACTACATCCCCAAGCCAAATCAAATAGCAAAGCTACGAAGCCAATTTTCTATTACCGAAAAGCTTGACCAAGATTACCTATAGCCAAAAGCCACCTTGCTATCTTCCTCATTATCACTCAAGGGGCCTCTTCTTTGTACAGGCCGTAAAACTTGACTCTCTCAAAGCCTCATAGTTGCAATATTCTTCATCAAGTTCCAAGAGAGAGCAAGCCGCAATTCCTAAATCTATCCTGCCAAAATTGTTGACTTGAGGGAGCTTGTAGTTCATCAATCCATCATCAGAAAGTGCTGAAACCTCCTTGTGCCATCAAGCTCTGCAGGCCGCACCAACACCCATTGCCGACCGAAGGGAATCCAAGCCCAGCATCTTGCCATGGAATCTTAGCATTGTCGCGCATCTTCCTCGCTGATACAACGAGGGATCATCTTACCGTCGACGTCGGACAGCCATGAAGAACAAGTTTGCCGCCGTGGAGAGACCGCCCTATCGTGCCCTCCCTCGTTGCCATACATAGCTCGAGATGTCGTGGTGTTCTTCATGCTGCCAGCACCATAGCTCCGGTGGTGCTCCTCTAGGTTGCGTCTTCTCGTCAAGCCTCGAATCCCTACCTGCCGAAGAGAAGGTCCTCGCTATCGCCGAGTTCATCTTGACCTGCTCATTGCCGAAGGGAGCCAGCAACTTCAATCTTGACCTGCTCATTACCACACGGAGCCATAACTTATGCTGTTGGAGAAGGGAGCAACACAAATAAAGGCACTGCATACAAATTCAGAAGACAGTGCACTCAAAGTTTGTTGTGCATAAAAATGAAGAGTAGTACACTCAAAATTTTGAAGGAAAGCCACTCAAAAGTTTTGAAACGAAAGAGACAGAGTGGAAGGGGAGGTTGGGGCAATTAATTGAGATTTAATGCTTACTATTTATTTGTATTAACTTCGTGAGAATACTGATAGATCGCCTCTTTTTGTTTTGCAGGTTAATTATACAAGAGACAGCCTGCCTTGCTCATTGTCGACCCACGCAAGGCTACACCATCAAGGAGGTGCCGCAACTTGAAGGCTGCTGACCAAACGAGCGATGTGCTGACCCAAGAAGCTGCCCACGACCCAAAAGACATCAGCCGCAAAGCTTGCTTGACGAATCCTGCATCTTAGTGCCATCAAGCTGTAACATCAAAGGGAAGACCTGGTCAAGAACATCATCCAAAGAGAGGACCAAGCGTGCAACGTGAGTTGTTGAGGATATGACCACTATGTCTTGCCAGACGAGAGCTGGCCTGTGCTGATTGATAGAGACGACTATGCCTACACACTGAGCATTTCTAAACTCTATATTTATCATTACTTGTGTAGTAGTAGAGATCTCTGTATGGGAAACATATACCGCTATTTGTGACTCTTTTGGGACTTGGCTGCTTGGGGCTAGACAAGATGGTCTTGACTGTTATTGCAGTCAAGATACGCATTTACTTGGTTGATTGGTTTTGTTGAGTGTGGTATAGTCTAGGTGGGGAGTTGGATCTAGGACCCTATTGTAGGTGAACAGAAGGAACTTATTAATGCTAGTATTTGCTTGGGGGCTGGAGTAGGTCGTTGCTACGATCGAACCAGGGTAAATCTGTGTGTACTCTATGATTGCCTCTTATTTACCATGCTTGTGTTTTTAACTGCGTGTGATTTCTCGTGGGTTGCGCGGGAATTTTTTTATAATCCTATTCATCCCCCTCTAGTCTAGGATCTAGATCCAACAAGTGGTATCAGAGCAGGTTTTAAGATCTAGCCTACGATTGACCATGAATCCCATTGATAGTGCCTTTACTGAGGGTCAGTCTATATCACGTCCCCTAGATTTAATGGGGAAGATTATACTTATTGGAAAAATCGTATGAAAATCTACTTGATATCTTTTGATTACAAAGCATGAAATATTGTTGAAAAAGGTTATAATTCACCTGTCATTAAAATTGAAAATATTGAAATGCTTAAACCTGATGATAAATGGGACGATAATAATTGGAGACTTTATGCTCGTAGTGCTAAAGCCATGAATCGCTTATTTGTTCTTTAGATAAATATGAATATAATCGTATCTCACATTGTTTAACTGCGCAGGAAATATGGCATACATTGGAGGTGACGCACGAGGGACGTCACAAGTGAAAGAGTCTAGACTTGCACTTCTGAGCACAGAATACGAGAGCTTTCACATGCTACCGTCGGAATCCATTTCAGCGATGTTTGCAAGGTTCACCGATATTGTCTACAAGTCTAGTTCCCTCGGTAAGCCATATTCTAGCCTTGAACAGGTAAGGAAAATCTTAAGGGTGCTACCAAGCTCGTTCATGCCTAAAGTCACCGCCATCCTAGAAGCAAAAGATCTGTCACAGATGTGGATGGAGGACTTGATAGGTAATTTAATGTCCCACGAGCTTGAATTGCAAAATATTGAAGAAAGAGAGTAACCTGAGGAGAAGGAAAAGTTAAAAAGCCACTTGTTCTGAAAGCTAGCGAAGATGAAGATGCTGAGGAGATAGCGCTGATGGTCAGAAATTTCAGAAAGTATGTCAGAACCCCTCAAGGAAGATCAGAAATGCATAAAAGGTTCATTCACTCTAACACTTTTAATTATGATAAAAATTCTTCTGAACAAGATTTTGCTAATAGAGTTGAGTGATTCAAATGCAGAAAAAAAGGACACTTCGCGAAGCAATAGAGACAAGAGACTGCTCATTTTGCTAAAGATAAAGGAAAAGCCAAGATGCTAACTTGGGACATGGAAAGCGAAGCTGAGGATGAGGATGCCCACTCCGCTGTCATCTGCTTAATGGCAAATAACGATGAGGTAAATTCCTTCACTAAAGCTGAATGGTTAGATGTTTGTAAAGGAATGCAAAATGAGATTAATGAGCTAGAACTCACGTTAAATGACTATAGGAATGCTAGCTTTAAATTACAAAAAGAAAACTGTGACATTTCTGATGAAGTAGATATTCTTAAAGAGGAACTTGTTACATGTAACGCTCAAACTGTGTCACTGAAAAAGAAAAAGCTAGCCTGCCTGAAAAAGCTACTTGTCTTTCTTGTCCTTCCTTATTGAATAATATTAGCATGCTTAAGTAAGATCTAATTAAGCTCGAAACTGCAAAGGATTATATGATTAGAGAGCTTAATGATAAAATGTACATGTTAAATAACGATCTTAAAAGGAAAATGGTTGAATTTGAAAAGGAGGAGGAAAACAAGAGAGCTTTTATAAGTAAATGTACTTTTCTTGTGGATGAGAATAAATTATTAAAATCCAAAGTTTCTAGTCTAGAATTGTCATTAAGAAAATTTTCGATCGGTAAACATTCGTTGGATACCATACTTGAAAATCAATTATATGCAATAATAGAAGAGGACTTGGATTTGGTTTAAAAAACATTGAAAAGCTCAAATTTAAGAAATTCCACAATGTGCCTTTTATTATGAAAAATATGCATGCAAAGTGCTTTACTTGTGATAGTGTTGGTCACACATCCTATTATTGTAAGTTTAGGAACACAAACATAAAGTTCAAACAAGTGTGGGTTCCTAAAACTTTAATGGCTAACACTAGTGGACCTTGTTGGATTTCGAGGTCACACTTAACACCTTTCATGTGGGATGGAGATTTTGGCGAGGAGCCTTTTAGCTCCTTAGTCAAATAGTGACGCGAAGGTATATTTCTTTTCACTCTTTGCATTCATTGCATACCTTCATAGATTGTGTGTGTGCTTGATTTAATTTTTATTTGTGTGTTTGGTTGTTTGCTTTTTAGGTTTCTTTTAGTTCTTAATAATAATAAAAATTGAAAAACAAAAAAAAATGGTCTTAATGAATACCTCCTTATGATTCATTATAAGTGTTATTCGTTGAATGTTCATTCATATCCTTTGTAGAAATCATTGTATTATTGTTAGCTACATGCGTATGTTAGAATCCATTTAGTAGCCATGACATGCTTCATGAAATGATTAATTTGATTTCTACACCTGCATGTGCACTTCCATAAATACTAAACTTGTTGTACTTTTGGGAGATTCTTTTGATGAATGTTGGAAAGTGAATGTAGGATGAATAAAAACTGAATTATCTAAGGGATATGATGTGTATTGCCATGAATAAAAATTGAGCACAAAATGAATATGAAAAAAATTAATTAAAATTGCTATGTATGTAAAATAGATACAACTCTTGGCAATTATACTACCCACAAGTATCCAGCATATGCTTTATGGGTAATCTTTATCGTTGGTGTATATTACTCGTCAAGCAGTGCCACTCCACATCTAAGAGTCCTTGAAGGCTATGTTTTGGGGTTTGGTGCCTTGAACTCATTTCTAATGAGGTGGAAAAAATCAATCCTAGGTGATATTCATATTAAATGGAAAATGTGGATTGATTTGGTTGATGTTCAAAATTGAATCTCCCTTTGTACTTCATTGTTTATACTATCACACTTACACATTGGTGGTGAAGTCTAAATTATGATTTTCTATGAACTTGAATTGTCTACTTTATGGAAAATGACATGCAACTGCTAGATATAATTTATAATGCTCTATTTTTGCATGTGAGATATATTGACATCATTAATCCTCTTTTGATGACAACAAAAGGGGGGAGAAAAGTGTTGGAAAGATTTAGTATCAAAAGTTGGTAATTATTTGTTGAAGGGGGAGCATGGTATTATTGTTGGTATTATTTGTTGAAGGGGAGCTTGAAAAGGGGGGAGCATGCCTATTTCACTGCTATATTGTGTGCATGCTAGCAATGCTTTGAACTTGAACATCTCATTGAATGAAATAAGTTCAAATATTTGAATCTAGGATTTTTGAATCCAAATTCACTATATCTTACTCCCCCTGAATCTAAGGGTATTTCAAAATGAGATTCAAGTTTAGCTTCTAATTAGCACAAAATTATGATTTGTTTATTTCTTTCCCCCTATGGCATTATCAAAAAGTGGAAGTAGAGAAACAACAACAACTAGTGCTAAATAAAAGTAAAACAATTGTGAAAATATAAAGAATTGCATATGCATTTAATGTGATACCAAATGAAAATAAGAAAAGCATGAAGGTGTATCACACAAATACATATCAAAATCATCAAAACTAGGTTGACTAGAGGTGTAACGACCTGTTTTCTAATTATATTTTGATTGTTGTGTGCCTGTATTTTACCTTGCCGATTCTGTTATTTTCGTCCGAGTGGATTTTCGTCCGCGCATCGACGCGAGCGCGTCGTCGTTTTCTGTTTACCGTAGCGTAATTTTCATCTACAAATCGTAATTATTTTTAAGTAAATTATTAATTACTTTTCATTAATCCCTAATTAATAAATTACAGGTAAATATTTAAATCACTAATTACAAGTTAATCTATAATTAACTTATTCTTTTAAAACTAAATTATTTTGCTTATTACTTTTTACTTTTCAAATATTACTTCTAACATCTACAAATTACCCTAACCCTAACCCTACAACATTAATCCCACCGTATTTGTTTGGTGATCCAACGACCGCCTTCAAGCCTCCCTCCACCTCCCAACCATCTCCTTAAACATGT
Source organism: Scilla litardierei (assembly GCA_030789695.1). NCBI lineage: Eukaryota > Viridiplantae > Streptophyta > Magnoliopsida > Asparagales > Asparagaceae > Scilla > Scilla litardierei. The sequence continues at coordinate 123,481,138 of CM061132.1, read as the reverse complement.
CCCCTCTCCCATCTCTTTCTTAACCCCTACGGGAGCCAACCAACCCTCACTCCACCGACACCGTCTCCTCCCCAGCATCCACCTCCTCCAACAACCAACACCAACGACACCATTTCACCATCATCTCCCCCATTCAAACCAGCCTCCACCATTCTCCATACAACCCAAAAAAAAATCAAACCAAACAGCGATTGAAATCACAAATTCGAATCCCAAATCAACCCAAATCACAATCAACAACATTTCAACCCCGAGCTCGGATTCTTGCCGTGAGATCTCGCCCAGTCACTCTCCTTCAGATTGCACGCGTCGACGCTCCGATCTCGTCGAAGCCGCACAATCCCCTCGAATCTCCGATCGCCGCCGTGACCCTCACCCCCGACCTCGATCTCGCCGCCCTCATTACCGAATCCGCCGCCGTCGCCCGGAGGAAGCCGCGCCCGCCACTCGATCGCCGCTGCGCCTCCGACCAAACCCGCCCCGCCGCCTGGACCTGCCTCTCGCGCCGCCGCCGACTCGAATCCGCTGCCGACGCCGTGAAATCGCGCCGCCCGCCGCCCGATTCGCCGCCGTGCCACCGTAGAAACGCCGCCCCGCCGCCGTGGAAGCACCCCAGGCCCCGATCGGCCGTCTCCGACCGCCGATAGCCCCGATCGCCTTGCCCTTTCGCCTCCGCCTGCACGAACGAAAAAAAAAAGAAGGAAAAGAAAAACGAAGAAGAGAGAAAGAGGAGAGAACGAGAACAGAGAGGGGGGTTTATTTAAGTAAGTTTTTTTTAATAATATTAATTATTATTATTAATAATATTACATCATCCAAGTTTATTAATTGTTATAAGTTTAAGTTTATAAAGTGTCATAAGTTTTTATTAAGCTATTTAGTTAGTTAACTAAGTTAAATTATTATAGTGGTAACTAAGTTAAGTTAATACTAAATTAATGTTAGTCCCCCAAGTTAATGAAATATTTTAATTGAATGATGATCTTTAGACTGATACCACTAGCCTATTCGTGCAGATAAAACGTACCTCGCGTCACCACCACCTGGACGCCCACACCCGCGTCAAGGCAAGTATTTGAGTAAATGAACTGCAAACCTGACCGTTCAAACTTAGTGCTAAATTTGGTGTTTGTCAAAATCTGGTAGCCAGATATCATATTTCACTCTGCTTAATGTTTTTACTAAATTGTACTGCTTCTATCATTCGCATGCTAACAAGATAAACAAATTGGAAAAGATGGGTGTGTTACAAACACATGTGAGATGACCATCGAATACAGATGGGGTGAAACCTAGTCGGTGACTAGACATACACTTTGGGTGGGGTTGGTTCTTGTAGTAGAGTCTGTAAATGTTGCTTGAACACCTTACGGCTACCTCCAAAACCACACTAACGGAGGCAAGCAGCTTGACCATAATCTAGGTTGGAATGGCAAGAAGCGACACGGTAAGCCCCCGATGATAGGGTGTATCGAGAACATTACTTTCTCAGACATGGACTTATCACGAGCACAAATACTCAATTTACAACTACTTTACTTTTAAAACTGCAAAACTCATGCATGCTTGTACTTTACTTTCTACACTTATTATTCATAACTGTGTACTAAACGCTTTTTGTCACTTATAGTTGTTCTTCATTCATTGCTTTAAAATATCTTGCCGAGCTTATCGCTGACATATATTTCAACGTGTTTTGAAATATATGTTAGGTTTAGAGACAGAGTACCCAGAGGACACTATTCTTGAGGATCCCACCTTTGAGGTGGACCCCGCTGACCAGAGTTACGAGGACACTGAGATCATCCCCGCGGAAGACTAGAGCGGGACTTTTATATTTAGTATTGTTGTATTTTATTTTCAGGTGTGTTTGCTTCAGCAATTTGTACGGCCATGCTAGGCCTAAATTATCTGTGTGTTTGCTTTGGACGCTGGTGTTGTAATGTAATGAATAATTGCGCTGCTTGTGAAGATTCGCGTGCAGGGACCTGCCTTCGCTAAAATCACGCTTAGTGTGCTTAAGTCAAAGAAGAAGGAAAAAAAAGGTACCTCTTTTTTTCTTTAAGCACATGCGGACCCGCTCACGTCCTCGCCCCAAGTATAATGGGAAGCGGGGCGTGACAAGAGGAATAGAAGTCCAAAATCAACATTAGACATGCAATACATCTCATCACATAACATATATAATAAAGAGCACAAAGAGACAATATCATGCAAGACAATAATTATGTGCCAAATGGGAAATGTCATCATCATATATATAAGAAGAGAGTACATGGAGTACACACAATGATATAACAACAACTCCCCATACAACAAAATGACAAAATAAAGTATCACCATCAACTAAAAGTATAACCAACCATACATAAAAATATCCATAGTACATCAAACATCCAGAATAACAAGACTCTCTAACCCTAACAAAGAGAAACTAAGTCCTAGGGTGAGCAGTCTCAGAACACCATCAATCGTCAACATGAACAACGTCCGTAGGAACACTTATCTAATATGAAAATCCTGGGTGTCAGGCTCTACAGACGAAGAAACAGCAGTAGCATGGAAGTCAATAGGTGTGTTCTCGGTAGGAGTAGCCTCAGCAAGCTCAGTAGCAGCAGCAGGTGTCGGAGTGACGTCAGCTGGCGGAGGCTGGGTGACCTCGACAGGAGGAGCCTGAGCGTCACCAGGAACAACAGCAGATTATGATGGAATATCCTCAGCAGGATGAAGTAAAAAATGGAGGGAGGCTGGAATGGGTATGCCCTGGTGCAAAAAGGGGGTGTGGAACAGCTCAAGCAATAAGGTCATCTTCTGATCAAGAATGGTCACCTTCTTATCCAACTGAATGAAGAAGGGATCAGAGGCTATCGAAGAAGGAGTTGAATATGATGATGGAATCAAGGAACCAGCTGGAGGAGCAGTGGTGCTTGCTGGAGGCACAGATGATGAAGATGGCTGAGAAGCAGACTGTAAGGATCGCCTTACCCTTGCAATACTAACAACACACACTAGAGGGGGGGTGAATAGTGTAATGGCAAAAAATTGTTCAATTAAAATTAAACTTGCAAATGCGTAATTTTAAATGCAAGAGGAATTAAATGACACAATTAATCCAAAAGCAAACACAAGATTTTACCCTGGTTCCCCAAACTTGAGTACGTCCAGCCACACCAATAATCACTATATTGCCACACAGAGAAGTGAATACAAATCTCATAAGGAGATACCCCACAAAGAGGATTTATGCCCTACACAAGGACCCAACCAACCCTACATGAGGATCAAGACTCCCACACAGAGAATCACTAACTCCCACTCAGAGAATTAGGGTTAGCCCTACACTAGGACACTAAACTTCCACAAAGAGAGTTACTCCCACAAAGAGAGTTATTCCCACTAAGAGAATATCCTAGTCCCACAAAGGGACAAACTCCCACAAAGAGAGAAGGACTAATTCCCACAAAGAGAATTAGAGTTACAAATTCACCAAGTAGAATAAATACGCTTACCTATATCTTGAGATACTTACTTATGAATGGATGCAAGGCATGGAAGAGGATATCCAAGTGTTGAGATATGCTTGAGAGCACTTGGATGATTTCCCTTGAGCTGGACTTCAATACATGAAGAGGAATGAGAGCTCAAAGAGGGAAAAGAGGGAGCTTGAGAGTTGCTTATAGATCTCTTGAGATTTTCAATAGCATCAAGAAGTATAAGAGATGGCAGCACACTCATATATATATATATATATATATATATATATATATATATATATATATATATATATATATATATATATATATATATATGAACCCTATATCAAACCCCAAAACCCAAGGAAACAGCCAAAGAATCAATTCTGCAACGACTAGAAACTGGGCAAAAATGACAGGAATAGTCGACTGATGATCAAAAGACGGTCGACTGATCAATGGCTAGAAAATATCCAACTGCTATAATCTGAGCCAGGACAGTCGACTGATGAAGTCGATACAGTCGACTGTAAACAGGACAGGCGCCCGTTAATCCTTCAGCAGGTGACTGCTGCAGAGGATGGAATGAAACAGAGAGCTGCACTCTTTATCCATATAAGCACACATGCGACTGATGTCAATAATACAGTCGACTGGCTATTAGTCAGGCAACCGTAAAACCTTAATCAGTCGTCTGCTACACAAGATGGAGAGAAAGAGGCAGAGATTGCACTTACGCTACTCAGGCGACTGATGACCAATCTACAGGCGACTGTAAATATACATGCGACTGTAAACTGACCAGTAGTCGACTGTGCGTAAAGCTCAAGTTTGAGTCAATTGAAATGTTGACTTGAGATGTGCATATCAGGCGACTGTAGAAGGATCTACAGGCAACTGGAAATCACCCAGTCGACTGTGTTTCCCTCAGCAGGCGATTGATGGAAAGCCAGAGACTCCAAATGAGTCTTTGGACAAAGTGAACCTATTAGGTTGAATTCTATGATAATCCTAAGGCTCACTAAGATGGTTAGATGCATATGCATGTATGAGTAAACCATCTAACAAGGCATTACATTAACCTAGACTCAAAAGAGAGAGAAAGCAATAAAGTAAATATTACATGAATTACATTGCTTTCCTTAGAGTCTAAGTCTTCAATCTTGATGCCTTGATTGCTCTCCATCATCTCCAAGATTTGGCACTCCTTGAGTCCAGGCTTTGGCCCTTCTCCACTTGATGTCCATCCTTACACCAAGTGATTAGTCTCCAAGAAAGATATTCTAGGAATGAAACTGTGAGACTAAAACATGAGAGTCATTAGCAACAACATAATGTTGTGATCATCATCAAAATAAGATTGGTATAAAACACCAATACTCAACAATCTCCCCCTTTTGATGATGACACACATTATGTAAAAATACAAAGTATTAAAGCACAATGCTAATGAGCTCCCCTACTTATATGCACCAATTAAACAATGAGCTACACAATGGTAAATACTCATAATACCAAAAAATATCATGGTGACATATAATAAGCATGGATTATATAAACCAATTGTAATAGACAATATCATGCAAACATGAATGGTTTATACAATCACAAAAATCTCTCCCCATATGCACATGTATATAAGTCTCCCCTATATGGTAACATAATGCATATAACTCTCCCCTTTGACATCGTCAAAAAGGTGGACATCAAATATATCCCCCTTTGTCATCTTAACCAAGATGTAACAATATGCAAGAAATAAGGAGATGTATGATACCAAATTGAAAATTTTAGTGGGTATCAATTCACTATCACATGCTCCCCTTAGATCATAGAAATGGTCAACATTTGACTTTTAAGATCTAACACCAATTATAAAGAAGGAAATTAACAATCTCTAACAATTGAGGTAAATACCAATTGTAGAAAAAGAAACTTGGAAGTTAATCCTCTTTACTAATTGATATATAAATAATGGAGCCATGGGCCTAAAGTGTATCAAAGCAATAGATATGGAAAAATCAAGCTTCAAAGATACACAAAGAAATTGCCAAAACAAGTATAACAAGAAACATGTTGGCAATAAAGAAGAGGTTTGGTTTGAGACCAAAAATAACCAATTGTGAATAATGATCTCAAACAACCCCGAAATGAGAGTTAAAATATGTCTTAAAATAATTTAAACATATAACATATTAACTCCCCTATTGACATACACATAGATCAAAAATGCATGCATGTCAATAAAACCCCCAAGGTCCCCATTTTCATGAAAAATAAGTTTGAAAATATTTTCAAAATCATGAAACACACACAACCAATGGGTATGCTAAAAATAAAACATTTAAGCACAATACCCATGCAATATGCATATGTGTGAGGAACCTAAACATTAGGTAACCAAACCCAAGAGGAGTTTGATTTCCTAACGTAATCACACGAGGTGATCACATCCCTAACTAGAGAGTTGATGTAACTATCCCTCTCTTGGACACTAACCTTTGTGAGAATCCATAATCTCAAGGATTTCCTAGGCAAGGATTTTGCCTTTGCAAGAGGGATGGATGTGGCATGCTTATGTGTAGAAATGAATTTCTTGGCATGCAAAGAATGAGGATTTTGCTTCTTAGCAAAAAATGAAGATTCTTCATTCTTCCTCTTTACCTCGTGATCTACATGCTTCCTGTTGGTGTTATTGTTGTACAAGAAAGCATGGTGATTCTTCTTAGGTGCTTTAGCAATATTTCTTGTATTTGCACTATAAGATAAATTAGAGGTGGTTTTGGGTACCACATTTTGAATATAACCCAAACCTCCTCTATGATTTGTCGGATGTTGTTTTTCCAAAAAATCGTGGAGTGAATCCCTAGAATACACAAAGCTTATGAGCTTACGTGATTCCTCTTCACATTTCAACGTAAGTTGCTGAATGTGAGCACTAAGCTAAGATTTTGAGTAACAAGCATTTCATTTGTAAGGCTCAATTCCTTAACTTGAGAGAGAAGTGTCTCTCTCTCACTAGTGTCAAACGCATGCTTTTCATCATGGATTACACTAGCAATTTCTAGTACATGTAACTTACTCTTAACAATCTTATTTTTTTCTTTCAATTTATTTCAAGAGTTAATGCACTTACTAGCGTTTTCGGAAACCATACAGAAACGATGTTCAAGCTCCTCGTATGAGATCTTCTCCTCAATCTCATTATCGACATCTTCCTTGCTAGAGCTTGATGAAGACTTCTCCTCCATAGCCATGATGCACGAATCCTCATAGGAATTGTAAGCGTCGAGCCAAGCATCCAACTCTTCTTCATTTAATCCGGAGGGGATTGGTGTAGGAACATCAATGGCCACAAAGCACTCGTGAGCATCCTCCTTTGCATCCTCTTCTTCGTTGCTTGATGTGTCCTCACTCGAATCATCAAAGGTCCCGACAAGTCCCTTCTTGTGATTTTTGGACTTGGACCTTCCTTTCCAATGCTTCTTCCCTTTACCCTTGTAAGTTTCTTTGTTGGGTTTGGAAGGGCATTCGGTGGTTAAATGACCTTTTCCACTGCAAGTGTAACAAGTAGGAACCTTGTTAGAATTGGAGGTAAACTTTGACAAAGACTTACCTTGCTTGCACTTGAGAAATGCCTTGAATTGTTCAGAAAGATCCTTAATTTCTTCTCCACTTGCATCATCTAGCTCATCTTCTTCACTAGGAGCTTCTCGATGGAATTTCTTCCTCCATTTGATTGGCTCCTCCTTGGCATGGAATGCAACCCCCTTTTGCTTCTCCAGCTTCTCGGGCTTTGTTGGTTGAATCTCCTTCTTGTGTTGAAACTTCACTTCATACGCCATGAGATTACCAATGCACTCCTCAACGGTGTATTTGGACGTGTCATATGACTCCAAAATTCTGTTGGCCTTTCACTCCCAACGAGGTGTGTGAGAGTCAAGGATCTTCTCTACATGATCCTCTTGGGAAATCGTCTTCCCGAGTCCCTCCAAAGTGTTCACGATATCAGTGAACCTTGTGAACATCTCTGAAATGCTTTCGCCTTCCTGCATCTTAAACATTTCATATTTAGATCTAAACACAGTTTGTTTAGATTTATTTACCTTCGTAGTCCCTTCATGACAAATCTCTAAGGTGTGCCAAATATCGTTGGCTGTTTTACACATTGAGATTCGGTTGAACTCATTTGCTGAGACGGCGCAATGTAATGCATTCATAGCCCTCGCATTGAACTTGATCGAGTCCTTCTCCACCTTTGTCCTTGAAGCCGCGGGTGTAGTGGGCTTCTCAAATGGCACCTCCGTGATGTCCCATAGGTCTTGACCCTCCATGTAGATCATCATTCTGATCTTCCAACTTGGGTAGTTGGTTCCATTGAAGAGCGGGGGTCGGACGGTTGAGTGACCTTCTTCATGAGGCGCGGATGAGGTGTTGAATGCCATTGTTGCAGTATGCTATAACCTCGCTCTGATACCAATTGTAAGGATCGTATTACCCTTGCAATACTAACAACACACACTAGAGGGGGGTGAATAGTGTAATGGCAATAAAATTGTTCAATTAAAAGTAAACTTGCAAATGCGGAATTATAAATGCAAGAGGAATTAAATGACACAATTAATCCAAACGCAAACACAAGATTTTACACTGGTTCTCCAAACTTGGGTACGTCCAGCCACACCAATAATCACTATATTCCCACACAGAGAAGTGAATACAAATCTCACAAGGAGATACCCCACAAAGAGGATTTATACCCTACACAAGGACCCAACCAACCATACACAAGGATCAAGACTCCCACTCAGAGAATTAGGGTTAGCCCTACACTAGGACACTAAACTTCCACAAAGAGAGTTACTCCCACAAAGAGAGTTATTCTCACTAAGAGAATATCATAGTCCCACGAAGAGACAGACTCCCACAAAGAGAGAAGGACTAATTCCCACAAAGAGAATTAGAGTTACAAATTCACCAAGTAGAATAAATACTCTTACCTATGCCTTGAGATGCTTACTCATGAATGGATGCAAGGCATGGAAGATGATATCCAAGTGTTGAGATATGCTTGAGAGCACTTGGATGATTTCCCTTGAGCTGGACTTCAATGCATGAAGAGGAATGAGAGCTCAAAGGGGAAAAGAGGGAGCTTGAGAGTTGCTTATAGATCTCTTGAGGTTTTCAATAGCATCAAGAAGTATAAGAGATGGCAGCACACTCATATATATATATATATATATATATATATATATATATATATATATATATATATATATATATATATATATATATATATATATATATATATATATATATATATATATATATATATGAACCCTATATCAAACCCCAAAACCCAAGGAAACAGCCAAAGAATCAATTCTGCAACTGCTAGAAACTGGGCGAAAACGACAGGAACAGTCGACTGATGATCAAAAGACAGTCGACTGATCAACGTGTAACGACTGGTTTTTGTATGATTGGATTATCAGTGTGTGGTGGGTTCTCTCCTTGTGTGGTTTCCATTTCCATAGTTCTCGCTTTCATTTATCTCGTTGAGAATTCCTAGCTTTCGTTTTCGTTCCTTTTGATGTGATCTTCTAGGTCCTTCCTTAGAATCATTGAACTCGGAGTAAGTCACTCGTGACGAGCTTCATATCGATCATATCTTAGAGTATAAATCGATCCTAGAAGCCATAGAAATCTTCCCGAAGCTTCGCGCTTCGAATCGGCACTTTTCGTGCACGTTAGTTGGTTCAAGAAGATCAACCGACCGACTAGATTCCAATTTAGTCGGTCAGGAAATCAACTGGAACCGACTAGTTCATTCAATCAATAATTCAGGAGTTACTGTTTACTCTTAGTCGGTCTAAGAACGTTCATCGACCGACTAGATTCAAAACTAGTCGGTCAGTATTTGTTCATGGACCGACTAACTCTAAATCCTATTTTCGTTCAGGAGTTACTGTTTGCACTTAGTCGGCCTGCGTTGGTCGACCGACCGACTAGTTGCCAAACTAGTCGGTCAGTGGTTGCTCTTTGACCGACTAACCAGTGTTAAAACCCTAATTTCTGGGCAGCCGCCAGCCTAGCCTATTTAAACCCAACCCATTCGACTTCTTCTTCTCCAACACGACCCAAAACCCTAAAAACTTCCCACTTCAGCCCCCATCTTCCTCCAAGCTCCATTTCTCCATTCTAAGCCCTAAATCCATCATCCAAACCATCCATTCACTCTATCTACCTCTCATCTTCCCTAAAATCTCACCAAAATCCGTCAAAACCCCAAAATCCCCCAAAACCCTAGTTTCCCCAAACTTCTCCATTTGCTTCCAGATCTAATCCTAGGGTTCCCCGGAGTGTTTCTTCCGCCTCCTCTCGGTAAGAAATCGATCTACCGTTTTCATATCCTATTGTAATTTTTTTATGAAACCCTAATAAAATACTTGTGTTTTGATGATTGTTCCCCATAACAGCGATTCCCCGTAGGCTAGCATCCGCGGAAACAAACCATAGTGATCGTCATCCCCGGTGCTAGGCAAGTGAAACTTGCAACTCTTGAATTGGGCCATGTCTTAGGCCATTTACCTTGCTTTAGCGTAAAAGAGACTAAACGGTGAAAGGATAGCCGTTTAGACGCCATTGACCTAGCTTGACAACGAAGCTTGGTCCGTCACCCTCATCATGCTCATATGTCACATTTACTTTAAATTAACGGTACGCGAATATGTTCATTGCATTGCATTTTGCCTGTCACGTTTAAATTCCATTAACGGTACGCAATTATCTGTTCATGGCATTGCATAGTGATTATTTATCGTGATTGCGTAGCACACGCTACAATACCATGTTTCCTGGCTCGTGTTCCAGAAGCGAGCCCTGTAGTTGGAAACCCCAACGCTCGGATACCGGCTAGGCACCTGCGTTGCGGGCACAACCCTATGCCAATTACACTTCCTGGCTCGTGATCCAGAAGCGAGCTCAGTGAGTTGGAAATCCCAACGCTCGACACATATGGGTGTGGTAAGAGATAAGCGGCCTGAGCCCGAGTTGGCCTGATCCGCCACTCCGGCCAGCAGGTGGACTCTCTAGTGCACAAATGATTAATAGTGATAGAGATAAGCGGCCTGAGCCACGAGCTGGCCAGCAGGTGGACTCTCTATGCACTAAGTGTTTAAGTGATTAATAGTGATAGAGATAAGCGGCCTGAGCCACGAGCGGGCCAGCAGGTGGACTCTCTATGCACTAAGTGATAAGTGATAAGTGATAAGTGATAAGAGATAAGTGATTTGGTAGCTTTTGCTACATCGTGCGTGTTTGCCTCTCTTTTAACTATTGCATCATACTTAACTGCCATGCCATTGTTTAACATTTAAATGCTAGGTTGTTAGTCACTTTCAGTTTCCTTGCACAAGTCTTTCCAGACTTGCTGACATGTGCCCCTCTCTCTTTTGGGTGTCACATGTTAGACCCAGAGCCAGAGTTTTGTTGCAGGGAATATGGTGTTGCTGATGCTGATGTTTGCCGTGCTGGTGAGTGGACACCAGGGGCCTGTCTTGAAGACCGCTCGTGTTCACTTCTTTGTTTAGGTTTGCTGTTAGCCGTCGGTGCGTGGCACCCTTGTATGTATGTTATTCCTTGTTGGCCATGTTTGGGCCTTAGATCCTTTTCCTTTAGCCTGGTGGCTTTTCTGCGATATTGTAATTTGTTTATGGACATTTGGAGATTCAATAAAATGTTTCGTCTCATTTCCTTATTATCATTGTTGTTTCGTTTCGTTTTGCAAAGACTTGCCATAATAAGTGTTTTTATACGCTTATCAGACTTGGAGCTTCACAGCTTCGAGTTTGTGCGGACCTTCTCACGTCTCGCCTCCACATTTTTGGGAAGCGGGGCGTGACAGGTTTTAGTGGTGGCCCATGCAGGTCCAATTGCAAATGCGAACTATCGGAACAACAATAATAATTATAGAATGTCCATTAAATAAATTAGAATATCCACGTTATAAGCCCGGAGTCTAGGTTTTTAGCGTTCCTATGTCTTAGGTGGCTAGTAGGCGTGTTAGAGCATCTGTCCCGGCTTGGTAGGAAATCCATTAGATCAGGACCATAGTGAGACTTAGATAGACGTCTGTGCTTGCTAAGTTAGGAATCCTTGATTGTTAGCTAGACTCCATGTTAGTGATTTGTTTGATTGTCCTAAGAGTTACCTTAGTGGTTCCTGTCTAGCTTTGACTATGATAGACTCCTAGGATTTCTTTGGTTTCTCGCTTGGGTTCATCGATTTCGGACCAAGTTGAACTCATTTCATCGATGTCTAGCCCTTAGGGAGTCTTAGCGTTTAGTTCCATAATCTTTAGTTGGTTGACCGTAGGAGATTCCCGTAGGTTTTCCTCGTCATATCCTAGGCGTATTTATGCTTTGATCATCCGACCAAATCCCTTGCCTCGATTCCCATGACCACCATGTTTCGATAATCATTGATCCTTCGAATGTCCCCGTTTGCAAGGCTTAATTTCTTTTAAAAAAGTTGTTTTTCTATTTCCCTTATTAAAGTTTTCGCTAAGTTTAAATTTTGTTTTAAACCCGCTACGTATATACTTGAATTTCTCACTTTTCGATTGAGTCAAAATTCCTTGTAGATTTCGGAGTCTAATGGTTGTAATTATAATTGCTATCTCGTAACCATTTTCTTGTCTATATTTTCGCATTTTGGTTTAAAGACTCCAATACTATTTTGGGAAAAAAAAAGGAAATTCGATATACCATTTTCTAACTATGAGATCCATTTTAATCGCATAGCATACATACTTTAAAATCTTTTCCAAGCTAAATGGAATTTCAATTGTTATATGTATACTCATATCTTGTACTCTTTCGTTGACTTAAATTAATTTTCGGAATTCGAAAGTTTTGACGAGATTTTGATTACTGTTTTATAATGTTTTACAGCCTATACCTTTCATACCTATTCGAATATCTTGTCCCTTTTCATAAATCGATTTAATTCTGAGCTGCAATTCTATTTTCCAAATTCGATTTATGAATTTTCCTTTTAGTTATGCTATTCGAATGTCTCGTCGCACTCCCTTAATATACTTTTCAAGTCACAGATGATTTCAGCTTTCAACAAATCAAGTTATGTTCAAACATTTTCACGACGACAGATTTTTGGAAAATTACGTTTCCGTAACCACTCCATTGACCTCAATTCACATGACCACCTCATTACAATTATCCTTGATCTTTCAAATGTTTTCCGTTGCAAATCTTGATTCTTCCAAAGTTATTTTCGAATGCTTTCCTTGTTTGAAGTTTCACTCAATTTAAATTTTGTTCTAAACTTCTTCAAATATGTCTCCCTAAATTTCGATGGAGTTAAAAGTCGTTCTTGAATTTTGAAGACTTTTGGTCGTAATTTTAAAATTACTATCTTCTAACGATGTACCTTTCGCATTTTGATTTTTAAAATTTATTACTATCCTGGTGGTTCGATATGCCGTCCTTTTTTCTAACTACAAAAATCTATTTTAACCACTTATCTTACATGCCTTTAGGGGTATTTTTCCAAACTGAATGGGCTTCAACTAATTTTTGTATATATCAATTATAGGTTCGTCGTACTCGTTAAGTTTAAATTTGTTCGAGACACTTTTGATATATGTAAGGTTTCATGCTCCTTCGCCGACTTAAATTATTTATGTTTTTAAATATCGAAACTTGTGTTGAGATTTTTAGATTAGAAGTTTATAATATTTTCTGCATATACTTTTGTATCGATATAAATGTCTTGTCCCTTTTCATATACCAATTTCATTTTTGAACCGTATTTCTATTTTCCTAACTCGATCCATAATTTCTTTTCTTACTTGTGCCATTAAAATTCTATTCGAAAACCCCTCGTGCTTACTCTTAATAAACTTTTCAAGTCCCTTTGGACTTCGGCTTTTAGCAAATCGATTTTATGCTCAACATTTTCCATATTTCAGATTTTTGTTTAAAAAAAATATTACTATTTCGAAATCATTCCTGACTTAGACCCTTCATAAAACGGTTTAAAAGTTTTAATACTAACTTGATGAGTTTAAATATCCTTTTCTCTTTCCATACTACTAAGATATTATCTTTCCATTCACCATACACACTTTTAAGATAATTTCTAAAATATGACTTCAATTATTTTTATATATCGGTACCACGTTCGTTTGCTCGTACATTAAGATCTTGTATAAATCAATTTTGTTGGCAAATCCGGATTTCTCTAAAAGTATTTTCGATATGGTTTATTTGGGATTTCTCTTCAGTTTTAAGATTCGGAAAACCTTTAGCATGCGCTTGAACTCTCCACACTATACTCGATCCGATTTCAATCTTCGAATCTCAAAACTTTTCCAAAATTTTTAGATTGCTACTGCATAACAGGTCTGACCTATGTTTTAATGTTCGAGTAAATGATTTCCTTTTTCCTCATGATGATTTTATATAAGCCAATAAACCACTTTTCCTCTTATTACGTATATTAGTCTCAAACTCGTTTTCAAACGATTTGTTTTATCGACCTCTAAATGTTTTTATACGAAAAGGGACTCCAACTTTGGAAGTATAACGGTTTTCAAACTTTTCGTATTTTAGAATATGTTAATTACACTATTTTCCATGTGTCCTAATGGAGCATCATTACATCATTGCACGACCGTTTTCATGCTTTACGATCCTTCTATTCGTTACGCTTTTGATTTCAATTTCTTTCCTATTGTCTAGCCCCTAGAGCTTGTCGTTGCTTGTGTCAACCTTGTTATAGTTTGGTGGGCCCATTAGTTAAGTGGTTATGTCGTCGTAGTGTTGATTTCGTGGTGTGTATATAGTGGTATGGGTGTTGGCATTTGTGTGTTGTGTGTAGGTAATTTTCTGCTTGAGTATGATGTGATATACGTATGATAGTAGGATTATAATGTTTGATTGATAATTCTTGTTTTTATGAGATGTCGTATGCGTGTATATCAGGAGGTATACCCGACTATTGCATCTCTTAAACTTGTATGTAGTTGATGTGTTGATATGGTAAATATAAATGGATGGATATGGTGTGAAAATATGTGATACGTGGATGTGTATGCCTTGGAGTGGTATGGGTATGTGTATGGATACTGTGTTACACATATAAATGTCCTGCTATGGTTTGAGTCTCACTCAAGCTTGAGTGGGTATACTCTATGTACTTTGGTATACTTGGATGTGGTGGTGAATAGATACGGATGATGTATGTATGGTGTTTGAGTTGTTTGTGGTTGGTTGTGTTACGCACACGATTGTGGGTGGCTATACCAATATATGGTTATAGGACTATATGTGAGGTGAAAATATGGTGAAATATTTGCATGTACTTGAATGACAAAAAAAATGTGAAATTATTTTCAAATAAGAGAGGCTTGGTTATTTTCTTATAGTAAGTAATAAGTGTTTATTGTTGCATAAATATATTGACTATATATATGTGATTGAAATACGTGTATGAAATTGATTGACTATAATAAGTATGAGTGTACTATGTGCGTGAAAATATGTGTGTGGTAGTAATATTTGATTTCTAGTGCGTATATGTAAGCACTCGAAATGAAAGTACTTGGTTGAATTTATGATGTGAAATTGGTTGAGGGTAGTTACCCGAGCGACTATATATATGTTATGTTAGAAAGTCCGAGGACGGACTTTATTCTAAGGTGGGTAGGATGTAACGACTGGTTTTTGTATGATTGGATTATCAGTGTGTTTTGCTTGCGATGGTGGGTTCTCTCCTTGTGTGGTTTCCATTTCCATAGTTCTCGCTTTCATTTATCTCGTTGAGAATTCCTAGCTTTCGTTTTCGTTCCTTTTGATGTGATCTTCTAGGTCCTTCCTTAGAATCATTGAACTCGGAGTAAGTCACTCGTGACGAGCTTCATATCGATCATATCTTAGAGTATAAATCGATCCTAGAAGCCATAGAAATCTTCCCGAAGCTTCGCGCTTCGAATCGGCACTTTTCGTGCACGTTAGTTGGTTCAAGAAGATCAACCGACCGACTAGATTCCAATTTAGTCGGTCAGGAAATCAACTGGAACCGACTAGTTCATTCAATCAATAATTCAGGAGTTACTGTTTACTCTTAGTCGGTCTAAGAACGTTCATCGACCGACTAGATTCAAAACTAGTCGGTCAGTATTTGTTCATGGACCGACTAACTCTAAATCCTATTTTCGTTCAGGAGTTACTGTTTGCACTTAGTCGGTCTGCGTTGGTCGACCGACCGACTAGTTGCCAAACTAGTCGGTCAGTGGTTGCTCTTTGACCGACTAACCAGTGTTAAAACCCTAATTTCTGGGCAGCCGCCAGCCTAGCCTATTTAAACCCAACCCATTCGACTTCTTCTTCTCCAACACGACCCAAAACCCTAAAAACTTCCCCCTTCAGCCCCCATCTTCCTCCAAGCTCCATTTCTCCATTCTAAGCCCTAAATCCATCATCCAAACCATCCATTCACTCTATCTACCTCTCATCTTCCCTAAAATCTCACCAAAATCCGTCAAAACCCCAAAATCCCCCAAAACCCTAGTTTCCCCAAACTTCTCCATTTGCTTCCAGATCTAATCCTAGGGTTCCCCGGAGTGTTTCTTCCGCCTCCTCTCGGTAAGAAATCGATCTACCGTTGTTTTCATATCCTATTGTAATTTTTTTATGAAACCCTAATAAAATACTTGTGTTTTGATGATTGTTCCCCATAACAGCGATTCCCCGTAGGCTAGCATCCGCGGAAACAAACCATAGTGATCGTCATCCCCGGTGCTAGGCAAGTGAAACTTGCAACTCTTGAATTGGGCCATGTCTTAGGCCATTTACCTTGCTTTAGCGTAAAAGAGACTAAACGGTGAAAGGATAGCCGTTTAGACGCCATTGACCTAGCTTGACAACGAAGCTTGGTCCGTCACCCTCATCATGCTCATATGTCACATTTACTTTAAATTAACGGTACGCGAATATGTTCATTGCATTGCATTTTGCCTGTCACGTTTAAATTCCATTAACGGTACGCAATTATCTGTTCATGGCATTGCATAGTGATTATTTATCGTGATTGCGTAGCACACGCTACAATACCATGTTTCCTGGCTCGTGTTCCAGAAGCGAGCCCTGTAGTTGGAAACCCCAACGCTCGGATACCGGCTAGGCACCTGCGTTGCGGGCACAACCCTATGCCAATTACACTTCCTGGCTCGTGATCCAGAAGCGAGCTCAGTGAGTTGGAAATCCCAACGCTCGACACATATGGGTGGGGTAAGAGATAAGCGGCCTGAGCCCGAGTTGGCCTGATCCGCCACTCCGGCCAGCAGGTGGACTCTCTAGTGCACAAATGATTAATAGTGATAGAGATAAGCGGCCTGAGCCACGAGCTGGCCAGCAGGTGGACTCTCTATGCACTAAGTGATAAGTGATAAGTGATAAGTGATAAGAGATAAGTGATTTGGTAGCTTTTGCTACATCGTGCGTGTTTGCCTCTCTTTTAACTATTGCATCATACTTAACTGCCATGCCATTGTTTAACATTTAAATGCTAGGTTGTTAGTCACTTTCAGTTTCCTTGCACAAGTCTTTCCAGACTTGCTGACATGTGTCCCCTCTCTCTTTTGGGTGTCACATGTTAGACCCAGAGCCAGAGTTTTGTTGCAGGGAATATGGTGTTGCTGATGCTGATGTTTGTTGTGCTGGTGAGTGGACACCAGGGGCCTGTCTTGAAGACCGCTCGTGTTCACTTCTTTGTTTAGGTTTGCTGTTAGCCGTCGGTGCGTGGCACCCTTGTATGTATGTTATTCCTTGTTGGCCATGTTTGGGCCTTAGATCCTTTTCCTTTAGCCTGGTGGCTTTTCTGCGATATTGTAATTTGTTTATGGACATTTGGAGATTCAATAAAATGTTTCGTCTCATTTCCTTATTATCATTGTTGTTTCGTTTCGGTTTGCAAGGACTTGCCATAATAAGTGTTTTTATACGCTTATCAGACTTGGAGCTTCACAGCTTCGAGTTTGTGCGGACCTTCTCACGTCTCGCCTCCACATTTTTGGGAAGCGGGGCGTGACACAACGGCTAGAAAATATCCAAAGGCTATAATCTGAGCCAAGACAGTCGACTGATGAAGTCGATACAGTCGAGTGTAAACAGGACAGGCGCATGTTAATCCTTCAGCAGGCGACTGCTGCAGGGGATGGAATGAAACAGAGAGCTGCACTCTTTCTCCAAATAAGCACACAGGCGACTGATGTCAATAATACAGTCGAATGGCTATTAGTCAGGCGACTATAAAACCTTAATCAGTCGTCTGCTACACAAGATGGAGAAAAATAGAAAGAGGCAGAGATTGCACTTACGCTACTCAGACGACTGATGACCAATCTACAGGCGACTGTAAATATACATGTGACTGTAAACTAACCAGTAGTCGACTGTACGTAAAGCTCAAGTTTGAGTCAATTGAAATGTGAACTTGAGTTGTACATATCAGGCGACTGTAGAAGGATCTACAGGCGACTGGAAATCACCCAGTCGACTGTGTTTCTCTCAGCAGGCGACTGATGGAAATTCAGAGACTCCAAATGAGTCTTTGGACAAAGTGAACCTATTAGGTTGAATTCTATGATAATCCTAAGGCTCACTAAGATGGTTAGATGCATATGCATGTATGAGTAAACCATCTAACAAGGCATTACATTAACTTAGACTCAAAAGAGAGAGAAAGTAATAAAGTAAATATTACATGGATTACATTACTTTCCTTAGAGTCTAAATCTTCAATCTTGATGCCTTGATTTCTCTCCATCATCTCCAAGCTTTGGCACTCCTTGAGTCCAAGCTTTGGCCCTTCTCCGATTGATGTCCATCCTTACACCAAGTGATTAGTCTCCAAGAAAGATATTCTAGGAATGAAACTATGAGACTAAAACATGAGAGTCATTAGCAACAACATAATGTTGTGATCATCATCAAAATAAAATTGGTATGAAACAACAATACTCAACACAAACTGCCTCTTCATGGCTGCAATCTGCAAAGCTGAAGAGGACTTCAGCTTTGCAGCTGCATCAAGAAGGGGGCCAAGGGGTAGTGGCTCATATGCAGACAAATCAATCTCAAAATGACGGAAGACGTGGGTAAGGATGCGACAATATGGAATACAAGATGTGGAGGGGGTGATCTCTATGTGATCCATCCTATCAAGTATGACCCCGGCCCAGTTCACTTCCATCCTGAAAACATAGCGTACATGCACTTGAGGATGTCATGTGAGGGCTAGTCAGATGATATATACTTGGGGAGAATGTTGGACTTGACCACATGATGGACAGCCCAACAACAATGAGTAAACATCGATGCCTTTATCCCAGAGGTGAGGATAGGAGGGACAACACGAGACATGTCTGAAGGAAGATCTGATCAAGATCAACAACAGAAGATATGGAAAGGTCGACAAGTAGGGATCCTAAGGATGGGATGCTAAGAATGGTCCCTAGAAGCTTAGGGTCAAGCTTGATCGACGTCCCCTAAACAACAGTACCTAGAATCCATGTCTCGTTATACTCACCACGAATGCAGTTTGCATAGAAAAGCTTTACGAGCATGTGATATGGCCTGGAAGACTCATCTTAGGAATATCGGAAGAGATCGACCAACTTTGTCGTAGTCAGAAGCTGGGAGAGGTTCTCGGCCTGAAATATCTGATAAGAAATGAAACGCTCCTTGAGGAGCTTGACGTTAATCAAGGCAATGTACTTCCTGAGAAAAATATCGTCACGGCAAGTAGGCACAAATGAAGCAGGAGCCCTAGGAGGAGGATTGGGTTATGGCTCTACTTTAGGATTGGCAAGCTCGGCATGGGGTTCTACATCGGGAATATCGGCTTCAACATGGGGTTTGGCTGGGATGATTGCTAGGGGCTGAACTTGGATTTTCCTACGCTTATGAATCTAGGGATTGGGCTCAGATTCACTCGCTCACGATTCCTCGGAATCAGAGGGAGTGGAGAACTCAGGAGGAGGAGATGGAGACCGAGCTCGTTTCATGCGAGCTTTAGTCGGAGCCACCTTAGAAACCTTAACCCTAGGTTCCTTAGGTTTCTTGAGGGAGATAGACTTCCCTGTAGATGAAGTAGGTTTCGATTTGGGTGCCATCGAATTTAATTCGGAAACAAAATTGACGAAATTAGAAATTATGGCACGAACTGAGAGAGATTAAATCGAAAATTATATCAAATTGATGAAAATAAAGGAGACCGAGTCGACGGAGGTGAACAGGCAGAGGAGATGGCCGGACGGGGGATGATCGATGAAGAGGAGAAGTGATCGAGAAGACGAAGGAAGGAGGAGGATAGATGGGATATTTGAATCGATAGAGAGAGAAAATCAGGCTCAATTGACCGTTATAGGAGATAGTGGGAGAGATCTGGGCCATTGGATCAAAATGAACGGCTCAGATCGAAGACTACGATCTGCCAAATTCGACGGACAGGCGACTGATGCACAATGTGCAGCCGCCTGTCAAGCCCTAATAAAAATGGCTCAGAAAGGAGACATGCACATGTAGAAGAAAACACGGTCGCCTGGATTTGGCCAGGCACCTGTGAAATGAGCTACATAGGCCTGCTGCATAGTAAAAGCCATCTTTCGGGAAAAAGAGTGTCAATTGGGGATGTGCCTGATGACAAAAATACAGTCGCCTGGTGATTCCGAATGAAAAGTGTCATTTTCACCCCCTATTTGCTTGTGTTTTAGCGTATATATTTCACATATAGGCTCTATCTAGCTCGTAATTGTGCAAAGTCCGTATTTTAGATCTTATCACTTTTTAATGCTTAAACCCCACTTCTTGTCACTAATTATTGCATTTCCTATTTTTTTCAGGATTTTTATGGAATTTATGTAGGTTTATCCGAAGCAAGAAGAAGAGAAGAAGAATTCTGCAATGCCTTCTCTTGTTCATAATTCTGCTGTCATTCCAGTGTATATTCTGGCCTTGTGATATTTTTTATCGTATTTCACTTTGTGATGGTTCCATCGCCACCTGGAACGTGTCATTTTGAGGTCGGATGATTTTTCTAGAATTTTCGCAAGACATAGTGATGGTGCTGAAAATTTCTGCAGATTTGGGCTTTAGTTGCGGTGTTGGGTACGGCTTTGGGTCAGATCCGACCCGATTTGGCCTGCAATGCATGTTAAGTGATTAGGGCTTGGTTTTTGTAGGTTCTAGGTGCAGTTTCGACATGTAATACCTAATTCCAGACCCGTTAAACTGTGAATGGGTTTTAGGCGAATTTGGGGCTGTTTTTCAGCCCCAAGCTTCATTTCTCTTCTCCTGCTTCTTCAATTTAGGGTTTAGGGAGATAGCTTGAGGAAGCTTGGAGCTTGGAGGAGCACTTGAGTAGGAGGATTACATCTTTGAGTGACACATTGGTGAACTCTTTCTTAACTCTTGTTAATTTTGGTTTAGCTATTTGTATTGTATTTGATGATTATTTCTAGAGATAAAGATGTCTTCTTTTTCATCATGAATAGCTAGAACGTTCTTATGTGGTTGTGTTGTTCTTGTTGTTGTTGGGTTGTGTGATCATCTCTAGCATGTTTTCATTTTATATTTGGTGGATGAAACTTTGAGATGTTTGTTGTTGATGGAACCCTAGTGGGTAATCCATATAGAGGAACTATCGTAGTCGACCCTCTCTTCTTTGCTCAAAGTATTTCTCTTTGTTTCATAAACTACTTTTATTGCGCCTCACATGTTTGATGAAATGCATCATCCACCGATTGTTCGTCCCTTAGCCGGGAAAACAATTGAGTTATATTTGGGATGAATTCCTACTCCCACAACCTCACACTCACCCACACACACACCCACACACACACACATAAGTCCTCCTCATTGCTTACCGATTTGGCTCTCCACCCTTGGTGCGTAGATTAGGAAGATAGTTTCAACCATTTTCACACCTTACCATCCATCATAGCTTAGTTGGTTATTAACCGACGTTATCTCTCCTTTATCAATTGAATTTATGATTGTAGAACAACTTGTCCCTGTGATCCAACCCGGTACTCATCGTTTATAAATTTTATATTGCATTGACGCTCCTACACTTGGGAGTGGAAGGGGCGCTTCCTTTGCGTGGTTTTTTGGTTCAATCACCTGGGAGATGACCAAGCACCTATAAAATGAATATCAATCGCCTGTCATGGATATCAGTTATGAAGGCTAAAAACTGGAGATTGGGCAGTCGACTATTAAAGAAGACACAGTCGACTGACCTGGTTCTGAAATCCAGAATTGAGCTAAAATCAAGGATTTGAGACTTCCCACCCTTAGACCGGTACTTAATTACTCTAATAACATAAAATAACCATTATTAACATATATAATGATACACATATCAAAGATATTCAGAGAATCATAAAATTCATCAAAATCTCCAATAAATCTCATATAAAACTAATGTGAAAACTAGACATATTCAAAATAAGATATGGAAATGATCAGTTAAGCTCAAAACATGATATAACATATGAACATGAAGTCCTAAATTTCAGATTCAACCATAATCCCTAATTCTCCATGCAACCTCACAAATGAGTCTTTTTAGAGGTTTTGTGAAGATGTCTGTGATTTTTTTGGGTTTCAATGTACTCTAAGATGATGCCCTTCGTAGCTACATGATCATTAATGAAAAGGTGTCTCACATCTATGTGTTTGGTACGGGAGTGGTGTACCGGATTTTTGGAGAGACAAATTACACTTTGGTTGTCAACCATAATACGGCAAGTATCACAATTGACACCATAGTCTTTGAAAGTGTGTCGCATCCAAAGAACTTGTGCACATACAAGACCCGCGGTAATATATTCCACTTCGTTCCTGGACAATGATACGGAGTTTAGCTTCTTTAAAAACCAAGAGACAATGAAATTTCCTAGAAAATGGCAAGTGCCACTAGTACTCTTCCTATCGGATTTGCATCTAGCAAAATCAACATCATTATATGAGACTAGCTCAAATGTGCTAGACTAGCTCATATATACTAGACTTAGGATAAAGTAACCCATAATCTAGTGTTTGATTGAGGTAACAAAAAATCATTTAACCGCAATCAAGTGTGATTCCTTAGGTCTAGCTTGATATCTAGCACAAAGACAAACTAAAAACATAATATCGTGCCTACTTGCAGCTAAATAAAGTAGACTACCTATCATACCTCAATATAGACGAATGTTTACATCTTTCCAGTTTTCATCTTTGTGAAGATGTGTAGTAGTACTCATGGGAGCCTTTTTGCGTGAAGATGATTCCATCCCGAATCGCTTGATAAGCTCCCAGTGTACTTGGTTTGGTGTATGAAGATCACATCCTTCATTTGTCGAATTTGAAAACCTAGAAAATAGTTGAGCTCATCCATGTTGCTCATATCAAATTCTTCATTCATAGATTTAGAAAATTCTTGGCAAAGGTCATAGTTAGTAGAGCCAAATATAATATCATCTACATAAACTTGAATAAGGATGATGTCATTTTCATAATATTTAGTGAACAAAGTAGAATCAACTTCACCCATTTGAAAACCTAAATCTAAAAGAAAGGTTTTGAGTCGATCATACCAAGCTCTAGGAGCTTGTCTCAACACATATAACGTTTTCTTAAGTTTAAAAACGTGGTTTGGAAATTTTTCATGTATCAAACCAGGTGGTTATGAAGCAGAAACTTTTTCACTTACAAAACCATTTAAACGCACTTTTTATATACATTTGATAAAGTTTAAAATTCTTATGGGATGCAAAACATAAAAGCAACCTAATAGCTTTTAATCTAGCTACGGGGGCAAAGGATTCTTCGAAATCAATACCTTCCTCTTGTTGGTAGCCTTGATCTACTAACCTTGCTATGTTCCTTATGATGATCTCGTTTTCGTCCGTCTTGTTCTTGAATATCTATTTGGTCTCAATGACTTGGTGACCACTTGGAAGAGGGCCGAGCTTCCAAACTTCATTCCTTTCAAATTGCATGAGCCCCTCTTCCATTGCTACGATCCAAGAGCTATCTTCACACGCTTCATGGATGTTCTTTTGCTCAATGGTAGAGACAAAGGCACAATGAGAGAACTCATCAATCCTGACCTTGTTCGGACACCCACTCTAATATCTCCAATTATTTGGTCATGAGGGTGACCACGGACGGTTGAATAAGCTTTGGGAATACCTGGATCACTTGGAACAATCTCAACATTTTCATTACTATTGTTAGTCTCAATAATAGTATCATCAATTTTAACATTACTAATTGAATCACATAAAACATTTACACTATCATCAACAACATGAGAAACATCAAAATCTTCTTGAAATGAAACGTGTAGTGATTCCTCAATCGTTGAAGAGGTTTTGTTGTATATCTGGTAGGCTTCGCTACTTGTGGAATATCCAACAAAAATTTCTTCATCGGATCTTGGCTCAAATTTGTCTAAATTACCAAATGTGTTATTTATAAAACATTTTGAACCAAAAACTCGAAAATATTTAACTTGAGGCTTTTTATCATAAAATAGTTCAAAACAAGTTTTGTTCGTTCGGGGCCTCACTAAGATCCTATTGAGCACATAATATATCGTGTGCACCGCCTCCACCCAAAATTGAAGTCCAAGATAACTATCATGGATCATGGTGCGTACACAGTCAATAAGAGTCATATTCTTTTTCTCAACAACACCATTTTGTGGTGGTGCGCGGGGAAAGAAACGTTGTCAGTAATCCCGTTGACATCAAAAAACTTAAAGAAAAGTTCATTCTCAAATTCCCCTCCATGATCACTACGAATAGTGATAATGGTGGTTCCTAAGAGATTCTGAATTTTCTTGACAAATTTGGTAAACTCATCAAAAGCTTCATTTTTATTAGTTAAAAATGATAGCCATGTAGATCTAAAAAAGTCATCTACAATGACTAATTCATAATAAGCATTTCCTAAAGATACTACTCTAGTAGGCCCAAATAAATCTAAATGAAGTAATTCTAGGGGCCTCTTAGAAGTTATGTCATCTTTAAGTTTAAATGAAGCTTTACGGAGTTTACCTCGTTGACATGAATCACAAAAGCTTTTCTTATTAAAAGACATTTTCGAAAAACCTTTAACT
Organism: Scilla litardierei; assembly: GCA_030789695.1. Lineage (NCBI taxonomy): Eukaryota > Viridiplantae > Streptophyta > Magnoliopsida > Asparagales > Asparagaceae > Scilla > Scilla litardierei. The sequence continues at coordinate 123,456,470 of CM061132.1, read as the reverse complement.
AAATCATGCTTAGCTAATTTATATAACTGCTTAAAATGAACATGCCCAAAACGGCGATGCCATAATAATTGTTCATTAGAATGAGCAATTAGGCAATGTTCTATAGTATGAGGCATACTTAAAATATAAATGTTTTTATGTCTACTGTCGGAAAATAAAACATGTGAATCATTATCAACTATAGTGCACAAAAATTGTCCAAAGTTAACCTTGTAACCTTTGTCACAAAGTTGACTTATGGAAATAAGGTTATGAAATAAGCCTTCAACTAAATTGACATTTTCAATTAAAGGTTTGGATGGGTTACCGACTTTGCCTACTTCAATGATGGTTTCCTTTTGATCTCCTCCAAAGGTGACCGTTGCACCGTTCTTGATGCAGATCACTTCAGAGAGCAAGGAATGATTTCCTGTCATGTGTTTGGAGCAACCGCTATCGAGTATCCATCCTTTCCTTTTAGAGCTAATCTTACTTTTCTTGCTCTTTTCCTTTTTCTTGGGTATCCACATATTATAATACAAGCTCATGGTACCCAAGCTTATTGGATCCAAGGGGATTAGCCCTTTGGAAACCAAGTCCAAGTGGACTTTGGCTTTCCAACATAGTTATCACAATTAATATCTTTAAAATATGATTTCATAAACACATTTCTATAATGAATGCTAGTGTCCTTGGGACCCCAAATTGTGTATGTTTTGGGAGTCCTCTTCCTAGTTGCATGCACATTAGGTTGAGTTCTACGTGGTGCATGATGCTTAGGAGCATGAGTTCTAGCATATGATAGAGGAGGAGGATATGCATGAAACATATAAGGATTATAAGCAAAATGTAGAGCATGCATATTATATGGTGCACATGAAGCATGCATATGATGAGGTGGATATGGATGATGTGTATGAGCATAAGAGTATGTAGGAGCACGTGCATGAGTATTTCTCATGTGTGAGTTTGCACGTGTCTGTAGGTGTGAAGCATAAAACTCATTATATGCGTCCATACGTATTGTAGGAGTGTTCCTACGTGGGTGAGTCTTAGTGCACATAAAACATTGTCCCTTCTTTTGATTTCCACCCTTGGTGGGTTTCTTAGCAAAAGAGGAATTTTGTGGAGTAGTGACTTTCTTAATATGTTTGCTACCCATTGTGTTTTTGTCACTACTTGTGGATGCACCAGAGGATGGCCTCACAAAATCTATAGTTACACCACTATAGGAGGTGCGTGATTTGAATGCATTTTCTTCCACATAACCAAGTCCAACACGGTGTGTGGCTGAAAATTGGTTTGAAAAAAATTCATCCAATTGCCCTTTTCCTTTGTTAAATCTCTTAGCTCAGGAGGACATGAGCTCATATTTCTCCCTAAGGGAAGAAATAGTTGTGTCCAAGGTGGACATACGTGTGGTGAGCTCGTGTACTTGGGTTTTGAGAGAATCATTCTCAATACCCAATTATATGTTTTGTGAGTGGAGATCATTGATTCGGGATATAAATTGCATATTTTACCCCCTAATTACCCTCATTTTGTGCTAAAGATTAAGCTTAATTGTGCTCTTTTTGGGTATATTTTCATTTCATATCAATTTCGGGGCTTATTCTCATTCTTGGCCCAAAATACGGTTTTTATCGTCTTTATTGGCTTCCTGACATTTTTCATATGCTCCTGGTATTATTGTGATTATATGGTAAATTTTTGAGAATTATTTGAGCATTGGTTATTTTATAGATTATTGGAGGTCAATATTGTGTTATATAAGTCATTAAATTTATTTTCACATCAAATCGACTAATTTCTCCTTCCTCTTATTTTTCAGGTACTCCTGGGAGTCTTGGGGATTTTCCAGAATTTTTTGGGATTTTCCTGGGGCTCCTAGATTTTTTTTCGTGGATTTATTGGAGGAGAAAATGGGTTGAAAATGACAGAAAAGGGGTTTTTCTTTTGGTCGCCACGTGGCGCAACCGGAGGGCGCCACGTGGCGCAACCGGAGGGCGCCACGTGGCGCCGCTGCCGCTTGGCCGCTGCGCGCGCGAGTTAGAGTAATATTTAAAAAAAAAAATTAAAAATAAGCGGGCTGGCGGCCCGCTTCGGAAAATCGAAGCGGGCTTCGCCCCGCTTCGATTTTCCGAAGCGGGCTCCGGCCCGCTCAGCTTATAACGCGCGCGCTGCTTTATAAAAAAAAAATTAATATAAAAAATTTTTGAATGCGCGCGCTGCTTTCGAGCGGGGCCCGCCCGCTGATGCGGGTGGGTTTGGGGCGTGAGCTGCGGGTCGGATCCGACCCAGATCCGACCCGCAATGGTTTAAGAAGGCCCTGGTTGTGTTTTTGCAGGGGGGAGTCTCGGTTTTGGGGCTTCTTCGTGGATTTCTTGCGATTTTTAGGGTTCTTGATGGGGGTTTTCTTCCCCAAAGGCTAGGGGGAAGCTTGGAGGCCATTGGAGCTTGGGGAGCTTGGAGGAGGTGCCCAAGTGAGAGGGAAGCCTCATTTCTTGAGAAATTGGTGATCTCTTCCCACTTTTCTTGTGTATTTTTGATATCTCTTTATTGTAATGATTTTGGACGAATTTGTGAATGAAAATTCCATCGTTTGTTTCATGATGATAGAGTAGTATTGGATTGCTTGGGTTGTTGTTTATTGATGATGGGTGTTAATTGTGGCCCTAATTTCCTCTTGCCCTATTTTGAATGTTAATGTTGGATGTTTAATTAGGGCACAAATTTAATTGGTTAAGTCCCGAGAGGGCACAATTCGAGATGAATCCATGCTCCAAATTTGATTAGTGTCATGATAATCCGTCCATCCATATTGCAAATATTGTGTTCTTGAATGCTAAACTTTCCGATTGAGTGTCCTTAGCCGGACAATCAATTGTGTTATACGGGGTAATTAGAGCTTATTTAACACCAATTCCAGTGAACCCACAACCCATGCTCTCCCGCCTTGCCATCCTAAATCCCCTTTGGCTCTCTAACCCTACCAATATAGGTTAGGATTTTTAGTTTCACTTCACGTTTCTCCACACGTTTTTCACACTTCCACCCATCGTAATTGAGATTATTGTAGCACGCTATTATTTTCTTTATCAATCAATTTTGTGAAAATAGAACGAATTGTCCCTGTGATCCGACCCGGTACTCACCGGTTACTTTTATATTGCATTGACGCTCCTACGCTTGGGAGCGGAAGGCGTGCACTTGCGCGTTTTCCGAGTAAACCAATTGGCGCCGTTGCCGGGGACAACGGTTTTTATCATTAGCAATCTTTGATTGATTTTGAAACTTTTAGTGTGATACTTCTATCTCTTAGTGTGTGTCTTTCTATTTGTTTATTTTCCACTTATTGAGTCTTTTTGCTTGTTTATTCTCATTTTTTTTGAGAAATTTTTTTTAAAACCATGGCATCTTCTTCGGATTTTTCGGACTTTGATTTGGAGGATATCCCACTTCCGCCATACTTTCATGGCACGGAGTGGGAGAACCCTCACTTACATATTAAAAATTTTGAAGATTGGATGCATTCATGTCTTGGTGGGAATATCGATGATGATTGCATATATTTTAGATTCTTTCCCGATTCTTTACTTGATGATGCTAGATTGTGGTTTGATTCTTTGTCTCTCGACTCACATTTTACTTGGTTGTCGTTTCAGGCTGAATTTCTCCGAGTGTTTTTGCCTATCTTTTTGGAGCAGGTAAATGGGCGGCAGGCCATGGAGCATGTAGCGAGCTTTATCCAGGCTGAGTGGGAGGCCTACCATCAGGCTTGGCAGAGGTTCACTGATTTGGTGCTTGCATGCCCACACCAGAGCTTTCACGAGGATCATCTTCTGCAGATCTTCTACACAGGGTTATCGCCATCTGGGCGAGATTTGGTGCAGATGAGCTGCGGTGGAGAGTTCTTTGATTATTCGACCGAGGATTCTTGGTTGTACCTGAGAGACCTTGCAGAGTGGGAGCAGACTGAGCCATCTGGAGAGCCGTCACTTGGTTATGAGGATGATGGCCAGTCCCAGTTTCCATTTCAGGATGCAGAGCTGCAGGCCCAGTGTCAGCTTGAGGAGCCACCTTTGGGCTCTTTTTCTTGCGACCCTATGGGATACAGAGCAGAGCAGGAGGATGGGTTGCATGAGAGCCAGGTAGATGACATTGACAGATTATATTTTGAGGAGTCGGAGGAGACAGATGATGGAGTGCGTGTCGACCACGACGGTGACACGATGCATTTTCATTTTGAGGTTGATGAAGAAGTGGATGTGCATGATGGCCGAGAGCAGATCGAGTACACCATGGAGCCTGAGCCACAGGCCACTTCAGAGTTAGCTTCACAGGTCGAGGCGGTTGAGTATTTTGGGAGGACGACTGAGATGAGCTATTTCTGGGATGGCGAGGATGATGCGTGCTTGGATTTGCCCGAGACGTGTCTACCTCCAGTCCTATCACAGATGTCACTTCCCTCGCCTCAGGATGCGCACTTGCCAGTCATCGAGGAGGTTTGTGAGGAGCAGTTATCAGATGTGGGGAGTGCCGCAGAGACTGTTGGTGTTGATATTGATTTCGAGGAAGAGGATAGCGACAGGGATTGCGAGATGGTATATATTGAGCCCGAGCTCCCTCTTACTCCAGTTTGCTCTCTGCAGCCACTTCCACCTCCTCTTGAGGCCGTGCATCATTCCGAGCCTAGCATCGCGTTTCAGGGAAGTTCCCATCTTACTTTTTCCTCCACCCCCGAATCAAATTATTTAATTCCATATCATAATGATTCGGATTGTCGTCATTTGATCGTAAATTCTTTTATTCATGTCGACGACCCATTTTGGCAAGCTTTTTATTTGGATGGGCGCTCTCGCCCAATTATTTTTGACACGACCTATCTCCCCCATTTTGCAGGAACCTATTACAAGGAGATGCTTGGGGTTGTGTCGCTTGCCATTGATGCCCGCAATGGAGGTAGGGCATTGGAAGTGGCGACGCTCGCAGAGGAGCGAAAGGATATGATCGAGCAGTTGCCACCGCCGTTATACATCCGGGATCCACCTTTTGCTAAGGTGTATTCTTTCCATGTAGTGTAAATAAATAAAAATTAGTTAGTTTGCTTTCGTGTGCTTTTCTTTTCTTTTCTAGGATCTTTTGCCGAGATCTAGTACTCTCCCAACATTGAGGACAATGCTGATTTTAAGTTGGGGGGAGAGTGTTAGAATCTTTAGGTTTGGTAGGATTTTGGTGTAAAAATTTTTTTTTGGGATCCCTCCATCTTGCTCTCATCCATTGATTTTCATTGCATATTATATTTTGGCCTCTTTGTCCTTACGCCATTAGCTTTGCTTAGTCCCTACATGCTTTCATTCTATGCAATTTTTCGGATTATCACTTTGGTATCGATTTCTCGATGTTGGATTGGCACGTTTCATTTCTTTCCAATTTTGGATTCATATGCGAATATACCATGTATGGAACTACATTATACGTTGTGATATCTCTTTGAAACAATTTGGGAATAGTTTGGTGTAAGTGATTGCATTTGTTGGGATGAACGGTGTGGTTTTTAATTGGATTGGATTTGGCCATCTTGTGCATGCTTTGTTTTCTTCTTAGAAGTGGGTGGATGAGTTGCTAATTTGTGTTGATAATGAAAAAGAGAGTTAGTATAAGTGAATTTTTCTTTCTAATCGAATCGAGTAGCCGGTGCCCCACGAAACATTGGGGAGGACGCCAAAGATGAGATTTAGAGGTTCATTCCATCCATTTGCATATATAGCGTCATCGCGTGTATGCAAATGTGTCGGTGTTTGCATTTATGGCGTTATCGCGTGAATGCAAAACATAAACATCAAAAACAAAAAAAAGAGAAAAAGAAAAGAAAAAGGAAAAAAATGAATGAATAAGCTTCATGAATGATGCAATCTCATCTCCCACAACCTAGAGCAAATTTATTTTGTTTTGGCCACTTTCATGAAAATTGGAAATTTTGACATCGTGATATCCCGATACGTGTGATACGTGGCTTATTTCTTCACTTTTCTTTGAATTGGATTGAGGGGAGTATCATTTGTTGTTTGCTTTCGTATATTTGGTATATTGGCTTTGAAATCAATTGGAAACATCATTTTTGGGGTGTGCCATGAAGATATTGTGATTTTGGTGCATGTCATTCAATTTAATCCGAATTTATCGCGTATTTTGCTAGGGACTAGCAAAAAGCTAGTTGGGGGGTGTGATTCGGGATATAAATTGCATATTTTACCCCCTAATTACCCTCATTTTGTGCTAAAGATTAAGCTTAATTGTGCTCTTTTTGGGTATATTTTCATTTCATATCAATTTCGGGGCTTATTCTCATTCTTGGCCCAAAATACGGTTTTTATCGTCTTTATTGGCTTCCTGACATTTTTCATATGCTCCTGGTATTATTGTGATTATATGGTAAATTTTTGAGAATTATTTGAGCATTGGTTATTTTATAGATTATTGGAGGTCAATATTGTGTTATATAAGTCATTAAATTTATTTTCACATCAAATCGACTAATTTCTCCTTCCTCTTATTTTTCAGGTACTCCTGGGAGTCTTGGGGATTTTCCAGAATTTTTTGGGATTTTCCTGGGGCTCCTAGATTTTTTTTCGTGGATTTATTGGAGGAGAAAATGGGTTGAAAATGACAGAAAAGGGGTTTTTCTTTTGGGCGCCACGTGGCGCAACCGGAGGGCGCCACGTGGCGCCGCTGCCGCTTGGCCGCTGCGCGCGCGAGTTAGAGTAATATTTAAAAAAAAAATTTAAAAATAAGCGGGCCGGCGGCCCGCTTCGGAAAATCGAAGCGGGCTTCGCCCCGCTTCGATTTTCCGAAGCGGGCTCCGGCCCGCTCAGCTTATAACGCGCGCGCTGCTTTATAAAAAAAAAATTAATATAAAAAATTTTTGAATGCGCGCGCTGCTTTCGAGCGGGGCCCGCCCGCTGATGCGGGCGGGTTTGGGGCGTGAGCTGCGGGTCGGATCCGACCCAGATCCGACCCGCAATGGTTTAAGAAGGCCCTGGTTGCGTTTTTGCAGGGGGGAGTCTCGGTTTTGGGGCTTCTTCGTGGATTTCTTGCGATTTTTAGGGTTCTTGATGGGGGTTTTCTTCCCCAAAGGCTAGGGGGAAGCTTGGAGGCCATTGGAGCTTGGGGAGCTTGGAGGAGGTGCCCAAGTGAGAGGGAAGCCTCATTTCTTGAGAAATTGGTGATCTCTTCCCACTTTTCTTGTGTATTTTTGATATCTCTTTATTGTAATGATTTTGGACGAATTTGTGAATGAAAATTCCATCGTTTGTTTCATGATGATAGAGTAGTATTGGATTGCTTGGGTTGTTGTTTATTGATGATGGGTGTTAATTGTGGCCCTAATTTCCTCTTGCCCTATTTTGAATGTTAATGTTGGATGTTTAATTAGGGCACAAATTTAATTGGTTAAGTCCCGAGAGGGCACAATTCGAGATGAATCCATGCTCCAAATTTGATTAGTGTCATGATAATCCGTCCATCCATATTGCAAATATTGTGTTCTTGAATGCTAAACTTTCCGATTGAGTGTCCTTAGCCGGACAATCAATTGTGTTATACGGGGTAATTAGAGCTTATTTAACACCAATTCCAGTGAACCCACAACCCATGCTCTCCCGCCTTGCCATCCTAAATCCCCTTTGGCTCTCTAACCCTACCAATATAGGTTAGGATTTTTAGTTTCACTTCACGTTTCTCCACACGTTTTTCACACTTCCACCCATCGTAATTGAGATTATTGTAGCACGCTATTATTTTCTTTATCAATCAATTTTGTGAAAATAGAACGAATTGTCCCTGTGATCCGACCCGGTACTCACCGGTTACTTTTATATTGCATTGACGCTCCTACGCTTGGGAGCGGAAGGCGTGCACTTGCGCGTTTTCCGAGTAAACCAATTGGCGCCGTTGCCGGGGACAACGGTTTTTATCATTAGCAATCTTTGATTGATTTTGAAACTTTTAGTGTGATACTTCTATCTCTTAGTGTGTGTCTTTCTATTTGTTTATTTTCCACTTATTGAGTCTTTTTGCTTGTTTATTCTCATTTTTTTTGAGAAATTTTTTTTAAAACCATGGCATCTTCTTCGGATTTTTCGGACTTTGATTTGGAGGATATCCCACTTCCGCCATACTTTCATGGCACGGAGTGGGAGAACCCTCACTTACATATTAAAAATTTTGAAGATTGGATGCATTCATGTCTTGGTGGGAATATCGATGATGATTGCATATATTTTAGATTCTTTCCCGATTCTTTACTTGATGATGCTAGATTGTGGTTTGATTCTTTGTCTCTCGACTCACATTTTACTTGGTTGTCTTTTCAGGCTGAATTTCTCCGAGTGTTTTTGCCTATCTTTTTGGAGCAGGTAAATGGGCGGCAGGCCATGGAGCATGTAGCGAGCTTTATCCAGGCTGAGTGGGAGGCCTACCATCAGGCTTGGCAGAGGTTCACTGATTTGGTGCTTGCATGCCCACACCAGAGCTTTCACGAGGATCATCTTCTGCAGATCTTCTACACAGGGTTATCGCCATCTGGGCGAGATTTGGTGCAGATGAGCTGCGGTGGAGAGTTCTTTGATTATTCGACCGAGGATTCTTGGTTGTACCTGAGAGACCTTGCAGAGTGGGAGCAGACTGAGCCATCTGGAGAGCCGTCACTTGGTTATGAGGATGATGGCCAGTCCCAGTTTCCATTTCAGGATGCAGAGCTGCAGGCCCAGTGTCAGCTTGAGGAGCCACCTTTGGGCTCTTTTTCTTGCGACCCTATGGGATACAGAGCAGAGCAGGAGGATGGGTTGCATGAGAGCCAGGTAGATGACATTGACAGATTATATTTTGAGGAGTCGGAGGAGACAGATGATGGAGTGCGTGTCGACCACGACGGTGACACGATGCATTTTCATTTTGAGGTTGATGAAGAAGTGGATGTGCATGATGGCCGAGAGCAGATCGAGTACACCATGGAGCCTGAGCCACAGGCCACTTCAGAGTTAGCTTCACAGGTCGAGGCGGTTGAGTATTTTGGGAGGACGACTGAGATGAGCTATTTCTGGGATGGCGAGGATGATGCGTGCTTGGATTTGCCCGAGACGTGTCTACCTCCAGTCCTATCACAGATGTCACTTCCCTCGCCTCAGGATGCGCACTTGCCAGTCATCGAGGAGGTTTGTGAGGAGCAGTTATCAGATGTGGGGAGTGCCGCAGAGACTGTTGGTGTTGATATTGATTTCGAGGAAGAGGATAGCGACAGGGATTGCGAGATGGTATATATTGAGCCCGAGCTCCCTCTTACTCCAGTTTGCTCTCTGCAGCCACTTCCACCTCCTCTTGAGGCCGTGCATCATTCCGAGCCTAGCATCGCGTTTCAGGGAAGTTCCCATCTTACTTTTTCCTCCACCCCCGAATCAAATTATTTAATTCCATATCATAATGATTCGGATTGTCGTCATTTGATCGTAAATTCTTTTATTCATGTCGACGACCCATTTTGGCAAGCTTTTTATTTGGATGGGCGCTCTCGCCCAATTATTTTTGACACGACCTATCTCCCCCATTTTGCAGGAACCTATTACAAGGAGATGCTTGGGGTTGTGTCGCTTGCCATTGATGCCCGCAATGGAGGTAGGGCATTGGAAGTGGCGACGCTCGCAGAGGAGAGAAAGGATATGATCGAGCAGTTGCCACCGCCGTTATACATCCGGGATCCACCTTTTGCTAAGGTGTATTCTTTCCATGTAGTGTAAATAAATAAAAATTAGTTAGTTTGCTTTCGTGTGCTTTTCTTTTCTTTTCTAGGATCTTTTGCCGAGATCTAGTACTCTCCCAACATTGAGGACAATGCTGATTTTAAGTTGGGGGGAGAGTGTTAGAATCTTTAGGTTTGGTAGGATTTTGGTGTAAAAATTTTTTTTTGGGATCCCTCCATCTTGCTCTCATCCATTGATTTTCATTGCATATTATATTTTGGCCTCTTTGTCCTTACGCCATTAGCTTTGCTTAGTCCCTACATGCTTTCATTCTATGCAATTTTTCGGATTATCACTTTGGTATCGATTTCTCGATGTTGGATTGGCACGTTTCATTTCTTTCCAATTTTGGATTCATATGCGAATATACCATGTATGGAACTACATTATACGTTGTGATATCTCTTTGAAACAATTTGGGAATAGTTTGGTGTAAGTGATTGCATTTGTTGGGATGAACGGTGTGGTTTTTAATTGGATTGGATTTGGCCATCTTGTGCATGCTTTGTTTTCTTCTTAGAAGTGGGTGGATGAGTTGCTAATTTGTGTTGATAATGAAAAAGAGAGTTAGTATAAGTGAATTTTTCTTTCTAATCGAATCGAGTAGCCGGTGCCCCACGAAACATTGGGGAGGACGCCAAAGATGAGATTTAGAGGTTCATTCCATCCATTTGCATATATAGCGTCATCGCGTGTATGCAAATGTGTCGGTGTTTGCATTTATGGCGTTATCGCGTGAATGCAAAACATAAACATCAAAAACAAAAAAAAGAGAAAAAGAAAAGAAAAAGGAAAAAAATGAATGAATAAGCTTCATGAATGATGCAATCTCATCTCCCACAACCTAGAGCAAATTTATTTTGTTTTGGCCACTTTCATGAAAATTGGAAATTTTGACATCGTGATATCCCGATACGTGTGATACGTGGCTTATTTCTTCACTTTTCTTTGAATTGGATTGAGGGGAGTATCATTTGTTGTTTGCTTTCGTATATTTGGTATATTGGCTTTGAAATCAATTGGAAACATCATTTTTGGGGTGTGCCATGAAGATATTGTGATTTTGGTGCATGTCATTCAATTTAATCCGAATTTATCGCGTATTTTGCTAGGGACTAGCAAAAAGCTAGTTGGGGGGTGTGATTCGGGATATAAATTGCATATTTTACCCCCTAATTACCCTCATTTTGTGCTAAAGATTAAGCTTAATTGTGCTCTTTTTGGGTATATTTTCATTTCATATCAATTTCGGGGCTTATTCTCATTCTTGGCCCAAAATACGGTTTTTATCGTCTTTATTGGCTTCCTGACATTTTTCATATGCTCCTGGTATTATTGTGATTATATGGTAAATTTTTGAGAATTATTTGAGCATTGGTTATTTTATAGATTATTGGAGGTCAATATTGTGTTATATAAGTCATTAAATTTATTTTCACATCAAATCGACTAATTTCTCCTTCCTCTTATTTTTCAGGTACTCCTGGGAGTCTTGGGGATTTTCCAGAATTTTTTGGGATTTTCCTGGGGCTCCTAGATTTTTTTTCGTGGATTTATTGGAGGAGAAAATGGGTTGAAAATGACAGAAAAGGGGTTTTTCTTTTGGGCGCCACGTGGCGCAACCGGAGGGCGCCACGTGGCGCCGCTGCCGCTTGGCCGCTGCGCGCGCGAGTTAGAGTAATATTTAAAAAAAAAAAATTTAAAAATAAGCGGGCCGACGGCCCGCTTCGGAAAATCGAAGCGGGCTTCGCCCCGCTTCGATTTTCCGAAGCGGGCTCCGGCCCGCTCAGCTTATAACGCGCGCGCTGCTTTATAAAAAAAAATTAATATAAAAAATTTTTGAATGCGCGCGCTGCTTTCGAGCGGGGCCCGCCCGCTGATGCGGGCGGGTTTGGGGCGTGAGCTGCGGGTCGGATCCGACCCAGATCCGACCCGCAATGGTTTAAGAAGGCCCTGGTTGCGTTTTTGCAGGGGGGAGTCTCGGTTTTGGGGCTTCTTCGTGGATTTCTTGCGATTTTTAGGGTTCTTGATGGGGGTTTTCTTCCCCAAAGGCTAGGGGGAAGCTTGGAGGCCATTGGAGCTTGGGGAGCTTGGAGGAGGTGCCCAAGTGAGAGGGAAGCCTCATTTCTTGAGAAATTGGTGATCTCTTCCCACTTTTCTTGTGTATTTTTGATATCTCTTTATTGTAATGATTTTGGACGAATTTGTGAATGAAAATTCCATCGTTTGTTTCATGATGATAGAGTAGTATTGGATTGCTTGGGTTGTTGTTTATTGATGATGGGTGTTAATTGTGGCCCTAATTTCCTCTTGCCCTATTTTGAATGTTAATGTTGGATGTTTAATTAGGGCACAAATTTAATTGGTTAAGTCCCGAGAGGGCACAATTCGAGATGAATCCATGCTCCAAATTTGATTAGTGTCATGATAATCCGTCCATCCATATTGCAAATATTGTGTTCTTGAATGCTAAACTTTCCGATTGAGTGTCCTTAGCCGGACAATCAATTGTGTTATACGGGGTAATTAGAGCTTAATTAACACCAATTCCAGTGAACCCACAACCCATGCTCTCCCGCCTTGCCATCCTAAATCCCCTTTGGCTCTCTAACCCTACCAATTTAGGTTAATTTTTGTTTTCACCACACTTTTTCCTCCACTCATCCACCGTAATTTAGGTAGTTGTAAAACACTATTTTCTTTCATTATCGATCAATTTTGTGAACGTAGAACGAATTGTCCCTGTGATCCGACCCGGTACTCACCGGTTATTTTTATATTGCATTGACGCTCCTACGCTTGGGAGCGGAAGGCGTGCATCCGTGCGCGTTTTCCGAGTCAACCAATCATCGCTATCTTCAAAAGAAACGTGGTCTAATTGAGATTTGAGGGAATTCACCTCATTTTTCAACGTGCCATTTTGAGAAATCAAATTTACTTTTTCAAGTGTGAGTGTGTCAACAATGATGTCATTGTTGGTGATGGATGGCATGGATGGCTTACTAGCATTTAACTCTTAAGATTAGTATATCTAAGCATAAGAGATTGATACTTAGAAAATAATTCTTCGTTAGCTATATAAAGTTCATCCATTGTTACCTCGGGTTCATCGTTCTCACTATCGCTTCCATCGAAGGGTATATCCTCATGAGCCATGAAGCACATGTGTGCACTCTCACCATTGTACGAGTCCGAGGTGGCCTCTTCTTGCTCCTCTAGCATGTGCCATATTTGATATGCTGTTGTAGCCATGTACACATGCATAAGACTATCATAAGTTAAATAATCAAGCAAGATGTCTGTTACCTCTTCATTGTTCTTCACCAATTATTTTTGCTCATATGTCCATTCATGCTCGAAAGTGGTAGGTACACGAAGGGGCTTCTCCACAAGCTTCAAATAATCATCATCGATGGATTGAATATATTCCTTCATCTTTACACACCTAATTTGATAGTTCGCTACAATGAGATATGGTGGAGTAAGCCTTTGTATGTTGCTGTTGTTGGATGACATAGCTATAACCTTTAGCTCTGATACCAATTGTAAGGACTCTGTCCATGAGAAAAACACTAGAAGGGGGGTTGAATAGTGTTTATAAAAACTAACTAAGAAATTACGCCTAATTAAAATCCTAATCCAACAAAGATGCGGAATTAAAAGAAACATCAAATAATCAATGCTAACACAAATATGTTTCAAGGGTTCGGATTACCCAAGTCAAACCTGACTTATTCCAGATAATCCTACGTCCCTTCCACCCAAGATACTACCCGGATACTCAAGTTAGAACCCTAACTTGAGATTTCCTTTCAACCCACTTGTAGCAACCCTACAAGTGTAATCAATATACAATTGATGTCCTTGAATCCCACAACTTGGAATTAAGCAAACCACTCTTACAACCGAGAGTAAAACCAAATAACGAGAGTTATAAAATTATGAAATAAACACTCACAAATCACCTATGCATTGAAGTAGAACTTGAAGGAGCAAAGTGATGTGAGTGTTGATCTCTTCCAAGAAGAGAGAGAAGCCCTTTCTCTTGTCACCATCAAATGCCTAGAGGATATCAACTTTGATTCTAGGTTGGAGAGCAAGAGAGAATGTGATTCTAGGTCTTAGAGAGAATGAGAGCTTGAGAGCTTAGAGAGTTGATCAAGAGTTAAGCAAGAGACTAAGAGGCTTCCAAGAGGTCTCCAATGGAACAGTAGGAGACCCTCTTATAAGTTCTTTAAAACCCTCAAACAGAATGCCCAAAATCTCCTTTGAAATCCGTGTGGAAATTCCCAACAGATTGATTTTACAGCCAGGACAGACGACTGATGAAGAACGGACAGTCGCATGCTGCAATGTGTCAGAGAGTAAGTGAGAATTCAAACGGTAACTTACCAGTAGGATAGTCGACTGATGAAGGTTAGACAGGTGCATGTAATCCGACAGGCGATTGAGAAACCTTCTACATGCGTCTGTGTGGTAAAGTGCGTAAGTTGACAGAGTGTGAGAATTCTAGGTAAGTTTGGTCATGCGACTGATGTGATATCCACAGGCGCATGTGCCATGGACAGGCGACTAGAAAACCAACTTCAGTCGTCTGTGTGCACAAATGCGTAACTTGCCAAAATGAAAGTTATGGGCAAGTGATGGACATGCGACTGATGTGGTATCCACAGGCGCCTGTGCCATGGGCAAGCGACCAGGAATACAACATCAGTCGTCTATTGCACAAATGCAAAACTTGACAGATCATTGGATCTTTGGGCAAGAGGAGACGGGCGACTGACTAACAAGTCACAAGCGCCTGCACTTTGTACAACAGTCACATGTTGAAGTTGAATATCGAAAAGCCCAAAAACATAAGTCAAAATATGTGCATTACGTTCGACTTTAGAACAATTCTCAGGCGCCTGTATGGAGACAGGCGCCTGCATTTTGTTCTTCGGTCGCCTGTTGAAAATCCAGAATGTACAGTAAAGGGAATGAAGAGTTAGAGTGCTAGGAAATGATTTCTAATGACATCCTAGGCTAGATAAAGTGAAGTGTGTGAGCTCCAAAATAGTTATACTACAATGCTGCATTCTAATCAAGAAAAATGAAAGCATAAAAAGATTTACATTGAATTTTGCTTCTCTTCTTTCTCTTGAATGGACTTGAAGTCTTGAGGCTTCAATCTTCAACTTGATCACCCAATCATCAATTCATTGAGCTTTGATTGATCTTGATAGTCATCCATTGCTATTTGATATTCATGATTAGCTTAGGCAATGGATTAACTGCATTGAGTGGATTAGTCACAAGAATTTATGTTTGCCATTCATCAAAACCAACTAGAGAGAAGTCCAATACTCAAACACCCAACTCATGAAAGGATAACACCTCCTATCCGATAAGAGACCTAACCAACGAACGTTGCAACTTACGGGTGATCGACATGGGAGCCTCTTATCATTCTTCTTCAAAGAGAAATTTCGTTGCATCTTACAAGTTGGGTGATAATTGTGCTATAAAGATTGGTAACAAATGCACTTCATAAATAGTTGGTATTGGTGATATTCATGTTGAGATCAATCTTGGTTACAAACTAGTGCCCAAAGATGTGCAACATGTACTAGATCTTCACCTCAATCTCCTATCAGTGGTAAAACTTGATGATAATTTCATTGATTTATGTCACCGGCGGTTAGGACATGTAAGTGAGAAAGGCATACAAGTTCTTTTCAAAGATAACTTCATTCCCGAAACGAAACGTGAGTATATTTATACTTGTGTTTATTACTTAGTTGATAAACACCATAGAGTTTCATTTACTTGAAAAACTTACATAAAATAATCCAATATGGGCATATGAAGACAAAGCTTTGATGATGATTCAGATTTTGTTACTTTTGTATATGATCATAGCTGAAAAGTCTGACACGAAAGAACCATCCTAAAGACTCTCGAGCAAAATGTTACATGCAGAGTATGCGAATTCCATTGCATGGAGCCATTATAGTGATACAATGCAATGTTGACATTGATGTTTCATGTGAGGTGCATGGATGCCTTCTCATGTTTAAAATTCAACCAAGAAATAGCTCTGTAGCCACATACCCTCCGCTACAACGTCAGTCTAAGACAGTGTTAGATACAACAGAATAAAGAAGCAAATGAGCAATTGCTCAGATGTAATTCTATCCACCCTCCTTGTAAGACGTGGGATCAAGAGCTGGTCGATGCATGCTTTAGTGTTGTCCGATGTATCAAAAAAAAAAGAGTAGAGAAACACGCAGGATGCAAGGATTTGCATATCTTGCACACAAGTTTAATAATTCAAGAGGAATTCCAATAGATAAGAATTGGAAAAGAACACTTAATATACCTAAATGGTTCTCAAAACATATCCAACAAAACTCTTGTATTATTCCGTTCTTTCACTTACATTCAACCCAATCACTGCAAATATCAGGATGATGCATCAAAAGAACGAAAGCATCTACATAACATGCATCATCATACAACCCCACAACAAAGTTTCTCTCCGTCTGTATTTTTCAGGGGGTGATTGCAACATTAATACCAACATAGAGACACTTCATTCTCCATGCTTATCGCTGAAGCGACGCAAGATGCTACTCATCCCTAAAAGAGCATGCAGAACCCCGGTATGAAAGTAAACAGGCAATGGCGGTGTCAAATAGCTTTTAGATGTCAACAACGCTGTAACATCAGATTCCATATAAGTGATTAAAAGCTAGGCTATAGCAGTTCAGGACAAAACCGAAAGACAAAACTGCTAGTAATTTTTTGAGCTATAAATGGGCGAGGGCACAAAACATTCATTTCTTGCCGTAGAAAATGAAGAGTGAAACAGATGGCATCAAGCTCCAGCTTTACGACGACCAACACGAGCCACGAAACCAGCCTTGATTTGTGCAACAGAGCGGGAAGAACCACACTGCAAGAAGGCACGAATCAAAAAGACTTAAAATATGATAGCTTGAAACATTCAACCCCTTAAAATAAAGGTAGAACAATTAGTTTGACAATTTTTATCTAGGACAGAAAAATCCAGAGATCTTTTAAAGTGTGCTAGGAAACGACCAATGAAAGCATAGATGTAACTATTAGCACAAGCCCAGTCCAAGAAGGCACTGTTTTCAGTTAGGGAGGCAGCAACACTATCGGACATCACAACTGCAAGCAATAGCAGCACAAGCATCGAGGAATTACCTGCTCGCAGCGAAGGAAGAAAAGTCGATTCTCCTTGGAAAGTATAGTATCTGGACTTTTGCAGCCATTGCAGATAACATATTCATCTGGAGACATAGAAAGTAGAAACCATATCAACTTGTAGCTTGAAGATATCATAATCCCAGGAAAAGAGTCCGAAACTGATTTTATCAAAATGTGTTGATACCAAATAATGCAGCAACCAAGTTGAAATTAAACCAACAACCCAAACTAACATTGGTGACATTATATGGCCCAATTGTTAATACCTTTAAATAGAGGAAAAATGACAATAGCAACACTGAAGGATTACTACATTTTTCCAAACATGCATACCCATCCTCCCCAACTTTATAATGGCATTGTTGAACTATCCCATTCTAGGAGCACCCAAAAATTCCAAAATATTACGAGGGTTGTTAATTGCACCGCATCTATTTCTGAATACACCGTAAATCTTATTTCACCGCACATATTTTTTTCCACCGTAAATCTTATTTCACCGCAACTAACATCACTCAAAAACAAAACAGAGCAGAAAGTTAAAGACGAATAACGTTTAGACTTTCGGTTCAGAGTTGAGAGAGGAGAGAGAGAGAGAGAGATTGCCAGTGAAATTGTTGTCTGCGTTGACGAGGCCGTAGCTTCCTCGAGCCCTGAGCTCAGAAACAATGGTGGGGTGTGTTCTGGTGTCCCGCACCAGGATGTAAGCAAATAAGGTGGAGATGCGGGGTGCTCAATGATGGTTCAGTGCAGGATTTGCCTTGAGGAAGGCATGATCAACGAGATGCAAGCTCCATGCGCATGCAGAGTGACAATAAAGATGATGGCTCTCTCTTGACGAATTTGAAACTGGTCTCCTTGAGAACAACGACCACGAACTGGAGCTTGGAGAGCTTCTTGGAATTGGACGTCATGAGACAGCGAGATCGAGCTTAGAGAGAGCGTGCGAAGCAAATGAAAACGATTGGGTTTATACGAAACCATGGCTGATGGTTTCTGTCTACTAAAACAAAGAGATCGACGATTTTGATGCCAAGGAGGACGAAAAAGACGTCATCCTCGGAGTGTAATCATAAGAACACTCATAATGGCAAACTTGTAAATAAAAGTGCAGTGAATTCAAAAATTTTGAGGTGCAGCTAACAGCACTCAAATATTATATGAACTGTACAGAGCATAAACTTTGTATGTAGTCAAAAAGACGAGAGATTGAGGGAAATTCTATACACTCAAACCACTTTACACACCCAATAATATTTAAAATTCGTCACACCCATATCCCCAAATTAGTTACTTCTATACACACCCATATCTCCAAATTATTCTGCTCCTTCCTCCCCGCTCCTCTTCCTCCTGCCACCGTCGCCAGCCACCGCCGAAGTCTCCCATTAGCCACCCCCCCCCCCCCCCTCTCTTCCATCCCCCCCTATCCTCTTTTCCGCCGTCGCCGCCTTGGTAGAAGCAGCACCAGCAGATGTGCAAGCGGAGAGGGGATGATGCAGAGGATGCAAAGGATATGGGAGGATGAAGAGTAGAGGTCGGCGGATGTGGGGGTAGCAGGCTGAGGGGAAACGATGATGACAGAGAAGAAGAGGAAGAGTAGGGAGAAAGAGAGGGTAAGAGGTAAAAAAAATTCAATGGCAAACGTGTAAATATATGGTCTATGTGTGAAGCAATTAGGTCTCTGTGTATAGCAACTCCCAGAGATTTGATCATATGATCAATTTTTTTACTACAATAACCATATATATCTGAGAGCTACTTATAGGAAAAAACATTTCCACAAAAACTACAATACCAATAGCTTAGTGATGCATGTAAAGCTTCACCTCACATGGTTAGAGAAGGTGCTAGGCACTTCTGGACCTAATTAAACCCAAGGCTTCATGCCTAGCCGATTAAAAGATAAACTAATGGTAATGTAACTAAACCATGGTTCCTATCATCATCATCATGATTTTAAGCCTTTTTGCATAAAAAGCATCCGTTTGGAAGGAAGGAAAATCTACTATCACCCCTTGTCAGACTGACATCAACCCTAAGTTGGTACTGAATCCTGAACTAGGTTTGTAGGGGATGGATGGACTAGTTCTGAAACACGATCAATAATTAGTAGGTACAAAATCCTGACTTATTGATTATGTAGTTTACGCGTGGGACGAAGAAACAAACCTCCCAATATTTGCCAAGACTCTGCATTTCTACCAAAAAGGGAAGATGGTAAGATTGGTTTCTTGCAGTTGCAATTGTCTCTAAAGATCACATACACCTAGATCATTGGAAGCGCATCCCAACAACATGCAGTCAGCGCAGAGAAGAATCGAAACCTATTGTGAGTGCACTTCATATGGTTTGGAAGCCTGAGTCTAGAAGTGAAGACAGTAGGTAATGAATATGCAATTGTATTTATCTCCAAAATATCACATAGGCCAAAGAGTGCCGGAAGCGCATCCCATTACAATGCATGTCAGCATGGAAAAAATTTAATGCAGCCAAAATGCAAGTTCCACAGACATGCATGCACAGTTCTTTCTAGTGCCCCCCCCCCCCCCCCCCCCCCCCCAAAAAAACAAAAAAAAAACAAAAAAAAACTACCTTTTTTTGTGCGTGTATGTGAGATGGAGAGGACGTGAGTGCATGAATCTTTTATTTTCCGGCCGCGGGGGGCCGGGGGTGCACGCGCTGAAGGGTCTATTATTGACCAGACATAAGGACAACATATATTACGATTACTTGCCATAAGTAGTAACCATTCTGGACTCTATGAGACGAATTGGCAAAATTAGTTGTTGTAGTCTGTGGTCATTACCTTTATTATGGTTTTCTTTTTTCCAGGCTTTATCAGTAAATTCATCATTGATGACTTCACAAGGCCCGTATAGAGAATAAGTCATTAAATATATAAGAACTCGTCATAACATGTGCCCCGGGCACGGTTCATTTAAGATTTTCCCCCGCGAAATCTGTGTTCCCCAAAAAATTATTTCCACTGCCAAAATTGCGCGGAACAACAAATTAGCGTAAAAATATTTAGTGACACGGAAGCCTTAGGCGCGGAACAACAAATACGGCGTAGACGCCTTCGATACGGAACAACAAATTCGGCACAGACGCCTTTTGCGCGGAACAACAAATTCGACGTATAATAACAAATTCGGCGCGGACGGCATCGGCGCGGAACAATAAATTAGCATAAAAATTTAGCGGTCGCCTTCGGCACGGGAAATTATTCTCATCTTGTTGCCTCATGCGACAAAGAGACGGTGGTCATCGTGTTAAGGGAGAGATCATTCGATCTGCAGTAGCATTCGATTTGCAGCATTAAGTGCAAGTTAAAGTTTTTTCCCAAATGCATTAATTACGTGCACTCTACTATTCCCCATAAACTTTCATTCTCCTAAAATTTTCATTTTCCCAGAAACTTTCATTTCTCCAGAAATGTTTTTCCCTCCAAAGCTTTCCACAAAATCGTATCTCAACCATTCATTCCTTAAGATTAAACCTCAGCTATTCTTCTATCAACCCTTTTGTCCTAGTTAGCTTGTCCTAGTCAACCCTATAATTCAAAAACAGTCATCAAATATAATATAGATATAAATAATTATTTAAAAAAATTATTGTGTGGTGACTACAATACAAACCAATTGACTTGTTCAAGAAAAAAAGTGTGGAGAAAAGAAAATTTTCAGATGCGTGAAGCATATATCAGTATTAAAGGAAAACTTCATCATGTTTAGAATAAATTGGCAATGGTTCAACACGAGAAACACAACCCTAAAGTAAGCTTTTTTAAGAAAGCCCTATGGCCCATCCTTCAAACAACAGTGAGGAGAAACATGAAACCAAGGAGCTAAAAGGAATTCAAATCATGACACCCTGGATCCATGAGAACAAATCTGACTTCTCTGTAATGAAGTCACGTTTTTGGAACAGTCACGTCTTAAAAGTCACAAAGGCTTCCCATTTATGAGGTGATGGGCTTTTCCCATAGACAATAAATTTGGAAGCAGCATACAATTTACCATTGAAAAATGATGTTTGGATTAATTGAAGCATTGGCACCATTGGTCGAGGGAAAAAACTACGACGACTTTGTTTTAGATAATCACCTTGACTAGTTTTTACACTGAGAAAAATGAAGACATACCCAATTCATTAAATATGGTGGCGGGAAAGTGTTTACATGATCTAATAAAAATAAGTAGGTTGCCAAGGAACCAAGTAATCAGCAAAATGGTAATATATATAAGTGGTTAGAAAGTCAGAACAAACATGTCATAAAACGGTGGGGGTGGATGGAAGGAACACATTGTAAGAACATGATGATAAGATGAAAAAGAGAAAAATACAGAAACTAAAAAACATCCACCCATTGCAATGATTATGAAGAATCGGATGAGATGCCTGAGTAGACGCAACAAATGATTGATGAGGAACTGACAATGAGAAGGTTAAATTTGGGTTGAAATGGGCCCAATAGATGATATCATGAACATTATGGACATTGTTAACACCAATTAACAGATATTGTTGATGTCAAGAGTTTATGGTTAAGAACTAAAATTGATAGCCATATATGTCCCATCACCAAAACTGTTAAATTTAAAAACATCACAAAATTTTGTTTATTTAAAGAAACTGTTGGGGGGGATACCATTACTTCTTTTTTTTTGTGCGCGCGCATGCATGAGAGAGAGAGAGAGAGCTTACTGATGTATTTTCTAAGAATACTCTCAAAATTTTTAGGAGCAAATCTTCCCTTTACAACCAGCCTCTGTTGTCCATCAAGTGATCCACTTGTACCCAGTTCGGCCAGCAAGAAAGTCATGACATGCTCTGGCTGCCTATGCATCCTGAGAATAAGAGGACAAACAATTAGATTTCCTCTCATAAAGAATGATTACCTCATTGCCACAATGCAATTAAGATCAAGGTCAAGAAATGTTGTTATTAATTAACAAATATGGCCAAATCTTGTAAAATAAAAATTTCATCCAGCTTGGATGCATACTGATAGGTTTCACGTGATCCAGTAGCATGAAAACAAGCATTTACCCAGGAAAACTCACAAACCGTAAGAGCTCCAGTTTTGCGCTATTAATCTGAGTAGGCAGAATGACAACTAAAAATTCGCAGGGAGCATCTCTGATAAAATATTAAAAATAAGGTACATCTGCATAACTGCTAGGAGAACGAAATGTACAAACTAGGAACATGAACAAACCTCCATAAGATACATTAGCCGAGATAAGAGATTAAACTGATCTTGCCACTTTCACTGTTTGATACGAAGGAATGATGCACTGGTCTAGGTTAACACTGCCAAGAGCGTTTGCACTATAGCACAATAGGAAAAATATGGATAAGAAATTGTGTTTGGCTTGTGTCAAAATCCACAACAGAAAGTCAGCACCAACTTAGCCCAATAAGACAAGTGCATGTGCGCAAGGATAGGTCTTCGCCTCAAAATTTAAAATCGGAATCTACAAGATTGCCAGTAATAAATTGCCATCATATTATAGCACCGTTAACTACACTAAAAGCAGAATGAGAGTCATCTGATGCAAACCACCCATGACTCAACAATGTATATCTAGCTTCAAACAACCAAAGGTAGTGTGCTCCGGGTAACAAAAATAACTGAATTTTGTTGGTATCTCGGAGGTCTGCTTAAGTGGGGGTTAACCATTAAACCATCTATTTACCCAGTTGGACATCAGAAGTCTGGTTAGATTACTGTTAACAATTAACCTATTCAATTAATGAACATGTGTCTACATTTCACTGAACAGTAAAATTTTGAAGAAGGTGTCGTTTGCTTCTCAAAGAAGCTGAAAAGGATACGAAACATATTCCACATGAGCCCCAAGGTTCATCAGAAACCACAAAGAAGCGTACAAGCACCTTCAAATGTACACTCAATCTTCATGTCCGTGCACTCCCACATCACATGGAAGTTCTCTCCTTGAATACATTGCTAGAATTGAGTATAATGAGCTTTTTCATAGCATTAAGAAAGTGAATAAAGTGTCAGCAAGTGTGTTTGTATCATAATAGAAGTGACTTGAAGTTCACTGTGACTGGGAGCTTAACTTAAAGGTTCACATCATAGCAAGCATTGCCAGATGTATCATTAGGAGCCAACGAAAATAGCATTAAGAAATCCATGATCATATCCTACTCATTATTTATGTATCAAGGAACCAGCCTTCATTTCTTCATAAATAAAACTGGGAGATAGCTTGCATGGAAATTCAATTTGAAATGATGATTTCCATTTATTCTCGTCTGATTGTGAAGTGTTTCTTGGATGCCTTTCAAGATAGATAGTCGTCAGTAGAATTAGTAACATAAGTAATAGCCATTTTGATAGAGTCCTTGCATCAAGTGAAGATACTAAGCATTTTGCTAACTTAAATAAAACTTGACTCCAAGGCAACAAATTGTTACTTATGATGGACCATTTTAGACAGCTTTTGTAGTTAACTAACTTTCATATCCACCTGACCATGATCAAACAGAATAATCTAATGTTTAGACATAACTTGAACATTAAGATAATACATGGAGCATCATATTATGGAAAGTTAATGGAATCATCTTTTAAGTGCAGGTATGAACAACAACAGTTCACTAGACAAAGCAAGCCTTATGAAAATAAGTTTTGCAAAGATTGTAAGATATAGACATTTATGAAAGCAAAGGAAGACATACGTTTTGCATAGATCCATAAAATTTGCAAAGACAGTCTTCTTAGTTCCTTCTCTAAGAACTTGTGGGGGCCTCATTATTGTTCTTCGCCTGTCTCCAGCAAGATCTGGATTATTCTCACGCAGTATATTGAACACCCTACCCAGAAGCTGCTTGTTGAGGGGGGGAAAGAATAAAAGAAAGAAAGAAAATATTAGTGTTCTAACGATACCTTGGCAAGAAGAATAAACGGAAGTCAGAAACAGCAAAAAGAAGTTACCAAATTGTAAGTAGCAAGAGAG
Organism: Scilla litardierei; assembly: GCA_030789695.1. Lineage (NCBI taxonomy): Eukaryota > Viridiplantae > Streptophyta > Magnoliopsida > Asparagales > Asparagaceae > Scilla > Scilla litardierei. The sequence goes on along the minus strand of CM061132.1, from coordinate 123,432,487 downwards.
GGCCAATTAGCACATAAGAATACAAAAGGATAAATTGCACTCAGACCCCACTCCATAGGGGTTATGTGACTAATAACTTTCAATGTATGGAAGTAGCACTGACACCCCCTTGATACCCCCATTGAGTTAATCTCCAAAGTGTTAGTTTCAGAATGTCTAGGTGCAACTCACCCTATGATCAGTCCATCATATTTATTTAAATAATAGAAGAACAAACAAAGTTGGCAATCATCTTTTAAGAATTGTTCAGAAACATATTGCCACTGAACTTGCCATAAGCATATCAAAAAATATTCAAAGAAATAACTTCAAATACACAGTTTATTTGAAGCAATGTTGTCAAGGAAGCATGGCCAAGGGCTGCACCAAAGAAATAGGAATACTAAAGTTACCAAAGAAATAGAAATACTACAGTTTGCTTTTGATCTACTCTTTGTTAGGGATAGCAGAAGAATCCTGAACACAGAAGTATTGATTGCACATGAGGGAAAATAGGAAAAATAGCAACACAGAATATACATAATTTTACAAGGTTCGGCATTATGACATACATCCACATGCAATGAGAGTCGACGTTTTACTATAACAAAAGGGTAAAATACAACAACAAAGAAATTACTCACTATTCTCACAGACCCTAAAACTCACAACCGGAAGCCCTCGGGAAAAACACTTAAATTTTTTATAGACGACAAGCCATAGAAGAAACCTTCAGGTTTCTTAAGCATGGGTAGCTACAGAAAAAATCTCAAGTTAGTTGTACAAGATGCGATAAATAAATAACCTCAAATCTCAATCTACTTTTCTGCTACCACCCTCAGCCTGTAATCTACTCCCAATCGGAATACTTCATTTTATACTAAGATTCCTTTCTGTAAAACATCACGGCAAATATCATTAAGATGACATTACAATAACAAAATCAACAAGCATTCAGCGTATATGTTATATGTTATTACATGTAATTGAAAAAATCATAGCTGTTCTTAGAGACAGTTTAATAAATGATGTTTGGTTGTTGATGCTTAAGGCACAACTAACAAATCTCTATCTTGACTTAAACAATCATCAAATGTCGCTTGGCTTGACCACCATCGAGCAAACTACTACATCTACTGTTACCAATGCCTCGCAAGGCCAAACCGCTATCACGAGAAACATAATTATCAACTAGGCAAACACGATTTGTAATTGAGAAAACTACATTTACATCATCATAGGAATTTTCTTCCATACTAATAATGACAAATATGTCATCGTGTGATTCCTTTTCGTTCTTCATCTTCTTTAGACAATCATATTTCATATGCACCTTCTGCTTGCATTAGTAGCAGTTACTATTTTCAACCAGGATTTTGATCAGAAGGTGAAGCTTCTTAATCATTATCTGATTAATCACGTTGATTTTCTTAAAAGCTCTTTACAACCAACCCTTGCATTTGAACCTCCTCAATAATACTGGGAATATTTTGTAGCAACTTGTGAGGGTGAATGGCAGGTCTCATGTCTTTCAGGAACAAATTATCTCGATCAGAAATTATGGAATTGACAAAATGATCAAATGATGAAGGCAAATAGCAAAACAAAATTAGGGCAACATCTTCATCTACTTTAATGTCTATATTTATTGATCTATCAAAATCGTATTTAACTTATCGATGTGATTTCGATGTGATTTCAACAATGTACATCCTTTCATGTAAAGAGTGAACAGATGTTGCTTCAAATATAGCTTACTACCTAATGTTTTTATCAGGTACAGTGACTCTAGCTTGAGCCACAAGATAGTTGCATATTTCTAATCTGCGACCTCTATAAGTACTTTCATCAGATAGGCACAACTGAATGGCAGCAAGTGCATTAACTTCAATGATAGATTTATCAACTTTTGATATCAAACTTGGCATCTTATTATATTTCCCAATAAGTGCTTCCAATGTGTTAACAGAGCATACATTTAATGCGTCATAAACTGAAACTGTTTTTCTCGTTGAACTTCTCAATGGCGTGATGTACAAATGACATTCTTATACTAGATCCGATAACCAAATGCTATAATAGCATTTTATGAAAGGTGCATTGGTGAAAATGAAAGATATCCATATGAACAATCTGTATTTCTTTTAAGGCACCACAATTATCGATCTGATAGCAGTGGGAATCAGACACTGTTGATTAAAAGATCTTGTTTCTTCACGTTAGTTTACTGGCTGTTTGAACTTGCTCCGTATTTCTTGTGGTAACGATTAAGGCTTGTGAGGCATTGGCAACTGCTGAGGCATCAATTTGCTCGACCGAATTGGAACCAATATGGAAAATCTGATGCTTGTTCAAGTCATGGTATAAATTTTTTAGTTGTGCCTTAAACAAGCACACCTAACACAAAACACCATTTATTAAGTTGTTCCCACAAACATTTATGATTTTTCAATAACATGTAATAACATGCAAATTGAAGTCTTGTCGGTTTGTTATTGAAATATCATCTTCACGATGACATTTTCCATGATGTTCTATAAGGAGAAATATGTATTCGGATATGAGCAGATTGCAGACTGAGTAGCTAAAAAGTAAAGAAGTGGATGAGATCAGATGTTCTATATTTATCTCATCCTATATAAGAAACTTGAGGGTTTTTTCTGTGGCTACAGCGGCCTAAGAACTTGATGGTTTCTTCTATGGCTTTTCATATTTAAGAAACTTGAAAGTTTCTTCTAAGAGTTTCCGATTATGAGGTTTTGGATCTATAAGAATTGTGTTTGGTCATGCTGTTGGTGTATTCTTCTCTTGTGTTATAGTAAAATACCGACTATCGCTGCCTGTGGACGTAGGCCATAGAATCTTAAACACTCCTATCTTTTACCATGAAAACCAAAAAAATGGTCCCCTTATTTTTCTGATCATATGTTATTTAATTGAGAAAGATATCAAACAACCATAATTACGGAGGGGAATCATATTCCATCAATATGCAGTTGTTTCCGTTAAACCTTAATTTGCAATTGATATGGCTTTGAATCCTTTGGTAATAGGGCCATGGTCATTGCGCTCAATGACGAAGCCACACTCTATCATATGGGGGCCGCCCCCCCCCCCCCCCCCCCCCAACAACAATTTCACAAAATTTCAGATTCTCTGCGGATCTCAAGTTTCTCTCCCAACAGTTCAATTGTCCCCCCCCCCCCCCCCCCCAACAATATGAATACTGTTTAATAAGATCATATTAGATTTAGAAATTCCAACAGTCATCAAAAACCAAAATGTATGGTCAGAAATAATTGACCATATCTAAAATGATCAAAACATCATTAGCAGATAACTAGACTTTAAATTATCGCATTGAGTGTTGGACCCTGTCAAGGTGCTAATGAATGCATACTACTAGATGACCACAGTTAACTCTAATTTTTTTTAAAGTTAAGAAGTTTAGGGTGGTAATGAATATATTTGACTCCACACGTTTAGAAGTAGTTATAGGTACATCTACAAAGAGAAAAATATTTATTTTTCTCATGAACTTATAATTTTATTGTCAAATTCTTAATTGTTTGCATATAAATTATTTAAATTGCTAAGTATGTGTGGAATTGTTTTTAAGAATAGTATTTCAACAATTCAATTGTGTTGACATCTATCATCTTTTTACAAAGGATTATATTTTTAAATTTACTCAAACGCTAAAAAAATCTTTATATAGAATGACAAGTGTGTTTTAATTAATGTGTACATATGGGCATAAAAATTCGGTATTCCTTCTTTTTGGATATTAAGGAAATATTAACCCTCGCCTACCTTTTGAGATAGTCACAGTACCCAAAAACTACATGTATAATGGGAAAAACTTTCGGGTGCCTGCAAGGCACCACGCCCAGAGAAAAAAAGGGTATTCCCCTTATATTCCCTTGTGAGGTCGGGCCTCCCCCTTGTTTCTCTCAAAGCGGGGCCTTGCCGGTCCCTACAAGACACCAGATACCTACTCGTATAATGGGCATAGTTAATTGACCCCCTCAAGCAAAATATCTCGGCATCATCCTTGATCGCATTATCACGGCTTTCACAATTCATAGCACCATTGTCAAACACCAACTAGTCCCACCGAACCATAACTTGAGTTAAAATCAATGTCCTGGTAAAACCTTAACCTTAGGTTCCCTTTAAGAAACTTTCATGTTTGAGAGTACACTTCAATAGCATAATCCAAAATAGGTCATCTTATGTTGACCCTAAATCCCCATCGAGACAATAGTGAAAAAAAGATGCACCATTTTTTATCTTAATCGGTAAATGATCTTTCTTTTATGTCAGAAAGCGTAAGCATGCAAATTTTGCCTCAAATGTCTAGGTGGACCTAGAATGTCTTTCTATTTTCAAGCAACATCCATGGATGATAAAAGATGCTAATGCACCAAGATAAAGAAATAGATCACAAATCAAATAAATATAAAATAGGTATGCCACTCTTCTATGAATGTTTATACCATCCATAATAAAGATTTTGCTACCCTAGATTATGGCATCATGAATTAGTTAACAAGTTATTCATGCAAACAAGAAAGATCACATGTGATCAATGTGGACTAACACAAGTGTTGCTTATCTCAGCTAGCATTCCTCATATGCTCATGTCCATGAGATCATCAACCTCAATATCTCTAGAACTTTAAAACTTTGAAGTATTTTAACTATGCTTAGTTTTTTCACCATAGATGACCTAGGAGGTTAAACCAAATCTAGGTGTTACAAAATTCTTCCATAGCCCATGAATCCATTCCCAAAATTCACCTAGGATGGGTTAAAATGTATTCTATTCACCCTTCCCCCCAGACTGTTAACATATTCAAAGAATACTCCTCACCAATGAACTAACACTCACATCTTCACTATTAGGCTGATAAGGTTATACCTAAATGATACATTATAACACTTTACACCTCAGCATAACATCAAATGAGAATAATGACACTGAAATCTATAGGAATAAGAGACAAAGTTGGATATAAAGTAATTCCTAGTTTCATTGGGAATTGAGTATAAACAAAAATTGGGGTATATATGGGGGTTTTTAAGTGTATATTAAGAGCAAATTAATACCAAATGAACTTTAGGATGTTTGGCAAGAACAAGTGGAATAAAAGTTTGTGTTATTCCCTAGTATCCACCATCCCACATTGCAAACATGGTTTTAAGACTTTGGCAAGCACACGTGGAATAAAAGTTTGTGCACCCTGCTATTCCCTGGTATCCCCCATCCCACGTTGCAAACATGGCCTTGAGACTTTGCAATCCATCATTGTGGACATATCAACACGAGAACTCCCTAATCAACACAAAAATAACACCATATATGTAAAGTAACGTGTGATGCCCTTGTGGTCTTGGAAATTTGATCAAGACTGTGCCTAAAGCATAAAAGAAGAAGGGTTTTCCTGATGAGCCAAAAGAACGGTAGAAATTTGCACCTGGTAAAAGAAGAAAAATTCCTGAAAGGCCTAGGAATAGCCTTCTAGTACCAAGGGTAGTGGACTTCAAATCTAAGGTTATGTCCCAGTCATACATTGTTGTCAATCTTTTTCTGGAGACTCCTTGATGCTAAAGCGGGATCTTGAATTGACCCCACATTGATGGAAAATGCCATGATGGTGATTGTTTTAGTGTCTTTATTCAAAAAAAAACAAGAAAATCGAAACTATACCTTTCCTGACATTCCTACATTATTGGTATAGTTGCCATATCAATACACTTTACCATATGCTATTCAACAACTCAAGTTCCTTACTAATTTCTTTTAGTTCCCCATCAGTCATTGGTCAAATACTTGATCGTATTTAGGGCAGTTCTTCAATGTCCCCAACTCATAGCTTCCATGGATTCAAGTCAACAACACCACTCATCCTTTAAATTCCGTTAAATTCACATAACTAGCTGATACTTAGGACACAGATAAATCAAGTCACCTCATAAATTCAATCATCTTACCTCCTACATTCTTTCGTAGCTCACAAAATTGAGTTGTAAGATCACACAATGATGACATGCCAATACATGTCAATGGTCCCCCTTAAAAAGAATATCACTCCAACTCAAGGGTTCACGTTACACAATATATTCACAGCTGATACTAATGTTTGTCAAATTTCCAGGGAGACTCAACAATATGATATTGTGGTTTCAGGTACACCCCATTCTGATGAAAAAAAGAATTGGGCACCAATAAAACTGAATGCTAGGTCTACTCAAGATGATGCACATCAAATCAACATTTATATCATAAAAAATTTAAGTAAATGCATTCATAGATTATGCATACGCTACAATGCATAAAATATATGCTATAAGTCTATAACTACAACCAGATGCTAATGCTAACATATCATAATATCACGTACATGCAACCACATAACCACATAGAATGCCACATTAAAGATGATAAACAAGCAATAAAAAATCTTTACTGTTATAGAAGCTTCATAGAACAGAACATATGCAACAGGAGAACCAAATGCACATTATTACAACTATGTCCATATGCTAAACCTAGCATTATACTCTATTACAAGACCACACTGGTGATTGCCCAAAGAAAGTGACACATAAATACCAACCCACATCCACACTACACACCATCCAAATGTTCATGGACAAAGAGAGTTATGCATGGAATAACATAGCACGCATCGACACCCACTCTCATCCACCCACCGACCCACATAGACCATGAAGACATGTACATCCAACTGGTCCAAATACACTACTGGATAACATACGGTAGTGCAGAAAAATGCCAGAACACAGAGGCAACACATTCATGTATAGCTAACCATTCAATATACATCTCTATTAACAGATGTCCACTACCAGAAAAAATTCAGTGGAGCAGTGAAATGCCAACACACAGAGGCCACAAATCCATGTATAGCTAACTATTCTATATAACATCTCTTTTGACGGATGACAGCTATTGTAGTAGAAATCCTTGTGCAAGAAAAGATAAAGTTAAGAACAGCCAGATTAAGCACATGTGCTTGATATCTAGATGTAATTAACAAGTAAACAGAACAAAATAACACACTCTTTGTGGTTACATCTCATCTCTACATTCCAAACCATGAACAAGGAATCTAAAAACTTAGTTAAATATTTTTTGTAAAAGAGAAAAGGTGCACCTCTTCATAATAATAGTCTCGGTCAGTGCCTTCCCAAGGATGTTGAGTACCTCCTAAGACAATGCCCTCCCCTTGCTCATCCTCTCCAAATTGCTCCCCTAACAAACATGGTTTAAAAAAGTTGGTTAGTTAGCAATTAGTACTGCTGCAAACCAAAATATTTCGTGATTAGTATGCAGAATAGTAAACATAATATTTGATTTTGAAAGAAGTATGAACCAAATTTTCTTTTCATTTGAAAAAAAACTAAACGCTGGAAGCTTACCACTGCCCTCCTCGCCAGCATCACCATTTTCATCTTCGAGGAAGTCAGTTTCAACCTACAGGGCGCAACACAATAACCATTAACCCTGCACAAGGTACCATGACGAGCACTTACAAAATTCAAAATTGTTTTGTAGTAAACATGAAAACCAACCGGTTTCTTCTTCTTCTTCTTCATGCCAACAAAACTTGGTTCCCCGACATCAGCAACTGCATAAGAGAACATTGGTGTTAATTCCCCAATCCCAAACATCATCATACACAGCATTTTATCAAGCAATTTCTTCATCATGAATTGTGTTGCAAGAAAACCTGACAAATCTTCTGTTTTTTCGGCTAGCTTATCCACCTCTTCAGCAGGATCTTGGACTACCACCTTCTTCTTTTTCTTCTTCTTTGTAGGATCGAAGGGGGCAAGCTAAAATGTAACGTCTAAAAATAAGTGTTACGGAAGACAACAATAGTATGCAAAATATAATTTCCATTTCCGAGGAATAAAGGAGAAATTTTGTTTCAGGTGCAGTATAAGATGAAGGCTGTGACAACCTTCTCAATCCCGTATAAAACTAAAGCTTAAACTAAATCCTAACCGTGATTTGCGTGAGAATCGATCTTAAGAGACAGAAAAAAATCCTTTAGGGAATAGATACTTGAAGCAAATACAATGTTCGACAAATTTTGGGTCAAAGGGTTTACGGATAAATATATCTTCATGCACATTGGGTCATCCAAAGCTTTTGTTTCATGGATGTTTCAAGTTGAGTCCATGTATAAGAAAAACTTTTCAATCCCCTTAAGGAAAGCTTAAGCTGAAGAGGGGAAAAACAATATAGAACAGATGCTTTAATTAAATTATTTTCATGAAAGTTGGGTCATAAAAAGACTCTTTTTTAAAACTTTTCTTTCATAGAAATCTCAAGTTGAGTCCATGTATAAGCAAAACTTTGCAATCCATAAGAAAAAACTAAAGCTTCAGATTTTAAAAAAACAATATAGAATAGATGCTTTATGCAAATATAGACACAATCCACACCAGAAAAAAAACCAAATTATAGGGCCAAATGGGTTTACTGAGAAATTAATTCCAATGCAAGTTTGGTCATCAAAAAGGCTTTCTTTTCACATTATTCTTTCATGGACGTCTCACGTAGAAAAGGGACCAAGAAATTTCTACCTCTGGAATATCATTAGGTCCGTCGTCCGCCATATTCACCGTCTGCGTCAAATTCCGATCGAAAAACCGAGCTAAATGCCAAAATAACAAAGTTAGGTTCAAATCTCATACACAAAACGAATCATTAAACCCTAGATGAGAGCTTAAAACATAGTATTGTTTCCTTAAAACCCCTAAATTAGCAAGAGGGATGCCTAAAAGTTGAATCTTTGGCAGAAATCCAAAATCTTCCATAAAATGGCCGGATTAACTCTATTTCCGTAGGAAAAGAAGAGAAAATTCAAAAAAATAAAGAAAGAAAACGAAAGATTTTCACCTTGGAAAAAATTCGTTGAGATCGTGGAGGGTCGGAGGCTGAGATTGAGAGGGCGAAGGAGTTATCGAAATAAAGAGCTGCCGAACTGGTCGAGGTGGGTCACATTTACAGAACCCATATAGTGTCATACCCGACCCCGACATAATTAGGATGCTGGTCGGTAATTTGTAACCCGAACCCGACCACTTGTGTTGACGGGTCACCCGAACCCGGTTTTTACAAAAATATTTTGCTTCACTAGGGATTTGGACCCTCAACCAACGGGTAATATTCTACACACATACCTAATTGCTACAAAAAATTCTAACTTACACATATGAACTATCATTTTCTACAAATATGTCCCAAGGAGGTAGCATCAATTTCCGCACATGGCTCTCCACGCGATCTTAATTACAATTAGGCTTAATTTTGAAAAACTAACTCATACTTTTGCTGAATTCCAAAAAAATACCTCTTATTTTGATATAATCGTAAAACTACCTAATACTGTTCAGGTTTCGATAAACTCACACATACTTTGGTTTCGTAGAACTACCTCATACTTTGCTTAATTTCGTAAAACTACCTCATACTTTGGTTTAATTTCGTAGAACTACCGCATACTTTGATATATGTGGGATGGTGGAGGAGGGAGGAGGGTGGCGGTGGGGAGAAGTGGTGGACGAGTGCGGCGGGGGGCTATGGTGGAGGGAGGGTGAAGGGGGCGGTGGACACAATGGGGTGGAGTGGGAGGGATGGGGAGGAGGGTGGCTGTGGGTGGAAGGGGATGGGCAGCGATGGGTGGAAGGGGGATGGATGGTGAAGGGTGGCTTTGTGGGGGAGGGGGAGGACGGTGGGGGGGAGTGGGAGGAGGGCGACGGTGGGTGGAATGGGGATGGGCAGCGATGGATAACGGGCGAAGGGCAACGGTGGGGGAGAGGGGGATATGGGGATGATGGAGTTTATCGAAACCTGAAAAGTACGAGGTAATTTTTCGATTATATCAAAATAAGAGGTATTTTTTTGGAATTCAGCAAAAGTATAAGATAGTTTTCCGAAATTAAGCCTTACAATTAAACTAGTTTAATGTTGAGAGTTGATAGAACCGTAGTATATAGTGGATGCCATATCTTATATTAAATTGATTTAAACGTTACAAGATGGTGGATACCAAGAGCTTTTCATACCAAATGTCTCATTCATAACACTTCCCATTATCCATCCATCTTTGTAAACTCATCATATGAATACTACAGGATTCATAATGCTTATGAGTATTACAATGGGTGGATACTTCTGGATCCTCAGTTAATGTGGTTGCCTCGTTAAAACCTTTGGCTATGGCAAACCCAGTGGGAAAAACCATAGCTAAGAAAAAAAAGTACAACTCTACATTTAACCCTCCCTGATCTGTACAAGCTTCAGGCTTGCAGATCTCCTAGACATCTATACATCAATCTCATCTACAACGATCCAGGAAAAAAATACAAAATACAAGCATCGCTTATCGATACAAGAATCACTCATTTATGGCAGCTACTGAATCCAAGGGATCTCCTATGAAGATGTCTCATATGAAGATGTGTGCTCTGTCTCATCGCCTTTGATGTAGACTTATCAAGGATGAGCTAGGGAAGTGGCATGGTCTGCAGACTCGGTAGATAGATCCATGTCTCTAGTCTCTGACCCAGTCGTCACTGTGTTTGTAAGGTATTTCAGGGCGTAGCTATGTATACTCTTGATTTGCTTCTTGGATGATGAGCTTCTCGGAATGATAGTATGATGTTTGCATTAGTCGCATGCTTTACAGATTTTCAGGATGTGGCCTGTCATTCGAGGTGGTCATCGCGATGATTTATTACATGCATCTGCAAATACATTTAACATGGAATATAATTCTTTATAGTAGTGACTCTTGGAGGTAGCGCAGAAGATGTGTAGCTCTGGTCTAGTGATGGGCTACAGGCACTGCATTGTATCTGGCTAAACAGATTTACTGCCGACGCTATATAGAGAAGTGTGCAGTTGGACAGATAAAGGAGTGTATCAAAGACACTCAAGTAAGGCACTTCAGGACATATGATATCCTTCCCCTCTTCCAGCGAATGGAAAGGGTCTTTATGTAAATCCATACAACCAATTGTATTTAGTGGATTACAATTGTACATGTATCTTCATCAACTTCGGGTGTATGAAGTTAAATGTCGCATGATTTTCATCTTCTGGATGTTATTTTCATCTGCTGGATAATATTTTCATTTTCTGGATGAGAGTTTCATCTTCTGTATGATGTGTTCATCTTCTGTATAAGAGTTTCATCTTCTGGATGATAAGTCTGTAAGCCAAGATTTTTGCCTAGGTCTTTCGTATCATATTTGATAGTTAGGCTTAAACAACTATTTTCGGTTTTCTCTTCAAGAGATCCGATGAGATTTGAGTCAATTGAAAATATAATCCCAAATCATTTTTTGCTCTTTTAAAGATGCAAAGACAACCTTTAGTAGGAGTCCTTATTTTGATTAGGAACTTTATTGGTTGTATTTTATATATTTCATAGAATAGACGTCTCAGAGTTTATTCAGGCAAGTATGGAAACTAGGAATAAATTCATAAGGTTATGCTGCCGTAACATCCATAGTAGCAAAAACCCAAAATTTTCATTTACCAAGTATAGGATTTTCGCAAACATAACCAGGGAACCTGATGCATCAGTTTTATTTGTAAGTGAGTCAAGCTCATCTTACTTGATTACTTCCTAGTTTCAGTAAAATGAAACTCTAAGCTATAGCATATTGCTTATAGCACACTATTTTATTTATTTATATTTGTGTTTATTCGGTACTCATTATGCACACAGGTTTGGTATCTTTTGATATCAGGACTTCTGGTCCAAACACTTCCCATTTCATAAGCGAGTCCAGCTAAGCTTATTATTGCCTTGTTCCACAATTTTGGCCAATCTCTACATTTGCTTCAGGCAAGGGAGTGTGGAACGATATTTATAATTATCACATTTAGTGGCAAATTGAAATGTGAATAAGTTGTCGACAAGTGTGTTTTTTATCCAAACACCTCCCCATGTACGTACATTATACAGTAATACTTCAATTTATTCCAGATTCATCTCATTTAGAGGTTTTGGAAAGGGAGAGGATATGGAGATAAGCTCACTTTCCTGTGGTGGTATTGTTTAAAAGTCTCCAAGAGTTTTCATCTCTTTGGAGCCTCGTGGTATGTCCTCTAATTCATTGAGGACATCTACTTCTGCTACTGGTGGATTGCATCCATTATTTTTGGTATGTCAATCCTAGCTGGATTTTTAGCAGCAGTGATGTGTGATTTTGACAATATTTGGATTGTCAGTAAATATATCCGAAAATTGTTTAACAGTTTCATTAGTGTGGATCTTCAGGATCACATCACTATTCATAATATTTGAAATGGTCAACTGAGCTTAAAGCTCAAGGATGATTGTAATATCCATGTTGAACCTAATACTGGGAATTTAAATAGATCTGAATGTGAAGGATCTTCAAGATCTAATCTTCACTATCGATTCTCTATATAAGACCCATCAAGGCACAATCTTTGAGATGTGCTCTAAATGCTTCCCATGTTTTCAGTGCTCGGAATCTATTAATATGGGGTAATTAAGCCCGATAAATAGATCTAAGATGTGAGTGCTTGGAATCTATTTATATGGGGTAATTAAGCCCGATAAATAGATCTAAGACGGCCTTTAATGGTTTTAGTTGGTGCTATGAGGATGTGGACATATCATGGCACAATCTACAAGATATGCTCTAAATGTTTTCCCCGTTAGGAGTACTCGAAAACTATTTATATTGGGTGATCAGGCCCATATAAATAGGTTCTAAAGAAGCGTTTTGATTGTCTGCAGTGTAATTGCATGTCCCCATGCCGTCACCAGCAACTGGATTTGTAACAGATGAGTAATACGTTTAAATCAATTTAATGATTTATTCATAAACCCATTTTTGGGTGTGAACACAAACTCCAGGGTGTTCAACTTTATTCCAGTTGCAAATTATGGTTGATTTCCCAGTATTATCCAATGTTCCCGTCATTTAGTAATGTGTCCTATATGTTGTGAAAAAGCTGGACTACGGTTGGATGATATATTTGATTATGACCATTTTTAGAGAATATATGGATGAGTATACTAAGGTACATCACCAGCCTTATGCAGGGAGTGGATAAGTCCACTTTATTCCATCAAGTACTCTCAAGAGACCCAGAGGTCTTATTAATTTAATGATGATAGTAAATATATCATCTTAAATTCTATTAGAGCAAGTTTTGAGAGTCAATGTCCACATGTAGTGGAGATGATCTTGTAATCATTTTTCCCGTTAAATGGGATAATGATAATGCACCCTTCTGAAGAAACTTCGTGTTCTTTAGAATTATAAGATTGGTTAATGATGTCTTGCATCATCAATCCAGGGTGGGATATTGTATCGTTCAAAAGTTTAAAAATTGGACGATTCTGGACACTTTATGGGTTCCATTTAATTCCTATTTTCGAATTTAACTATGAATTTTGAAAATCCATTTGAACGCTCAAGTATGGTCTTCAAGGCCATTATATTCTTGAATCATTTATTAGGATTTCGTTTTGACGAATATCCATCGAAACTTTGTAAGTTTCTTTTGCAGAGAGTACTGGGCATCCTCATATAGAGTATTCAGGCTAGCAACGTTCCGAATTTCAAGTCAGACGTCCCAAAATAGTTTTCTACTAGACTATTCTTAGGGTGAAATGCTATTAATAGCATACATCTTGAGGTGTCAATCTATAATTGTTTGACATATGCTAAAAATAAAGCATAAAATTTTACATTAGAATGAAATGCATATAAACAAAACGAGTTTATAAAAAAGCATACACATATTAATAAGTTTAGAAACATACTCCTATTAATTATGTTATGGCAACTAATTATAGTTTTTCAAAGTCTATATGTTCTCGGGGGATAGCTTAGTATACAATAGCTACATCGAATTTCGTCATTAGATTAGCTTTGTATATATTTTGATATGGCATAAATTAATGACCTTTCATATTCTAAATAGCAGTATGGTCGTATCTGAACTTCTGGGTCTGATCTTGGTTTGCCATTACTTATTCCACGTCGAGGATATCAAATCTTTCCTTTCTCTTTTGATATCAGAACATAGTTGGTCCTGGACTTCCCCTGTTTTCAGTCTTCCATATCGTTATTTATAAGGAAGAAGTAACAGTAGTCTCTATTGGGAGACATATACTAGGGAACGAGCTTATTTCTATACTTCCACTTTTTGAGTTTATGAGGGACTTTTGACAGTCCATTTGAATGCTCATATATGGTCTTTAGGCCATTATTTTCTTGAGTCATTCAGTTTTTATGTGGATAGAGAAACATGCTTAAGGGGACTAAATACGTGTGTGCGAATGTCATAAATTATTTCTCACTTATTTATTAAGCCACGACTACAGACATATGCTTATATTCAAGGTTAGATTTAGAAATCATTCCTTATAAAGTGAGATTACTCGAAAAGAGTTTAGCGGTGTTATGACAGACTTCTGGTGTCCATATTGGTCTAATCAGACCATAGATTTGTGAGATCTATTTACCGCATAGTGCGCATCTTTAAGAAGATGGAATAAATAGTTTTCACCTAATCCCTCGTATTTTGTTTGGTCAAAAGAGTATTGATATTTGATTTTGAACTTCAGGTTCAATTATCATGATTTTTAAAATTTTTGAAGAATTATCTATTTGTGCGCCATAATATATGTGAGCATAAATGCATGAATTGTGTATAAAAACATTTCATGCAGATTATAAAGCATTTAAGTAGGTAATTCATTTGAAGTATACAAAACAATTATATACATGAAGTTATTAAGTTAACCTAAGTAATGGCATGCAAACAAGGTATTAAACCAATTGTGCATTAATCTTTTGTTCATAAGATGCCCTGAATTTATATGACCAACCCATGAAAATTTCGTGGGATTTTAACCCAAAATGAAAATTATGTGACATTTAAATTCATAGACCCAAAGTTGACGAAGATACATGGATTCTGTACACTCGTGCTGTAATTAGACTATTCACGGTCCGACAAATCCAGAAAATTTTGGATAGTGATGAAATCTTGAAGGTTTCCTAGCCAAATATAGAAAAACCACTGTCATTATATAGCGAAGTCTACAGTTGGCCAGATAAAGGAGTGTATCAAAGACACTCAAGTAAGGCACTTCAGGACCTAGGATATCCTTCTCCTCTTCCAGCGAACGAAAGGGGGTCTTTATGTAAATCCATTCAACCAATTGGTGTATTTAGTGGAATACAATTGTTCATGTATCTTCATCAACTTCGGGTGTATGAAGTTAAATGTCACATGATTTTCATCTTCTGGATGTTATTTTCATCTTCTGGATGAAATCATGATCATGAATAAAAAAATTGGAATTTTTGCACAAATCTAGAAATACCACTAGATCGCGTATGCTACGAAGCCTTTTACACGCATCGATTCCTTTCTCGAGATGTCGCGAAAAATTCGTCAGAGATTCGCCACATCTATTCCTTCTCTATGAGCGTAATCGTGCTGATAACGTGTTGAGAGTTGAGAGAATCGTAGTCTATAGTGGAGACCATAGCTCTTATATAAATTGATTTAAATGTTACAAGATGGTGGATACCAAGAACATTTCATACCAAAGGTCTCATTCATAACATTTAATTGGTTTTTAGTTCTCATCAAAACTTAATTATTCACCCTCAGCAACACCTCATCTTCTTCCTCTTCATCATTATAACTAACATCCCTTCATCATCCCTTTCATCACCTAATCATCTTCCTCCTCCAAATGACTATTTTAACGGTAACAAACCTAACTTCATCTTATTCAGCTTTCCTCTCTCCTCACTGGAGTTAAACAAATAAATTACATCGGGAAAAAAATATTCTAAAATCACTCTCTAAATCTTTCGCTCCATCTTTCTCCTCTAATTACAGCCAACCTCTCCTTCTTTGTAGTCCCAAAAGCCCAGAGGCCTATCTAGAAGATTAGCCGCTTACTCAGTCAAAGTGACAGCTCATCCACCCGTTGAGCTCTCGAATATTAAGGAGTTGGTTAGTAACAACGGGAGTAAATGGACGGCCATTATGCTCCTTTTTAGGGGCGACAGCGTAAAGAAGGGACAATGACGCATCATAAAGGCGATGCCATTATTAGCTAACGGCACTCAAAGGAACCATTACTTATAAGAAGTCTCAACAGCGATGGGACAGAGGGTCGTTCTCAAGGAATACTAAAAACTCATGTACTCTAACACTCAGTTATCTGAATCATTTTTACATTTCCTCTATAGCTCGGCGAGAGAGTGATCGGTCAACCTCCCAATATGTCAGACTTTGCTGCCCCAAGCCTTTCCTTGTCATCCAATAACTTAATCATGTGAGGGAAATTTGGTTGGAACCCAGATCCGACCCCCTTGACAATCTTTCATGAATTGTAGACCTACCAAGGTAGCTCGGAGCTTGGTCGGCCTTCAAACCAATGATCGGGTGTAGCTTGCACTGATCCGGGACCGTCCTTCCTCAAGTCTCACTCATCGGCTGACGGAGCACCACATCACCAGAGACGTCCTCGTCATCATCCTACTCATTGTTGGCTGATTACCCCGTCAACAGTTGACGTCGTCTGTGGAAACTATAGTCAATATCCACATCACCTTTTAGGATTGACAATGTCGACTCACCCCACAAATCAAGGACCTGAAAGTCCACTCACTAGCAAAGAGACTGGTGCTCTTATACTCCATGTGGACAGTAGCTCCTCCTCTCAAGGGGATCTAATTCGCAATTGGTAACATTGGAGCAGTTTCAAGCATTCTCTCATGAAGTCAATGTTAACAATCAGACATTAACTTCCGTAATAGAACAACTGACAGACAAGCAGCCCTAATTGACTACATGACCACAGCATGTTGACATTGAACCACACCCCGAGATGCTACCATCCACACCA
Source organism: Scilla litardierei (assembly GCA_030789695.1). NCBI lineage: Eukaryota > Viridiplantae > Streptophyta > Magnoliopsida > Asparagales > Asparagaceae > Scilla > Scilla litardierei. The sequence goes on along the minus strand of CM061132.1, from coordinate 123,415,538 downwards.
GAAGGCCGAAGAAATGAAGACCCTAACTCGGAGCAACGAGTCATCCCTGTGACTACCCCTCAACCACCTCAGTATTGTTGGATCTGGATCTAAGCCTAAAGTGGGAGTGAATAGGCTAATAAAAATATTCGTGCAACCCACACAAAATCACAGGCAGTTATAGCAGATGCAGAGTAAATAATAAGCAATCACAGAGTGCACAGCAGATTTACCCTGGTTCGGTCGTCCACACGACCTACGTCCAGCCCCGAAAGCAAATACTAGATTAATAATGTTACTGGTACAACCTGTAGCTAGAGCACCCTCTCTACACTCACCTGGCTCTCAGTACCTGCACTCCACCGGTGCTAAACAAAGCTAATCCTAGTATAAGCTCTCACTTGACTAGTCCCACCTAGTCAAGTCCCTCTTGTCTAGTACCACACTAGACAAGACCCCAAAAGTTACAAATATGGTAATCTTTTCCCTACAAAGATCGATACACTACTATACAAATATAATAATAAAGAGTTTAGAAAATCTCAGTTTGTGTAGCCGTAGTCGTCTTTGTCAATCAGCTCAGGTCAGACCAAGTCTGACAGGATGTAGTCGTCAATGTCACGTCCCTCATTGGATGAAACTTGTGGCCTTGATGGAAGTTTTCCCCTTCTATGTTGCGGCCTTGAGATGTGTTCCCCCTTCCTATGTTATGGCCTTGTATGGATGGATAGCTCTTGGAGTCCCTTGCTTGCTTGTGGCTTGCACAATAAAGTAGATGATGCTTGAGGATATGTTGCGGACTAGAAGCACTTGGATGGTTGCGGCAAGGGAGATGGCTCCTTGGAGTTGCTTGCACAATGTAGAGGTAGCTGTTAGAAGTTGCGGCCTTGAAGAACTTGAGGATGTTGAAGAGAACTTGCGGCCTATGGTTGTTTGCTCAATGGATGAAGCTTGGAACTTAGGCTTGCGCAAGGGAGAAGGGGCTATGTATCTTGCGGCTATGGAGAGGATGGAAGCTTGATGTTTTGGACTTGAAGCTTAGGGCAATGGAGGATGAGCAATGGAGTTCTTGGAGACTTGGCTATGTTGCGCAAGGAGTAAACAATGGAGCCTTTTTGCTTTGAGGAGAAGAAGCTTGCGCAATGGGTTGATGATAGGCTCTCCTATGAAAGTTGTGTGCCTCTCTTTGCTCTCTTTTTGATAATTTGGCCGCACCCCTCTCTTTTGTTTTCTCTTCTCCTAATTTCCCTATTTGGATGATGGGTTTATATAGGAGAGGGAGAGGATCAAGTAGAATCAAATAGAATCCCACACTGGGAGGAGATTTGATGCAATCCTAACTTGAATAGGACTTGAATGAATCACCATGGAAGATCTCTTCTAGTCACATTGGATATGGAACTTGAATTTGTATGGCTATAGGACTGTATCTCATTTAATTACAATTGATTTGCATGAGATTCTCCATATCTCTCCATCTTTGACCAAGTCTTCATTTGTGTAAGAATAGGATTTGATTCATGCACCAATTGATTTGAATCAATTCAAATATGGATTTGAATTGATTTCCTCCTTATCTCCCCATCTTTGACTTAGTCCAATATGTGTAGCCATTATCTCCATTTTTGACCAAGTCCACTTTGCTAATGAATGGTAAATTCTCCATCACTTTGACTGTGTCTCTCTTTGAGTATTTGCAAGAGTGCCATTCCTGAAAACACTTAGCACACACATTAAATCGTTCACACACGTTTGTTATCATCAAACACGAAGTCATCAATCGTTCTATCCAACTACACGTTGTATCCAACAATCTCCCCCTTTTAATGATGACAAACCAATATAAGATTTGAGCAATAATGATTCATATAATATCATCGTGACATGTGTGTGAAGTGTGATGATGGAGGATGTATGCAATATGCAACAAGTATGACAATGATGTGCAACACAAGCATGCTCCCCCTATATTCATGCCCCCCTTGAACCAAAATTCATATATTCATTAAGCACATGCATTCATTCAGTATTCATTAATGCTTCACCTTAAACCAATATTCATGTACATGTAAGCATTAATGCACACCAAATCGTCGCAATATTTCTCCCCATTTTGCTATCATTAAAAGTGTATATGCGAAGTCAAATTCATACCACATGCAAAATAGTGAGCATTATAAATTACGACATACACTTGCATGTAGATATTCGCATAATAAGCAAAGGTTAGATTGACCATGAATACTATTGATTCTGCTTTTGCTGAAGGTCAGTCCATATCACGACCCCCTAAATTTAATGGTGTTTATTATGCCTATTGGAAATCTAGAATGAAAATCTACTTAGTATCAGTTGATTATAAAGTATGGAACATTGTTGAAAAAGGTTATAAGCCACCTGTTATTAAAATTGAAAACAATGAAATGCTTAAACATGAAGATAAATGGGATGATGCTGATTGGAGACTTTATTCTATGAATGGTAAAGCTATGAATGCGCTTATATGCTCTTTAGATAAATCTAAATTTAATCGCATCTCACATTGTTTAACTGCGCAGGAAGATCCTCTAACCTGCTCCGATATCACTTATTGGATCTGGATCTAAGCCTATAGGGGGTGAATCGGCTACTAAAAATATTCGTGCAACCCACACAAAATCACAGGCAGTTATAGCAAATACAGAGTAAATAATAAGAAATCACAGAGTGCACGGTAGATTTACCCTGGTTCGGTCGTCCCCACGACCTACGTCCAGCCCCAAAAGCAAATACTAGATTAATAATGTTACGGGTACAACTTGTAGCTAGAGCACCCTCTCTACACTCACCTGGCTCTCAGTACCTGCCCTCCACCGGTGCTAAACAAAACTAATCCTAGTATAAGCTCCCACTTGACTAGTCCCAACTAGTCAAGTCCCTCTTGTCTAGTACCACACTAGACAAGACCCCAAAAGTTACAAATATGGTAATGTTTTCCCTACAAAGATCGATACACTACTACACAAATATAATAATAAAGAGTTTAAAAAATCTCAGTTTTTGTAGCCGTAGTCGTCTTTGTCAATCAGCTCAGGTCAGACCAAGTCTGACATGATGTAGTCGTCAATGTCACGTCCCTCATTGGATGAAACTTATGGCCTTGATGGAAGTTTTTCCCTTCTATGTTGCGGCCTTGAGATGTGTTCCCCCTTCCTATGTTGTGGCCTTGTATGGATGGATAGCTCTTGGCGTCCCTTGATTGCTTGTGGCTTGCACAATGAAGTAGATGATGCTTGAGGATATGTTGCGGACTTGAAGCACTTGGATGGTTGCGGCAAGGGAGATGGCTCCTTGGAGTTGCTTGCACAATGTAGAGATAACTGTTAGAAGTTGCGGCCTTGAAGAACTTGAGGATGTTGAAGAGAACTTGCTGCCTATGGTTGTTTGCTCAATGGATGAAGCTTGGAACTTAGGCTTGTGCAAGGGAGAAGGGGCTATGTATCTTGCGGCTATGGAGAGGATGGAAGCTTGATGTTTTGGACTTGAATCTTAGGGCAATGGAGGATGAAGCAATGGAGTTCTTGAAGACTTGGCTATGTTGCGCAAGGAGTAAACAATGGATCCTTTTGGCTTTGAGGAGAAGAAGCTTGTGCAATGGGTTGATGATCGGCTCTCCTATGAAAGTTGCGCGCCTCTCCTTGCTCTCTTTTTGATAATTTGGCCGCACCCCTCTCTTTTGTTTTCTCTTCTCCTAATTTCTCTATTTGGATGATAGGTTTATGTCACGCCCCGCCTCCCTAAAATGGAGGCGAGACGTGAGAAGGTCCGCACGAGAGTGGAGATGTGAAGCCCCAAACCCGATAAGCGTCAATAAAACATAAGCAGGGCCCTGTAACCACAAACGGAACAACAATAATAACACAAGGAGAGACAGAAATAAAATCTCATATCTCATAATTTGTCCAACATGAAAATTAAGTTCAACATCCAGAAAAGCCACCAGGCTAAAAGAAAGAGTCTAAAGGCCCAGAACAAGGCCAACAAAAGGAACAACGTAACAAGGTATAGGTGCTACGCACCGACAACAAAACAGCAGTCTACACAAAAGGTAAAGCTCAACGAAGACACTAGGACTGGTCCTCAGTGTCCACGTACTCCTCGCCAAACTCAGGCTCGGGCTCGGCGTCAACAAACACCTCGTCCTCTACTATGTACTCAGGCTCAGGATCTAACATGTGTCACCCAAAAGAGTAAAGGGGCACATGTCAGCAAGTCTAAAAGACTTGGGCAAGGAAACTGAAAGTAAGGCAACTAGCAACCTAGCAGTTATAGTATGCATGACATGGCAGTTATAACATGAGTGCACAAGCAAGACATGGTGAAACAATATGTACAAGGGAACAATTATCGGGACAAGTCAAGAGTAGCCAAGCTACTAACAATCTCAATCATTTCACTAGTCACGTTTCAAGTTGTTTGTAGATGTTTACGCCTTACAGATGAACGGTTTGGCATTCACGCTGATTGGCCGCTTAACACTACCCCAGAACCCAGAGTTTATGCCTTACCACTGCAGTTGCTGATCGGGCAGACTCCCAGTTGATTGGCCGCGTAACTCTTACCCCCAATACCCACATGTAAACGAGCCAGGGTCCCTGCACACGATCTCAGTAAATGAGCCAGGGTTGCCCCGCACAGGAGCTCGCATTCCAATTCACGATTCATAAGCATTTGGCGTAGGGGTGCACCTAGCCTCAATCATTTCACGAGATGTAGCGGAGCTACGCAATCACGGAAACCCTTAAAGAATGCAATGACATGACAAGTAGTGTGCGTACCGTTAATGGAAATTAAACATGACATGGTAATTGTGCAACATGATAAATGTCGGATCTAGCTTCGTTGTCAAGCTAGTTCCTAAATTTGTGCCTAGGCGAGTATCATTTCGTCGCCTAGTCTCTTTTACGCCTACAACAAGCGAATGGCCTAAAACATGGCCTAAACCCTAAGTGGCAAGTTTCACTTGCCTAGCACCGAGGATGAAGATCAACGAGGGTTCATCCCACGGACGCTAATCTACGGGGAAGTCGCTGTTATGGAGAAACAATCATCAAAACAACATTTATTTCATTAGGGTTTCACAAAAACACAACGGGTTATGAAATCATTAAGAGATCGATCATTACCGTATAGGAAACGGAAGAACGATGCCGGGCAAGCACGGCACGGAAGAAACGCTCCGGGGAACCTAAGGTTCAGATATGGAATAGATGGGGAAAATCTGGAGAGATAGGTTGGGATGTGGATTTTGGGGGTTTGATGAGATTTTGAGGAAGATGAGAGGTAGAATGTGTTAAGTGAGGGTTTGGATGATGGATTTTGGGCTTGGGATGAAGGAATAAGGGTTTGAGGTAGTAGGGGGCTCAATGGGGGAGAAATTAGGTTTAGAGTTGAAGAAGAAGAAGAAAACATTTGGGAGGGGTTTTGTCACGACCCGCTTCCCTAAAATGGAGGCGAGACGTGAAAAGGTCCGCACGAGAGTGGAGCTGTGAAGCCCCAAACCCGATAAGCGTCCACAAATAAATAAACAGGTCCCTGTAACCACAACAGAATAACAATAATAACACAAGGAGAGACTGAAATAAAATTCCACATCTCACAAATTGTCCAACATCAACAATAAGTCCAACATCCAGAAAAGCCACCAGGCTAAAAGAAAAGAGTCCAAGGCCCAGAACAAGGCCAACAAAAGAATACGACATAACAAAGTATAGGTGCTACGCACCGAATACAAAACAACCGTCTAACAAAAGTAAAACACACGATGACACTAGGACTGGTCCCCAGTGTCCACGTGCTCCCCGTCAAACACAAGCTCGGGCTCGGCGTCAGCAAACACCTCGTCCTCAACGAGGTACTCGGGCTCAGGATCTAACATGTGTCACCCAAAAGAGTAAAGGGGCACATGTCAGCAAGTCTAAAAAGACTTGGGCAAGGAAACTGAAAGTGAGGCATCTAGCAACCTAGCAGTTTAGTATGCATGACATGGCAGTTATAACATGAGTGCACAATTTAAACATGGCAAGACAATTTGTACAAGAGAACAATCATCGGGACAAGACAAGAGTAGCCAAGCTACTATCAATTCAATCAATTCACATTTTGTAGGTGTTTAGGCCATTCGCTGAAAGGCATAGCATTTCAGACCGATCGGCACTAAACACTACTCAATACCCACACGATATGGAGCCTGGGGTCCCTGCACATTGAGCTCATCTAGTGAGCCTAGGGTTGCCCCGCACATTGAGCTCGCATTCTTAGTTCACAATTCATTACATCGAGCGTTGGGGTTTCCAACTCATTATGCTCGCTTCTGGTCACGAGCCAGGAACACAAGTATGGCGTAGGGAACACCTAGCCGGAACACGCAATTCGGGCATTGGCTATCAACCAACACATGGCCCGCTTCTGGAACACGAGCCAGGAACACAACATTGTAGCGAAGCTACGCAATCACAGCAATACCTAAAGAATGCGAGATCATGACAATTTATTTGCGTATAGTTAATTAAATTAAACGTGACAGGCGAAATGCAATGACATGAACATATTGCGTACCGTTAATTGAAAGTAAACATGACATGTTAACTGTGCAACATGCTAAAAGTCGGAACTAGCTTCGTTGTCAAGCTAGTTCCCCAATTTGCGCCTAGGCGAGTATCATTTCGTCGCCTAGCCTCTTTTACGCCTACAACAAGCAAATGGCCTAAAACATGGCATAAACCCTAAGTGGCAAGTTTCACTTGCCTAGCACCGGGGATTGACGATCACTTCGTCACACGGATGCTATCTACGGGGGAAATCGCTGTTTTGGGGGAGACAAACATCAAACACATAAAATTAATTAGGGTTTTCATAAAATTATAAATAGGTTAAGAAAACAACGGTAGAACGATTTCTTACCAAGAGGAGACGGAAGAAACACTCCGGGGAACCCTAGGATCAGATCTGGAAAAGATTGGAGAAGTTTGGAGAAACTAGGGTTTTGGGGGATTTGGGGATTTTGATGGGTTTTGGTGAGATTTTGGGGAAGATGAGAGGTAGATAGAGTAGATGGATGGATTGGATGATGGATTTAGGGCTTGGAATGGAGAAATGGAGCTTGGAGGAAGATGGGGGCTTAAGGGGGAAGATTCTAGGGTTTTGGGTCGTGTTGGAGGAAGAAGAAACGTTTGAGAGGGGTATTTATAGGTTGGGCTGGCGTCTGCCCAGAAATTAGGGTTTTAACACAGACTAGACGGTCAAAGAGCAACCACTGACCGACTAGTTTGGCAACTAGTCGGTCGGTCGACCAACGCAGACCGACTAAGTGTAAACAGTAACTCCTGAACGAAAATAGGATTTAGAGTTAGTCGGTCCATGAACAAGTACTGACCGACTAGTTTAGCATCTAGTCGGTCGATGAACGTTCTTAGACCGACTAAGAGTAAACAGTAACTGATACAAAAATAAGATGATGAGTTAGTCGGTTCAAGAAGCATTGCTGACCGACTAGTTTGCAACCTAGTCGGTCAACCAACGTTCTTAGACCGACTAACGATAAACAGTAACTCCTGAGAAATTTAGAAAGCTAACTAGTCGGTCCAAGAAGGATTGCCGACCGACTGGATCGTCATCTAGTCGGTCGGTGGCCCTTCTTACACCGGCTAATGAGCACAGAAAAGTACCGATACGGAGCGCGAGGCCCCGGCATCGATTCCTAAGACTCCTAGGCTTGATCTAACAGTTAGATATGACCGTTATGAAGTCCGTCACGAGTGACATACTTCGAAATCGACAATCCTAAGGAAGGAGCGAGAAAATACGACGAATCGATCGAAAATGAAAACTACGGAGACGAAAACCACACATGAGGAGAAAATCCACCAAAACATATATTATATTATATTAAATCCAGATACATGAAAAGCAGTCGTTACATCCTCCCCAACTTAAGAAAAATTCCGTCCTCGGAATTTCCAAAAATTCACGAGTCCGGAAACAAAAGTGGGAAACGCTCTCGCATCTCATCCTCATTCTCCCAAGTAGACTCTCCAGGTGAACCGTGTCGCCACATCACCCTCACAAGATTGACAATCTTGCTCCGAAGCGATTTCTGTCGCCTGTCCAGAATCTGCACTGGATGCTGGTCATACGTCATATCGGGGCGAACGGTAATCTCCGAAAAATCCACCGCATGAGACGGATCGCTAATGTATCGACGAAGCTGCGACACATGGAAAACATTGTGAACTCCTTCCAAAGATGGCGGCAAGGCCAAGCGATAAGCTACCTCGCCAACCCTCTCCAAAACATCAAATGGTCCAATGTATCGCGGGCTCAACTTTCCACGCTTCCCAAAACGAATCACACCACGATTCGGGGAAATCTTCAAGAACACATGGTCGCCCGGCTGAAACTCCAAAGGACGACGTTTAGCATCCGCCCAATGCTTAAAACGGTCCTGAGCAATCCTCAACCTCTCCCGAATATTCCTGACGATATCCACGGCCTCCACGATCATCTCAGGCCCCAACAACTCCCGATCTCCAACGTCATCCCAACTCAATGGCGATCGACATTTCTTCCCATAAAGAGCGGCGAAAGGCGCCATGCCAATACTCGCCTGGAAGCTGTTGTTGTAAGAGAACTCCACCAAATGCAGATGGTCCTCCCACGAACCCTTGAAATCCAACATGCACGCCCTCAGCATGTCTTCCAAAATCTGAATCGTCCTCTCGGACTGGCCATCCGTCTGCGGATGGTACGCCGTGCTGAAACTCAGACGCGTACCCAAGCTCTTCTGCAAACTCTGCCAGAACTGAGATGTGAACCTCGTGTCCCTGTCAGACACGATACTCACGGGGACTCCGTGAAGTCGCACAACCTCCTGCACGATTCACGTTACATCACTATCCAAACTAGGAAAAGGAAATAAAAACGGAGAGTAAAAGAATTTTACCTCCATATATCTCCTCGCTAGCGCCTCAGTGGACTGTCCCACTCGGAATGGAATAAAGTGCGCAGATTTGGTCAATCGATCTACGATCACCCAAATCGCGTCATTCTGCTTCGGACTCCGAGGTAGTCCAGTCACGAAATCCATAGTGATGTGTTGCCACTTCCACTCCGGAATCGGAAGCGGTTGTAGCAACCCGGCCGAACGCTGATGCTCCGCCTTCACTTGCTGGCAAACCAAGCACTTGGCCACACTCCGAGCCACACTCCTCTTCATACCATGCCACCAATAATTCAGACGAAGATCCTGGTACATCTTGGTGCCACCAGGATGCACAGAATACGGCGAACTGTGTGCCTCCACCATCAACTCCTCTCTGATATCCCCAGCGGGCACACACAACCTGGCTCCAAACCTCAGCGAGCCATCCTCATGAATCAAAAAGTCAGTCCGCAGACCGGCTTCCACCTGCTCCCGAATCCTTACCAACTTCGGATCTCCGGCCTGGCCAGCCTTAATCCGATCCACGATCGTCGAATGTACCTGCATGTACATCAATGAAGAAGCCTCCCCAGGAAGAACAATTTCCACGCCAGACTCGCAAAAATCCTGCTGCAATCTCCACTGCGAGGTCAAAATCATCACCGTTGGAAGTCTACTCAAAGCATCCGGAACCACGTTCACCTTGCCAGGGTGAAACTGCAAATCAATATCATAATCCGCCATAAGCTCCAACCATCGACGCTGTCGCAAGTTGAGCTCCTTCTGAGTGAAAATGTACTTCAAGCTTTTGTGATCGGTGAAAATCTTCACTTTCTCACTCAGCAAGAAGTGCCTCCAAATCTTAAGAGCAAACACAACGGCAGCCAACTCCAAATCATGCGTCGGATAATTCTTCTCATGAACCTTAAGCTGACGAGACGCATACGCCACAACATGCCCGTGCTGATGCAACACACAACCGAGACCCTTGCCAGAAGCATCGCAAAAGATCTCAAATCCACCGCTGCGATCAGGCATAACCAAAATAGGGGCAGTCGTCAACCTCTCCTTCAGAATACCAAAAGCACTCCCACAATCACCCGACCAAACATAAGCAACATCCTTCTGCGTCAACCTGGTCATCGGCTCAGCAATACGAGAAAAGTCCTTAATGAATCGCCGATAATAACCAGCAAGTCCAAGAAAACTCCGAATCTCAGATGCTGACGACGGAACAGGCCACTCCCTGATGGCCCGAATCTTCTCGGGATCCACTGAGATACCATCTCCAGTCACCACATGCCCAAGAAAAGCAACTCGATCCAGCCAAAACTCGCACTTCGAAAACTTAGCATACAAACGATGCTTCCTCAAAATTTCCAACACCGTCCTCAAGTGCGAGGCATGCTCTTCCTCCGACTTCGAATAGATCAGGATGTCGTCGATAAAGATAACGACAAACTTATCCAAAAAGTCGTAGAAAATCAGGTTCATCAGATTCATGAAAACTGCGGGCGCGTTAGTTACGCCGAAAGGCATAACCACAAACTCATAGTGTCCATACTTCGTCCTGAACGCTGTCTTCGGAACATCTCCCTTCTTCACCTTCAACTGATGGTAACCACTCCTCAAATCCAATTTTGAAAACACCCTCGAACCTCCAAGCTGATCAAAAATATCATCGATGCGAGGCAACGGGTATTTATTCTTAATGGTCACCGCATTCAACTCCCGATAATCCACGCACATGCGACGCGAACCATCCTTCTTCTTAACCAGCAACACCGGTGCTCCCCACGGAGACACGCTAGGATTAATATAACCCTTCTGCAAGAGCTCATCCAACTGCTTCCGCAACTCTTCCAACTCTGCAGGTGCCATACGATACGGCGCCTTCGAAATCGGCTGCGCACCTGGAACAAGATCGATAGAAAATTCCAGAGCCCGATCAGGCGGCAAACCAGACATCTCCTCGGGGAAGACGTCGCCAAAATCTCGCACCACAGCTGGCCACTCCAGCTCCATCTGCATAGCCACAGCCTCCACCGGACTGTCCCGAAATCTGACAGGACCAAGCGAACTGCTACCACGACTGAACTCAAACACTGGATGTCCGGGAATCTCGAACACCACCTTCTTCCTCCTGCAGTCAATCGTAGCATAGAAGCTCGCCAGCCAATCCATCCCAAGAACTGCATCATAGTTGATGATGTCGTGGACAATGAAATCCGCAAAAAGCTCATGTCCACAGACCACCAACGAGCAAGAATTGCAACCACGATGCACCGAGACCACACCATTCCCTGTGACGATATTCCAACTCCTCAGAAGAGGGGACGTCGACAAGGAATGCCTCTCCACGAAGCTCCGAGAAATAATGCACATCGATGCACCAGAGTCAAAGAGGACTCGTGCAGGAAATGTGCACACCAAAATCACACCTAATCAATCAATTAACAATCAAACCATATTCTAGCAAACAACCATGTTCAAGCAAACAACACAATTAAACATTCAAAACCAGCTCGGAAAATGACAGCTAGATTGAGGATTACCTGCGATAACCTCATCCACAGCCTCGCTCTCCGCAGCGGTCATCAGAAAAGCCTGCCTCCCGGCAGAACAGCCTGCCGAAAAGCCTGCCTCTGCGGAACAAGAGCTGTTCCACGTCCAGCAGGAACAGGCGCTCGCTGCTGCAACGGCTGAGCAGCAACAGGTGCCCTCCTCAGCGGAACAGCCTGCCGACAATCCTTCGCGACATGAGAAGCATCACCGCAAACCAGACACTGGCCGAGAAACTTCCGACACTGATCCTTGACGTGACCAGGCTTGCCGCAGAAATGGCAAAACTTCGGAATAGGCCCTCCTGGCCTCTTAAACTGAGCAGACTGATTAGGCCTGAATCCAGGTCTAACCACGGCTCTCGCCTGTTCCACAGGCCTCTTCCCAGCACCAACAACAGACCCCTTCCTCTGGTTCACGAGCAGCTCCTGCCTCTTGGCAGCGACCAGAACCTTCTGATAAGATTCCCGGTCAGAAGAGGTCACAAAACTCTGGAGCTCCGAAGCAAGCCCCTGCAGAAACCTCTGAGCTCGCTCCTCAGCGTCCTGCACCATCTTTGGTGCAAACCGACTAAGCCTCATGAACTCCTGGTGGTACATGTCCACCGACGAGTTCCCTTGCTTCAGATCGATAAAACGCTGCAGCATATCCTCCTTGGCAGCCTTCGGGAAGAACTCACCCTCAAATCTGGCCTTGAAGGTAGCCCAAGCTACTGGCTCCACCAACAACTTCTCCTCCGCATCCCACCAATTCCGAGCATTATCCTTGAGTTGCCTCTTCGCCAAATCAACCCATCCAGCCGGGGTGATCTTGGCCATCTTCAGATTGTCCTCGACGTTCCGAATCCACTCATCGACAGCCAGAGGACCCTCAGAACCATCAAAATATGCGGGACCCAGCTCCCGAAATTGCTTCGCTCCTGGCTCAGAGCGAGGGGCATCCGGAAGAGCCCGGGCAGCTCGAGCAAGTGGAGCATTCTGGACTTGCAAAAGCACGCCCTGCTGCACTTGCATCATCTGCAACATCATTCGCATCATCTCACCGTTGGTGGGTTCCCGCTCAGGCTCCTCATCATGAGGGAGCGCACCACTGCCCCCACCACGGGTGAAACGCCTTCCTGCCATCTAGTGACACAGAAAACGAATCAGATTAGACTCATAGCTTATGACTCGGACATCGAACTTAATTTATTGGACATTCTAATATTATTATCGCTATTTCAAAAATCGCAGTTACAGAAGGACCTGCATGGGCCACCACTAAAACCTGTCACGACCCGCTTCCCTAAAATGGAGGCGAGACGTGAAAAGGTCCGCACGAGAGTGGAGCTGTGAAGCCCCAAACCCGATAAGCGTCCACAAATAAATAAACAGGTCCCTGTAACCACAACAGAATAACAATAATAACACAAGGAGAGACTGAAATAAAATTCCACATCTCACAAATTGTCCAACATCAACAATAAGTCCAACATCCAGAAAAGCCACCAGGCTAAAAGAAAAGAGTCCAAGGCCCAGAACAAGGCCAACAAAAGAATACGACATAACAAAGTATAGGTGCTACACACCGAATACAAAACAACCGTCTAACAAAAGTAAAACACACGATGACACTAGGACTGGTCCCCAGTGTCCACGTGCTCCCCGTCAAACACAAGCTCGGGCTCGGCGTCAGCAAACACCTCGTCCTCAACGAGGTACTCGGGCTCTGGATCTAACATGTGTCACCCAAAAGAGTAAAGGGGCACATGTCAGCAAGTCTAAAAAGACTTGGGCAAGGAAACTCAAAGTGAGGCATCTAGCAACCTAGCAGTTTAGTATGCATGACATGGCAGTTATAACATGAGTGCACAATTTAAACATGGCAAGACAATTTGTACAAGAGAACAATCATCGGGACAAGACAAGAGTAGCCAAGCTACTATCAATTCAATCAATTCACATTTTGTAGGTGTTTAGGCCATTCGCTGAATGGCATAGCATTTCAGACCGATCGGCACTAAACACTACTCAATACCCACACGATATGGAGCCTGGGGTCCCTGCACATTGAGCTCATCTAGTGAGCCTAGGGTTGCCCCGCACATTGAGCTCGCATTCTTAGTTCACAATTCATTACATCGAGCGTTGGGGTTTCCAACTCATTATGCTCGCTTCTGGTCACGAGCCAGGAACACAAGTATGGCGTAGGGAACACCTAGCCGGAACACGCAATTCGGGCATTGGCTATCAACCAACACATGGCCCGCTTCTTGTCACGCCCCGCTTCCCATTCTACCGGGAGCGAGGACGCGAGCGGGTCCGCGATGTGCTTAAAACAAGGAGGAGTACTTTTTTTTTGGAATCTTTTTCTTTTCTTCCTCCTTGGCTTAAACACACTAAGCGTCTGTATAAAAATTGCAGATTCTTGCTTGCAAATTTAAGAAACAGCTCAAACAACATTATTACATATCCAGTGTACAATAATTAAGATACAGCTTGGCCTAGTATGGCCAATACAAACAAAGTACACGAATTACATTAATCAAATATGTATAAAAGTGCTGACGCGAAGGTAAAAGTCTAGTCTTCTGTGGGTAGATACTCCACGTAGCCTTCGAGCACTGGCTCGGTTTCTGCAGTAGTGTCTTCAAAGAACTCACTATCGATACCTGACGGACATTTCGTAAAACAACAAAATGAAATGTCCGTCAGCGAGGTTTACTCGGCAAGATAATCTCAAAACCAAAATGTCGGACATTTTAAAATTAAACAATGATGCACTTAAAGACAAGCAATAAGCTTAATTTACGAATGAGCAATAAAAGAGATAAAGCAGTTTAAAGTAGTTAAAACAGTTAAAGCAGTTAAACATTTGCAACCTGCAGCAATTAAATCATTGATAGCCATTTGCAATACCATTTGCAACCTGTAGCAATTTCAATAACAATTTGCAATACTATCAGCAACCTGTGACAATTTAGCATTTAATAAACACACTGTAGCGACCTGCAGAAAAGATGTTAGAACAATAGTCAATAACCAGTCTATCCTAGTGATAAGTCCATGTCCAAGAGTACTAGAGATAACCAACATGCAGCCTGCGACGGGAGCAACTCCGCGGCTTACCCACCGTTCCGATATGGCAACGGTCAAGGTTCTAACCCCCGTAATGTGTTGGAGGTAATTTAGTATGGCGCATCCAGTCATTCTGTAACACTTGTGATCATAGACTACCCCAATCCCAGGTCAAGTCTAGTGTCGGTCACAAGAACGTGTACTATCTGTCTATTATTGAAATTCCATCTTTCATTCTATATTGTTAAAGTTCCATCTTCCATTCAATATTGTTGAAGTTCCATCTTCCATTTCAGTCAATTCAGTCTCGGTTTTCAACAGTCCGTACGATAGTTTCACAAAAGTTCACCACTTTGCGATTCGATTTAGCAATTAGAAGAAAACATAAAGATCACTTAAATTGATGAAAGAACGAGTAAGATCTAATTTTAACTAAGCAAAAGAGTTTAAATTAGCTTAAAATACTTTCTAAGACTAGTAGTTATTTTTCAAGATTTTTAAACAATTTTTAAACAATTTTAAATAGCCAAAAAGCAATTTTAAATCAAGAATGATTTTTAAAACATATGTTCAAGGAATTGTTTAGAGCAAACCGTACATCAGAATTCTTCAAACAAGGTGTCAAAATGATCGTATTCACTAGTACTACGACATATATTTTTATCGTATGTAAGTGCACGTAAAAATCACAGATT
The DNA here is from genome assembly GCA_030789695.1 of Scilla litardierei. NCBI lineage: Eukaryota > Viridiplantae > Streptophyta > Magnoliopsida > Asparagales > Asparagaceae > Scilla > Scilla litardierei. The sequence goes on along the minus strand of CM061132.1, from coordinate 123,400,287 downwards.
ACGAATTTTAAAAGGATTTTTAAAACAAGAATTTATCATTACAACATATCTTCAAAGATTTATTCCGGGCAAACCGTACGTCAGAATTTTGCAAACAAGATGTCAAAACGATCGTATTTACAAGTACTGTAACATATATTTTTATCAGACGTACATATACGTAAAAATTGCAAGCTACGAATTTTAGAAGAATTTTAACCTATTTAAGTTTTGCCTTTAAAAATTCACTGTGAGAAATATACTTGCCTGATCGCGACGAAACTAGCGCCAATGGATTCGTTTCGACGTTTCTGATTTTCTGGGACTAGCCACACATTTTTCTGGCCCCTGTATAATTAGTTATGGATTTATAACCTTAAAACCCATTTATTAATTATTATAAAATACGAAATTACGAAATAATCGCGTATTTACAAGTTTGCCATCCGAATTTACCCGCTGCCTTTCGTTCGTTTCAGCTGCAGGGAGAGAGAGGGTGGGCGACGTGGGCGGAGGCGGTGGCAGAGCGGTCGGCGGTGAGGGCGGACGACGGCGGCGAGCGGGGCGGCGACAGAGGCGGAAAGGCGGCGGCGATGGTCAACGGCTCGGGGCGGAGGTCAACGACGAGGAGCGGTGGTCAGGCGAAGGTCGAGCGCGGCGAGGCATGGGGAAGACGGTGGCGGCGCTCTCCAAGCTCCGTGGCGTCGGCGCTGACGTTGAGGAGGCAGCGATGGTCAGTCCTCCGGCGACGAGGGCGGGGGTGGGCTTCAAGGACGACGGAGCGGTGGCGAGCTCCCGGCGGTGACAACGGGTGGCGGTCAGACCGCCGGAGGCGAGTGCTAGAGAGAGGGAAGTGAGAGAGAGACGGTGAGAGCGGGAGAATCCGCAGCGGGGCTGGGTTGTTTTGCATGGGTATGGGCTGAGACGAGAAGGAGAGAGAGAGATACGGTGGGGGAAAATTTGAACGGGGATTGAGTTTAAGTCTGGGTTGAGGGTTTCAAACGAAAAGCAAAACGAGAAAGGATCTGTGTGTGTCTGGGTGTCTCATACAAATGAAAGAGGGTTTAAATAGGTTAAGTATTGGCAAAAACGTAATTAGTGGGAGGGGAGACCAACCTGGTAGATGGGGGTTCGGGGTTAGCTGAAGGAAATGGGTAGATACGGTTAGGTAAAGGGATTAGGAAGGTAATAAGAGGGAGGTAGATGAGGTTAAGGTAATTAGTGAAGTAAAACTCCATTAACGAAAGTCATTAGTGAAAATACAAAAAGCGAAAATTACGAAAATGCCCCTACTAATAAACGTGTCCGAAAAATTACGAAAACATACCCATGGGACCGTATCGTCACGAGGATCGTGAATACGAAGACCGTTCCAGGGTTTGAGCTACGGAAATACTAGATTTTGGCCAAAACGTTTAGAAAGCGGGTTTGCGGGTTCTCTAATGAAACGATATCAGAAAATTACGAAATTAATGTGGGAAGCCCCAAATGATCATAGGATGCTACTGCAGAAGTTTGAAAATGTTTTGAAGACGTTTGTATAGAAAATAAATTCATTGAGCCAAAACAGCAATATCTGAAAATGAATTTTTATCAGATCTTTTAGAGGTATTTGACGAAATCCGATTTTACTAAAATACTCCATAACTAGCATGGTACTCCAAAATATTTTTATAGGAAATTTTTGAAATCAGTTTAAGACTCCTAACAAACCATTATAAAATACAATTTAAAAATTGAATTTTCTTTAAATACTTAATTTGAAAGTATTGGAAAAATACAGGCCGTTACACTTCTGGAACACGAGCCAGGAACACAACATTGTAGCGAAGCTATGCAATCACAGCAATACCTAAAGAATGCGAGATCATGACAATTTATTTGCGTACAGTTAATTAAATTAAACGTGACAGGCGAAATGCAATGACATGAACATATTGCGTACCGTTAATTGAAAGTAAACATGACATGTTAACTGTGCAACATGCTAAAAGTTGGAACTAGCTTCGTTGTCAAGCTAGTTCCCCAATTTGCGCCTAGGCGAGTATCATTTCGTCGCCTAGCCTCTTTTACGCCTACAACAAGCAAATGGCCTAAAACATGGCCTAAACCCTAGGTGGCAAGTTTCACTTGCCTAGCACCGGGGATTGACGATCACTTCGTCACACGGATGCTATCTACGGGGGAAATCGCTGTTTTGGGGGAGACAAACATCAAACACATAAAATTAATTAGGGTTTTCATAAAATTATAAATAGGTTAAGAAAACAACGGTAGAAAGATTTCTTACCAAGAGGAGACGGAAGAAACACTCCGGGGAACCCTAGGATCAGATCTGGAAAAGATTGGAGAAGTTTGGAGAAACTAGGGTTTTGGGGGATTTGGGGATTTTGATGGGTTTTGGTGAGATTTTGGGGAAGATGAGAGGTAGATAGAGTAGATGGATGGATTGGATGATGGATTTAGGGCTTGGAATGGAGAAATGGAGCTTGGAGGAAGATGGGGGCTGAAGGGGGAAGATTCTAGGGTTTTGGGTCGTGTTGGAGGAAGAAGAAACGTTTGGGAGGGGTATTTATAGGTTGGGCTGGCGGCTGCCCAGAAATTAGGGTTTTAACACAGACTAGTCGGTCAAAGAGCAACCACTGACCGACTAGTTTGGCAACTAGTCGGTCGGTCGACCAACGCAGACCGACTAAGTGTAAACAGTAACTCCTGAACGAAAATAGGATTTAGAGTTAGTCGGTCCATGAACAAGTACTGACCGACTAGTTTAGCATCTAGTCGGTCGATGAACGTTCTTAGACCGACTAAGAGTAAACAGTAACTGATACAAAAATAAGATGATGAGTTAGTCGGTTCAAGAAGCATTGCTGACCGACTAGTTTGCAACCTAGTCGGTCAACCAACGTTCTTAGACCGACTAACGATAAACAGTAACTCCTGAGAAATTTAGAAAGCTAACTAGTCGGTCCAAGAAGGATTGCCGACCGACTGGATCGTCATCTAGTCGGTCGGTGGCCCTTCTTACACCGGCTAATGAGCACAGAAATGTACTGATACGGAGCGCGAGGCCCCGGCATCGATTCCTAAGACTCCTAGGCTTGATCTAACAGTTAGATATGACCGTTATGAAGTCCGTCACGAGTGACATACTTCGAAATCGACAATCCTAAGGAAGGAGCGAGAAAATACGATGAATCGATCGAAAATGAAAACTACGGAGACGAAAACCACACATGAGGAGAAAATCCACCAAAACATATATTATATTATATTAAATCCAGATACATGAAAAGCAGTCGTTACAGGTTTAAATAGGAAGGGCTGGCGGCTGCCCAGAAATTAGGGTTTCGACACTGATTAGTCGGTCAAAGAACAACCACTAACCGACTAGTTTGGGAACTAGTCGGTCGGTTGACCAACGCAGACCGACTAAGTCCAAACAGTAACTCCTGTACAAAAATAGGATTTAGATTTAGTCGGTCAAAGAACAACTACTGACCGACTAGTTTGAGATCTAGTCGGTCGACGAACGTTCTTAGACCGACTAAGAATGAATAGTATTTGGTGTCAAAATGATCATAGAGCTAGCCGGTTAAAGAACGATTGCTGACCGACTAGTTTGAGATCTAGTCGGTCGATGAACGTTCTTAGACCGACTAAAAGTGAACAGTAACTGGTACCAAAAATAGTTAATAAGTTAGTCGGTTTAAGAAGCATTGCTAACCGACTAGTTTGCAAACTAGTCGGTCAACCAACGTTCTTAGACCGACTAACGATAAACAGTAACTCCTGAGAAATTTACAAAGCCAACTAGTCGGTTCAAGAAGGTTTTCCGACCGACTGGATCGTCATCTAGTCGGTCGGTGCTCCTTCTTACACCGGCTAATGAGCACCAAAAATTTCGAAATGGAGCGCGAAGCTCCGGGATCGATTCCTAAGACTCCTAGGCTTGATCTAATAATAAGATATGACCGATATGAAGCCCGTCACGAATGACTTACTCCAAAATCGACGATCAACGGAAGAAGCTAAGAAAATACGACGAAACGATCGAAAATGAAGGCTACGGAGACGAAAACCACACACAAGGAGAAAAATCCACCAAAACATATATATATATAATAAACCATATACATGAAAACCAGTCGTTACATCCTCCCCAACTTAAGAAAAATTCCGTCCTCGGAATTTCCCAACACTCACGTGTCCGGGAACAAAAGTGGGAAACGCTCTCGCATCTCATTCTCATTCTCCCAAGTAGACTCTCCAAGCGAGCCATGTCGCCACATCACCCTCACAAGATTGACAACCTTGTTCCGAAGTGACTTCTGACGCCTGTCCAGAATCTGCACTGGCTGTTGGTCATAAGTCATATCAGGGCGAACGGTAATCTCCGAGAAATCCACAGCATGAGATGGATCGCTAATGTATCGACGAAGCTGCGACACATGGAAAACATTGTGAACTCCCTCCAAAGATGGCGGCAAGGCCAAGCGATAAGCTACCTCGCCAACTTTCTCCAGAATGTCAAACGGTCCAATGTATTGCGGGCTCAACTTCCCTCGCTTCCCAAAGCGAATCACACCACGATTCGGGGAAATCCTCAGAAACACATGATCCCCAGGCTGAAACTCCAAAGGACGATGTTTCGCATCAGCCCAATGCTTAAAACGGTCCTGAGCAATCCTCAACCTCTCCCGAATGTTCCTGACAACATTCACGGCCTCCACGATCATCTCAGGTCCCAACAGCTCCCGATCACCAACGTCATCCCAACTCAATGGCGATCGACATTTCCTCCCATAAAGAGCGGCGAAAGGCGCCATGCCAATACTCGCCTGGAAGTTATTGTTGTAATAAAACTCCACTAGATGTAGATGGTCCTCCCACGAACCCTTGAAATCCAACATGCATGCCCTCAGCATGTCCTCCAAGATCTGAATCGTCCTCTCGGACTGGCCATCCGTCTGCGGATGGTACGCCGTGCTGAGACTCAGACGCGTACCCAAACTCTTCTGCAAACTCTGCCAGAACTGAGATGTGAACCTCGTGTCTCTGTCCGACACGATACTCACGGGGACTCCGTGAAGTCGTACGACCTCCTGCACGATTCACGTTACATCACTATCCAAACTAGGAAAAGGAAATAAAAACGGAGAGTAAAAGAATTTTACCTCCATATATCTCCTCGCTAGCGCCTCAGTGGACTGTCCCACTCGGAATGGAACAAAGTGCGTGGATTTGGTCAATTGATCTACGATCACCCAAATCGCGTCATTCTGCTTCGGACTCCGTGGTAGTCCAGTCACGAAATCCATAGTGATGTGTTGCCATTTCCACTCCGGAATCGGAAGCGGTTGTAGCAACCCGGCCGTACGCTGATGCTCCGCCTTCACTTGCTGGTAAACCAAACACTTGGCTACACTCCGAGCCACACTCCTCTTCATGCCATGCCACCAATAGTTCAAACGAAGATCCTGGTACATCTTGGTGCCACCAGGATGCATAGAATACGACGAACTATGTGCCTCCACCATCAACTCCTCTCTAATATCTCCAGCTGTCACACACAACCTGGCTCCAAACCTCAGCGAGCCATCCTCATGAATCAAAAAGTCAGTCCGCAGACCGGCTTCCACCTGCTCCCGAATCTTCACCAGCTTCGGATCCTCGGCCTGACTCGCCTTAATCCGATCCACGAGCGTCAACTGTATCTGCATACACATCAACGAAGAAACCTCCCCAGGAAGAACAATCTCAACACCAGACTCGCAAAAATCCTGCTGCAATCTCCACTGCGAAGTCAAAATCATCACCGCTGGAAGCCTACTCAGCGCATCAGGAACCACATTCACCTTGCCATGGTGATACTGCAAATCAATCTCATAATCCACCATGAGCTCCAACCCTCGACGCTGTCGCATGTTGAGCTCCTTCTGAGTAAAAATATACTTCAAGCTTTTGTGATCGGTGAAAATTTTCACTTTCTCACTCAGCAGGAAGTGCCTCCAAATCTTAAGAGCAAACACAACGGCAGCCAACTCCAAATCATGCGTCGGGTAATTCTTCTCATGAACCTTGAGCTGACGAGACGCATACGCCACAACATGCCCGTGCTGATACAACACACAACGGAGACCCTTACCAGAAGCATCGCAAAAGATCTCAAATCCACCGCTGCGATCAGGCACAACAAGAATAGGGGCAGTCGTCAATCTCTCCCTCAGAACACCAAAAGCATTATCACAATCACCCGACCAAACAAAAGGTACATCCTTCCGCGTCAATCTGGTCATCGGCTCAGAAATACGAGAAAAGTCCTTAATGAAGCGCCGATAGTAACCAGCAAGCCCAAGGAAACTCCGAATCTCAGACGCTGACGACGAAATAGGCCACTCTCTGATGGCCCTAATCTTCTCAGGATCCACTGAAATACCATCTCCAGTCACCACATGCCCGAGAAAAGAAACTCTGTCCAGCCAAAACTCGCACTTCGAAAACTTGGCATACAAACGATGCTTCCTCAGAATCTCCAACACTGTCCTCAAGTGCGAGGCATGCTCTTCCTCTGACTTAGAATAGATCAGAATGTCGTCAATAAAGATAACGACAAACTTATCCAAAAAGTCGTAGAAAATCAGGTTCATCAGATTCATGAAAACTGCGGGTGCATTGGTTACACCGAAAGGCATAACCACAAACTCGTAGTGTCCATACTTCGTCCTGAACGCTGTCTTCGGAACATCTCCCTTCTTCACCTTCAACTGATGGTAACCACTCCTCAGATCCAACTTCGAAAACACCCTCGAACCTCCAAGCTGATCAAAAATATCATCGATGCGAGGCAACATGTATTTATTCTTGATGGTCACCGCATTCAGCTCCCGATAGTCCACGCACATGCGACGCGAACCATCCTTCTTCTTCACCAGCAGCACCGATGCTCCCCACGGAGACACACTAGGGTTGATATAACCCTTCTGCAAAAGCTCATCCAGCTGCTTCCGCAACTACTCCAACTAAGCGGGTGCCATACGATACGACGCCTTCGAAATCGGCTGCGCTCCCGGAACAAGATCAATAGAAAATTCTAAAGCTCGATCAGGTGGCAAACCAGACATCTCCTCGGGGAAGACGTCATCGAAATCTTGCACCACAGCTGGCCTCCCCAGCTCCATCTGCATAGCCACAATCTCCACCGGCCTGGCCCGAAACCTGACAGGACCAAGCGAGCTGCTACCACGGCTGAACTCAAATACTGGATGTCCGGGAATCTCAAACACCACCTTCTTCCTCCGACAGTCGATCGTAGCATAGAAGCCCGTAAGCCAGTCCATCCCAAGAACTGCATCATAGTTGATGATGTCGTGGATAATGAAATCAGCGTAAAGCTCATGTCCACAGACCACCAACGAGCAAGAATTGCAACCAAGATGCACCGAGACCACGCCATTCCCTGTAACGATATTCCAACTCTTGGAAGAGGGGACGTCGACAAGGAATGCTTCTCCACGAAGCTCCGAGAAATAATGCACATCGATGCACCAGAGTCAAAGAGGACTCGTGCAGGAAATGTGCACACCAAAACCACACCTAACAAGCAATTAACAATCAAACCCTAGTCTAGCAAACAATCATGTTCAAGCAAACAACACAATCTAACAATCAAAACCAGCTAGGATAGTAACAGCTAGATTGAGGATTACCTGCGATAACCTCATCCACAGCCTCGCTCTCCACAGCGGTCATCAGAAAAGCCTGCCTCCTCGGCGGAATAGCCTGCTGAAAAGCCTGCCTCTGTGGAGCAAGAGCTGCTCCACGTCCAGCAGGAACAGACGCTCGCTGCTGCAACGGCTGTGCTGCAACAGGTGCCCTCCGCAGCTGATTCGCATGCCGACAATCCTTCGCAACATGGGAAGCATCACCACAAACCAAACACTGGCCCAGAAACTTCCTACACTGATCCTTGATGTGGCCAGGCTTGCCGCAGAAATGGCAAGTCTTCTGAATAGGCCCTCCTGGCCTCTTGAACTGAGCTGGCTGATTAGGCTTGAAACCAGGCCTAACCACCACCCTGGCCTGCTCCATAGGCCTCTTCCCAGCACCGGAACCATGTCCTCTCCTCTGACTCAGGTTCAGCTCCTGCCTCCTCGCAGCGACCAGAACCTTCTGATAAGAGTCCAGATCAGAGGAAGACACAAAACTCTGGAGCTCCAAAGCAAGTCCCTGCAGGAACCTCCGAGCCCTCTCATCAGCATCCTGCACCATCTTCGGTGCGAACCGACTTAGCCTAGTGAACTCTTGGTGGTACAGGTCCACCGTCAAGCTCCCTTGCTTCAGATCAATAAAGCGCTGCAGCATCTCCTTCCTAGCAGCCTTCGGAAAGAACTCCTCATCAAACCTGGACTTAAAGGTAGCCAAAGCTATCGGCTCCACCAACATCTTCTCTTCCGCATCCCACCAGTTCCGAGCATTATCCTTGAGTTGCCTCTTAGCCAAATCAACCCATCCAGCCGGGGTGATCTTGGCCATCTTCAAGTTATCCTCAATGTTTCGAATCCACTCATCGGCAGCCAGAGGACCCTCAGACCCATCAAAATATACGGGACCCAGCTCCCGAAATTGCTTCGCTCCCGGCTCAGAGCGAGGGGCATCTGGAAGTGCCCGGGCAGCTCGAGCAAGTGGAGCATTCTGGACTTGCAGGAGCACGTCCTGCTGCACCTGCATCATCTGAAGCATCATCCGCATCATCTCTCCATTGGTGGGTTCCCGCTCAGGCTCCTCATCATGAGGGGGCGCACCACTACCTCCACCACGGGTGAATCGCCTTCCTGCCATCTAATGACACAGAAAACGAAGCAGATTAGACTCATATCTTATGACTCGGACGTCGAACTTAGTTTATTGGACATTCTAATATTATTATCGTCATTCCGATAATCGCAGTTACAGAAGAGGACCTGCATGGGCCACCAACAAAACCTGTCATGCCCCGCTTCCCTAAAATGGAGGCGAGACGTGAGAAGGTCCGCACGAGAGTGGAGCTGTGAAGCCCCAAACCCGATAAGCGTCAATAAAACATAAGCAGGTCCCTGTAACCACAAACGGAACAACAATAATAACACAAGGAGAGACAGAAATAAAATCTCATATCTCATAATTTGTCCAACATGAAAATTAAGTTCAACATCCAGAAAAGCCACCAGGCTAAAAGAAAGAGTCTAAAGGCCCAGAACAAGGCCAACAAAAGAAACAACGTAACAAGGTATAGGTGCTACGCACCGACAACAAAACAGCAGTCTAAACAAAAGGTAAAGCTCAACGAAGACACTAGGACTGGTCCCCAGTGTCCACGTACTCCTCGCCAAACTCAGGCTCGGGCTCGGCGTCAGCAAACACCTCGTCCTCTACTATGTACTCAGGCTCAGGATCTAACATGTGTCACCCAAAAGAGTAAAGGGGCACATGTCAGCAAGTCTAAAAGACGTGGGCAAGGAAACTGAAAGTAAGACAACTAGCAACCTAGTAGTTATAGTATGCATGACATGGCAGTTATAACATGAGTGCACAAGCAAGACATGGTGAAACAATATGTACAAGGGAACAATTATCGGGACAAGTCAAGAGTAGCCAAGCTACTAACAATCTCAATCATTTCACTAGTCACATTTCAAGTTGTTTGTAGATGTTTACGCCTTACAGATGAACGGTTTGGCATTCACGCTGATTGGCCGCTTAACACTACTCCAGAACCCAGAGTTTATGCCTTACCACTGCAGTGCTGATCGGGCAGACTCCCAGTTGATTGGCCGCTTAACTCTTACCCCCAATACCCACATGTAAACGAGCCAGGGTCCTTGCACACGATCTCAGTAAATGAGCCAGGGTTGCCCCTCACAGGAGCTCGCATTCCAATTCACGATTCATAAGTATTTGGCGTAAGGGTGCACCTAGCCTCAATCATTTCACGAGATGTAGCGGAGCTACGCAATCACGGAAACCCTTAAAGAATGCAATGACATGACAAGTAGTGTGCGCACTGTTAATGGAAATTAAACATGACATGGTAATTGTGCAACATGATAAATGTCGGATCTAGCTTCGTTGTCAAGCTAGTTCCTAAATTTGCGCCTAGGCGAGTATCATTTCGTCGCCTAGTCTCTTTTACGCCTACAACAAGCGAATGGCCTAAAACATGGCCTAAACCCTAAGTGGTAAGTTTCACTTGCCGAGCACCGAGGATGACGATCAACGAGGGTTCGTCCCACGGACGCTAATCTACGGGGAAGTCGCTGTTATGGAGAAACAATCATCAAAACAACATTTATTTCATTAGGGTTTCACAAAAACACAACGGGTTATGAAATCATTAAGAGATCGATCATTTCCGTATAGGAAACGGAAGAACGATGCCGGGCAAGCACGGCACGAAAGAAACGCTCCGGGGAACCTAGGGTTCAGATATGGAATAGATGGGGAAAATCTGGAGAGATAGGTTGGGATGTGGATTTTGGGGGTTTGATGAGATTTTGAGGAAGATGAGAGGTAGAATGTGTTAAGTGAGGGTTTGGATGATGGATTTTGGGCTTGGGATGAAGGAATAAGGGTTTGAGGTAGTAGGGGGCTCAATGTGGGAGAAATTAGGTTTAGAGTTGAAGAAGAAGAAGAAGAAAACGTTTGGGAGGGGTTTAAATAGGAAGGGCTGGCGGCTGCCCAGAAATTAGGGTTTCGACACTGATTAGTCGGTCAAAGAACAACCACTGACCGACTAGGTTGGGAACTAGTCGGTCGGTTGACCAACGCAGACCGACTAAGTCCAAACAGTAACTCCTGTACAAAAATAGGATTTAGATTTAGTCGGTCAAAGAACACTACTGACCGACTAGTTTGAGATCTAGTCGGTCGACGAACGTTCTTAGACCGACTAAGAATGAATAGTATTTGGTGTCAAATGATCATAGAGCTAGTCGGTTAAAGAACGATTGCTGACCGACTAGTTTGAGATCTAGTCGGTCGACGAACGTTCTTAGACCGACTAAAAGTGAACAGTAACTGGTACCAAAAATAGTTAATGAGTTAGTCGGTTAAAGAAGCATTGCTGACCGACTAGTTTGCAACCTAGTCGGTCAACCAACGTTCTTAGACCGACTAACGATAAACAGTAACTCCTGAGAAATTTACAAAGCCAACTAGTCGGTTCAAGAAGGTTTTCCGACCGACTGGATCGTCATCTAGTCGGTCGGTGCTCCTTCTTACACCGGCTAATGAGCACCAAAAGTTACGAAATGGAGCGCGAAGCTCCGGGATCGATTCCTAAGACTCCTAGGCTTGATCTAACAATAAGATATGACCGATATGAAGCCCATCACGAATGACTTACTCCAAAATCGACGATCAACGGAAGAAGCTAAGAAAATACGACGAAACGATCGAAAATGAAGGCTACGGAGACGAAAACCACACACAAGGAGAAAAATCCACCAAAACATATATATATATATAATAAACCAGATACATGAAAACCAGTCGTTACAGTTTATATATGAGAGGGAGAGGATCAAGTAGAATCAAATAGAATCCCACACTAGAAGGAGATTTGATGCAATCCTAACTTGAATAGGACTTGAATAAATCACCATGGAAGATCTCTTCTAGTCACATTGGATATGGAGTTTGAATTTGTATGGCTATATGAGTGGATCTCATTTAATCACAATTGATTTGCATGAGATTCTTCATATCTCTCCATCTCTAACCAAGTCCTAAGATACAATTTGCAGCGGAAGAATAAGTTAATCTAATTAACTTAGCCCTAATGTACAAAACCCTTAGCCAAAATCTATGCCAACTTGGGATGGATCTGACCATCCCAAGAAGGATCTAACCTACTGCGAATAAATTAAACTAATGCTAATAAACACATACCCGGAATCTCAACCCTGGGGCAGACGAGATGTTCCGCACCGTCTTCCGAGCCGCTCCCCGTCCCACGCCGAGCCGCTCCTCGAACCGCTCCTCGAACCGCTCCGCATCTCGAGGATATCAATCCCGTGTCACCAAGCCAACCACGCGTCGAAGAAAGTTTCACGCGAGTGAAACCTTCGCCAAGATTTTGGATCTGAATCCGAACTCCTTCGTGGCTTTGCTAGAGCCCTCAGGAGTAAGGCAGAAATATAGGGAGATAGAAGAATTTTAATTTAAGCCTAGATCCGAGCGTCTCCAACATTTACGAGAGCCGCTCAGATCTAGAGCTTGGGACGAGTTTTGAGGAGGAGAGCAGACCCCTATTTATATAGGCGGCTGACTGCTCCCCTTTACTCAAAATCCGATGTGGGACTAATTTTAGAGTTAATCAAATTCAATTTAGTTTGCCTTTCTCAAAGTGCAAACTTCCGTGAATTTTAACTCCCTCACCGTTGAACTTCAGGATTGATACAACCAATCAATTCGAAGGGTGTTCAACGGTGAACGCATAGGAAAAAACCGTTCGTCAATCGGAGTTCGTTTGACCCTCCAATTGATTGTCCAAAAATCAGCACAATGCTAGTATTTCACAAAACCCAGCCGTCAAATCTGCCCATTAAAAACTACGGTTCTGCACCCATTGGTGGGGCACAGCAAGTGGGCCATACAGCCCAAAAGCAGGCTGACTGGGTGCCTGGCCCAGACTTGGGCACGGGCGCCAGCCTGGAGCCTGGGCCGGGCGGAGCGCCCGGCCCAGAGCGCCTGGGCGCTGGGCACCCAGGCGCCCGCCCTGGGTGCCTGGGCAGGCGCCCAGGCACCTGGGCCTGGGCACCGGCCCAGGCCCAGTGAGCCTGACAGGCCAGGTGCCCAGGCCAGACCCTAGTCTGGCCTGGGTCAACCTGGTCTGATCCAGTCTGATCCGTTGGGCTGTTTTGGGCATAAGTTGGGCATTTGACGTCCGATTTGGACGCCGTTCGAACCTGGGCGTAGACCAGGACATTCCCGTCTTAACCGTGAACTTTTCCTTGCATTTATATTATTAAATATAGTCTTAAACTATTTAGGACACATTTAATCTCATTTGCATCATATGCAAATTAGTCCCTATCTAGACTAAAATATCATTTGCATCAAAATGCAATTTTCTCTTCTTTTGCATCAAATGCAAATTATTCTTCATAACTAATTTCTACCTATTACTAGACGAAGGTCGCACTCTGTGTGAGACCCTACAGCCTGACCCTTACAACAGGTTGGGCTCGAAGCCCTATACGGCAGTGACCACGAGCAGTGGTTGTCGTCCTTGCTTCAGGAATCATCATTATGTCGTTGACTCATCGACATGAGTATTGTCGGGACCACCCTGACTGTGTCCGTGATGAATTTCGCAGTTATAGTCTCTTCGTCTTAATTATGTCGTGTAGATCAGTCTAGGGTACGGTCAAACTGTCAACCCCAATAACTTGACTCCGGTTAGTTTCTATCGATCTTTAGTCAACTTATGTTGGACTTCTTCCAACATACTCTACGCAGAGTTTTTACTAAAGACCGAACTAACTCTACAATACTAACTCCCATTGACCGGGAGAGACGAATCCTCTCTTGGCCACTACTCTCCTCGTACGTTTCAAGTGACACCCAATCAAAGACCTTTCAACAGGCCTAGCCTCTAAGTTAGGTCAGTGATCTAAGTGACACTGTTCACGCGCAGGTTCGTAAAATGACCTCAAGTCAAAAGACCAACTAGCCTATCATTACTAAGAGTTATCATTGACAGATCGGTCAATGTAACCATATGATAACTCTTGTGGATCGTTCAGTGAACTCATTCTCTAATGAGCACCTGTGTCTCGTCTCTGACTTCGCCAAGTCGAACGATCATGAGATCATTGCCACCGCTTAACGGTGAAGACTAGGACACAATAATCTATCCGATGTTTCGATATCCTTATCTCGAAACATCTATGACCACGAACCCTTTTAGACTTATGCTACAGACGGTCAAACATTTCTCCATGATCGAGATACTTATCTCGATACCTGTTTGACCTTGCATAAAGTCTCAGGACTTTACTTAAGTTAATATCTAATGTTTACTACATTATAAAAAAACTTAGATAAATTATTACCAAACAGCTTACTGTTATTTCGAACAAGACGTTTGTGCTATTCACACAGAGATAAATAGCCTCGAGGGCATCATATCTCTACACTCTGTACAGAAATAATCCAGACTTTCGCAAATGTGACATAGCCGTGTGGAAGTCTGCATGGCCATGTTAGAAGATAGCCTTTAATATGCAATTTATGGTATGGCCGTGTTAGCTCCCGCACGGCCGTGTCACTTTGCTCCTTCATTGACACTTGACCATCTGATATGCATGGTTGTGTCAGCTATCATGCACAACCGTGCAAGCCCTGTTTTGCACGTATTGAGCTCATTTGACTTTCGTTAAACCTGAGATTTACTAGATAAACATATTAGACTCACATAAATTGTTTGGCATCATTGAAATTAAGTTATGACCTCATTTAGTGGGCTAACTTAGACCAACAAGTTTATCCATGCTAGCGGTGTTGGGCTCGGCCACCGCCACCTCAGGACCTTGTGAACTGATCGGCGCTGCAGTGATTGGGTGATCGGGTTGCCCATCTCAGCATGCTCTATCTCGGTCCACAGTTTAGCCACTTCAGAATCAGAGGAGGAGGAGGAAGAAGAAGAAGGACACAAGAATAAAAAATGAGAGACTACCTTACTTAGGCGACTGCGAAGTTAAACGGAGAAGGAGAAAGTAGGGACGAGATTAAGCACAAATTCTTGGAAAGCTGAGGAAGTGTTTTCTTCAGCCCTCAACATCTATTTATATAACGCAACACTCCTCCTGAGGCAAGCTTAGCTGTCCGATATTGGAAGCATGTCGACATCTCAAAGCACTGGCGCTCCGAGTTCCGAGTTCTTTGGCACGCAAAATCTAGGGCATGATGTTTTTGGCGACCAATATTAAATGCGTCGTCTCGACTGCTGTGCACATTCCATCAATACGTGTCACATCATCCAATCTTAACCACCACGTCTGTTGAGCTCGTGAGATGGAGGCCATTGGTACATCATTATGTCGGCCCAACGAACGCGGTTATTTATTTGAACGGACAAACCCAAAAGCCCAAGAGAGCCCACAGCTTCGGCCGAGCAGCCTGGAAGCCCTCACATGCGGCCGTTCATCTCCTCATTCAAAGTGACAAGTCAACCTACCATTAGACTTATCCATTTAAAGTGTTGGTTCTTAATTCAAGGATTCAATGGCCGACCGTTAGCTTGTCATCAATACCGACAGCTTGGGCCAAAAGTAATAAAGTGGTGTTAAAGCTCATTACCCTTGGACGTCTCTCAAAAGCCATCACCTATAAATAGTCTCTCGAGCAACGAGAGAATGGACGAATTCTAATGTATTCTCTGACAACAAGGTACTCTAACATCGGTATCTGCTCCACTAAACTCCATATTTCCTCCATAGCTCGACGTGATACCTATCGTTGATCTCCTAACAAATCGGCCATAGTTATACCGAGCCTCATTGAGTCACTTACTGACTTAAGCATCTGAGGGGATTAGGTCTTACCCAAGATCCGACCCTCCCTAATGAGCTTCTCGTGTTGCAGGAAGCAGAGGTAGCCCACAGATAGCTCGGACTTTACCCGACAACTCGGATTGAGGTCTACTCACACCGCACTTAGATTACCCAGTGCCTAATCAGCTGGCCACTCATCTCATGTCAACTTCTTCAATCCTATCGTTATCAAGGATCATCTAGCAGTATGAGGTAGGGGTGGCAAATAGGTCGGGGTCGGGTTGGGTTCAGATCGAATCAGATTTGACCTGACCCAGATAAGGATAAACCCTAACCTGAACCACACTGAATTTGGGTCGGGTTCGGGAGACCCGAAAAATACCTGAGTCAGGTTCGGGTTAACCCATCGGGTTAAGATTTGAATTGCACGCAACTGCTCCTTTTTTGATATCCAGTTATTTATTAAGAGACACCGGTAATTTATTAATTGTGCATAATTTTCAGCAGCTCGTCGCTTAATCCGCACTGATGACAGCGGGAAAGTATAATTAACTTTACCATTTTATTAACGAAAGTAATAAAACTAACTAAAAAGATGTAGGTAAATGGAATTGAATCCACGACGTCTTTACGAAGAAGATAACAATTCAAACCGTATACGCACAACCCCCTTGCAACTGTGTGTTGAAGTTATTATATAAATTTTCATATATGTAGAGAAAGTAAACCGGGTTGAATTCGGTCATCTGGGTTGACAGGTCAAACACATACCCAACCCGAATTTTATCCGGGTCGGATCGGGTCAACATGGATCCTACCTGACCTGGATCGGTCCATACCCATACCAAGTCAAGGAGGCCAGGTTCGGGTCGGGCTCATTTTGCCACCCTAGCATGAGGGGGTGATAAACCACGGTAAACACATGTCAAGAGTGCCTTTACTAAACAACAAAAGTTCAGAGGGATTTTGCCCAGAAAAAAGTGGTTGTTTTTTCAAAACAGCTCAAAGTTTAGGGGTTGTTTTAAAAATTTAGCGGTCATCAAATACACAAACAATATGTGAATTACAAGAGCTGACGAGGAGAGGCTCCGACACTAGCTTGAGAAACGCGGTGCAAAACATCCGGCCACGAAGCTGCAAATCAATGAAAGTGATGGGTGAAGTCATAAAGTTGCCCTCCGGCGCAGCGACCGCACCACACGGTGGAGATTCGCCGCAGGACCCGCCAACCACCCGGTGCCACCTGTCAAAAACGCGGCGGTAGCAATCCAACGGTTGACATCGCGTTTTGTTTCGATCTGCATACCCCTCCGCCAAGAAGTTGGGGGCCCACAATCCCTGGCAACGAGCTAGCAAACGCTGGACGTCAGATTCTTCATCTATCCTCTCCCCTGTTTCCCAATACCGCGTTATTTGGGGAAATTATCGATAATATCTTATTAGGGAGTTTTAAATTTGGCCCCTATAAACATGTTTTATTACTAATAAATATGTTTCTCTCATCTCAAATGTCCTGGTGTCAAGAGATAATCATACATTTCATCAAGTGAAATACCAAACATATAATTACACAGGGAGTAAGGTGTAAAATTGCGAAACACAATAATTAAATGGCAATAATTAATAGATATAAAGCCGGCTGCAATGTAGTTAATTTCCCCATGTTCTTCTCTTACTGTTTTCGCTCCGCAGTCTCCGGTCCCCGGAAATCTCTCTATCAGGTACTCCATTTTTCTCCTTTTTCCTCTTAATATTTCCAATTTATTCCTATTTTCATCGCAGATCTTTTCGCCTTTTTGTTTTAACCAAAAACTTAGCAGATCGAAATCTTCTATTCATCAATCTTTGCTTCTAATCCCTTCGATTTCTCCTCCTTGTTTTTTCCAGGATCCATCCAGGCAGATCTGCCAGCCAAAACCCTAGACGGCCAGATCTCCGGTACCCAAACTGTTTGTTAATTTTCCTCTTCAACTAATTTAGCTTCAAATCCTTGACCCTAGCTTTTGATTGATGCAAACCACGATATTATGAAGAGGATGAAGATTTACATCCCTTTGCTGCTGTTCTTCATCCCCACTGTCGCCTTCGCGGCGACCGATGCCAACTACAGCGCCCCCTTCGTCGCCCGCGACGACATCCTTTTGAACTGCGGCTCATCCGGCCTCGCCGATGATCCTGACGGCCGCCAGTGGACCGGCGACGTGGGGTCCAAGTACAACCCCACACTCACCTCCCCTGGCCCCACTGCCGCCGACCAGGACTCCTCCGTCCCGCAGACCCCTTACCTCTCCGCCCGAATCTTCCGCAGCTCCTTCACTTACTCCTTCCCCCTCGGCCCCGGCCGCAAATTCCTCAGGCTCCACTTCTACCCTACCAACTACACCGGTGGTGCCGATGCCTCCGACGCCATCTTCACCGTCACCGCCGGCCCTGTCACTCTCTTGAACAACTTCAGCGCTTATCAGACCGCGCAGGCGCTCAACTTCGCCTACTTGATCCGAGAGTATTCGGTCAATGTGTCGTCTTCCATGCTCAACCTCACCTTCGCTCCGTCGAAGAATTACACCAATTCGTATGCTTTCATTAATGGGATCGAGATCTTGTCGATCCCGGATCTCTTTGGGCCGAGCATGGGCACCCCCAATCTCGTTACCGGCGGCACGCCACAGCCGTTTGACATCGAGCCTGCATGGGCTCTGCAGACGGTCTACAGGTTCAATGTCGGCGGGCAGGCCATCTCCCCGCCGGGGGATTCGGGCTTGTTCCGTTCATGGGCCGACGATACCCCATACATCTTCGGAGCTGGTTTTGGGGTTACATACTCAGCGGACCCCAACGTAACTATCGACTACACTGCAAATTTGCCTGCCTATGTCGCGCCCAACGACGTGTATGCGACCGCGAGGTCGATGGGGCCGAATGCGGCTTCCAACAGGAACAGCAATCTTACTTGGATGTTGTCTGTCGATGCCGGGTTCATTTACTTGCTCAGGTTCCATTTCTGTGAGATTCAGTATCCGATGACGAAGGGAAATATGAGGGCGTTCGATATCTTCATTAACAACCAGACGGCCTTTGAGGCCGCCGATGTGATCCTCTGGAGCGGCGGGATCGGGCATCCTTATTTTGTCGATTATGTCGTGGTTACGACGGGGACGGGGATGATGGATATGTGGATTGATCTTCACCCTGATGATAAGACGAAACCGGAGTATCTCGATGTGATCTTGAATGGGCTTGAGGTGTTTAAGCTGGAGAGTGATGGTAATCTTGCTGGTCCGAATCCGGAGTTTTTGCCGGAACCTGATGTCGAACCTGACAAAGTGTTCAATCCTAACAAGGGAAAGGGCAAGAGCAATGTCGGGCCGATTGTTGGAGGAGTTGTTGGTGGTCTTGTTGCTCTCCTCCTCGGGGTTTTCTTGGTCTTTGCGGTGTGCAAGAAGCAGAGGAAGAAGAGAGGAAAGGATGCTGGGTCCAGCGACGGGCCGTCAGGCTGGTTGCCTCTGTCTCTGTACGGCAACTCCCATTCTGCAGGCTCTGCCAAGACAAACACCACAGGAAGCTATGCCTCCTCGCTGCCCTCCAACCTCTGCCGCCACTTCTCCTTTGCAGAGATCGAAGCGGCCACTAATTGTTTCGACGACGCACTGGTACTTGGTGTCGGTGGGTTTGGTAAGGTTTATCGCGGTGACATCGATGGCGGGTCAATGAAAGTGGCCATCAAGAGAGGGAATCCTATGTCAGAGCAAGGAGTGCACGAGTTCCAGACAGAGATAGAGATGCTCTCTAAGCTCAGGCACCGGCACTTGGTGTCTCTAATCGGATACTGCGAAGAGAACCGGGAGATGATCTTGGTGTACGACTACATGGCTCATGGGACGCTCCGCGAGCACCTGTATAAGACCTCAAACCCACCGCTGGCGTGGAGGCAGCGACTTGAGATCTGCATAGGGGCCGCCCGTGGGCTGCATTATCTCCACACCGGAGCGAAGCACACCATCATCCATCGCGATGTCAAGACCACAAACATTCTCCTTGATGAGAAATGGGTCGCAAAGGTGTCAGATTTCGGGCTCTCAAAGACTGGCCCAACCCTTGACAACACTCATGTGAGCACGGTGGTGAAGGGTAGCTTCGGCTACTTGGATCCTGAGTACTTCCGGCGACAGCAGCTGACGGACAAATCTGACGTGTATTCATTCGGTGTTGTGTTGTTTGAGGTTTTATGTGCTAGACCTGCTCTTAACCCGACGCTTCCCAAGGAGCAGGTGAGCTTGGCCGAATGGGCGCTGCATTGCCAGAAGAAGGGAATTCTTGATCAGCTTGTGGATCCTTATCTCAAGGGGAAGATCGCCCCGCAGTGTTTCAAGAAGTTTGCGGAGACTGCGGAGAAATGTGTGTCCGATCAGGGGATTGAGAGGCCGTCGATGGGGGATGTGCTTTGGAACCTCGAGTTTGCTCTTCAATTGCAGGAGAGTGCGGAGGAGAGTGGAGGGATTATTGGAGCTGGTGGGCTATCAGACAGCGAAGGTGTTCCATTGGTGAAGGGAGGTAAAAAGACCGACGATGATCCGTCCATGGAATCAACAACAACAACCACTACCACCACCACCACCATGAGCATCGGAGGCCGGAGCCTCAACAGTGAGGATTCTGATGGGCTGACGCCGAGCGCGGTTTTCTCGCAGATCATGAACCCGAAGGGGCGGTGAGATTGATATTGACTTGCCCTGTTCGTCTACTCTTCAGTATTCAAAACTGCTCTAAAAGCTAAAGCTTTGAATTTTAGTCTCTATATTTATTTTAATTGCGTCAATTTTATTTGTTGGTTATGTTTGGGGGAGCGTGTGATGTAACTATTGTTGGGGAAGACTGAAGAAATCTACTGCGATCTTCTGAGTGATAATGTTGATCATGCATCTTTAGTTTCTGCTATGAGCATGCTGTTGTGTTCGATTATGTTTTAGCCTAAGCATGCAAAATTAGCACCAATTTTTAGGGTTTTAGAATATCTCAATTATACAGTGTTTATACTGAATTTTAAATTCTGAATGTTATGTGAACCACGTTTGGCTTAGAACGTCATGTCCGGCTTGCATTGTGCAAGAGATAACCGAATCAATTGTTTTTTTTTTGGTTGCATTATTGAATCCCAGCTAGATAATTATAATGAGATGTAAAGGGGTTATTATACACATTGATGCTGTCATCCAAACTGTTGCATTAAAAAGCATTGTAGTTTTCAGTAGTTGTATTGTATTAGTGGTATCTGTGTGTCATAGGAATGACTGGTGTTAAATCTATGGAAACTACAGTGCACTTTGGCTTATTTCAAAGAACTTCCCTATACTCAAAACACTAAAGTCATCTACCCCGAAGAGGGTGGTTTTGGGAAATAGTAACGGGAAGTTCAAGATAGCTGTAGTTAGTAGTTTTCAAAGTACATGATTGTTTACCACGCCACCGGCCCTTTGGCCTAGTGATAGTCAAGGGTTCAGCGCCCTTTTTTGTAACCCAAAAAAAAGTTCATGAATATTTTTGGCCGGCTGAGGAAAGGTGGGAATGTACTATTGGCGCTGTCAGGCGTGGTGAGGGTCCCACACGCAATACTCAATAGAGTGGAAATAGGTGGGTGGAAAGGGACAGCCAGCGTTTGGAGGGTTGGTGGAGGTCAATAATATCAATTGCCATTTGGAGATCCCTTTGCCAGCAACTTGTTGCTGTTGCCGTTGATGTTTTCTGTAGTGGTGTTCTCATCTCCCTTTGTTTATTCTTATCAGTTCTCCCCTCTTTTCTTTTTGTTTTTGGCTTTTAACCACTGGTTCCGGACGCTACATTGAGTATGACCAGTGAAGGGTAGCCAAAGCACTCCCCCACATTTTTAACACATCTGCATCCACGGGACCTGAACTCGAGACCTCTGAAAGTTAGCACAACCCCACTGGTCAGGTGTGCTACGCATTGATGGTTTTTTTTTTTGGCAAATTCTTGTTTTTTGTGTGTACGGGGTTGCAAGTCAAACGGTTAAATTACTGACCCAAAACGAATGCTTCATGGTTAAATCCGGGATCAAGTCTTCGTGTAATCATTCTAATACATGTTCGAACACTACAACCTCGCATATCATTAACATAATAATTGGTGTCCTCGTTGGGAGCAGACCCGACCCACAATCCCGGGTTGGCTAGACTAGCCGACCCAACCAACCTTGCCAACGACGGTGACAGTTCTTGAAACCCTAGAATGTATTTGGCGTGTATTAGGTCCTAGTACGTACCTTACTTTGAGAACGATAGTGTCCTCGTTAGCCACACAATTTCCTCATCCAATGGTAAATGTAGTTTTTTTTTGATGAATATGAAAGTGTTAAAGATGAGCCCCTACACAAAGGATGCTCTTTTAAGTCCTTTCTCCATGTATACGAACAGATTTTAATTGATACATAGAGTACCCATTGGGCTAGCCATTTTAGTTCCTAAGAAACTTCATTACCGTTGCAATGGATATGTTGGTGATGATCTATTCTACGTGACACCATCTAATTGTCCATAGAAGAAGATCAACATCTTCAACACACTTCACTCAGGAGCCAAAGACGACAATTAGGTATTGTTATGTGCCCAAAATTTGGAAACCTGCTTAGAACAGTGAAGAAGGCTTTGGTTCAATTCGAAATTAGCCCATCTCAAGTCATATATGACCTTCGAGCCATATAGAATCTCCACATCATGTAGAAGACTCCAATTGAAAGAAATTCCCAAGTGTTAGGTCGTTGAGGTTCGAGCTTGGCCATAGTGCCATTTCTATATATGCCCTCAACAGATCAGGCTCGTGCACTATGAAGATGTGGTGCACGAGATGTGGAAGAATGACCCCTCGTCACTAGCCCTGTCGGTCATAGAGAAAAGTTGGACCCAGCCTCCAAGGCTAGAGCGATTTAACGTGGGGAGCAGGGACGAACTGGGCCTCAATGGCTCACTGCAAGCAAGAATAGTGAACTAGCATAACGGAAGAGAGATGACAGCTGAGAGCAATCCCCGATCATATAGCTAGATTGGTGGTGGAGCATGTCTCGGTCTCTTTCGTCCCATTCTCGTGGTCATCACCATTTGAGCATACGACTTTGGGCTGAGGAGGATAGCCTGCTCGATGCTGGTTCACCAGGGATCATATCAATGATCCTAGTTACATTCTGCACTATGTCAACTGCTTTCCCTCGGTCCTTTGCCTCTGAGGTGACTTCCTCCTATCTGGCTTTTGGGGTGTCGACTAATTTCCTCAAATGCCCAAGCTGAATGAGGTGCTCGTTATCCTTCTTCGGCTGCATACAGTCTTCAGTATCATGACCAAGGTCGTGGTGGTATCTTCAGAATTTGTGCTCGTCTCTCTTGTCAGACTTTCCATTTATTTTTGGGGGGAGGTCGGTTGAAGTAGCACTTGCACTGGGCATATGCCATTACCACGGCCTTAGGAGCATTGAGCTTCGTAAAGACCATGTCAGCCATGCTGTCCCTGGGACTTCTATCCCATCTTTTTTGGGCCCTTTGATCTTGGCGGGCCCCTCCTTGGGCTGAGCTTATTTCCTTGCTTTAGTAGGGGCTTTGGCGGGCCCCTCCTTAGGCTGATCTTATTTCCTTGCTTCAGTGGGGGCTTTGGTGGTGCCCCCATCGCGAGCAGCCAGTGCCTCCTATACCATCATATATCGCTCCGCTCTGTAAGGAGCTGATCCACGCTGCGAGGTAGTTTATGATGCAGAGATTTCATTAGGTCTTCGCATCGAATCCCCTTCTTGAGTGCAACGATGGTCACCTCATCATTGTAGCTCTCGATATTAAGCCTCCCTGAATTGAAGTGCTCCAGGAAGCTTCTTAATGTCTCCACTCTCTCTGTATTATAGTGAATAGGTGGTCCGAGCTTAGATTCCTCCTCCTTCTTGCCATGAATTGTTGGCAGAAGGCTTGGGCTAAGCTATTGAATGACCCAATAGACTGGTTGGAAAGTCCATGTAAGGATCGCCTTACCCTTGCAATACTAACAACGACACACTAGAGGGGGGTGAATAGTGTACTGGCAATAAATCGTGCAATTAAAATTAAACTTGCAAATGCGGAATAATAAATGCAAGAGGAAATAATCAACACAATTAAACCAAACTCAAACACAAGATATTACCATTGTTTCCCAAACCTGGGTACGTCCAGCCACACCAATATTCACTATATTTCCCACAAAGAGAAGTGATTACAATTCCCACAAAGAGATACCTCACCAAGAGGATTTTGCCCTACACAAGGACCCAACCAACTCTACACAAGGGTCAAACTCCCACACAGAGAATTACTAACTCCCACTCAGAGAATTAGGGTTAGCCCTACACTAGGACACCAAACTCCCATAAAGAGAGTTATTCCCACTAAGAGAATATCCTATTCCCAATAAGAGAAATTACTCCCACAAAGAGAGTGACTAATTCCCACAAAGAGAATTAGTGATACAAAGAAACACCAATTAAAACAAATACTCTTACCTATGCCTTGAGATGCTTACTCATAGATGAATGCAAGGCATGGAAGAGGATATCCAAGTGTTGAGATTTGCTTGAAAGCACTTGGATGATTTTCCTTGAGCTTGACTTCAATGCATGAAGAGGAGAATGAGCTCTAAGAGGGAAATGAGAGAGTTTGAGAGTGGCTTAATTACACTCTAATGATTTGCAATAGCATCAAGAAGTACTAATGAACTCAGCCCTCTCATATATATATGAACCTTATAGGAACTCTCAAAACCCAAGAAAACAGTCAAAAACAAAAGGCTGCAGTGGCTAGATTTTGGGCTGAAACGTCACTGCCAGTCGACTGATGAAAAAATGACAGTCGACTGTCCAACGACTAAATAATTCTTAACGGATATAATCTAAGCCATGACAGTCGACTGTAGAAGACTACACAGTCGACTGTAAAACAGACAGTCGACTGTATATCCTTCATCAGGCGACTGCTGCAGGGGATGGAATAAAACAGAGAGATGCACTCTTACTCCTAGTATGCATACAAGCGACTGATGAACAATTACAGTCGAATGTAAATAGACAAGCGACTGTATATCCGTCATCAGTCGACTGCTGCAGGAGATGGAGAAAAACAGAGAGAAGCAATATTCGCACTTATGCCTTTCAAACGATTGTTGGTCATTTCATAGGCGACTGTAAATATACAGGCGACTGTAAATTGAGCATCAGTCGACTGATGCGAAAAGCTCAAGTAGAGTCAATAAAAAGGTTGACTTGAGCAGTGCATCACAGTCGACTGTAGAAGGCTCGAGAGGCGACTGGAATCACCCAGTCGACTGTAAATCCTTCAGCAGACGACTGTTGGAAAGCCAGAGACTCCAAATGAGTCTTTGGTCAAGATGAACCTATTAGGTTGGATTCTATGATAATCCTAAGGTTCACTTAGATGGTTAAATGCATATGCATGAATGAGTAGACCATCTATCAAGGCATTTCATTAAACCTAGACTCAAAGAGAGAGAAAGCAATAAATGAAATATTACATGGATTACAATGCTTTCCTTAGAGTCTATGGCTTCAATCTTGATGCCTTGATGCTCCCCATCATCTCCAAGCTTTGGCACCCCTTGAGTCCAAGCTTTGGCCCTTCTCCACTTGATGTACATCCTTACACCAAGCATTTAGTCTCCAAAAATGATATTATTGAAATGTTACAAGAGGGTCATTAGCAACAACATAATGTTGTAATCATCATCAAAATAACATTGGTATGAAACACCAATACTCAACAATCTCCCCCTTTTTGATGATGACACACATTATGTAAAACATAAAACAATAAAGCACAAATGCTAATGAGCTCCCCCTACTTATATGCACCAATTGTAAAATGAGATACACAATTGTAAATACTCATTATACCAAATGAAATAGTGAGACAACATGGTGACATATAATAGGCATGGATTACTTAAACCAATTGCAATAAAAAATGATCATGCACGCATGAATGGTTTATACAATCCCACATATCTCTCTCCATAGATATATATCTCTCAATATGCATATATATGAAATACAAGATTTACATAATGCATATATCTCTCCCCCTTGACATCGTCAAAAAGGTGGACAACAAAAATATCACCCTTGACATCTTAATCAAAGATGTGACAGCATGCAAGAGTAAAGAAATGTATGATACCAAATTGTAAAAATTTAGTGGGTATCAATCACTATCCCATGCTCTCCCTAGATCATAGAAATGGTCAAACTTTGACTTCTAGGATCTAATACCAATTGTAAAGTAGGAGATAAACAATCTCTAACAATTGAGGTAACACCAATTGTAGAAAAGAAATCTTGAAAAATAATACTCTTTACCAATTGATAAACATAAATTGGAGCCATGGACCTAAAGTGTATCAAAGCAATAGATATGGAAACATCAAGCTACATTGATACACAATGACATTGCCAAAAAGGAAATAAAAACATGAAACATGTTGGCAATATCAATGGATTGAGGTTGAAACCATCATAACCGATTGGAAATGACACCAATTGAAACAATGATCCCAAGAACAACCCGAAATGAGAGTTAGAAAATGTTTTTAAAATATTTTAAATATACAACATATTAACTCCCCCATTGTCATACATATGGATCACCACATGCATGTATGCCAATGTATTCCCTAAGATCCCCATTTTCATGAAAAATAAATTTGAAAACATTTTCAAAATCATGAAACACACACAAACAATAGGTATGCTAAATAAACATTTAAGCACAATACCCTGCAATATGCATATGTGTGAGGAACCTAAATATTAGGGAACCAAACCCAAGAGGAGTTTGATTTCCTAATGTAATCACATGAGGTGATCACATCCCTAACTAGAGAGTTGATGTAACTATCCCTCTCTTGCACACTAGCCTTAGTGGGAATCCATAAACTGAATGATTTTCTAGGCAATGGTTTTGCCTTTGCAAGAGGGGTGGATGTGACATGCTTAGGTGTAGAAACAATTTTCTTAACATGCATAAAGTGAGGATTTTGCTTCTTAGCAAAAAAATGAAGAGTGTTCATTATTCCTCACTACCTTGTGATTTACATGCTTCTTGTTGGTGTTATTGTTATACAAGAAGGCATGTTGATTCTTCTTAGGTGCTTTAGCAATATTTCTTGTATTTGCACCATAAGAGGAATTAGAGATGGGTTTGGGTGCCACATTTTGAATATACCCCAAACCTCCTCTATGGTTTGTCGGATGTTGTTTTTCAAGCAAACCATGGAGTGAATCCCTAGAATAAACAAAGCTTTTGAGCTTACATGATTCCTCTTCACATTTCAACGTAAGTTATTGAATGCGAGTTTCTAAGCTAAGGTTTTGAGTTACTAAATTATCATTAGACATACTCAATTCCTTAACTTGAGAGAGAAGTGTGTCTCTCTCACCAGTGTCACAAATATGCATATCATTATTGTTTACACTAGCGAATTCTAGTTCACACAATCTACTCTTAGCAACCTTATATTTTGCTTTTAAATTATTGTAAGAGTTGATGCACTTACTAGCTTCTTCGGAGACCATGTTGAAACGATATTTGAGCTCCTCGTTTGAGATCTTCTCTTCCTCGATCTCATCATCGTCTTCTTCCTTGCTAGAGCTTGATGACGACTCTTCCCCGTTTGCCATGAGGCACGATTCCTCATAGGAGTTGAGCAAGGTGGTGGTCCTCAGCTCCACCAAGTAAGGTTTGCGAGCCTCTGAGACTGGCTGTATTTGAGACATGGCCCCTTGTCTCACCTCCTTGAGCTCCTTCAAGAGGAGGGGAGATGTGGATCTGTTGCTATCGCAGCGGGGAAGAAGGCAGGATGAACCGTCGCTCTTGGTTAGGAGGGACTGTCATTTGGCCCACTAGCAAGGCGGGTGGCACTGCTGGATGCTGTTGAGTAAGAGTTGGGAAGACTGGCATGCTCTCAGTTGTCTGGAGCTGTGAACCAGCCAATTGTTCGTTCACGATAGTCAGCACTTGAATGTTGACGCTCACCTCTCGTAAGAACGCTTGGAACTGCTCCAAAGTCACTAATTATAACTCAGGCGTCCCACAAGTAGAGGAACTGGGATCCACATGGCAACGTGCCACCTACTGCCCCTACAGTAATTGACCATTTAGGCCCTTGATTAGAGGGTCGAGTCATCATCGATATGGCAGAAGACATGGATGTCGACTCGGTTCCCACGGATGGTGCCAGATGTTTACGGGTTTTTCTTACCATTGATGTTGTTGGACTATTCTTAATGATGGTACGGTTGCAATAGCTGACATGTGCAGCTGACTAGGCACTGGGCGAGCTAACCCTGGGCTGAATGACCTTACTCCGAGTGGTTAGAGCCCGATCCGAGCTCTCTATGGGCTTCTTTCTGCTTCCTGTAGCACAAGAAGCTTGTTAGGGAGGGTTGGATGTGTTGGATATTTTCATTTAAGCCCAATATAGTTTTGATGATGATCACAACTTTATGTGTTTACTAATGTTTCAAAGTGTTTTAGTCTCAGATTATTTAACATTGATTATATCAATGAGAGAAAAAACATATGTTGTTAGGATGATGGACTCAAGGCATGGAGAATTGAATTATTGAAGCCATGAAAAATCATGTATATCATCATTGTATATCGTTTATGATTCTTTATGTATTTTTCTCTTTCTTTAGTAGAATACTTGTATGCCTTGATTAGATGGACATGGACACACACACACACACACACACACACACACACACACACACTTTCATGTCTATTTCCATCTTAGTGGTCTATAGGAACATCCTAGAATCCATTCCAATAGGTTGAATGGTCATAACACTCTAGATCATGCTTTCAGCCCATCACCAGGCACTTGGTATACCTTCACTAGACGCCTAGCATATCCGGTTTTAGATGACCAAAAACCCTAGGAAGTCCCACTACCTGAAGTTCAATCATCAGGCGTCTGCACAGTGGTACAAACTTTGGTCGATGAACTCCAGGCACCTGATCAGTGGGTTTAGTATTTCTTGACTCTCTGTTTTTCTGCAATCCGTTTTTGACTTCAAACCTCTGTCAGTTTTTTGTGGTTGGAATTTCTCATCCATTCCTAGCCCATCAGATTTCATTCTGTATTATATTTCCAATGCATCTTGAATCACCTCAATCGAAGTCTAATTGTGGAAGTTGTGACTGTTTTGGTGATCGAGTGTTTTACTAGACAGATTCTGTCAGACGTTGAATAACATCGAACCAGACGACTGCATAGTCCATCAAGTTCATGGTCACCCTTCTTCAGGCACTTGGTCATTTAGAAAACTAGCCATTGGCCAGCTTTTGCATATGACCGTTTTCTTGGTTTTTGTTCCCGAGAGGCTTATTAATACCACAATGTGAGGATGTTTTTGGCACCAGTACACACACTCTTGAGAAACATTTGTGAGCCAAAAACAATAGAGAAGTTTTCATTCTTTCTTCTTCTCTCTCATTTCCCTTAGAGCTACATTGATGTTGAATTGAACTCCAAGCTCAGGGGAAGTCCATTAGTGCATTAAGCTTCATCCTAGCACTTGGACAACCATACTTCGTTGCCTCTACAATTAAAGTTTGTAAGTTCATTTAATCAAGGCAATAGAAAGTGTGTATTTCTATTTTGTTTCTTACTTGAACGCTAGCTTTTGGGTTACGGAAGTGTTCTATCTGGAAAGAGAGGTGTGATTTTCTTGTAATAGGGTTTACCCTTGGAATAGGGTTGGCAATCTTGGAAAAGATTGTTTACTATTTTGGAAAAGATAGGTTCTTGGAAAATAGTGGCTCTTGAAATAGATGAGCGTCCTGTCTCCCATCGTTTAAGAGACTATTTGTAAGCGATCACTCTTCAGTGACGTTAGATAGTAACGTCCGAGCTTTTAAGATGCTCTATTGCTCTTGGTATGAGCTGTCTGCATTAATGACGAGCTCAATGGGCAGTCATTAAATGCCTTCATTCTTAGTCGATGCTTTAAATGAAGAAGCCTAACGGCCAGTCGAGTTTTCTTCATAAAATAGGAGATGATCTGCCTCACGTGAGGGGCTCCTTGCTATTGAGCAGAAGTCGAGGGCTCTACTGGGCTTTTTGACCTACCTTCCGAATAACCAAGTGATCAATGGGCCGGCCCAGTGCTGAACCAGTGGGCACATGCAAACTCTTAGACTTAGAAAGGAAGTTTTGGGCCTAATTTGAAGGCTCAAACCCACCTCGTTTGCAGTCAGTGTTTTTGGGGGATAATGCCATTGACTTATGTACAGTGCATGAAATCATAATCAGACATGAATAGTAGGTAACAACTCATTCTTTATAATAAAAACAAGCATTTTTCCATATTTAGTTCACTTGGTAGCTCCAGTGAGTAAATGTATCAGTGAGTAAATATATCACGTAAATTTTTTTCCTAAGTTATTATTGTTTTTGGTATGTGTGGGGATGCGTAGACTTGATGATAGTCAATGCTTAATTAATTATTTATCATCTAACTCTAGAAAGTGTTATGTTCGTTTCATTCTCACTAACTTTGCCACTATATCATTTGTCAAGTGTCCTTTATGTAATACATTCTTGCAAATAGTATCCATCTTGTACTTGTTTTATTTTGGTTGGTTTATAGATATTATACATGCAAGAAAATACAATATACTTCTTGAGTATGAAAATAAATATAAGTTAGATATAAATTGATGTAAAATGTAATGATCCGTCGGATACATCACTGTATTGTCCCAATGATCACTCAGTTGTTTATTTAAGTGGACAAGCCCAAAAACCCAGTAAACCCCACAACTTCCGCCTAACAGCCCAGAGGCCCTCACGTAAGGCCGATCGTTTCTTCATTTAAGACGACATCCTAGCTGACCATTGGCCTTCTTCATTTAAAGCATTGCCTCAGGTGAAGGCATTCAATGACTGCCCGTTAAGCTTGTCATTAATGGTGACATCTCAGGCCAAAAGCAAAAAAGAAGTTTAAAAGCTTGGACGTTACCCTCTAACGTCCCTTAAAAGCAATTGTTTATAAGTAGTCTCTTGGACAATGAGAGAGGGGAAATTTCTGAGAACCAAAAAATGTTAGGCACTCATATACTAGTATCTGCTCCACCTTAAATTCTACATTTTCTTCATAGCTCGACGCAATAATTATTGGTTGATCTCCCAACAAATCGGCCACAGTTATCACAAGCATCCTTTAAGTCGCTATCTTACTTAAGCAAAGGAGGGGATTATGTCGGACCCCAAATCCAACCATCCCTAACAAGCTACTCGTGTTTTAGGAAGCTGAAGGTAGCCTGAAAATAGCTCAGACTTGGCTAAAATAGCTCAGATTGAGGTCTATTCATCCCAGGGTTAAGTCGCCCAATATCCAGTCAGTTCCCATCTTCATCCTACGTCAGCTACTGCAAACTTACTATCATCAAGAATCATCTAACAATATCAGTTGTGAGAAAACACCTGTAAACATTTGGCACCGTCTGTAGAAATATTCGAGTTGACATCCACGTCTTCAACCACACTGATAATGACTCAACCCACCAATCAAGGGCCTAAAAGGCTAATTACCGTAGGGGTGACTCATCTCGAAATATGTGAGCGCTACTCCCAAGTATAGGAGATCGAACAAGTAATAATCCGGGCGAGTCCAGGTATCGTATCCACAGGACAATTGACCTGCAAAACCACGAATTTCAGTTTATGAAGAGTACTAATACGATAAGTAGGGCTGTTGACGAACATAACGTTCGATGAACTACTCGTGAACAAGCTCGGTACATGTTCGTTTAAGTTCGTTTAGGAAGCTTAATGAACAAGCTTTAACAGATTTTTAGAGCTCGGTTAGTAAACGAACAGAGCTTGAACATAACTGTGTTCATTCATTTATGTTCATGAACAAGCTCGTTAAGTGTTCGTAAACAAGTCCGTTAAGTGTTCGTGAACAAGCCCGTTAAGTGATGTTCATGAACAAGCTCGTTAAGTGTTTGTGAATGAACATCTACCGAAAATAGTAAATTTAGACAAATACTATATTTTTACTATGCTTGGAATGAATGCTTGTAATGAGATCTATGGAGCTATTATGCTGGATTTATTTGTTTTTGTCCTGCAAATATTTAATCCTTTTATTTAATTGATTTAATCATTGGCAATTACGTTTAAATATTATTATTCCTAATTAAAAAATTGACGTTCGTTTGTTTGATTGAAAATCTGTTCATGAACAAAATTGATTGTGTGTTCACGAACATGTTCTTGAACATGTTCACGAACAAGCTCGATAAGTCTTGTTAACGAACAAAATGTTCGATTAACTACTCGTGAACAAGCTCGGTAAATGTTCGTTTATGTTCGTTTACGTTCGTTCGGTAAGCTTAACGAACAAGCTTGAACAAGGTTTTAGAGCTCGGTTAGTAAACGAACAGAGCTTGAACATTGATTTTGTTCATGAACAAAACCAAGCTCCCTGTTCAAGCTCGTTCAAGCTCGTTCGTCAACAGCCCTAACGATAAGAAACAACCACCTTTCGAATGCGAACTAATAGCGACGATGGTTTTAAATAATAAAACGATCCTACGATAACTATGGGAAAGTCGATATTATGGTACTAATGTGGAGAGGATGTATTGGTCTTGATTTCGTTAGGGGCTTTGCAATCAATGGTTATTGATGTCTTGGTTAATCAATTGGTTCATAACATTCGCAATCATGATTCATAGATGAGCCTCGCGGATCATCGCCCTCTCGGATACTTGCGGGTATGCACATATAGACGTATCCTCGCGGTACGTCAGCCTCTCGGAATCCTCACGGTATGTGTGTGAATCAAGATCTAAAACATCAGAAACAATTGCTGAACCAAAATAGCACAATGTTTCACCCCGCAAAGATATGAAAACATCGGAAAATATTACGATAACAAACATGAAATAATGACATAAGTATCGAATAGATTATTAGTTTCATGAGGAAGTTAAGCTTATGTGTCTATAAGGGTCACGGTGATGTCCGCAAGGACCATGCCACGAATAAGTCTGCAAAGATCATATTCGATCCAAGTACACCACCAACGATAATACTTGAATAATACATGTAGAAACTAAAAAAATACACGATATAACATGCAAAATAGGGCAAAACGATATCAATACCAGAGATTACATAGCCCTAACAACATCACAACCAATACATATGAAGATTAGCCAAGCATGGAGAGAAAATATTCAATATTCATTGCAAAATACATCATCAATACTCAAAATACAAGGAAAATACTCCAAATACACGAGAAAAGTTGGAAATTTATTACCAAATCTCTCCAGTTGAACCCCAAATCTCCATCAGAAAATAGCCTCTTCCGCTGTCTACAGGGCCTCCAAAACTTACGCAAAAATACACAGAAGAAACCCTAAAACCCTAGGAATACGCTTATATATAAGCATTACAGGTTTGGTTTGGTTAACGGGCCAAACCTGCATCTTATATCCTTAAACCTGCTCCACTGGCCGCCTCAAATCTCTGCCTCGCGATCAAGGCAGGATGAGTTGTGGTGATGACACGTGTCCCGGGTTGTGCTGCGTCCGCTCTGCTCTACATTAAACTTGGATCCACTTCAGATTTCGGTTTGGGCCATCGGATCATCATCTGACGGCTGGATCGGTGCAGTGTCGCTCGTAGCAGCTGACGTCTGATAAGGTGGGACCCCGCTCAGATCAAGCCACGTGTCCCGCCTTTTGAGCGGGAAGCATACGGTAGGCGCCGTATTCAATTCATATTTTGGCCGTATTTCTTCATTTTAACTAGTATTATGCATTCAAAAATTCATAGAAATTAGCATAGATATCAGAAAAATATGAATAAATAGCTGTTGGAATCGTTAAATTGAGATCTACAATTAAAATATGAGAAGGCAAGAATACTCAATAGAATTATATTTTGTGCAGAAATCAAGAGGTTCTTCTAATAATTATGATTAATCTAAATACGCTTGTATTAGAAGCTAAATATGCACAATATGCACAAAATTACACTAGATGAGGGATTTAATATGCAATATTTATCCTAAATCAAAGGACAACAGATGTTACGCCACACCTGTGGATCCCAGTTCTTCCACTCATGGAATACCTGAGCCATAATTAGCGACTTTAGAGCAGTTCCATGTGTTCTCACGGGAGATGAGCTTCAATATTCAAGCGCCGACTACTGTGATTGAACGATTGATGGATACATAGCCCTAGCCAACCAAAATCCCACTAGTCATCTCAACTCCTTCTCAACAGCACCCAGAAGTACCATCATCCATGCCAGTGGGCCAATGAACTGTACCTCCTAACCCAGAGCAATGGTTCACCCTGCCTTCGTCCCCACAGAAACAACAACGGAGCCCCATCTACCCTCATCCTGAAGGAGCTAAGGGCTACAAGGCAGGGGGCACATCTCAACTACAGCTGGTCTCAAGGGCCCATAGACCTTACTCAGCGGAGCAGAGGACTGTCGCCCTACTCTGACTAAGATCGACATATAGAGAGCCATCGTGGGTGAAGCCACAGCCTCATCGTAGGCCTCATGCAGACCTCAAGATGAAGGCTTGGAGAGACAACCTCCACCATCTGAGCTCTTCCAACAGCTAGGATGAGAATTAATGCGACTCTTCTAGCGCTTCCAAAAGCCGGCTTATGAGATCCAACGTCGAGGTAATGTATGACGACATTGCTCTTCGTCACCGAACTTGGATGAGGATCAAACATCCTTGAAGAAGATAATCACCTCGGCCATACTGCCACACAGATTCAAGATTCCCAACCTATACAAATATGGTGGCTCGGGTGATCCGTGTAAACACGTCCAAGACTATAAAGGAGTGATGGAAATACAATGGGCCAATGACTCCCTCCTCTGTCGGGATTTCCAAACAACTCTACAGAAGGCCGCAAATGAGTGTACAATGGACTTCCTAATCGGTCTATTGGGTCTTTCAAGAGGTTAGCCCAGGTATTTTGCCAATAATTCATGGCAGGGAGAAGGAGGAAGCGGAGCTTGGACCTCCTATTCACCTTGCCGCAGAAAGAGAAAGAGACATTAAGAAGCTTCCTAGAATGCTTCAATTCAGAGATGCTACATGTCGAGAGTTGCAGTGATGAGTGACCATCGCTGCATATAAGAAGGGAGTTCGGCATGAAGACTTGATGAAATCTCTCCATCATAAACTGCTCCACAGTTTGGATCAGCTTCTTACCAGAGTAGAGAGGTATATGATGGCAGGGGAGGTACTGACCTCCTGTGATGGGAGGCACATCCAAAGTCCCAACTGAAGCAAAGAAAGAAACCGGGCCTAATGAAGGGGCCCGTCTAGATTGAAGGGGCCAAAGAAGACGAGATAGGAGTTCCAGGGATACTCTGGTCATACAGGACGACCTATAAGGATGCTACAGGAGAGACACCCTTCATGCTCGCATTTGGAGCAAAGACAGTAGTCCTAGTAGAGGTCGGCATGTGTTGAGTCATCTGACCAGCACTCAAGGGGACTCGTTCAACGAGCGACTAAGATCCGTAGAGCCCACAAGAAAAGCCTGATACTGACTTAGTCAAGGCTCACCTACTAGTTGCATGTTGCACTCCCACCAATTAAACGTGGAATTGAAGGTGATCTCATAAATAGCAGGAACGTGGGCTACTGTTACTCCTATTAAAGGGAGAAGATCATGTCACCATAATGGGTGACCGTTATCCTCCTAACGTCATTGAAAAGACCTAGGAGGTCTATAAATACAGGAGGTTCCTCCCAAGATACGAGATCTATTACTCGGACTCTACATATTTCATCCTACATTTCTTTCATCAAAGAGCTTGTGACGCCAGATCTGAGACGAGCCTCCGTGGGTCAATCTCAGCTGCTCCAAGCTCCCTCCATCCCTTAAGTTCCAGTCTAACTTAAGCATCGGAGGTGATTTGGGTCGGGACCCAGATCCGACCACCATGACGCTTCCTTATGGTGCAGATCATAGAGTCTCGATCCTACGCGAGGGTCGCTCCTGAGCCTCTCAACCTCGATCAGCCAACACACGATACGTTCAAGGGTCGATCGAGCACCGCAAGTCAACCACCTACTACCAACGACCCTGGTTCTTCCAACTTCCAACCTAGGGTCCCACTCAACCGGCTGACGAGGCTCCGACTCAGAAGGAAAGGATCCACGTCAGCATCACAATTGTTTCGGTCATTTTTGGCCTTAATAGCATGGAATCACTTCGTCTTAAGCACTTTAACAAGAAAAATAATCTGGAGGGCCTTAGACTGAATTTAGAGCTTATTGATGAGGTAAGAGACCGTGCGCTTGTAATTATCATCCGACAGAAGCATCGGGTAGCTCGGTACTATAATTCCAGGGTCAGAGGCAGGAGCTTCTGCTTACGTTACCTAGTTCTAAGGAAGGCATCATTCTCCCTAGAGATCATCTGTCAAGGTAAGCTTGTTACCAAGTAGGAAGGTCTGTACAATATTAATTAAGTTCTTGGTCCCGCAACATACAAACTCTTAACAATGGAATATAGAGCTCATCCATCATTGGAATGCCGATCGTCTACAAAGGTATATCAATAAAAACAAGTAAACCAAGCAAATCCTTGTGCTATTTTTTATTTTGGTTTCTTTGTTTTTCATTTCAAAGAAGATTATGCCTTGCCGAGTTAATATCTTCGAGAAAATGCTCCAAGAGAGCATTAATGGGAAAAACATTATCGGCCATTCCCGTTTTACATTCTCTAAAGTGGACAGCTCTAAAGATCAGCGTAGATACCTCAATAATTTTGCGACCATGATCATTTCTTCTTCGTTACGCCAAGTCAGTATGCTCGGTCGATGATATCAGTGAGCCATTGATGTCCAATTCATCTCTACTCTCCTCGCCGAACCACTCTAGCCCTAAGGGATGGGGCCACCTTTTCTCTATGACTGACTTGGCCATGGACATGGGGGACGCTCTTCCACATCTTGCACTCTCCACCTTCACGGTCTGTGAGCCTGAGCTGTCGAGGTGGTACATACAATGGCACTCCCCTGAGGCAAGTTCAGCCGTCCGATCTGTAATGCATGTTGACATCTTAGAGCACTAATGCTCTGAGTTCCGTGTTTTTGGCGATCAAATTAACGGTTTGGCATTTTGACGGCCAAAAGTAAATATGTCGCCTCGACTGCTGTACCCGTCCAATTAATGTGTGCCACATCACTAACCTCAAACAATGTAGCAGTTTAGCTTGAGCGATGAGGAACATTGATACAGCATTGGGCCAGCCCAATAATCACTTAGTTGTTTATTTAAGCAGACATGCCCAAAAGCCTAGTAAAGCCCACAACTTTAGCCCAACTGCCCAGAGGCCCTCACGTCAGGTTGATTGTTTCTTCGTTTAAGATGACGGCCCAGTTAACCATTGGAATTCTTCATGTAAGGCATCAGCTCAGCATGAAGGTATTCAATGACTGACCGTTAAGCTCGTCATCAATGTCGACAGCTCAGGCCAAAAGGCAATAAAGCAGTTTAAAAGCTCGGAGGTTACCCTCTAACATCTCTCAAAAGCAATTGCTTATAAGTAGTCTTTCGGACAATGGGAGATGTGACAATTTCTGAGAACCAAAAAATTCAAGTAATCATATACTAGTATCTGCTCTACTTAAAATTCTACATTCCTCCATATCTCATTGGGAAAACTACCGGTTGATCTCCTAACAGATAGACCATAGTTATCATGTGCATCCTTTGAGTCACTATCTGATTTAAGCATCAGAGGAGAATAGGTCAGACCTCAATTCGATCCTCCATAACGAGCTCCTCGTATTACAGTAAGTTAAAGGTCGCCCAGAAATAGATTGGAATTGGCTGAAATAGCTCGGATTGAGTTCTATTTAGCCCGGGGTTAGCTTGCCCTGAACCTAGTTAGTTGACAACATTATCCTACGGTAGATATTGCAACTGTACCATCATTAACAATCATCTAACAATATCAGCGGTGAGAAAACACCTATAAACACTATCCATCTGATTCAGATAACAAACAAATTTAGATTAACAACTTTTCATCCTTATCTCTTTGCAACCTTTTCTTCTTTGTTTCATAAGGTTTTTTATTTTAATTGAAATATTCTTATAACATGGTTTACATATCTAGTTTCTTTCTTCAATTTGTTCTCTAATATATAAGATTTTTTGAGAAAAAAATGACAATGGAGAATAATTATTTACAGTATGATGATAAATTAAGGGAAGATTGATGAGTATACCACCTATTTATCTAACAATAGCTTTGTTCTCATGTGTACTGTTCAAAAAGAAGGTTGTTGGGAAATTCTTCCAACAAACTCAAACTGAGGAATTTATTCAACTTATTTCCATCTTATTTCCATCAACCAATTAAATTATGGATTTTTTAAGTCGGTAGTTGTTTTTGTTTTTAGTAATTATCATTGGAAACAATAATTTCAAACCAAGTTGCTTTAATTTGTTTCTAGTAATTTTTGGCTTGTCGACAACTTTTCTACACTACAACAACATTATGCTATTTTTTTCAATCGATTCATTGCACAACCTGTCATAAGCAATGCAACAAATAGTTTTTATGGACCATTGTAAAAAATAACAATTATCCAAGTAAGAATCAACCACCACAAGTAGTTATAAAACTTCGCAAATCGTATCAAGCTTCTTCCATCATACAAGCAATAGTTACATTAAAAGAGAGAGAAGAAAAATAGAAGCAAATTATAAAGAACATCTTCAAGAACATGGAAGATTTTATTTCATCGACACTTGTGAGTAATGGCCTTGTTGATTTCCGTGGAAATATTGCAAACAAAAGAAACACCGGAGGATGGAAAGCTGCTCCTTTTATCATAAGTAAGAACATCAGTTATTACAACTACTTTTAAGATTTAAAATTTCCAATAAATCTATAATTATATGAATTTATATATGATATTGTATATATTTCTCATAATTCTATTTGCTTCCTAATTGATAGTTGAGGAGATGGCAGAGAGGCTGGCATTTTTTGCAATAGTGGTGACTCTGGGAAACTACCTTCATAATGTCATGCATTTATCATTACCCGATTCAATGAATTATGTTACAAGTTGGGTTGGAATAGGGTACATTTTCACCCTACTTAGTGCATTCCTAGCTGATGCATTTCTTGGTCGGTTTATGACAATTGTCATCTGCTCTATAATCTATACAGTGGTATACCTCTGTTACTCCTAATTTTTTGTTGCTAGATAACAATATATACCATTACCACTCATACATATTATTTATAAATACAGTATTGACAAAGTAGCTAAGAGAATTTCATATATATGTAGGGAATGGCGATGTTAACAGCTGCAGCAAGCTTGGAGGGGTTTCAGCCACCTCTTGGGATGCCTGCAACAAGGAAACAAGAGTTATTACTTTACGGTGCATTAGCACTAATTGCAATTGGAACTGGTGGTATAAAGCCATGTGTCTCCACCTTTGGTGCCGATCAATTCGATGATGCAGATGATATTGAAGCTCGAAAGAAGTACTCCTTCTTTAATTGGTTCTACTTTGCAATAAACACAGGAGCACTTTTAGGAGTTGGAGGGGTAGGATATTTACAACTCAAAAAAGGGGTAGGATGGGGATTTGGTGCACCTACAGTGGCGACTGTGATATCCATGATGGTTGTTGTGGCTGGATATCGATTTTATAGATTTCAAAAGCCAACAGGGAGCCCATTTACAAGGTTTGCACAAGTGCTTGTTGCAGCATGTAGGAACCACATGAAAGGTGTTGTCATAGGAATAAAGGTGAGCGATGGAGAGCTCTATGAAGTGCAGACTAAACAATCAGATATTTTTGGTGTCTCCAAATTGAGCCACTCACAACAATATGTATTCTTGGATAAAGCAGCTATAGTGACAGAGCCAAACAACATCCACACTAAAAATAGGTGGAGGTTATGCACTATAACTCAAGTGGAAGAATTCAAATGCATTGTCCGCCTTATTCCTATCTTCATCACTACCACTGCCCTCTCGGTTTCTTTCTCACAAATGGCAACCTACTTTATGATTCAATCCACCATCATGAATCGTAAGAAGGGGGTACCTGCTGGATTGATTGCCATTTTTGCCACCCTTAACCCCATTATAATCATTCCTATTTATGTGCACATCATGGTTCCGCTCTTACGCAAGCTCACTGGCCATAAACGTGGCATCACCTCTCTCCAACGAATTGGAGTAGGTCTCTTCATCTCTATCTTTGCTATGGCATCAGCTGCAATGGTTGAAAAGAAACGTCGCACTCATCTTAATCCTAACACTATGAGTTTCTTATGGCTTGTACCTCAAGTTTTCTTAATTGGTACTGCCGAAACCTTTGCTTCTGTTGGCTTGCTTGAATTTTTTTACGACGAGTCATCTCAAGGGACAAGAAGCATCTGCACTGCTATCTTAATAAGCCAAGCTGGGATTGGCCATTTCTTAAGCAGTGTAATAGTGAAAAGTATTCAAGGGATAACAGGAGGTGTGGAAAATGGTTGGCTTCAGAATGATCTAAACAAGAGTCGTTTGGACTATTTTTATTGGGTTTTGTGTTGGTTCAATGCCATTAATCTTGTCTTTTATTTATGGGCAGCTTATGCTTATAAAGGGAGGAATGATAATAACAGTCAAAATGATGTAGAATCTGAGGTAGTCTAGGCAAAGGAAGAGAGGTCTAGCCAAAGAGTGCTGAAGTGTTAGTTTGTGTTTCATTCATTCTTTCTATTGAACTTTTATTAATATATTTTATTAATATTTCATTCTTTTATTCCTTGCATCGTAATCGAATGTAACTTTTTTCCTTTTAAATAACAATTTTCTTCGCCTTGAACGATGCCTAGTTTTGATATTTTAATAGAATTTTCGGGCTTGATCAAGGAGTAACTTATAAGATATTAGTATAATTAATTATGTTTCCCTTAATGTTCAATTTGAATGTAGAGAAAAACTGAATGATATTTTGTTAATATATCATTCCCCTTTATAAGGAAGAGAAGGTTCTTCTCCAAGACCAGTGCAAAACCTTACTGTTTGTAAGATAGAAATTTACCTTGTGAAATAACCCAATTAAAAGCATTGAACAACAACAACAACAACAACAACCATGTCTTAGAATCATGTCTTTATCAATAGTTATAACCTCTCTCTAAATAGTGTAAACGATGCACATGCTTTAGTACTTCTTTTTTCAATAATTTAATGAAGACTTAATGGTGCAGTGCCCAAATACCAAACATAAAGAGAAAGTAAAGGTAAATAATGAAATAAATCTCATTAAAATCCCCATTATCAAAGCCCAAGACAAGGAAAACCTCAATTTTCCTAATAAATTCTAATGGTACCTCCCATCCCCTTCCGAGAGAGAGAGAGAGAGAGAGAGAGAGAGAGAGAGAGAGAGAGAGAGAGAGAGTAAATTTAAAATATGAACACACATAATATATAAACTTGGGCAAACTTACATTTTTTATTCCTCCAAAGTGTATTTTATCTTTGAAAGTATATCTAATTTCATTTGTCATAACTTGAGGAGTATAATGGACAAAACTTTG
The DNA here is from genome assembly GCA_030789695.1 of Scilla litardierei. NCBI lineage: Eukaryota > Viridiplantae > Streptophyta > Magnoliopsida > Asparagales > Asparagaceae > Scilla > Scilla litardierei. The sequence continues at coordinate 123,359,099 of CM061132.1, read as the reverse complement.
AATTAGGCCCTTTTATCATATGTTATTAAAATCACACAGAATGTGCATGCATTCATTAAGAAAATGGGTTATAGCAGAAATGTCCATGCCATGCCATCCAATAATGACCTTTACAATGCGTCGCCTGTAAATAATTCCTCCCACAATACATGCATTGGCAGAAGCTCAACCTACCGAAGCACACCATATGGACATTGTAACTATAAAGGGTAGGGTGGCGGCTAATACAATGTATGTGCATGCATTACATGCTACTAAATAGGATATTAACTCCAAAAATCAATGCTATATGAGAATTATCATCCTAGCTTGTTTCACCATATTAAACCTCCTTAATTGAGGCAGACGATGAATCAGATAGGTTAGGATCATACTTCTAGTGATATTAATATTGGCTTTACTTTAAATGAAAATGGGACGTATTCATAGATAGATTGGTTATCCAGTTTGAACTTTATAATGTCAAGAATCATATATGGCTGAAAGCCATTATATACAAAGTTAGCATAATAACTTGTCTGACAAGGAACCTCATATTTAGGTGTAGAAAATCATGAGATTGTAAACCAAGCACATCATGATTATTTTACTTGGTAACATCATCAAAAATTAAAATTTATCTTATGAACACAAATATACCATTTGCTTATGGCTAAGTAGTTCCTTAAACATTATCAAAAAAATTTCATAGCTGCGATCAAACCATTAAACCATGAATATTTATAGATTATTCTACTAGGTTTGTCCAAGAAAATTTCACATGTGAAAATTTATCAATCTAAAATTTATAGTTACACCCTTTTTGAGTTACATTGTCCATGCAAAAGCCGCCTGCATGTGACTACGAAAATGTCGAGTGTACACCTCTACACAAATAAAGTTCCTTATTATTCCTGTAAATAAATAAAAATGATCTGATCTCATGAATCCTTCTCAAAACGAATCTTTATTTATTTTATTTTTAATTACAAAAACGATCCATTTCATGTGTCGAAAATAACAATCAAGGATCAATAAAAATGTTTGTTTAAACCTGTAATGATTGATCAAATTCATTTACACATTTATCCTCACGTAGTTTTCATTTTTCTTGCATATTAGGTATTTTCATGGATTATACAAACAACAAAAACCCAATATTAAATCCTTAAGTAACAAATGTGCATAAATATTTTCCATCATATCTTATATGGGTTCAATCAATGCATTTCTTACGCTAGACACAACTAATTAACAAGAATATTTAGACTCATTCTTATATTCCAATATCCATATATCCCATTTTGAATCCAAGTCCATGTCTCTTCACCGTTGTTTCGGGGTGTTTTCTCACCACAGATTGGTAGTACG